>CM035843.1:314282174-315653424 GCA_020510985.1 Pholidichthys leucotaenia
GCAAACCCCTAGTTAGCAGGTACTGCTGTTTCAAAGAAAGCAATAAGTAATGCACTCAACTAACATGGGCTCTATGCCTGCTCACCTTGCAAGATTCCATTGATGAAGAAAAAGCATGCTGAAACCCATTAAAAGTTTGATGCACAACATTTGGGCAAGCCAGTAAAATACTGGAAGACTATAGTCTGGTCAGATGAGACCAAAATTGAACTTTCTGGATGCCACAACACACAGCATGTTTGGAGGAGAAATGGTACTGCACATCAGTCCAAAAACACCATACCAACAGTGGTGGAGGTGGGAGCATCATGGTGTGGGGGTGTTTTTCAGCACATGGTACAGGCAGACTTCATATTGTTATGTTTGCCCCTTTCAGAGCATAAATGAGGCACCACTCGCCTGCAGTGAGTTTGGTGATTTAATAAGAAATAATAACAAACACAAACACTCGCCTCGAGGGGCAGATATACAAAAAGCTAAGGATGAGACCCCAGTGAGGTGATAACGAGAACATAAAGAGCAAGAGTCAATACAACAACTTACATATAACTTGCAAGGACGGAACCTTACGCAGAGAATGGACTGAAGTCAGGGTTGGGGACTCCAGCCTAAGTTGGGCGAGGTCGCAGCCAGGAGGCAACTCGCTAGCGAACTTAAATAATATAACAGAAAACACAAACTACAAACAGGTGTGGAGAAACAGTGATCACACACAGCTGTGACAGGTCGCGAGCAGGCTTGAAAGCTGCAAGTCCTGCTGCAGCGCTGTCAAAATAAAAGCACAAACCACACAACAGAAAAACAGGACTACACAAAAGAAGAAGAAGAAGAATCAGGAGACCAGAGCACGATACAGACCCACGCTCGGCGTCATGACACATATAATTGAAGGAAAGATGAATGGACAAACGTACAAAGACATCGTTGATAAGAACCTGTTGCCATCTGCCAAGATGCTGAAGATGAAACGCGGGTGGACATTTTAGCAAGACAATGATCCCTAACACACAGCCAAGAAGACTCTCAACTGGCTCTAGAGAAGGAAAATATAGCTGTTAGAATGGACAAGTCCGTTACCTGACCTGAATCCAACTGAAAAGCTATGGAACGAACTGAAGATCAGAGTTCATAGAAGACACTCATAGAACCTTCAAGGTTTGAAAATAGTTTGTGTGGCTAAAATCATTCCTGTGCAATGCCTGCGCCTAGTTCCTCCATACATAGGGCTGTGCAATATGACTAAAAATTCATATAAGTCATCTTATACCACGATAACGATATATATCACAATATTCATTTTCTGTAAATTCTACAGTTTAGATAATCACATAAAAAGGACCATCTTTTTTTTTTTTTTTTTTACTTTTTTTACATGTACCGTTTTTCCTCATAATTTTGCAGTGTTGTTATAAAAACGTTTTTAATATGCATTTGAGACTTGATTCTCATAAATTGCAGTTTTTTTCTTCTCAATCATATATGAATGAAAAGTTAATATCAATAAGTTAAATATTTCCTAAGCCAGAGGAGAAAAGCAAATAAGAAAAAAACAAACAGATAACATCAAAAAATGTCTGAAAATGAGAAAATTACCCATGGCTGTCGCCTACAGATATAAATTAGCTGTTAGTTTAAATCAGTGAAAATTTAAGTGTAGACCTGCAGCCTAAAGACTGCCATTCTGGCCTGATTTCACCTGTTTGCGTCTTAGTAAAAATATTTCAGATTGGTCATGATCTGAAAATCAAAGACACAAAAGGTAATGTAATAAAATACATGTGATGACTTTAACTTTATTCATTTATTATAACATAATCATTATCACGTTTGGGCGGTGCGGTGGCGCAGTGGTTAGCACTGCGGCAACACAGCAACTCACCCTTGGCCATGGGATCCCTGGTTCGATCCCAGCCCCTGACCAACAGTGATCTGTGTGGAGTTTGCATGTTCTCCCCGTGTCTGCGTGGGTTTACCCTGGGATTTCTCCGGTTTCCTCCCACAGGCCAAAAAACATGCAGGTTAGGTTAATTGGAGACTCTAAAGTGGCCCTAGGTGTGAATGTGTGTGTGAATGGTTAAGGGATAGCGCCGTACCGTGGCTGCTTCATCCATCCAGGTGGATGCCCTCAATTTCCCCCCTGGGGATCAATAAAGTATACAAAATCAAAAAAAAAAAAAAAAAAATCAAATCACTACATTAAAATGATTAGAAATCAAATAAATTACATGAAGAGACAACTTGCTCCTCTGATCCGTTTCAATGTATTTATTATTTATTTTGTGTGTATGTGCCACCATCATGCACTTTGTAGCTTTAATAAAAAAAATTTTCAGGCAAAACCAAGAAACTCAGCAATAATTTAAGTAAAAAAACAATCAAACAAACAAAAAAAACAACGATGTTCTGCTATGGTTTCTATTTAGCACAACTTAGCACTGTCATTTAGCATTTCATAATTAGACATGGTGTTAATGTTACTTACCTCCTATTTAAGCGAGGTTAGTGAACTATCCTCTCTGATGCAGCATGATGGAAAAAAGTCCCACATCCCAGGCAAACAGGAGTAGCAGCTATCTGAACTGCTAGTTTGGAGTTAGCAATAGCAACCACTGGACTGAAGCCTATCCACCTACGACACACCTGTTCCCCTGTGTGCACTGCAGAGGAGAGATGGGGCGCTGACAAGTAGTGGTGAGGAGCTTTACTGAATAAGTGGGAGTATGTGCATTTTAAATAATGATATAAACAATAGAGTATTCTATGAAATGATAGATGTTTTTATATCGTCATCCGATATACTGTATATCGTCATATCACACAGCCCTATCCATACAGGAGGCATCTGGAAGCTGTTATTACCAACAAAGGCTTTTCTACTAAATATTCAATGAATCTCACCAAGCGCGTTCAATACTTATTCCGTGTCATTCTACTTTATTAAATATAACTTGTTTTGTGAACATGGTAGCCTTGATTTCTTTGTATTGTATGTATGGATTACTTGGGTTGTTACTGGTATCTGGTGAAAATCTCAGGTCAATGACTCCATCAGAAATGTGTTTAACGAGAAAAATGTTGACGTGTTCAATACTTATTTCCCCCGCTGTATAAAGATTGACAGTCTTTTTCCCCTGTTGTAGTATGAATTCATTAATGCCACATGATATTCAGAGCTATGTATATAAAAAAATTAAAAAAAAACTTTATAAGCAGCATAATCTTTATTTTAAAGGTCAAATTGCCGTTGGAGCCCTCAGCCACTTCTATTTTAGTCGGAGACTGGCAAAATGGCTCTTCGGTTGGCAAAGGTTACAAACCCCTGGCCTAGGAGAAGTTCATTTTGGGTTCACTTGTACATTTCTGAAAATCTGGTGCAGAAAACTTCATTTTTTCGGGCATAAGACCAGTGAAGAAAAGTTGCAGATTTCAGAGAAAAGAATGATAGAATTTTTAATCTAGTCCCAGCTCTTCTCAAGAAATTTGCAAAAATGCAAAACTGTTTATTATAGTGCCACCTGTGAATGCAATGCCTTGATTTTTGTGTAATGCACCAGTGGTGAAAATCATAGATATATTTCCCACTGGCAGCCACACAGGAAGATTTTGTGATATTACATTTAAACACAAATTTAAATAAATCAATCTGTGTAGGTGAAGTACAGGCAATTTTTACTTGCTCCAAATTTTAGACATAGCTGGTCAGGAACAAACAACATACTTTGCCACACTCTGGGCCCTATTAAGATGATCATCGACAAATTTTTCCGACAGACTTTCCACCATACGTCAGTGTTTTTATTGGTTTCTGTCAGCGCATTGTCTGTTTTTTACGTGTTGCGTCACACCATCAAATTACCAGTAGACAGTGTGCCCGCTGTGCGCTGGGAGGAGGCGCCTCATTTCAAAGAGGTGTGGCAGCCTGCAATCTAATGTGCATTACTATAACAGTGCATTCCATGAGAATCCGCTTTTGATCAGGAAAAGGGAGGTCTATCATCAAAAGCGCATTGTTTAATGATATTTTTGTGGCGTGTTTTGAAATCGTGCAGCTCTGGAGCTCATGAGGAAAAAAGGCTGCGCTGGGATCTTATTTTAATAGAGTTGTAACAGTCATCATATAATCGCTCGCCATTTGAATTATATGATGATCACACACTAGTTTTTTTTTTTTATTCCATCTACACTCTCATTTTAATTGCAGACTTACCATGGAGTCTATAGATTAATAATATTAATAGTAATAATGCATCAGATTTATATAGCGCTTTATCATAGACACTCAAAGACGCTTTTTACAGTTACATTATTCATTCCCTCCAGACAGACAATGGTAGTGGCAAGCTACTACTGTAGCCACAGCTGCCCTGGGGCAGGCTGATGGAAACGTGGCTGCCAATCCGCACCAACGGCCTCTCCGACCACCATCAAACATTTATACACATTCATACCCATTGTTATGGGCACTGGAGGCAAGGTGGGTAAAGTGTCTTGCCCAGGGACACAACGGCAGGATATCTGGAGAGAGTGGGATTCGAAATGCCAACATCCAGTTATTGGACGACCTGCTCTACCTCCTGAGCCACTGCCGCCCCAGGCATTAATGGAGGATTTTTTTAGGGGAATGAATGAATGAACAGGCAGTGTGATGTGCGGTACGGGGGGAAGGGGGGGTGTTGGTCTGATGAGTTGTATTCCATTCACATTTTCATTACGGACTTATTAGGGATTAATGTGTTTATTTTTAGGGAAATAAATGAATGAACAAGGAGTGTGCGGCATTGTACTTTTCAATCACCAGAGAGACAGGAAATGCGTCCATATCTGCACGGGCCGTGTGCCCCGGGTTTCCAGCCGGGAGGGACTGGGAGACTGGGACAGAGACCCCTACATCCCCACACTTTCTCTGAAGTGTCAAACCCATTCATGTCTGTGTGTTGCATCTGTGTGGACGCATTAAACCAGGGGTGTCCAATCATGTGCCATAGAGGGCCAAGACCTTGCAGGTTTTCTCTTCTGGTTTTCTCTTCCAGTCTCTTCAGCAGGTGTTTTCACTTATCAGCAATCAGTTGGAAGAAATTCAGTGGAATCTGCTGTTGAAGACAGTGGTTGGAGGTAAAGCCTGCACGGTCTTGGCCCTCCATGGCACATGGTTGGACACCCCTGCATTAAACTATTCAGCTGATTTTTCAGCCCATTCTTCCGTTTGTTCTTTCTAACATAACTAACTGGGCATCAACTGTGACTGACGTCTTCCTTATTACCAAGCAGCATCACTATCGCATGCATTTTGGCTCACACACACGGGCTGTGGTAAGCGCAAAACCTGTCTTAAACCGCCATGATCAGAATTCACTTTAGATAATGCACCTCTTTGCATTAAAGGGATGGGCATGAGTGCTTTGGATTGGATCATCCAAAACACACCTCTGAATAATTAGACCGGCCTCTTTGTGTCATACACCAGTGGAAAGTTCGTTTTTACGCCACTGTGATAAGGAAATGAACTTGGAAACGCCCATAAGTGGGTTCTGCATCAGTGACAACTGACTAAATGACCACATCATTGTAACACAGCCCTCTGTGTTGAATTACCTTCTTGAAGGATTTAAAAAAAATATTTTCCATTGTTTCAACTGACAGCTCTCTTGTGTGGGCCATTGTTTCTGGTCAATTAGCCAGGTGAAACAGCGCGTTAAAGTCTGCAAGCACTCTATTAAATGAAGATTAACTTGCATATTTGGATGTGTGCAGGTATTTGATTTAATAATTCAATTCAATTCAACTTTATTTATATAGCACCATTTCACGACAAGAGTCATCTCATAGCACTTTCAACTGTAGGGGAAACCCCCACAATTGCAGAAAGACCCCAGCAATCAGGCAATCCCCTATGGGCAAGCGCTTGGCGACGGTGGAGAGAAAAAACTCCCTTTTAACAGGAAGAAACCTCCAGCAGGACCAGGCTCAGGGAGAGGCAGTCATCTGCTGCAACTGGCTGGGGGGTGAGGGGATAGAGAAGATGAAAAGAAAAGACACGTAGAGAGCAAACCGCACGATGGGGACTCAATCTATGGGAGAGAACAAACAGATGTTAATGACCAGCAAAAAAAAAAAAATATTTCATTGAGAGTGAAGAAAGGAGTGAAGCCCAGTGCAATTATTGGAGGTCCCCTGGCTGTCTAAACCTATTAGCAGCATAACTAAGGGAGGGTTCAGAAACACATGATCCCTCCCTAATTGTAGGCTATATCAAAAAGGAAGGTTTTAACTCTATTCTTAAAAACAGAGATCGAGTCTGACTCCCGAATCCAGATTGGTAGCTGGTTCCACAAGAGAGGAGCTTGATAACTGAAGGCTCTGCCCCCCATTGTACATTTGGAGATTCTAGGTATTACAAGTAATCCAGCATTTTGGGAGCGTAGTGCTCTGTTAGGATAATAGGGTAATATCAGATCTTTTAAACAACAAGGGGCCTGATTGTTTAGAGCTTTGAAAGTGAGAAGAAGGATTTTAAACTTAATTCTAAACTCTATGGGAAGCCAATGAAAGGAGGCCAGAACCTGAGAGATATGATCTCTCTTTCTAGTACCTGTTAAAACTCTTGCAGCAGCATTTTGGATCAACTGAAGACTTTTTAGAGGTGTTGACCAACCTGATAATAAAGAGTTACAATAATCTAATCTAGAGCTAACAAAAGTGTGGATCAGTTTCTCAACATCACTCTGAGACAAGATGCTCCTAATCTTGGTAATATTACGCAAATGATAGAAGGCAGTCTTAGAAACGAATTTAACATGTGAATTGAAAAACAGATCTTGATCAAAAATAACTCCAAGGTTCCTCACAAAGCTATTAACCCCTTGCACTCCGGGCAATTTTCCTAAAAATGCCCCCAAAAAAACGTGCCCAAAGTAAATCGAAAGCTGTTATTCAACCCTTTGCAGCATCTTCATGGGGTTGGTCTCATTTAAAAGAAAACACTTTGAATTTTTTGGCAAAAAAAACATAATCTCTGTACGTGCTCCGGCCACTGAGTTACAGTCATCTAAACATACTGAACTTGAAGAAAATAAATTTGGACACAGTGTTTTTGGATACAAATGCTTGCAAATAACACACAGCTGTCCGATCCGGCTGGAAAATGCAACAGAAATGTAGAACCAAGTGTTATCAAGCTGAGATCCAAATTTGGTAACAATACCACAAAAAATGAATATTTTACACAGCTTTGTTCTCAGGTTGTTCCCAGGCGTTTTGGAACTGTGCCAAATTGTGCCAAATGGCACAGTTTGGAAAAACGTCTATAATTTTTGAATAATTCAATGTAGAATCTTCATTTTAGGCTCTAATGAAAGGTCACATTCAGGGCTCTGTGTGTGTGTGTGTGTCCGCTACAAAAAACGGAGTTCGGCCCTCGCTACATGACGGATTACACTCCTTGCATGTTTTCACAGCGGCTTCCCCCCCCTCGCTACTGTGTGTGTGTGTGTGGGGGGGGGGTTGTCCCCCCCCCCTCGCTACAGAAGACGGCCATCGCTACATGACGGAATAGACTCATATGCTTCCCCCCGCGGACCGGGGGGCGTTCGGACCGTGAACGCCCCCCCCGCTCCTCTTCTGCAGCGGGGGGGGGCGTTCATGGTCCGAATACGGCAAATGAACCGTTTATCGCGGCGCATGCACTTCATACTTTGTGCGCAGTACAGTTGTCATTTACCGATCGTTCAAAAGTCATTTTTGGATTACAGTTTTCAGGGAGAAATAATAATTTAGCTTATAACACCTTACCTCTTCACAGCAGCAGAGTCCTGGCAAACTTCTCTTCCTCATTGTCAGACGAACGCGACGCTGGTCCGCTCGTGGATCCCGATCAAAACATAATTCCAATATTGCGGTTTTGGTGAATGATTTACGACCTTTGTCGTCGGCCTCCGTCGGTCTATGATGACAGAAGAGAATCCTAAACGTCTATTCTGCTGGAATGAGTGCAGGTCCCACTTGTGGGTGGTCTCCATGCTGCTGGGTGAGCCTGCGTCTGTAGCAGGTTCGTCCAGCGTCCTTTGTTTTGATCTGCTGCAACAGTAAATATCTCTTCACCAGCCCGAATTTCTGTGCTTCAATTGGCTCCTGCATTCACAGTAGGCGGGTCCTCCTTCCTAGGTTTTCATTCATTGGCTCTTCATGGTTTCAGAAACCCAATTCAAGGCTCTTATTAGTTGAATGAGAGGTCAATCAGATGTACTAATCTGTTCGCGGCTGTGACTGCAGCTTTTTTTTTCAGTGGCGCTTGGAGGCCACACCACCTACATCACCACCATCAGTATCTCTAGCATGCGTCATGCGTCCGAGCGCGCACGAGTGCGCTCTCGTGCGCCCTAGGACGCAGAGACTTGCCTGCCCACGGAACAACGGAGTGCAAGTGGTTAAGAGAAACAGTAACTGCATCCAAACTAAAAGTTTGATTTGGGGACTTCCGGTTATGGCGGCCACGTAGGAAGACGTGTTTCACTCTGCTCTGCTCCTAATAATAAAAAATAGGCTAAAACTCTCTCAATTGGAGCAAAAACCTATCCTAGCGTTTAGGCGCGGATATGGTAAAAACCAAGGCTGTGAAATCAGGCGGAGGAAAAACTGATTCGTTGAGACAATCCAAATTAACAGACTTCCACGCTCGTGACGAAGCAGGAAAATCTCCAGAAACCATGGCTGAGGACGGAACTAGCGGCGGAGTGGTGACTGCCGAAGGAACGAATGCGGTCGTTGCTGCTATCAGCGCTATGAGAGCAGACTTTTCATCTAAGTTTGATGGGATTATCGCAGCGATAGAAGCCATGAGAAAAGAAATAAGAGACTGTATGGAACGAGTTTCACAGGCGGAGCTCCGAATCTCCAACGCTGAAGATGACGTCACCAGCCTACAACTAAAGGTCCAAACATTGGAATTAAAAAATAAACGTCTGGAAGATAATGTCCTGGACTTAGAAGCCCGGTCAAGACGGAATAATTTAAGGCTGGTGGGCCTCCCGGAGAGTATGGAGGGACAGGATGCATGTTCCTTTTTGGAAAAGTGGATTCCAGAAGCGCTGAACAACGCAGATCTACAGTCATCGGTCGTCTTGGAAAGCGCACACCGAATCGGCCCACCGAGAGATAATAAGACACCACCAAGGACGCTGATTATGAAGTTCCTCAACTACAGAGACAAGATGACGATCTCCAACACAGCGCGTACTAAAGGAGAAATCAAATACCAGGATCATCAGGTGCGGTTCTACCCAGATTTGGCCACAGGAATCCAACAATTAAGGAAACAGTTTGACCCCGCCCGTAAAGAGCTGCGCAGCCTCAGGATTCGTCACGGAGTGATTCATCCAGCAAGACTGCTGGTCACATATAAAGGGAGAACCCATGTCTTCAAGACCCCTGAGGAGGCGCAGGAGCTCATTAAACAGATCCAAGGAGAGACTGGCGGGAGCTAAGCATGAAGCAAGAACAAGATATAAAGGTAGAATATTTAAGCATGTGTACAAGTATCTGACTGATCTGAAACATATAGCATGTCTACAAAATATAGATTGTATTATATATATAAAAAAAAAGCTATGATGTACAAAGTTGCTATAAAATTTTGGAGTTAAGTTGGAAAAACTACAGAAGAGAGTTATTGTCATGTCATTAAAAGTAGCAGAGTCAGGGTGATTGAGAGGAGAAAGAGAGAGTGGTTTAGACTGAACCTCGCGGGTGAGGAGCAGACAATGGCTATAACGGGAGACAGAATTTTTTTTTTTTTGATTTTGGGGGGATTACCACGAATGTGGGGAGGGGGAATTTGTTTTTGTGTAGTTTGTGGGATGAATGTTCAACCATCCATGTTTTTGCTTCTCTGTATGAGCATGCTTATTTTGCAAGGTAATCTCAAATTCTTTATCGATCATAGACCAAAGCGTTAATCTTAATTTAACATCATGGAATTGCAGAGGTCTACAAAATCTAAAAAAACTTAAACAAGTTTTGAATAAAATAAAAGATATAGGTTCAAAAATTGTGTTTTTACAAGAAACTCATCTAATAGAGGAGGATGTAAAAAGAATAAGGAGAAGGTGGCAGGGAAGTGTGTTCACCTCATCATTTTCATCCCGAGCCAGGGGAGTTATGACTCTCATACATAAAACAGTTCCATTTCAAGTGAAAAATGTAATTGGAGATAAATTGGGAAGATATCTAATCATCCAAGGATCTTTGTTATTAGAAAATATAAATCTGGTGAACTTATATGGTCCCAATATAGATGATCAAAACTTCCTCGTTAATTTATGTCTTACTTTAGCATCACTCACAGGGCAACATATAATAGAAGGGGATTTTAATTGTACATTGAATCCCAGTATAGATAGATCAACAGGACAGGACTGTACGCACAATGGATGTAGGATGACCATTAATCATTTTATGAAAGAATTGAGATTGCTAGATATATGGAGAGAAATGAAACCACAAGTCAAAGCCTATTCTTGCTATTCTAATACCTACAAGACATTTTCACGTATTGACTACTTTTTGATCTCCACAGAATTAAGGTCCAAGATTCAAAATTGTTTCTATGATAACATCGTGATATCTGATCACGCACCCTGCTGTCTAATATATGTAGATAAGAAATTGACAAAGGTTCAAGGTAGGTGGCAATTTAAGCATAAATGGCTTCAGGATGAGGAATTTGTTAAGTACATAGAAAAACAGATAGATGAGTTCTTTGATATCAATACCACACAAACATCAGCATGTATAAAGTGGGAGGCTTTCAAAGCTTTTATTAGGGGGCATATTATTAGTTATACAGGTTCAAAATCTAGGAAGACTTGAGAGGAGACAGTCCAATTGGAAAGTAAAATAAAAATTCTTCAAGAAAAAGTGCATGCAGGAAGTAATCCAAAATTAGAGAACGAATTACTGATTCTGAGAGCTGAATGACAAAAAAATCAGCAAATAGAGCTGCCTTGAGTCTTCTAAGATTGAAGCAAACCTTTTATGAACAAGGTGAAAAATCAGGAAAATTATTGGCATGGCAGATTAAACAATTAGAATTTAAAACACCAATTACCAGTATTATAAGTAACGGACAGGCAGTTGTAGATCCTTCAGAAATTAATAGTGCCTTTAGAGATTATTATGAAAAATTACATGATACAAAAAATGAAACTGACTTAACAAAACTAAATGGGTTTTTGGACGGATTATCTATACCATGTATTCCAAATGAAAATAGGGAGATACTGGAGTCTAAAATTAGTCAAGAAGAAGTTGGGCTAGCCATTGATAATATGAAATCAGGAAAAAGTGCGGGACCTGATGGTCTTCCAGTTGACCTTTATAAAAAATTTAAGAATAAATTAATAAAACCTAGAAACATTTCAAAAGAGTAATTTACCACCATACATGAATAATGCCTTAATTATACTGTTGCCAAAACCAGGTAAACCCTCTAATAAATGTGAAAATATGAGACCAATAAGCCTATTAAATGCTGACCTTAAGATAATCTGTAAAATTTTAGCAAGACGACTACAAGAAATATTACCAAATATTATTAACCGAGATCAGAATGGCTTTATAATGGGAAGACAAGGCTTCCATAATGTAAGAAGACTATTTAATATTATTTATTCTAATAAAGAAGCACCGGATACAGCTCTCCTATCATTGGACACTGAAAAGGCCTTTGATAGGGTCGAATGGCTATTTCTTTTTGAAGTCCTACAAAGGTTTGGACTTGGAAATAATTTCATAAAATGGGTTCAGATAATATACAATAATGCTACAGCAGAAATACTAACAAATAGCAATATCTCAAAATCAATAAAAATCAATAGAGGATGTCGACAAGGTTGTCCACTTTCACCTTTACTGTTCACTATGGCAATTGAACCTTTAGCGATGGCAGTACGTTTACATCCACAAATATATGGAATTAAAGTAGGACCAACAGAACACAAAATCTCCCTGTATGCTGATGACATAATTTTGTTTATGTCGAATCTTAAAAAATCAATTCCGACCTTGTTAAATTTAATAAAGAACTTTGGTGAAATATCAGGATATAAAATGAATAAAACTAAATCTTCAATATTAATGCTAAATGAGACCCAGAGAAATCACAAATCAATTCAATGTTGTAAATCAGTTTAAATATTTAGGAATTCTAATTGTGCCTAAGCTAGAATCAGTCACCAGTGCCAACTATGAAGCCTTAATGACAGATATTGAGTTACTTCAGAGATGGATGTCACTACCAATGTCGATGATCGGGAGAATTAATATACTTAAAAGTAATATCTTACCCAAAATACTTTATTTCAATACATTCCTTTACCACCACCTTCAGATCTATTCTCAAGAATTAAAAAAAAGTTAGTGGAATTTATATGGAAAAATAGGAAGGCTAGATTGCGTCTGTCCTTACTATATTTACCATTTGATTGTGGAGGTCTGAAATGTCCAAACTTTATGTTGTATTACTGGTCAGCACAACTGAGGTCTATGACATATTATTTTTCATCAAATGATCTCCCTCACTGGATTGAAATGGAATCATACAATTTACCTTTACCTCTTCCCTTATTCATATACTCAGACTCGGCTAAAAAATTACAGAAACAAGTTAAAAATCCTATTGTAAAGTATATGATCAAAATAAGGTGTGAAATCAAAAAATATTTAAAAGAACCACACTTATTGTCACAATTTAGCCCAATATGGGGTAATCAATATTTTACAGCACGGAAAGCGGATGCTGTATTTAAAATATGGAATTTAAAAGGGATTCAAAAGATTCAAGACTTATATTTGTCACGTTCAGATAACATAATGTCTTTTGAAGAACTGAGGGTCAAATTTAATCTTAATAGAACACATTTTTTTAAATATCTTCAGCTTAGGAATTTTATTCGATCAAATCAAAATAATGTTCTCACCCGACCTACTTATTCATCCTTGGAAAAAATTTTGATGAAAGATAGTAAGAGAAAGGGTATTATTTCAGAGTTTTATAACTCATTGACACTATCCTCAAGTGAAAACTCACAGAAAAGAATGAATTATTGGAAAGAAGACCTGCAAATTGAAATTTCAGAGGAACAATGGGAATTGGCTTGCACAGATGCTCAAACCAAATCAATAAATGTACGTCTTAAATTGATACATTTTTTTTCCACAATATCTTTATTGAACCTTTTTTTTTAACAAACATAACACAAACAATCAAACACTAACACTAAAGTACTACAAAAAAATGCACTAAAAACACCTACAACCACCAACAAAATCAAGTCTTCAACAATGCTCCTCTGTTTAGTCTAGACAATCCATTACATAAGTATATATATTATGTTCACCAGTTTGGAATTTACAAGGTCCACACACATCATTCACCTTCTTCTTCAAGAGTTATGTTTAAATTTTTTACATAATCAATAAAAGGTCTCCATATATTCTCAAACACACTTTCCTTTGATTTCAGTATATATGTTATTCTTTCTAATGGAAGGTTTGTTAACATCTGTCTTAACCACTGAGTCACATCTGGTCTATGAGTCTTTTTCCACAGTAATGCAATACATTTTTTGGCATTAAGCAAACTGAGGTCTATGAATGCTCTTTCACTTTTATTAAAGTTATGCTTTTTTGGGTACAGACCCAACAAAAACAGTTTAAGATTCAATATGATTTGTTTTGAAATTATTTTTTCAATTGTTACCCTCACCTCTTCCCAAAACATTCTAATTATTCTACATTCCCATAAACAATGAAATAGGGTTCCTTTACTTTCCATGCATTTTGTGCATGTATCTGGTATGTTTTTGTTATATCTATTTAACTCCACCGGTGTAACATACATCCGCATTAACCATTTAAAATGTATCAATTTAAGACGTACATTTATTGATTTGGTTTGAGCTTCTGTACAAGCCAATTCCCATTGTTCCTCTGAAATTTCAGTTTGCAGATCTTCTTTCCAGTAGTTTAATCTTTTCTGTGAGTTTTCACTTGAGGATAGTGTCAATGAGTTATAAAACTATGAAATAATACCCTTTTACTATTTTTCATCAACATTTTTTCCAAGGATGAATAAATAGGTCGAGTGAGAGCATTATTTTGGTTTGATCGAATAAAGTTCCTAAGTTGAAGATATTTAAAAAAATGTGTTCTATTAAGATTAAATTTGATCCTCAGCTCTTCAAAAGACATTATGTTATCTGAACATGACAAATATAAATCTTGAATTTTTTGGATCCCTTTTAAACTCCATACTTTAAACACAGCAACCGCTCTCCCTGGTTTAAAATATTGATTACCCCATATTGGACTAAATTGTGACAGTAAGTGTGGTTCTTTTAAATATTTTTTAGTTTCACACCATATTTTAATCATATGTTTTACAAATGGGTTTTTAACTTGTTTCTGTAATTTTTTTGCCGAGTCTGAATATATGAATATGGGAAGAGGTAAAGGCAAATTGTATGATTCCATTTCAGTCCAGTGAGGGAGATCATTTGATGAAAAATAATATGTCATAGACCTCAGTTGTGCCGACCAATAATACAACATAAAATTTGGACATTTCGGACCTCCACGATCAAATGGTAAATATAATAAAGACAAACGTAATCTAGCCCTCCTGTTGTTCCATATAAATTCCACTAACTTTTTTTTAATTCTTGAGAATAAATCTAAAGGTGGTGGTAAGGGAATGTATTGAAATAAAGTATTTTAGGTAAGATATTACTTTTAAGTATATTGATTCTCCCGATCATCGACATTGGTAGTGACATCCATCTCTGAAGTAACTCATTAATATCTGTCATTAAGGCTTCATAATTGACACTGGCGACTGATTCTAGCTTAGGCACAATTTGGATTCCTAAATATTTAAAGTGATTTACAACATTGAATTGATTTACCTCAGGGGCTGGGTAATTTCTCTGGGTCTCATTTAGCATTAATATTGAAGATTTAGTTTTATTTATTTTATATCCCGATATTTCCCCAAAATTCTTTATTAAATTCAACAAGGTCGGAATTGATTTTTTTAAGATTCGACAAACAAAATTATGCCATCGGCATACAGGGAGATTTTATGTTCTGTTGGTCCTACTTTAATTCCATATATTTGTGACTGTAGACGTATCACCATCGCTAAAGGTTCAATTGCCATAGTAAACAGTAAAGGTGAAAGTGGACAGCCTTGTCGACATCCTCTATTGATTTTTATTGATTTTGAAATATTGTTATTTGTTAGGATTTCTGCTGTAGCATTATTATATATTATCTGAACCCATTTTATGAAATTATTTCCAAGTCCAAACCTTTGTAAGACTTCAAAAAGAAAGGGCCATTCGACTCTATCAAAGGCCTTTTCGGCGTCCGGTGATAGGACAGCTGTATCCGGTGCTTCTTTATTAGAATAAATAATATTAAATAGTCTTCTTACATTATGGAAGCCTTGTCTTCCCTTTATAAAGCCATTCTGATCTCGATTAATAATATTTGGTAAAATTTCTTGTATTCGTCTTGCTAAAATTTTACAGATTATCTTAAGGTCGGCATTTAATAGGCTTATTGGTCTCATATTTTCACATTTATTAGAGGGTTTACCTGGTTTTGGCAACAGTATAATTAAGGCATTATTCATGTATGATGGTAAATTACTATTTTGAAATGCTTCTAAAACCATTTCCAAAAAAGGTTTTATTAATTTATTCTTAAATTTTTTATAAAGGTCAACTGGGAGACCATCTGGTCCTGCACTTTTTCCTGATTTCATATTATCAATGGCTAGCCCAACTTCTTCTTGACAAATTTTAGACTCCAGTATCTCCCTGTTTTCATTTGAAATACACGGTATAGATAGTTCGTTCAAAAACCCATTTAGTTTTGTTAAGTCAGATTCATTTTTGGTATCATATAATTTTTCATAGTAATCTCTAAAGGCTCTATTAATTTCTAAAGGATCTATAACTACCTGTCCGTTACTTATAATATTGGTAATTGGTGTTTTAAATTCTAATTTTTAATCTGCCATGCCAATAATTTTCCTGATTTTTCACCTTGTTCATAAAAAGATTGTTTCAATCTTAGAAGACTCGAGGCAGCTCTATTCGCTGATTTTTTGTCATATTCAGCTCTCAAAATCAGTAATTCGTTCTCCAACCTTGGATCACTTCCTGCATATACTTTTTCTTGAAGAATTTTTATTTTATGTTCCAATTGAACTCTCTCCTCTCGAGTCTTCTTAGATTTTGAACCTGTATAACTAATAATATGTCCCCTAATAAAAGCTCTGAAAGCCTCCCACTTTACACATGCTGATGTTTGTGTAGTATTGATATCAAAGAACTCATCTATCTGTTTTTCTATGTACTTAACAAATTCCTCATCCTGAAGCCATTTATGCTGAAATTGCCATCTACCTGGTTCCTTTGTCAATTTCTTATCTACATATATTAGACAACAGGGTGCATGATCAGAGATCACGATGTTGTCATAAAAGCAGTTTTGAATCTTGGACCTTAATTCTACGGAGATCAAAAAATAATCAATACGTGAGAAAGTCTTGTAGGTATTGGAATAACAAGAGTAGGCTTTAACTTGTGGATTCATTTCTCTCCATATATCTAGCAATCTCAATTCTTTTTCTAGAATCTAGAATCTTCAATTCTTTTTACCGGTTCCGGCTCTGCCGGACCGGCGGCGCCACACGAGTCGGCTGCCTGTTGCAACAGCCTTTTTTTTTTTTTATCTTCCTTCTTCTTTCTACACCTTTCACTCTGTATATATATCACGGACGCACGGATCGCCCCGGGGGTCTCCCGGGTCGGCGGACGGAGCCACGGTTTGCAGCGGGAGACGTTACAGCGGGGAGGAGCTAGTGCTAGCTAGCACTTGGCCGCCGCCCGGTGCTAATGGGAAACTCGACATACCGGGAGCTGTAGCGAAAACGAAGCGGGTGTCGGGCTGGAGTTTAGGCGGCGTGAAAGAAATATAAGACAGAATAATAAAGAGCGATGGCAAGAACCAAGCAGACCGCCCGTAAAATCTACTGGAGGAAGAAGCCCCCCAGGAGACAGCTAGCCACCAGGGCTGCTCGGAGAGGCGCTCTGGCCACCGGCAGAGTGAAGAGGCCTCGCCGTCACAGGTCCGTGGCTCTGAGAGAGATCCGTCGCTACCAGAAATCCACGGAGCTGCTCATCCGTAAGCTGCCCGTCCAGCGCCTGGTGAGGGAGATCGCTCAGGACTTCCAAGACCGTCCTGCGTTTCCTGAGTTTCGCCGTCATGGCTCTGCAGGAGACCAGCGAGACCCACCTGGTGGTCTCTTCTTCGCTAAGGGGGTCACCATCATGCCCAAAGACTTCCAGCTGGCCCGCTGCATCCGCGGAGAGAGAGCTTAGACTTTCTGCTGCACATCCACCAGCCATAATGCTCTGCACTGTGTGTCTATATATATACATTTATAGTAATATGGACATATGTTTGCTAGATGTTGTTTTTTCTTGCCTTCTGATTGTTGCTCTGAGTGTTGCTGTCCCTGTGCTGTTGCAATCCTGGAATTTCCCCATTGTGGGACTAATAAAGGCTTATCTTATCTTATCTTCATAAAATGAATAATGGTCATCCTACATCCATTGTGCGTACAGTCCAGTCCTGTTGATCTATCTATACCGGGATTCAATGTACAATTAAAATCCCCTGCTATTATATGTTGCCCTGTGAGTGATGATAATATAAGAAATAAATTAGCAAAGAACTTTTGATCATCTATATTGGGACCATATAGGTTTACCAAATTTATATTTTCTAATAACAAAGATCCTTGAATGATTAAATATCTTCCAAATTTGTCTCCACTTACATTTTTCACTTGAAATGGGACTGATTTATGTATGAGAGTCATAACTCCCCTGGCTCGGGATGAAAATGATGAGGTGAAAACACTTCCTTGCCATCTGCTCCTAATTCTTTTTACATCCTCCTCTATTAGATGAGTTTCTTGTAAAAACACAATTTTTGAACCCATATCTTTTATTTTATTCATAACTTGTTTAAGTTTTTTTAATTTTTGTAGACCTCTGCAATTCCATGAAGTTAAATTAAGATTAACGCTTTGGTTTATGATCAATAGGGAGTTTATGATTACCTTGCAGTATAAACATGCTCATACAGAGAAGCAAAAACATGAGTGGTTGAACATTCATCCTACAAACTACACACAAACAAATTCCCCCTTCCCACATTTGTGGTAATCCCCCAAAATCAAAAAAAAAAATTCCGTCTCCCGATATAGCCATCGACCGTTCCACACCCACGAGGATCAGCCAAAGCCACTCCTTCTTCATCCTCCCAATCACCCTAACTCTGCTACTTTTAATGACATAATATTAACTCTCTTCTGTAGTTTTCCAACTTAACTCCAAAATTTTTAGCAGCTTTGTACATCATAGTTTTTTTTTTTTTTTTAATATATAATACAATCTATATTTTGTAAACTTGCTATTTGCTTCAAGTCAGTCAGATGCCTGTGCAAATGCTTAAATATTCTACCTTATATTTTGTTCATGCTTAGCTCCCACCAGTCTCTTCTTGGATCTTCTTGATGAACTCCTGCGCCTCCTCTGGGGTCTTGAAGATGTGGGTTCTGCCCTCATACGTGGTCAACAGTCTCGCAGGATAAATTACACCATGACGAATCCCAAGGTTGCGCAGCTCTTTACGTACGGGATCAAACTGCTTCCTCAATTGTTGGATTCCTGTGGCCAAATCTGGGTAGAACCGCACCGGCTGGTCCTGGTGTTTAATCTGGCTTTTAGCTCGCGCAGCGTTGAAGATCTTCATCCTGTCTCTGTTGCTGATAAACTTCATAATAATCGTCCTCGGTGGTCCCTTATCTCTCCGTGGGCCGATATGATATGCACTTTCCAGAACGACTGCTGATTGCAGCTCCGCGCTGCCCAGCGCCTCCGGAATCCACTTTTCCAAAAAGGAACATGTGTCCCGACTTTCGGATTCCTCCGGTAGACCCACCAGCCTCAAGCTGTTCCATCTCGACCGGGATTCCAAGTCCAAGACATTATTTTCCAGACTTTTATTTTTTTTTTCCAAAGTGCGCACCTTTAATTGAAGACAGGTGACGTCATCTTCAGCACTAGCGACACGAAGCTCTACCTGCGCCATTCGTTCTACACAGTCACCCAATTCTTTTCTCATTCCTTCCAACGCTGCCATAATCCCATCAAACTTAGCGGAAAAGTCCGCTCTCATTGAACTAATGGCATTGAGCACCGCACCTGTGCCGTTTCCCACATTCACCGCACCGCTGCTCGCTTCCTCCGCCATATATGGAGCTTCTTTATCTGCTGCGTCACAGACGTGAAAGTCCGTTAATTTAGACTGTTTCGGCGGCTCGCTTTTTCCTCTACCTGGTTTTCCAGCCTTAGGCTTCACCGACATATCCTCGTCCAAACGCTGGGATAGGTTCTGTCCCAAATGAGAGAGTTATTTGCCGTTTTTTCGTCTCCAAGAGCAGAGCAGAGCGAGACGTGTCCCCCTCACGTGGCCGCCATAACCGGAAGTCCAAATTGATACATTTTAAATGGTTAATGCGGATGTATGTTACACCGGTGGAGTTAAATAGATATAACAAAAACATACCAGATACGTGCACAAAATGTATGGAAAGTAAAGGAACCCTATTTCATTGTTTATGGGAATGTAGAAAAATTAGAATGTTTTGGGAAGAGGTGAGGGTAACAATTGAAAAAATAATTTCAAAACAATTCATATTGAACTCTAAACTGTTTTTGTTGGGTCTGTATCCAGAAAAGCACAATTTTAATAAGAGTGAAAGAACATTCATAGACCTGTTTGCTTAATGCCAAAAAATGTATTGCACTACTGTGGAAAAAGACTCATAGACCAGATGTGACTCAGTGGTTAAGACAGATGTTAACAAACCTTCCACTAGAAAGAATAACATACATACTGAAATCAAAGGAAAATGTGTTTGAGAATATATGGAGACCTTTCATTGATTATGTAAAGAAATTAAACATAACTTCTGAAGAAGAAGGCGAATGATGTGTGTGGACCTTGTAAATTCCAAATTGGTGAATGTATAATATGTATACCTATGTAATGGATTACCTAGACTAAACAGAGGAGCATTGTTTGACTTGCTTTTGTTAATGGTTGTTGGTGTTTTTAGTATATTTTTTTTAATTTTATTTTTAAATTACTTTAGTGTTAATGTTTGATTGTTCGTGTCATGTTTGTTAAAAAAGGTTTAATAAAAATATTGTGGGAAAAAAAAAGTTTGATTTGGAAAGGTATTTCTAAGGTTTTTTGGACCAACAAGAATTACTTCAGTCTTATTTGAATTTAACAGCAGGAAATTACAAGTCATCCAAGCTTTTATTTCCTTAAGACAGGCTTCTAACTTGGCTAATTGATTACTATCATCTGGCTTCATTGACAGGTATTATTGTGTGCCATCTGCATAACAATGAAAATGTATACAGTGCTTCCTAATAATGTTGCCTAACAGAAGCATATATAAACTAAAAAGAGTAGGGCCTAGCACAGATCCCTGTGGAACTCCATGACTGAGCTTTGAGTTGAAAGAAAACTCACAATTGACATGAACAAACTGGAACCTATCAGATAAATAAGATCTAAACCACTGCAACAAAGTTCCATTAAGTCAAACATAGTGTTCTAATCTATCTAAGGTCTAAACGGACAAGTACAGAAACAAGTCCATTATCAGATGCGATCAGGAGGTCATTAGTGACCTTCACTAAGGCTGTTTCAGTACTATGATGGATTCTAAACCCAGATTGAAACTCTTCAAACAAACCATTTCCCTGCAAGTGGTCAAATAATTGCGTGGCAACAACTAAGATTTTTGAAATGAAAGGGAGATTAGAGATTGGTCTATAGTTAGCTAAAACTCCTGGATCCAGCGTTGGCTTTTTGAGTAAGGGTTTAATTACAGCAATTTTAAAAGCCTGCGGTACATGGCCTAAAGTTAATGAAGAATTGATTATCTGAAGAATAAAGCTACCAATAAATGGGAAGACTTCTTCAAATAACCTGGTAGGAATAGGGTCTAAAAGACAAGTTGAAGGCTTGGATGAGGAAACTATTTTGTCTAACTCTAAAAGGTCAATTGGAGTAAACTGATCCAAACAGATGTCAATTGAAGGAGTTGTAGTAGTTACTGTATTTAAGTTAACGGTGGGAAGAATCTGACTGATTTTATCTCTGATAGATTAAATTTTATTATTGAAAAAGTTCATAAAGTCCTGACTAGTAAGTTCTAAGGGAATGCTAGAATTGACAGAGTCCTGACTCTTTTTCAGCCTGGCTACAGTGCTGAAAAGAAACCTGGGATTATTCTTGTTCTCTTCTATTAATGCAGAATAATAACTCGTTCTAGTTTTTCTCAAGAGATTTTTTTATAAATTAAAAGATGATTTCTCCAAGCTAAATAGATTTCATCTAAATTAGTGGAATGCCATTTTCTTTCTAATTGACGAGTCTTCTGTTTTAAGCTACAAGTTTCTGTGTTGAACTAAGGAGTTAGAAATCTCTGATGAGACTTTTTCTTTTTAAAAGGGGCCACCATGTCTAGAGTCTGATGCAGAGAAGCTGTAACACTATCTACCATGCTATCAATTACAGAAGGGGCAAGCTCTCCATAGCTTATCTCCGCTGTATTGACATATGGCATCGAGGAAACAATCTGCATAAATTTGGAAACAGCATCATCTGAGAGGCATCTACCGTAGTAATATTCTTCTTTAGGAGCCAAACAGTCAGAAATAGTAAAATCAAAGGTGAACAGACAATGGTCTGACAGTACAGGGTTATGAGGAGACACTCCCAGATTTTCTATGTCACATGTCAGAACAAGGTCCAACGTGTGGTGGAGATAAGGTTCAGGTTCAGGTTCAGGTTACTTTATTTGTACCCGTAGGTAGATTTGTTTTGCAGTTGGTGACATCCATATTTACAAGCCACTAATTACATTCAACATAGACACAAACACAGGCACACATCTTACAAAATAGGTAAATATAAAATATGTACAATATAATTTTTATAGCTTGTTCAACTCTTTGACAGCAGCAGGGACAAAGCTGTTTTTGTAGCGCTGGGTTCTACTTTTTGGGACAGCAAACCTCCATCTGGAGGGAAGAAGCTGAAAGTTGCAGTGCAAAGGGTGGGAGTCATCATTTAAAATCGAGTCGGCCATCCTCTGTACTTGTCTGGTGTACAGGGATGTCAGGCTCAGCTGTGACTCACCAAGCAAACGACTGGACCATCTGACTACCTGATCCAAGGATTTCCTCTGTTTCAGTTTTATCTGACCAAACCATGACATTAAAGAAAAGGATAAAACAGATTCAATAAAAGCCCGATAGAACATAGTCATTATGGTTCGGTCAATTTGGAAGCGTGCAAGTTTCCTCAAACAATGCAAATTTTGCGGACCCTTTTTGCACACCCTTTCACAGTTCACCTCAAAGTTCAATCCACTATCAATAATTGTCCCAAGATATTTGTACGATTGTACACATTCGGTGGTCTGGCCTTTTAGTATGGTGACTTTGTGCCTGGGAGTTTTCCTCCTAAAGTCAATAATCATATCTTTCGTTTTTGTTGTATTCAGCTGCAGGTAGGAATCCTCACACCAGTGAACAAAGTCATCAACTACTGGGCCGTGGCCACTCTCACCATCCTGGAGGAGACTGACAATGACTGAGTCATCAGCATACTTTATAATGTGTCTGTTGTCATGTCTGCTCCGACACATGTTTGTGTACAGGATGAAGAGTAGTGGTGACAACACACACCCCTGAGGAGAGCCAGTAGAAGAGCACTTTAGGTCAGACAATGTGCCATTGACCCTTACTCTCTGCGTCCTGTTGGTTAAGAAATCCAGAATCCAACCCACCAGATTATTGCTTAAATCAAATTGTTGCAGGAGCCTTTCAACTAAAATATGAGGTTGGATTGTATTAAAGGCAGAAGAAAAGTCCACAAATAAAAGCCTGGCGTGTGTCCCATTAAAATCCAGATGTTTAAAAAGCATGTCAAACAGAGTGACAGTGGCATCCTCCACTCCTCTGTGAGGCCTATAGGCAAACTGCAGAGGATCCAATGCATGTTCAGTCTGCCTTAGGACCTCACGTCTGACCAGTTTTTCAAAAATTTTCATTAAAATTGAAGTCAAAGCAACTGGTCTAAAGTCGTTTACCGTTTTAGGACAGCTGGATTTTGGAACGGGAACAACCACGGCATCTTTCCAGATCTTAGGCACATGTTGTGTCTGTAAGGACTTATTGAAAATATAATGAAATATAGGACTCAGTTCATGTGCACAGGACTTTACCAGGCGTCCACATATATTATCAGGGCCCTGACTTTTGTTCACTTTTACAGTGCGGAACTCCCTTTTAACATCCTGCATCTCAATATTAAAGTGCTGATTGTCTTTGAGTTTCTGTTTCAAATCTTGAATTTCTGTGCTAAAATCAAAGGAGTCAAAACGACCATAAAAACAATTAAGAGCATTAGCCAGCTCTGTGTCTGAACTAAAACCATCTAAAAACACACGGTTACTGCGCTCTGTGCTCTGAAGGCCTGCAATAGTTTTCATACTGGCCCAGGCCGAACCAAGTTTATTTGCTGCCATCTTGCTTTCCAACTCTGATTTATAATTCTGTTTTGCTCTTAAAATTTCGGCCTTCAGCTCCTTAGTGGCAACCTGTAGCGCAGAAACAGACCCTTGTTTAAAGGCAAGAGCTTTCCTCTGTAAGCAGGATTTAACTGATTTAGTAACCCATGGTTTGTTGTTGGGGTATATTTTGACACGTTTACGTGGAACAAACTTATTTTGACAGTGAGCCATGTATGAGCATGTGAGCTCAGCCAGAGAGTCCAAATCATCCCCGCAGGCCATTATGAACATCTTCCAGTCTGTACAGTCAAAGCATTCCTGGAGGCTGTGCTCTGAATCTTCTGTCCACACATCAATGTCTCTCGTCTCCACCTTGCCTCTTCTGAGAGCAGTTTTATATGTGGGCAGCAAATGAACACAGTTGTGATCTGATGATCCTAAAGGAGGAAGGGGGAGTGATTTATAGGCCCTCTCTATGGATCCATAGCACAGGTCCAATGTCTTTTTTCGCCTGGTTGGGCAGGAGACATACTGATGAAAGTTTTTAAGTGTCTTCTTTAAAGAAACATGGTTAAAATCCCCAAGAATGAAGTTTGGCGCCTCTGGAGAAATTGACTGCAGCTGCTGCACCACATCAGAGATGGTGCTGGAGGCGGAGTCAGCGTCTGCCCTCGGATGAATGTACACAGTTGTGATGAAAAGTTGGGGAAACTCTCGAGGCAAATAAAAGGGGCGTAGTGACACAGACAGCAGCTCCACATGGGGTGTACAGATGCGCTCTCTGACCGTGACAGATGTGCAGTACTGCTTATTAATGTATAAACATACTCCGCCCCCCTGACGCTTCCCAGTTACCTCTTCCTGCCGATCCGAGCGCAGCGGAGCTCCAAAGCCGTCAATCCACAGGTCTGCATCCCGATCATGCGCAGTAAGCCAAGATTCAGTGAAAGCCATGACGTAGCAGTTCTTAAAATCCTTCTGGTAACGTACATTGCCTTGAATTTCCTCCACCTTGTTTCTCACAGACTGTGCATTCCCAAAAATGATCGAAGGAAGAGGAATGTTACCAAACTGACGTCTCCTAAGGCGCAATTTCACACCTCCACGTCTTCCACGCTTCCTCCTGCCGCTTCTTTTTTCACCGCTGTGACCGTCTCTCAAAATAAAGTCCGGCAGATGAAATTTGGGCGCAATCAGAGACTCTGCACCAGCTGTGTTAAAGCGCAGCAACACGTCCCTGGAATATTGTATTCTGCCCGCTATTCTGCTCGTCATGGAGCCGAACGCGTTTACCTCAGAGACAAAGAGCCATGAATAATGAATAATAATGGGGAAAATTTCCTACTTTCTGAAAAAAAACCATCGAGTCTAATATTGAATTGAATACCATATTAAGGCAATCACTATCTACATCTACATGTATATTAAAGTCCCTACTATAATTATCCTATCTGATTTCAGCACTAAATCAGCTAAGAATTCGGCAAATTCGGATAAAAACTGAGTAGGTTGATGGAGGACGATAAACTATGGCAAATAAAATTGGGTTTAGCCTAAAATTGCTAAAATGCCCAATACTGAGGACCAGACCCTCAAAGGAATTATAACGTGTTTTTTGCTTTACATTAACTAGTAATTTGGAATGGTAAATTGTTCCTACTCCTCCTTCACGACCAGAACTTCTGGGATTTTGACAGTTTAAATAACCAGAGGGAGTTGATTCATTTAAACCAACACAATCCTCTTGTCCTAACCAAGTCTCTGTAAGGGATATTAAATCAATCTGATGATCAATTAACAGATCATGGACTAGCAGAGACTTGGGAGTTAGAGACCTAATATTTAACAAACCACATTTAATTTTTAAATTATGAGGAGGAAGAGAGGCCAAATCATTACATTTAGAGGCTTCATGTTTAATTTGAGTTTTATCAACTTTTTGTTTAATCACTTTGGAATGCTTATACATTCTATTTTTATTTACTTTGGAGGGAGCAGACAATGATTCTCTGATGGGGAAGACAGGGGCTAAGTTGAGGGGTGGCGGATGAAGAGAAGCTGCAGAGAGGCATGTAAGACTGTGACTCTGCTTCCTGGTCCCAACTCTGAGTTGTCAATGTTTTGGAAATTTGGATAAAAATGATGCCAGATTATTAGATAAATGAGACGCACCATCCAAAGTGGGATGGACGCCGTCTCATCTAATAAGACCAGGTTTTCTCCAATTGTCTATGTAGCCCACATGGTTTGCAGGACACCACACAGACAGACAGCGGTTGAAGGATGACAAGCGGCTAAACATGTCATCACTGGTCAGATTGGGGAGGGGCCCAGAGAATACTACAGAGGCAGACATTGTTTTGGCAAAGTCACACACCGATTCCACGTTAAGTTTTGAGACTTCCGACTGCCGGAGATGGACATCATTAATGCCGGCGTGGATAACAATTGTGGAGTATTTAGATTTGACTCGATGTCGCCTGCTCTGGCCCCAGGAATGCATTTGACTATGGCCACTGGAGTCTCTAGGTTCACGTTTCTGACTACAGAGTTGCCAATGATCGGAGTTTTTTCCTCAGCGGGTGTGTCGCTGAGCGGGGAAAAACGATTAGAAACATGAACAGGCTGGTGGTGTACCAGGGCTTTGCGACTAGGCTGCTTTCTCACCGTCACCCACCCAGTCTCCTCGCTGCTGAGGAGGACCGAGGACCGCTAGCAGGCCGCCCTAAGCTAGGGAGCTCCGCTGCAGCTAAGGGACGTCCGTCAGGATTAACTGGCGCAGACGGTGTTTCAATACAGTGGAGCCGGGATTCCAAATCAGACAACCTCGCCTCGAGTGCCTCAAAAAGACAACATTTATTACATTTACCGTTATCACTAAAAGAGGCAGAGGTGTAGCTAAACATCTGAGAGAGAGCACACCAGAGGAGAAGGGGAAGGAGAGCTAGTAGCCATAGCTAGTGGCTAACCTGAAGCTAACAAAAACACCGATGAAAGGTGAACAGAAGGCTAAAGAGGGTGATTAGGCGACACAGTGATCAGGCACACAGGTGCAAGAGGCTTGATAAATGGAAATTACAAGATATCTTTTTTTCCTCTAAAGATGAAATGATTCCATAATTTTATCCTCTAATTGAGCTGGAAAAACACGCTAATAATTACAGCAAATTTATAAAATTTTTTGAAAGCGAGTTTTATAAAGCCAGAATATTCAGCTGTTAGATAAAAATACATTTGTATCATATGTGTGATTTATTTCTACAAAATTCAACAGCTAAATCAGAATCCTCACATACTGGTGATTCCATAATTTTTGTTGGAGCTAGTAAAGTTACAATCAAGGATACTGTCTTTTCCTGAGGGTAGTATCTCACTGGGCTGCAACAGCTCACGACTAGTTGGAGAACGGCATTTGCAAGGGAGTTTCCAAAATCCCTCCAAATATTCACAAGTGTTCACAATTTCCTCTCGTGAGTTGCAGGGCCTCACCCTTGTGCGAATTTTAAACATGTTCAAAAAATTTGTGCTTTAGCACCTTGGGGGAGCCAGATTATTTAGCATCTCAGACAAGAGACAGTGGATAAACATGGGAGAACAATACTCAGGAGGTTCCTAGCGAGATAGCAGGAAGGAGTCAAGGACGAAGGGGGTTGAATGCAGTGTGATGCAAATGTCATGTTGTGTGTGGAGAAATGCCATGAAACTTAAGAGGAGAGTGCCTGCTGAAATGTTCAGTCTGTTCTTTGCTTGTGAGATGTGAGTGTGTAATAAACCGTCTGAAATGAAGCTGCCTCTTCATTTACACACTCCACACTGGTGACCCAAGACGTATTATGGAACACAAGGCAAGATCCCCGGAGCCGGCCCGGTCAGGAAGCTACAGCGAGGCGGCAGCCATCCCACAGACAGCCCGGACTGGAACCTTCAGCCACGCGTGTGCGGTTTCAGTCAAGCTACCGGATTTCTGGCAGCACAACCCGCGCTCTTGGTTCCACCTCACCGAGGCCCAGTTCGCCCTCCGGGGAGTAACGGCAGATGACACCAGATTCTACCATGTGGTCGCAGCGCTGGAGGCCCGCACAGCTCAGCAGGTAGCGAGCCTGCTCGATCAGCCACCAGCCAGCAGCAAATATGAGGCGCTCAAGGCTGCGCTCATCCAGCGCTACATGCTCTCGGACTGTGAGAGAGCGGAGAGGCTCCTGACGCGGACCAAGTTAGGAGATGGTTCGGCCATAGACCTGATGGAGAAGATGCTGGCGTTAAGTGAGTCAGGCTGTTATATTTGTGTATTTATAATATTTATGTTAAAGGTGAGTCAGGCTGTTATATTTGTGTATTTATAATATTTATAATATTTATAACTGTGTATTTATAATTTTTCTGCATTGATGTATGTGGTTATTGTGTATATTTTTATCTTGATTCTTTTTTCTAAAGCCCATCCAGGGACAAGAGTTGCAAATTAGCTAATAGCTATACACTCTATGTGCAACACATCAGATTGATTGTCTTTGATTAATTGTCTATGTTTATTGCACTGTCCCTGTCAAATAAACTAATCTACTACTACTACTAATGGGCACGGACGACGGGCACTTTCTGTTTGCCCACCTCTTCCTCCGGAACCTTCCAACAGTGGCGAGAGCGGTTCTGGCCAATTCGCCGTTGCTGGCCGCGCGCGACTACCATGCACTAGCCCAGGAGGCAGACCGGATCATCCTCACCACCAGGGCGATCACAGTCAACGCGGCAGCGGCGGAGCCCAGCGAGACGACCAGAGGAGGCGAGGAACCACCGACGGTAGCAGCAGCGGGGGCCAAGGAGCGCCAGAAAGCTCTGTTTCTACCACCGCCGCTTCGGAGAGAAGGCACGCAGATATGCGCCCCCGTGCCAATTCAAGCGCTCGGGAAACACCAAGGCCGGGGGTCGGTAGCAGCTGCGACCCTCGGTGAAGAGAACAAGCTGCTCTACTTGACGGATGCACGCTTGGGGAGGCATTTCCTCATGGACACCGGAGCCCAGAAGAGTTTCATCCTGCCGACCTACGCTGACCGGCTGGCAGGACCTAGCGGCCCCGAGATGTTGGCAGCAAACGGCTCGGATATTAAGACCTTTGGTGAGAGGACTCTGCTCTTATCTCTACACGGCCGTACATATGAGTGGACTTTTGTCGTAGCAGCACTGAATTACCATATCCTGGGGGCTGATTTTCTGTGTGCACATGGTTTACTGGTTGATATTGCTAACAGGCGCCTGGTTAATGCACTGTCCTTTGACTCTCTCCCCTGTACAGCTCGAGTGACCCAGCCAACAGCACAAGCCAACGTCACAGCTACAGGCGGTAAGTTCCACACACTGCTCACTCAGTTCCCAGCACTCACGGTCCCGCCGTTTTCCGCGGCCATTGCTAAACACGGGGTGGAGCACTTTATCACCACCACCGGGCCGCCCGTTTTTGCAAGACCTCGGCGCTTGGACGCAGCTAAACTGGCCATAGCACACGAGGAGTTCGCCAACCTGGAAAGGTTGGGCATCATCAGGCGCTCGAACAGCCCATGGGCATCCCCGCTACACATGGTCCCTAAGGCTGAGGGATCGTGGCGACCGTGCGGTGATTTCCGCAGGTTGAACAACGCCACAGCGCACGACCGCTACCCAATTCCCCACATACAGGATTTTTCCGTTCACCTTGCCGGAGCACGCATTTTTTCCAAAATAGACCTGGTCCGCGGTTACCACCAAGTCCCAGTGCGCGCTGAGGACATACCCAAAACAGCGGTAATAACTCCGTTTGGTCTATTCGAGTTCCTGCGCATGCCATTCGGGTTAAAAGGAGCGGCACAGACGTTCCAGCGCATGATGGATGCAGTGCTGCGCGATCTCCCGTTCATGTTCGTCTACCTGGACGATATCCTGGTAGCCAGTGCGTCCGAAGACGAACACGAAACTCACCTCACGACGGATTTCCGGAGGTTGGAGGAGCACGGGTTAATAATCAACCCGGTGAAATGCCAGTTCGGCGTGACGGAGATTGATTTTTTGGGGCACCACGTCTCTGCGGAAGGAGCGATCCCGCTGCCCGACAAAGTGCGCGCCGTGGCGGATTTTCCCCGGCTTCAGACGGTCAGGGTGCTGCAGGAATTTTTGGGGATGGTGAACTTTTATAACCGTTTCCTTCCCCGCGCGGCGCAGCTCATGCAACCATTGTATGCCGCGCTCAAGAAACAGAAACCCGCGGATAGGGTCAAATGGACCCCGAAGCGAGAGCGGGTGTTCTGGGAAGTTAAAGCAGCCCTGGCAAACGCCGCACTGGCACTGGCGCATCCGGACCCGACGGCCCGCATAGCGCTCACCACCGACGCTTCAGACATGGCCATAGGGGCTGTCGTGGAGCAGCACGTTGCCAGGGCTTGGCAGCCGCTCGCCTTTTCCAGCAGAACTTTGAGTGACAGCGAACGTAAATACAGCGCGTTCGACAGAGAGTTGCTGGCTCTCCGCCTGGCCATACGCCACTTCCAGTTCTGGCTGGAAGGGCGCAGCTTCACCGCGTTCGTGGACCACAAGCCACTAACATTCGCGATGGCCAAGGTTTCAAAACCGTGGTCGGGCCGGCAGCAGAGACAGCTGGCCGCGATCTCAGAGTTTACTACCGATATTCAACATGTGTCGGGTAAACTGAATGTGGTGGCGGAATGCCTCTCGCGCCGTGGTGGCCCCGGTCTGCGTGGGGATAGATTACGCAGCCATGGCCACAGAGCAGATTAGCGATGCAGATGTGCGCGCGCTCCAGTCTGGACCAACAGGGTTAAGGCTGGAGAGCAGGGTGCTGCAAGATGGCGCCCCCCCCCCCCCAATCTGCGATGTCTCCATGGGTCGCCCGCGTCCGGTGGTCCCGGTCGCGTGGCGCCGCCGCGTGTTTGAGTCGGTTCACACTCTGGCGCACCCAGGAGTGCGCGCGTCGGTCAAAATGGTGGGAGAGAAGTTTGTGTGGCCGAGCCTACGCAAACAAGTGAAAGAGTGGGCTGCAGCCTGCGTGGCGTGCCAACGAGCCAAGGTACACAGACACATGAAGGCTCCCTTGGAGCCGTTTCGTATTCCAGCTAAGAGGTTCGACCATGTTCACGTGGACCTCGTGGGCCCCCTCCCGCCATCACAGGGGTGCACACACCTCCTGACAGTGGTGGACCGCACCACGCGCTAGCCAGAAGCAGTCCCGCTGGTGGCAACCACGTCCGCAGACGTAGCGCGCGCTTTTTTTTAAACAGCATGGGTGGCGCGTTTTGGAGTCCCGTCGGACATTACGTCTGACAGGGGCCCTCAATTTGTTTCCGAACTCTGGTCTGTGATGGCCCGCAGCCTGGGTGTTACAATTCACCGCACAACCGCGTACAACCCACAGGCCAATGGGTTATGCAAGCGTTTTCATAGATCACTGAAAGCAGCACTCAGGGCTTCATTGACGGATGCAAATTGGGTAGACAGGCTGCCGTGGGTTTTATTGGGGTTGTGCTCCACGCCGAAAGAGGATCTGGAAGCTTCCCCGGCAGAGCTCGTTTTTGCGCAGCCCTTACGGCTGCCCGGGGAATTTCTGCCAGATAATCCCGTGCCGGGCAGCTGCCCGTCTCAGCTTTTGCAGCGTAGCGCAAACACAGGCACGCTGCCGGGCCCTGCCCACCACAGTTTTCCGCGTGTTTTCGTGCCTAAAACTTTGAAGAGCGCGGAGTTCATGTTTGTCAGACACGATGCCCACCGCCCTCCATTGCGCCCACCCTATGATGGACCGTTCGGAGTGTTGGAAACAGGGGATAAGCATTTTTTGCTAGACTTGGGGGGTAGGCGGGAAAAGATTGGCAGACAGACTCAAACCCGCTTTCGTTGTGGCGGACGAGCAAGTGCTGTTGGCTAGGGCCCCTCGGCGTGGAAGACCCCCACGGAGAGCTCCCCAGGGAAACGATTCACCAGAGCAGCCACACGGACAGACCGAAGTGCCTCCCCCCCCCACCCAGTCACAGCCCACCCGCAGTCAGACACACTCCCAGCAGCCCCCCACCGGCACAGCAGCGCCACGGAGGCGGGAAACCCCAGTTACAGCAGATACGGGAGGAGACGGAAGCCCAAACAGCATGTGGACTGATATTCTATTGTTCTATCACAGCATGTGGACTGTTATTCTATTGTTCTATCTAAGATGCTGGGGGGGGGGGGGAGTTTAGCACCTTGGGGGAGCCAGGTTATTTAGCATCTCAGACAAGAGACAGTGGATAAACATGGGAGAACAATACTCAGGAGGTTCCTGGCGAGACAGCAGGAAGGAGTCAAGGACGAAGGGGGTTGAATGCAGTGTGATGCAAATGTCATGTTGTGTATGGAGAAATGCCATGAAACTTAAGAGGAGAGTGCCTGCTGAAATGTTCAGTCTGTTCTTTGCTTGTGAGATGCGAGTGTGTAATAAATCGTCTGAAATGAAGCTGCCTCTTCATTTACACACTCAAATTTTCTGTCAAAATAGTCATTGTGGGTGCCTCACACCCATCTCAATTTAATTTTTTAGTTTCTGACAAGGCAAAACAGCATTAAGCCTATGTCTGTCACTGTCCAGACACAAAAATGAAGATACAACTTTGCAGGAGTTGATTCAGGAAAAACATGAAGCTCCACAGCCCACTGCCAACAGCAGAGTAGAAATTCTGCATTCAGGATCAGAATCAGATTTATTGCCATTGTTCATGTAATACACAAACTAGGAATTTGTCTCGGTGCAATGCTGCAACATTAAACATGATAAAATAAAAGAAATAAACTATACATGCAATAAAGTGTAGAATAAGAATGAATAAAACTAGTCAGCAGTTTAAATATATTAGCGAGCAGCAGATAATGTGGAGAACCATATAGTGCAGTTGGTAATGCAAGAAGAAAACAGTGATGATTGACATGAGTCTGGTTGAGCTGCTGTACATAGTGCACGAGAGTCAATAAGTCACTTAGTGTTCAGCAGTGTGATAGCAGAAGGGAAGAAGCTGTTCATGTGACGGGAGGTTTTAGTCTGAATGGACCGAAGTCTTCTACCTGAGGGGAGAGGGGCAAACAGTACGTGACCAGGGTGTGAAGGATTGGCTATGATCCGGCCAGCACGCCTCCGGGTCCTGGAGATGTACAGATCCTGGAGAGATGGGAGCTTGCAGCCGATCACCTTCTCAGCAGTGCGCACGACGCGCTGCAGCCTTAGTCTGTCCCTGGCAGTGGCTCCTGCGTACCACACGATTATGGAGGTGGTGAGGATGGACTCGATGATGGCTGTGTAGAACTGCACTAACATCTTGGTGGGTAGCTTGAGCTTCCTCAGCTGCCACAGGAAGAACATCCTCTGCTGGGCCTTTTTGATGAGGGAGCTGATGGTCGGCTCCCACTTGAGGTCCCTGGTGATGGTGGTGCCTAGGAAGCGGAAGGAATCAGCAGTGGTGATGGGAGAGCCTGTGAGGGTGAGGGGGGGCAGAGGGGTTGTGACTTTCCTGAAGTCCACAATCATCTCCACTGTCTTCAGAGCGTTCAGCTGCAGGTTGTTGTTGTTGCACCAGGACGCCAGCTGGGCCACCTCTCTCCTGTAGGCGGACTCGTCGCCGTTGGAGATGAGCCCGATGAGGGTGGTGTCGTCCGCAAACTTGATCAGCTTGACAGACTGGTGGCTGGAGGTGCAGGAGTTGGTATAAAGGGAGAAGAGTAGGGGGGAAAGTACACAGCCCTGGGGTGATCCGGTGCTGATGCTAACAGAGTCTGAGACAGTCTTTCCCAGCCGCACATGCTGCCTCCGGTCCGTCAGGAAGTCGGTGATCCACCTGCATAGGGAGTCAGGCACGTTGAGCAGGGACAGCTTGTCCCGGAGCAGAGCGGGGCGGATGGTGTTGAATGCGGAGCTGAAGTCCACAAACAGGATCCTGGCGTAGGTTCCTGTTTGTGGACAGTGGTCAGTGTCAGTGGACATTCTGCTGCATGTCCACTGACTGACTGTCCCAGAAAACATAGAAAATAACTGAAAATAGACATTCAAAGTAGAAAAAAAACATGCTTGACGGACAATGTACTGATGGTAATACTTACTGTAAATACAGTTGTGTGAAAAGGTGTTTGCCCCCTTCCTGTTTTCTCTTTTTTCTTTTTGGCAAGCAAATGTTTCAGATCATCAAACAAATTTAAATATTAGACAAAGATAACACAAGTAAACACAAAATGCAGTTTTTAAAAGAAGGTGTTTATCATTAAGGGTGAAAAAAATCCAAACCTACATGGCCCTGTGTGAAAAAGTGATTGCCCCCTAAACCTAATAACTGATTGGGCCACCCTTAGCAGCAACAACTGCAATCAAGCATTTGCGATAACTGGCAATGAGTCTTTTACAATGCTGTGGAGGAATTTTGGCCCACTCATCTTTGCAGAAATGTTGTAATTCAGTCACATTGGAGGGTTTTCAAGCATGAACCCCCTTTTTAAGGTCATGCCACATTATCTCAATCGGATTCAGGTCCAGACTTTGACTAGGCCACTCCAAAGTCTTCATTTTGTTTTTCTTAAGCCATTCAGAGGTGGATTTTTTTTTTTTGTTACTTATTTGTACCCGTAGGTAGATTTGTTTTGCAGTCTGGTGACAAGCCACCAGCTGCCGGTCGCTGCGTGCGCAAGCGCCCCTTAACTCCCTAACCTGCATGTTTTTGGCATGTGGGAGGAAACCGGAGAAATCCCGGAGTAAACCCACGCAACACGGGGAGAACATGCAAACTCCACACAGATCACTGTTGGTCGGGGGCTGGGATCGAACCCACGATCCCCGCGCTCCCCCGGCCGAGGGTAAAACTGTGCTGCCACAGTACTAACCACTGCGCCACCGTGCATGGATTTGCTGGTGCGTTTTGGATCGTCCTGCTACAGAACCCAAATGCGCTTCAGCTTGAGGTCATGAACAGATGGCCGGACATTCTCCTTCAGGATTTTTTGGTAGAGAGCAGAATTCATGGTTCCATTTACCACAGCAAGTCTTCCAGGTCCTGAAGCAGCAAAACAGCCCCAGACCATCACACTACCACCACCATATTTTACTGTTGGTATGATATTCCTTTTCTGAAATGCTGTGTTACTTTTATGCCAGATGTAATGGGACACACAACTTCCAAAAAGTTCAATTTTTGTCTCGTCAATCCACAGAGTATTTTCCCAAAAGTCTTGAGAATCATCAAGATGTTTTCTTGCAAAACTGAGACAAGCCTTTATGGTGTTTTTGCGCAGCAGTGGTTTTCATCTTGGAACGTTGCCATGCAGGCCATTTGTGACCTGTGCTGGCAAAATGAGTCGGAATGAGGAAATTTTCAAAACTGAGGTAACGTTATTTTCACGTTTTGTATTGAAAGAGTTTCAAAATGATAAATAATTTGTAGGAAGTGGGCAAAAGCCGACCAGCAACAAGCCAATTTTGTTTATATCTGGCTGGTTTGAAAACTTGCATTCGATTTGCCGTGAGTTACGTCTTGCGGAATTCAAAGTGTATTTTTAGAAAGTCGGAGTTCCAAGCTTTACAATGATACCAGGCACTGACAGGGGTTTTCCCGGGACTTGCCGCCAGCAAACAAAGAAAGAATCATGATTTATGACTTCTAGTGCCTGTAGCTCGCAATCAGCCTGTGCGCATTCTGACTCATTTTGCCAACACGGGTCACATTTTTATCCAGTCTTTTTCTTACGGTGGAGTCATGAACACTGACCTTAACTGAGGCAAGTGAGGCCTGCAGTTCTTTGGATGTTGTTGTGGGGTCTTTTGTGACCTCCTGGATGAGTCGTCGCTGTGCTCTTGGGGTAATTTTGGTCGGCTGGCCATTCCTAGGAAGGTTCACCACTGTTCCATGTTTTTGCCATTTGTGGATAATGGCTCTCGCTGTGGTTTGCTGGAGTCCCAAAGCTTTAGAAATGGCTTTATTGTAGGAGTCAAGAATTGAGGAGACTGGATGATTTTTCCAGTAACTGCTTTAATTCCCCATTCATCCTACGTCCTCTCTCGATCGGAGTGAAAAGAGACAGGACGCAGTCACACACATACATTTATGCATTCATCTTCTAACAATACATCACACACAAAAGTCACAATACTCAGCTACATCCTTTCATCTCTAATAGAACACCCAGAGTCCTTCTGTTCTCCTTTCCGACCCCCAAAGGTCAGGCCGGGTAATCTTCTCCTCTCTCCTGAGTCCCCAGGGGGTGCAGACATGTCTTCCTCTTGAGGTGTGAAGTCAATACACATGGCTAGCTCAAAGTCTCTCTTGGATGAATTCAGCCAGCCACATGTGAGTTACATAGGTTATAACTATGGGCTCAACATCATAACCTTTTCCAGACTGATAGATCTCAATTACTTTGTCTCTCATTTGTTCCTGAATTTCTTTGGATCACAGCATGATGTCTAGCTTTTGAGGATCTTTTGGTCTACTTCACTTTGTCAGGCAGGTCCAATTTAAGTGATTTCTTGATTGAGAACAGGTGTGGCAGTAATCAGGCCTGGGTGTGGCTAGAGAAATTCAACTCAGCTTTCCAAAGATGTGATAAATCACAGTTAATTTATGTTTTAACGGCGGGGGGGGGGGGGGGGGAAATCACTTTTTCCACACAGGGCCATGTAGATTTGGATTTTTTTTTTACCCTTAATAATAAACAACTTCATTTAAAACCTGCATTTTGTGTTTACTTGTGTTATCTCTGTCTAATATTTAAATTTGTTTGATGATCTGAAACATTTAAGTGTGACAAACATACAAAAAAAAGAGAAATCAGAAAGGGGGCAAACACTTTTTCACACCACTGTATATACACAATGGACAGTGATTTTCAGTATGTTAAATAATGACTCTATAAGACTCAGTAACCTTTATTCAATTGTATTTTGACAAAGCAGTGCAATTTGTTGTAGACTTGCTCACTGGTCCTGAGAAGGTTGTCCTGGAAGAAATGGATATGATTGAGCTAGTCAAAAGGACATATATAGATAAGCCATGGCTAGTGATGTTGTGCTCGACACCGACCACTCGACACTGATTCGAGCAATATAAAGCAGAAGTGTCATGACCAGTGCATCGAGCGCTGTTTAAGCACGCCCACAGTCATGTGACCATAGCAAGCGAGGCCTCGTTATGTCGGTCACATCATGTGACTTTAGGGCTCATGGGAAATTTGAGGATTCCAATGGAATTAGTTTTTTTTGTTTGCTTTGTATTGTTTGTTCCTGCCATCCAATTTTGAATAGACCTCAGATGGCCAAATGCTCAACAAAAAAAAAAGCACTGAGATTTTTTCAGTTCTTCCACTCAGATGCAGTTCTGACACTCAGTCAGCAGATGGCACTCTTTATTAAATGTTTCATCACAGTGTCGATCATGAAGCAATTGTCTCAAAGTTGTTCACTGTTTCATAAAGCCTCAGTTTCACCATCACTAGACATGGCACTGTAGAAAGCATGGTTGCATGTTACTCACCTTGTGTTTCTCCTGTCACCAGATGTTCATGACAAAAGAGTCCCCTGGTACATGAACACACTTATATTGGTTCCAGTTCATATCAAGTTACTGATAAGGGAGTGGAGTTTGATATATATTTAGCTTGTAAATTTCTTGTGAAATTAAATGGTTCAATTCGTGTTGTGATTAGAAGAAAGAGTTAGAATTTTTAATGTAACTGTGCATATTAATAATGGAATATACTTTGTTAGGTATGTTTTTGGGCAGCACGGTGGTGGAGTGGTGAGCACTGCGGCAGCACAGTAACTCACCCTTGGCCGGGATCCTGGGTTCGATCCCAGCCCCTGACCAACAGTGATCTGTGTGGAGTTTGCATGTTCTCCCCGTGTCTGCGTGGGTTTACTCCGGGATTTGTCCGGTTTCCTCCCACATGCCAAAAACATGCAAATTAGGTTAATTGGCATCAAACTGGGGATTCTAAATTGTCCTTAGGTATGACCGTGAGAGTGAATGGTTGTTTGTCTCTCTGTGTTAGCCCTGCGATGGACTGGCGATCTGTCCAGGGTGTATCCTGCCTCTCGCCCAAAGATGCTGGGATAGGTTCCAGCGCCCCCCCCCCCGACCCGAAAAGGATTAAGCGGAAGAAGATGGATGGATGGAAGGCATGTTTTTTTTTAAAAGAATGTTTGTTAGATATCTTCCCTTTAGGATGGAGCATTCTAGAAGGCAATCAGCGGCAGGCTTTAAAAGGGGCCAATTAACACCTCAAGCTTATTGCTGGAACATGCTGCTGACAGAGGGGGAGAGTCTTTTTTAAGTGGCTGTTACCATTTTAATTACTTGTTCAAATAAACATGCAAGTGGTCTGTAAGTCATCTCAGTCTCCAGACTCCTGCTTGCCTCCTACCGCAAGGTCATTCTAACAGACACGCAGCATAGTTTTAAATTAAATCTGGAAACAAATCAAATCTGTATGCTACCAATATTAATCCTGAGTGTACGAGCAAGAAGTGTTTTTTCCCATTTATTGAATTGATTCCCCCCCTCATATTATGCTATACATCATTTAGTACACTAATATTATCTGTACAAGATAGACAACATTTTTGCAACCATGGCCTAAGTGCCAATTCAGGGTGATTCCAAGTGAAAATTGACACAAATGTGAGTATTTGTCGCAAGTTTGTTTGTTTGTTTTGGTTTTTTTTTAAAATTACTAGTTAATGTAAAGCAAAAAACATGTTATAATTCCTTTGAGGGCCTGGTCCTCAGTATTGGGCACTTTAGCAATTTTAGGTTAAACCCAATTTTATTTGCCATAGTTTATCGTCCCCCATCAACCTACTCAGAATTTTTATCCGAATTTGCTGATTTCTTAGCTGATTTAGTGCTGAAATCTGATAGAATAATTATAGTAGGGGACTTTAATATACATGTGGATGTAGATAGTGACTGCCTTAATGTGGCATTTAATTCAATATTAGACTCGATTGGGTTTTCTCAGAAAGTAGGAAATTCTACTCATTACCTCCACCATACATTGGACCTTGTTCTGACATATGGCATAGAAATAGAAAATCTTGTAGTGTCTCCTCATAACCCTGTACTGTCAGACCATTGTCTGTTAACCTTTGATTTTACCATTTCTGACTATTTGGCTCCTAAAGAAAAATATTATTACAGTAGATGCCTCTCAGATGATGCTGTTTCCAAATTTATGCAGATTGTTTCCTCTATGCCATGTGTCAACACAACGGAAATAAGCTATAGACAGCTTGCTCCTTCTGTAATTGATAACATGGTGGATAGTGTTTCAGCTTCTCTGCATCAGGCTCTAGACTTGGTGGCCCCCTTAAAAAAGAAAAAGTCTAATCAGAGATTTCTAACTCCTTGGTTCAACACAGAAACTCGTAGCTTAAAACAGAAGACTCGTCAATAAGAAAGAAAATGGCGCTCTACTAATTTAGATGAAATCTATTTAGCTTGGAGAAATCATCTTTTAATTTATAAAAAATCTCTTAGAAAAGCTAGAACAAGGTATTACTCTGCATTAATAGAAGAGAACAAGAATAATCCCAGGTTTCTTTTCAGTACTGTAGCCAGGTTGACAAAGAGTCAGGACTCTGTCAATCCTAGCATTCCCTTAGAGCTTACTAGTCAGGACTTTATGAACTTTTTCAATAATAAAATTTCATCCATCAGAGATAAAATCAATCAGATTCTTCCCACAGTTAACTTAAATACTGTAACTACTACAACTCCTTCTTTTGATGTCTGTCTTGATGAGTTTACTCCAATCGACCTTTGTGAGTTAGACAAAATAGTTTCCTCATCCAAACCTTCGGCTTGTCTTTTAGACCCTATTCCTACTAGGTTATTTAAAGAAGTCTTCCCACTTATTGGTAGCTTTATTCTTCATATAATCAATTCTTCATTAACTTTAGGCCATGTACCGCAGGCTTTTAAAACAGCTGTAATTAAACCCTTACTCAAAAAGCCAACGCTAGATCCAGGAGCTTTAGCTAACTATAGACCAATCTCTAATCTCCCTTTCATTTCAAAAATCTTAGAAAGAGTTGTTGCTACGCAATTATTTGACCACCTGCAGGGAAATGGTTTACTTGAAGAGTTTCAATCTGGGTTTAGAATCCATCATAGTACTGAAACAGCCTTAGCGAAGGTCACTAACGACCTCCTCATTGCATCTGATAATGGACTAGTTTCTGTACTTGTCCTTTTAGACCTTAGTGCAGCTTTTGATACTATCGATCATAATATTCTACTTGATAGATTAGAACACTATGTTGGACTTAATGGAACTTCGTTGCAGTGGTTTAGATCTTATTTATCTGATAGGTTCCAGTTTGTTCATGTAAATAATGAGTTTTCTTTCAACTCAAAGCTTAGTCATGGAGTTCCACAGGGATCTGTGCTAGGCCCTACTCTTTTTAGTTTATATATGCTTCCGTTAGGCAACATTATTAGAAAGCACTGTATACATTTTCATTGTTATGCAGATGACACACAATTATACCTGTCAATGAAGCCAGATGATAGTAATCAATTAGCCAAGTTAGAAGCCTGTCTTAAGGAAATCAAAGCTTGGATGACTTGTAATTTCCTGCTATTAAATTCAGATAAGACTGAAGTCATTCTTGTTGGTCCAAAAAACCTTAGAAATTCCTTTCCAAATCAAACTTTCAGTTTGGATGCAGTTACTCTTTCTCTTAATAGCTCTGTGAGGAACCTTGGAGTTATTTTTGATCAGGATTTGTCCTTCAATTCACATATTAAATTTGTTTCTAAGACTGCCTTCTATCATTTGCGTAATATTGCCAAGATTAGGAGCATCTTGTCTCAGAGTGATGCTGAGAAACTGATCCACGCTTTTGTTAGCTCGAGATTAGATTATTGTAATTCTTTATTATCAGGTTGTCCTAAAACATCTTTAAAAAGTCTTCAGCTGATCCAAAATGCTGCAGCAAGAGTTTTAACAGGTACTAGAAAGAGAGATCATATCTCTCCGGTTCTGGCCTCCCTTCATTGGCTTCCCATGGAGTTTAGAATTAAGTTTAAAATCCTTCTTCTTACTTACAAAGCTCTAAACAATCAGGCTCCTTTTTATTTAAAAGATCTGATACTACCGTATTATCCTAACAGAGCACTACGCTCCCAAAATGCAGGACTACTTGTAATACCTAGAATCTCCAAAAGTACAATGGGAGGCAGAGCCTTCAGTTATCAAGCTCCTCTCCTGTGGAATCAGCTGCCAATCTGGATTCGGGAGTCAGACTCGATCTCTGTTTTTAAGATTAGGGTTAAAACCTACCTTTTTGATATAGTCTACAATTAGGGAGGGATCATGTGTTTCTGAACCCTCCCTTAGCTATGCTGCTAATAGGTTTAGTCAGCCGGGGGATCTCCAGTAATGCACTGGGCCTCACTCCTTTCCTCACTCTCTATGAAATATTTTTTTTTGCTGGTCATTAACATTTGTTTGTTCTCTCCCATAGATTGAGTCCCCATCGTGCTGTTTGCTCTCTACATGTCTGTTCTTTTCATCTTCTCTGTCCCCTCACCCCCCAGCCAGTCGCAGCAGATGACTGCCCCTCCCTGAGCCTGGTTGTGCTGGAGGTTTCTTCCTGTTAAAAGGGAGTTTTTCCTCTCCACCGTCGCCAAGTGCTTGCTCACAGGGGATCACCTGATTGCTGGGGTCTTTCTGCAACTGTGGGGGTTCCCCCCTACAGTTGATAGTGCTATGAGATGACTGTTGTTGTGAAATGGCGCTATATAAATAAAGATGAATTGAATTGAATTGAATCACCAACTAGTCACAAGTTGGTGCAGCCCAGTGAGATACAGTGCATCCGGAAAGTATTCACAGTGCTTCACTTTCTCCACATTTTATGTTACAGCCTTCTTCCAAAACGGATTAAATTCATTTTTTTCCTTCAAAATTCTACACACAATACCCCATAATAACAACATGAAAAAAGTTTTTTGATATTTTTGCAAATGTATTAAAAATAAAAAACTAAGAAATCACATGTACATAAGTATTCACAGCCTTTGCTCAATACTTTGCTGATGCACTTTTGGCAGCAATTACATCCTCAAGTCTTTTTGAATATGATGCCACAAGCTTGGCACACCTATCTTTGGGCAGTTTTGCCCATTCCTCTTTGCTGCACCTCTCAAGCTCCATCAGGTTGGATAGGAAGCGTTGGTGCACAGCCATTTTCAGATCTCTCCAGAGATGTTCAAATGGATTCACGTCTGGGCTCTGGTTGGGCCACTCAAAGACATTCACAGAGTTGTCCTGAAGCCATTCCTTTGATATCCTGGCTGTGTGCTTAGGGTCGTTGTCCTGCTGAAAGATGAATCATTGCCCTACTCTGAGGTCAAGAGTGCTCTGGAGCAGGTTTTCCTCCAGGATGTTTCTGTACATTGCTGCATTCATGTTTTCCTTGAATCCTGACTAGTCTCCCAGTTCCTGCCACTGAAAAATATCCTCACAGCATGATGCTGCCACCACCACGCTTCACTGTAGGGATGGTATTGGCCTGGTGATGTGCGGTGCCTGGTTTCCTCCACCCATAACACCAAAGAGTTCAATCTTTGTCTCATCAGATCAGAGAATTTTGTTTCTCATGGTCTGGGAGTCCTTCAGGTGCCTTTTGACTAACTCCATGCTAGGCTGCCATGTGCTTTTTACTAAGGAGTGGCTTCCGTCTGGCCACTCTACCATACAGGCCTGATTAGTGGATTGCTGCAGAGGTGGTTGGCCTTCTGGAAGATTCTCCTCTCTCCACAGAGGAACGCTCGAGCTCTGACAGGGTGACCATCAGGGTCTCGGTCACCTCCCTGACGAAGACCCTTCTCCCCGAATGCTCAGTTTAGATGGTTGGCCAGCTCTAGGAAGAGTTCTGGTGGTTCCGAACTTCTTCCATTTACGGATGATGGGGGCCACTGTGCTCACTGGGACCTTCAAAGCAACGGAAATTTTTTTGTACCCTTCCCCAGATTTGTGCCTCAAGCCAATCCTGTCTCGGAGGTCTACAGACAATTTCTTTGACTTCATGCTTGGTTTGTGCTCTGACATGCACTGTCAACTGTGGGACCTTATATAGACAGGTGTGTGCCTTTCCAAATCATGTCCAATCAACTGAATTTGCCATAGGTGGACTCCAATTAAGCTGCAGAAATATCTCAAGGATGATCAGTGGAAACAGGATGCACCTGAGCTCAATTTAAATTTTGAGCGTCATGGCAAAGGCTGTGAATACTTATGTGTCATGTTTGTGTTTGCTCCTCCTGGGCAAAAAAGGAGAGGACCCACTCACCAGGCGAATCTGGTAAACCATACTCTATTATAAGGTGGACAATGAAAATAAACACTGCACATGGGCAGGAATAATATGACTCTTTAAACCAGACAGCATGGAAAAATAACAATAACTCCCACTCCGTGGTGCAGAGGCTGATGATGTAAACACAAGAAAGCAGCAATGGACACAGAATGAAAATGCACATATATAGACAATCAGGACAAAACTGAACAGGTGAGCACCATCAAGGCCATCAGGCAGCACAGGACGGGCGGAGCTGTACAAACACAGAGGGAAAACACACCAGACATAATAAATGGGTCAGAACTGAAACAAAGCGTAGACAGGGACTGCAGACCTGTCCAGACCACTACATTATGTACATGTGATTTCTTAGGTTTTTTTTATTTTTAATTTGTAAAAAGCTCAAAAACTTTTTTCACACTGTCATTATGGAGTATTGTGGGTAGAATTTTGAGGAAAAAAATGAATTTAATCCATTTTGGAATAAGGCTGTAACATAACAAAATGTGGAAAAATTGAAGCGCTGTGAATACTTTCCGGATGTACTGTACCACCCGAAAACATGAATATACTATGTCAGAATAGCACTCTAATAAGAGCATGCCTGAGTCAGTCAGGATGTATTCAGAATTAAGCTATGCAAAGTTTCCATCTGGGAGATGTTCAAATTAACATACAGGCATTTCATGGAAAACGGTCAAGCACTCCAAACTCTTCATACATTGGAAATTAAAAATGAAAATTAACAGGTGTGATAAGGACACATAATAAGACACCTGCTTATCAGCAGAACACACTTTGAACAAAGTGAACAAAATCAGCATTGAAAAACCTCCATAGGGAGCCTCAGATAGACAGTCATGTGAAAAAATTTGGACCCCCCTTTAAATATTCAGTTCTTTATTAAGAAATGTTTACGTATCTATCTCTAACCTTGTTTTTGTTTAAATTTGCATTTTTTTGTTATGTGTGGGTGTCCTAATTTATTCCTCACTATTTGTTTAGATTTACATTTTACAGAAAATTTGGAAAAAGTCTTTAATTCATTTTTAATTGTTTAGGTGTATTACATTAATCTCCCAGTATTTTTAACGTTGATATTAAATATCCATATGTCCAAATATGTTAAAAAACACACACACATACAGACTTATATAGGGTGTCCTAATTTTTTCACATGACTGTAGCACTGTTTCCCCTTGAGCTCTGTCATGTGCTTTTTTTTAAGAATCTTAAAACCTCAATCACAAACAACAATGCAAAGTGGCAAGATTAACAGATAAAGTCCTTCTTAAAAGCAAATTAAACCTCAGGTTATGTTCAAGACAAGCAAATGCTTCAACCATACAGCATACTGGAATGAGGATCCTTATGCTGTGCAATCAAACTCTGTCCTTAAAACAGACTTAACACAGATGTACAATCCTGAAAATTCATGACAGTGTTTCCCCTTCCATTATATTAGGGGGGCGCCGCCCTCCCCCAGTGTCAAGTTAATTTTATTTTTCTACATAGCGCCAGATCACAAGTCATTTTAAGATGCAATCACTACAGAACAAGTCTTTACCTTGTCCTTTTATTAAACAAGCTAAATATTTTTTTTTTTTTTTTTCTCTCGGCGCCACACCAGTAGGCTGCCTTTTGCAACAGCGGCTCGATTCCGAGTCTTTTTCCCTTCCTCTCTCTTTTGATCCGTCTTTTTTTTTCACCCCACTTATATCACGGACACACAGATCGTCCTAAATGTCTCCTGAGCCGGTGGACGGAGCCACTGTTTATAGCAGGATACGATACAGCAGAGAACAGCTGCTAGCATTCAACCGCCACCCGGTCCCATTGGAAAAACTCGACATACCGAGAGAACTGAGGCGAAAACGCCGCGGCTGCCGGGCTGGAGTAAGGCGGAGGACAAAAAATATAAGGTACAGACCCTCCCTTCCATCTGTTGTCATGGGAAATGTACGGTCGATACTGGGAAAGTTAGATGAGCTAGCGGCTATCTCCCGTTATGATAGCACATACCGGGAGTGCTCTCTCCTTTTGTTTACTGAGACGTGGCTAACTGAACTAGCAGCAGATGCTAACATTGAGCTGGAGGGTTTTCACATGATACGAGCTGACCGAACACCAGACAGTGGCAAGGCTAGGGGCGGTGGAGTGATAATGTATGTTAACAACAACTGGTGCAGACCGGGACATATCACTGTTAAACAACGACACTGCAGCAAAGACATTGAGTTGCTAGCTGTTAGCATGAGGCCTACATATCTCCCGAGAGAACACTCACACGTGATCTGCATTGTTGTTTATGCAAATCCGACGGCGAACGCTGGGACAGCACGTGACGTCATCCATTCAGTAACCAGCAGGCTGCAGACAGAACACCCAGATGCTCTTCTCCTCATCTCAGGCGATTTCAACCATGTTTCACTGTCTCCCATTCTACCCACGTTCACCCAGTATGTCACATGCCACACTAGAGACAATAAAACACTGGATTTATTCTACGCAAACACTAAGGAGGCGTACACCTCATCACAACTCCCCCCACTCGGGAGATCGGATCACAACTTGGTTCATCTCCGGCCGGTGTACAAACCCCTAGTGCACAGACAACCTCCGGCCATGCACACTGTGGAGTTATGGTCTGAGGAGACAATGGACACTCTAAAGGGCTGTTTTGAAGCCACCGCCTGGAAGCAGCTCTGCGATCCACATGGTGAGGACATCGATGGCCTCATTCACACCTTCACGGGCTACCTCAGCTTCTGTGTGGACAAACCCGTTCCCACCAAGACCATACGGCGTCACTCAAACAACAAACCCTGGATCAACCCTGAGATAAAAACACTTCTGAGAGAGAAGAAGAGGATCTTCAGGTCAGGGAACAGGGAGATGCTGAAGTCCGTACAGAGGGAGCTGAGGAGAAAGATCAGAGAAGGCAAGGACAGCTTCAGGAAGAAGATGGAGGACAAGCTGCAACAGAGCGACATCAGCGGGGTCTGGAGAAACCTCAAAACCATCTCGGGGCTCCAGAATACCTCCCCCCAGGCCACAGGGGGCAGGGAGTGGGCGAACAACCTGAATCTGTTTTTCAATAGATTTGACCAACCGCCCTCCCCCCTGACTGCACAACAACCACTGCTGCCTCTAAAGAAATCAAGTCCTGCTGCCCACTCCCCACTCCACCAACACCCCCCCACTCCCAACACACAGCCCCCCATCCTGACCCTGACCAGGACCCAGGTGAGGACGGAGCTGAGGAAGATCAAGGCGAGGAAGGCGCCGGGACCGGACGGCATCAGCGCAAAGCTCCTCAAGTCCTGTGCAGACCAGCTGTGTGGGATTGTGACGTATATCTTCAACATGAGCCTGAAACTGGGGAGGGTACCACAGCTGTGGAAAACATCTTGTGTGGTACCTGTACCAAAAACTTCCCACCCCAAAGACCTGAACAGCTACAGACCGGTGGCCTTGACGTCCCACTTGATGAAGACCCTGGAGAGACTGCTCCTTGCTCACCTCCGCCCCCTGGTGGAACCAGCGATGGATCCACTCCAGTTCGCCTACCAGCATGGCATTGGGGTGGAGGATGCGGTGATCTTCCTCCTTCACCGTTCTCTGTCCCACCTGGAGAAGCCCGGGAATATGGTGAGGATCATGTTCTTTGACTTCTCCAGTGCTTTCAACACCATCCAACCGATGATCCTGAAGGACAAGCTGCTGCGCGCAGGGGTGGACCAGCACCTGTCATCATGGATCCTGGACTACCTCACGAACCGGCCTCAGTTTGTGAGAACCCGGGACTGTGTGTCCGACACGATCATCAGTAGCACGGGGGCCCCCCAGGGAACGGTGCTGGCTCCCTTCCTGTTCACTCTTTATACTGCGGACTTCTCACACAACACAACACACTGCCATCTACAGAAGTTCTCTGATGACTCTGCGATCGTTGGCCTCATCTCCAATGGAGATGAAGCTGAGTACAGAGGGCTTATCCAGGACTTCGTGGACTGGTGCCATCGGAACTGCCTCCAGATCAACGCGAGGAAAACTAAGGAGCTGGTGGTGGACTGCCGCAGGCATGGGCAGCCCCTCACAGTACCAGTAAATATACAGGGAACAGACATCGAGATGGTGACATCCTATAAGTACCTGGGTATTCATCTGAACAATAAACTAGACTGGTCACACAATACTGATGCACTCTACAAGAAGGGACAGCGCAGGCTGTTCCTGCTGAGGAGACTCAGGTCTTTTGGTGTACAAGGGGCGCTGCTGAAGTCATTCTATGACACGGTGGTGGCATCAGCCATCACTTTTGGAGTGGTCTGCTGGGGCAGTGGCATTACTGCAGCCGATAGGAAGAGACTGAACAAACTGATTAAGAAAGCTAGCTCTGTCCTGGGGCAGCGCCTTGATCCGATGGAGGAGATAGGGGAGAGAAGGACGGTGGCTAAACTGTCATCTCTGCTGGAGTCCGAGTTCCACCCTATGCAGGACATACTGAATGCACTGAGGAGCTCATTTAGCAGCAGACTACATCATCCCAGGTGCACAACCGAGAGGTTTCGTAGGTCCTTCCTACCAACGGCTGTCAGACTGTACAACCTAAGCAGGGCTGCTCACAGAGATAGCAAAAAGACGTAACAAACTAATAGTTTTTTGAATGCAAAAGATGCAATAGACTTACACAATGGTCCCCTCTGGCATACAACTAGGAACATACCGGTCGCTATGGAGGGTGAGAATATGTATGGGCACATAATCATACCATGTAGGATAACTAAGTAGACGGTTATGCTGTTTCATTCCATCTAGCAACAATGCTCTGCACTGTGTGTGTTTATATATTTACATATTTATTCCATCTAGCTACAATGCTCAGCACTGGGTGTGTTTATATATTTATATATCTACATATTATTCCATCTAGCTACATTGCTCCGCACTGTGTGTGTTTATATACTTGCATATTTATTCCACCTAGCTGCAATGCTCCGTACTGTGGGTGTTTATATATTTACATATTTATTCCATCTAGCTACAATGCTCTGCACTGTGTGTTCATATATTCATATATTTATTCCATCCAGCTACAATGCTCTGCACTGTGTGTCTGTGTGTGTGTGTATATATATATATTTTATAGTAATACGTACATATGTATATTAGCTGCTCTTGCTTGTTTTTTTCTTGCCTTCTGATTGTTGCTCTGAGTGTTGCTATCCCTGTGCTGTTGCAATCCTGGAATTTCCCCGTTGTTGTGGGACTAATAAAGGCTTATCTTATCTTATCTTATCCTTAAGTTATTTATCTTATTTACATGACAGCAGCTCATTTCTGTCTCTTCTCTTCAATCACTAGCATTTACAACAGAAGGACTAAAATAAAAGGCACACAAATAGTGTCAGATGCCACTCACACACACTCCACAGCCATACACTCTGTTACCTTCAGGCCACAGACACAGATCAATCACCTTCAAGACCAACAGAGCAATGTCAAGCTTTGTACCCACTTCCATTAGACTCATGAACAGCTGACTTACTTATTCACTCATTTACTTTCATATTTATTATAACCATTTCTAATCCTTTTAACATTTAGTTTTATCCCATCTATTGTACTGTATATTTTTATGTTTTTATATGTACAGCTTGTGTATGTATCTTACTGCATTTTTGGTATATGTGGATGAAATGTGTGTGCTGTGATGTTGCTCATAGGACACATTATAGTGTTACACAGGTGGCGACGTCACCTGGAGTACAAGAGGGCTGCGCAGCAGAGGGACAGTCTCTTGACCACCTCGCAGCCTGATGGGAGCGTCTCTGTACTGACAGTGAGTCCTTAATAAAGTCCTGTGTAGTTCACCACTCGCCTCATCATTGTCTTACGTTTTATAGACATAACATGTGCACTGATGCTTTTTCCACAATTAAGTTCCTTGCAGAATAATAAAGTTATTTGAATTGAATTCTCCTCTCTGCGCTCTGTACAAGGGGGGGGGGCTGAAAAGTTCATAGGCTGACCATGATGCAGTGGTCAAATTTGACCAAGTGTGATTTATTTTTCAACATAGTCTTCAATGTCAGGGTATCTGAAAAGAAACAATGCAGTTAGTATCAGAAAAGGTTGAATTTAATGCATGACTGGTTTCGCTGCTGTAGCATAACTCCTTCTTAGTCAGCCTATGAACTTTTCAGCCCCCCGTATGCAGCAGGGTGGAACGCCACTGCGCGTAAACACAGACACGTGGGCTCGCACACACACAGACATGATGTGCGTGCACATTCAGGTGAACACACTCGCACCAACAGAGAGAGCGAACGTAGGAAAGTATGTTGCGCCAGCCAACTGAGAAGCAGAAAAAAATATCTACGATTTTTTAAACGCACCCAGGATGACGAAGGTCTAGGGACCAAGTGCTGCATGTGGGGCTGGACTGGCAATCTGGCATACCGGGCATTTGCCCAGTGGGCTGACGAGCATGTGGGCGGAAGGGTCATCATCAATATAATTATGTGACCACACCTTCAAGGACTGCCGTGCACCGGCCTTTGAAGTACTTACCTTACCTTAGACCTTAGTTCCTCCGTTGCTGAAACGACATAGGGCAACCAGCTCCTTCCATTTATCCCTCTTAGTAGCGAGAGACTTGGCATCAGCAAGGTTCAAGGAGACAGAACCGAGATCTTTCTGGAGTGTCCTCCTCCAGATGTGCTTCGGTCTGCCAACCTTCCTGGTACCGGCTGGTCTGAAGTCAGCCATCATGTGTGCCACAGCTCTTTTTCCGGTAGACGATGGAGACGTCCCAAAAAGGAGTCTTCTCTCCATCACGTAGAGAGAGAGCAGTTTGTCCATGGTCCTGCTGTATACATCGTTTGCAACCCTGTCACGGTAACTAATGTGCAGGATTTTTCTCAGGCATTTTGTATGGAATACATCCAAGTCTCTGAGACATACAGGGTTGTCGATAACACAAGTGACCTGTACAACTTGAGTTTGACATCCAAAGACAGTTTCTTTTCCTGCCAGATCTTGTTCAACCTCCCGAAGTATGCGGTGCCTTTTGCTATTCTAGCTCTAACATCTTTTTCTGGGTCTCCATTGCTGCCTATGATACTTCCCAGGTAGGGGAAGTTGTCTACCTGTTTGAGTGCGTTGTTGTTGCATGTCACGTCCTGTGTCTGTTGGAAATCTCCTGCAAACATGATCTTGCTTTTTTCCTCGCTGATTCTGAGATCCACTTTACCCACCGAACCAGTGCCAGGGTGTTTGTCAGCACCTGCATGTCAATTTTGCTGCTTGTTAATAAGGCGATGTCATCCACAAAATCTAGATTGAGCAATCTTCCTTTGAAGTACTGACAGCAGCCTATTCATTTATTTTCATTACTGATAGTGGACTGCCCAATCAAATCTCTTAACACCCCCCACCCCCACCCCTTCCTTTCCAATGTGCACCAGCCCCTTTCAGTGCGGAGTTTAGTGTGGAAGAAATTGTGTGGCTACAGAAGTGTGAGTTGAAAATGACAAATAAAATCATAAAAGTAGAGTTAAAAAGATTAGGAGAAAAAATGAAAAAAAAAAAACGTTTAAAAATGCACTAAATTTATTAAAATAAACGACATATTAGTTGGTTAAAAAGGCTCCAGACAAGCCTTGTGTGTCAAACTTTATGTTTTAGCCTACTAATTCTGATATAAAGTCAAAATTCTGAGTGTAATTGAATGCAACATCAGATGACATCACCCCGAGCCCTCCTTATCCAAACAGCGGGAAAGGTGAGAGGAAAGGAGGCCACTGCAGCTCTTCTACAGTCAACACTTTAACATCTCATAATGATGTAGGACACTAGCCTCAGTTTGAATATTCTGCAATGTTATGAATAGTTTTTGGGTCTGTCTGAATATATTCAGTAACAGTATGCATACCTGCAAACATTTCGGTTACAAAGTACTAGAGGTGGGAATCACGAGGGATCTCGCGATTCGACTCAGATCACGATTCTTGGGTCACGATTCGATCCTATCATGGTTCAACGATAATCACAATATCATGAAAATTGAATATCACAATCCCATATATTTCAAATTTTTTTTTACCTTATTCAACCTCAAATCATATCCCAAAGTAAAGCTGTTGACATCTCTTTCATATAATAAAGTATTCTCGTGGCTTCATTTTTCATGGAGATACGTCTTTGCACACAGGGAGGGTGGTGGATGGTGCTGTTTGGAATAGACTCCCACTCCAGATACGTTTAGCTGACTCTGTGGACTCTTTTGAAAAGCAGCTGAAAATTTTTTTTGTTTAACAAGGATTTATGTTGAGTTTCAACTGGTTTTTAATGGTAAATCTAGGGGTGTATGGATTGTCAGGGAGGAATAGTACCTCAGAGGAGGCAACAGTCGCATCTCCGGGTGGTCGGTCCACTTTGGTTCCCACTTGGCACTCAACTCTCACCTGTGGCTCCAAGTAGCTAAGTTAGCATGCAACAGCGGCCACACCCCGGTAAACCGCTTCAACTGGCGGGCAAAACCAGGTGAGGGTAGCTGACGGGTTTGAAACCCTTGGTGAGGTAGGGCTTGTCTACCTACACATGCATAGACTGGACCTGGCAGACTGCGCGGAGGAAATCCCCAGACTGGCTCAACGGGCAGGAAGGCAGACCCAGCAAAGCGTTGTGGAGTGCAACTAGGGTACAGTGAGACACGTAAGACACTGCTGGCCATCCACTGCATCCTAACCTATCTCCAGCCGTCTTGACTACGTCTTGCCACTGGATCCAGATAGGCTGGGACGAGAGAGTGAGGCTGATGACCCTGCGCAACTCTCCCTCACTTAAATCAAATTCACGCACAAATCAAGACATCACCACCACCACCCACCCACCCAATTCCCTCTCATTCCCCCCTCTCCCTCCAAGTCATGTGGCAATGGGCAAGTGACAAAGCAGCAGGTGCGGAGGCACTGGAAGCTGTAGCCACAATCCCACACACAGGCGGCCCAGGGCATAGGGTCACTATCTACTGGACCAAAGCAGCAGTGGAGTTCGGCAGCCCCCTGGGTGTCTGAGCAGCCCTCTTTAGGATTCGCTCTGCTCACCTCCATGGCCTGAGGAAGGGGCTAGAAAAGGTACCCTAAACATAGCCTGCTTCACTACACCCTGGCCAGCAAGCCACGGCTGGCAGGGATCCCACCCTAGCAGTCGAAATTCTCAGAAGAAATCTATTAAGGTGACATCGCTCACCATCGGCACTTGGATTGTGCAAACGCTCATGGACAGCTCCAAAGCAGACAGACCTGAGAGACGGACAGCACTCATCGCAAGAGAACTCAGCAGGTACAACATCCACATCACAGCACTGAGTGAGACCAGGTTTGCAGACGAAGGTCAGCTGACAGAAGTCAAAGCCGGCTACACCTTTTTCTGGAGCGGCTGAGGCAGCGAAGAACGCCGTGAAGCAGGAGTGGGTTTTGTGATCAGATCCAATCTGATCAGCAAGCTTACCAGCCTCCCCAAAGGAACCAACAACCGCCTCAAGACCCTGCAGCTCCCCCTCCAAGGAAAACGCCATGCCACATTCATCAGTGCATATGCCCCCACCATGACGAACTCAGATGAGATCAAAGACAAGTTTTACGAGGACTTAGAGACTCTCATTGAAGGCGTACCGAAGGAGGACAAACTCATTGTTCTTGGAGACTTTAACGCCAGAGTTAGTACAGACTACTAGACATGGGGAGTCCTTGGAACAAATGAAGTTGGAAAGTGCAACAGCAAAGGTCTTATCCTGTTGAAGACGTGCACCTCGCATGACCTTCTGATCACTAATACTGTCTACTGCTTGCCTAATTGCAACAAGACCTCCTGGATGCATCCACATAGCAAGCATTGGCATCTGAGCGATTACATCATTGTGAGAAGGAGAGACAGGCAGGACGTTCGAGTGACAAAGGCGATGTATGACGCAGACTGCTGGACAGATCACAGACTCATTCTCTCAAAGCTCAACATGAACATCCAGCCCAAATGGTATCCACAGGGGACAAAGGCAAACAAGCAACTCATTGTCAGCAAGGTGAACAGTACTCTGTGCGACAGAACCTCAGTGAGGACCTGGACAGCAAGCTTAGTCAGCTCGACTTCGGGGCGTACGGAGCAGAAGAAGACTGAGCAGCTTTCAGAGACATGGTGTACGACACCTCACTCAGTCATCTGGGCCAGAACACGCACAAACACAAAGACTGGTTCGATGAAAACGATGAGGATATCCAAAGGCTGCTTGACGAGAAGCATGAAGTCCACAGAGTATACCAGCAAGACAGCAGATCAGCCTCTAAGAAGGCAACCTTCAACTCCATCAAAGGAAAGGTGCAGATAAAGTTGATGCAGGACTTCTGGGTCAGCAAAAAGGCAGATGAAATACAGCAGTATGCTGACATTAACAACTCCAAATGCTTCTATGATGCCCTTAAGACCATCTACGGGCTTCAGTCTTCTGGAACATCACCACTGCTCAGTGCTGACGGAGCCACTCTCCTCATCGACAAGAACGCAATCCTGGAAAGATAGGCAGAACATTTCAGCAGCGTCATGAACAGACCTTGGTCCATCAATCGCATGCCCCAAGTAGAGGTAAACACGTCTCTGGCATAACCTCCAACGGAATCAGAAGTCCAAAAAGCGATCAAACTCCTTTCAAACGGCAAAGCACCAGGCTCTGACTCCATCCCAGCTGAAATCTACAAGGCTGGAGGACCAGTTCTAATACAGAAACTCACCGAGCTCTTTCAGACTATGTGGCAGCAGGAAATTATCCCCCTGGAGCTCAAGGATGCCTCCATTGTCCATCTCTACAAGAGAAAAGGAAACAGGTAGTCCTACGACAACCACCGTGGGATCTCTCTCCTCGCCATCGCCAGCAGGATCCTCGCAAGAGTCCTTCTCAACCGCCTCATTCAGCACATGGAAGGCAGTCACCTGCCGGAGAGCCAGTGTGGTTTCAGAGAGCGTCGTGGAACTGCAAACATGATCTTCGCAGCACGTCAACTTCAGGAGAAGTGTCAAGAGCAGAAAAGGGACCTCTACACATTTGTAGATCTGACAAAGGCTTTTGATACCATCAGTCGTGAGGGGCTGTGGAAGATCATGGCGAAGTTCAGCTGCCCAGACAAGTTCATCAGCATGGTGCGCCAGTTCCATGACGACATGCTTGCTCGAGTACTGGACGATGGAGACTCCTCCGAAGCTTTCCCAGTCACCAACAGGGTCAAGCAGGGCTGTGTACTGTACTTGCACCCACACTTTTCAGCATGATGCTCACAGCCGTGCTGTCTGATGCCTTCTGTGACGATGAAGAAAGTGCCATCAGGATCAGGTACAGGATGGACGGCAGGCTCTTCAATCTGCGGAGGCTCCAAGCCAAAACCAAGGTGGAAGGGGACTCAGTGCATGACTTCCTGTTCGCAGACGACTCCGCACTCAACGCCGCTACAGAGGCCCAGATGCAGCAGAGCATGAACTGCTTCCCCACTGCCTGCGACAACTTTTGGCTCACAATCAGTACAAAGAAAACCGAGGTCCTGCACCAACCCGCAGCGCAGAAGACTTACGTGGAGCCAGCTATCACTATCAACGGGGATACCCTCAAGGCTGTCGACAAGTTCACGTACCTTGGCAGCTCACTCTCCAGGTCTGTCAACATTGATGACGAGGTCAATTCGTGCATTGCCAAGGCAAACTCAGCATTCGGACGGCTACATGCAACAGTGTGGGGAAAGGAGAGGCATCAGGCTGACCACAAAACTGAAGGTGTACAAGGCAGTTGTTCTGCCTTCCCTACTGTATGCCTGCAACACCTGGACAGTCTACGAGCACCATGCCAGAAAGCTAAACCACTTCCATCTGAACTGCCTCAGAAAGCTCCTGAAGATCACCTGGCAGGACAAAATCCCTGACACAGAGGTCCTCTCCCGAGGTGAGCTGCCTAGCATCCACACCCTGCTCAAGAGAGCCCAGATTAATTCAATTCAATTTCAATTCAATTTTATTTATATAGTGCCAAATCACAACACAGGTCGTCTCAAGGCACTTTACAGAAAAGAGTGGGTTTAGGCCACACTCACAGTTTATAGAACCCAGGAGAGACCCATAAGAGCAAGCACTGCTGTGACACAGGCGAGGAAAAACTTCCCTTTAACTGGCAGAAACCTCGAGCAAAACCATAGCTCATAGAGGACAGCCATTCGCCTCGACCAGCTGGGTTGAGTAGTTACATTCAAAACAAACATACAAACACAACTGTTATGACCCGAGTGCTAATGTTATTTGCACTCGGGCTATTCCTGTCAGGTCTTGACAGCGGCGTTATTATTCCGGCTCTCCGAGCTCTTATTGTGACAGCGCTCGGGGAGGCTTCCGCTCAGCTGTCAAGACCTGAACAGCTGTTCTGCATTTGCCGTCGTTAGCGGCCGGCTTCTTAAGCTGACGCTAGCGGCTGCATCCTTGCAGCAGTGTCCGTCGCTGATTGTCGGAGCGATCGTACTATATGGATTATTCTACATTGCCCGTCTGTGGTGTGACCGTCTTATCCTGTGGACCCGTAAGTGAGCTTGTTAGCCTTACGCCTCCCTGTGTGTAGACTTGTTTGTGTCATAGCCTCAGCGGCTTGTATGATAGTGTCTTTATTCACGGTGAAAATCACAAACACAACTCTCTGGTGACAGTGTGGCGTCTTATGGTGGCTCGCGAGGGCCACCGCTTGACAGTACACTGCTGCCAAAAACAGCGTTTTTATGGTGACGCCAACCCGAGACGCCTTTCGCCAGTGAGGTTGTGTTAATTGGCCATTGCCCTTTTTTCTTGTCTGGGTACGGTGTGCTGGAGGAATGCCGTCGTGGAGGGGCCACGCTTGGAGTCCAAGCCACGAGCTGGCGGACGTCCTGGAGTATGTGGATGAGATGCTCATCTCTGCTTCCCTCCTTGATTACGACCACAGCGTACTCTGGTTCCTGGACTGTGCTGAGGACTCGCTCAATCATCTTCCTCCCCGCTACGCTGACCACCAAGAAGTCGCCGCAAGGAGGGATGACATCGCCGCACAACGCGAGATACTCCATATGGTGGAGGAGGAATACGGCAAGAAGCAGAGGAGGAAGTGTTCACGCTCCTCGCTTTGGGATCCTGTTCCTGTCATCGATCCACTCCAGGAGTTCGCACCACCCAGGGGTCGTCGTAGACGTCGGCGCCGCGGCCAAGGGCAGCCCCAGCAAGCTCCTGTTCCGGATCCAGTTCCGGGCCGCCCCGTCCATGGGTCCTTGAGAGCGACTCCCCTTTGTCCTCCCGGGGGGCCCTCTGTTACCATCCAGCGGGAGAAGGAAGGAGCAATGCCCCCTACAGCTGGCACCACCCTCCCTCCGGGAGACAGGCAAGTTCATGTTCACTCCCCTACTTATAATAGTGATCTGTCTTGTCTGACTCCTGGGGGTGGAGTTCGGGGTTTGCAGCCCCCCGAGCTCCCACCACCAGCTGTAGTCATCTTTACTGAACCTGCTGCCTCTGGGTTTTCCTCCGCTGAGCGGTCCTCGGCGTTAGGTCTACGTCGTCGAGTGAGGAGGAGGCCTGCGGCTCTGGGAACAATCCCGGCCCCGCAGCCACGTTTTGGACAGAGGAGAAGAGCGGACTGCAGTGTGGAGCCTGAGCTGACCAGGAAGCGTCCCCGGGTCTCCACGGAGGAGCAGCCCGAGCCAGCGGGTCAAGGGTCCCCTGCCGCCACGTCGTGCGGGTTATTGGTGTGGACATCAGCGCGAGAGGATCCGGCTGCAGAGACCATCATGCCGGCTGCGGAGCCCGACGCAGCTGAGTGGGAGCCCGACGACGAGCTTCTACCCGAACCTGGATCGATGGAGTCCTGGACGGCTCCAGAGCCCGAGTGCAGGCAAGTGCTCTTCTTTGTTTTCCCTTGTGGTGTGTTAGAGCATTTTTTGCCTGCCTCGCGGGAAGGCGAGCGAGGGGCAGCCGTCTGCTGCGCCCAAGCTCGTCTCGCTGGGCTCTTGCGTTGCCGGGGATACTGATCCCGGTCCTCTCTGTTCCTCTGAGCCTCTTCACAGTGTCGCCGGCTTGGAATCTGTCGAGGTTGCGGTGCAGGAGGTCCCAAGTTCGGGGGTGGAGGTTGTCGCCGATGCAGTGCCGACCCAGTCGGGGTCCAATGAGGCCCAGTCGGGGTCCAACGCGGGGGCAGCTGTGACCCAGCGGGGGTCCGACACAGGTGCAGCTGTGACCCAATCGGGGTCCGACGCAGGTGCAGCTGTGACCCAATCGGGGTCCGACGAGGTCCAGTGGGGTCCAACGCAGGTGCTGCTGTGACCCAATCGGGGTCCGACGCGGGTGCAGCGGTGACCCAACCGGGGTCTGACGAGACCCAGCGGGGTTCCGACGCAGGTGCGGCTGTGACCCAATCGGAGTCTGACTAGGTCCTGTGGGGGTCCGACGAGGTCCAATCGGGGTCTGACGCAGGTGCTGCTGTGACCCAATCGGGGTCCGACGTGGGTGCAGCTGTGACCCAATCGGGGTCCGACGAGGTCCAGTGGGGTCCAACGCGGGTGCTGCTGTGACCCAATCGGGGTCTGACGAGACCCAGCGGGGTTCCGACGCAGGTGCGGCTGTGACCCAATCGGAGTCTGACGAGGTCCTGTGGGGGTCCGACGAGGTCCAGTGGGGGTCCGACGCAGGTGCTGCTGTGACCCAATCGGGGTCCGGCGCGGGTGCAGCTGTGACCCAATTGGGATCCGATGCAGGTGGAGCTTCTACGGTCGCATCGGTGTGGATCGAGGTCGGTGGAGGAGCCGCAGACCCTTCGCCGCCTGATGTGATGTGGGCTCATAATCACGATTATTCCCCTCTCAGGAGCCACCAGCTGGGGTCGTCAGCGCTGGGGGCCGTTGGAGGTTTTCTTCCTGCAGGCTGGCACTCCCATGTAGTTTCTTCATCGGGGAGGCCGCCGCATGCTGTTTCTCCATGGTTCTGGTGGCTGAGGGATGCGGGTCGGCCACCCGAGGAGCTGTTTTGCCTGTTCGGCACCTTGGGCCGGCCACCCGATGAACTGTGTTTGTTACTGGGTGGCCTGGTACGGCCGCCGGAGGACTTGACTCTCGGGGCCTGGGACTGGGTCAGGCCACCCGACCATGTACTGTTTCCCGTGACCACCCGTCGGCCATCGGATGCAGGGAGACCGCCGGAACTATGCCTGGGGCGTTTGGTCTCTGCCTGCCATCGTCTGTTTGGACTGTATGGGGTGAGGGTCATTTGGAACAATAAGACTGCCGCATGTGTATGTTGCTGTAGTATGTTGGGGTTTTTTTGGGTTTTTTTCCTATCGGAGGGGTTATTGCATGTTACTTTGTGGTTTTTCATAGGCACTCTGGTGTTCGAGGATGATGGGTTTTTTTTTTTTTTGGGTTAAAACGGTACTTTTGTGAAGAATGTGGCAGACGTTTCATGCACTTGGGTACTTAGAAGCATAAACTGATCCATTGTGGCATTTAGGGGTTTGTGTGTGAACTGCGTGGAAGGACCTTCACTCAGATGAGTTCCTTAAGACCACATGAAGTCATGTATACTGGAGTTAAACAGTTTGTCTGTGGTCACTGTGGGAAAACCTTCTGTGTCTGGTAAATTATGCTCTGTATGGTTTGTGCCCTGTGTATTGTAACTCTTGCCCTATTTGTTTCGTTGTTTCTGTGGGAATGTAATGGGTATGTCAGGGGATGTGTTTTTTTTCCTGGGGCCTTGTTGGTGTTTGTTTCGCTCCCTCCTTGCCTGTTCCTCCATTCACTCGCCCCGTGGGTGGGGGTGGAGGGGGGCTAGGTGTTACAGGGCGTTTGGAGCCCACCTTTAAGGGAGGGGTACTGTTATGACCCGAGCGCTAATGTTATTTGCGCTCGGGCTATTCCTGTCAGGTCTTGACAGCGGCGTTATTATTCCGGCTCTCCGAGCTCTTATTGTGACAGCGCTCGGGGAGGCTTCCGCTCAGCTGTCAAGACCTGAACAGCTGTTCTGCATTTGCCGTCGTTAGCGGCCAGCTTCTTAAGCTGACGCTAGCGGCTGCATCCTTGCAGCAGTGTCCATCGCTGATCATCGGAGCGATCATACTATATGGATTATTCTACATTGCCCGTCTGTGGTGTGACCGTCTTATCCTGTGGACCCGTGAGTGAGCTTGTTAGCCTTACGCCTCCCTGTGTGTAGACTTGTTTGTGTCATAGCCTCAGCGGCTTGTATGATTGTGATTTTCACCGTGAATAAAGACACTAACACAACTCTCTGGTGACAGTGTGGCGTCTTATGGTGGCTCGCGAGAGCCACCGCTTGACAACAACATTCAAAGCCAAACAGCTGCACATGCGAGCGAAGGCCTGGCAGGGGCAACATTTCTAATTAAAGGCCTTATCAAAGAGAAAAGATTTCAACTTGCTCTTGAATAAAGACAGGGTGTCTGCCTCCCGAACTGAACTGGGAAGATTAGGTGGGCTGGCCACCTTGTTCATATGCCTGACTCACGCCTACCAAGAGACTGTTCTACGGTGAACTAGCAGAGGGCAAGCACTCACAAGGTGGTCAGAAGAAGTGCTACAAAGACACTCTTAAGGCCTCCCTGAAGAACTTTGATATCAGTCCTGACACCTGGGAGACCCTAGCGCTAGATCGACCAGAATGGCGTAGCCGTACCAGCAAGGTGCTGCCTCCTTTGAGCTGAACAGGATTGCCAAGGCCCAGAGAAAACGTGAGCTTTGCAGGTCCAGAGCCACCCCTGTATCTTCTGCCTGTGCAGATCACCTGTGCCCGATCTGTGGCAGAGCCTTCTGTACCCGCATCGGACTTATCAGCCACAGTCGGACACACCGTACCCAGTCCTCTTCCCTGTGATGGCCTTGGTCGTCGAGAACGACGGACGAACAACAATGGTAAACCTGATATTTTTAAATTATTTTTATCTTGTGTTTAACTTGTTTTTGTATTTTTAAAATGATTTTTATCTATCAACTTCCATTTATTCCATTTTAATGTGCAGCGCTCTGTGACTATATGTCTGTGAAAAGCGCTTCATAAATAAACTTTACTTACTTGACACTCAGAGAAAAAGCTCCATGCCGGTGTCAATTTAAGAAAATAATTGTCTGGACTTTTTGGGTGTCATGGGCAGCGAGAGCGCGCCCCTCCCATCCTGCCTCACGTTCACCAACCCATCACTGCACCTGAGGCAGAAGACACACCTGCACCCGTTCATCAGCCAGCGTACTTAAGAAGGCTCTCTCCGCACAGTCAACGCTGGCTCATTTGGGTATACTGCCCATGATTAGGCAAACTAAAATTAAGTTATAAGTGTTGGCACGTCGTTAACCTTATTTCTCCTCTTTTCTCAGGTTGCTGCCACTGTGTAGGTGTGTCTCTAGGACTGCATGCGCTCTCCTGCCACATCTCACCGTACCTCAGCTTCCTACTCCACCCGGTCAGGCACCATCAGCTCATCTTCCCCCCATCTTACTGGTTCATCTATTCCTCGCTGGGTCCCCGCCAGTTCTCCCTGGATTTCCCAAGTAAGTGGCAATTTGGCTCGCTCATTTCCCCTTACTCCATTCCTCTGCTCACGGCTCTCATCTTCTCTCCACAGGGATATTCATCTGGTGAGTGACTGTTTCTGCAGCTGTGCACTTTGGTTTTTGCTATTTAATAAGACTTTCAAACGTGCCCCTCTGTGTGGTTCCTTCCTGTACTTTGGCATCGTGCACGTGAGCTGTCAATCTTAATCAGTGATAACAGAACGAGGCAGCCAGTACAGTAGCTCAGCCGGTGCCTCACCACAGGAGCTGTCAACTATGGATCGCCTAGCGGCAACCGAGCACTAGCTCACTGTGCTAACGCAACAGGTGTCGCATATGTTCACGCTTTGGCCTACAGCGCCTCCTCTGGCCTCTCCCCCTCAGCCTGCTCCGTGCACTACGGTGCACTGTACTACCTCCGTTCCCACACCTTCCCCGTACGCGGGGGAGGTTGGGAAATGTAAGGGGTTTCTTATTCAAGTTCACATGTACCTGAAGCAGGTTGGGAAAGAGTATCCGGGGAGCGTAGCCAAGCTCCAGTTCTTTATTCTGTTGCTCAGGGATCAAGCCCTTGAGTGGGCACGGTCCACTTTAGACAACCCCGAGGGGCGGCAGTACACGTTTGATCAATTTGTGGCCACATTCTCTAGCGTGTTTGGCCAGACCGAGATTCAGGGCAATGTTATGAGCTGCCTGATGACGCTCCACCAGGGCACCCGGTCAGTGGCCAAGTACTTGGTGGAGTTCCGAGTTGTAGCGTCCGATTCGGGGTGGAACAATATTGCGTTATGCAATGCGTTCCTCCACGGGTTGAATGATCAACTCCATGATGATCTGGCAGTTCACCCTGTCCCGGAGACTCTCGACGGTTTCATAGATCAGGCAGTTGGTTTGGATAACCGGTACCGTGAGCGCGCAAAGAAGCGCGAGTCCTCCTCTTGCCCAGCGCGCCGAGCGTATATTCGCCATGGCTACTGCCACTGGCGGTGCCAGTGCTTCGCTCAAACCGATGGAGCTCTCCCGGCACTTGACCGACGATGAGCGCCGGCAAAGGTGAAGAGTTGGCGCGTGCACGTACTGTGGTTTAATGAACCACAGTCTGGACGAATGCCACCAGCGGCTAAAAGACGTGGCCCGTCAGTAACCATGGGGGGTCTGGCGGGCGGGACTAAACCTACTCTCCCAGATAATTTTTCAATTTTGGCCCTCACGCAATTGCCGGAGGTCGAGAGGAGGACTATGACGCTAGTTGATTCAGGGTCAGAGGGTAATTTTCTGTCTGCTGAGCTTGTTAAGCAGGTGGGAATTCCCAGATGTAAATTGCCCCGTGGTCAGAGAATCACAACCATATCTGGCTGAGAGGTCGTGGTGGTCGCTCTAGCACGGTGCCTATTTCCATCCTCCTTTCCGGGAACCACCGGGAGGAACTCTCATTCCTGGTTCTCCCTGTGTCATCTTCCCAGGTGGTTCTTGGTTACCCGTGGCTCCGGAGGTATAACCCAATGATTAACTGGGATAAAAACACCATCTCCTCCCGGAGCCCGTTTTGTTTGGCCCATTGTATGCGTTCAGCAGAGTGTTCCCCATCTCTGTCCGTTTCCTTCTCCCTGGTCGAGCCGCCGGACCTCAGCCTCGTCCCCCGGGCTTATCACGATTTGGGAGAGGTCTTTAGCAAATCAAGAGCGTTGTCGCTGCCGCCTCACCGCTCTTATAATTGTGCTATAGACCTCATCCTGGGGCCAAGGCTGCCGTCCAGCCGGTTTTATAACATTTCTGGCCCGGAGAGGGAGGCGATGGACCAATATATTAAGGAATCGCTGAATGCCGGCCTTATTTGGCCATCTTCAGCTCCGCTCAAAGCCAGATTCTTCTTCGTCGGGAAGAAGGATGGCTCGTTGCGCCAGTGCATTGACCACCGGGAGCTCAACGCAATTACCATCAAAGATAAGTACCCTTTGCCTTTGATTAATTCAGCGTTCGAGCTCCTTCAGCGCTCATGGGTTTTCACCAAGCTAGACCTTAGGAACGCGTACCATCTGGTCCGCATTCACGAGTGCAATGAGTGGAAGACGGCTTTTAGAACACACCAAGGGCAATTCGAACATTTAGTGATGCCGCTTGGGCTCACCAACGCCCCCGCCGTCTTCCAGCAGTTAATAAATGACGTCCTCCGCGATATGCTTTACCAATTCGTGTTTGTCTACCTTGATGATATTCTTATTTTCTCCCGTTCGCCAGAGGAACATGAAGCCCATGTCAGGGCCGTTTTACAATGGCTCTTGGAGAACCAGCTCTACATCAAGGCCGAGAAGTGTGAGTTCTTCACAACATCTACCACCTTCTTGGGCTTCATAGTGGCTGAAGGGAGACTGACTGCTGACCCGGCCAAGGTGAGGGCAGTGTTAGATTGGCCAACTCTCCACTCTCGTAAGGAGCTTCAACGCTTTTTTTGTTTTTTGTATCCGCTGCAATCAGTGTGTGAATATGTGTGTATGGGTGAATAGCAGGATCTGTATAGCACTTTGCTCATCTACAGATAAAGTGCTATGTAAGTGAACACCATTTACCATTTACTTTAAAAAATAATTTACAGTAAAATTGTTCAGTTGCTGCCCGTTTGGACTTTAATACTTTATTATATGAAAGAGATGTCAACAGTTTTACCATGGGACATGATTTGAGGTTGAGTAAGGTAAAAAAAAAAAATTTGAAATATATGGTATTGTGATACTCGAGATCGTGATATCATGATGATCGTTGAATTGGGTTACGATTCGATCCTATCACAAGTATTGCGATCCGAATCAAATCGTGAGGTCCCTTTCGACTCCCACCCCTACTATTAATAGGCTATAAATGGCCTATAAGATAGCAGAAAATACTGCATTGTTGCTCATTTTATTTTTGATTTTTAGTTTATGAGGAAAAACCTCAGAAATTTATGAAAATCTCAAATGTAGAAGAAAAAAGCCCTAAATTAGCACTAATTATGCTACACAATTATGCTACACAAGTTATGAGAAAAAGCTGATTTAAGTGGGGAAAAAGTCTTTCAAATTGACAAGGAAAAAGTAGTACATTTAGAATAAAACTGTCATAAATTTAGGACAAAAATCTCAAACTGTCCAGATTAAATTCACATCTCAATAACTCCTTCTTCGGGTAACTACTCTTATGGGGGAGGGGGGCTGAAAAGGTCATAGGCTGAAAAGTTCATAGTGGCGCGTCGCTGAGAAGGCATAGTGCCTTCTCAGCAGCGCGTCGTGCGCACTGCTGAGAAGGTGATAGGCTGCAAGCTCCCATCTCTCCAGGACCTGTACATCTCCAGGACCCGGAGGCGTGCTGGCCGGATCATAGCCGATCCTTCACATCCTGGTCACGTGCTGTTTGCCCCCCTCCCCTCAGGTAGAAGGCTTCGGTCCATTCGGACTAAAACCTCCCGGCACATGAACAGCTTTTTCCCCTCTGCCATCAGACTGCTGAACACTAAGTGACTTTTGACTCTCGTGCACTATGTACAGCAGCTCAACCAGACTCATGTCAATCATCACTGTTTTTCTGTTGCATTATTGACTGCACTATGTGGTACTTCACATTATCTGCTACATGCTAATTTTTTAAAACTGCCTTGACTAGTACTACTCATTATTACTAGTATTATTATTATTATTACTTATTATTACTTATTTTTCTACACTTATTGCACGTTTCTAGTCCTTTAGTTTTTTAGTTTATCCCTTTTTCTCATTATGTTTTTAATGTTGCAGCATGGCACCGAGACAAATTCCTAGTTTGTGTATCACATGAACAATGGCAATAAATCTGCTTCTGATTCTGATTCTTACTTTGCTCTCCAAACGAATGCCAAGGTAATAGGTACACAATAATACTAATAAGGAAATAACACAATATCACAATAACTCAATCCTAATACTAACGGGTGCTAACAACACACACTAACACACAGTTAGGCAATTAGGACTCCTAAGCACGCCTTGATACTAAATACTAATACTAATTTCTTATCTTCTAAACTATTGCTCTGAGTGTTGCTGTCCCTGTGCTGTTGCAATCCTGGAATTTCCCCATTGTGGGACTAATAAAGGCTTATCTCATCTTATCTTATCTTAATGAGTACTAATAACACACATTAGGCAATATGGGCAGCTAAATCAGTTGATGCAGTCAAACAAGAGGAATGAAATTGAAATTCACTGGATGACTACAGTATATAGTGGTAGTGGTATATTGATATCAGAGATGACGTGAACCTGATGTAGCAATATTTAATAAAATATAGTGTAATAAGGTACAGGAATTATTTTATTTAATAGTGGGTGTGCGAGAGGACAGAGTTAAACAGTCACCCCAACACTCACTAAATAAAATAGAAAAGCACTCGTAAAAAGGGGGCACCAGTTCTAAAAGAACGAACTGTTAATTAATTTCAATTAATTAATTTCTGTACCTTCAATTACTTAATGAATTCTCAAAATTTAGTGAGTTCTTTTACTGCCGTGACCCAGGAAAGCATATATGCAAAGGAAAACGCCTCACCTTCTCTCGTTTACAAGTTTATTAAATGAAACTCATTCAGGTTACATGATATGGCATTCAAATGATGGGTAAACAGATTCAAATGATAAACAGGTGTTAGATATCAAATCAACTGTTAATGAATTCCTGAGCATAAAATCTATAGTTAAACCTTTGTGGAACCAAGAGGAAACCAAATTTTATGTTTCAACTGTAATGCAATGGAAGGCTGAGGTAACTAAAAATCAGAACACAACTTTATGGTGAAAAATTACATAAGCTGATTATCTAAAAAGGAATTTCTGAATTAATCTACAAAAATGAAAGGAGGTTACTTAAAAATTAATAAGAATTTTCCTTCAGTTTATAGCTTTGTCCTACGGCTGAGGGACTAATTGTACCATGAAATATTGGTTATGTTCAATTATAATTGATATTTAGGACATCTCGTTTAAACCCAGCAGATAGGAAAATGAGTCTCACTTACGAACAGCTGTAGGTCCAGGTATTCAGCGGTGGTTGGCGCCAGCCAGTGGTATTGTTCAGGAAGGCTTAGCGGCTCTTCCAAACAGCATTCGGAACATAGGACTCAATCGGGGGGTGGGGTGGGGGGTTGCGAGAGTGTAGCCGGTGGAGTTAGCAGCTAAGCCCCGGGCCAGGCGTGACGTCCTTTGGCAACCAGTCTGAAATTTAGTATGTCCCCGGTACCCAGGACAACCCCAAAGGCTGAAGGAAAAACTCAAGCGACCGTGTGGGGTCATTTACGACCCCAGCCATATAATTTAATGTGCCGTCTCTTTATTTTTTATCCGAATTTTCTTTCCTAGCATGAGTTTGTCAGTCTACTAATCCTACACACTTTCATAGTTTTTTTTTGCAGGGATCAACCAATTGGTGTGGCGTAGACATCGCAAACTCTTGTGGGGTCATTTATGACCCCGAAGAGAAGCACTGATTTTTAAACATTGGTTTTATAAATTTTATTCAAATGTTCCACTTCTAATCAGTACTTTATATTGTATTGCAGTGAACCATGGCTAACAGACCTAGGATAGCAAGATTTACAGCTGCTGAAGCATTGAGACTAATACTTCAAGCCCAAATTGATGATGAAAACAGTTCCATTGATGGAGACGAGTCGGCATCGGACAATGATGATCATATCTCTGAGATGTCAGACCATTCTGATATAGAATCTGATGGTGAAGTCCCTCCAGTAGCTGCAGCACCTCAAGCTGGTGATCAAGATTTGCCTGCAAGGGGGGCAGGTAGAGGTTGGGGACGGGCTCGCGGTAGAGGTCATGGCCGAGCACGTGGGCGAGCCCGTGGAAGAGGCCGTGGCCAAAAAAGGTCACAGGTTCCAAACCTCCATAAAGCAACTAGGGAAGCAATAGCAAGCATTGGTGTTGGTCCTGCTAACCCTGTAGAGCAGCCCGCAGTTGCTGCAGTACCTGGCAGTCGCAAGCGCTGTTCGTTTTGCCCACGCAACACTGACAGGAAAGTGTCACGTGCATGTGCTTCATGCAACAAGCCAGTGTGCCCAGAACATAGCCACAAACAAGTGGTTTGTGAAGATTGTGCTTGAAATATTACTAATAGTACATCGCTGAACCTAATTTCAAAGCTTTGTGGGAACTTGTTTTCATACCTGGGATTCTCATTTTGACAGTTACCATTTTCAGTTATTTCAGTAACCTAAAGATTTTTTATATCATATTACACATATACAAACAAGAGGTTTGTGTGGTTTTTTTGTTTTAAACACAGGCATGGTAGTTACATAGGTTGATTGAATGTGTTCTGAGTAGGATGACTTCTTCACCAGTTTTAGCATATTCCCTAGTCGGCAAGTCAGCTAATTATTTTTATTGATGTTAGCAGGATGCTAGCTCAACATAAGTCAAAATATTTCTACTCAAACATATTTTTATAATGTACGTTTTCATTTAGTGTGGCAAAAATATATTTTTCCAAGAGTGAACTGACAAGGACTGTCTAAATAAATGTAATGCTGTTCTTACAGTCTGCGTTTTGGTTATTTCTTGCAATAAAAGTATTATTAGCAAACACATTTTACATTAGATCATTATAAAATACCTTAAATACAGGGAGTAGTTTTGGTATGATAAACCTCCAACCAGCCATTTATAATAAGGATCCCTGTACAGAGCACAATGGGGTCAAATGACCCCACTTGGTCATTTCAGTCCGTAAAATAGCTTGGTCGCTTGAGGGTTAACGTGGTCAGAGGTGGGTGAGGCAGGAAAAGAAGGTCCAAAAATCTCTCAGTCCACTTTAACGGCAGGAAAAGTCAAAAGTCCAAGAAAAAAAGTTCAATAGAATAAGCACGGCTTCTGAGGTGAAGAAACAAGGATTTGAGAGTTTAACTCTCTTTAAAGGCGAGCTCATAGAAAAAAGGATGGTTTCTCTTCAGTTACCAGGAAACAGGCAAAGCTTATCAAAAGACAATTTAAGAAAGCTAGCGCAGGACTTGACAAGGTTCAGACACACAGAACACGAGCTTACAGAACACCTTAGACAAACAACTTAAAGACAACTCGAAAGACTCAAAAGACAACAGAAAAAAAACTCAAGACTGCCTAGGGTGGCTCCCTCTCTGTTTTTAAAGGGTCGCGCTTCTGATATCATAAAAGTGTGACTGGCAGAAAGACGGACCAATTATCTTCCATAAAGAGGAGTTTGAATGGGCTTTTGTCCAATGAGGGAACAATTCTTTGTCTGTAAACAGCCAATCAAATGCAAGGGTGTTATCCAACAGAGAAGCAGCCTGGGGGATTGGTCAGAAATAGCTGACTCACAAGTTTCAGAAAACATTCATTCCGTTCCTATGAAATTCATTATATACTCAATATAAAATCTAACTAAATTAAGTGACTCAAGGCTAATATTCAGTGACCATGCATTTATACTATTACTAATAATTTTAACATTCGTTTGAATAATATTCATGAAAAAGACATTCCTAAGACATGCACTCACATTTAAATCAAGGATTAATGAATTATGGCAAACCATTATTGGCAATCAAAAAGGGCGATGATCTTCACAGTGTCCAGAGTTATCCTGTGGGTTGTAGGCTATAAAAAGTGTCAATGTTCAGTCAGAAATAGTAGTTCCAAATTGCACAAGTAATTAAACATATTCTGTAGATGTCCACTAGGAGGTACTGTTGAGCTGTAGATAAATTTTAGGTCTTGGAATGTGAACAAGGACAGCCTAGAGGCTTCTGCTATATGTCCAAAGGAAGGAGGTAACCATATATCTGTCAACTTAAGGAATTTATGACTTTTTAAGAGTATCAGTTCCTGGTACGAAGGCTTCTTATCTGCTTAGGGAGGAAGCTTGAGAATTTTATGACGTATTTTTTAAATCCTTTAAAAGCAAGTCCTTATCAGGTTTCTCTACAAACTAACTAACTACTAACTAACCTGCACTTATATAGCGCTTTTCTAGTCACAAAGACCACTCAAAGCGCTTTCACTAATACTAACCCTCTATTCTAAGGGCCTATAGGAAACACATATCTAGGGACAATTTAGAACAGCCATTTAACCTAACATGCATGTCTTTAGATTGTGGGAGGAAACCGGAGCCCCCGGAGTAAACCCACACAGCACAGGGAGAACATGCAAACTCCACACAGAAAGGTTCCAACCCCTGCCAACCTGGGGATTCGAACCAGGAACCTTCTAGCTGTAAGGCAACAGTGCTAACCACTGCACCACCGTGCTGCCCAAACGGGCAATTGTTTACACTTGGGTCCTGAATGATGAAGACACACAGCAATTCTTGACCAGAGTTGAGGAAGGGTTTCTTTAAGATGAAGAAGAGTGATTTCCTGAATTAGCCTGAGGAGAAGCTGATGCTACACCTGAGATGGCATAAATCTATGTACAGTGTGCAAATGAGTATTGTGCAGCAAGCAGTATATAATTATAAATTACAAATTAGCACCCAGTGCTAATTTCTCTGTAACGGTAGTACCAGTAGACTGTACAAGATAAATAGCAGAAGAGATGATAATTAGCAGCAGAGATGATATGGACATCAGACAGGTGAGACTATATACACTGTACAGGTGAGCAATGCGCAAATTTAGCAGCCGGTGTGCGAGTTCCTATATGCAAAGCTGTGCTGCAGAGCTTTGGGAGTTATTTGTTCAGGAGTCTGATGGCAGTGAGAAAGAAGGAGTTTTTCATTCTGGTTGACCTGCATTTCACACTTCTGTACCTCCGGCCTGAGGGCAGAAGTGTGAGCAATTCAGGCTGGGGGTGGGTGGGGTCCTGGAGGATGGCGTCAGCTCTCCTTTGGAGTCTGCGGTGGTAGATGCTCTGCAGAGAGGGAAGTGAAGTCCTGATGATCTTCTACGCATTCTTCACCACTGGTTTGCGGTCCAGGGCGGTGGTGCTGCCGTACCACGCAGTGATACAGTTGGTCAGGATGGTCTCAATGATGCAGCTGTAGAAACTGTTGAGGATCCTGGAGGACATGCCAAACTTCTTTAGCCTCCTCAGGAAGTACAGCCGCTGTTGAGCTCTCTTAACCAGCTCTGTAGTGTTGTGTGTCCACTTAAGGTCCTCGCTGATGTGGATGCCCATGTATTTAAAGCTGCTCACCCTCTCCACCTCAAGCTTCCGGATGAACAGTGGCTGATGGGGTCTCCTCCATTTCCTCATGTCCACTATCATCTCCTTTATCTTGTCTGTGTTAAGGGTGAGGCTGTTGTCCTCACACCATGACACTAGACTAGCCACCTCCCTCCTGTAAGATGCTTTGTCATCACCAGCGATGCGTCCTATTACTGCTGTGTCATCTGTGAACTTTAGGATAATATTATCCTTGTGGGAGGCAACACAGTCATGGGTGAAGAGGCTGTAGAGGATGGGGCTGAGAACACAACCCTATGGGACACCTGTGTTCGTGATGATGCTGGCTGAGGTCCTGTTGCCCATCCCGACAGACTGGGGCCTGCCAATTAGAAAGTCCAGTAGCCTGTCACAGAGGGTGGGGTGCAGGATGACCGTGTTGAAGGCGGAGCTGTTGTCGACAAAGAGCATCCTAATGTAGGAGTCTTTATCTTCCAGGTGGGAGAGAGGATAATGGAGTGCTGCAGCAATGGCATCTGAGGTGAACCTGTTGGGCCGGTAGGCGTACTGCAGGGGGTCCAGGGTGCCTGGTATGCTGTCCTGAATGAGGGGCAGCACCACTCTCTCAAAGTACTTCATGGTGATTGGAGTGAGTGCTATCGGTCTGTAATCATTCAGACAGGTCGGTGGGCTCCTTTTGAGGTGGGGGATGATGGTTGTTGTTTTGAAGCAGGAGGGGACTATGTTCTGGTTGAGGGAAAGGTTGAAGATTGATGTGAGGACATCAGTCAGCTCGACAGCGCATGCTCTAAGGGTCCGCCCAGGTATGTTGTCTGGTCCTGCTGCCTTGCGGAGGTTGATATTCCTCATTGCTTTGTTTACCTGGCCTGGTGAGACTTTTAGTGGGGGGGGGGGTGCATGAGTGTGTATCCCTTCTCAGCCCTGTAGCTGGTGGTCTCAAAGTGGGTGTAAAAGATATTGAGATCATCCGGCAGGCTGTCTGCGGAGCTAGTGGTGCTGCTGTTGGTCCTCTTGTAGTCTGTGATGTGTAGCAGGCCTTACCACATCTGCCCCTGGGTCAGGAGTGGAGTAGAGGCTGTCCAGCTTTTCTCTGTACTGCCTCTTGGCTGTTATTATAGCCTTCCTCATTCCATGCTTTGCAGATTTGTACTCGACCTCATTGCCCGATTTAAATGCAAGAGAGCGAGCACGCAGCATCTGACGGACCTGACTGCTGATCCAGGGCTTCTGGTTTGGGAACTTCCTGACCTGTGTGGTGGGTACGATGGTATCAACGCACATGTTGATGTACCCAGTCACATATTCAGCATATTCCTGTATGTTTACAGAAGAGTCCTCTCATGTGGCTGCAGCTTTAAACACATCCCAGTCTGTGCAGGCAAAACAGTCTTGCAGGGTGCTCTCAGCCTCTGGAGTCCAGCGCTTAATTTGCGTAATAACAGGGCTTGTTTGTTTCAGCGTTTGTCTGTAGGCTGGGTTTGTTTAGGAGTCTCTTCCATGGTCATCATAGACCGACGGAGGCCGACGACTGTAGGCTGGGTACATAAACAGTGAGATGTGATCTGACTGTCCAAAGTGGGGGCAGGGTGCCGCTCTGTAACCACCAGGTATATTGGTATAAACATGATCCAATGTGCTTTTATCGTGGGTGGGAATGTCCACATGCTGTGAATATTTGGGGAGTACAGTCCATAAACTGCACTGGTTAACCCTTTGAGTGTGGAGTTTGCATGTTCTCCCTGTGCTGTGTGGGTTTACTCCGGGGGCTCCGGTTTCCTCCCACAATCCAAAGACATGCATGTTAGGTTAATTGGCTGTTCTAAATTGTCCCTAGATATCTGTTTCCTATAGGCCCTTAGAATAGAGGGTTAATACTAGTGAAAGTGCTTTGAGTGGTCTTTGTGACTAGAAAAGCGCTATATAAGTGCAGGTTAGTTAGTTAGTTAGTTAGAGTGAGTGAATTTGCATGCCCCTAGTGGCAGAGCGCGGCACTGTGCCTGTCGTCTCACTCTGACATGATCGCTGCATTGGGGATTTGTACTGATTTGCCAGTTTCAAAAGGTGGCAGACATCCGTTGGAGGACTCAATGGATGACACGTAATACACCAAAGAGGAAATCCTCATTTCCTTTTCCTGTTTTCATCATTTTAGCCCAGAAAGCTAATATGTCCGCGATCGGTCACTGTCACTTTTATCGGCTTTGTACGCAGATAATAGCCGCAGGTTAGAAGCAAAATTTATGTGGGATAATCATAAGACTTTGTAGATATGTAGAGACTTTAAACGACCAACAGAATGCAAAATAACAACCATGATGGGTGAAAACGCAGTGACCACGCCAGCCAGCCAGCCAGCCAGCCAGCCGCCCTTTGTCAAAAGTAAGTGAGAATTTTCTGTTTTTTTTGTGGAATTTTTTTTATATTGTACTGATTTCTTGTTCATATACTTTGAAGATAAGATGATGAGGTACCTCTGTACAAAAAACGGTGTCAAAAGACTGAACCATTCTTTGTGTAAATATGTCCAAAATCCAGTTTTGACTGAGTTTTGGAATTTAAAGAGGTGCTGTGACATTATGTAAATTAGATGTGTAAATTTATTCTTATCTGAAACTTTGGATCATATTTTACATCTTTCTAGCTGACAGTAAGCCATTATCTCTTACCACTTTCAAGTTTTAGCCTTGGAAATCAACTATTTTATTGACAAAAATATTTACCACTCTTGATCACTAGGGGATATGTCGCAATTTGGCAACAAACACACTCAAAGAGTTAAAGTCGCCAGCAACAATAAATACAGCATCGGGATGCTTCGTCTCTACTGTGCTGATGACTTCATGACTTCACCAATGGAAGAAGTGTGTGGACCGAAGGGAAGACTATGTTGAAAAATAAACCACATTTGGTCGAATTTGACCACTATGAACTTTTCAGCCTATGAACTTTTCAGCCCCCAACCCCCACCCCCTTTGTATGAGTGATAATAAATAGGAAGAAGTCAACTTTACTGTCATTCAGTCCACTAGTGCATTGCCCGTAGAACGCAAGTATTCCTGTCTGAAACAGGTATTCCAATCAGGCTTTACAGGCCCAAATGTAGGTTGTGTTTGAAAGTGGAATACAAAGGGGTGTAGACTATATGTAGGTAATCACATGTTAGACTTTGACAAATATAAAAGGAAGTAAATGGCACTAAGATTTATTTGACTGTGTGAATATTAATTACAGAATACCTAAATACTGAAAATGAATGGCACATCCAATATTAGCGATTATTTCAGATCCCTTGTTTATTTGTTTGTCAGCTCCCTTATTTGTGTGATCTTTTATCACTTATATTCAAGATAATAGTGTATCTTGCACTTTGGGGAATGGGAGTTGTTCAGTCATCATTATAATTATTTTAGTTTATATCGCTGTTCAGTGATGGAGTTCAGTGTAATACTAAATTTCTTCTGTGTATCGTCAATGAACTCATGCAGTACTAAACAGAACACGTTTACAAATATTTGAGACCCATCGTAGTGGATCATTTTATATTTTAGCAATATTTTGTTCTCAAAAGGTTTTGTAAAACTTTAATGCTAAGATTGAGGCGGTGCTTATATCGTCGTGCTGGAGCGATACTGAGGCCAAATAATGATCTGAACCTTGAGGGCGTGACTGACAAAGACTAACAATGTGAGCGCTGCGGCTCTATTGTAAGTGGTTTGTTTTTAATTGATGTGAGAAGATTTATTATTATCATCATCATCATTACTATTATTATTATTATTACTAGTGCATGCCCGTAGAAAGCAAGTATTCCTGTCTGAAACATGTATCCCAATCAGGCTTTACAGGCCCAAATGTAGGCTGTGTTTGAAAGTGGAATACAAAGAGGTGTAGCCTATATGTAGGCAATCACATGTCAGACTTTGACAAATATGAAAGGGAATGAACTGAGATTTATTTGATTGTATGAACATTAATCACAGAATAATTGAAAGTGAATGGGACATCCAATATTAGCCACTGTTTAAGAACCGCTTGTTTATCTTTTTTGTCAGATCACTTATTTGTGTGATCTTTTATCACTTACAGTGGGGCAAAAAAGTATTTAGTCAGCCACCAATTGTGCAAGTTCTCCCACTTAAAAGATGAGAGGTCTCCAATTTTCATCATAGGTTTACCTCAACTATGAAAGATAAAATGAGAAAAAAAAAATCCAGAAAATCACATTGAAGGATTTTTAATGAATTAATTGGTAAATTCTTCTGTAAAATAAGTATTTGGTCAATAACAAAAGTTCATCTCAATACTTTGTTATATACCCTTTGTTGGCAGTGACAGAGGTCAAACGTTTTCAGTAAGTCTTCACAAGGTTTTCACACACTGTTGCTGGTATTTTGGCTCATTCCTCCATGCAGATCTCCTCTAGAGCAGTGATGTTTTGGGGCTGTCGCTGGGCAACACGGACTTTCAACTCCCTCCAAAGATTTTCTATGGGGTTGAGATCTGGAGACTGGCTAGGCCACTCCAGGACCTTGAAATGCTTCTTACGAAGCCACTCCTTTGTTGCCCGGGCGGTGTCTTTGGGATCATTATCATGCTGAAAGACCCAGCCACGTTTCATCTTCAATGCCCTTGCTGATGGAAGGAGGTTTTCACTCAAAATCTCACGATACATGGCCCCATTCATGCTTTCCTTTACACGGATCAGTCGTCCTGGTCCCTTTGCAGAAAAACAGCCCCAAAGTATGATGTTTCCACACCCATGCTTCACAGTAGGTATGGTGTTCTTTCTCCTCCAAACACGACAAGTTGAGTTTTTACCAAAAAGTTCTATTTTGGTTTCATCTGACCATACGACATTCTCCCAATCCTCTTCTGGATCATCCAAATGCTCTCTAGCAAACTTCAGATAGGCCTGGACATGTACTGGCTTAAGCAGGGGGACACGTCTGGCACTGCAGGATTTGAGTCCCTGGCGGCATAGTGCGTTACTGATGGTAGCCTTTGTTACTTTGGTCCCAGCTCTCTGCAGGTCATTCACTAGGTCCCCCCGTGTGGTTCTGGGATTTTTGCTCACTGTTCTCGTGATCATTTTGACCCCACAGGGTGAGATCTTGCGTGGAGCCCCAGATCGAGGGAGATTATCAGTGGTCTTGTATGTCTTCCATTTTCTAATAATTGCTCCTACAGTTGATTTCTTCACACCAAGCTGCTTACCTATTGCAGATTCAGTCTTCCCAGCATGGTGCAGGTCTACAATTTTGTTTCTGGTGTCCTTTGACAGCTCTTTGGTCTTGGCCATAGTGGAGTTTGGAGTCTGACTGTTTGAGGTTGTGGACAGGTGTCTTTTATACTGATAACGAGTTCAAACAGGTGCCATTAATACAGGTAACGAGTGGAGGACAGAGGAGCCTCTTAAAGAAGTTACATGTCTGAGAGAGCCAGAAATCTTGCTTGTTTGTTGGTGACCAAATATTTATTTTACCGAGGAATTTACCAATTAATTCATTAAAAATCCTTCAATGTGATTTTCTGGATTTTTTTTTTCCTCATTTTGTCTCTCATAGTTGAGGTATACCTATGATGAAAATTGGAGCCCTCTCTCATCTTTTAAGTGGGAGAACTTGCACAATTGGTGGCTGACTAAATACTTTTTTGCCCCACTGTATATTCACAAATGTTATATCTTGCACTTTGGGGAATGGGAGTTGTTCAGTCATTATAATTTCGTTTGTATGTGTAGTTTATAGTCTATCGTCAATAAACTCATGCAGTACTATAACAGGACACATTTACAAATATTTGAGACCCATCGTAGTGGATCATTTTATATTTTAGCAATACTTTGTTCTCAAAAGGTTTTGTAAAACTTTAATGCTAAGATTGAGGCGGTGCTTGTATCGTCGTGCTGGAGCGATACTGAGGCCAAATAATGATCTGAACCTTGAGAGCGTGACTAAGACTAACAATGTGAGCGCCGCGGCTCTATTGTAAGTGGTTTGTTTTTAATTGATGTGAGAAGATTTATTATTATCATCATCATCATTATTATTACTAGTGCATGCCCGTAGAAAGCAAGTATTCCTGTCTGAAACATGTATCCCAATCAGGCTTTACAGGCCCAAATGTAGGCTGTGTTTGAAAGTGGAATACAAAGAGGTGTAGCCTATATGTAGGCAATCACATGTCAGACTTTGACAAATATGAAAGGGAATGAACAGAGATTTATTTGATTGTGTGAACATTAATCACAGAATAACTGAAAATGAATGGGACATCCAATATTAGCCGCTGTTTAAGAACCGCTTGTTTATCTTTTTTGTCAGATCACTTATTTGTGTGATCTTTTATGACATATATTCATAAATGTTGTATCTTGCACTTTGGGGAATGGGAGTTGTTCAGTCATCATTATAATTTCGTTTGTATGTGTAGTTTATAGTCTATCGTCAATAAACTCATGCAGTACTATAACAGGACACGTTTACAAATATTTGAGACCCATCGTAGTGGATCATTTTATATTTTAGCAATACTTTGTTCTCAAAAGGTTTTGTAAAACTTTAATGCTAAGATTGAGGCGGTGCTTGTATCGTCGTGCTGGAGCGATACTGAGGCCAAATAATGATCTGAACCTTGAGAGCGTGACTAAGACTAACAATGTGAGCGCCGCGGCTCTATTGTAAGTGGTTTGTTTTTAATTGATGTGAGAAGATTTATTATTATCATCATCATCATTATTATTACTAGTGCATGCCCGTAGAAAGCAAGTATTCCTGTCTGAAACATGTATCCCAATCAGGCTTTACAGGCCCAAATGTAGGCTGTGTTTGAAAGTGGAATACAAAGAGGTGTAGCCTATATGTAGGCAATCACATGTCAGACTTTGACAAATATGAAAGGGAATGAACAGAGATTTATTTGATTGTGTGAACATTAATCACAGAATAACTGAAAATGAATGGGACATCCAATATTAGCCGCTGTTTAAGAACCGCTTGTTTATCTTTTTTGTCAGATCACTTATTTGTGTGATCTTTTATGACATATATTCATAAATGTTGTATCTTGCACTTTGGGGAATGGGAGTTGTTCAGTCATCATTATAATTTCGTTTGTATGTGTAGTTTATAGTCTATCGTCAATAAACTCATGCAGTACTATAACAGGACATGTTTACAAATATTTGAGACCCACTGTAGTGCATCTTTTATATTTTAACAATATTATAAGTACAAAACACAGAACATAATTTATTGATTTTTTTGTATTTGTATCTTGTATACTTTATTGATCCCCAGAGGGAAATTCAGGGCACCCACGTACGGCACCAATCTCTTCACCATTCACACCCACACACACACACACACACAGAGGAAAATGAGCCTCCTGGCTGCAAGTTTTGCATCAGTGTTGGCCATTTGTAAATATTTAAATAAAAATGATTTATTTCATTATTTGGACATTTTTGCGTGTTGATGTCGTTTAGTCAAACTTTAGTCAAAGTCCCCATGTAATATGCAGTTGAGCTGGCCATTCTGCTCCACAATGAAGCAGCAGTCGGGAAGGTCATCTACCACTGACCGGGCAGGCTGAGCGTGCCTCCCCGAGAATGATCGTAGAGTGCCCAGTCGGACATCAGTGTTGCCCAGTTAATGGGAGTCTGGGCTGCTGCTTTACACATGTGCCAGTGATGTCCTTTGCAACACCACAGGTCCCCGCCAGCGCCCCCCACCCCCTGCACTTCATGCTGTCCATGGCGAATTATCCATTAGACCTACACAATCACAGCAACTTTATGGTATATATTTTGACTGAGTGACTCCATACTCGGGGATAACACTTATGATATCTTTGTTTGTGAAGCGCTGTGGTGACTAACAGGTTGTGATGCTGTGTGTTATCCAGTCAGCATGGTCGTGATGTGGCGTATTATCCAATGAGCATGGAGTCAATCCAAAACCCCGCCCACACTTATTGAAGCCAGGACATGAAGACACAGATCAGTCACAGAACGTGGCTAAACTTTTATTGATAAAAATTACATATTTTGACTGAGCAACTCCATATTCGGGGATGCATACCCTCATAACCTCAGGAAAGCACGTTTAAAATCTTAGGCCAGTCTGACGAACGGTTTGAGAGATATGTGAGGAACACACACACACACACACACACACACACACAGACAGACACGCATACTAACAGACAGATTTCTTGCATTTACAGATAGATTATGCCTAAACGATCGCATTTTGACCCTCTAAACGTTAACCAAAACACAATTTTTTTTTGCACACACCTCAGACCCGGTGAAAAATTTTATAAAACGGAAAAAATATGTATCGCTGCTTCTCCCGGCATGTTCTGTGTTGATTTGTCAGACCCTGATGCGCTGCCCGGTCTGCTCGTGCACCTCATTCTTCATATATGGTGAATTATCCTTTAGACCTACACAATCACAGCAACTTTATGATATAAATTTTTTAAGCATTAAATCTTCAGTATTATCTTTTTTCTAGTCAAATTTGTCATGTTTCACTTCCTTGTTTTGTCCAGCAAACACTGTGGTGACTGACAGGTCGTGATGCTGTGTTATTCAATCAGCATGGTCGTGATGCCGCGTATTATCCAATCGAGACAGAGTCAATCCAAAACTCCGCCCAGACTTCTTGAAGCCAGGGTATGAAGAGACACAGAGCGGTGACACAGCGGTGGCTAAACTTTTATTGATAAAAATTACATATTTTGACTGAGCAACCCCATACTCAGGGATGCACACCCTTGTAACCTCAGCAAAACACGTATAAAACCTTAGGTCAGTCTGAGGAACGGTTCAAGAGATAAGCGTGGAACAGACATACACACACACAAACTCAGTTCATACAGCTCATCATGTACAGTAGAATGAAACGTTTTTCCTATATCTCCTATATCTACAATGTTAATCACATTTAGAATCAGAGGGGTCACTGCCATGCAAGGCGCCGCCACAAACAACTTCCCCTACTCCTACTTTTACTCGTGCACAGTTTCAGGCTACTCTACCACCTAAATTTGAGATTTTTTTTTATTGAAAATGTAAAAATTTTTATGTGAATTTGGAGAGTTCTCATAAAGTTCATAAAGAGAGTTCTCGGCTGCACGGTGGCGCAGTGGTTAGCACTGCGGCAGCACAGTTTACCCTTGGCCGGGGGATTGTGGGGATTGTGGGGATCGTGGGATCGATCCCAGCCCCCGACCAACAGTGATCTGTGTGGAGTTTGCATGTTCTCCCCGTGTTGCGTGGGTTTACTCCGGGATTTCTCCGGTTTCCTCCCACATGCCAAAAACATGCATGTTAGGTTAATTGGCTGTTCTAAATTGTCCCTAGATATCTGTTTCCTATAGGCCCTTAGAATAGAGGGTTAGTATTAATGAAAGCGCTTTGAGTGGTCTTTGTGACTAGAAAAGCGCTATATAAGTGCAGGTTAGTTAGTAGTTAGTAGTAGTTAGTTAGTTAGTAAATTACCTACATTTTTCTTATGATTATTTTTTTTCTTTTTTTTAAATTATAGACTTTTTAACGAGTGTTTGAAACTTCATGAAAATTGAAACTTTATGAAAAATTTTTGATCTTGGATTAATTTTTTTTTTCTTGAATTCTTGACTTTTGTATCATAACCTGGCATCTTTTTTCTTCCATCTTTGCACCTTTGCCTGAGTAATTTTCCCTCCTCTTTTCATTGATTTTTTTCTTTAAATTATTGCAAACGAGCTCCATTTCTCTTGTGATTGTCTGACCTTTGTCTCAACAATTTATTAATTTTCTTTTTCTTAATGAATTTATTAAATCTTTTAACTAAATGGTTAAATGGTAAATGGCGTTCACTTATATAGCGCATTTTATTAATCTCTAGATGACCAAAGCACTTTACAGATCCTGCTACCCACCTATTCACGCACACATTCACACACTGATGGCATGTTTACCTCCCTGTGTTTACATTCTCAATGACTGTAATTGTACATATGTGAATTTTTTCCTCATAAATTTGTACCTTTTGCCATGAATTTTTAACATTTATCTTTTAAATTCAAGTTTGCTTTTCTTGTAATTTTATTTCTTTTCTTGTATATATATTTGATGTTTTTTCCCTGTAATTTTGTGTCTTTTTCTCAAAGTTTTGCACCTTTGGAAAATTTTGAGACTTTAAAATTATGACAAAATATTTATGCAAAATAGAAAAGTAATTGTCTTTCTTTCTAAAACCATGGGGATTCACTTGTCAAGGGCAAAAGTGGGACAATTCTGACCTCTGTTAGGCCATTAAGTGTGATGGTTGAATGTTGCTGTTTAACAAATTATTGATAGTCGACACTGAAGCCATTAACAAAGCTTCTAATATTAGAAGATTTACAGTAGGCTGTTAATTACTCAAGTAACAGGAGTCAGAGGGGGCCCTTACTTTGGCCCCTCAAAATGTCTCTGCACATCTCTGCGATTGTTGTAAGGGGAGAAGCTTTATGTTATGAAATTAGTTGGGCATTTTTCCTGTTTTTTTAAACAGGAAATAATGTGATTGTTCTATTCCCCTGTTTTGCAAATATCTACTACTCAGCTTTACCATTGCTTTGGGGAATGGCACAATACTTTCACATATTTAACTGGACCGTCTGTGCTGTTGTTTGACCGATCATGGTGGGCTGCTTTGACCAAAAATGCCAAGGCCGATTTGTTTCCCCAAGGCTGTAAACCCAGGGGAAACACTGATACTATACCAGGGTTTCCGCTGGTAACATTTCTGCATGGCAGTCCACCACGCCAGAAACTGAGCCACCACGCTAAGAAAAATAAATGAAGGAATGATGCTCTGCAAGCATGCACGTGAACAATGCACGTGACAGTCATCTGCGTGTCAGAGTTCAGAAGCATGCTGCCCATGTGACAGTTCCAGTTGGCAGGCAGACGTATCTAGCTAGCGTCGTGTCCTAGAGAAGCATGAGCTTATTAAAATACTTTAAACGAGAAAAAAAAAGCAGAAGAGGTATGTAAGCAATGGAGGCATTTATCGTGGTTTTAACTCACTGGTAACAGGAACAATAATGAGGTGTTTAGCAAACAGGTGTGGTTAGGCTTCATATGCAGGCTAATTAAGGGAAAGGCAAGGGTGACTGAATTGTTGAAGGTTTACTTCACCAATCACTACAATATGAACTAATTTATGTTCATTAGTATGTACCTGGCAAAGTTAAAATGACCGAAACGTTAATCCATCAACATCCTCCAGCCTTCAGACAAACTTAACGTGCCAACATTTGGATTTCAAAACACAGGAGGTTTTTCCTTGTTGTCTGGTTGGTGAGGAGAATTTAAAAAACAATATATAGAAATATTATAACAGAAATAACTGCATCTTTGTTAATTTTAGTTAATTATTTCATTAAAAATAATTTTATTAACTTTGTTTTTCTTTGAAATCAGAGTTATTATCGTTCTGTTCTGGCCCTGCACAATTCTGGTCAAAAGTGTAAATTGTAAGAGGGGAAAAAAGTCTAAATTTTTACCACAATCTGTTTCAAATGTGTATGAAAAAAGTAATTTTATAAAAAATAGACAAATTAGCCATAAAATAATCCACAAATTTATAATAAAGTCTCAAATGTACAAGAAAAGTCAAATTTGAGGAATGGTTGCAAATATAGGTGAAAACAAATTTACAGAGAAAAAAGTAGAAAGCTACAAGAAAATGGTTATAAATTCAGGACAAAAACCTCAAATCTTCAAGATGAAAGTCATTACTCAAGTATATTTTTAAGTGGGTGCATTTGTTCTCTTACACAACTCAACTAGTAATTTTTTGCATGTCTACTTTTAATTAATAATTTTATAAGACAACACTGCTTTGAGTGCAATTTCTTCTACTATACCCACCTTTGATTATATAATTGAAGTATGCATAAGTAAATTACTACAGTATTATGTACGGTTTTTCCCTTTGAGTGTCATGTTTTCTCATTTTTACACATGCATCACATACAATACCCCCCCCCCCAAAAAAAAATAAAATAAAAAACAGGTTGCCACCACACCCAAGTCTTTAAGCCAGAGGAAACACTGTATATTATCTCCAAGAGCAACAAAGTAGAGCAATGCTGGAAAATGAAAATGAAAGACAGAGAAATATAAAAGTCTTAAATTACCTGAAAAAGTCCCATGAAAAGCAGGCCCAATCCATCAGCTGTGCACGCACGCACAAACACACAAAGGCTCACAATCTTTACTCTTTAGTAAGTCTAAGCCCAAACGGTTTCTCCCAGTGCAATTTTGTAGTCTCATAACATTCCAACGAAGCCCACCACGAACTTTGAACTGACTGATTTATAAACTCATCTAGTTTATTGAGAAATAAAGTGTAAAGAAATCTATAAAAACATGAGACTTTGAGTGAAAAACCTGCCATTCAAATGCACTCGCTGCCTTGTGTTACAATACTGTACCTCATGAGCAAAACAAAGAGTTTACAAGGAGAAGATGAAAAGCATAGTGAGAGCTGGCACTTTACACCTCACTATGAAAAGATCATGGAGACAGTTAAAAACCATAGACAATTTTAATAAAGGACTTTGAAACTTGGCAAGTCTTATGTTTTCTTGCAGCATAAGCTTTGTATTACTATCTACAACATGCATGTACCTGCAGGCATGAAAATCCAGTCTAAGTGGTTGAACATTAACAGAGATAAAAAACAAACTCAAGTACCTAGCCTAATGTTGGTACTGTGTGTGTCGGGGAATGAGAGGATATTTTGTAGCAACCAAAACAACTGGGTCATATTAGTACAGCCCCAGTTTTCCAAGCCTGTCCAACGCTATTAACAAAGTCATGATGATGTGCTGGTTATTGGATTGAAAAATAATTCCCCAGTCTGGTTCTCTCTTTCAAAAATCTTCCATCTCCATCCAGATGGCTTGGGGTTTCACTCATGTCAATGCTTGGCAATGCTTGTTTGTTTGGTTTCTCACTGTAAGACAGTCTCAAGGAAAAATGTAGTTTCCAGGCCCTTCTGTGGTAAGAGGGGTAGAATTGCTGCACGGGTGGAACAATTGATTCTTAATAAAATAATACCCATTCAAAAAGCTGCAGGGACTCCTGCATGATTGGTATGTTAATCAAATCCTTGACAGATAACAACAAAGTGCAGAGCTGGAATTACACAATACAAAGCAAATTAACATGACATGAAGTGCAGTCATGATATATGGGGAGCTGAAAAGTTCATAGGCCGACCATGATGCATTGATCAAATTTGACTAAATGTGGTTTATTTTTCAACATAGTCTCCAATGTCAGTGTATCTGAAAAGAAACAAGGCAGTTAGTATCAGAAAAGGCTGAATTTAATGCATGACTAGTTTTGTTGCTGTAGCATTACTCCTTCTTAGTCAGCCTATGAAGTTTTTACACCACCCTCCCCCCGGATAGTATATTTGTTAATATGTTTTATACCAAGGCCTGACTGATATTCTTCTGATTGGCTGGCAGGTATGTATTAAATTTGTTTAATGGACACGTAGTCTGGCTCAAGTTTAATAAAGTTACATGATGACAATATGATGAAATTACTCCGCCACCCTGTAACCATAGCAACTGTAAACAGAACCACTGTGAAAGGTTATTTACAAGTACATCTCAATAAATTAGAATTTCATTGAAAAGTTGATTTAAGTAATTCAATTTAAAAAAAAATTATACAGATTCATTACATATAGAGCGATATATTTCAAGTTATTTCTTTTAATTTCGATGGTTACAGCTTATAGCTTATGAAAACCCCAAACTCCTTTCTCAAAAAATTAGAGTATTACATAAATGTTTTTTTAAAACTGATTTTTAATAGAAATGCTGGCCGACTGGAAAGTATGTCCATGTACACACTCAATACTTGGTCAGGGCTCCTTTTGGATGAATTACTGCATCAGTGTGGTGTGGCTTGAAGGGATCAATCAGCCTATGGTACTGCTGAGGTGCTATGAAGGTCCAGGTTGCTTTGATAGCGGCCTCAGTTCGTCTGCATTGTTGGTCTGGTGTCTGTCATCTTCCTCGTGACAATATCATATAGATTCTCTATTGGGTTTAGGTCAGGAGAGTTTGCTGGCCAATCAAGCACAGTGATAGCGTGGTCATTAAACCAGATTTTGGTACTTTTGGCAGTGTGGGCGGGTGCCACGTCCTGCCGGAAAATGAAATCAGCATCTCCATAAAGCTTGCCAGCAGAGAGAAGCATGAAGTGCTCTAAAATTTCCTGGTAGGTGGCTGCACTGATGATGGACTTGATAAAACACAGTGGGCTTACACCAGCAGATAACATGGCTCCCCAAATCATCAGTGACTGTGGAAACGTCACACTCAACCTCAAGCAACTTGGATTCTTTGCCTCTCCACTCTTCTTCCAGACTCTGGGACCTTGATTTCCAAATGACAGGATGTTGCACCTAATTTGGGAAGCCGTGTCATCTGCTGGTGTTGGTCCACTGTGATTTATTTAGTCCAAAGTCAGTGCAGCCGCCTACCAGGAAATTTTACAGCACTCCATGCTTCTCTCTGCTGACAAGCTTTATGGAGATGCTGATTTCATTTTCCAGCAGGACTTGGCACCTGCCCACACTGCCAAAAGTACCAAAATCTGGTTTAATGACCATGGTATCACTGTGCTTGACTGGCCAGCAAACTCTCCTGACCAAAACCCCATAAAGAATCTATGGAGTATTGTCAAGAGGAAGATGAGAGACACCAGATCCAACAATACAGATGAACTGAAGTCAGCTATCAACTAACCTGAGCTTCCATAACACCTCAGCTGTACCACAGGCTGATCACCTCTATGCTACACTGCTTTGATGCAGTATTAATTCATGCAAAAGGAGCAGCAACCAAGTACTGAGTGTGTACATGGACATACTTTTCAGTCAGCCAACATTTCTATTAAAAATCAGTTTTTTAAAAATTGATCTAAGGTAATATTCTAGTTTTTGAGAAACTGAATTTTGGGTTTTCATTAGCTGTAAACCATAATCATCAAAATTAAAATAAATAAACATGTAATGAATCTATATAATATATGAGTTTCACTTTTTGAATTGAATTACTGAAATAAATTAACTTTTTAAGGAAATTCTAATTTATTGAGATGCATCTGTATTACCTGGGCAAGACGGGAAGAAAAATGCAACAATGACTGATTTTATGCATGAGATAACAGAACATAAGAGATGCGTGGCCACAGGCAGATGTGGACGCATCTTCTGTCTCTTTGGAGAGTTACAGTGAAAGTAAAACCCTATTCATTCATTCCTTTATTCCCCTAAAATCAAACCCATTAATGCCTAATAAGTCCGTGATGAAAACAAAAATGTGGATGGAATAAATATCTTCAGACTGACACACCTTCCCCCTTGCGCCGCATCCACACCAGAACAGACACACGTTCCCTGTTCAGTCATTCGTTCCCCTAAAAAAAAATCATACAATAATGCCTAATCTATAGATTCCAACAGCAAGTCTGCAATTAAAATGAGAATGTGGATGGAATTTTAAAAAAAGTATTTAGTGTATCATCATATCAATAAAATGATTGGCAATTATATTATGACTGTTACAACTCTCTCCACTAAAATAACAGAAAATCCCAGTGCATGCCATTTCCTCAAGCTGCACGATTTCAAAAACACGACACTGAAATTGCATTAAACAATGCACTTCTGACAACAGCCCTCCTTTTTCCTGATCAAAAGCACGCTGTTACAGCACGCACCATAATACCGGTGCACATGAGATTGCATGCCACCACACCTCTTCAAAATGACTCTTCACCTCCCAGCACAAAGTGGGCGCACTGTCTACTGATAATTAGATGCATAATGCAAAGCGTAAAAAACAAACAATGTGCTGACAGAAACTAACAAAAACACTGCCATATGGCAGGAAGTCTGGCACAAAAGTCTGCTGATGATCATCAAAAGAGAGCCTGATAACTTTGACACCATTACTTTTCAGTGGTCCTACCCAGAACAAGAAAGTTACAGACTGCTGCTTTAACAATAAAAAGGTAACAAAATGGACAGTTTACACTCAAAAGACTTTTTAAACCAAAAACAAAAATTTGATTTTTAACCATACTCTTCAGTCATGGGGATTACTGTTTGAGAAAGGGAAAAGGGGACTAGTTTAACTTGTTAATATAACAGGTAACCTCATTATTATTAAATCGATCAATTAAATTTTATTCATTATAATCTTTAAATGAACCACCCAACTAGTAACTACCATTCACACTGCATCACCACATGGAATTTAACCTGGAATGCATCAATGTTCAAATGTGACTCAACAAAATAACCTGAAGTCAAGAACAGTTTTCATTTAACAAAGTGCAGCAGCTCATCACTCACTGTGTTTACTGTTGAATTCAGGGGATGGCATGGTTCTAACTTGCTCGTGCGGATGTCCATACTTGGAAGTTCGACTCTTGGGCAGCCCTGACGAAGACAGCTTCCCAAACCTGGGCCCACTTGAGCTCTCCATGCCTGCAATTGTAGATGAGGTGGGGGTGCAAACACACAGGGAAAAAAAGCTAGTTGTAATATCTGAAAGCTTCTTGCTGCTCATTAATCTGGTTCCATTGTTTGTCAAAAGATTATTAGCAAAATCCACAACATCAATAGGCTGTGAAGATGCTCTCCCCTGCTGCTGCTGCTGTTGGACTGAAGGTTATCTGAGTAAAGGCACACACGTCATCTGGAGGGAGAATGAGGGCGTGACCTTCCATGTTTCACTTCAAAATCAATACCCTCCCTAACCCACTAACTTCATGCATTGCCCATTAGACTAAAAGGTGAGTCAAAAAAGTCTTAGAATACAAAGCTCTTTTCCTGAGCAGCATTGGATTCAGTTTTATTAGTCTCTTGTTAGCTACAAAGCTTAATACTAAATGAATGGAAGCTAGTTATTTGCTGCTGTTAGAATGATTACATAACAGTGTCAATCACTCCATTATAAATGCCATGCAACCATCATCCATAGTAAGTCTGCCATATATGTCAATTTCAGGTTCTGTGTGTTAGACAGAACGGCCTCAGTTCTGTTTCCCATCAGCCTAAGACAATCTAATGAATGGAGGCTGACAATTGCTAATTATGCTAAGTGGTACTGATTACGATCCAACATGCTTTCTCTTAGCATACATTCACATCGGCCTCCTAATGAATTACAACAGCACACAGAGGGTCACTCAGTGGGGTCTCCTCGGTGTCCGTTTACATGCCGCACTCTCTGCCATAAATCGAGCAATGATGGCTCATCTATCACACAGCTAATAGACTTGCTGTTTGCTATAAAGTGTGATAAATTGGAATATAAAATGAACAGCAAGCTAGCTGCAGGATGGAAGCTGCTTCAACTTCCTGTTCCTGTATAATGTGTCACAGTCTAAAGAGAAGGCTTTAGAGCTTTAGGTCAACATTTAACTATCTGCAGTAAGCAGATATGCTATAGTCTGCATTTTTCTTTACTTCTGTTGGGCAAATTAGCTAATGTAAGAATGAAATGATAAGATGCTTTTTAGTTTTGTTATAAGGTTGTCAGAATGAATTATATAAAAAAATGCAAGGCAAAGACGGGGTATGCAGGTGAGCTTATAGGACTTGATGTTTCAGTCCCTGAAAAGTTGGCACTGTCATTATTTTGCACAGGAAAAACCTTTAGCAACATAGTTTTCTATGTTACTGTACAAAATTAATCCAAAATAATCCTTTACATTACCGAAAATTAAGCGGACTGCAAAATAATTAAACTCCTAGAATTGGAGTGGGTTAAAATTTTGTTGTCTGCCTGTTTCTACACTGAGTTTAAAACATTATTTTGAAGCTGTTAACATATTGACCAGTGAAGACAATTAAAAAAAAAAAAATGTCTCACCACCATGCTCCATTGGTCTGAGTGGGTGAATGGATGAGTGTGGAATGAAGGAGGGATGAATGGATGAATACAGGAGGAGGACTGTACGCTTCAAATCCTCTTTCTTCTCTAACTTTTTTTTTTTTTTTAAAAGCTTTATACATTTCTCCCTCCATCTTCACCACACACGCCTTTCATTAACTTTATTACTATACATTCTGCTAGACACAACACAATCTGGTGACACCCACTCGCATCTCCTCTCACAATCTGCTGACAAACCAACCTGGAAAAAGAGGATTTTTTTTTTTTTTTTCTCTTTTCTTAACACCGCACGTGGCTCGCTGTCACGCTGTGTCTGACAACTACAACAAAGGTTAGAATTACTCTGCTTGTGCGACTAGCAACGACAGTGAGCCACTTTCCATCTTCTTCTCGCCGGCCACACCTACCTGAGCTGTCGCGCACCGAGGAGGCCCCTGATGGCCCCCGGGTCAGCCACGTGAGGGAGGATGGGGTCAGGGCAGGAGACGGGCACCTCAGTGGGCGTTTGTTTCCACCCAATGTTGTGTTACATGGCAATCACACCTGCTGTGCGTCAAGGACCGGTCAGACAAGAGGCTGGGGGGCCCTGAAAGGAAGTCTTGTCCTCCCCCCCCCCCCCCGGCCGCCGCCGCCTCCCCCCCTCCCCCTCCTTTCTGAAGACCGACGACCAGGTGGACGGACACAAGGAGAATTTACAATTTCATCTGTACATGAAAAGAAATCCAGTAGAGTTTCACCTTATTTCCAGTTTCCAGTCGCGGTGCCCCCTCCTTTCCTGTATTAATATGTATACCACGAGGCACTTTCTCCAACCTCCGTCCCTTTTCCTCCGTTAAATAGTCCAGAATTATTAGGAATAACCAGGAAATACGTGCAGGTCCCCGACTGCCAGAGCAAAAATATTGGAATACGGGTGGTTTATATAGGCAGTGAAGCAAAATGGCGACTTTATTACGAAGGAGGAGTAAAAAAAAATCCTTGCGCTGGCTGGAGCTGAAGGGAGGCACTAAAACATGTTTAGTGCAGTAATTTCAACGGCCGCGACACTGTCGGTTAGAGTAAAAGAAAACGAAGCAGTGGAAAATCGACAGAAAATGCCGAATTTCTGTCGGCTTCGGTACACTTCTCGGTTCCTTACCTCGGGATTATTTTTCTTTTTTTCTTTTATTCTCGCGGCCACGTACAGTATCACGGTAATGTGTGTTGGGTCGTGCGCGCGCCCGCTCCACCTTTGACAGTTAGAACTACATTCTTGAGGCAACTTGCAAACTCTCGCGTTATTATTATTATCATCTAATGTCAGAGCGGAACGATAATAACGGCTAATAAACTATCGGCTCCAGCCTCTCTTCCGACGTAACGGTTAACGGCTCGTTTGAAGGCGGGGGGGGGGGGGTGTCAGGATTTAAAATCGTCTAAACAACCACCACCGAAGCGTTTTAATCCACGAACAAGCTAAATGCTCACCCCTCGCGTCCTCCGGCTACAGCAAATTAAACGGAGAATGATTGCAGTTCCGGGCTGTTATGGTTGGCACAGGCCGGTGCTGTAGTCAGTAGCCCCGTCAAAAAGCACACTAAAATACCCACTAAGCCTATATGTGCCCACGATAGAGAAATGCAAGTAAATGACTCCACATAGCAGCTGTTGAAAATCAATTTATTCAGCACTCTGCACGTACAAGCGTGCTTTTGAAATAATCTCGTAAATTCAAGGTCAGTATTCAGACATTGATCCTTGATGTTAGCCGTGCAGCAGACACACGCCTGTAGCCAGCGCAGCGTTAGGTCTTTTAATTGCTGTAGCTGCAAGCTGGCTGATATATGCCGGTGGCATTTTCCCCATTTAACGCAGATTAACCAAATGTTTCACGTCGTGTGGCGTGTGAGTCCACAGCTCACTAAATCAATAACTGCCACGTCACCCAGTCTCAGTAAAACAACAGAAGGGCTCTCTTAGTGTTTGATTGGTGCCAGCCATCGTGACCCAATATTTTCTATTCGGGTAAATCATCTGAAACCATGATGTAATTTGTGTGTTAAAAACGGTTTTCAGTCCAACCACTTGAGGGCAGCAAAAGCCTTTTCAGCAATCTAAACACGTTCACCGATAATTAACTTGCCCTTAGAACATTACATTCTAATGTAGAAGAAAACCAAAATATGCACCGTGTTTTCCTTTGTCTAACAAAATCAGCGCTGATCAGCTGTTTAAATGAAATTTCTTTAAATAGGCTACTCCATCTATCCATCTTCTACCGCTTATCTGCAGGTCCGGGGTCACAGGGACAGCAGTCCAAGTAGCCACTGCCACCCAGTCCACATAGCACCATGATCCCAATGAGCTGTCCTGCAGGTGATGAGTCCACTGGAGGGTGAACCTATGTGACTCCTTTGGGTAAACTGGATCCTTGCACTGGACCACTCTTGGTCTGGTCCTTCACTCAGGACCAGTTTGCCTTGGGAGCCCTACAAGGGGCAAGTTGCCCCTGACAACATATGTAGCCCCTGGGATCATGAGGGCATGCAAACCCCTCCACCATGCTAAGGTGGCAATCCATGGAGGGGTAAATGGGCTAGCTAAATGGCATAATAGTTCAATTCAATTCAATTAGTTTTATTTTGAATGTGTATCCATACAGTGAATTTGTACCAAAATTATAATCTTACATATCGTATATTGAAATAATAATGGATTGCATTTATGTAGTGCCTTTCAAGATACTGAAAGCGCTTTACAGTGAGTCCATTATTCAATTACTCCACAGACAGACAATGGTAGTGGTAAGCTACTGCTGTAGCCACAGCTGCCCTGGGGTAGACTGACAGAAATGTGGCTGCCAATCCGTGCCAACAGCCTCTCTGACCACTACCAAACATTTATACACATTCATACCCAGTGTCATGGACACTGGAGGAAAGGTGGGTAAAGTGTCTTGTTCAGGGACACAATGGCAGGATGGCTGGGGAGACGGGACTCAAACTGCCAGTCCTCTGGTTATTGGACGACCCACTCTATCTCCTGAGCCACTGCCGTCCACATTTTCCCTCCTCCATTCCAGTTTTGCTGAGCACCAAGCTGGACGGCAGGAAATTCCACTTTTATATGGTCTTTGGCATGGCCTGGCTGTCATAATATCAAAAATAATAATAAACAAGTAAACCAACCAAACAAAGCAAAACAAACAAATAACAAAAAATGATGAGTGCAGCCAAAATCACACATTCAAAAAAAAAGTGGAAAGAAGAACAAACTTATCGAGTCCCATCCTTTCTCCACAGCTTACACACTAATATATGAGATGAGCTCCATTCCTTATATACTTGTATGTTTCCTTATATTCTTATTTTTTTCTTATACACTACTCACAGAAAGTTAGGGATATTTGACTTTTGGGTGAAATTAAATGGAAAATGGAAAAGTTCACGATACAGTGATAAGAAAGATAAGATAACCCTTTATAAGTCCCACAATGAGGAAATTCCAGGATTGCAGCAGCACAATGTACAAATGAGCAATGTGCAAATTTAGCATCCAGTGTGTGAATTCCTATTTGCAAAGCTGTGTCTGGAGTTTTGTTATTTATTCAGGAGTCTGATGGTTGTGGGAAAGTATTTTAGTCTGGATGTCCTGCATTTCACACTTTTGTACCTCCAGCCTGAGGGTAGAAGTGTGAACCTTCTGTGCTGGGAGTGGGTGGAGTCCTGGAGGATGGAGGCAGCTCTCCTTTGGACTCTGCTGTGATAGATGCTCTGCAGAGAGAGGGGTAGAGTACTAATGATCTTCTCCACTCTCTTCACCACTCTCTGCAGGCGTTTGCGGTCCAAAGCAGTAGAGCTGCCATACCACGCAGTGATGCAGTTGGTCAAGATGCTCCCGATGATGCAGCTGTAGAAGTTGTTGAGGATCTTGGGGGACATGCCAAACTTCCTCAGCCTCCTCAGAAAGTACAGCCGCTGTTGAGCTCTTTTAACCAGCTCTGTGGTGTTAAGTGCCCATGTAAAGTCCTCACTGATGTGGATGCCCAGGTATTTAAAGCTGCTCACCCTCTCCACCTAAAGCTCCCGGATGAACAGCAGCTGATGAGGTCTCCTCCCCTTTCTCATGTCCACTATCATCTCCTTCGCCTTGTCTGTGTTGAAGTGAGGTTGTTGTCCTCACACCATGACACCAGGCTGGCCACCTCCCTCCTGTAGGATGCTTCATCACCACCAGTGATGCATCTTATCACTGCTGTGTCATCCGCAAACTTTAAGATGACATTGTCCTTGTGAGAGGCGACACAGTCATGGGTGAAGAGGCTGTAGAGGATGGGGCTGAGAACACAACCCTGTGGGACACCTGTGTTTGTGATGATGCTGGCTGAGGTCCTGTTACCCATCCTGACAGACTTAGGCCTGCCGGTCAGAAAGTCCAGTAGCCAGTCACAGAGGGTGGAGTGCAAGCCAAGTAAAGACAGTTTGTAGGTGAGTTTGTGGGGGATGACCGTGTTGAAGGCGGAGCTGTAGTCGACAAAGAGCATCCTGATGTAGGAGTCTTTATTTTCCAGGTGGGAGAGAGAATAATGGAGTGCAGCAGCAATGGCATCTGATGTGGACCTGTTGGGCCGGTAGGCATACTGCAGGGGGTCCAGGGTATCCGATATGCTGTCCTGAATGAGGGCCAGCACCACTGTCTTGAAGCACTTCATGATGATTGGAGTGAGTGCTACTGGCCTGTAATCATTCAGGCAAGTCGGCAGGCTCTTTTTGAGGAGGGGGATGATGGTTGTGATTTTGAATCAGGAGGGGACTATGTTCTAGTTGAGGGAGAGGTTAAAGATGGATGTGAGAACATCAGTCAACTCAGCAGCACATGCTCTGAGAGCCTGCCTAGGGATGTTGTCTGGTACTGCGGCCTTGCGGGGTTGATATTCCTCAGTGCTTTGTTTACCTGGCCTGATGAGACTTTTAGTGGTGGGGGGAAGGTGTGTGTGTGTCTCCTCTCTGCACTGTAGCTGGAGGTCTCAAAGCAGGTGCAAAAGATGTTGAGATCATCCGGCAGGCTATCTGTGGAGTTAGTGGTGTTGCTGATGGTTCTCTTGTAGTCTGTGATGTGCTGCAGGCCTTGCCACATGCGCCCAAGGGCAGGAGTGGTGTAGAGGCTGTCCAGCTTTTCTCTGTACTGCCTCTTGGCTGTTGTTATAGCCTTCCTCAGTCCATAGTTTGCAGCTTTGTACTCGGCCTCATTGACTGATTTAAATGCGAGAGTGAGCACGCAGCATCTGACATACCTGACTGTTTATCCAGGGCTTCTGGTTGGGAAATTTCCTGACTTGTATGGTGGGTACGACTGTATCAACACAAGTGCTAATGTACCCAGTCACATACTCAGCATTGTCCTGTAAATTTACAGAAGAGTCTTCCTGGGTGGCTGCAGCTTTAAACACATCCCAGTCTGTCCAGGAAAAACAGTCTTGCAGGGTGCTCTCGGCCTCTGGAGTCCAGCATTTAATCTGTTTAATAACAGGGTTTGTTTGTTTCAGTCTGTCTGTAGGCCAGGTACATGAACAGGGAGATGTGATCTGACTGTCCGAAGTGGGGGCGGGGTGCTGCTCTGCATGCACCCCGTATGCTGGTGTCAACATGGTCCAGTGTGTTCTTATCACAGGTGGGAATGTCTACATGCTGGTAATATTTGGGAAGTACAGTCTGTAAATTGCACTGGTTAAAGTCACCAGCAACAATAAAAACAGCACTGGGATGGGGCATCTCTAATGCACTGATGACGTCATGGAGTTTTCAGAGCGCTGCTGTGTAGTTAACTTGTGGGGAAATGTAAACAGCGGCCAAAAACACAGTGGTAAATTCCCTTGGTAGATAATAGGGATGGCATTTCAGCAGTAAAAATTCCACATCAGGCGAACAGTGCTTGTAAACCAGTGCTTCTCAATTATTTTTTGCAAAGCCCCCCCTAGGAAAGAGAAAATATTTCGCACCCCCCCAACTCGCCGCAGTGACTATAAATAAGATCATTATCTATAAAAATTGTATAAGTATACCTAAAATTGTATCCTTTTTAACATTAACAAAAGAAAAAAGCAATATAAATCAACTTTCAACAAATATTAACTTTATTTTGCCACACAGAAACCCTGTTATAGTCTAAAACAGAAAAAAAAACTTAAAGTGCATCAAAGTGCCTGAAATAAAAAATATGTCAATCCTTATTTAAACTAGAAACATTTTTGACCAACTGAACCATTTGATGCTGAGAAAAATAATTCAATCAATAAATAATATTAAATGTAAATTGATCTGGAACATTAACACAGGAGTACCAATATATTTAACATTTTAGTCTGAAGAAAAAGGTAGAAAAAGGCAGTATCAACTCCTCTGCAATTGTGTGGGGTTTTTTGCACTGCGCAATTTGGTGCGCCACTTTAAATGATGCTGAAAGTGCTCGCTGGTTTACTGATGTAGCGTTCACAAAGCGGGATGATTGTTGGCCGTACTCCGCACGTTTTCGCTGAAAAAAATCAAGCGGCTTGTCAACGTGTTGAGGATGTAATGTCTGTAGGTGACGTCTTAATTTATTTGGCTTCATGCTGTCCGCTGCCAACACTTTCAGACACAGTGAACACACCGGTCTTTCCTCGTCTCCCACCGTAGTCAGAGTGAAGCCAAGCGCTAGATAAACTTCGTCATATTTCCTCGTCTTAGCTTTTGGGAGACTTTCATTTGTCTCTTTACCTGTGTCTCTCTCCGCCTTTCTTTTCGTTACTGTTAAATATTTCTCCATGGTGTCTCTCGAGGGGTTTGTTGACAGCAATTTAAAAAGTTTTAAACTCCCGCACAGACTTTGACAATGAGAGCGCCACTGCACCACCTGCTGCCGTGGATGTGCAATTACACTTTACACGGCAAAAGCAAAGCCTGTTCCCCGGGGTCACACGCGCCCCCCCCCCCCGGCATCGCATCGCGCCCCCCTATTTGAGAAGGACTGTTGTAAACAGTCTGTACATCTTCACACCATGAGTTGTTTATAAACACACACATGCCTCTCCCTCTAATCTTACCCGCGGCTGATGTCTGGTCTGCCCGATGTACAGAGTGGGTCTGTAGCTGAACGGCGCACTCAGGGACTTTGTCTGAGAGCCAGATCTCACAGAAAATTAGAGCGCAGCACTCTCTCATCTCCCGCTGGTCTTTAGTACTTACTCTTAGCTCATCCAGTTTGTTTTCCAGAGACCATACATTGGCTAGCAGGAGGCTAGGTAGCAGTGGGCGGCCAGCGCAAGCTTTTAGCCTAGCATGGAGCCTCCCTCTTGCCTCGCTTGTTTCGCCGTTTCCGAAGCGCTCTCTTGGGGTCAGCATGCTTATGCGGGCTTGGTACTTCAGGGCCTTCCTGGAGGTGGTGGTGATCACTGTGGGAGCAGACAATGCATTGTAGTTCTATAAAGCCAGTAAATTCCATATGGCTGCTTGTCTTGGTGATGTCCAGCAATGCCTGTCGGTTGTATGTTAGCAGTGCGTGACATTTATGCACTGCAGAAAGAGCAAAAAACATGCAAAAAAGAAGAAAAAGCCGGCATTCGAAATACTGTATGTTTAATGAGAAAAATGTTGACGTGTTCAATACTTATTTTCCCCGCTGTATGTACACAGTTATATGTATACACAGTGCAGGAGCATTGTAGCTAGATGGAATCAACAGCATTACAGTTAGTGAAATTACCTGGCAAAATATACAGTAAATATGGACCCAGACAATGTATTTCACATTTGAATGAACGGTGTTGTTGCCACCCTTGATAATAATTGTAACTGGAGAAGTTGTGTATTGGAGGGGACAATCTCTATTGTGCAAAGTTGTGACGTTTAATATGGCCTCTATGAGCAGCACTGGTATTATATCACGAAAGTAGGGCATTTAAATAGAAGCATGCAATCGTGATTTCTTCATCTCAAACAATTTATTGAAACAAAAGCCAATAACACTGGTGGGTATACCACAACAAAAAATGTCAGTGACTCAATAACTTGTCATGTGCCACTGAGCATCAATTATAGCTTGACAATGATGTCTCATGCTGTTCATAAGTCGACTTATTATCTGCTGAGGCATGGCATTCCGTTTTTCTTGAATGTAGGCCCTCAGGTCATTGAGGTTGTGGGGTGCAGGGTTACAAGCCTCTACACGGTGACTCAACTGATCCCATAGGTTTTTTATGGGATTCAGGTCTGGAGAAAGTGCAGGTCACTCCATTTGAGGTACCCCAGCCTCCAGCAGCCGTTCCCTAATGATGCGAGCTCGATGAGCTGGAGCATTGTCATTCATGAAGATGAAATTAGGCCAGTGTTGTTCATGCAGGGGCACAATGACTGGATTAATGATGTTATTCAGTTAGTATCGGCTTGTCATTGTACCATTTACAAGGTGTAGGGTAGTTCTGTATTGACTAGACACACTTGCCTGGACTGTAACTCTACCACCACCAAAGGCTCGTCTGGTGACAACAGTGGCTGATGCATAACACCCTCCTTGACGTCTCCAACATCATTGGCGGCCATCATTTCTGCTCAACATGAATCAACTTTCATCAGAAAACAACACTGAGGCCCACTGGTCCCTTGTCCAGCGTAAATGCTCCCTGGCCCATGCAAGACAATGACACCTGTGCGTGGTGGTGTGGTTAGGTACCCTTGCAGGTCATCTAGCGTGCAGACCATGCTGATGTAATCCATTTCGAGTGGTCTGATGTGACACTTGGGTGCCTCTCACTTCCCTTAAATGTGCCTGGAGTTGAGTGGCATTTATCATCCCTTTCTGTTCACAATGAAGCAGTGATCAGCATGGGATGTGGCCACAGGACGTCCACTTCTATGCCTTTCTGTGACTCTTCCAGTCTCTCTGTAACTGTATTGCAACCTGCTGATGACACTCTGTGACACTCTAAGCCAGGGGTGTCAAACTCATTCCATGGAGGGCCAAGACTCTGCAGGTTTTACTTCCACCCAGTGCCTTCAACAGGTGATTTCACTGAATGTCTTCCCACTGATTGCTGATCAGTGAAAACACCTGCTGAAGATACTGGGTGGAAGTAAAACATGCAGGGTCTTGGCCCTCCATGGAATGAGTTTGACACCTCTGCTCTAAGCTTTGTGGCCACTTCCCTCTGAGAACATCCTGTTTGAAGCCTTGCAATGGTGAGACACTGTTGATCAATTGTTAGATGTAATCTTGGTCTCATGACGTCAAAATGTAAAACGCATGATGAAAAGGACTGTTGAAATACCAATTCTAATTGAACCAGAACATTTATTGGTCAATTAATGGATCAAACATCTGTTGTAAATTTTGCCATTAAGCACCTTGTTAAAGAACAGGAAGTTATACAAAAAGTACTGAGACAAGGTTATAGTGCATTTTAGGTGCATCCTGAAATTTCACCCAAAAGCCGAATATCCCTAACTTTTTGTGAGTCGTGTATATTTTTTATGTTCTCAACTATTGTGACATATTCCTTTATAGTATTCTATATAAATAACACATAGTGAAAATATCCCTTGATGGTTCTTTTCTTACAAAACAGCCTGTTTTGTGGATAAAAAAAAAAAAATCTGCACTGTTTTAGCAGTGGATATCAGCCTGCCTTTATTCATAAAGTAAATTGAGTTAAAAAAAAATAGTATCGGTATAGTCCCTGGTATATTAGACTTGAGTTGACGTCAGACTCAAGTCTCTCTCTCTATGTAACATTTTCACCTTAAATTATTTTGATGGCAGGCTACATCAGCCTTTGACTGAGTGAATGTCATTTCCGCCATAGCCTGATTGAGCCCACATTGCCTGCAATAGCGCTTTTTAGGAACAGTGAAAGGACTACAACTATGGCAACCACAGGTACAGCTCAAAAAATTAGAATATCATGAAAAAGTTCAATATTTTTTGTCACTCATTTCAGAATGTGAAACCCATATATTATATAGATTCATTACACTGAGAGTGAAATATTTCAAATGCTTATTTTAATTTTGATGATTATGGCTTACAGCCGATGAAAACCCCAAATTCAGTTTCTCAAAAAATTAGAATATTCCATAAAATTAATTTAAAAAATATTTTTTTAATGCAAACGTGGACAGACTGAAAAGTATGTCCATGTACACACTCAATACTTGGTCGGGGCTCCTTTTGGATTAATTACTGTATCAATGTGGCGTGGCATGGAGGTGATCAGCCTGTGGCACTGCTGAGGTGTTATGAAGGTCCAGGTTGCTTTGATAGTGACCTTCACCTCATCTGCATTGTTGGGTCTGGTGTCTCTCATCTTCCTCTTGACAATACTCCATAGATTCTCTATGGGGTTTAGGTCAGGAGAGTTTGCCAGCCAATCAAACACAGTGACACCATGGCCATTAAATCAGATTTTGATACTTTTGGCAGTGTGGGAGGGTGCCAAGTCCTGCTGAAAAATGAAAATCAGCTTCTCCATAAAGCTTGTCAGCAGAGGGAAGCATGAAGTGCTCTAAAATTTTCTGGTAGACGACTGCGCTGACTTTGGTCTTGATAAAACACAGTGGACCAACACCAGCTGATGACGTGGTTCCTCAAATCTTCACCGATTGTGGAAACTTCACACTAAACCTCAAGCAACTTAGATTCTGTGCCTCTCCATTCTTTCTCCACACTCTGGGACTTTGATTTCCAAATGAAATGCAAAATTTACTTTTATCTGAACAGAGGTCATCTGCTGGTGTTGGTCCACTGTGTTTTATCAAGACCAAAGTCAGTGCAGTCGTCTACCAGGAAATTTAAGAACACTTCATGCTTCCCTCTGCTGACAAGCTTTATGGAGAAGCTGATTTCATTTTCCAGCAGGACCTGCCCCCCCCCCAACACTGCCAAAAGTATCAAAACCTGGTTTAATGACCATGGCATCACTGTGTTTGATTGGCCAGCAAACTCTCCTGACCTAAACCCCATAGAGAATCTATGGCATATTGTCAAGAGGAAGATGAGAGACACCAGACCCAATAATGCAGACGAGCTGAAGGTCACTATCAAAGCAACCTGGACCATCATAACACCTCAGCAGTGCCACAGGCTGATCACCTCCATGCCACGCCACATTGATACAGTAATTAATCCAAAAGGAGCCCCGACCAAGTATTGAGTGTGTACATGGACATACTTTTTAGTCGGTCCACATTTGTATTAAAAAAACTATTTTTTAAAATTAATTTTATGTAATATTCTAATTTTTTGAGAAACTGAATTTGGGGTTTTCATCGGCTATAAGCCATAATCATCAAAATTAAAATAAATAAACACTAGAAATATATCACTCTCTGTGTAATGAATCTATATAATATATGGGTTTCACTTTCTGAAATGAGTGACAAAAAATATTGAACTTTTTCATGATATTCTAATTTTTTGAGATGTACCCATATGACCTGAGTCCCAACAGCCAATCACAGCGTACAGCTTTAGCTGCCAACAACTGAGCAACCTGTTATTGGCTGTTGGGACTGAAGTCATAGTTGCTATAGCTGTAGTCTGTTCAGTGTTTCTACCATGAACAAGAAAATTACATAGTGGGGGCGGCTGTGGTGCAGGTGTAGTGTGGCCGACTACTGATCGGAGGGTCAGGGGCTCGATTTCTGCTCTGTCTGCAGTCTGCATGTCGAAGTGTCCTTGAGCAAGACACTGGACCCCCAGTTGCTCCTGGTGGCCAGGCTAGTGCCTGTGTGTGTATGGCAGCTCTGCCGCCATCAGTGTGTGAATGTGTGTGTGGATAGCAGGATCTGTAAAGTGCTTTGGTCATCCAGAGATGAGAAAAAGCACTATATAAGTGAACGCCGTTTACCATAGTGTTGCTTTAAAAGTAATTAACAGCAGCAATATGTATCCTCAAGTTGTCATAATCTGGGCTTGATTTTTTTTTTGTATACTTTATTAATCCCAGAGGGAAATTTAAGGCATCCACGTGGATGGACGAGGCAGCCACGGTACACTGCCAATCCCTTCACCATTCACACACACACCGAGACTTTAGAGTCTCCAATTAACCTAATCTACATGTTTGTGGCCTGTGGGAGGAAACTAGAGTATCCAGGGTAAACCCACGCAAACACGGGGAGAACATGCAAACTCCACACAGAAGGCTCACTGATGGTCAGGGGGTGGGATCGAACCCACAACCTTCTTGCTGTGCAGCCACAGTGCTAACCACACATTTTATGTTCATGTATTGTTTTTTTCTGTGATTATGTATGATTATTATTTGCATTTATTGCCCTCTGTGTTCTCAATTGTCCTCTATCATTGTCTTCTGTGTCATCCCTTGTCTGGTCCTGAAGCATTGTCTGTACCTGTTCACCTATTGTTCCAGCTCATGTTTTCTGTACCCATAGCCACTGCCCTCTCTGTAATACTCCTGTACTGTTGTTCTGTATGTTCATTGTCATGTTTCTTGTGCATCCCCTGTTTGTGTACGTCTGTACAGCCCCACCCATCCTGTGCTCCGCACCTGCAGCCACTTCTCTGCTGCCCTTGATTATCCCCACATGTTCTGTGATTATCCCCCTGTCTATAGAGGGGATGCATTGAAACAGAATTCTTGGCAGTTGCAGGGCAGTTACCATAGTTACTCACTGAGTGGCAAACACATGTGGCAACTTTAGTTTGTATGCAGCAAAACATAAAATCACACAAAATATTTAGTCACAGTTAGTACACAGAGTTCCTTTTTTAACTGTAGATGTTAATATCACACTGTTTACTTGACTGTAATGATGTGTAGGTAAGAGCACACAAGTGAAGAACTGGTTCTGAGCCTTTAAATATTTATTTAGCTATTTTTTGTCAATTAATACAAGATGGTATGATAAGATTAGCTCTCTACAGTGCAAACAGGTACACTGTGTACTGCTGTGACTGAATACTGTGTATTTTTTGTTTTACTTCATACACCCTAATGCTGCCACTCATTTTTACCATTCATTGTTTTGTAACTGCCATGAGTTCTGTTTGGTGACATCATACACATACTTACTTACTTACTACTCCTGTGGGGTGAGGGCTAGTGGCCATCACCATGCATAGAGCCAATCAGGTTAACTCCAAAGAGAAGCGTGGTCCACGGTGTCGAAGGCAGCCTTAAGATCTATAAAGGCTATAGAGAGATGGTGGTCCTTGCGAAATTCATAGGCCTTCTCTATTAATAGGCGAACAGTGGAGATGTGGTCTGAGGTTGAGCAGTTGGGCATGAAGCCTGCCTGCTGAGGGCGACAGCTGCCTCTGATGGCTGGAAGGGCACGACTGAGGAGGATCCTGGTGAAAAGCTTACCAGGAATGGACAAAAGAGTGATGCTTCTGTGATTGCTGCAGACGAGTTTGTCGCCCTTTCCCTTCCAGAAGGAGAGGATGATGCCCCTGGTCCAGTCACTGGGGAGCTGCTCTGTCACCCAAACATGACTGATGATGTGGGTGAGCCACTGGATTGTGCAATTTCTGCCCATCTTCAGCATTTCGGCAGTTATAGCACAAATTCCAGGGGCTTTCCTGTTGTTTATTTTTGTCAGGGCAGCTGCGACTTCTTCAGGGGTGACTAGATTGGTCCTGCAGGAATCACAGGAAGCTGTGGCATTGGCAGTGGCTAAGAGACTGGGGTCAACGGGAACAGGAGGATGATGCAGCAGATGACTGAAGTGTTCTTTCCAGCGGTCAAGGCAATCTGTCTCAGTGTTAATGAGTTTGCTGTTGATGTCCTTCACCTGGGCTGTCTTGGTGTGTGGGCCATTCTGTGCTTGACGGAGCATACTGAATACATGGCTAATGTTGTTATTTCTGGCCACTGACTCCAGACGCTTGGCTTCTTCCGACCAGTACCTCTCTTTGTTGATGCTCAGTGTCAGTCTGTGTGGCGTCATTATTGTTAATGTAGTTACGCTGTATGCTCTTTCCCTGCCGGTATTCCTGTCCATGTGTCCCCAGTGAGTTTTTTGTAAGTAATTTTCCAGTTGAGTCTGAGCTAGTTTTCAGCCCTCGTGCTGTTTTTTTCATTTCTTTGTTTTCCTATTAATAAACCGTGCTGCACTAGAACACTGCCTGCATTGAGAGTCCTCCTTACCTGTCTGCCGGAGGGAATTATGACACCAATACAATCATATCATATAAACAAGCAGTAAATGGTAGTGAATTGACTATTTCCTGAACAAAAATAGGAGAACAATGATTTCACATGGATTTCAAAGAAAAAGACAAATTCACCAAAATGATGAGCGGCATCCAGATACATCCAGGTAGTCTTGAAAATGACAAATGTAGTAATTTCTAGTATATTCACGTTATTATATGCCCGCCTGACATCACCTACTCCCCCCACCCCGGCGGTGCTACGGCAAACCCCAAAGTCCAATTCTCATACATAACAATGGCTTCTGTGTTTTGTATCCTTGGTTGTCATTATTATTATCCAGTCTTGTTTATTAGTATTGTTATTATCATAGTCATGCTTATGTTTACTGGTGGCTATTCCTGTCATGATCTCCTGTTTTGGTCTGGCTTTATTTTGACAGTGTCTTCAGTTTCCTTTTCTCCGCAGCCTGATTTTGCCCCTGTTCTGTTCATTGTCCACACTTGTGTGTAATTACAGTGGGGCAAAAAAGTATTTAGTCAGCCACCAATTGTGCAAGTTCTCCCACTTAAAAGATGAGAGAGGTCTCCAATTTTCATCATAGGTATACCCCAACTATGAGAGACAAAATGAGAAAAAAAAAATCCAGAAAATCACACTGTCTGATTTTTAAAGAATTTATTTGCAAATTATGGTGGAAAATAAGTATTTGGTCACCTACAAACAAGCAAGATTTCTGGCTCTCACAGACCTGTAACTTCTTCTTTAAGAGGCTCCTCTGTCCTCCACTCGTTACCTGTATTAATGGCACCTGTTTGAACTCATTATCAGTGTAAAAGACACCTGTCCACAACCTCAAACAGTCAGACTCCAAACTCCACAATGGCCAAGACCAAAGAGCTGTCAAAGGACACCAGAAACAAAATCGTAGACCTGCACCATGCTGGGAAGACTGAATCTGCAATAGGTAAGCAGCTTGGTGTGAAGAAATCAACTGTGGGAGCAATTATTAGAAAATGGAAGACATACAAGACCACTGATAATCTCCCTCGATCTGGGGCTCCACACAAGATCTCACCCCAAGGGGTCAAAATGGTCACGAGAACGGTGAGCAAAAATCCCAGAACCACACGGGGGGACCTAGTGAATGACCTGCAGAGAGCTGGGACCAAAGTAACAAAGGCTACCATCAGTAACACACTACGCCGCCAGGGACTCAAATCCTGCAGTGCCAGACGTGTCCCCCTGCTTAAGCCAGTACATGTCCAGGCCCGTCTGAAGTTTGCTAGAGAGCATTTGGATGATCCAGAAGAGGACTGGGAGAATGTCATATGGTCAGATGAAACCAAAATAGAATTTTTGGGTAAAAACTCAACTTCATCATCAACTCAACTTCATCAGAACATCATACCTACTGTGAAGCATGGGGGTTGAAACATCATGCTTTGGGGCTGTTTTTCTGCAAAGGGACCAGGATGACTGATCCGTGTAAAGGAAAGGATGAATGGGGCCATGTATCGTGAGATTTTGAGTGAAAACCTCCTTCCATCAGCAAGGACATTGAAGATGAAACGTGGCTGGGACTTTCAGCATGACAATGATCCCAAACACACCACCCGGGCAACGAAGGAGTGGCTTTGTAAGAAGCATTTCAAGGTCCTGGAGTGGCCTAGCCAGTCTCCAGATCTGAACCCCATAGAAAATCTTTGGAGGGAGTTGAAAGTCCATGTTGCCCAGCGACAGCCCCAAAACATCACTGCTCTAGAGGAGATCTGCATGGAGGAATGGGCCAAAATACCAGCAACAGTGTGTGAAAACCTTGTGAAGACTTACAGAAAACGTCTGACCTCTGTCATTGCCAACAAAGGGTATATAACAAAGTATTGAGATGAACTTTTGTTATTGACCAAATACTTATTTTACCGAGGAAATTACCAATTAATTCATTAAAAATCCTTCAGTGTGATTTTCTGGATTTTTTTTTCTCATTTTGTCTCTCATAGTTGAGGTATGCCTATGATGAAAATTGGAGACCTCTCTCATCTTTTAAGTGGGAGAACTTGCACAATTTACTTTTTTGCCCCACTGTATGTTCATTTCACCTAGTTCAGGGGTCGGCAACCCGCGGCCCTTCAGCCCCCATGCTGCGGCTCCCTGCAGTTATATAGTCATAGATTTTAATAAAAAGGGAATTACAGCTTCTTTTTCTAAGATCAATGGCCAAGTAATAGAGCAGGTCTTAACCTACAAATATTCAGGTGTTGAAATAGACAGGACGACAGTGCGGTGGCGGAGTGGTTAGCACTGCGGCAGCACAGCAACTCACCCTTGGCCGGGGGATCCTGGGTTCGATCCCAGCCCCCGACCAACAGTGATCTGTATGGAGTTTGCATGTTCTCCCCGTGTCTGCATGGGTTTACTCCGGGATTTCTCCAGTTTCTTCCCACATGCCAAAAACATGCAAGTTAGGTTAATTGGCATCAAAAACTGGGGATTCTAAATTGTCCTTAGGTATGACTGTGAGAGTGAATGGTTGTCTGTCTCTCTGTGTTGGTCCTGCGATGGACTAGCGATCTGTCCAGGGTGTACCCTGCCTCTCACCCAAAGATGCTGGGATAGGCTCCAGCCCCCCTGCGACCCGAAAAGGATTAAGCGGAAGAAGATGGATGGATAGATGAAATAGACAGTAAACTGACTTTTAATGTATGTGCACCAGTGGTGGACCATGTATTTTACAACTAGGCCTTCAGTGGTGATCTACCCGATTTAAGTGCCATTCATACCAAACACCATAAAAATAGCTTATAGGGCCATCCACACAAAGCATGTTAAAGATAACTTTAACTATAAAATAATAGTTTTAAAAATCTTTACCTTTTCGTTGTGGAGCTCCATTTCACTCGTTCATTGAGCTGCAGATCCACTCTTGTTTCCCCAAAGGTTTAACAGTACTGTTGCTTGTAAGTGTCCTGCTGGCATCTCGCTGCTGCTATGGCTAAGGCCCTGTCACACCTAGACGATTTAGGCAGCCAAAATGTATGAAAAATTTGGAGAATACGGTGGCATATGTCGTATCAGTTATGACTAATTTTTGTCTAGGTTAAGAGCACACTGAAGAATGTTGAAGCATGCTATGGCATAGTTTGGCAAGCTCCTCCGAAAATTAATTTTCAGCATGTTGAAAATTTTCCGATGTATCCAGGGTATGGCTGATATGTCCTGCATTCACGGAGCAAATGGCATATTTGCAGCATTGTTTCACAGGAAAAAACCCATACAGAGCTCTGCCTGCAGCGCATACACACACACACACACACCTATTTGTTCATATAACGGGACCCATCAGGCTTTTTCCATTTGACTGGTCTATACCATCAGCTGTCCAGTGTTGTTCTGATAAATATGCCAAAATGCCAGTCCGGTTATGGCTGCCACGTAAGACGGACGTGTCTCACTTTGCTCTGCTCCTGGAGAAAAAAAAATCGGCAAATAACTCTCTCATTTGGGACAGAACGTATCCCAGCGTTTGGGCGAGGATATGTCGGCGAAGCCTAAGGCTGGAAAACCAGGTAGAGGAAAAAGCGAGCCACCGAAACAGTCCAAATTAACGGACTTTCAGGTCTGTGACGCAGCAAATAAAACTCCATATATGGCGGAGGAGGCTGGCAACGGTGCAATGTCTGCGGGGAGCGGCGCAGATGCGCTGATGGCTGCCATGAGTTCAATGAGAGCGGACTTTTCCTCTAGATTTGATGGGATTATGGCAGCGTTGGAAGGAATGAGAAAGGAATTGGGTGACTGTGTAGAACGAATGGCGCAGATGGAGCTCCGTCTCTCTAGTGCTGAAGATGACGTCACCCGTCTTCAATTAAAGGTGCGCACTTTGGAAAAAAAAAAAAAAATGTCTGGAAGATAATATTTTGGATTTGGAATCTCGGTCGAGACAGAACAACTTGAGGCTGGTGGGTCTTCCAGAGGAATCAGAAGGTCAGGACGCATGTTCCTTTCTGGAAAAGTGGATTCCGGAGGTGCTGGGCAGCGCGGAGTTGCAGTCAGCAGTGGTTCTGGAAAATGCACACCGTATTGGCCCACGGAGAGATAAGGGACCGCCGAGGACCTTAATTATGAAGTTTCTCAGCAACAGAGACAGGATGAAGATCTTCAACGCTGCACAAGCTAAAGGAGAGATTAAACACCAGGACCAGCAGGTGCGGTTCTACCCAGATTTGGCCACAGGAATCCAACAATTGAGGAAGCAGTTTGATCCCATACGTAAGGAGCTGCACAACCTTGGGATTCGTCATGGTGTAATCTATCCTGCGAGACTGTTGACCACGTATGAGGGCAGAACCCACATCTTCAAGACCCCAGAGGAAGCGCAGGAGTTCATCAAGAAGATCAAAGAAAAAGAAGAGACTGGTGGGAGCTAAGCATGAACAAAATATAAGGTAGAATAATTAAGCATTTGCACAGGCATCTGACTGACTTGAAGTAAATAGCAAGTTTACAAAATATAGATTGTATTATATATTAAAAAAAAAACAAAACAAACAAAAAAACTATGATGTACAAAGTTGCTAAAAATTTTGGAGTTAAGTTGGAAAACTACAGAGGAGAGTTAATGTTACGTCATTAAAAGCAGTAGAGTTAGGGTGATTGGGAGGATGAAGAAGGAGTGGCTTAGGCTGTTCCCCGTGGATGTGGAACGGTCGATGGCTATATCGGGAGACGGAATTTTTCTTTTGATTTCGGGGGGTTTGCCACAAGTGTGGGAAAGGGGAATTTGTTTGTGTGTAGTTTGTAGGATGAATGTTCAACCACTCATGTTTTTGCTTCTCTGTATGAGCATGTTTACACTGCAAGGTAATCCCAAACTCTCTATTGATCATAAACCAAAGCGTTAATCTTAATTTAACTTCATGGAATTGCAGAGGTCTACAAAATTTAAAAAAACTTAAACAAGTTATGAATAAAATAAAAGACATGGGTTCAAAAATTGTGTTTTTACAAGAAACTCATCTAATAGAAGAGGATATAAAAAGAATTAGGAGTAGATGGCAAGGAAATGTCTTCACCTCATCATTTTCATCCCGAGCCAGGGGAGTTATGACTCTCATATATAAATCAGTCCCTTTTCAAGTGAAAAATGTAATTGGAGACAAATTTGGAAGATATGTAATCATTCAAGGTTCTTTGCTATTAGAAAATATAAATCTTGTGAACTTATATGGTCCCAATATAGATGATCAAAAGTTCTTTGCTAATTTATTTCTTATCTTATCATCACTTACAGGGCAACATATAATAGCAGGGGATTTTAATTGTACATTGAATCCAGGTATAGATAGATCAACAGGACTGGATTGTACGCACAATGGATGTAGGATGACTATTAATCATTTTATGAAAGAATTGAGATTGTTAGATATATGGAGAGAAATGAAACCACAAGTTAAAGCCTATTCTTGTTATTCCAGTACCTACAAGACATTCTCACGTATTGATTATTTTTTGATTTCCACAGAATTAAGGTCCAAGATTCAAAACTGCTTTTATGATAAGATAAGATAAGATAAGATAAGCCTTTATTAGTCCCACAAAGGGGAAATTCCAGGATTGCAACAGCACAGGGATAGCAACACTCAGAGCAACAATCAGAAGGCAAGAAAAAAAAAAAAAAAAAAAAAAAAAAAAACAAGCAAGCAAGAGCAGCTAATATACATATGTACGTATTACTATAAAATATATATATATACACACACACACAGACACACAGTGCAGAGCATTGTAGCTGGATGGAATAAATATATGAATATATGAACACACAGTGCAGAGCATTGTAGCTAGATGGAATAAATATGTAAATATATAAACACCCACAGTACGGAGCATTGCAGCTAGGTGGAATAAATATGCAAGTATATAAACACACACAGTGCGGAGCAATGTAGCTAGATGGAATAATATGTAGATATATAAATATATAAACACACCCAGTGCTGAGCATTGTAGCTAGATGGAATAAATATGTAAATATATAAACACACACAGTGCAGAGCATTGTTGCTAGATGGAATGAAACAGCATAACCGTCTACTTAGTTATCCTACATGGTATGATTATGTGCCCATACATATTCTCACCCTCCATAGCGACCGGTAAGTTCCTAGTTGTATGCCGGAGGGGACCATTGTGTAAGTCTATTGCATCTTTTGCATTCAAAAAACTATTAGTTTGTTACGTCTTTTTGCTATCTCTGCGAGCAGCCCTGCTTAGGTTGTACAGTCTGACAGCCGTTGGTAGGAAGGACCTACGAAACCTCTCGGTTGTGCACCTGGGATGATGTAGTCTGCTGCTAAATGAGCTCCTCAGTGCATTCAGTATGTCCTGCATAGGGTGGAACTCGGACTCCAGCAGAGATGACAGTTTAGCCACCGTCCTTCTCTCTCCTATCTCCTCCATCGGATCAAGGCGCTGCCCCAGGACAGAGCTAGCTTTCTTAATCAGTTTGTTCAGTCTCTTCCTATCGGCTGCAGTAATGCCACTGCCCCAGCAGACCACTCCAAAAGTGATGGCTGATGCCACCACCGTGTCATAGAATGACTTCAGCAGCGCCCCTTGTACACCAAAAGACCTGAGTCTCCTCAGCAGGAACAGCCTGCGCTGTCCCTTCTTGTAGAGTGCATCAGTATTGTGTGACCAGTCTAGTTTATTGTTCAGATGAATACCCAGGTACTTATAGGATGTCACCATCTCGATGTCTGTTCCCTGTATATTTACTGGTACTGTGAGGGGCTGCCCATGCCTGCGGCAGTCCACCACCAGCTCCTTAGTTTTCCTCGCGTTGATCTGGAGGCAGTTCCGATGGCACCAGTCCACGAAGTCCTGGATAAGCCCTCTGTACTCAGCCTCATCTCCATTGGAGATGAGGCCAACGATCGCAGAGTCATCAGAGAACTTCTGTAGATGGCAGTGTGTTGTGTTGTGTGAGAAGTCCGCAGTATAAAGAGTATAGCAGAGATAACATCGTGATCTCTGATCATGCACCCTGCTGTCTAATATATGTAGATAAAAAATTGACAAAGGAATCAGGTAGATGGCAATTTCAGCATAAATGGCTTCAGGATGAGGAATTTGTCAAGTATATAGAAAAACAGATAGATGAGTTCTTGGACATCAATACTACACAAACATCAGCATGTGTAAAGTGGGAGGCTTTCAAAGCTTTTATTAGGGGACATATTATTAGTTATACAGGATCAAAATCTAAGAAGACTCGAGAGGAGAGAGCTAAATTGGAACATAAAATAAAAAGTCTTCAGGAAAAAGTGTATGCAGGAAGTGATCCAAGGTTGGAGAATGAATTACTGATTTTGAGAGCTGAATACGACAAAAAATCAGCGAATAGAGCTGCCTCGAGTCTTCTAAGATTGAAACAATCTTTTTATGAACAAGGTGAAAAATCAGGAAAATTATTGGCATGACAGATTAAACAATTAGAAATTAAAACACCAATTACCAGTATTATAAGTAATGGACAGGTAGTTATAGATCCTTTAGAAATTAACAGAGCCTTTAGAGATTACTATGAAAAATTATATGATACCAAAAATGAATCTGATTTAACAAAACTAAATGGGTTCTTGAACGAACTATCTATACCGTGTATTCCAAATGAAAACAGGGAGATATTGGAGTCTAAAATTAGTCAAGAAGAAGTTGGGCTAGCCACTGATAATATGAAATCAGGAAAAAGTGCAGGACCAGATGGTCTTCCAGTTGACCTTTATAAAAAATTTAAGAATAAATTAATAAAACCTTTTTTGGAAATGGTTTTAGAAGCATTTCAAAATAATAATTTACCATCATACATGAACAATGCCTTAATTATACTGCTGCCAAAACCAGGTAAGCCCTCTAATAAATGTGAAAATATGAGACCAATAAGCCTATTAAATGCCGACCTTAAGATAATCTGTAAAATTTTAGCAAGACGAATACAAGAAATTTTACCAAATATTATTAATCGAGATCAGAATGGCTTTATAAAGGGAAGACAAGGCTTCCATAATGTAAGAAGACTATTTAATATTATTTATTTTAATAAAGAAGCACCGGATACAGCTCTCCTATCACTGGACGCCGAAAAGGCCTTTGATAGAGTTGAATGGCCCTTTCTTTTTGAAGTCTTACAAAGGTTTGGACTTGGAAATAATTTCATAAAATGGGTTCAGATAATATACAATAATGCTACAGCAGAAATCCTAACAAATAACAATATTTCAAAATCAATAAAAATCAATAGAGGATGTCGACAAGGCTGTCCACTTTCACCCTTACTGTTTACTATGGCAATTGAACCTTTAGCGATAGCGATACGTTTACATTCACAAATATATGGAATTAAAGCTGGACCAACAGAACATAAAATCTCCCTGTATGTCGATGACATAATTTTGTTTATGTCGAATCTAAAAAAATCAATTCCAACCTTGTTGAATTTAATAAAGAATTTTGGGGAAATATCAGGATATAAAATAAATAAAACTAAATCTTCAGTATTAATGCTAAATGAGACCCAGAGAAATTACCCAGACCCTGAGGTAAATCAATTCAATGTTGTAAATCAGTTTAAATATTTAGGAATCCAAATTGTGCCTAAGCTAGAATCAGTCGCCAGTGTCAACTATGAAGCCTTAATGTCAGATATCAATGAGTTAACTCAGAGATGGATGTCACTACCAATGTCGATGATCGGGAGAATCAATATACTTAAAAGTAATATTTTACCTAAAATACTTTATTTATTTCAATACATTCCCTTACCACCACCTTTAGATTTATTCTCAAGAATTAAAAAAAGTTAGTGGAATTTATATGGAACAACAGGAGGGCTAGATTACGTCTGTCTTTATTATATTTACCATTTGATCATGGAGGTCTGAAATGTCCAAATTTTATGTTGTATTATTGGTCGGCACAACTGAGGTCTATGACATATTATTTTTCATCAAATGATCTCCTTCACTGGACTGAAATGGAATCATACAATTTACCTTTACCTCTTCCCATATTCATATACTCAGATTCGGCAAGGAAATTACAAAAACAAGTTAAAAATCCATTTGTAAAGCATATGATCAAAATATGGTGTGAAGCTAAAAACTATTTAAAAGAACCACAGTTATTGTCACAATTTAGTCCAATTTGGGGTAATCAATATTTTAAACCAGGGAGAGTGGACGCTGTATTTAAAGTATGGAATTTAAAAGGGATACAAAAGATTCAGGATTTATATTTGCCATGTGCAGATAACATAATGTCTTTTGAAGAACTGAGGATCAAATTTAATCTCAATAGAACACATTTTTTTAAATATCTTCAACTTAGAAACTTTATTCGATCAAATCAAAATAAAGCTCTCACTCGACCTATTTATTCATCCTTGGAAAAAATGTTGATGAAAGATAGTAACAGAAAGGGTATTATTTCAGAGTTTTATAACTCATTGACACTATCTTCAAGTGAAAATTCACTGAAAAGATTAAACTACTGGAAAGAAGATCTGCAAATTGAAATTTCAGAGGAACAATGGGAATTGGCTTGTACAGAAGCTCAAACCAAATCAATAAATGTACGTCTTAAATTGATACATTTCAAATGGTTAATGCGGATGTATGTTACACCGGAGGAGTTAAATAGATATAACAAAAATATACCAGATACGTGCACAAAATGCATGGAAAGTAAAGGAACCCTATTTCATTGTGTATGGGACTGTAGATTAATAAGAATGTTTTGGGAAGAGGTGAGGGTAACAATTGAAAAAATAATCTCAAAACAAATCATATTGAATCCTAAACTGTTTTTGTTGGGTCTGTACCCAGAAAAGCATAATTTTAATAAAAGTGAAAGAACATTCATAGACCTCAGTTTGCTTAATGCCAAAAAATGTATTGCACTATTATGGAAAAAGACTCATAGACCAGATGTGACTCAGTGGTTAAGACAGATGTTAACAAACCTTCCATTAGAAAGAATAACATATATACTGAAATCAAAGGAAATTGTGTTTGAGAATATATGGAGACCTTTTATTGATTATGTAAAAAATTTAAACATAACTCTTGAAGAAGAAGGTGAATGATGTGTGTGGACCTTGTAAATTCCAAACTGGTGAACATAATATGTATACTTATGTATTGGATTGTCTAGACTAAACAGAGGAGCATTGTTGAAGATTTGATTTTGTTGGTGGTTGTTGGTGTTTTTAGTGTATTTTTTTTTTGTAGTACTTTAGTGTTAGTGTTTGAGTGTTTGTATCATGTTTGTTAAAAAAAAAAGGTTCAATAAAGATATTGTGGAAAAAAAAATATGCCAAAATGTGAGAACACCGGAGGAGGCGGATCCAATCAGCTGATCGCCTGAAGCACAGAGCGCTGCTCTTTTCTGTGATAAATCACACTTTCCTGTTGGCTGTGCCTCCCAGCAAAAGCACACTTCATGCATTATCTTGTTTTTTTTTCACTTTATTGAAAATAAACTTTTTTTATTGCCATCAGTTCACGTTCCTCAGTTGTGACAGCTGTTATCTGATGTTCCTGATGTGTCACATCAGCTGTTTTAGACGTGACTGACCTGACAGATTTGACAGCTCTGCCAGGTCAGTCACGCCCCACATCGTGGTCTCTGGAGGGGAGAATCATCTCGGTTGAACAGAAATGATCTCTCCCCCACCTAGGATTCATGGATCGGGAGGCGACAGCAGTTTGGCATGACTGTGCTATGCAGAAGTTAGACTATTGTTGTGCATAAGTTCTGAATGTCAGCAACACGCTAAGCATTAGTTCATTTAAGTTACTTAAAAGTTATGGAAATATTCTATATAAGTTACTAATATGTTATGTATATGTCCAAGTCGTTATGGATATGCGATGCATACAGCCAAAAGTAAAAATTTCAGCGTATCCCAGCATTTTAGACCAGTTTTTATACGTTTGGCAAACGCTGCTTAAATCATCATGGTGTGACAGTAGACAGCTCAAGTTTGCATACCCTGTCTGGCTCCAAGTATCTACTCAATCAGTTGCAAACAACAGGCATTTCCAGAAAGATAATTTGCAGCACTCCTCGGAGCCTGTAATCCAAGGATACCACTCGCTGCTAATATGGAAGTGAGGGACAAATCCTTTCCCCGGCTGAGACAGGCCTGCTAGCTTTGGGGTTGGCTGACCTCACTTCACAATGACCAGCTTTTCTTGTAAAGTCCATCTGGAAAATAGTTTTGTTTTTTTTTAAATATCAGCGACCAAATCATTTTCCTCTCCCCTGTCAGCCATTGTAGGTGGAAAAGCAGCTATTACATTTAAACAGATACAGTATATTGTAGCTACTTAAGCAAGTCCTTGCACTGGTGTTTTGCTAGCTGGGATCCTCTGCATTGTGGGTGGAGGAGTCTAAGCATCCAATCAAAAGACGTGAAAATGCCGACATTCTTGAATGCCATCTATGCATACCCCTGGACGTACAGAAGACATCTTACTGGTTAAAGCAACAGGAAAAGTTTAACAGTTAATTTAACCTACATAACCGCACTGTTAATTCCTGAATACCCAAGGCAGATTTGCTTGACCCTGGCAACACAGATGGCTGGAATATGATTGGACAAAAAACTCTAACATGCATTACACTACTGGAAGGAGTGCAACCAAGAGAAAAGCTACAAAATGAAGAGAATAGACTATTGGGAGTAATTTAATACATCCTCATGGAACAAATATAAGAAAGTAGGTTGTAAATATATTTCTGATACTGTTTAGGCCAGCAGAGAAGGCTTTGCTGGCCCTGAGGGTCCACCACCGATGTGCACTAAATAAGACTAAGAAGCTGCAGCAGAGGATGTTTTTCCTCCGGAAGATGTTTTATTTTAGAATAAACAGTCATATTCTTCAAATGTTTTATAAAGCTTTGCTCCAGAGTGTTCTGTCCTTTGGCCTTATCTGTACCTTTGGAAACATGAATGTGAAGGATCACAAAAAAACTGCAGAGCATGATTAATACAGCCAGTAAAGTAATTGGAGTCGATCAGGTATTGGCAGCTCAGCTGTATAACAAGCTTATTTTAAAAAAGACAGACCAAATTCTTCATGATCTGACCCATCCTCTTTATTTTACATTTTTGAGAAGCAATAGGTCAAATGCCAGAATTCTGCAATGGAAAATTAGAACAACTAGGTACAAGTCGACTTCCGGTTATGGCTGCCACGTAAGAAGGACACGTCTCACTCTGCTCTGCTTCTGGAGAAAAAAAAATCGGCAAATATCTCTCTCATTTGGGACAGAACGTATCCCAGCGTTTGAGCGAGGATATGTCGGTGAAGCCTAAGGCTGGAAAACCAAGTAGAGGAAAAAGTGAGCCGCAGAAACAGTCCAAATTAACGGACTTTCAGGTCTGTGACGCAGCAGAGAAAGCACCAAATATGGCGAAGGAAGCTAACAACGGCGCGGGAGCTGCGGGAAACGACACAGGTGCGTTGCTGGCGGCTATGAGTTCAATGAGAGCGGACTTTTCCTCTAGATTTGATGGGATTATGGCAGCGTTGGAAGGAATGAGAAAGGAATTGGGTGACTGTGTGGAACGAATGGCGCAGATGGAGCTTCATATTTCCAGTGCTGAAGATGAAGTCAATTGTCTCCAATTAAAGGTGCGCACTTTGGAAAAAAAAAATAAATGTCTGGAAGAAAACATTTTGGATTTGGAATCCCGGTCGAGACAGAACAACTTGAGGCTGGTGGGTCTACCGGAAGAATCCGAAGGTCGGGACCCATGTTCCTTTCTGGAAAAGTGGATTCCGGAGGCGCTGGGCAGTGCGGAGCTGCGGCCGGCGGTGGTTTTGGAGGGCGCGCATCGTATTGGCCCACGGAGAGATAAGGGACCGCCGAGGACCTTAATTATGAAGTTTGTCAGCAACAGAGACAGGATGAAGATCTTCAACGCAGCACGAGCTAAAGGAAAGATTAAACACCAGGATCAGCAGGTGCGGTTCTACCCAGATTTGGCCACAGGAATCCAGCAATTGAGGAAGCAGTATGATCCCATACGTAAGGAGCTGCGCAATCTTGGGATTCGTCATGGTGTAATCTATCCTGCGAGACTGCTGACCACGTATGGGGGCAGAACCCACATCTTCAAGACCCCAGAGGAGGCGCAGGAGTTTATCAAGAAGATCCAAGAAGAAGAGACTGGTGGGAGCTAAGCATGAACAAAATATAAGGTAGAATAATTAAGCATTTGCACAGGCATCTGACTGACTTGAAGCAAATAGCAAGTTTACAAAATATAGATTGCATTATATAATTAAAAAAAAAAAAAACTATGATGTACAAAGTTGCTAAAAATTTTGGAGTTAAGTTGGAAAACTACAGAGGAGAGTTAATGTTACGTCATTAAAAGCAGTAGAGTTAGGGTGATTGGGAAGATGAAGAGGGAGTGGCTTAGGCTGATCCTCGTGGATGTGGAGCAGTCGATGGCTATATCGGGAGACGGAATTTTTCTTTTGATTTTGGGGGGTTTGCCACAAGTGTGGGAAGGGGGAATTTGTTTGTGTGTAGTTTGTAGGATGAATGTTCAACCACTCATTTTTTTGCTTCTCTGTATGAGCATGTTTACACTGCAAGGTAATCCCAAACTCCCTATTGATCATAAACCAAAGCGTTAATCTTAATTTAACTTCATGGAATTGCAGAGGTCTACAAAATTTAAAAAAACTTAAACAAGTTATGAATAAAATAAAAGACATGGGTTAAAAAATTGTGTTTTTACAAGAAACTCATTTAATAGAGGAGGATATAAAAAGAATTAGTAGATGGCAAGGAAGTGTTTTCACCTCATCATTTTCATCCCGAGCCAGGGGAGTTATGACTCTCATACATAAATCAGTCCCTTTTCAAGTGAAAAATGTAATTGGAGACAAATTTGGAAGATATGTAATCATTCAAGGATCTTTGCTATTAGAAAATATAAATTTGGTGAACCTATATGGTCCCAATATAGATGATCAAAAGTTCTTTGCTAATTTATTTCTTATCTTATCATCACTTACAGAGCAACATATAATAGCAGGGGATTTTAATTGTACATTGAATCCCAGTATAGATAGATCAACAGGACTGGATTGTACGCACAATGGATGTAGGATGACCATTAATCATTTTATGAAAGAATTGAGATTGCTAGACATATGGAGAGAAATGAAACCACAAGTCAAAGCCTACTCTTGTTATTCCAGTACCTACAAGACATTCTCACGTATTGATTATTTTTTGATCTCCACAGAATTAAGGTTCAAGATTCAAAACTGCTTTTATAATAACATCGTGATCTCTGATCATGCACCCTGCTGTATAGTATATGTAGATAAGAAATTGACAAAGGAATCAGGTAGATGGCAATTTCAGCATAAATGGCTTCAGGATGAGGAATTTGTCAAGTACATAGAAAAACAGATAGATGAGTTCTTTGATATCAATACTACACAAACATCAGCATGTGTTAAGTGGGAGGCTTTCAAAGCTTTTATTAGGGGACATATTATTAGTTATACAGGTTCAAAATCTAAGAAGACTCGAGAGGAGAGAGCCCAATTGGAACATAAAATAAAAAATCTTCAGGAAAAAGTGTATGCAGGAAGTGATCCAAGGTTGGAGAATGAATTACTGATTTTGAGAGCTGAATACGACAAAAAATCAGCGAATAGAGCTGCCTCGAGTCTTCTAAGATTGAAACAATCTTTTTATGAACAAGGTGAAAAATCAGGAAAATTATTGGCATGGCAGATTAAACAATTAGAAATTAAAACACCAATTACCAGTATTATAAGTAAAGGACAGGTAGTTATAGATCCTTTAGAAATTAACAGAGCCTTTAGAGATTACTATGAAAAATTATATGATACCAAAAATGAATCTGATTTAACAAAACTAAATGGGTTTTTGAACAAACTATCTATACCGTGTATTCCAAATGAAAACAGGGAGATATTGGAGTCTAAAATTAGTCAAGAAGAAGTTGGGCTAGCCATTGATAATATGAAATCAGGAAAAAGTGCAGGACCAGATGGTCTTCCAGTTGACCTTTATAAAAAATTTAAGAATAAATTAATAAAACCACTTTTGGAAATGGTTTTAGAAGCATTTCAAAATAATAATTTACCATCATACATGAATAATGCCTTAATTATACTGTTGCCAAAACCAGGTAAGCCCTCTAATAAATGTGAAAATATGAGACCAATAAGCCTATTAAATGCCGACCTTAAGATAATCTGTAAAATTTTAGCAAGACGAATACAAGAAATTTTACCAAATATTATTAATCGAGATCAGAATGGCTTTATAAAGGGAAGACAAGGCTTCCATAATGTAAGAAGACTATTTAATATTATTTATTTTAATAAAGAAGCACCGGATACAGCTCTCCTATCACTGGACGCCGAAAAGGCCTTTGATAGAGTCGAATGGCCCTTTCTCTTTGAAGTCTTACAAAGGTTTGGACTTGGAAATAATTTCATAAAATGGGTTCAGATAATATACAATAATGCTACAGCAGCAGGTGAAGGGCCAGACGAAGAACGATCCAACAGACTCTCATGATAAATTGTATATCAAGGATTCAGTGTACCCCGCCCGGTATGGGGTTACCGGGGCCCCACCCTGGAGCCAGGCCTGGGGGAGGGGCTCGAAGGCTAGCGTCTGGTGGCCGGGTTTCCACCCATGGGACCCGGCCGGGCTCAGCCCGAAGGAGTTACATGGGTCCGCCCTCCAGTAGGTTCACCACCTGCAGGAGGGATCATGGAAGTCCGGTGCTATGTGGATTAGGTGGCAGTCAAAGGCGGAGACCTTGGCGGACTGATCCCAAGCTTTCTAAACTGGCTTTTGGTACGTGGAATGTCACCTCTCTGGTGGGGAAGGAGCCTGAGCTGGTGTACGAGATTGAGCGATACCGGCTAGATATAGTCGGCCTCACCTCAACACACAGCTCCGGTTCCGGAACCAGTCTCCTGGAGAGGGGCTGGAGCTTGGCCTTTTCTGGAGTTGCCCCGGGCGAGAGGCGACGAGCAGGGGTAGGTATTCTTGTATCGCCCCACCTTGCTGCCTCTATATTGGAGTTTTCCCCGGTGGACGAAAGGGTTGCTTCCCTGCGCCTTCGGGTTGGGAAACGGGTCCTGACCATCATTTGTGCCTATGCACCAAATGATGTTTCAGAGTACCCACCCTTTTTGGAGTCTGTGACTGGGGTGCTGGAGGGTGCTCCTCCTGGAGACTCCATTGTCCTACTGGGGGACTTCAATGCGCACGTGGGCAACGACAGTGAAACCTGGAGGGGGGTGATTGGGAGGAACGGCCTGCCCGATCTGAACCCGAGTGGTGTTCAGTTATTGGACTTCTGTGCTAACCACAGTCTGTCTATAACGAACACCATGTTCAAGCATAAGGGTGTCCATATGTGCACCTGGCACCAGGACACCCTAGGCCGCAGGTCGATGATCGATTTTGTTATCGTATCATCAGACCTGCGACCGTATGTCTTGGACACCCGAGTAAAGAGAGGTGCAGAGCTGTCAACTGATCACCACCTGGTGGTGAGTTGGATCCGATGGCAGGGGAGGAAGCCATTCAGACCTGGTAGACCCAAACGTATAGTGAGGGTGTGCTGGGAGCGTCTGGCTGAGGCCCCTGTCCGGGAGGTCTTCAACTCCCACCTCCGGAAGAACTTCAACCACATTCCGAGGGAGTCTGGAGACATGGAGTCTGAATGGGCCATGTTCTCCACCTCTGTTGTTGAAGCGGCAGCCCAGAGCTGCGGCCGCAAGGTGGTCGGTGCATCTCGTGGTGGCAACCCCCGAACCAAGTGGTGGACACCAGTGGTGAGGGGGGCCATTAAGCTGAAGAAGGAGTCCTATCAAGCTTGGTTGGCTTGTGGGACTCCCGAAGCAGCTGAGGTGTACCGGCAGGCCAAGCGGAGTGCAGCTCGGGTGGTTGCTGAAGCAAAAACCCGGGTATGGGAGGAGTTCGGTGAGGCCATGGAACAAGACTTTCGGTCGGCTTCAAAGAGATTCTGGCAAACTGTTCGGCGGCTCAGGAGGGGAAAGCAGCTCCCCGTCCACACTGTGTATGGTGCGGATGGGACACTGTTGACTTCAACTGGGGATATCGTCGGGCGGTGGAAGGAATACTTCGAGGATCTCCTCAATCCCACTGATACGCCTTCCACAGAGGAAGCAGGGTTTGGGGACGAGGGGGATGACTCGCCTATCACAGGGGCTGAGGTCGCCAAGGTGGTTAAAAATCTCCTTGGTGGCCGGGCCCCGGGGGTGGACGAGATTCGCCCCGAGTACCTCAAGGCCCTGGATGTTGTTGGGTTGTCATGGTTGACACGCCTCTGCAACATTGCGTGGAGGTCGGGGGCAGTGCCTTTGGCATGGCAAACCGGGGTGGTGGTTCCTCTCTTCAAAAAAGGGGACCGGAGGGTGTGCTCCAACTTTAGAGGGATCACACTCCTCAGCCTCCCTGGGAAGGTCTATGCCAAGGTACTGGAGAGGAGAGTCCGGCCGTTGGTCGAACCTCGGATTCAGGAGGAGCAATGTGGTTTTCGTCCTGGCCGTGGCACATCGGACCAGCTCTTTACCCTCTCGAGAATTCTTGAGGGTTCGTGGGAGTTTGCACAACCAGTTTACATGTGTTTTGTGGACTTGGAGAAGGCATTTGACCGCGTCCCTCGTGGATTTTTGTGGGGGGTGCTTCGGGAGTATGGGGTATCGGGCTTGTTGTTACGAGCTATTCGGTCTCTGTACGACCGTTGTGAGAGTTTAGTTCGCATTGCCAACACTCGGTCGGAGTCATTCCCAGTGAGAGTTGGACTCCGCCAGGGCTGCCCTTTGTCACCGGTCCTGTTCATAATTTTTATGGACAGGATTTCTAGGCGCAGCCAGGGAATGGAGGGTGTCATGCTTGGTGACCACAGGATCTCATCTCTGTTGTTTGCAGATGATGTTGTCCTGTTGGCTTCATCCAGCAATGACCTACAGCTCTTGCTGGGACGGTTTGCCGCTGAGTGTGAAGCGGCTGGGATGAGAATCAGCACCTCCAAGTCCGAGTCCATGGTCCTCAGCCGGAAAAAGGTGGATTGTCCTCTCCGGGTTGGGGACAGGCTCCTGCCCCAAGTGGAGGAGTTTAAGTATCTTGGGGTCTTGTTCACGAGTGAGGGGAAAATGGAGCGAGAGATCGACAGACGGATTGGAGCAGCATCTGCAGTGATGCGGACGTTGTACCGGTCTGTTGTGGTGAAGAGGGAGCTTAGTTCTAAGGCAAAGCTGTCGATTTACCAGTCAATCTACGTTCCTACTCTCACCTATGGTCACGAGCTTTGGGTAATGACCGAAAGAACGAGATCGCGGATACAAGCGGCTGAAATGAGCTTTCTCCGTAGGATTGCTGGACTCACCCTCAGAGATAGGGTGAGGAGCTCAGTCATCCGGGAGAGGCTCAGAGTAGAACCGCTGCTCCTCCACATTGAAAGGAGTCAGTTGAGGTGGTATGGGCATCTGATTAGGATGCCTCCTGGACGCCTCCCACTTGAGGTGTTTCAGGCACGTCCCACTGGGAGGAGACCCCGGGGCAGACCCAGGACTCGGTGGAGAGACTATGTCTCCCAGCTAGTCTGGGAACGCCTTGGTATCCCCTCTGAAGAGCTGGAGCAGGTGGCTGGGGAGAGGGAAGTCTGGGCTTCTCTGCTTGAACTGCTGCCTCCGCGACCCGGACCTCCGGAAAAGCGGTAGAAGATGGATGGATGGATGGCTACAGCAGAAATCCTAACAAATAACAATATTTCAAAATCAATAAAAATCAATAGAGGATGTCGACAAGGCTGTCCACTTTCACCTTTACTGTTTACTATGGCAATTGAACCTTTAGCGATGGCGATACGTTTACATTCACAAATATATGGAATTAAAGTTGGACCAACAGAACATAAAATCTCCCTGTACGCCGATGACATAATTTTGTTTATGTCGAATCTAAAAAAATCAATTCCGACCTTGTTGAATTTAATAAAGAATTTTGGGGAAATATCAGGATATAAAATAAATAAAACTAAATCTTCAATATTAATGCTAAATGAGACCCAGAGAAATTACCCAGACCCTGAGGTAAATCAATTCAACGTTGTAAATCAGTTTAAATATTTAGGAATCCAAATTGTGCCTAAGCTAGAATCAGTCGCCAGTGTCAACTATGAAGCCTTAATGACAGATATCAATGAGTCAATTCAGAGATGGATGTCACTACCAATGTCGATGATCGGGAGAATCAATATACTTAAAAGTAATATTTTACCTAAAATACTTTATTTATTTCAATACATTCCCTTACCACCACCTTTAGATTTATTCTCAAGAATTAAAAAAAAGTTAGTGGAATTTATATGGAACAACAGGAGGGCTAGATTACGTCTGTCTTTATTATATTTACCATTTGATCGTGGAGGTCTGAAATGTCCAAACTTTATGTTGTATTATTGGTCGGCACAACTGAGGTCTATGACATATTATTTTTCATTAAATGATCTCCCTCACTGGACTGAAATGGAATCATACAATTTACCTTTACCTCTTCCCATATTCATATACTCAGATTCGGCAAAAAAATTACAAAAACAAGTTAAAAATCCATTTGTAAAGCATATGATCAAAATATGGTGTGAAGCTAAAAATTATTTAAAAGAACCACAGTTATTGTCACCATTTAGCCCAATATGGGGTAATCAATATTTTAAACCAGGAAGAGCGGACGCTGTATTTAAAGTATGGAATTTAAAAGGGATTCAAAAGATTCAAGCTTTATATTTGCCATGTGCAGATAACATAATGTCTTTTGAAGAGCTGAGGGTCAAATTTAATCTTAATAGAACACATTTTTTTAAATATCTTCAACTTAGAAACTTTATTCGATCAAATCAAAATAAAGCTCTCACTCGACCTATTTATTCATCCTTGGAAAAAATGTTGATGAAAGATAGTAACAGAAAGGGTATTATTTCAGAGTTTTATAACTCATTGACACTATCCTCAAGTGAAAATTCACAGAGAAGATTAAACTACTGGAAAGAAGATCTGCAAATTGAAATTTCAGAGGAACAATGGGAATTGGCTTGTACAGAAGCCCAAACCAAATCAATAAATGTACGTCTTAAATTGATACATTTCAAATGGTTAATGCCGATGTATGTTACACCGGAGGAGTTAAATAGATATAACAAAAATATACCAGATACATGCACAAAATGCATGGAAAGTAAAGGAACCCTATTTCATTGTGTATGGGAATGTAGAATAATAAGAATGTTTTGGGAAGAGGTGAGGGTAACAATTGTAAAAATAATCTCAGAACAAATCATTTTGAATCCTAAACTGTTTTTGTTGGGTCTGTACCCAGAAAAGCATAACTTTAATAAAAGTGAAAGAACATTCATAGACCTCAGTTTGCTTAATGCCAAAAAATGTATTGCACTACTGTGGAAAAAGACTCATAGACCAGATGTGACTCAGTGGTTAAGACAGATGTTAACAAACCTTCCATTAGAAAGAATAACATATATACTGAAATCAAAGGAAATTGTGTTTGAGAATATATGGAGACCTTTTATTGATCATGTAAAAAATTTAAACATAACTCTAAGAAGGTGAATGATGTGTGTGGACCTTGTAAATTCCAAACTGGTGAACATAATATGTATACTTATGTATTGGATTGTCTAGACTAAACAGAGGAGCATTGTTGAAGACTTGATTTTGATGGTGGTTGTTGGTGTTTTTAGTGCATTTTTTTTTTGTAGTACTTTAGTGTTGGTGTTTGATTGTTTGTGTCATGTTTGTTTAAAAAAAAAAAAGGTTCAATAAAGATATTGTGGAAAAAAAAACTAGGTACAAGTCATTTGTTCCCACAGCAATCAGACTGTACAATAACAGATTGAAAGTTTTTTTAGGTACTGTTGCAAGTACTCTTTTTAATATCAATATTTTCCAATTTTTTTTAATCCTTTTTTACTGTTCCTGATTATTTGTTAATAAGCTTAAGTATTTATTTTTGTCTGTTTTTGTCCCTGTTGTGATGCAGAGTGACCACATGAATTTCCTACTTGTGGGATAATAAAGTTTACTGTGAAGTTTGAACCTTATATCTCAAAACACATGGAAATTAATGAAGCTCATTTTAATTATTTTATTTTTTTAAATTATTGTTTATTGCAATTGGTTACATTTCATAATGGAAACATACATTTATGAATGTAAAATATATATATTTTAAATTATTTATTATGTTGTCAACAATGCGAGTGTCACATCTGACAGCGGCTGCACAGACAGCCGCTCAGCCCAGTGTTGCCAGACGTACAATAATTATCGTATTTGTACGATAGCTTTGTCCTCTGTACAATGTACGATCAATAATTTCAAAAATCCCATAATGTACGATAATTTGACCCCTTCATTAGGTGGCTAAGTTAATATATTAGTAAACACAATCAGAATATGGATCCTGCACATACATACTACGCTTGTTTTTATGCATCATCTCACGTGCGCTGGCTACATGGAAAAAAAGACGCGTGCGGTAGCAGAGCAGAGAGGCAGCCTCGGATGGAGGCTAGTGATGGGATCCACAGTTCACTGAATGTACTGAGTCAAGCTGAAAAGATCTGTGGTACACCAAATCACCCAGTGCTGTACTGGAGCTCTAACTGTCTACCACTCACTGAACTGAGAGTCGGATGAACCGAGCAGACAGGGCTCATTTGCTGCTCAGGCAGGTGATTCAGCTGGTGATCCCTGGCTTCCAGTACAGGTCCAGTGAGTAATTTATACAGTACGTTCACCCATAAAAACTAGTTCACTCAATTAATGCAGGCACAGCAGACTCAACAAGTAAGCAACATCACCAGCAGGTTGAGAAACAAAAAGGGTGGGGGGGCAGACCCCAGTTTTACTGGGTAGTTCAAACCTGTTGCTGGCATTAGCACTAAAGTTTTCTGTTGCTGCTGCAACGCAAATGTCTGTGCAAAAATGTCACTGGATTGTGGTTCTCAATAAAACTGAAACAGGTTTCTACTTAAATTATCAGAGGCATTTTAGCAGTAGTTTGGGTGGATTAATTTTGATGTTTATTCTTAATGTATGAACAGGTTATTTCTCAAAATATTTATGAGGCAAGACCTTGATATGTGATGATTCAACAAAAGACATAGTTAATAGTTAATTATGACTGATATTTTGGGCTGTTCAGTGCAGGCCAGAGGCTCATCCTGTACTCCACACAGGTAGAGGCGCTGGTCTCCAAGAGGTGCTTTTTTCAACCAATCTGTTTCAACCAATCTGTTAGATTATTATAATTATTATGTGATTTACCAATCAACACTGGATCAATTTGGATTTGGATGACGCTGTGATCGTGAGATGTTTCGAGACTGTTGCGCAATAATCCAAAATGGCGACTCGCGTTGACCGAGCATAAAGAAACTTTTCCACAGGTAGCATTTTCTTGTAATTAATCCACTAACTAACTATTTGTTCTTCTCTTTTTTTTTTTCATCTATCATTTCCGCCATCTGTTCGACAGAGCTGGAGGAACTTGAGGACTATATCGACGGGTTTTATCACTGCTGCTGTGACATGGCAGAACCTAGCGTATTTCCCAGTAAGTCTCCTGTTCCCCCCTCCTTGACTCCTTGTGTGTCTAAATGGGTTAAGACGTGCTGGGGTGGAAAGCAGAAATGAGCACCTACATTTCCACTGAAATACCCCACTCATTGCACAGTGTCTCTCCAATAGCTTCTCCTAACCAAATCCTACTGTCTGGCTTCTCGTGCCAACCCTGTTTTCACTAAATGACAGAGAGTGTCAGCGAGTCTCTGGCGCTATAACCAGGTTGCTCTTGGTAGGTGGGGCTCGTCAGACTTGGGTGTCAGTCCACCTAGGAGAAGGACCACTCTGATTTCAAATTCGGGCAGGTGATGCCCGTTAGCCTTGGCCGGCAAACTACATAGGAGAAGGTAAACTCTGATTCCAAACCTCCGCTGCCTTGCGGCTATACCTGATTACAGGAAAGGCTTCGGGAGTAAACCTCAAGGATAAATCCGGAGTGGAGCCCTAAGGCGGTTGGCAGATGCTCAGCACTACTTCTGGCAACTACTGCAGTGGAACTGGTCCCAAACTGTATTGGATCATCCTTTCCTTTGGACTCAGCCAGTGACACCGAGAGGGGGACACTGACGTATGGGCAGCCCAGTGTCTCCATACTACCCCACCCAGGCTTTTTAGCGCAAACTGGAGAGGCCACTCCAGTGGTGTCACAAGATTCCAGCACAACACAGGACGAGGCAGTTACTGGTTATAAGCTCCAACTGATTGGTGTAGGGAGGAGCGCCAGGGGTCTCGTCCGATGGTGGCAGAAGCCTTCGCAGCTTCATTGGGCAGCTACTGCCTGCCTCAAGCTGGGCAGCCCCCAGCCAGTAAGGTGCCGCCCTACCATGGCTTGCCTGCTCTACTGGGCGCGTAGAGCTTAGGGGTCTCTCCCGACAAGCAAGCGTCAATTTGCACCAGGCAGTCAAAAGGAGGAACATACGAAGACTCCAGCTCTTCGATTTGCAAGCTGGAACGTTCGCACCATGTGCCCCGGACTTACCACTGATCTCCAACAAATGGATAACTCCCGCAAGACCGCCATCATCAATAAGGAACTGGCACGACTTAACATCGATGTTGCCTGCCTTCAGGAAACCCGCCTGGCCGACAGCAGCTCTCTTAGAAAATCAGACTACACCTTTTATTGGCAGGGCCTGTCCCAGGACAAGTCCAGGCAGCATGGTGTAGGCTTTGCAGTGAGGAACTCGCTGATCACCACCAAAGAAACCCCTACAGGAGGGTCCAAAAGAATCTTTGCCCTCCGCATGAAGACATCGTCGGGCTTTGTGAACATCCATTCTGTGTATGCCCCAACCCTCACGTCCACTCCAGAAGTCAAAGATCAGTTCTACAAGGCTCTAGAGCAGGGGTGGGCAATCATGTGCCATGGAGGGCCATTCCACCGCAGTTTTTCTGTTCCACCCAGTGTCTTCAGCAGGTGTTTGTTCTGATCAGCTTCAAGGATCGCTAATAACTGAAAACACCTGCTGAAGACACTGGGTGGAACAGAAAATCTGCAGTGGAATGGCCCTCACTGCCCACCCCTGCTCTAGAGGAAGTCCTATCTAGAATCCCCCACTGTGAAGGCTTATTTTTGCTAGGCGACTTCAACGCTTGCGTCGGAGCAGACTGGCAAGTGTGGCCATCCTATCTTGGCCACTTTGGCATAGGCAGGATGAATGAGAGCGGACAGAGGCTGTTGGAATTTTGTTGTCATCACGGCCTCTGCATTACAAACTCCTACTTCAAGTGTAAAGAGCTGCGGAAAGTGTCTTGGAGACACCCCCGGTCCTGTCACTAGCACCAGCTAGATCTTGTCATTACCAGAAGAGTGGACCTCAGCAGTGTTCTTCACACGAGAAGCTATCACAGCGCTGATTGTGATACAGATCATTCCCTTGTTGCCAGTAAGGTCAGACTGAAGCCAAGGAAGATCCACCATGCCAAGACTAAGGGTTGCCCCCGCATCAACACCTGCAGAATTTCCGATCCGATCAAGGCTCAGACCTTCGCTGACAGCTTTCAGAGGAAACTTGAAGCTCACCTCCAGTCCGATATCCCAGGCGACGTGGACGCCAAATGGAACCACCTTCGCGACGCCATCTATGACTCAGCCATGACCGCATTCGGAAAGAAAGAACGCAAGAATGCTGACTGGTTTGAGGCTCACTGGGATGAAATGCAGCGAGTCACAGAGGCCAAAAGAGAAGCACTGCTGGCTCACAAGCAGAACCCTTGCCCTGGCACACGTGACACCCTTCGAGCAGCAAGGAGCAAGGCACAGCAGATTGCCCGCCATTGCGCCAGTGAGTACTGGCAGAACCTGTGCACCAACATCCAGGTAGCTGCTGATTGCAGATATGCCAAAGGAATGTATGAGGGCATCAAAACAGCTATCGGCCCCACAGGCATCAAAACAGCACCGCTCAAAGCCAAGACAGGCGAAGCCATCACCGACAAGAGCAAGCAACTTCAGTGTTGGGTTGAGTATTATCTTGAATTGTACTCGACCCAGAACATCGTGACAGACGTTGCCCTCAACGCCTTGCCTGGCCTACCAGTCATGGAAGAGCTTGACAAAATGCCCATGCTGGAAGAGCTCAGCAAAGCCATAGACTACCTCGCCTGTGGCAAGGCTCCAGGGAAAGACGGTATCCCCCTAGAAGTTCTGAAACATGGGAAAACAGCCATCTTACAACCACTATATGATCTCCTCTGCCTTTGCTGGGAGCAAGGTCACATTCCCCAAGATATGAGAGATGCCAACATAGTTACGCTGTATAAGAACAAAGGCGACCGCAGTGACTGCAAAAATTACCGCGGCATCTCTCTTCTGAGCATAGTTGGCAAAGTCTTCGCCCGGGTCACCCTGTTCCGCCTGCAGAGCCTCACTTCGCAAGTCTATCCTGAGTCCCAGTGTGGCTTCAGAGCCGGAAGGTCCACAGTGGATATGATCTTCTCCCTCCGTCAGCTGCAAGAGAAGTGTCGAGAGCAGCAGCAGCCATTGTACTTTGCGCTCGTGGACCTGACCAAAGCCTTTGACTTAGTTAGTCGAAGCGGGCTCTTCCAGATCCTGCGAAAGATTGGTTGTCCCCCAAAACTCCTTGCAATCATCTCCTCCTTCCACATGGACATGCATAGTACTGTTTGCTTTGATGGAGCCACCTCAGATGCCTTCTCAGTCAGCAGTGGAGTGAAGCAGGGTTGTGTTCTAGCACCGACTCTCTTTGGGATTTTTTTCTCAATGCTCCTCCACTACGCCTTTGCCGATTGTCTTGAAGGTGTCTATGTCCGCACAAGATCAGATGGAAAACTCCTCAATATCGCAAGACTTCATGCTAAAACCAAAGTCTATGAGGTCCTCATACGTGAGCTGCTGTTTGCAGACGACGCTGCTCTAGCATCGCACAGCGAGGAGGGCCTGCAGCACCGGGTTGACAAACTGTCCCATGCCTGCAAGGAGTTTGGGCTCATGATCAGCCTTAAGAAAACCAACATCATGGCGCAAGATGCTGTCTCCTCTCCTGTCATTACCATTGACAACACACAGCTGGAGGCTGTGGACACCTTCACCTACCTAGGGTCCACTGTTTCAAACACGCTCTCGCTGGACACCGAGATCAGCTCCAGAATCGCCAAAGCAGCTGCTGTCATGGCCAAACTAAACAAGTGTGTGTGGAACAGCAATCTGCTGAGTTTGAAGACCAAGTTAATCGTATACAAAGCTTGCGTCCTGTCCACTCTCCTGTATGGCAGCAAGTCCTGGACAGCCTATGCCAGGCAGGAGAAGCGGATAAACGGGTTCCACCTCCGCTGTCTTCGCCGCCTTATGCACATCAAGTGGCAGGACAGAGTAACCAACACCAAGGTCCTTGAGCACACTGACTTGCCAAGCATCCCTGCATTTATCAGCCAGGGACAACTCCGGTGACTCGGCCACATGCACCGCATGGAGCCTGACTGTTTGCCGAGAGAAATCCTTTACGGAGAATTGCGGGGGGGTTCTGCCGTGTGGGTCGACCGCTGTTGCATTTTAAAGATGTCTGTAAATGCAACATGCGGTGTGCGCAGATCAACACCAATAACTGGGAGGTTATAGCCAAAGATCAAGCCACCTGGCGCCACAGTGTCAAAGAGGGTGTTCTCTAGATGGAAGCAAACACGAGAGTCCAGATGGCAATGAAGCATGCGGCGAGGAAAGAATGTGCAGCATCAGCACGTGCACCATCAATCTTCATCTGTGACAACTGCTCCAAAGACTGCCACTCAAGGATTGGGCTGTATAGTCATTCCATACGCTGCTCCAACCCTTGACGCGCTAACCATCGCCTCTTCGAGACGAGGATGCGAGAGAGAGAGACTAAGGGACCTAGACCCACGGATTCACCAATAATAGCACTCAAGAAATCACAGATCAGCCCAGAGATTAGTGACATTCTCTTCTCCATTGAAAGCAAACTTTCCAGCATGGATGCTAGACTTGCATTGGTCAAGTTGCTCCATAATGAATTCCAGGACGTTCGCGAGAGTTTGGAATTCAGCCAGGTGCAGCTCATCTCTCTCTTAGAAGAAAATAATAGCTTGAAAAAATCAGTAAACACGCTAACCATGCAACTTGACATCGTTGTAAAAGAAAACCGGAAAATGAAGGAAACCATTCTCGACCTGAAATCACGCAGCATGAGAGATAACCTGGTTTTCTCTGGAACTGCTGAAAAAAAAAAAAAACAGTAAAAATCCAGAACAGCTGATCTCTGAATTCATGTCTATGCAGCTGCAAATGTCCCCTGATGTTGTGAAATCAACTACCTTTCACCGAGTCCACCGCATTGGACAGAAAAATCCCCATAACAAACGTCCCAGACCCATTGTTGCCAAATTTGAACATTTCAAGTAAAAGGTTCTGGTACAGAGGCGGGGCAGGCAGCTTAAAAACACAAATTATGGTCTAAATGATCAATTTCCACAGGAAAGTATGGAAAGAAGAAGAAAGCTTTTCCCCATTAGAAAACAATCTGCATGGCTGTCGTCCCAGAAGGAAGCCCCTTTTAAAGGTGATGCACAAGAAAGCCCACAAACAGTTTGCTGAAGACAAGCAGACTAAGGACATGGATTACTGGAACCATGTTCTGTGATCTAATGAGACCAAGATAAACTTATTTGATTTAGATCGTGTCAAGCGTGTGTGGCGGCAACCAGGTGAGGAGTACAAAGACAAGTGTGTCTTGTCTACAGTCAAGCATGGTGGTGGGAGTGTCATGGTTTGGGGCTGCATGAGTGCTGCCAGCACTGGGGAGCTACAATTCATTGAGGGAACCATGACTGCCAACATGCACTGTGACATACTGAAGCAGAGCGTGATCGGAAGCTGGGCCACAGGGCTGCAGGGCAGTATTCCAATATGATAGCCACCCCAAACACACCTCCAAGATGACCACTGCCTTGCTAAAGAAACTGAGGGTAAAGGTGATGAACTGGCCAAGAATGTCTCCGGACCTAAACCCTATTGAGCATCTGTGGAGTATCCTCACACGGAAGGTGGAGGAGTGCAAGGTCTCTAACACCATGATGTCATCATGGAGGAGTGGAAGAGGATTCCAGTGGCAATCTGTGAAGCTCTAGTGAACTCCATGCCCAAGAGAGTTAAGGCAGTGTTGGAAAATAATGGTGGCCACACAAAATATTAACACTTTGGGCACAATTTGGACATTTTCACTAGGGGTGTACTCACTTTTGTTGCCAGCGGTTTAGACATTAATGGCTGTGTGTTGAGTTATTTTGAGGGGACAGCAAATTCACACTGTTATACAAGCTGTACACTGACTACTTCACATTGTATCCAAGTGTCATATCTTCAGTGTTGTCCCATGAAAAGATATAATAAAATATTTACAAAAATGTGAGGGGCGCACTCACTTTTGTGAGATACTGTACATATAATCTTACATGAAAAAGGGGTGCGCTGAAGACACCCTCCTGCGGTGGGTCATGTGCTAGTAACCTCTGGCACCTTCCTTTTCCTTTGTTTTCTTGCAGGTATCTTCAAAATAGTGTGCTATTTGCGGTCATGTAGTTAGAACAGAATCAGGTTTGAAGCGCTGTTATGTGGCAGGTATTGAGGCTCAGACACAACACACATGAATAAGAAAAGTTTTGACTGAAAATGTTTTGTTTTGCATATGTTTATTTTCCTGATGTAACGTGTTAATAAAGTTTCCAAAAAAGGTTGCCAAGGGCAGTGGAGTCTGAGATGAGAATTTTCACCTGTGAATATGTGCTGAAAGAAAAAAGAAACTGCATTACAATGATTACTTATGAAAGTATATACTGCCTACAGGTTTTTTGCTCATCTCACATGAAAATAATATCAAGTGTCTGATGCCTATTTATTATTGAGCCTACCATAGTTATTGACACCATGAAAATGGAGTCAAGAGAGGAAATTGTTATAATAAATAAATAGTGAAAATTAGTTAGTTAGATATTACACAAAGTGCTCTCACACACACCACACCAGACACACACAAGCTCCACATATACACATGCACACACACACACACACACACACACACACACACACAAGCTCTAGTCTCTGTTTCCTGCTTCCATATATGGGCATGGGTTGCATGGGCTAAACAACAGGATGCCATAAAGAACTAAAGAGGAGACATCTGGCTGGAGAGGATCCATAAAAGAGAGGAGACATCTGGAGCCACTGGAACGCTGAGAGGAAGGATGTGGGAGCTATTTGGACCTGAGAAGACCGGTTTGGACCAGTTTGGACAATGGACATGTATTGTTGGAGAGTTGCTGGGAAATGCCCATCAACCCAGAAGCTATATGTAGGAGGGGATTCCTTTGCTTGGGGTCTTGGACCAAGTTGAGCTGCTGAGACCCACAGCCGTGTTTGACTACCTGCGTGATTCAATAAAAGTTAAGCTGAGAAATAGTATTGCTTCTGTGATTATTGGTTAGTTAACTGAAAAGAGTCTGGTAACTGTCCAAAATTAATTTTTACACTGGGAAGCAGCAAAAGCAATCATGTGAGGTAAAATAATCTCTTACTGTTTGTACAAGAATAAAAAAGAAAAAGCTCTGGTGCTGGAGATAGAACAGAAAATTAGATCACTGGAGATTACTTGTGTCGTTTCTCCACAGGAACAAGCACTCAACAATCTGAAGAAAATTAAAGCTGGAACTAAAAGAAATTCCAAACAAAAGGACAGTTTTTAATACAAAGATGTATCTGGAGAAGTTTGAACATAGTAATAAATCGGGGAGATATCTTTCTAACCAGCTTAAACTGGATAAAGAAAAAAACAACTATCCATTCTATTAAGGATATAACTGGAAATATCATCCATGACCCTGAAGAAATAAATAACTCCTTCAAAAGTTTTATGGAAACCTCTATTCATCTCAGACTAATTTCAGGACAATATTAATTTACCATGATAAAATAATAAACAGATTGCAGCTCTGGACTCACTTCTTCTAATGTCTGAACTCCAAGAGGCGCTTAAGCACATTCCAAACAACAAAGCTCTGGGACCAGATGGTTTTCCAGTAGAATTCTATAAAGAATTCTGGTCTGCGCTGGCACCTACTTTCTTTAAAATGGTAAACCAAATTAAAGAACATCATGTAATCCCTCCAAATATGAACTCAGCTAGCATTATCCTGCTCCTTAAACCCGAAAAAGAACCTACACTTCCATCCAGCTACAGTCCCATCTCACTTATGAATGTTGATCTTAAAATAATTTGCAAAGCTCTCACCAGAAGACTGGAAAGGACAACTCTGTTTATCATACAACCAAATCAAACAGGTTTCATCAAGGGTAGGCACTCGGCTAATAATACATGCACTATTTAATTTAATAGACTACTGTAAGATTAATAACTTAGAAACTACAATTTTATCTCTGGATGCAGAGAAAGCCTTTGACCGTGCTAACTGGAAATTCCTTTTTATGGTGTTACAAAAGTTTGGGTTTGGTTCATCTTTTATAAACTGGATTAAAACACTATATAGCTGTCTAGCTGCATCTGTCAGAACAAATGATCCATCTTCTCGAAGCTTTAGTCTTCAGAGAGGCACCAGGCAGGGTTGTCCACTCTCTCCCTCACTTTTTACCATCTTTATTGAACCATTAGCAGCAGCCATACGACAAAATGTTGATATTAGAGGTATCCAAACAGGAGAAAAAGAACACAAGATAAGTCTTTATGCTGATGACATATTAATTTTCCTTGAGAACTCACAAAGATCTCTTCTTCAGCCAGTGGCGCTCGTTGATAAATTTTCATCACTATCAGACTACTCTGTTAACTGGGGTAAATCAATAGTCTTACCTACTATAAACTGTAATTTTTCAAATATATCTACTATTCCAATACAGTCAGGTAATATTAAATATTTAGGAATAAGTATTCCCCCAGGCTCTCAGAGTTACTGCGACTAAATCACATTCCCAAACTCATTACACAGGACAAAGGATGTTCAAAATGGGCCTGAATCACACAAATATATGTTCCCATTGCACCAGCAACGTCATGGATAGTTATATCCATGCTATGTGGTCCTGTGTAGTGGTGTGCGATTCTGAAAGATTTGGTATCAATCCGATATCAAGTAAATATAAAATAAATACAGGGCCAGTATCATCGATACCGATACAATACCAACACTTTTTTAATAATTAAGGTGGATGACATCATCAGATTACTAAATCTGAATAAATTTTCATGACCTTTACGTGTTTTATGATTTTTCCTTTGGCTTATTAATTAGTTAAAACCCAGGACAGAATTTGGGAAAAGTTTAGAGGTAAATACATACAATATCACTTCCACAGTTAACACAAAAGGGTAATTATATTCAATCAAATCTGAGCCATATTATATTCAGTATATTTGTTTCAAGTCCGGTAAATGTATTCATTTAAATAAAACATACCAAGGTCTGAGCATAATTTATACTTTTTGAGTTGGCTAAAGTAACAAATGACCAGTTGCACTTTGAAAAATAACTAATGCCGAAAATGACTAAAATACCTAGATATGCCATAGTGAAAGGCCTCTGCCAAAGATCTCTGCCTCTGGGTCGGGGTCTTCAGCCTGAAAATATAGCCACACAGCACTCCTTCTGCTCTGTCTCCGTGCTGTGTGCGCGCAGCAGCCTGCGGCTCCTACTTCTAGCTTCTTTACCTGGCGCTGAGTCACGGGATAGTACAAGAAGGAGGAGGAGGGAGGAGGTAAAACCACAAGAAGAAGAGGAGCAAAGTGTGCCTGCTCCATGCTGTGACAGGAGTGGCAACACAGACACAGAGTATGGATTTCATTACACTGGTATTGATCAATATCAATACCAACATTGGTATCGAAATTATCGATATTTGGATCGATCCGCCCAGTGGTCCAAAAGTTTTTGCAGAAGACATGTGAAGACTTATCAGCATGGCTTGGGTATCTTATCCCATCCTCTCCCACACTTTGCAAACTAGGTGATTTAAGTGAAAAAAATATAGAGGTAAAGATGTCACACCTGGCTCTCATTGCCTTATGCATGGCAAAGAAAGCTATCCTCATGAACTGGAAATCAAGAAATAATTTATGTACAACTCACTATAAGAACCTCCTATTAGATTATATTAGTCTGGAGAGAATGTCTGTCTCCTCTAAAAACCAACTGGCTGAATTCAATTCTCTCTGGTCCCCGCTTATTACCTCCGCCAGGAGGTAATGTTTTTGCCGGGGTTTGTCTGTCTGTTTGTCTGTTTGTCTGTCTGTTGGTTAGCAAGATAACTCAAAAAGTTTTGCACGGATTTCGATGAAACTTTCAGGCGTTGTTGGAAATGGTACAAGGAAGAACTGATTAAATTTTGCCGATGATCCAGATCACCGTCCACAAGAAAACCGCCATTACGGAAAATGCCATTTTCGTGAATAACTACTGAACCACTAATCCTATCATTGTCAATCCAATTGCTAGTCATATGTTTTCATGGTCAAGGAATCTGAAAACGTACACACAAACACTGTATGGGGGGAACTGTGGCCGCCATTATGGAAAATGCCATTTTCGTGAATAACCACTGAACTGTAGCACCCATAATTGTAACCTTATGTAGCGCACATATTTGACTGCATAGGCTCAAACACAGAAAGACTTTAAGCTTGCAGTGGGTATTGACATCACGCCTCAGATGGACAATGGGTCTGGACCACCTGCGGACTTGGAAGGAAGACAGAGGATCGGGGGCGAGATCCTGAAAGGGTTGTCTGACCCCCTGGGGTCAGACGGAAGAGCAAAGAGGACTCTGAAGTGATTAATTGTAAATAGAAGGCTTTGACTTGAGTGTGTGATTCTGTCTTTGATGTGCTGGTATAAATGTGTGGGGGTTTACCGCAGCTCTCCCTCTTTTTTCCTGACTGAGAGAGAGAGCTGGGGACGTGAAATGCAATAAACCAATACTGGGAAATAATCCAGTTTCATCATTTCGTGATCCCCACATTGTTGACTAAGACGTAAGATGCCGGGGGAACGTTACCCTGACCCGGATTCACCGGAGACCGCCCGCACGAGTGCAGGCTCGATTAAGCTCCCTGAGTTCTGGCAAGACGACCCGCACTCATGGTTCCAACACGCAGAATAGCGGTTCGTGCTTGGGGGAATATCAGCAGATGACGCCAAGTTTCACAATGTCATCGCAAGACTCGACAGCCGCACAGCTCGATGTGTGCGGAGCCTGGTGCAGCAGCCGCCCGCTGCTGGCAAGTACGACGCGCTGAAAGCCGCCGTCATCGAGAGTTTCGTGCCATCAGCCGAGGTGAGGGCCAGGCGGCTTCTGGACCTGCGCGACAGAGGAGGACGCAGGCCGACCGACCTCATGGAGGACATGCTGCAGCTGATCGGGACAGACAACGATGCGTTTCTGTTCAAACACATCTTCTTGAGGACCCTCCCAGCACACATGAGGGGTACCCTGTCCGGCATGAGGTGTGTGACCCAGCAAGACTTCCGCGCGCTGGCCAAGGAAGCGCAGCTGCTCCTCGACACCTGCGATGAGCAGGAGCCTTCCGTGGCAGCAGCAGACCTCGGCGCGGCGGCCGGGGGCAGTGAGGAGCCGGAGGCAGTAGCAGCAACCCCAGCGACGACGGCAGCGGCGCGGCCCCGAAGCAGAGGAGGGGACGGCCTCTGTTTTTACCATCGACGCTTCGCTGAGAAGGCGTACAGATGCATCCCGCCGTGCAGTTTCAAGAAACAGGGAAACGCCCGGGCCGGGGGTCGTTAGCAGCTTCGACTCTCGGTGAACAGAACAAGCTGCTTTATCTGACAGATGCGAGCTTTGGGCGGCAATTCCTCGTGGACACCGGAGCCCAGAGGAGTTTCATCACCGCGACCTATGCGGACCGTGTGGCTGGGCCCCGCGGAGACGGGGCAACGGCGGCGAACGGCTCGTCTATCAAAACTTTCGGGGAAAGGACTCTGCGCCTGTCCTTGCACGGCCGCACCTATGAATGGACTTTCATAGTAGCGGCGGTGAGTTTCAACATGTTAGGCGCTGACTTTTTGTGCTCACATGGCTTGTTAGTGGATCTGGTTAATAGATGCCTAGTTAATGCACTCTCATTTTGTTCCTTCCCTTGTGCAGCTTGAGTGTCCCCGCCGCCAGTACAGACCAACGTCGCCACAGCAGGCGGTAAGTTTCACACTCTTCTAACCCAGTTCCCAGCACTCACAGTTCCCACGTTTTCAGCTAAGGTTGCGAAGCACGGGGTGGAGCACTTTATCACCACAGTTGGCCCACCAGTTTTTGCGAAAGCTCGGCGCTTGGATGCAACTAAGCTCTCCATTGCGCGCGAGGAGTTCGCCAACCTGGAAAGGTTGGGCATAATTCGCCGCTCGAAGAGCCCTTGGGCCTCCCCGCTACATATGGTTCCTAAGGCTGATGGCTCATGGAGACCTTGTGGTGATTACCGCAGGTTAAACAATGCCACAGCGCAGGACCGCTACCCAATTCCGCACATCCAGGATTTTTCAGTGCATTTGGCGAAGGCGTGCATTTTTTTAAAATTAGATCTGGTCCGCGGTTATCATCAGGTCCGGGTCCAACCAGAGGACATTCCCAAAACAGCGGTAATAACCCCGTTCGGACTTTTTGAATTTTTACGCATGCCTTTTGGCCTTAAAGGTGCCGCTCAAACCTTCCAACGAATGACGGATGCCGTGTTGCGCGACCTCCCTTTTGTTTTTGTCTACTTGGACGACATTTTAGTCGCCAGTGCCTCCGGGGAGGAACACGAAAAACACCTCACGACAGTTTTTCAGAGGTTGGGAGCGCACGGGTTGATAATTAACCCGGCCAAGTGCCATTTTGGCGTAGCGCAAATCGATTTTTTAGGACACCGCGTCTCCCCAGAGGGAGCAGTCCCTCTACCGGCCAAAGTACACGCAGTGGCAGAGTTTCCCCAGCCACAAACGGTCAAAGTGTTGCAAGAATTTTTAGGAATGGTAAATTTTTATAACCGTTTCATACCCCATGCAGCGCAGCTTATGCAATCGTTATACGCCGCGCTTAAAAAGCAGAAGCCCTCCAATGTGATCGAGTGGTCCCCGGAGCGGGAGCGCGCATTCACGGAGGTTAAAAAAGCACTTGCAGACGCAGCACTGCTGGCTCACCCAGACCCATCAGCCCGCATAACGCTAACCACCGATGCGTCAGATGTGGCCATAGGGGCCGTGGTAGAGCAGCAGGTCGCCGGGGTTTGGCAGCCACTCGCTTTTTTCAGCAGATCCTTGTGCGATGCTGAGTGGAAATACAGCGCATTTGACAGGGAGCTGCTAGCGCTCCACCTGGCCATTCGCCATTTCCAGTTCTGGCTGGAAGGGCGGCGTTTCACCGCGTTTGTCGACCACAAACCGCTCACTTTTGCAATGTCCAAAATTTCAGAACTGTGGTCAGGACGGCAGCAGAGACAGCTGGCCGCAAGTTCGGAATTTACCACTGATATTCAGCACGTAGCCGGTAAGCTCAATGTAGTAGCGGACTGTCTCTCATGTGCGGTAACAGCGCCTGTCCGTGCGGATGCGGATTGTACTACCGCAGCTGCGGGGCGGAGTAACAGCGCGGACGCGCACGCGGCCCCTGTTCATGTGGGGATAGATTATGCAGCCATGGCGGCGGAGCAGAGCGGAGACGCAGACGTGCGCGCGCTCCTGTCTGGACCAACAGGGTTAAGGCTGGAGAGCAGGAGTTTACAAACCGGTTCGCCCCCCCTAATCTGCGATGTATCCACCGGGCGGCCGCGCCCGGTGGTACCGGCCGCGTGGCGCCGTCGTGTTTTTGACGCGGTGCACTCCCTGGCGCACCCGGGAGTACGCGCTTCTGTGAAAATGGTAGCGGAGAAGTTTGTTTGGCCGAGCCTGCGCAAGCACGTGAAAGAGTGGGTGAAAGCCTGCATGGCTTGCCAGCAGGCCAAAGTCCACAGGCACATGAAGGCCCCCGTGGAACCGTTCCACATTCCGGCTAAAAGGTTCGATCATGTGCACGTAGACCTAGTGGGCCCCCTACCGCCGTCACAAGGGTTCACACATCTCTTGACAATGGTGGACCGAACCACACGTTGGCCGGAAGTGGTCCCGTTAACATCGACCACAGCGGCAGAGGTGGCTCGCGCTTTTTTAACAGCCTGGGTAGCGCGGTTCGGGGTTCCGTCGGATATTATGTCCGATAGGGGACCTCAATTTGTGTCGGAACTGTGGTCAGCAATGGCCAGCAGCTTAGGAGCGGCAGTCCACCGCACTACCGCTTATCACCCCCAGGCCAACGGTTTATGCGAGCGTTTTCACAGGTCTTTGAAGGCAGCGCCCATAATTGTAACCTTATGTAGCTCACATATTTGACTGCATAGGCTCAAACACAGACTGTGAAACCTGCGTACAGCAGGTTCGGGAGGAGGTTGAAGCCCAGACTACGTGCAGAGTGATGTGTGTTTTGATCAAACTGTGTAGGTTGTGCTGTAGATTCTGCAGGTGGGGGGCGACATATGCTGTATTGCCATTAGGATACTGTTATTGTGTGTCCATTCTTTGGCGTTTGGGGGGGGTGATGTAGCGCCCATAATTGTAACCTTATGTAGCTCACATATTTGACTGCATAGGCTCAAACACAGAAAGACTTTAAGCTTGCAGTAGGTATTGACAACACGCCTCAGATGGACAATGGGTCTGGACCACCTGCGGACTTGGAAGGAAGACAGAGGATAGGGGGCGAGATCCTGAAAGGGTTGTCTGACCCCCTGGGGTCAGACGGAAGAGCAAAGAGGACTCTGAAGTGATTAATTGTAAATAGAAGGATTTGACTTGAGTGTGTGATTCTGTCTTTGATGTGCTGGTATAAATGTGTGGGGGTTTACCGCAGCTCTCCCTCTTTTTTCCTGACTGAGAGAGAGAGCTGGGGACGTGAAATGCAATAAACCAATACTGAGAAATAATCCAGTTTCATCATTTCGTGATCCCCACAGAACCACTAATCCTGTCCTTGTCAATCCAATTGCTAGTCATATGTTTTCATGGCCAAGGAATCTGAAAACGTACACACAAACACTGTATGGGGGGAACTGTGGCCGCCATTGTGGAAAATGTCATTTTCGTGAATAACTACTGAACCACTAATCCTATCATTGTCAATCCAATTGCTAGTCATTGGAAAGCCTTCACTTCCGGCTTTCAGAGAGAGCAGACGCTTCTCCCCTCTCTCCTCTCCTTTCCTTCTCCCGAATGTTTCCCTGCTTGCGATGTCCTGTCTGTGTCTCGCTCTACTTCTGCTGAATCGACCCAAATGGAAACTATGGAAATTGGATTGTGGCTTAATGCTATTGTCACCACTTTTCAACAAGAACTGGGCCAGGGGGGAGCCCAAGAATTGGAACCTGCGTGATTCGATTGAAGATTGGCATGATCACAGGATTTTCTGTTTGGCCCTGGAGTTCCTGGTGTATCAAAATTATATTTGGGTGAGCTAATCAAAATGCGGACCCCGGCGTAGCTCCCCCAACAATTTCCAGCTGGGGGGAGCACGGATAGCGGCAAATGGGATTAATATGGAATTTACCACCTGGCATGCATTGAAGAGAGAATGGACTCTCTTGGACATGTTACCTATGTTTCGGTAGGTGGATAACATCTGGAGTCGCTGAGTGCTTTCCAGAGAATGACTTTAAAGCCTGTAAATTGTGATGCACAATCACTGAGAGATGAAATTTTTTTTACTCTAAGTGAACTGTGCCTTTCGACCTTGATTCGGCACCCTTGAAGACTTCATTCACTACTCCTGGGAAGATAAGGCTGAAGGGAGTCTGGCTTAACCCAAATAATCGACAATTGCTGTTGTTTCAGCAGACCGAGCTCCAAGGACAGCGTTACCATGTGTCTGGACTATAGAACACATGACTGAATAATATCTATCCGTTGCCAGAGGGTGCCCTCTGCTATTCACTAGCAATGACACACCTACACTACACACTGCTGCATTCAACATACACGACTGATTCATTTACAGTGATGTACATATACACTCACTGCCTCTCTCTGCTGTCTTTGTAATGTGTGATCTATTGTCTGCTAATTGTGCATAGAGGGGTTTTTTCTGTGTGATCATAATCTGGCTCATTTGAGCTTATATGAGCTATATGAGCTTATATGAGCTTATACAAGCGTTATTCTGATAACTATGTTTTTTACTCTCCGCCTATTGTGTTTTCCCTGACCCTGACCCTTGCCTTTTTTACCCTCCTGTTGGACTGGCGCCTTCGGGCTGCCGCGGCTATGGGATGCGCTTACAGAAGCGCGCCCAATGTCAAGTCAAATTTCAATTCTCCTGTATGTATTGCACGTATTGTCATGCGGTGGCTCTTGCGAGCCACCATAAGACGCCACACAGTCACCAGTGAGTTTCAGTGAGTTTTATTACGGTGAAAAAGACAACACAAGCTGCAGGGGCAATGACACATCAGTCTACACACATCAGGAGGCGTAAGGCTAAACAGCTCTCTTACAGGTCCATAGGAGGAGATGGTCATACACAGACAGACAAGGTTGGTGGAGTAACGACTACACAGGCTGCTGAGTCAGAGACACACAGAGGTCTACTCACACCGGGAGGCGTAAGGCTAACAGCTCACTTACGGGTCCATGGGAAGCGACGGTCAACCACAGGCAGACGAGGTAGGAAATAGTCCAAAGCATCCGTAGCTCTGACGGAGAAAGACTGACACTGCTGCGTCTTACCGCCGCCAGTGCCGGGCTTAAAAAGGCGAAGCACTAACGACGGTAATTACAATCAGCTGACCGGCCGTTGACAGGCGGAAGCCCCACCGAGCACTTTCACAAAAAGAGCCCGGTGAGGCCAGAATACAGCCCGCAACTGCCAAGGCCGGCAGCGAAACATAACTTAGCCCGAGCGCGATCAGAACCCGCGCTCGGGTCAAAAAACGTATGTTAGTATTGACAATAAACCTTTTTATTTCATTTCATTTCATAGTCATACGTTTTCATGGTCAAGGAATCTGAAAACATACACACAAACACTGTATGGGGGGAACTGTGGCACTTGGCGGAGGTCTGCGCTCTCCGAGTGCTTTTCTAGTTGATTCTATAACCTGAGGCGTGGTGGAGGGTGGCTTGCTCTTCTTGGCACCTCTAACAGCTGGCTGCACCCTGACCAGGAGGGGTTTCTGTGACCCACTAGAGCCGGTGTCTGTGGAGCCTGTCCTGGGGTGGTTGTGCGTCTGGCCTGGGAGGGCTGGGGGTGGGGGGGCTGTGAGGTGGGCCAAGGGGGTGGGCTGTGGCCCCGGGCTGGCCAGTCTTGCCTTCTGGGTGGGGGTGGGTCTGGCCTTGGGCCCCTGGTGCTGGGGGGGGGGGCATTCCCCTTCTGGGCTGGGGTCGGGTGTGTGCTGCTGGTGTGGGATTGTGCAGGCCGGTCCCAGCACATCCCCGCGCAGCAGGATCATCGTGTCCTCCCCGGGGCCCTGGCAGCGTTCCGAGGGCTGCTGCCTGCATACCGGGGGGGGGGGTCGCCTCCCATTCTCCAGCACCTACAGGTGTGAGTGTGTATATGTGTGTGTGTGTGTGTGTATGCGTGCGCATGTGTAAGTGTGTGTACGCATGTGTATGTGCAGGTGTGCATGAGTATGGGTGTGTGTGGGTTTGCGTGTATATGTGTGGGCGTGGATATGGGTGCGTGCACGTGTGTATGAAAATGTGGGTATGTGTGTCGCGTGTAAACATGCAAAGTTGTGTGTGGGTGTAGGTGGACATATGTGATGGTGAGTATATACGTATGTGTACACATGAGGGTGGGCATGTGTGTGTATGTGTGGGTGCAAGTACCTGTGGGTGGACATGCAGGGGTGGAGGGTATGTATGTGGACGGGAAGGCCTCATTGGGCAGCGAGGGGTAGGGTCCTGCCACTGTCTGGTGGCCTGGGCAGTGACTGTTTGGGTCCTGCTCTTCCCGGCCGTTCTGCTGTTGTGTCATGGGGCGGAGAGCTTTGCCACTTTGCCTCCGGTGTCCGTGGTGCTGGGTATGGGTGTATGTAAGTGCTCGGGGGGGGTGTTGGTGTGGGTTGGCAGACGCATTTCCGTTGATTTGCCCCGGGGCAGCTGTGGCTGTAGGGTAGCCTGCCGCTGTCAATGTCTGTCTGGGGTGGATAGTTGGGCTAGCGGTGGGCGCCCTGGTGTGTCGCTTGGCATGTGGCGCGCCATATGGGTCCGGTCCATTATTCTTTATTGTTATTATTATTATTATTATTATTATTATTATTATTATTATTATTATTATGTTTGTGTATACAAGATGTGTGAGAGTAAGTGTGAGTGTGGCTGCTCCATTATGCCTGTGGTGGTGGGGAGCACTGGGGTGCGATGCTAGTGGGTCCTAGGCTACTTGGCCTGGTGGCCCTCGCCCTGAGATGGGATCTGGGGGCAGTGGGTGGGTTCAGAGCCAGTTTGGAAGCTAGCTTCTGGGGGTGGGGGACTCTCACCTCCCTCCCACTCTTAACCCTGTCTCCCCCATTTCTGGGTGGGACATGCATCTTATACACTACACTTAGGGTTTTGAGGTGGAGGCGTGCCGTACTGTGTCGGTGAAGATGATCCCTCTGTCTACTGCGCAGTGGGGTCAGCCCCACTGCCTATAGCAGTGGCTAGCAGTGCTCCAATACACTGTCCCCCCAATTTTAACTGCACTTTGGTATTTCACACACCTGCACACAATCACACCACACAACTAACACTCACCCATCACGATTTATGCATGGGGAATGGGGGGGGGGGGTCTTCCCCCACCCCTGCTGCCCTCCTTCTGCCGGGGGCCTGGGGGCCTGGCTGGTGACCTGGGGCCCGTCATGTTGTCGACATCCCTGGGCGCTGATGAATGAATAGGTGTGAGAAAGGGAGTGAGAGAGTGAGTGAACAGGTGAGTAAGTGAGAGTGAGGGAGTGATGAGTGGAGATGGTGGTGGTGGGTCGGATTTGTGTGGTGCTTTGCGTGTCACATGGCATCTTAGAGTGCTTGCAGTGGTCCATTGATCAGTTGCTCCAGGTGGGAGTTGGGGGTGGTGGTCTGTTTCTGTGGCCGCGGCCGCCCTGGGAGTGGGTTGATGGGGGTGTGGCTGCTGGTCTGCGCCAGCAGTCTACTTGGCCGCTGCCGGGCATTGGTGCATGGTCATGACTGCTACATCTGTGCCGCGGCCACCCCAAGTAATTTATTTATTTATTTAGCGAATGCAAAGTCCTTAAGCCAAGCAGTTGCCTCCTGGTTTGCTGTATGGAGGGTGTGTAATCCTCCTTCCAGTCTTTGGAGCGGACAAACCTCTATGATGTGTTCCATTGTTTGCTCCTCTCCACATGCGCACAGTGGGCTAGGGCTACTGCCCCATCTGTGAAGGCTGGCCAAGCAGGGGCCATGTCCAGTCCTGAAGCGATTGAGTGTAGACCACTGTCTCCTTGGGAGGTCGGTGCCCGGGACCTGTTGGTTGGGGTTTATCACCAGCTGTTTGTTTGGGACCTCCTTGGTCTCCCATTCCTTTTGCCAAGCTGTCTGGATGGTAAAGTCAGCTGGGGGAGGGTTTTTCCAAATCGGCCGTCTGGATGAAAGTCGGGCAGTGGGTGGGGTGTAGATATCTGCATGGATTGGCAAGTGAGGAAAATCTTTAACTTTTTGGAGCATCCTTTGAGTTAATGCTGCTCGCCGGATGTGTGGAGGGGCTATGTTTGACAGTACAGAGAGCCAGGGGAGTGGTGTTGAGCGGATTGTTCTAGTTATAGTTCTCATGGTTGAGTTGAGCTGGGTGTCTACATGGTGTGTGTAAGATGACCTGGACCAGACAGGGGCACAATATTCTGCTACAGAGTATGAAAGGGCCAGTGCTGAGGTGCGCAGGGTGGAGACTGCCGCCCCCCATTTTGCACCAGCGAGCTTGCAGAGCAGGTTGTTTCGTACCTTCACCTTAGCAGCCGTCCCCTTTAGATGTTCCTTGAAGGATAAGGTCCTATCAAGGGTCACTCCAAGATAAGTTGGATTTGGGGCATGCTTAAGCTTGAGTCCGCTCAGGTGGATGTTTAGTTCTCTGGCAGCTTTTGCATTGTGGAGATGGAATACACTGGAGACGGTTTTTGCTGGGCTTGGTTTTAGGCGCCAGATTTTGCAGAACTGGTCCAGTTTGGCAAGATCTTCCGTGAGCACCCGTTCCAGTGGTTCAAAGTCTGGTGCTTGGAATGCCAAACAGATGTCGTCTGCATAGATGAATTTGCAGGATTTTGTAGTAGGCAGGTCGTTTATGTAGAGGTTGAACAGAGTTGGAGCTAGAACTGAGCCTTGTGGGAGTCCGTTTTTCTGCATTCTCCATGCACTTGTGTTCTGACTGAGGTGGACTCTGAACCTTCGGTTGGTCAGCAGGGTTTTTATAATTGCTGTTGCCCAAGCAGGGATCACCTTTATAAGTTTCAAGAGGAGGCCTTTGTGCCAGACCGTATCATAGGCGGCTGTAAGATCGAGAAACACAGCCCCTGTCTTCAGTCTGCTCTCGAAGCCATTTTCGATGAAGGTGGTTAGGGCCAGTACTTGTTCTCCTGTACTGCGGTCCTTGCGGAAACCTGCTTGATCCACACTTAGAATATCCTCTATTTCTGGGGAAATGCGTTGCAGTATTTGACATAACGCACGGCTCAGGAGACGCACACACACAGGCTTAGAGTAGTTCAAAGAGTTTATTAACAGCAGGAGTGAATGAGTGCGTGTCTGCGGGATGTAAATGTGTTGGTGATGGTGTCTGCTCCAGGCACAGAGGCAGGTGACCGTACAGCCGAGCAACCCTATGGAGAGAGCACAGGGAGAGGGTGACGGGCATACACCAACACAGGAGGGATTTATGGCGAGAGAAGGACTTACTTGGTGGGTCAGGACAGCTGGCACAACAAGGGGGCGAAGCCCGGAAGACAGCCACCTGGAGAGCTCCGTACAGCAGCGAGGATTGGGCGATGGAGAGGAGATGTCCGCCGCTGGGGAATCCACCTGTGCACAGGGGAGAAGACTGAAGAAAAGAGGTAAGCGATCTTCTTACCAAAATGGTGACGCTGAAGGGAAGTATGCTCACAACGGTGAGGGACGAAGTCTGACGGCTTCAGGCCGAGCCTCCGGGCGAGACGGCCTTTATCCCTCGCCGCTGATGATTGTCAGGTGCGTGAGCAGGTGGCGCCGCTGATGAATGGCGCGGCGTGACAGTACTCCCCCCTCTAGCAGCGCCTCCTGGCGATGGCTTATCCGGGTGCGCTCGGTGGAAGTCCGCGATGAGCGATGGGTCCAACACAAACGACGGGGGCACCCATTGTCGATGCTCGGGCCCATAGCCCTCCCAGTCCACCAGGTATTGCAACCCACGACCTCGGCGCCGGGAGTCCAGGATGGAGGAGACGGACCAGGCCGGATGGCCACCAATCATCCGGGGCGCGGGTTGCGCTGCAGGAGGAGGGCAAAGGGGGTCAGTGACTGCCAGTTTCACCTTCGACACATGGAAAGTGGAATGGATGTGGAGGGAGGGGGGAATAGCCACGCGCACAGCCACCGGGTTGATGATCCGGGTGATGGGAAAGGGACCCATGAATCGCTGTGCCAGCTTCCTCCTCTCGCCTTTTAATGTGACGTCCTGGGTAGACACATACACGAGTTGCCCAACTCTGTACGCCGGGGCAGGTCTTCTGTGCCGGTCCGCCACGGTCCTGTTGCGCTCCGCTGTGCGTAAAAGCGCATGACGTGCGGCAGCCCAGGTGGAGCGGAACTGCCTAAGGTGCGCCCTAACAGAGGGGACAGTTACCTCGTTCTCCTGCGCTGGAAACAGCGGGGGGTCGTAACCCAGGGACGCCTTGAAGGGGGACATCCCCGTTGCAGAAGAGCGGGCGGTGTTGTGGGCATACTCCACCCAGGCGAGATGGTTGCTCCAGGACGTCAGCTTGGATCTAGTAACACAGCGGAGCGCAGCCTCCAGCTCCTGATTGGTCCTCTCACACTGCCCGTTAGACTGGGGGTGATGGCCGGAGGAGAGGCTCACCTTGGCTCCGATGGCGTTACAAAAGGATCTCCAAACCTCGGATGAAAATTGGGGACCCCGGTCCGAGACCACGTCCACCGGAATCCCGTGCAGCCTGACCATGTGTTGGACGAGGAGGCCCGCCGTCTCCAGGGCAGTAGGGAGACCTCGCAGGGGGATGAAGTGCGCCGCCTTGGAGAAACGGTCCACGATGGTCAGGACGGTGTCAAAGGAGTTGGAAACGGGGAGTCCGGTGACGAAGTCCAGTGCGATGTGCGACCAGGGCCTGCCGGGGACGGGCAGAGGCTGGAGCAGACCCGCTGGGGGGGCATTTCCCGACTTGCTGGTGGCACAGATTGGGCAAGCCCGGGCGTAGCGGGCTGCATCCCTCCGCAGGCCTGGCCACCAAAAGGACCGTTGGAGGAGGCTGATCATCCGAGAGGTGCCGGGATGACAGGTGAGCCGGGAGGTGTGGAGCCAGTGGATGACCTCTCCTCGGACCGCAGATGGGACGAACAGTCTTCCCTCCGGTCCGCTGCCAGGATCAGGTTCCACCTCCTGCGCCTTCCGGATCTTGTCTTCAATGTCCCAAGAGATGGCACCGAGGACGCACGACCTGGGCAGGATAGTGTGGGGCGTCTCCTCAGCCTCCACGGGGGTGAACTGCCTAGAGAGGGCGTCAGGCAGGCCGTTTTTGGAACCCGGCCTGAAGGTGATTGAGAAGCGGAACCTGGCGAAGAACAAAGACCAGCGCGCCTGGCGGGCATTCAGGCGCTTGGCAGATCGTAAGTACTCTAAGTTCTTGTGGTCCGTCAGGACCACAAACGGCAGGTCCGCCCCCTCTAGCCAGTGGCGCCACTCCTGTAAGGCGAGTTTAATGGCCAGGAGCTCTCTGTCCCCCACATCGTAGTTTCTCTCCGCCGGGGACAGGCGCCGGGAGAAGAAGGCGCACGGCCGTTTGGCGCCATCGTCAGGTGACCGCTGGGATAACACTGCTCCCACTCCCGTGTCCGATGCGTCCACCTCCACAATGCACTGCAGCGCGGGGTCAACCTGGCGAAGGACTCGGGAGGAGGAGAACTCCGCCTTCAGCGCCCTAAAGGCAGCAGCGACCTCTTCAGTCCACCGGAACGGGACCTTCGGGGACGTGAGGCGGGTCAGCGGTCCGACGATCGAGCTGAAATTTGGGACAAAGCGGCGGTAAAAATTGGCGAAGCCAACAAACTGTTGCACCTGCTTCCGGGATGCGGGAGTAGGCCACTCCACCACCGCCTTCACCTTGTCTGGGTCTGGGAGCACCTGATCTTGAGCGATGATGAATCCCAGGAAGGATGTGGTCCTAGCGTAGAATTCGCATTTCTCAGCCTTCACGTACAGACAATTCTCCAGCAGTCTTTGGAGGACCCACCTCACATGGACCTGGTGCTCGTCCCTGGACCTGGAGAAGATAAGGATGTCAGCTCCGCTAGCGTCCCAGGGATATCCCGTCCAGCCAGTTCATCCCTCAGATCACTATTGAGGCTGCGGAGGAACAGGCCACAGAGGGAGCGTTCCTCCCAGCCCAATTCCTCCGCCGCTACCCGGAAGTCGACCGAGTAGTCCGCTGCCGACCGGCCTCCCTGCCGGAGAGCGAGAAGCCGATCGACCTGGACCGTCTCGGTTTGAGAATGGTCAAAGACCTCCAGAAAGCGCCTCACGAACTGGTCATAGGTGAGGGTGGCATAACTGGGCCTCGCCATTACGGCGTAGGTCCAAGTTAACGCACGCCCCTCCAGAAGATTCCCTATGTAACCAATCCGACTGTGATCCGAGGGAAAATCTCCGGGCACACGGTGGAACACGGACTCACACTGCATAATGAACCCCCGCGCTCCGCCGAGCTTACCGCTAAAGCGGGCGGGGGTCGGAATCGGTGTGAGCCGAACCGGTGCCACTGGAGCCGGCTGGACGGCCGCTGGAACAGCAGGAGCCGCGCCACCCTGACGAGCCGGGGGGAACGGCTGTTGAGGATCTAAGCGGCCCAACCGGTTAGTTAAGTTTAATAATTGATTTAGGATAACCTGCTGTTGATAAGCAATCTGATCCACTCTAGCCTCGAGAGTGGTAAACCGGTGTGCGAGCCCGCCGTCCGCCGAGCCGCTCTGCTGAAGCCGTACTGACATAACGCACGGCTCAGGAGACGCACACACACAGGCTTAGAGTAGTTCAAAGAGTTTATTAACAGCAGGAGTGAATGAGTGCGTGTCTGCGGGATGTAAATGTGTTGGTGATGGTGTCTGCTCCAGGCACAGAGGCAGGTGACCGTACAGCCGAGCAACCCTATGGAGAGAGCACAGGGAGAGGGTGACGGGCATACACCAACACAGGAGGGATTTATGGCGAGAGAAGGACTTACTTGGTGGGTCAGGACAGCTGGCACAACAAGGGGGCAAAGCCCGGAAGACAGCCACCTGGAGAGCTCCGTACAGCAGCGAGGATTGGGCGATGGAGAGGAGATGTCCGCCGCTGGGGAATCCACCTGTGCACAGGGGAGAAGACTGAAGAAAAGAGGTAAGCGATCTTCTAACCAAAATGGTGACGCTGAAGGGAAGTATGCTCACAACGGTGAGGGACGAAGTCTGACGGCTTCAGGCCGAGCCTCCGGGCGAGACGGCCTTTATCCCTCGCCGCTGATGATTGTCAGGTGCGTGAGCAGGTGGCGCCGCTGATGAATGGCGCGGCGTGACAGTATTAGGCGCTCCATGATTTTGTAAGGAATGCTGAGTAGGGAGATTGAGCGGTAGCTTGCTGGTAGTTTGTGGTCTTTGCCAGGTTTTGGGATGGCAATGACCTTTGCTGTCCACCATTTCTTTGGGATCGAGTTTGTTTGTGTGATCCTTGTGTAGAATTGTGTCAACCAGGTTAGGGCTCGGGGGCCAAGATTTTTCATGAATTCTGGGAAGATGTTATTGTATCCTGCTGCCTTTCCACATTTCAGGCCCTGTAGGACTTTCTCCAGTTCAGCAGCCTCGAAGGGTTCAGGGTTCGTTTCCTCTACAGGCATTTTTTGGTGGTTTTTTTAGCTCAGTTGTAACTGCTCTTCTGATGTCTTTGTCTTGGGGTGCTTTGGCGATAGTCAGTAGGTGGGATGCAACTTGGTTGGGTGTGACGGATGCTCGGCTTTGGCTAGGGGGCTTCTGTGCAGCTCCTAGGCGACGGATGAGGCTCCAACATTTCCTGCTAGAGTGGGTAAAGCTCCAGTCAGCAACTGTCTCCTCCCATTTCTTTCGCCGGGCTGTATTTAGCGATTCAATGAGATGGTCTGCTATCTCTGGGTCCCCTGATGTTTGATAGGATTGTAGGAGGGCAGCACTTTCTCCGTCCAAACATGGGACATAGAGGGGTCGGTAGCCTCGTGGGATTGCAGTATGGGCAGCCTTGAAGATTGCGCTGCAGAAGCGGTTGTATGCTTCATCTACAGTGATGGTGTGGAGTGGGATGGTAACAACGCTCCGGTCCAGAGTTTCACTGAATTTCTTCCAGTTGGCTTTGCGGAAGTTCCAGCGCATCTTCCTTGGGCTGTATATGACTGGAAGTTGTAGGCCAATGTGTACAAGCAGGGGCCGGTGTTGGCTGTGTGGAAAATCATCAAGAATGAGGATCTGTGTAGGATATGGCTCCCCATTCAAAGAGCTGACCCAACACAGGTCAGGAGAATAGTCCTTCTTCCACCTAGCAGAGTGGAAGGTTCCTCTTTGTTTGGGGTCGTATATCAAAACAAGGTCATTTCTGGATGCCCAGTCTGAAAGTGCCTCCCCATCACTGTCCACTGCTGGGTACCCCCAGTCAGGGTGATGGCTGTTAAAGTCCCCCACATAGATGGCAGGGGGGGGCAATGGATCAGCGTTCTCGTCGCGCCCTCCACCAGTACCCAGGCTCGCCTGGGGAAGCTAATGATCCTACCAGCAGACTAAATTCGAAGAGACGACGCCTCTGTGCCAAGTCAAAGAAGAATCCTAGTCACAGTCCTAAAACCGAAAGCAAACAGCCCCAAGAGCACTTTGTGGTAGGATCTGCCCTTCGCATATTACAACTAAACGTTGAAGGCCTATCTGCAGCCAAGCGAAGCCTTATTGAAGTCCTCGCCTTCCAACATTCGATTGATGTAATCTGCCTCCAAGAGACTCATATTGGCACAGAGGAAGCTGGCCGCTTCACCATCAAAGGCTTTGACCTCCTGTGCTATGTTCTACATGCTAAACATGGACGTGCCACCTATGTGCGTTCTGACATAGTTGAAGCAAATCACCTGATAACAACACATTTCTCAGACACCATAATCATTGGTGGCTTCCATATTGTCAATGTGTACAAGCCCCCTAATACCAACTGGGATCTGCAGGTCTTACCCACCCTACCCCACCCCAAGTAATAAGGGTGAATGAGTGTGGATGAGTGTGTGGGGGAAAGCACGAGTGGATGTGAGTGAGTTCAAGGGTGAGAGTGAGAGTGTGTGTATGGGTGAGCGTGAGTGGGTGTGGGTGACTGTGAGGGCAAGTGGGAGTGGGAGCAAGATTGAGCGGATACGGAGTGGGTGAGAGTGGGTGGGTCTGCATGTGGGAGTGCGAGTGTGGGATTGTGTGGGGGAGAGGGTGAGTGAGAGTGAGTGAATGCATGTGAATGTGTGTGGGTGCAAGTGGGTGCATATGAGAACGTAAGGGAGTGAGTGCATGGGAATGGATGTGTGTGCTTGTCAGAGGGTGGTGGATTGAGGGGGTGGCACCTCCTGGGTGTGTGTGCTCCCTTGGACAGGGGGCTGGCCCCCCATGGTGCTCCTGTGCCTTGCTGCAGCCTTCCTTGGGGGTGGGGGCTTGGGGGTTCCCGGGGTGTGTGTCAGCGGCACTGGGGTGGGGGCAGGCCTGCTGTGGGGGTGTCTGGGCCCTGGTGTTTGCCCCACTGGGGGAGCAGCAGGGGCTGGCTGGTACGCGGGCTGGGGTCCACCACGCCGGCCACTTGGTGGCCCGGCCTCCCTCAGCTGTCTCTCTTGAGGTGGATGCCTGGTTGTCCTGGGTGTGATGGTGGTATTTATTGTGAAGTACGGTGTGATGACACCACCTTCCGGGTGCGCCACCACACCGCCCTCTAAATAGGGCCGTCCACCATTTTGGGCTCTCTCTTGCCCGGATGACCCCACACTGTGTGGCATACATTGTAGGTCAACCTGCTCTGCAATAAAGCACAGTTCCAGTGCAACCTCCTCGTCTGTCTCCTTTGTGCCAGGTTTGTGGACATAACATTTGGCAACTGAGGATTAACAAATGGTGGCATGCTTTACACTACTGCAGCCTTTTCTGGAGCTTCCTGGCGAGCCACCGATGCCATGGCCCGACTGGCCGGGGGCCTTCAAACCCTACATCATGGCTCTAGATCTGGAGAAGCTGGATGGAGTGAGAACGCAAGCACTGCTGGTCCACTTCCTAGGCACGGAAGGTCAGAGAGTTTTTCGGATGCTGAGTCCAACGGACTGTTATGAGGAGGCTATTGAGATGCTAACTAGCTACTTTGCTAAGCCCAAAAACATAACGCAGCTCGCAAAAACCCGCCACCATTGACGATAAGCTAAGCTAGCTAACCCCACACACTACAGAGACGGCATAAACGTTGCGGGCCCCGAAGGTTGGTAGGACTGCAGAGTGTTGTGAAGCTAGACAGCATGAGTGTGCCCATGATGATTGCCACCGCTGCCACGCCATCTATAGCAAGTGAGGCTGTGGTTCAGAGGCTCACCCCCCAGTGCCCTGATGCAGTGGAATTACTGGACGATGGGAACTCCAGTGCCGGCAGGAACATCACATTTGCAGTGCAGTACGACGAAAAAGTGATTCTAGCGTTCTGGTTCCAGGTGATATGCTGGGGTGGAAATGTTATGGGGTAGGATTTATTCAGTGATCTGGGGTTTACTTTCACAATCGGTGGGCAAATGGTCAGCGGCCCAACGGTTGGCGGCCCAGGCCCAGTTTGCCCAGGCTTCATTGATGTGGGTACGGCCGAAGAGCACAGTGTGGACGGTGAATGTAACACAGAGAGTGGATACGGCACGGACAGTGAAGACAACACCGAGAATGGGGAGAGACCGGGCACGCCTCTGTCCCTCGCACAGCCAGAGCCGAAGCTGGAGGAGAGGGATCCCGGGTTTGAAGGGACCAGTGCCGACGAGGTATTTATGGACAGCACCGACATCACAGCATCTGCTCCGCGCTCTCAAGGGGAGAGCTGCCCAGAGGGGGGGCCTGAGCACGCAGGGGGCCACTACGCACAGCAACAGCAGACGAACACGAATGCAGCACATGATGCGGCACAGCAGAGCACTTCTGACGGTTCAGTGGAAGAACCGGACAACTTCAGTGCTCAGGTCGAGTTTCAGCCTGCAACAGGTGAGGGGTCCACTGCGACAACGGTGACTGCTAAACCGCCACAGGGTAACGAAGGCGCCAGGCCGAAGGGGGGCACAGAGCTGGCAAACGCACAGCGACACATCGAACCAAATAAGGCGCCGCTACAAGTCATGGACTGGGTTCAGGTTTGCGCCGGTGGGGAACCAGGACAGCGACTGATTGGACCACAGCCAGCGAAACAATGGGCACCGCTGAAGATTGTGGCGAAGCTGGGAACAGCATATGTTCGACTGATGGATGATTCAGTGTGGCATGTGCACAAACTGCAGTGCGTCTGGGTGGCGGCTCCAGATGGCGGGGCTCCGCAGAAGTCGGCTGCCGCAGTGTGGGACCCAGACCCCAGCGTCATGAAGATTGGCCCTGGGGGTCCAAGTGCTCCTGGGAGGAGGCCACCATGAGCCCATTTCAAAACTCCGGGGGGGGGGGGCGGGGGGCTGCTTTGCAGCTCCAGGGAGGAGGCCGCCTCAGGGCCGCCTCAAAGCCCTCTGACTGGACTGTTCTCCCACATGCCAGTTTCTTTTTTTCCCAAGAGACTGTGCTGTGACAGCATTTTATGGTTATAGTTCTGTTTGATGTTCTGTGTGTTTAGCTTAGGAGCACAGCAAATTTTTAGTTGAATAAAGGACTTTTATTTTAACCAGTGGCAGAATATCTCACTGTGCTGTACGGCCTGTGTGACAGTCCACCCACCGGCCCTATTTTTGGTTTGTTTTGTGTGAATGTGTTAGGCCTTAGGTTATTATAGTTTAGAATGTGAATTAGCGCGGGTTTGACTTGAGTGAGTAGTTTTGGACCTTGTAAAGGGGGTGGAGAATGTGATGTGGGGTTTATTGTGAAGTATGGTGTGATGATGCCACCTTCCGGGTGTGCCACCATACCACCCTCTAAATAGGGGCATCTACCATTTTGGGCTCTCTCTTGCTCGGAAGACCCCACACTGTGTGGCATACAGTGGGGTAAAAAAGTATTTAGTCAGCCACCAATTGTGCAAGTTCTCCCAATTAAAAGATGAGAGAGGTCTCCAATTTTCATCATAGGTATACCTCAACTATGAGAGACAAAATGAGGAAAAAAAATCCAGAAAATCACATTGAAGGATTTTTAATGAATTAATTGGTAAATTCCTCGGTAAAATAAGTATTTGGTCAATAACAAAAGTTCATCTCAATACTTTGTTATATACCCTTTGTTGGCAATGACAGGTCAAACATTTTCTGTAAGTCTTCACAAGGTTTTCACACACTGTTGCTGGTATTTTGGCCCATTCCTCCATGCAGATCTCCTCTAGAGCAGTGATGTTTTGGGGCTGTCGCTGGGCAACACAGACTTTCAACTCCCTCCAAAGATTTTCTATGGGGTTGAGATCTGGAGACTGGCTAGGCCACTCCAGGACCTTAAAATGCTTCTTACGAAGCCACTCTTTCATTGCCCGGGCGGTGTGTTTGGGATCATTGTCATGCTGAAAGCTCCAGCCACGTTTCATCTTCAATGCCCTTGCTGATGGAAGGAGGTTTTCACTCAAAATCTCACGATACATGGCCCCATTCATTCTTTCCTTTACACGGATCAGTCGTCCTGGTCCCTTTGCAGAAAAACATCCCCAAAATATGATGTTTCCACCCCCATGCTTCACAGTAGGTATGGTGTTCTTTCTCTTCCAAACACGACAAATTGAGTTTTTACCAAAAAGTTCTATTTTGGTTTCATCTGACCATATGACATTCTCCCAATCCTCTTCTGGATCATCCAAATGCTCTCTAGCAAACTTCAGACGGGCCTGGACATGTCCGGCACTGCAGGATTTGATTCCCTGGCGGCACAGTGTGTTACTGATGTAGCCTTTGTTACTTTGGTCCCAGCTCTTTGCAGGTCATTCACTAGGTCCCCCCGTGTGGTTCTGGGATTTTTGCTCACCATTCTCATGATCATTTTGACCCCACGGGGTGAGATCTTGCGTGGAGCCCCAGATCAAGGGAGATTCTCAGTGGTCTTGTATGTCTTCCATTTTCTAATAATTGCTCCCACAGTTGATTTCTTCACACCAAGCTGCTTACCTATTGCAGATTCAGTCTTCCCAGCCTGGTGCAGGTCTACAATTTTGTTTCTGGTGTCCTTTGATAGCTCTTTGGTCTTGGCCGTAGAGGAGTTTGGAGTCTGACTGTTTGAGGTTGTGGACAGGTGTTTTTTATACTGATAATGAGTTCAAACAGGTGCCATTAATTCAGGTAACGAGTGGAGGACAGAGGAGCCTCTTAAAGAAGAAGTTACAGGTCTGTGAGAACCAGAAATCTTGCTTGTTTGTAGGTGACCAAATACTTATTTTACTGAGGAATTTACCAATTAATTCATTAAAAATCCTTCAATGTGATTTTCTGGATTTTTTTTTCTCATTTTGTCTCTCATAGTTGAGGTATACCTATGATGAAAATTGGAGACCTCTCTCATCTTTTAAGTGAGAGAACTTGCACACTTGGTGACTGACTAAATACTTTTTTGCCCCACTGTATGTTGTATGACAACCCATTCTGCAATAAAGCACAGTTTCAGTGCAACCTCCTCATCTGTCTCCTTTGTGCCAGGTTTGTGGACATAACACGGGCTTGTTGGCCTCGGGACATTTGTGCTCTGTGGGGGTTGGTGGCGCTGTCTTGCTTGCTTGGGATTTCCGGGGGGAAGGGTGTTGCTGTAACCTGCCATCCTCTTTGTATTGTGACGTATGCGAAGTTCACACAAAGAAGAGGAGCAAGATGATTGTGACAAACAGGCTTTATTCACACACCCCTGACTCCAACTACTACTGAGCACAGACAGGAGGGGAGGTCATTCTCCCAGACCTCCGTTTCAATCATGGTTACACACACATGATACATCTTGCCCTAATCCTGCCTATAAACACTGCTGGGTCATTATAACGCAGTTATAATGACACAGCAGTATAATAACTCAGTAATAACACATTTAATACACACATACAGTAACGTTTCCAACTGGCAAAGCATGCTGGGAAATCCCTGCCCCCCCCTAACATGGCCCCGACGTTACACTGCCCCCCCGCTGGACTGATTTCTGTCCCCAGAAAATTCAAAGTACACTTTCAGAAATCCAAATACAATGCGAGTCAGCCGGGTGCCTGGGCGGCACGCCATCTGAGTCTCGGTCGGAGTATCTGGTTTGGGTAGGGTTCCGGTTCGGCCACCAGCGGGTGGATGGACACATCTGACAGCCTCTGTAGGACCACACACAGTCTCTTCCCTGGCAGCGGGAGTCCCATGCCCTCTCCGGCCGACTCTCACCGCTGCCAGGTCTCCCAGGCAGCCGCTGCCCCGCGACCATGCAACCAGCCTTTGCCGAGCCCGGAAAAAGACTGGATCTGTCCTGCTCGCTCCGCTGCTGCTGCGCTCCAAAGGCCTCTGTGACGTCACCACCGGGGGAAGCATTTGCAGGAGGCGGCCTTTCCCCGTCCATGCCACCTCGCTCTAATTTAACGTCGGCGAGGGGCCAGTTTGTCATGCGCTGCGTGCGGGGCAGTACCGTGTGATGTACCCTGGCTCTGCGCAGCGGAAGCCCCCCTTCCTCGCGTCGCCATGGCTGTCTCCTTCGTGCACGCGCTGCCGTGGTCTGCCGTAGCTCCTCCTCCCACTCACTCTCAGCACGGCGGTTTCCTCCGATGACCAGTCGTTCAGCGCGGCAGCCAACTCGACCTGGGCCAGGTGGTCATCCAACAGGTTCTCGCCATTGTAGCGGGGAATCTTGGCCCGCTGCCGGATGGATGGGACGGTCACCTTCCGGTCGATCACCGCTGCTAATCGCTCTGGAATCGCCAGCCCGTCCTGCCCTGAAAAGGGCGGGAAACGGGGCTGGTTTGCTCTGCTCGGCCCGCTCTGCCTTGAAAAAGGCAGAGCAGTCCCGTCGGGTCCGCTGCTCCGTCCATCGCAGCGAGCCACTCCGGGGGCTGGCGTCTCAGCTTTACGCTCCGTTCCCAGCCGAGTGGTGAACCGCCCCGGCCGCTGGACCTCCGCCTGGATCCTCATCTTGCTCCATCCCCACTCCTGACTATCCTCTTCTGGATCATCCAAATGCTCTCTAGCAAACTTCAGACGGGCCTGGACATGTACTGGCTTAAGCAGGGGGACACGTCTGGCACTGCAGGATTTGAGTCCCTGGCGGCGTAGTGTGTTTCTGATGTAGCCTTTGTTACTTTGGTCCCAGCTCTCTGCAGGTCATTCACTAGGTCCCCCCATGTGGTTCTGGGATTTTTGCTCACCGTTCTCATGATCATTTTGACCCCACGGGGTGAGATCTTGCGGGGAGCCCCAGATCGAGGGAGATTATTAGTGGTTTTGTATGTCTTCCATTTTCTAATAATTGCTCTCACAGTTGATTTCTTCACGCCAAGCTGCTTACCTATTGCAGATTCAGTCTTCCCAGCCTGGTGCAGGTCTACAATTTTGTTTCTGGTGTCCTTTGACAGCTCTTTGGTCTTGGCCATAGTGGAGTTTGGAGTCTGACTGTTTGAGGTTGTGGACAGGTGTCTTTTATACTGATAACAAGTTCAAACAGGTGCCATTAATACGGGTAATGAGTGGAGGACAGAGGAGCCTCTTAAAGAAGTTGTTACAGGTCTGTGAGAGCCAGAAATCTTGCTTGTTTGTAGGTGACCAAATACTTATTTTACCGAGGAATTTACCAATTAATTCATTAAAAATCCTTCAATGTGATTTTCTGGATTTTTTTTTTTCTAATTTTGTCTCTCATAGTTGAGGTATACCTATGATGAAAATTGGAGACCTCTCTCATCCTTTAATTGGGAGAACTTGCACAATTGGTGGCTGACTAAATACTTTTTTGCCACACTGTACATATATGTACTGTATAAAGCTCCTTTTGGCAAAGTAAATCTGTTTGACACAATAAGGGAAACAGATTTCTGTTCTGCTCACCTAGCTGCTCGACAGGACAAGGGGAGAGAAAAAAGATTATTTAAAGGTAAAACTGCATTATAGGCCATTACATGCATTATCTGTGTTAATATGTTACTGAAGCAGCTGGTCCTGAGCCACATCAGAATGAAAACTGGGTGTGTATGATAATTTTCCTCAAACTACAATAATTTTAAGCTGCTGGTACGATACTTTAACATTTCCATCTGGCAACACTGGCTCATTGGCCTCTCTGTCCTCAGCGCAGATGAAGCATGGACAGCGGCTGCTTCCTGTCACTCTTGGTAAAACATGAACAGATCCAGAGAAAGTACAATCACAGAGGAAAATAGAATTTAATTCTGTGGGGACAGATTTTGACATAATAACGGGCCCAGGGAACGCGCACACAGGCTCAGGTGAGATTCAAAGGCTTTATTCAACAACAAGATGTGTATGGATGCGTGTGTGCGGAATGTGAATGGTCTGTGGGTGAACAGGGAGCGCCGGGGGCAGTATGACATGCCGTGCAGCCAGGCAACCCTATGGACAGAGTAGAGACAGGGATATGAGCAGACCTTCGCCATGCAGGGTTAATATACATAGCGTTGCTTACTTGCAGGTGTTACGGTGGCTGGCGTTGGCAAAGGAAACTCCTGCCTGGGAGACAGCGCCCTGCTGCGCGCTCAGCGATAAGAGGAAGAGGAGGACGAAGATGTGGCGAGGACGGGAGGAATCCGCCGCCGGGAGGATCCACCTGTGCGCAGGGGAGAAACTGATGGACAGGTGAGCAAACAATGCAGCTTACTTGCTGGTAGGAGAATAGCGCAGGTTGGGACAAGTCGATCCTGCAGAGGGATTGAGAGTGTTGGTGAACAGACGGCTCCAGACCGATGCTCTGGGCCGAGCGGGTTAAATAGCTGGTGATTGACGAGGTGCAGGTGTTTGCGCAGCTGAGGCAGATGACTGGTGAAGGCGAGTTGTGACAGTACTCCCCCCCCCCCCCCGAGCAGCGCCTCCTGGCGCTGGTTTATCCGGGTGCGCCCGGTGGAACTCCGTGATAAGACGCTTATCCAGCACAAAGGAAGGGTGCACCCAGGATCTCCACTCCGGGCCATACCCCTTCCAATCCACCAGATACTGCAGCCCACGACCTCGGCGTCGGGAGTCCAGGATGGAGGTGACCCCCTACGCCGGGTGGCCGTCGATCATCACGGGAGGGGGTGGCTCCCTAGGAGGAGGACAGAGTGGGTCAGAGATCACGGGCTTGACCTGGGAAAAGTGAAACGTGGGACAGACGCGGAGGGAGGGGGCTGAAACGTGAAACGTGGCGCCAGTTTCCTCTTCTCAGCCTTAAGGTTGACGTCCCGGGCCGATAGCCAGACCTGCTGGCCCGCCTGATAACTGGGAGCAGCTCTCCTGTGGCGATTGGCTGTAGTGCTGTTGCGCGCCGCCGTGCGTAAAAGCGCTTCACACGTCCTGGTCCATAGGCCCCGGCAGCGCCTCAGATGTGCCTGGATGGATGGAACTGCCACCTCGCCCTACTGCTCGGGAAACAATGGGGGGTCGTATCTCAATGACGCCTGGAAGGGGGACATCCCGATGCCCGATGACATCGTGGAATTATGGGCGTACTCCACCCAGGCCAGGTGTGAACTCCAAGAAGAGGGATTAGAGGAGGTGACGCAGCGCAGAGCAGCTTCTAGCTCCTGATTGGCGTGCCCATTGGATTGGGGACGGTGACCGGAGGAGAGACTCACCGTGGCCTCCAGAGCGTTGCAAAAACACCTCCACACTTTGGACACGAACTGGGGCCCCCGATCAGATACGACGTCGATCAGAATCCCGTGCAGCCTGACCACATGTTGGACTAGGAGATCGGCCGTCTCCCATGCCGTGGGGAGACTGTGGAGGGGCACAAAGTGGGCAGCCTTGGAGAATCGGTCCACAATGGTCAGGATGGTGTCGTATGAATTAGAAACGGGGAGGCCAGTGATGAAGTCTAGTGCAATATGGGACCAGGGTCTGCCAGGGACCTGCAGGGGATGGAGCAGCCCTGCTGGAGGTGAGTTCGGGGTCTTATTCGTAGCGCACTGGGGGCAGGCACGGACGTAATTGGCGGCGTCCTTCCGAAGACCTGGCCACCAGAAAGAGCGTTGAAGAAGGTCTACCAGCCGAGAGGTGCCAGGGTGACAGGCGAACTTGGATGTATGAGCCCAGTGGATGGCATCCCCCCGGACCGACAATGGCACAAAGAGCTTCCCTGCGGGGTCGCTGCCAGGATCCGGTTTGGTCTCCTGTGCCTTCCGGACCTTGTCCCTGATGGACCAGGAAACCGCCCCCACGACACACGAGGCGGGTAGGATGGTGTGGTCCCGCTCCTCCGGGGTCTCAGGAGCGAACTGTCTGGACAGCACGTCAGGTTTACCATTCTTGGAGCCTGGACGGTAGGTGATCATGAACCTGAAGCGGGCGAAGAACAGAGACCAGTGCGCCTGGCGGGCATTCAGACGTTTAGCCGACCTCAGATACTCCAGGTTCTTGTGATCTGTCCAGACCACAAAAGGCTGCGCTGCCCCCTCCAGCCAGTGATGCCACTCCTGCAGCGCGAGCTTCACTGCCAGGAGCTCCCTGTCACCGACGTCGTAATTGCGCTCAGCAGCTGACAGACATCGGGAGAAGAAAGCACAGGGGCGCAACACCCCATCCACCGGAGAACGCTGAGACAGGATTGCTCCCACCCCCGTGTCAGATGTGTCCACCTCGAGCAAGCACTGCAGCGAGGGGTCAACCTGGGTCAGGACCCGGGAGGAAGAGAACTCCGTCTTCAAGGTCTCGAAGGCTGATGCCGCCTCCTCGGTCCACTGGAACGGCACCTTGGGGGAGGTGAGGCGGGTCAGAGGGGTGATGATGGAGCTGTACTTAGGCACAAAGCGACGATAGAAATTAGCAAAACCAATGAACTGTTGCACCTGTTTCCTGGAGGAGGGAGTGGGTCACTCGACCACGGCTTTGACCTTGGCAGGATCGGGGAGAATTTGATCATGGGAGATGATGAAACCCAGGAAAGAGGTCTTCTTGGCAAAAAATTTGCACTTTTCTGCCTTAACATACAGTCTGTTTTCCAGAAGCCGCTGCAGAACCCGCCTCACGTGGGCCTGATGCTCCTCCCGAGACCTGGAGAAGATCAGAATGTCATCCAAGTATACGAATACGAAAACCCCCAGGAAATCTCGCAGGACATCATTGATGAGCCGTTGGAAGACGGCAGGAGCGTTGGTGAGCCCAAACGGTATGACCAGGTAGTCGAAATGGCTGCTGGGCGTCCGAAACGCCGTCTTCCACTCATCGCCCTCCCGGATCCGAACAAGGTGGTACGCGCTGCGCAGGTCCAGCTTGGTGAACCAGGTGGCCCCCTGGAGGGAGTCGAAAGCAGAGTCCATGAGGGGCAGGGTGTATCTGTCCTTCACCGTGATGTCGTTGAGGGCCCGGAAGTCGATGCACGGCCGCAGGGATCCATCCTTCTTGGAGACGAAAAACCCCCCAGCTCCGAGTGGGGACGAAGACGGGCGGATGATGCCAGCGCTGAGCGACTCCCTGATGTATGTGTCCATGGCCTCCCGCTCCAGGGTAGACAGGGTGTAGAGGCGGCCAGATGGTAACGGCGCCCCCGGGTGGAGGTTTATGGCACAGTCATACGGGCAGTGGGGGGAAGAGACATTGCTTTGGACTTACTAAAGACGAGCCCCAGATCGTGGAACTCCGGAGGAACCAGGGTGAGGTCCGGCGGGGATGAGTCAGGAGCAGGAGGAGGAGAAGACGGGGCACGGGCCGCAGACTGGAGACAGGCGCCCATGCAGACCGAGCTCGACAAGAGGACACTGCCGGACTGCCAATCAAGCACGGGGTTGTGGAGGCGCAGCCACGGGTAACCCAAGATGACTTGGGAATCCGAGGTGGGCAAGACGAATAGGCTGAGGTCCTCTCGATGGTTGCCAGAGATAATGACAGGCACCGGCTTGGTGCGATGAGTCACTTTTTCCAAGGGGGTACAAGAAAGAGTGACGAGGTTGAGGGGAACTGGTAGTGCTTGACATGGAATGCCCAAGCGGGTTGCCAGGCTCTTGGAAATAAAGTTTTGTTCGGCCCCCGAGTCCACCAGTGTGTGAGTGAGGTGCCCGATGGAGTTGTGACAGAACCTAATGGGCAGTGAACATTTTGAAAGGGGATTAGGCTGGGCGGCGTCCGCGAGGCCCCCTACAGTGACTCACGAACCCCCCCGTTTGGCTTGATCGGGCAATGCTCAACGGAGTGCTGGTCGCCCCCGCAATACATGCAGAGACCCAGCTCCCTGCGGTGCTGTTTCTCCACTAGGGGGAGCTTGGTTCGCCCGACCAGCATCGCCTCAGGATCGTTGGCGGACTCCAGAGCGGGTAACGCCAGGGGACGAGACTGAGAGGCGCGGGCAGAGGCTCCGTGCGAGCGGCTGTAGGACTTCTGCTCAGCGGCCCGCTCTTGCAGCCTATTATCCAAACTTATTGCTAGGGAGATTAAATCAGATAACCGTCCCGGCAGATCCCGGCTGGCCAACTCATCCCGCAGACTAGAGCTTAGGCTGCGGAGGAAGATGCTGCAGAGAGATGCCTCGCTCCAGCCAACCTCCTCCGCTGCTACCCGGAAGTCGACAGCGTAATCGGCCACCGACCGGCTACCCTGGCGAAGGTTAAGAAGCCGATCGGCTAGCACGCTGTCGCGATCCGAGTGGTCAAGCACTTCAAAGAAATCTCGCACGAATTGGGTATAGGACAGGTTCGCGTAGCTGGGCTTCACCATGACGGTGTAAGCCCAGGCTAACGCTCGCCCCTCCAGGAGATTAGCAATGTACCCAATCTGGCTGTGGTCAGAGGTGAAAGTCCCTGGGGACGTGCTGGAATACCGATTCACACTGCAGAAGGAACCCGCACGCTTCACCGAGCTTCCCGTTAAAGCGTGCTGGTGTGGGGATAGGTTTGAGCCGGGTTGGCGGTCCTGAGCTAGGCTGGCTAGCTAAGGGAGCGGCGGGAGCTGTCCCGCTAGGATGAGCCGGAGGAAACGCCTGCTGGGGATCCAGGCGATCCAAATGGTGAGTGATGCTAGTTAACTGATTAAGAATGACTTGTTGTTGATGAGCGATTAAATCCACCCGAGCCTCGAGGGTGGAAAGTCGGCGTGCGAGCCCGCTTGCCACTGGGCCGCCCTGCTGGAGCCGCACTGACATAATAACGGGCCCAGGGAACACGCACACAGGCTCAGGTGAGATTCAAAGGCTTTATTCAACAACAAGATGTGTATGGATGCGTGTGTGCGGAATGTGAATGGTCTGTGGGTGAACAGGGAGCGCCGGGGACAGTATGACACGGCGTGCAGCCAGGTAACCCTATGGACAGAGTAGAGACAGGGATATGAGCAGACCTTCACCGTGCAGGGTTAATATACATAGCGTTGCTTACTTGCAGGTGTTGCGGTGGCTGGCGTTGGCAAAGGAAACTCCTGCCTGGGAGACAGCGCCCTGCTGCGCGCTCGGCGATGAGAGGAAGAGGATGTGGCGAGGACGGGAGGAATCCGCCGCCGGGAGGATCCCCCTGTGTACAGGGGAGAAACTGATGGACAGGTGAGCAAACAATGCAGCTTACTTGCTGGTAGGAGAATAGCACAGGTCGGGACGAGTCGATCCTGCAGAGGGATTGAGAGCATTGGTGAACAGACGGCTCCAGACCGATGCTCTGGGCCGAGCGGGTTAAATAGCTGGTGATTGACGAGGCGCAGGTGTGCGTGCAGCTGAGGCAGATGACTGGTGAAGGCGAGTTGTGACAGATTTGTTATGTCCAAATAACATGAGACTGGAGCCTCAACCAGACACTGAACTGCCTTTATTATTGCGAACAACAGAATATACACTCCAGTCGTAGCCCGCCTGATGTCATTACCCCCAACCTCCTTGGCTAGGCTATGGCAAGCCCCGAGAGTCAAATCCCACATATAACACCCCCCCCTTACAAAGTCAAAGAACCCCCCCCCAAAAAAAGAAAAACAAACAAACAAACAAACAAACACAGTATCATCTTCCCTCTTTTATATATACATAACACTAAACAAGCAAAGCTCAGCCAACAAAACGGGCGTCTGGATAGACTACCAGAAGACCCCACCATGTTGGAGTGGGTTATTCTGCCACTTAGTCCCAACATGCATTAGCTAATGCTGTCCTTAATACATGGTCCTCTAGGTACCTGGGCCTCTGACGAACTCTAGCTGAGCGTCCCCTAGGCGGGGACTCTGCAACAGGCACTGTCAGCCGTGCCTACGAGTTCTCACCACCCCAGTCAAACCAGTCCCACCTCACGTCAGGCTGTCTCGCCATAGTTCTAGTTCTCTGTTCTGGTGGTGACTTTCTGAGTCTGGAGTGCCACCGTGAATCATCTGCAAGCTCGAATGTGTCCTGGCCCCATTGCTTCATGAGCCGCAGGGGCCCCATCCAGACCAGCTGCAGCTTATGTGTGCAGTTAGGGTGTCTAATCCAAACTCGGTCCGACACCTTCAGGCCGTGGGCTCTTGCTCTGTGCTTCCCGTCAAATCGTCACTTCATTTTACGCTGTTGCGCAGCGACCCGGTCCCGTGTAGAGTCCATATTCCTTGGAGGGTGAGTCGTGGGCAGCCTCAGTCGATCCAAAGGTAGAAGCAGTTCACGTCCCAGCATGAGAGCCACCGGGGAGCATCCTGTTGTAGCATGGGCTGTTGCCCTGTAATGAAGCAGTGTACTCTGGAGGGCATCCGGAAATGCGAAGCCGTCCACCAAATGGGCTCTCAGTCCATTTTTCAGGGTTTTGTTAAACTGTTCAATGCCCCCATTGGCCTGGGGATGGTAGAACGCGGTTTTAATGTGTTCCATGCCCCTACCACTCAAGAACTCTTCAAACGCCCCAGAGGTGAACTGCGGGCCATTGTCAGTCGTGATTGCATTTGGGACCCCCCACCTGGTGAACGGTGACGAGAGGAAACCCGTAACCACATCTGTTGTGACTGAATTAGTGGGTAACACCTCTGGCCACTTTGAGAACAAGTCGTAGGCCACGAGCAGGAACCGACTGTTCGGTGGTGCTGCGTGTATTTCGCCACAAATTTCCAACTGTATGTGTTTCCAAGGGCCTTCCGGGTACAACAATGGCCGCAGGGGTGGAGGGGGTGGTCCACCAGTCTTCCTGCTCTCCAAACACGGAACACAGTTTTTCACCATAGCTTCAATTTCCTTATCAATACTCAGCCACCGAAGAGAATCCCTGCAGCACTGCTTTACCCTGACCCCGCCCAGGTGGCCCTTGTGGAGCATCACTAGGACGCGTGGCCTCAGAGACACCGGGATTAGCGTACAGTGCCCCCTCACCACACGCACGTCATTCCAACAGCTCAGTTCGTCTTTAAAAAGGTGGAAAGGTGGCAGCCCGTCCTGAACCTTTGCGGGCCAATCCTCCCTAATCACCAAGCACAGTTCTGACAGCATGGGGCCTCGTTCCGACTCCGCCCAAAGTTCCTGGGGGGATACTATACCCCAGAGGGCCCCGTGCAGCATATTAACCAGATCCCTCTCTGTTGGCTCGTCATCCTCGTCATCAGCGAGGGACAGGACATCCGCCACTACGTTTTCCTTGCCAGGAGTGAACTGGTTGGTAAAATTGTAGGTAGGCCCTCAGCCGCTCCGTCCACCTGTGGATCCGCAAAGGTCTGTTTCCCGAACCTGACGTCTCCAATAATGTCATCAGCGCTCGGTGGTCTGTCCGTAGAGTGAAATGACACCCATCGAGGTAGATATGCCATTGTTCACACGCCCAGATGCAGGTAAGGGCCTCTCGCTCACCCACAGTGTACTTTTATTCAGCTGCTGAGAGAGACCTTCATGCAAACACCACCAGGTGCTCCGTGCCGTCCTGCACCTGGGACATAACTCCCCTCACTGCCGAGCCAGACGTGTCACAGGTCACAATGGTTGGCCATTTTGGGTCAAAATGGGCCAGCACCAGAGGGGAAGTGAGTTGACGCTTCAGCTTAGTAACCGCTGCTGAACAGGCTGGGGTCAATTGCCACGGCGCATCCTGTTTCAACAATGCCCAGAGAGGTCCAGTCGTCTCCGAGTAGTGGGGACTAAAACGCCCATAAAAGTTCATCATACTCAGAAACGAGGAAATCCATGCAGGTGTCGATGGTTCTGGGAGGCGTAGGACTGCCTCCACGTTTGAATGCAGGGGCCACAGCCCACCCACTCCCCCATCAATCGGAACCCCACAAACTTGATGGAGTCCGCCGCAAAAATACACTTTTCTCGGTTCAGGGTGACTCCATGTTCCTGTAGTACCGTCAGCACCCGTCCCAATCGATCATCGTGTTCCTCACGTGACGTGCCATGTACCACAATGTCATCAAGGTATGCCACCACACCCTTGAGGCCGGCCAGAATTGTAGACATTATTTTCTGGAAACAGCTGGGTGCTGAACTCAGACCAAACGGCATGCGGGTGTACCTGAACACACCCATGTGGGTCATGAACGCTGTCAGGTTCCTGCTGGCTGGGTGGAGGGGCACCTGCAGGTAGCCCTGGCGAAGGTCCAGCTTCATGAACACCTGTGAACCACTGAATGTTGCAGTAAGTTCCTCCATCGTTGGAAGCGGGTACTTGTCCGGAACGATCACCTTACCATACTGAGATCGATACATGGCTGGATGCCACCCGATTTTTTCTTGGCCACCACAATATTAGATATCCAGGGTGAAGCATCCACTCTTCCAATGATGCCTGCTTCCAGCAGTTTGGCCAACTCCGCCTTGACATCGTCCCATAGGATGAGGGGAAGCCACCATAGTGGTTGAATTTTCGGCGTCACACTTGGGTCTATGAGCAGGCGGTGGTGGAACACGCTGATGCATCCCAGGCCTCTGAACAGTGCCGGCCAGCGGACATGCCATTCGGGGTACACTGTCAGTACCGTTGAGCTCTCTGGGTCCTTGATGGAAAATCCCAATTCACTCAGCAGATCTATCCTTAGCAAGTCCGCCCCCGGCGCGAGATTTGAAGGATGAACGTAGGGACCGTCTTCAGCCCACATTTCACTGAAAAGTCGACCGTGCCTGCCATTTCAATCTCAGCATGGCCACATCTAAACATTCTCACTGCTCCAGCGTTGATGGTTTTATGTGGGAAAAGTCTCAAGTTTTAACATGTACCATTTCAATGGTCCCTTCTTCGCACGTGCCACACACACCTGTGTCGTGTTTCTGGACTCCGCCGCCAATGATTTAGTAGTGATAGAGTAAGCCCTGTCCTGCCCCCCAGTCTGCTGCCTCCTGGGGGTCCGCCCCAGAGAATTAGCCACCTTGTTAGTGGCTGCACTTGGTGGGGAAACTTGTGTGGCTACACTCCCTTTAGCCAACACTGGCAAACTCCGCTGAACTGTGGACTCACTCTGCCTAACCAGTTCAAACACGTTTTCCAACGATAGAGTATCTTTAGTTAGTTGTAGCTTGCTCTTCAGCCACACGTTGTTAGTACCATGGGCTTGCTTATCCTGGACCAGCTCCTCCTCGATAGGCCCGAAGGCACATTCTCTTGCTAGGCTGCATAGCTCCGTAATAAAGGACTGAGTGAACTCACCCGTTCACTGTTGGTGGTCAAAAAACTCCACGCCGTGATGGTGGAATGATCTCCGAAAACACAGTCCATTAATTCCAAACCGTCTTTCCACGAGCCGCTGCCACACAGCTCAAAAAAATCTGCTGGCCCTCCTCACTGAGGTAGTGGACCATTAGGCTCCTCCGTTTCTCCTCATTGACGCCACTCAGGCCCGCCGCAGCCACATACATGTCGAACATCTCCCTCCAGTGGGCCCACGGTATAGCTGGCATGTCCAGAGACTGTAAAAACAGAGGTGGTTGTCTGATACACGCCCCCATTTTAATCCTCATCACCAAATCATATGTCCGAATAACATGAGATGGGAGCCTCTCTCAACTGAGCACTGAACTATCTTTATTATCGTGAACAACACAATATACACTCCAGCTGTAGCCCGCCTGATGTCATTACCTCAACCCCCTCGGCTAGGCTACAGCAAGCCCCGAGAGTCAAATCCCACATAAAACAAGATTAATATTGCTTTCATCTATGGTTGTTGTGGAGAGAAGTTCCCCGCGAGAACACAAACAAGGAGAAAAACAGCCACCTCATTAGTGTCTACAGGTCCATAAAAAGTCATAAATGTGATTATCTAAAATCAGCGCCTTACTTAACCTTAAAAATGAGAAAAAAAATCCTTGAACTCCTGTTCAACAACCTTATAGTCGCCTGCGCTACAAAAGTTTTTCCTCAATCTGTGAATAAAGAAGAAAAGAGAGAGAAGTTTCTGACAGTGGTGCAGAGGTGAGCCTCTACATCAGCCTCTCAGCAGATTCGATGAAAACGGAGGCATACGGTAATCAGTGTGTGTGTGTGTGTGTGTGTGTGTGTGTGTGTGTGTGTGCGTGTGTGTTTGCATCTGACCGTCTGTCTGTTACCTGTTATGTCCACAAACCTGTCAGTAAAGAGATGGATGAGGATGTTGCACTGGAAGTGGGCTATATTACAGAACTGGATACACAGGCATTATACACTGTCATCATACCTAGTCGCCAGGGCAAGAGAGCCCCCCTTTGCAAAACACAGAACACACCTAATTCAGACCCTCCCCAATCTGGTATATTAGAAACCCCATTTAACATACTGAGACATTAGCAAACATTCAACATATTTTAAAACTTCAAACAAAACCTGGAGATAGGGTCCGTGGGTAGACTGCCACCAGACCCGATGCGGCTAAGTGGGGTATTCTGCCACTTGTTTAGCTGTGCTCCTACTTAAACAGTCTCTTTTTTACAGTCTCCCATGATAAGGGTGGTTCTACCTGGGGGGCCCTGCAACAGCCCTGCAGCGGACGCGCTCCTGGAGGCACCAGGCCCCCGGGACAAAGGCCGATCTTCATAACATAGGGGCCCGGATCCCACACCACAACCGCTGACTCCCACGCAGCTTTGTCACCCGGAGCAGCCACCTGGACACACCGCAGCTGGTTTGTGTATCGAACCAAGCCGTCTGTCAGCCGAAAACACGCTGTCCCCAGCTTCGCCACAATCCTCAGTGGTGCTCGTTGTTTCGCCAGCTGTGGCCCAGCCAGTCATCGCCCCGGTCTCTCATTGGCACGAACACGAACCCAGTCATGAACTGGAGTGGTACCGTGCTTGGCTTTATGTGCTGCTGTGCTCCCGGTGGCTCTGCGCGCTCATTCAACTTGGTACCTCCGTCATGCTGTGGCGGCTTGGCAGTCACCGCGCTCGCAGCGGACCCTTCACCCATCATCTCCGTCGTCGGTTGGGGCTCGTCATGAGTACAGAAGGTGTCCGGTGCTTCCCGGCGTTGTTCGTCAAAGCGGACTCTTCACCCATCAGCTCAGTCGCCCCCACTGTAGCCTGTTGAGCAAGGGTACTGAAGCAGTCCGGTTCCCCCTCTGGGCGGGTCTCCTCCCAAGAGCACGAAGTGTACGCTTTGGTGTCAGTACCATCCGTAAGTACCTCATCCCACACCACAACGTCGTCCTCCAGGTCCCGTGAGCCCCAACTGCCGCACCCGGACAATTCAAACCCAGTGCTGTCCCTAATGGTCTGTATGTAGAAAAGGTTGCATCCCATAATGTTGTCACCGTGTGCTGCCACCTGGAACATGAAGTCGTGCACAGCTTTGGACTTGTAGCGAGCAGTCAGTTCCACTGTTCCGACATTGCACAGTATGTGACCACTGTACCCATACAGCAGTGTTGGGTTCTTTCTGATTCTGTGGTTGGAGAAGAAGTTTTTCTCCGTGGCTCAGTTTAACGTCGACCGCACTGCCGTCGTGTCAAGCAAGAGTGGTACGGCTGCTCCATCCAAACAACTGTACAGTACGAATAACCGTTGATGCCGGGGCTCACTGAGTGAATGGTCGTTGTTGGCAGGTGGGCTGGCTCACTTGGCGGGCCCCACAGTGCTGGCGACCGGCATACCCTGGTGAAATGGTTCAGGCGCCCACACTTGTTACACGGTTTTCCTCTTGCCGGGCAAACTCGTGCTCCATCCCGGTGTGTCGGGGACTCACAACCCCCGCAGACTGGGCCTCTTGGAGTGGACCTTTGGCTTACTGCATACGCCTCGTACTCTTCTGCCGTGTACTCTTTGTCCTCTGTGTTCACCGCGTTAGCTAACATCAACTGTCTGGGTAGCCTCTGTGTTTGGCGCCCATTTAGCTCCGTGGCTAACTTCTCTGCTGCTTCTAGCTGGAGTGCTAGCTCAATCGCTCTAGCTAGCGTTAAGTCGTTAGGCGCCATTAGCAACCTAGCTCATAGCCCAGCATTACATGTGTGTTCGGCCAATTGGTCCCGCACCATTTCGTCTTCCAGCATCCCAAAATGGCACAGACTAGTCAACTGTCTCAGGTCAGCCACGAACTGCTGTATTGGCTCACCGACTCTCTGTCCTCTCTGGCGAAAGTGAATTCGTTGTACCGTCACGCTGTCCGGTATAGCAAAAATGGTTAGTTATAGTCAGAGTTGGGACCAGGAAGCAGAGTCGCAGTCTTACACGCCTCTCTGCAGCTCCTCTTCATCCGCCACCCCTCAGCTTAGCCCCTGTCTTCCCCATCAGAGAATCGTTGTCTGCTCCCTCCAAAATAAATAAAAATATAATGTATAAGCATCCCAAAGTGATAAAGCAAAATATTGGTAAAACTCAAATTAAACATAAAGCCTCTAAATTGAATGATTTGGCCTCTGTTCCTCCTCATAATTTAAAAATTAAATGTGGTTTATTAAATATTAGGTCTCTAACTCCCAAGTCTCTGTTAGTCCATGATCTGTTAATTGATCATCAGATTGATTTAATTTCCCTTACAGAGACTTGGTTAGGACAAGAGGATTATGTTGGTTTAAATGAATCAACTCCCTCTGGTTATTTAAACTGTCAAAATCCCAGAAGTTCTGGTCGTGGAGGAGGAGTAGCATCAATTTACCATTCCAAATTACTAGTTAATGTAAAGCAAAAAACATGTTATAATTCCTTTGAGGGCCTGGCCTCAGTGTTGGGCACTTTAGCAATTCCAGGTTAAACCCAATTTTATTTGCCATAGTTTATCGTCCCCCATCAACCTATTCAGAATTTTTATCCGAATTTCCTGATTTCTTAGCTGATTTAGTGCTGAAATCTGATAGAATAATTATAGTAGGGGACTTTAATATACATGTGGATGTAGATAGTGACTGCCTTAATGTGGCTTTTAATTCAATATTAGACTCGATTGGGTTTTCTCAGAAAGTAGGAAATTCTACTCATTACCTCCACCATACATTGGACCTTGTTCTGACATATGGCATAGAAATAGAAAATCTTGTAGTGTCTCCTCATAACCCTGTACTGTCAGACCATTGTCTGTTAACCTTTGATTTTACTATTTCTGACTATTTGGCTCCTAAAGAAAAATATTATCACAGTAGATGCCTCTCAGATGATGCTGTTTCCAAATTTATGCAGATTGTTTCCTCTATGCCATGTGTCAACACAACGGAAATAAGCTATAGACAGCTTGCTCCTTCTGTAATTGATAACATGGTGGATAGTGTTTCAGCTTCTCTGCATCAGGCTCTAGACTTGGTGGCCCCCTTAAAAAAGAAAAAGTCTAATCAGAGATTTTTAACTCCTTGGTTCAACACAGAAACTCGTAGCTTAAAACAGAAGACTCGTCAATTAGAAAGAAAATGGCGCTCTACTAATTTAGATGAAATCTATTTAGCTTGGAGAAATCATCTTTTAATTTATAAAAAATCTCTTAGAAAAGCTAGAACGAGTTATTACTCTGCATTAATAGAAGAGAACAAGAATAATCCCAGGTTTCTTTTCAGTACTGTAGCCAGGTTGACAAAGAGTCAGGACTCTGTCAATCCTAGCATCCCCTTAGAGCTTACTAGTCAGGACTTTATGAACTTTTTCAATAATAAAATTTCATCCATCAGAGATAAAATCAATCAGATTCTTCCCACAGTTAACTTAAATACTGTAACTACTACAACTCCTTCTATTGATGTCTGTCTTGATGAGTTTACTCCAATCGACCTTTGTGAGTTAGACAAAATAGTTTCCTCATCCAAACCTTCAACTTGTCTTTTAGACCCTATTCCTACCAGGTTATTTAAAGAAGTCTTCCCACTTATTGGTAGCTTTATTCTTCATATAATCAATTCTTCATTAACTTTAGGCCATGTACCGCAGGCTTTTAAAACGGCTGTAATTAAACCCTTACTCAAAAAGCCAACGCTAGATCCAGGAGCTTTAGCTAACTATAGACCAATCTCTAATCTCCCTTTCATTTCAAAAATCTTAGAAAGAGTTGTTGCTACGCAATTATTTGACCACCTGCAGGGAAATGGTTTATTTGAGGAGTTTCAATCTGGGTTTAGAATCCATCATAGCACTGAAACAGCCTTAGCGAAGGTCACTAACGACCTCCTCATTGCATCTGATAATGGACTAGTTTCTGTACTTGTCCTTTTAGATCTTAGTGCAGCTTTTGATACTATTGATCATAATATTCTACTTGATAGATTAGAACACTATGTTGGACTTAATGGAACTTCGTTGCAGTGGTTTAGATCTTATTTATCTGATAGGTTCCAGTTTGTTCATGTAAATGATGAGTTTTCTCTCAGCTCAAAGCTTAGTCATGGAGTTCCACAGGGATCTGTGCTTGGCCCTACTCTTTTTAGTTTATATATGCTTCCGTTAGGCAACATTATTAGAAAGCACTGTATACATTTTCACTGTTATGCAGATGACACACAATTATACCTGTCAATGAAGCCAGATGATACTAATCAATTAGCCAAGTTAGAAGCCTGTCTTAAGGAAATCAAAGTTTGGATGACTTGTAATTTCCTGCTATTAAATTCAGATAAGACTGAAGTCATTCTTGTTGGTCCAAAAAACCTTAGAAATTCCTTTCCAAATCAAACTTTCAGTTTGGATGCAGTTACTCTTTCTCTTAATAGCTCTGTGAGGAACCTCGGAGTTATTTTTGATCAGGATTTGTCCTTCAATTCACATATTAAATTTGTTTCTAAGACTGCCTTCTATCATTTGCGTAATATTGCCAAGATTAGGAGCATCTTGTCTCAGAGTGATGCTGAGAAGCTGATCCACGCTTTTGTTAGCTCGAGATTAGATTATTGTAATTCTTTATTATCAGGCTGTCCTAAAACATCTTTAAAAAGTCTTCAGCTGATCCAAAATGCTGCAGCAAGAGTTTTAACAGGTACTAGAAAGAGAGATCATATCTCTCCGGTTCTGGCCTCCCTTCATTGGCTTCCCATAGAGTTTAGAATTAAGTTTAAAATCCTTCTTCTTACTTACAAAGCTCTAAACAATCAGGCTCCTTTTTATTTAAAAGATCTGATACTACCGTATCATCCTAACAGAGCACTACGCTCCCAAAATGCAGGTTTACTTGTAATACCTAGAATCTCCAAAAGTACAATGGGAGGCAGAGCCTTCAGTTATCAAGCTCCTCTCCTGTGGAATCAGCTGCCAATCTGGATTCGGGAGTCAGACTCGATCTCTGTTTTTAAGAATAGGGCTAAAACCTACCTTTTTGATATAGCCTACAATTAGGGAGGGATCATGTGTTTTCTGAACCCTCCCTTAGTTATGCTGCTAATAGGTTTAGTCAGCCGGGGGACCTCCAGTAATGCACTGGGCCTCACTCCTTTCCTCACTCTCTATGAAATATTTTTTTTTTTTGCTGGTCATTAACATTTGTTTGTTCTCTCCCATAGATTGAGTCCCCATCGTGCTGTTTGCTCTCTACATGTCTGTTCTTTTCTTCTTCTCTATCCCCTCACCCCCCAGCCAGTCGCAGCAGATGACTGCCCCTCCCTGAGCCTGGTTCTGCTGGAGGTTTCTTCCTGTTAAAAGGGAGTTTTTCCTCTCCACCGTCGCCAAGTGCTTGCTCACAGGGGATCGCCTGATTGCTGGGGTCTTTCTGCAACTGTGGGGGTCCTCCCTACAGTTGATAGTGCTATGAGATGACTGTTGTTGTGAAATGGCGCTATATAAATAAAGTTGAATTGAATTGAATTGAATTAGTTATTAGCTCCACAGCCTCCTCATACAAGTCCATCGCGCCAAGCGTGCAGAGAATCCTTTCACCCTCCGTGCCTAGGTTGTGGACAAGCATTGCTCACATCCTCACCTTATCCAATTTTGCCAGGTCCAACACTGTAATATAAGTCTCAAACGCCTCCAGCCATTATGGCCATGGAACTGGCGGTTCCCCTGGGAGCTCGAGGAAAGGCCGCAGCGGTGTTACGCACGCCTCCATGGTTTATCCTCCATTGCAAATGTTATATCCACAAACCTGGCAGTAAAGAGACGGACAAGGATGCTGCACTGGAACTAGGCTTTATTACAGAACTGGATACACGGGCATTAGACACTGTCATCATACTGAGTGACCAGGGCAAGAGACTCCTGTAATGGTGAACTCTCCCATATAGTATATGCCAGCGTGATGACGTCACCAGCCGGCTGCGTCATCATGCCGCATATTGTAGTAAATCCCATCATCACATTATCACATCATCACATTTTTTTTTCTTTTTAATCGCGCCGGAGGCAGGGCAGCTGTACCAGCAGCAACTCTCTCGTGTCTTTGTGTTTCTATCTGTTTATTCCTGTATATAGTGTGTCTCTTATTAACCAGGGCTCTGTAGGAATACTCGGACTAAGAATGGACCAACTTTTTTCTCTATTTTAGCCCGGTCTTTCTCTAGTTTTCTTTTCTTTTCTCTTCCTCAGGCAATGGAGATCAACAGAGGTGGGGGTGGATGCACTGTTTACACATGCAAACTGTCATGTCTGGCCCTCACGAGCCAGAATAAGACGCCACAAGTCACCAGTGAGTTTTGCAATGATGGTGATTTATTAACAAGACACAAGACGTAACACAAGACTATGATAGACTGACGAAGATACACTAAACAGAGCATGGGACCGTAAGGCTAACCCCAGCCACTTACGATCTAAAACATGACATGACATGAGCAAGCAGAGCACAAGAATATACACGAACCTGACCAGACCAGAATGATGGATGTCTGACGATTGTTGACTTGTGCTCCCGCAATTGGACTGCTGTCAGCACCCGCCTTATAAGGGCGAATGCTAACGAGCAGTAATGACAGACAGCTGACCGGCCTTGACAGGCGGAAGCCCCACCGAGCGCCTTCACAATAAGAGCCCGGTGAGGCCAGAATACAACCCACAGCTGTCAAGGCCAACAGTGAGCTATGCGTGGCCCGAGCGTGGACAGGACCAGCGCTCGGGTCGTAACAGTACCCTCCCCCGAAGGCGGGCTTCCAGAACGCCCATGGACCACCCTGCCCCCCCCCACCCCATCCAGGGTGGGTGGCTGGGGGTAGGTCCAGAGGGAGAGAGACCAAACCCAGAATCAATGCAATAACCAGAAAAAACTAAACACAGGACAATGACAAGAAAATCCAAATACTCAATGACAAGAAATACCAAATCCACAGATTAAATTAAACACTCAACTAATGATTACAGAAAATTGCACAGGATATCATGGAGAAACAAAAAAAAAACAGAATTACTGGGTCAGAAAAACTAAATACAGGACAATGACAAAATACCAAATACTCAGATTAAATTAAATGCTCAACTAACTACGGCAACAGCACAGGACAGAAAGACAAAATTAAATCCTTGCCCACATGTTTCACAAGAAAACGGTTTCTCACCTGTGTGAATGCTCAAGAGACACTTCAAATAACCAAGTACAGGAAAACAGAACTCATACTTTATACGCAAAACAGACTCATACTTTATACGCAAAACAAAATAGAGCAACTGCAAGACATGAAGGAATACAGAATATCAAGAAAAACAAAACCGCACAATAACTGGATCAGGACAACACCAGAAAGTAACCACTACCTCCCCCCAACAGTTTATGGCAACTGGTGGAGGCCCGGTGCCATAGGAACAGTTCCGGCGGTCTCCCCGCGTCCAACGGCCGGCGGGTGGTCATGGGAGGCGGAACATGACCAGGCGGCTCACCACAGTCCAACGCCCAGCACGTCTGCTCCTCTGGTGGCCGAACCAGGTCGCCCAACGAAACACATAACACGTCGGGTGGCCGACCCGAGGCACCGAACCGGCGAAACAGTTCCTCAGGCGGCTGACCCGTGTCCCTCAGCCACCAGTCCTGGGGAAAAACAGCTCGCGGTGGCCTCCCTGACGAGGACAAAACTCGGGAGAGCCGGGGCGAGCGAACAGGAGCCCCCACGGGCTCCAGCGATGATGCACAGGGGCGGTGACTCAGAGGGGACAGATGACCAGGATGAGCCTGTAATCCGTTCGGCGGTGAAAGGTCTGCAGCTCCTCCCCCGTCCGCGGACCACGCTGGTGCTGCACCTCCACTGGACCCCGATTGGGTCCCAGCTGCACCCACATCGGGCCCCGATTGGGCCGGAACCGCACCCGTGGTGGACCCCGATCGAGCCTCTGACGCACTCACGTCGGACCCCGATTGGGCCAGAACCGCACCTGCGGCGGACCCCGATTGGGCCTCCGGTACACCCACATTGGACCCCGATTGGGCCAGAACCGCACCTGCAGTGGACCCCAATTGGGCCTTTGATGCACCCACGTCGGACCCCGATTGGGCCACAGCAGCCTCCACGACGGACCCCCACTGGGTCGGTGCAGCTCTGCTGACGATCTCCACCCCCGAACCTGGGACCTCCAACCCAGTGACTCCGACCTGTTCCACGCCGGCGACACTGCGACAAGGCTCAGAAACAAGAAAACCAGGATCAGAATCACCGGTAGCAACAGAACCCAGCGAGATGAGCTCGGGCGCAGCAGACGGCTGCTCCTCACTCGCCTTCCCGAGAGGCAGGCAAAAATGCTCCAACACAGGGGACAGAGACAAAAGAGGGAGCACTTGCCTGCACTCGGGTTCTGTTGCCACCCAGGACTCCGACGATCCAGGTTCAGGGCGGCGACTCTCGTCAGCAGGCTCGAACTCAGCTGCGTCGGACTCCGCAGCTGGCAGGATGTCACTTGCAGCCTGAGGTTCCTCCCACGCTGCTGTCCACGCCGATGACCCGTCTGGCGTGGGGGCAGGGGACCCTCGACCCACTGGCTCGGACCGCTCCGGCGAGGAGACCCGGGGACGCTTCTTCGTCGGCTCAGGCTCCGGGCCGCAGTCCGCTCTTCTCCTCCGTCCACGACGTGGCTGCAGGGCCGGATCCAGGCTTTCCAGTACTACAGGCCCCCTCTTCATCCGACGACGTTGGCCTGGCGTCACGGACCGCTCAACCGGGGGGGACACAGAGGCAGCAGGTTTAGTCATTTTCGCTACAGCAGGTGGAAGGAGCTCGGGGGGCTGCGAACCCCGAACTCCGCCCCCAGGAGTCAGACAAGGCAGATTATAATCAAGATGTAATGAGTTATCATGCACTTGCCTTTCTCCCAGGGAAGAGATGGTTCCTGCTGCAGGGGACGTTGTTCCTCCTTCTCCCCGCTGGATGGCGACAGAGGGCCCCCTGGATGGACGAGGTGGAGCCGCTCTCAGAGGTTCGCTGACGGGCTTCACCGGCAGCGGGTCCAGCAGGGGATTCTGCTGAGGAATACTTGGGCCGTTGCGGAGACGTCGTCATCGGCCCACAGACAGCGTGAACTCCTGGACCGGTTCCGGGACAGGAACGGGACTCCAACGCAGGGAGCGAGGATGCCTCCTCCTCTGCTTCCTGCTTCTTTCCTCCTCCAGCCCACGGAGTATCTCGCGCTGCATAGCGAGTTCATCTCTCCTCGTCACCACCGCTGGGTGATCATCGTAGAGGAGAGGAAGGTTGTCCAGGAGATCCTCAGCAACGTCCAGATGCCAGTGCATGTCATTGGGGTTGTCGTCAAAAGTTGCGGCGAGGAGCGCTCCGTCTACATACTCCAGAGCGTCCGCCTGCTCGTGGTTCAGACGCCGACCGTGGCTCCTGAATGACGGCATTTTCCCCAGCAGTTGACACCCAGACAGGGAAGAACAATTGTCCAATTACTGCAAAAACTCACAGTGAAAGGCGTCTCAGTGTGGCGTCTCCATTTAGACGTCCGGGCGAGAGCATACTGTCATGTCTGGCCCTCACAAGCCAGTATAAGACGCCACAAGTCACCAGTGAGTTTTGCAATGATGGTGATTTATTAACAAGACACAAGACGTAACACAAGACTATGATAGACTGACGAAGATACACTTAAACAGAGCATGGGATCGTAAGGCTAACCCCAGCCACTTACGATCTAAAACATGACATGACATGAGCAAGCAGAGCACGAGAATATACACGAACCTGACCAGACCAGAACGATGAATGTCTGACGATTGTTGACTTGTGCTCCCGCAATTGGACTGCCGTCAGCGCCTGCCTTATAAGGGTGAATGCTAACGAGCAGTAATGACAGACAGCTGACCGGCCTTGACAGGCGGAAGCCCCACCGAGTGCCTTCACAATAAGAGCCCGGTGAGGCCAGAATACAGCCTACAGCTGTCAAGGCCAGCAGTGAGCTATGCGTGGCCCGAGCGTGGACAGGACCAACACTCGAGTTGTAACACAAACAGCTGATTGCGCTGAGGAGGCCGGAGCCTGGAGGCCTGCGGCCGGCAGTGAAGCCCCTCATCCTGGATGAGCTGAAGAGGAGACACTGCGGGCAAAGGGCTGGAGCGAAGGTGAGGAGGAGGAGGAGGAGGAAGCATAAGCCAGCTATACCGATGGTCATCACCGGGAACATGCGATCGCTGGGAAATAAAACAGATGAGCTTACAGCGCTGGTCAGGATGCAAAAGGAGTATCGTGAGTGTAGTTTCATGTGTTTTATGGAGACATGGTTACACTCACAGATCCCGGATGTAAATGTAGCGATACCTGGCTTCAAGACTATACGGGGGGACAGAGACATGAAAAGCAGCAGGAAAAAGAGGGGAGGAGGATTGGCACTTCTTGTTAATGAGCGGTGGTGTAATCCTAGACATATTTATGTAAAGGAAAAGTGCTGCAGCCCGGACATTGAACTGCTGGCTGTTAGTATGAGACCTTATTACGTATATGCCACTAGAAATGAAGTGCACTTTAATTATTATCGTCTGCGTCCCTCTGTCAGCTGATACAGCAGTGGCCTGTGACGTCATCAGCTCCACTGCGGCCACATTACTGGAGAAGCACCCGGATGCATTCATGGCTGTCACAAGTGATTTTAACCATGTCTTAGCGGGAAAAACACTACCAAACTTTCACCAGTTTGTTGACTGTCCCACCAGAGAGAACAAAACACTGGATTTACTGTATGCCAATGTCAGAGATGCATATAGTGCCACAGCTCTACCCCCCATTGGCAAATCAGATCACTGCATGGTCATGTTAACACTCATGTACGTCCCCCTAGTGCAAAGGCAGCCTGCTTATACACGGACTGTGAGGAGGTGGACACAGGAGGCTGCTGATGCACTTCAGGACTGCTTTGAGACAACAGACTGGAGCGTACTCTGTGAACCACATGGGGTGGACATAGACAATATGACTGACTGCATCACAGAATACATCAGATTCTGTGAAGACATGACCATGCCAGCTCAGACTGTACACTGTTTCTCCAACAACAGACCATGGGTCACCAGTGACTTAAAAGCACTTCTGAACTAAAAGAAGAGAGCTTTTAGGGCTGGAGACAAGGAGAAGCTGAGGGGAGTGCAGCATGAGCTGAGAGAGATGCTGAGGAGGTGCAAGGACAATTATAGGAGGAAGTGGGAAGAGAAACTCAGGAAAAACAACATTAAAGATGTGTGGGAGGGAATGAAACAAATAACTGGGTGCAAGGGGAGAGTCGGGCAGCCATCTGGGAGCCAGGAGAGAGCTGAGGAACTGAATCTGTTTTTTTAATAGGTTCAACGCACAGTCTGTCACCCGAGCAACACAACCAGACCCCCACGCACCCCTCCCCACCCACCCTCCTGTGCAGAACCTCTTTCCATCTCCCCCCTCCTCCTCCTCAGGGGGCACTGGGACCCTCCCTCACTTCACGGTGACTACAGATCAGGTGGAGAAACAGCTGGAGAGACTCTGTCAGCAGAAGGCTTCAGGCCCTGATGACATCTCCGCAAGGACCCTGAGGACCTGTGCCAACCAACTAGCTCCAGTACTGAAACACCTGTACAACCTGAGCCTGAGTCTGGAGAGAGTACCGGTGCTGTGGAAGACATCCTGCCTGGTTCCTGTCCCCAAGAAGTCATCTCCATTGGATTTGAATGACTACCGACCAGTTGCCCTCACATCTCATGTGATGAAGGTCCTGGAGAGACTGATCTTAGCCCACCTGAGGCTGCGGGTGAAGACGTGGCTGGACCCTCAGCAGTTTGCATATCAGCCCCATTTAGGAGTTGAAGATGATGTCATCTACCTGCTGCAACAAGCCCATCTGCACCTGGATGGTGGAGGAGATACTGTGAGAATCACTTTTTTTGATTTCTCCAGTGCCTTTAACACCATCCAGCCTCTGCTGCTGGGTGAGAAGCTGCGGGTGATGGGGGTTGACAGCTCTGTGATCTCCTGGATTACCGACTACCTGACAGGCAGACCACAGTTTGTCTGGCTGGGCAATGTCTTGTCGGGGGTGGTGGTTAGTGATACAGGAGCTCCACAGGGGACTGTGCTCTCTCCTTTTCTTTTTACCTTATACACCACTGACTTTCAGTACAACACTGAGTCATGCCACCTGCAGAAATTCTCTGGTGACTCAGCTGTTGTGGGGTGTATAAGAGGAGGAGAGGAAGGGGAGTACAGGGCACTGGTAGAGAGATTTGTGGAGTGGACGGAGCAGAATCACCTGAGGTTGAATGTCAGCAAGACCAGAGAGATGGTGACTGACTTCAGGAAGAGGAAGACTCCTTCTCAGCCACTGCAGATTAGGGGAAAGGATGTGGGTGTGGTTGAGGACTACAATTATCTGGGTGTCAAGATCAGCAGCGGGTTGGACTGGAGATCCAACACCGATGCTGCGCACAAAAAGGGGATGAGCAGACTCTACTTCCTGAGAAAGCTGAGATCCTTCAACGTGTGCAGCAGGATGCTGGAGCTTTTCTACCAGACCGTTGTCGCCAGCGTCATCTTCTTTGCTGCGGTCTGTTGGGGTAGCAGTATCAGGGCCAGAGATACCAACAGACTTGACAAGATTATAAAGAGGGCTGGCTCTGTAATTGGTCTCAGACCGGAGACCTTTGAGACAGTGGTGGAGAGGAGAATACTAAATAAACTGCAATCCATCATGGACAATCCTGATCACCCCCTCCACCACACACTAGATAGACAGCAGAGCACTTTCTCCAGTAGACTACTACAGCTTCGTTGTCGAACGGCCAGGTACAGGAAATCTTTCCTGCCACATGCATTTTCACTGTACAATAACTTACTATGATGTTGTATTCTGGTCATAGCTATGCTGCCACTCTGCACCTTACGGACTAACTGGTACCTCATATTTTTACTCTGTTCCTGATAGTCCTTCTTTGTGCAATGGGATGATTCATGTGTTTATACGGGTCATCATATATTAAGCTATGATGTATATAGGTTTTATAGTTGTGTTAGTTTTACTTTCCATGGGTAATGGTGGGCTGCACGGTGGCGCAGTGGTTAGCACTGCAGCAGCACAGTTTACCCTTGGTTGGGGGATCGTGGGGATCATGGGATCGTGGGTTCCATCCCAGCCCCCGACCAACAGTGATCTGTGTGGAGTTTGCATGTTCTCCCCGTGTATGCATGGGTTTACCCCAGGATTTCTCCGTTTTTTTTTTGTTTTTTTTTGTTACTTATTTGTACCCGTAGGTAGATTTGGTTTGCAGTCTGGTGACAAGCCACCGGCTGCTGGTCGCTGCGTGTGCGAGCACCCTAAACCTACATGTTTTTGGTATGCGGGAGGAAACCGGAGAAATCCCGGAGTAAACCCGCGCAACACGGGGAGAACATGCAAACTCCACACAGCTCACTGTTGGTCGGGGGCTGGAATCGAACCCACGATCCCCCCGATCCCCCGGCCGAGGGTAAAACTGTGCTGCCACAGTGCTAAACCATTGTGCCACCGTGCAGCCCACGGTGCACGGTGGGCTGATCCCACTGGGCTCCTGATCACTGATCCTCCATGCAGGTTTCCTCCGGCATGCCAAAAACATGCAGGTTAGGTTAATTGGAGACTCTAAAGTGGCCCTAGGTGTGAATGTGTGTGTGAATGGTTAAGGGGTAGCGCCGTATCGTGGCTGCTTCATCCATCCAGGTGGTGGATGACCCTCTGGGGATCAATAAAGTATACTAAATCTAAAAAAAAAAAAATCTAATCCCTTTGTCTGTCATGTGTGTGTTTCTGTTGTTTGGTTGTCTACTGTCATGCTGCTGTTACACTGTAATTTCCTAGTTTGGGATCAATAAAGTACATCTATCTATCTATCTATCTACAGTGGGGAAAAAAGTATTTAGTCAACCACCAATTGTGCAAGTTCTCCCAATTAAAAGATGAGAGAGGTCTCCAATTTTCATCATAGGTATACCTCAACTATGAGAGACAAAATGAGGAAAAAAAATACAGAAAATCACACTGAAGGATTTTTAATGAATTAATTGGTAAATTCCTCTGTAAAATAAGTATTTGGTCAATAACAAAAGTTCATCTCAATACTTTGTTATATACCCTTTGTTGGCAATGACAGAGGTCAAACGTTTTCTGTAAGTTTTCACAAGGTTTTCACACACGGTTGCTGGTATTTTGGCCCATTCCTCCATGCAGATCTCCTCTAGAGCAGTGATGTTTTGGGGCTGTCGCTGGGCAACACGGACTTTCAACTCCCTCCAAAGATTTTCTATGGGGTTGAGATCTGGAGACTGGCTAGGCCACTCCAGGACCTTGAAATGCTTCTTACGAAGCCACTCCTTCGTTGCCCGGGCGGTGTGTTTGGGATCATTGTCATGCTCAAAGACCCAGCCATGTTTCATCTTCAATGTCCTTGCTGATGGAAGGAGGTTTTCACTCAAAATCTCTCGATACATGGCCCCATTCATTCTTTCCTTTACACGGATCAGTCGTCCTGGTCCCTTTGCAGAAAAACAGCCCCAAAGTATAATGTTTTCACCCCCATGCTTCACAGTAGGTATGATGTTCTGATGAAGTTGAGTTGATGATGAAGTTGAGTTTTTACCAAAAAGTTGTATTTTGGTTTCATCTGACCATATGACATTCTCCCAATCCTCTTCTGGATCATCCAAATGCTCTCTAGCAAACTTCAGACGGGCCTGGACATGTACTGGCTTAAGCAGGGGGACACGTCTGGCACTGCAGGATTTGAGTCCCTGGCGGCGTAGTGTGTTACTGATGTAGCCTTTATTACTTTGGTCCCAGCTCTCTGCAGGTCATTCACTAGGTCCCCCCATGTGGTTCTGGGATTTTTACTCACCGTTCTCGTGATCATTTTGACCTCACGGGGGGAGATCTTGCGTGGAGCCCCAGATCGAAGGAGATTATCAGTGGTCTTGTATGTCTTCCATTTTCTAATAATTGCTCCCACAGTTGATTTTTTTTCACACCAAGCTGCTTACCTATTGCAGATTCAGTCTTCCCAGCCTGGTGGAGGTCTACAATTTTGCTTCTGGTGTCCTTTGACAGCTCTTTGGTCTTGGCCATAGTGGAGTTTGGAGTCTGACTATTTGAGGTTGTGGACAAGTGTCTTTTATACTGATAATGAGTTCAAACAGGTGCCATTAATACAGGTAACGAATGGAGGACAGAGGAGCCTCTTAAAGAAGAAGTTACAGGTCTGTGAGAGCCAGAAATCTTGCTTGTTTGCAGGTGACCAAATACTTATTTTACTGAGGAATTTACCAGTTAATTCATTAAAAATCCTTCAATGTGATTTTCTGGATTTTTTTTTCTCATTTTGTCTCCCATAGTTGAGGTATACCTATGATGAAAATTGGAGACCTCTCTCATCTTTTAAGTGGGAGAACTTGCACAATTGGTGGCTGACTGAATACTTTTTTGCCCCACTCTATCTATCTATCTATCTATCTATCTATCTATCTATCTATCTATCTATCTATCTATCTATCTATCTATCTATCTATCTATCTATCTATCTCAGAATCAGAATCAGAATCAGAATCAGATTTATTGCCATTGTTCATGTTGTACACAAACTAGGAATTTGTCTCGGTGCAATGCTGCAACATTAAACATGATAAAATAAAAGAAATAAACTATACATGCAATAAAGTGTAGAATAAGAGTGAGTAATACTGGTCAGCAGTTAAAATATATTAGCGAGCAGCAAATAATGTGGAGAACCATATAGTGCAGTCGGTAATGCAGGAAGAAAACAGTGATGATTGACATGAGTCTGGTTGAGCTGCTGTACATAGTGCACGAGAGTCAATAAGTCACTTAGTGTTCAGCAGTCTGATGGCAGAGGGGAAGAAGCTGTTCATGTGACGGGAGGTTTTAGTCTGGATGGACCGAAGTCTTCTCCCTGAGGGGAGGGGGGCAAACAGTACGTGACCAGGGTGTGAGGGATCGGCTATGATCCGGCCAGCACGCCTCCGGGTCCTGGAGATGTACAGATCCTGGAGAGATGGGAGCTTGCAGCCGATCACCTTCTCAGCAGTGCGCACGACGCGCTGCAGCCTTAGTCTGTCCCTGGCAGTGGCTCCTGCGTACCACACGGTTATGGAGGTGGTATGATAGATCTATCTATCTATCTATCTATCTATCTATCTATCTATCTATCTATCTATCTATCTATCTATCTATCTATCTATCTATCTATCTATCATTACCAGCTTTTCAGCTTGCTCGGTCAAAATTAAATGCAACTATAGGCTTGTATCATTGTATGGCCATATTTTCTCAACTTTTAGTTTGCCACAATTTCGAGATAAGGCTTTGTTTTCAAAATAAACACAAAAATAACTCACCTTTACCATCAATGGAACGGTCTTGTAATAACTGTGCCCGGCCACTAGAGGCGGCAGTACAAGTCCCAACATTCCTCGCCCGCAAATAGTCACAGTGACTTGCACATGCACCTAGAAACTCCCACCAAAGGGAAGTAATAAGCAATCTGCCAATACTGGGTGAACAAATGTCCGTCTTTTTGCCTGTCTGTTTTCTTCCTCTGCCACTAAACAGCAAAAGCTCCTGCTCGTCATTGCATTCACGTACCTCCATCGCTTCCGCCATTTAAAACGTCTGCCACCATGCTCTTCTTTTGTGTTTGGATTGCAACTGTTCAAATCAGCTTAGTGGCTCTTGGCTCCCACTGACAGTATGGGCATGTGAACTGCAGATTATTTTCACTGTGCATGTGTGTACTCCAAAGCTACTGGATGAATTTGGATGAACTTTTTACCAGAGGTGGTCCTTGGGCTAGAGAGAAACCTATAACATTTTGGTGATGATCCAAGAATGCATACCTCTGCCAACGGTCTGGCACAGAGGCATCAACACCTTGGTGCTTTCATTTTAAGGGCATTTTCAGCTTTTTCTCTTCAGGATGACTGCTAGTTTGTTATCTGTGAGGTTTTGGGCCATAAATTATATATGCAGATTGTCTTATAGTGGCCATACTTTTTTAAAAACAAATTATTACCAATATTTAGCTCAGCGGAAGAAGATATTTTTTCAACATTTTTCCACTCTGTTGTAATTATTTCTAATTGGTTTAATTTGCACCGGATTTTTAAAGTTATATTATTTAGAAAGTTTAGAATTCTTTTTTTTTTAAATTTATTCCAAAATAAAGGAGAATATCAGACAACCAGTTATCAGACAACCAATCCACTAGTTGGCAAATTGAGATTCTGGAGAACAGGTGAAGGATACAGATTTATTATATTAATACATTTGAATAAGGAGCATTATGAGGAAACATAGAAAGGATGAAAAGTAGCTTCTTCTAAATAAAACTTTTGTCTCTATTAAACTATCAGTAACTGAAGCTGTGTGATCTCTGTTAAAAATACGAGATGGATGATATTTTTCAGATTTAAACAATTTATGAATGTGCTGATATACAAAAAAATATGGTCGGATATTCAGAAATTTATCTTTCAGCGCAAAACAATTTGTAATATATTTCTAATACTTCTATTTCACAAATGAAGATATATATATATATATATATATATATATATATATATATATATATATATATATATATAAAGCTTGGCAGGTTTTTTTCACTGTTGTAGTATGAATTCATTAATGCCACATAATATTCAGAGCTATGTGTATATATAAAACTTTATAGATAGCATAATCTTTATTTAAAAGGTCAAATTGCTGTTGCGGCCGTCAGCCACTTCTATTTTAATTGGAGATGGGCAAAATGGCTCTTTGGTTGGCAAAGGTTGCAGACCCCTAATCTAGTTAATTTAAGGGACGCAGCTCCTGACCGGGGCACGGCATCTTCGTCAGTTTTCGGCGTATGCCCACGTTCCTGTCCTTTTTTTTTTTTTTTTTTTGTTACTTATTTGTACCCGTAGGTAGATTTGGTTTGCAGTCTGGTGACAAGCCACCGGCTGCCGGTCGCTGCATGCGCGAGCGCCCTAAACCTACATGTTTTTGGTATGCGGGAGGAAACCGGAGAAATCCCGGAGTAAACCCACGCAACACGGGGAGAACATGCAAACTCCACACAGCTCACTGTTGGTCGAGGGCTGGGATCGAACCCACGATCTCATGATCCCCGCGATCCCCCGGCCGAGGGTAAAACTGTGCTGCCACAGTGCTAAACCACTGCGCCACCGTGCAGCTCGACAGGTGCAGGTTGGACACTAGTCTGTAATTGTTCAGTACTTCAGTGTCTAAATTATTTCTCTTCAGAACAGGCTCGACAATAGCTGTCTTAAAAGCACTAGGAAAAACTCCTGTCTGAAGAGAATAATTTAAAATGTTCAGAACATCATTAACTAAAAAGCTGCAAATGGTTTTAAAAAATAATGTAGGCATTGGATCTAAAAGACAGGTTCTTGGATTTAACTGGGAGAAAACTTTCTCCAGCTCCTTAGCATCAACCAGGTCAAAACTGTCCAGTGTTTCCCCACATAAAAACAAAGGTTCAGCTGTATTAAAAGCAGTAGGTTGTAACAGACTAATAGCTGACCTTATAGTTTCTATTTTACTGCTGAAGTGAGCTGCAAATTCCTTACATTTGGAGTCTGTAGACGTCCTGCTAGACACGTTAAAACCCGGGTTTATTAACTGATCAATTATTGAAAAAAGAGTTTTTGGATTATTGTGATTATTGCTGATGAGTCTGGAAAATGTGTCTGTCTTGCTTCTTTTATTGGTTTATTGTAGGTGGTAAGTTGATTTTTTAAAATTTGGAGGTTAATTTCTGGTTTGTTTTTTCTCCATTTTCTTTCAGCAGCTTGACATTTCTGTTTTAGTTGTTTAATTTCTTCAGTTCTCCAGGGTGGGGTTGGATTAGTGGAAAGCTTTTTTGTTTTAAAGGGAGCTACTGTGTCGAGTGCTGTTTCCAATTTTTTGTTAAAACCGTCAACAATAAAATCACCAGATGAGGGTAAAAAGTCAGCAAGAATCTCAGTTAAAAAAAACTCAATAAATTGAGCAGCCACCTCAGCAGTGAGATGGTGCCTCTTCACAGTGCATTCTGGGATAAAATCATCATTCTGTTTAAAATAACTGATAGTAAAAAATATATCAAAATGATCTAAGATGGCTAAATCTAAAATAGAGGTGATGTGTGTTGACAGGCGTAAGGGGATGACTAGGTCCAGAGAGTGACCTTTAAGATGAGTAGGTTGTGAGATATGTTGGGTGAAATTCATACAGTTAAGAACATTTAAAAAATCAGCTGCAAGATAATCTGATTCATTATCAATGTGTAAGTTAAAATCACCTAAAATAATCATCTGATTGCATTTGCTGTGGATAATGGAGAGAATCTGCGAAAAATCAGAAATAAAAGATGAGCAGCATTTGGGAGGCCTGTAAACACACATGCAGAATGTAGGACTGCTAAAAACAAAGGAGTGGTCTTCAAAAGAGGGATAAGAGTTAGTGGTAGTGTCTCTAAAATTCAACAACAATTATAAAATAGCTGCCACACCCCCTCCCTTTTTTCCCCTCTCTATTTGAAAATAAAAAGTTATAGTTAGGAGGGGATGCTTCTAAAAGAACTGATGGTCTATTTGTGCCCAGCCATGTCTCACATAAAAACAAACAGTCAAGATCATGCTCTAAAATCAAGTCATTGATAATAAAAGACTTGTGCTGTAGCTCAAGTAGGTTCATTTTGTCTTCTTTTATTTGCTTTTCGATCTTATTAAAGATAAAAAGGAGATTTTTTTTTGTCAGCTGATTGCTGCGAGGTGTCATTATCAGCTGACTTTCATAGGTGGGGCCAGCCCAGCAGAACTGTCAAATCCACTGGGCCGGCCCCGCATGGATGACATATTGGAGAAAATAAAGAAAGGGCATACACAAGAACTCACTGACCATCTGAATAGCACAGACAGCACTAGGAACATAAAATTCACACACGAAGAGGAAGAAAATGGCACCATAGCCTTTCTGGACATGAGAATCCACCACAATGATGACGGCAGTATAAAAATCAGTCTACACGAAACCAACCTACACGGATCAATACCTACTATGGACATCAGAACACCCCACAGTGTTACAACCCAAGCGCTGGGATCTGTCCGCGCTCGGGCTAAGCACAGCTCGCTGCCGGCCTTGACAGCTGTGAGTTGTATTCTGGCCTCACCAGGCTCTTATTGTGAAGGCGCTCGGTGGGGCTTCCGCCTGTCAAGGTTGGTCAGCTGTTTGTCATTACTGCTCGTTAGTGTTCGCCTTTATAAAGCAGGCACTAGCAGCAGTTAACTTGCAGGAGTATCGTCAAAACCTCGTCAAACTATCCTTGTCAAAGCGTTGTCGCGTGAATTGCCTATAAAAATATTTGTCATAAGGTACAGGAATTATTTATTTTATTTAATAGTGGGTGTGAAAGGGGGCGGAGTTAAACCATCACTTCTACACCCGCTAAATTAAATAAAAGCACTCGTAAAAGGGGCACCAGTCCTAACAGACAATAATATTAACTTTAATTTAATTAATTTTGTACCTTCAATTACTTAATGAATCAGTCTCAAAATTTCAGTGAGTTCTTGTCCTGCCGTGATTAGGAAACATGTATATGCAAAAGAAAAACGCTTCACCTTCTCTCATTCACCCTTTTATTAAACTCATTCAGGTTACATGGCATGGTGTTCAAATGATGAATAAACACATTTAAATGATAACAGCGTAATATATCACATTAACTGATATTGGATTACTGAGCATAAAATCCAGCGTTACATCTCTGTAGAACCAAGGAGGAACCAGACTTATGTTTCAACGGTAAATGAGGCTGAAAACAACGCAATTGTATGGGGAAAATTCATAAGCTAATTATCTAAAAATGACTTCTGAATTAATCTACAAAAATTTAAGGGCAGTTACTTAAAAATGACTAAGAGTTTTCCTTCAGTTTATAGTTTTATCCAGTGGCTGAGAGACTAATTGAGCCCTGAAATACGGGCCATATTCAATTGTAATTTAATTGTTAGGACATCACGTTTTAACCCAGGAGATAGGAGAAATAAGAGTTTCACTCACGCAACAGCTGTAGGTGACATATTGCACGGCTCAGGAGACGCACACACACAGGCTTAGAGTAGTTCAAAGAGTTTATTAACAGCAGGAGTGAATGAGTGCGTGTCTGCGGGATGTAAATGTGTTGGTGATGGCGTCTGCTTCAGGCACAGAGGCAGGTGACCGTACAGCCGAGCAACCCTATGGAGAGAGCACAGGGAGAGGGTGACGGGCATACACCAACACAGGAGGGATTTATGGCGAGAGAAGGACTTACTTGGTTGGTCAGGATAGCTGGCACAACAAGGGGGCGAAGCCCGGAAGACAGCCACCTGGAGAGCTCCGTACAGCAGCGAGGATTGGGCGATGGAGTGGAGATGTCCGCCGCCGGGGAATCCACCTGTGCACAGGGGAGAAGACTGAAGAAGAGAGGTAAGCGATCTTCTTACCAAAATGATGATGCTGAAGAGAAGTATGCTCACAACGGTGAGGGACGAAGTCTGACGGCTTCAGGCCGAGCCTCCGGGCGAGACGGCTTTTATCCCTCGCCGCTGATGAGGGTCAGGTGCGTGAGCAGGTGGCGCCACTGATGAATGGCGCGGCGTGACAGTACTCCCCCCTCTAGCAGCGCCTCCTGGCGATGGCTTATCCGGGTGCGCTCGGTGGAAGTCCGCGATGAGCGATGGGTCCAACACAAACGACGGGGGCACCCATTGTCGATGCTCGGGCCCATAGCCCTCCCAGTCCACCAAGTATTGCAACCCACGACCTCGGCGCCGGGAGTCCAGGATGGAGGAGACGGACCAGGCCGGATGGCCACCAATCATCCGGGGCGCGGGTTGCGCTGCAGGAGGAGGGCAAAGGGGCTTCAGTGACTGCCAGTTTTACCTTCGACACGTGGAAAGTGGGATGGATGCGGAGGGAGGGGGGAATAGCCACGCGCACAGCCACCGGATTGATGATCCGGGTGATGGGAAAGGGACCCATGAATCGCTGTGCCAGCTTCCTCCTCTCGCCTTTTAGTGTGACGTCCTGGGTAGACACATACACTAGTTGCCCAACTCTGTACGCCGGGGCAGGTCGTCTGTGCCGGTCTGCCACGGTCCTGTTGCGCTCCGCTGTGCGTAAAAGCGCATGACGCGCGGCAGCCCAGGTGGAGCGGAACTGCCTAAGGTGCGCCCTAACAGAGGGGACAGTTACCTCGCTCTCCTGCGCTGGAAACAGCGGGGGGTCGTAACCCAGGGACGCCTTGAAGGGGGACATCCCCGTTGCAGAAGAGCGGGCGGTGTTGTGGGCATACTCCACCCAGGCGAGATGGTTGCTCCAGGACGTCGGCTTGGATCTGGTAACACAGCGGAGCGCAGCCTCCAGCTCCTGATTGGTCCTCTCACACTGCCCGTTAGACTGGGGGTGATGGCCGGAGGAGAGGCTCACCTTGGCTCCGATGGCGTTACAAAAAGATTTCCAAACCTCGGATGAAAATTGGGGGCCCCGGTCCGAGACCATGTCCACCGGAATCCCGTGCAGCCTGACCACGTGTTGGACGAGGAGGCCCGCCGTCTCCAGGGCGGTAGGGAGACCTCGCAGGGGGACGAAGTGTGCCGCCTTGGAGAAACGGTCCACGATGGTCAGGACGGTGTCAAAAGAGTTGGAAATGGGGAGTCCGGTGACGAAATCCAGCGCGATGTGCGACCAGGGCCTGCCGGGGACGGGCAGAGGCTGGAGCAGACCCACTGGAGGGGCATTTCCCGACTTGCTGGTGGCACAGATTGGGCAAGCCCGGGCGTAGCGGGCTGCATCCCTCCGCAGGCCTGGCCACAAAAAAGGACCGTTGGAGGAGGCTGATCATCCGAGAGGTGCCGGGATGACAGGTGAGCCGGGAGGTGTGGAGCCAGTGGATGACCTCTCCTCGGACCGCAGATGGAACGAACAGTCTTCCCTCCGGTCCGCCGCCAGGATCAGGTTCCACCTCCTGCGCCTTCCGGATCTTGTCTTCAATGTCCCAAGAGACAGCTCCCACGACGCACGACCTGGGCAGGATAGTGTGGGGCGCTTCCTCAGCCTCCACGGGGGTGAACTGTCTAGAGAGGGCGTCAGGCAGGCCGTTCTTGGAGCCTGGCCTGAAGGTGATTGAAAAGCGGAACCTGGCAAAGAACAGAGACCAGCGCGCCTGGCGGGCATTCAGGCGCTTGGCAGATCGTAGGTACTCTAGGTTCTTATGGTCCGTCAGGACCACAAACGGCAGGTCCGCCCCCTCTAGCCAGTGGCGCCACTCCTGTAGGGCGAGTTTGATGGCCAGGAGCTCTCTGTCCCCCACATTGTAGTTCCTCTCCGCCGGGGACAGGCACCAGGAGAAGAAGGCACACGGTCGCTTGGCGCCATCGTCCGGTGATCGTTGGGATAACACTGCTCCCACTCCCGTGTCCGATGCGTCCACCTCCACAATGCACTGCAGCGCGGGGTCGACCTGGCGAAGGACCCGGGAGGAGGAGAACTCCGCCTTCAGCGCCTTAAAGGCAGCATTGACCTCTTCGGTCCACCGGAATGGGACCTTCGGGGACGTGAGGCGGGTCAGCGGTCCGACGATCCAGCTGAAATTCGGGACAAAGCGGCGGTAAAAATTGGCGAAGCCAACAAACTGTTGCACCTGTTTCCGGGATGCGGGAGTAGGCCACTCCACCACCGCCTTCACCTTCTCTGGGTCTGGGAGCACTTGGTCTTGGGCGATGATGAATCCCAGGAAGGATGTGGTCCTAGCGTAGAACTCGCATTTCTCAGCCTTCACGTACAGACGATTCTCCAGCAGTCTTTGGAGGACCCGCCTCACATGGACCTGGTGCTCGTCTCTGGACCTGGAGAAGATCAGAATGTCGTCCAGGTAGACGAACACGAAGAGGCCGATGAAATCCTGGAGGACGTCATTAATGAGGCGCTGAAAGACGGCAGGAGCGTTGGTCAACCCGAACGGCATGACGAGATACTCAAAGTGGCCGTTCGGGGTACGGAAGGCTGTTTTCCATTCATCTCCCTCCCGGATCCGGACGAGGTGGTAAGCGCTGCGTAGATCCAGCTTGGTAAACCAGGTCGCCCCCTGGAGGGAGTGGAATCAGAATCAGAATCAGAATCAGAATCAGGTTTATTGCCATTGTTCATGTGATACACAAACTAGGAATTTGTCTCGGTGCCATGCTGCAACATTAAAAACATAATGAGAAAAAGGGATAAACTAAAAAACTAAAGGACTAGAAACGTGCAATAAGTGTAGAAAAATAAGTAATAATAAGTAATAATAATAATAATACTAGTAATAATGAGTAGTACTAGTCAAGGCAGTTTTAAAAAATTAGCATGTAGCAGATAATGTGAAGTACCACATAGTGCAGTCAATAATGCAACAGAAAAACAGTGATGATTGACATGAGTCTGGTTGAGCTGCTGTACATAGTGCACGAGAGTCAAAAGTCACTTAGTGTTCAGCAGTCTGATGGCAGAGGGGAAAAAGCTGTTCATGTGCCGGGAGGTTTTAGTCCGAATGGACCGAAGCCTTCTACCTGAGGGGAGGGGGGCAAACAGCACGTGACCAGGATGTGAAGGATCGGCTATGATCCGGCCAGCACGCCTCCGGGTCCTGGAGATGTACAGGTCCTGGAGAGACGGGAGCTTGCAGCCTATCACCTTCTCAGCAGTGCGCACGACGCGCTGCAGCCTTAGTCTGTCCCTGGCAGTGGCTCCTGCGTACCACACAGTTATGGAGGAGGTGAGGATGGACTCGATGATGGCCGTGTAGAACTGCACTAACATCTTGGTGGGTAGCTTGAGCTTCCTCAGCTGCCGCAGAAAGAACATCCTCTGCTGGGCCTTTTTGATGAGGGAGCTGATGGTTGGCTCCCATTTGAGGTCTCGGGTGATGGTGGTGCCCAAGAAGCGGAAGGAATCTGCAAAGGTGATGGGAGAGCCTGTGATGGTGAGGGGGGGCAGGGGGGATGTGACTTTCCTGAAGTCCACAATCATCTCCGCTGTCTTCAGAGCATTCAGCTGCAGGTTGTTGTGGCTGCACCAGGACACCAGCTGGGCCACCTCTTCCCTGTAGGCGGACTCATCACCGTTGGAGATGAGCCCGATGAAGGTGGTGTCGTCCGCAAACTTAATCAGCTTAACAGACTGGTGGGAGGAGGTGCAGGAGTTGGTATAAAGGGAGAAGAGTAGGGGGGAAAGTACACAGCCCTGGGGTGATCCAATGCTGATGCTAACAGAGTCTGAGACAGTCTTTCCCAGCCGCACATGCTGTCTCCGGTCCGTCAGGAAGTCGGTGATCCACCTGCAGAGGGAGTCAGGCACGTTGAGCAGGGACAGCTTGTCCTGGAGCAGATCGGGGCGGATGGTGTTGAATGCGTAGCTGAAGTCCACAAACAGAATCCTGGCGTAGGTTCCCGGGGAGTCCAGGTGCTGCAGGATGGAGTGGAGGGCCAGGTTGACTGCGTCGTCCACAGACCTGTTAGCACGGTAGGCAAACTGCAGCGGGTCTAGGAGGGGTGTGGTGATGGACTTGAGGTGAGACAGGACCAGGCGCTCAAAGGACTTCATGACTACAGAGGTGAGCGCTACAGGTCTGTAGTCGTTAAGTCCAGTAATCCGTGGCTTCTTGGGGACAGGGATGATGGTGGAGGATTTGAGGCAGGTCGGCACGTGACATTGCTTAAGGGAGGTGTTAAAAATGTCTGTGAAGACAGGAGCCAGCTCTTTCGCACAGTGTCTCAGGGTGGAGGGAGACACACCGTCCGGCCCGGGGGCCTTGCGCAGGTTCAGTCTGGAGAACTGTCTGTGCACGTCCTGCTCACTGATGACAAGGGGAGGGGGGGAGGAGGAGGAGGAGGAGGGGGGGACCGCTCTTGATGAATTAGGGGCTGAGGAGGCAGTGGAGCTGGGTGGAGTGGGTGAGTTGGACACAGCTGACGAGGTGTCAAAACGGGCATAGTGTTGGGACAGTCTTTGACAAAGGGCTTTGTCATCCTGACCTTTAGAAGCCTGAGGCCGATAGTTGGTGATTTGCCTCAGTCCTCTCCACACAGAAGCCGAGTCATCAGCAGTGAACTGCTGCTGGAGTCTCTCAGAATATACAGATTTAGCTCTCCTCAGCTCTCTGTTAAACCGATATTTGACCTCCCTGTAGCAGTCCCTGTCTCCACTTTTCAACGCTGCTTCCTTCTCCTTCCTGATCCGTCTGAGCTTAGCTGTGAACCAAGGCTTGTCATTAGAATATCTTATCCTGGTGCGCGATGGGAGAATGTGCTCTTCACAGAAGTTGATATATGAGTTCACAGTGTATGTGTACTCATTAAGATCATGTGTGGCTCTTTTAAACATGTCCCAGTCAGTTATTTCCATGCATGTGTTCAGTTTCTCTCCAGCTTCACTGGTCAATTTCTTTGTGGTGGTCACAACAGGTTTAGTGAGTTTCAGTCTTTGTTTGTATGTGGGGATGAGGTGAACCATCACATGATCAGACAGTCCCAGCGCAGCGCGGGGAACAGCGCGATATGCGTCCTTTACTGAAGTATAACAGTGATCCAGCGTGTTATTTCCTCTGGTTGGACATTTAATACACTGTTTGTAGCGGGGGAGCTCGTGACTCAGATTGCTCTGGTTAAAATCGCCCACCACGATAACCAGGGAGTCTGGAAAGTTCCGCTCCGTAAGTTGGATGTGATCTGCGAGCACGCGCTGAGCTTCGCGCGTGTCCGCGTCAGGAGGGGCGTACACGGCGACGAGAATGAATGAGGCAAACTCCCGCGGGGAATAAAATGGCTTGCAGTTAATGAAAAGAAATTCCAGGGCGGGAGAACAGTGTTTGGAAATCACCGTTACATCAGAGCACCAGCTGTTGTTAATATAGAAGCACACTCCTCCTCCGATAGACTTACCGGACAGCTCTGTGATGCGGTCAGCACGAATCAGCTGGAAACCCTCGAGGCTGATCGCGCTATCTGGAATGTTCTCATTAAGCCAGGTCTCAGAGAAGCAGATGACAGACGAGGAAGCGAGGTCCTTGAAACGCATCAGCAGTCTTAATTCTTCTACCTTGTTCAGGAGAGAATTGGCATTGGATAGAAATATGCCAGGCAAGGCTGTTCGCGAGCCTCTTTTTCGTAGCCGAGCGAGAATCCCTCCTCTCTTCCCTCTTTTCCGCCGTCTTGATTTTTTGGCCAAACAATGGATCAGATCAGCGGCAGGAGCTAAACAAACTGGAAGAAGGTCCATGGGGGTGAGAGTCCTGATATTTAGTAGTTCTTCACGGGTGTATGAACCGGCAGATGCACAATCAGTGAACAAAAACAGACAAATTATAAAAATTAAAGGGCAGCGATACACCACGGCGGCCGCTGTGGGCGCCATCTTGGAAAAGAGGAAGGCAGTGTCCATGAGGGGCAGGGTGTAACGGTCCCTCTCAGTGATGTCATTAAGCGCTCGGTAGTCTATGCAGGGACGGAGGGAACCGTCCTTTTTCCCGACAAAGAAAAACCCTGCCCCCACGGGTGACGACGATGGGCGAATAATCCCAGCGCTCAGTGATTCCTTTAGGTACGTATTCATTGTCTCCTTCTCCGGCGCCGACAGGCTGTAGAGCCGACCAGATGGCAGGGGAGCCCCCTGGCGGAGATTGATGGCACAGTCATATGGTCGATGCGGGGGAAGAGACATAGCTTTCGATTTACTGAATACCATACCCAGGTCGTGAAATTCTGGAGGCACCAGCGACAGGTCCGGAGGTGCTGTATCCGCCACAGGAGGAGCCGCGGACGGGGAGCAGGCAGCGGACTGAAGGCAGGTGCCCATGCAGAAGGTACTCCATGCCGACACCCCAGCTGACCTCCAGTCCAGGACAGGGTTGTGGAGGCGTAGCCAGGGATACCCCAGGATGACGGGCGACACAGAGTTGGGCAGGACGTAGAAAACCATCTCCTCCCGGTGGTTCCCTGAGATGATGACTGGGACAGGAATGGTTTGATGGGTAACTTTCCCAAGGGAGGCACGGGAGAGATGGACCAGGGAGATGGGGTGTTTGAGTGCCTGACAGCGGATGCCCAATCGGGTTGCCAGGCCTTGTGAAATGAAGCTGCCTTCTGCGCCCGAATCCACCAGTGCGTGGGTGAGGTGCCCAGTGGGATTGTGGCAGAAACGGATGGGCAGCTTCAATTGGGTGAGGGGACTTTGCCGATTGACGTCCGCGAAGCCCCCTACAGTGACTCACGGACCCCGCCGTTTGGCTTTTGTGGGCAAAGCTCTACCGTGTGTTGACTGTCTCCGCAATACATGCAGAGACCCAACTCACGGCGGCACTGTCTCTCTGCCGAGCAGAGCTTTGCCCAGCCCGTCACCATCGGCTCCGACTCCTCGGGGCACGATGGTGGCGGCGTCGCCAGGGGGCAAGCTTGGGGCAGGCGTAGCAGGACTCCCCGAGGGCGAGAAGCAGACGGCTTCCGTCCTGAGGAGCGCTCGCGCAGCCTGTTGTCCAAGCTGATTGCCAGTGAGGTTAGCTCCGCTAGCGTTCCGGGGATATCCCGTCCAGCCAGTTCATCCCTCAGATCACTATTGAGGCTGCGGAGAAACAGGCCGCAGAGGGAGCGCTCCTCCCAGCCCAATTCCTCCACCGCTACCCGGTATTCGATGGCATAATCCGCGGCCGACCGGTTTCCCTGCTGGAGAGCGAGAAGCCGATCGACCTGGACCGCCTCGGAACGAGAATGATCGAACACCTCCAGAAAGTGCCTCACGAACTCGGCATAGGTGAAGGTGGCATAACTGGGTCTCGCCATAATAGCGTAGGCCCAAGTTAAAGCGCGCCCCTCCAGGAGGTTCCCAATGTAGCCGATTCGGCTGTGATCTGAGGGGAAGTCTCCGGGCACACGGTCAAACACGGACTCGCACTGCATCACAAACCCCCGCGCTCCGCCGAGCTTTCCGCTAAAGCGAGCGGGGGTCGGAATCGGTGTGAGTCGGGCCGGTGCCACCGGAGCTGGCTGGACGGCCACCGGAACAGCAGGAGCTGCGCCACCCTGAGGAGCCGGGGGGAACGGCTGCTGGGGGTCCAGGCGGTCCAATCGGCCAGTGATAGTGATCAATTGATTCAGGATAACCTGCTGTTGATAAGCTATTTGATCCACTCTAGCCTCGAGAGTGGTAAGCCGGTGTGCGAGCCCGCCGTCCGCCGAGCCGCTCTGCTGAAGCCGTACTGACATATTGCACGGCTCAGGAGACGCACACACACAGGCTTAGAGTAGTTCAAAGAGTTTATTAACAGCAGGAGTGAATGAGTGCGTGTCTGCGGGATGTAAATGTGTTGGTGATGGCGTCTGCTTCAGGCACAGAGGCAGGTGACCGTACAGCCGAGCAACCCTATGGAGAGAGCACAGGGAGAGGGTGACGGGCATACACCAACACAGGAGGGATTTATGGCGAGAGAAGGACTTACTTGGTTGGTCAGGATAGCTGGCACAACAAGGGGGCGAAGCCCGGAAGACAGCCACCTGGAGAGCTCCGTACAGCAGCGAGGATTGGGTGATGGAGTGGAGATGTCCGCCGCCGGGGAATCCACCTGTGCACAGGGGAGCAGACTGAAGAAGAGAGGTAAGCGATCTTCTTACCAAAATGATGATGCTGAAGAGAAGTATGCTCACAACGGTGAGGGACGAAGTCTGACGGCTTCAGGCAGAGCCTCCGGGCGAGACGGCTTTTATCCCTCGCCGCTGATGAGGGTCAGGTGCGTGAGCAGGTGGCGCCGCTGATGAATGGCACGGCGTGACAGTAGGTCCACATTTCCGCGGGTCGGTACCGCTGGGATTTGAAGTTAGGACGTCGGAGGAAGCGGCTGCTGTCCTCACAGCCGTGGAGGTGATAACTCAGCTGGGGGGCCCTTCAAGGAGACAGTTGCAGCCGTGGATGGTTTGTCTCAGGGCGGTGTGAAAAGTCCTTGGAAAAGAGTCCAAATTTGAGGTCTCTTGTAGCGGGATAGACCAAAAAAAACTGAAGGAAAATCTTCTCAGTCTCTGTTCACTTTAAACTAGGCAAATTAAAGGTCCACTCTAATGGTGTGAAAAGTCATAAAAAAATTGAGAAAAACATTTAATAGGATAAGAATGGCTTCTGAGGTGAAAGAAAAAGTTTGAGAATTTGATTCTCTAAAAAAAAGCGAGCTCTAAAGAAAAATGGTTTCTCCTCAGTAACCAGAAAATAACAAAAGACTTGACAAACTTCACAAAGAACAGAATAAAACTTCACAGGGCCTTGAAACGGTGGAATAAAATCTTCTGAGATCTAGATTACTATTCTGCTTCTTTAATCTTAATTTAGTTCCTAATCTTTCTCAAAATCTCTTTCTTTCTTCTTTCTGTGTTTCTAATTCTTAATTCTCTCACCGTTCTCTTTTTCTTGCTACTTGTTACATTGTTACTTTACTTCTTGCTAATCTTCCTGCCTTTTGTCTGATCTTACTCTTACTAAACTCAAATCTAGCTTCTCTCTTTTAAAGTTACCTCGCCAGGTCGTAAAACTGATGATGTCAATCGCAAGACTGACCAATCGACTTTTTCAGAAGCAGTTTGAAATGGCTGCTATCCAATGTGAGAACATTTCTTTGTTTGAGAGCAGCCAATCAAACGAAGACACCATCCCATGAAATTGCAGAGGAAAAATCAACACTCAGTCAGTTCTTATGAAATTAGGTGCTCAATATAAAATCTAACTAAATTAAATGACTTGGCTAATATTTGGTGATCATGCATTTATACCATTACTCCAATATTACATCTGTTTGAATAACACTCATGAATATAACATTTCTTATACGTAATTATAATACATGCATTCACATTTAGATCAAAATGCAGCAAACCATGCAGCAAACCATGGTTGGTGATAAAAGAGGGATGATTTTCAGTGTCCTTAGGATCCAGAGGATAAGCTGAAAGAAACTTAATGTTTAGAACAAATTAAAAGTCATCTTACATACTGAAAACACATTTCGTAGGTATCCACTAGGAGGTACTGTTGAGCTGTAGATGATTTCCTTTAGGTATATGGTATCTGGGAGAAAACCTGGATAGTATCGTGGGCTATAAACCCGTCAGATTAAGCGGTTTATGACTCTTTTTTAAAACCATTGTTTCCTGTGAAAAGGTATGTTATCAAATGCAATGTGTTCACGTTGGAGGTCTGGTCTCACGAGTTTATGTTCCTTTGATCCTTTAAAAGCAAATTCTGATCCTTACAATCTCTGCAAGAGGCAACTGTTTACATTGGGGTCCTGGGAAAGCAAGCATCTTTGGTCAGGCCTGGAAGAGGCCTGTATGAGTCGACATTAAAGCCAGTGATATTCCTGTAACATGCAGAAAAGTAGTATTCCTGTATAAGGAATAAAATGAAATTCCTGTAAACTGGAGAGAAGTGATCTTCTGTCTTGGTTTGAGGAGACGATGATGCTACAGCATTGTCAGACCTTCATGTCAGGTTCGTGTCTCATGTTATGTCATAGTTTAGCTCGTAGTGTCCGGGGTTAGCCCTACTAGCCCTTGTATTGCTTAATGTGTGTTTTTGCCCTGAGCGGCTCATAGTCTTGTCATGTTGTATTAATAAATTACCATCACTGCAAAACTCACCGGTGGACTCTTGGCGTCTTATGGTGATCCGCGAGGGTCACCGCATGACAGTATACTCCTGCCAGACGTCTAAAAGGAGACTCCACACCGAGACGCCTTTTCACCGTGAGTTTTTGCTTTAACTGGACTATTGTTCTTCCCTGTCTGAGTGTCATTTGCTGGGAGAATGCCGTCATCCAGGGGCCACGGTCGGCGCCTGGGCAAAGAGTTAGCGAGCGTGCTGGAGTACATCGACGGGGCGCTCCTCGCCGCTACCTTTGACGTCAACTCCAGCTATATGCGCTGGCACCTGGACTGTACAGAGGTTCTCCTGGACAACCTTCCTCTCCACTACTACGATCACCCGGAGGTGATGACGAGGAGAGATGACTCGCCACGCAGCGCGAGATACTCCGCGGGCTGGAGGAGGAGGAAAGCAGGAAGCAGAGGAGGAGGCATCCTCGCTCCCCATGTTGGGTTCCTGTCCCTGACCCGGTCCAGGAGGTCGCGCCATCTGGAGGTTGTCGATGAAGTCGGCGGCACGGCCAAGGACAACCTCGGCAGAATCCCCGGCTGGACCCACTGCCGGTGAGGACCGTCAGCGAACCTCTGAGAGCGGCCCAACCTCGTCCTTCCAGGGGGCCCTCTGTCGCCATCCAGCGGGTAGAAGGAGGAACAACGTCCCCTACAGCAGGGACCATCTCTTCTCTGGGAGGAAGGCAAGTGCATGTTGATTTATTGCATCATGATTGTAATCTGCCTTGCCTGACTCCTGGGGGCGGAGTTCGGGGTTCACAGCCCCCCGAGCTTCCTCCACCTGCTGTAGAGAAAATGATTAAACCTGCTGCCTCTGTGTCCCCCCGTTGAGCGGTCCGCGACGCCAGGCCAATGTCGTCGGATGAAGAGGGGGCCTGTAGTGCTGGAAAGCCTGGATCCGGCCCTGCAGCCACGTCGTGGACGGAGGAGAAGAGCGGACTGCGGCCCGGAGCCTGAGCCGATGATGAAGCATCCCCGGGTCTCCTCGCCGGAGCGGTCCGAGCCAGTGGGTCGAGGGTCCCCTGCCCCCACGCCAGACGGGTCATCGGCGTGGACAGAAGCGCGGGAGGAACCTCAGGCTGCAGATGACATCTTGTCAGCTGCGGAGCCCGACGCAACTGAGTTGGAGCCTGCTGATGAGAGTCGCAGCCCTGAACCTGGATCGTCAAAGTCCTGGGTGGCAACAGAACCCGAGTGCAGGCAAGTGCTCCCTCTTGTATCTCTGTCCCCTGTTTTGGAGCATTTTTGCCCGCCTCTCAGGGAGGCGAGTGAGGAGCAGCTGCCTGCTGCACCCGAGCTCGTCTCGCTGGGTTCTGTTGCTACCGGTGATTCTGATCCCGGTTTTCCTTTTGTTTGTGAGCCTCGTTGCAGTGTCGCTGGCATGGAACCAGTCGGAGTCACTGGGTTGGAGGTCCCAGGTTCAGGGGTGGAGATCGTCAGCGGAGCTGCACCGACCCAGTCGGGGTCCGTCGTGGAGGCTGCTGTGGTCCAATCGGGGTCTGACGTGGGTGCACCAGAGGCCCAATCGGGGTCCACCGCAGGTGTGGTTCTGGCCCAATCGGGGTCTGACGTGGGTGCGCCAGAGGCCCAATCGGGGTCCACCGCAGGGGCGGTTCTGGCCCAATCGGGGTCCGACGTGGGTGCACCAGAGGCCCCATTGGGGTCCACTGCAGGTGCGGTTCTGGCCCAATCGGGGTCCGACGTGGGTGCGCCAGAGGCCCAATCGGGGTCCACCGCAGGTGTGGTTCTGGCCCAATCGGGGCCCGACGTGGGTGCAGCTGGGACCCAATCGGGGTCCAGCGGAGGTGCAGCGCTGGTGTGGTCCGCGGATGGGGGAGGAGCTGCAGACCTTTCGCTGTCGGACAGATTACAGGCTCATCCTTGCTTTCTTTCCTCTCCACTGAGTCACCGCCCCTGCGCATCATCACCGGGGGCCGTGGGGGTGACATATTTATCGGCCCAGGAAACACGCACGCAGGCTCAGGTAAGATTTAATAGCTTTATTCAACAGCAAGGGGTGTTTGGGTGCGTGTATGAGATATGTATATGTATTGTGGGTGGACGATGAGAGTCGGGAACAGAGCAGCACGCCGTGCAGCCAGGCAACCCTATGGGAAGAGCAGAGACAGGAAAATAAGCTGGGCTTAACCAAACGGGGAAGTAATACAGAGTAATGCTTACTCGCAGATGGGAAGGTGGCTGGCGTTGGCTAGGATCTTCGGCCTGGGAGACAGCGCCCTGCTGCGCACACGACGAGACGTGGAGATGCGGGAGGAGGAGATGGCGAAGAGGGGAGAATCCGCCACCAGGGAATCCACCTGTGCACAGGGGAAGACTGAAAGACAGGTAAGTGGCAAACAGCTTACGTGCTGAAGCGAAGAGTGGCAGGATGGGAAGAGATGATCCTGCTGAGGGTTTGAGCGCGTAGTAGAACAGACGGCTCCAGACCGATGCTCAGGGCCGAGTGGGCTAAATAGCCCATCACTGACGAGGCGCAGGTGTGCGCGCAGCTGAGGTGGATGCCTGGGAGCGGCGAGTTGTGACAGGGGGTTCCTGTTCGCTCGCCCCGGCTCTCCCGAGTTTTGTCCTCGTCAGGGGGGCCGCCACGGGCTGTTTTTCCCCGGGACTGGTGGCTGAGGGACACGGGTCGGCCGCCTGAGGAACTGCTTCGCCGGTTCGGCGCCCTGGGTCGGCCACCCGACGTGTTGTGTGTTTCATTGGGCGACCTGGTTCGGCCGCCAGAGGAGCGGACGTGCTGGGCGTTGGACTGTGGTGAGCCGCCTGGCCATGTTCCGCCTCCCATGACCACCCGCCGGCCGTTGGACGCGGGGAGACCACCTGAACTGTTCCTATGGCGCCTGGTCTCCGCCGGTCAGCATAAACTGTCGGAGGGTAGTGGTCATTTTTCTGGTGTTGATCTGTTTTTTTTTTCCTTGCTACCCTGTGTGCTTTGTGTTATGGTTATGTCTTGCAGTTGCCTTAGTTTGTATTGTGTGTAGTCAGGTATGAGCCAGTAAGTGCTCTGTTTTTTGTATTTGGTTATTTGAAAATTCACATGAGAATTCACACAGGTGGGAAGTCATTTTCTTGTGTAACATGTGGGGCAAGATTTAATTTTCTCGTGCTGTCCTGTATTTAGTTTTTTCTGACCCAGTGATTCTGTTTTTTTGTTTGTTTTGTCCATGTTATCCTGTGCATTTTTTTTGTGATTGTTAGTCGAACATTTGATTTAACCTGAGTAGTTGGTATTCTTGTCACTGTCCTGTACTTAGTTGTTCTTTGTTGGGTTTTGATTGTTTCTGGGTTTGGTCTCTCTCCCTCCGCACCTACCCCCAGCCACCCACCCTGGGGGGTGGGGGGGCAGGGTGGTCCTTGGGCATTCTGAGCCCGCCCTTGGAGGGAGGGTACTGTTACGACCTGAGCGGTGGGTTCTGTCCGCGCTCGGGCTAAGTACAGCTTGCTGCCGGCCTTGACAGCTGTGAGTTGTATTCTGGCCTCACCGGGCTCTTATTGTGAAGGCGCTCGGTGGGGCTTCCGCCTGTCAAGGATGGTCAGCTGTTTGTCATTACTGCTCGTTAGTGTTCGCCTTTATAAAGCGGGCACTAGGGGCAGTTAACTTGCAGGAGTATACTGTCATGCGGTGACCCTCGCGGATCACCATAAGACACCAAGAGTCCACCGGTGAGTTTTGCAGTGATGGTAATTTATTAATACAACATGACAAGACAAGACTATGAGCCGCTCAGGGCAAAAACACACATTAAGCAATACAAGGGCTCGTAGGGCTAACCCCGGACACTACGAGCTAAACTATGACATGACATGAGACACAAACCTGACACGAAGGTTTGATGACGCTTTGACGAGGATAGTTTGACGAGGTTTTGACGATACTCCTGCAAATTAACTGCCGCTAGTGCCCGCTTTATAAAGGCGAACACTAACGAGCAGTAATGACAAACAGCTGACCAACCTTGACAGGCGGAAGCCCCACCGAGCGCCTTCACAATAAGAGTGAGGCCAGAATACAACTCACAGCTGTCAAGGCCGGCAGCGAGCTGTGCTTAGCCCGAGCGTGGACAGAACCCAGCACTTAGGTCGTAACACACAGCACACAAACTATCAGTTGTCAGGACATTATACAAATGGGCCACCATCATCACAGACCAAGAAGACAGACAGGAGGAGGAAACCACATAAAACATACACTCACACACTGCCAGTATCCAGCATGGGCCATGAACAAAGGGAAACAGCAAGTCAAAAACAAAGAAAACAAAAAGGAAACAAGACACAGAACAAAAGCCAAAATCAAAAACAAGGACATCATAACCATACCATACATCCGAGGGACAACAGAACCAATTCAAAGAATCATGAAAAAACACAAAATAAACACAGTAGTAAAACCACACAAAAAATTAAGACAGTTATTAGTACACCCAAGGACAAAATAGAACAAGACAAAAAAATGCAATGTAATATATGAAATATCATGCAGATCATGCAACAAAACCTCCATTGGAGAAACCGGAAGATCATTCACCACAAGGAAAAAAGAACACCAGAAGGAATGTGAGAAGGAAACACAAGGACGACTCACAAGATCACAAAAAGAAAAGGCAGAACAAGCAACATTAAAATCAGCTATATCAGCTCACTGCAAAAGAAATAATCACATCATGGACTGGGACAACGCAAAAATCATTGGATCGGAGAGTAACAGACACAAATGCTGGATGAAGGAAGCCATAGAAATCAGAAAGCGGGGAAAAGACAGCATGAACCGGGATGAGGGGGCATTTATGCTTTCCTACACGTGGAACTACATTCTCCAGAGACCATCGGACGGCGGAAAGCAGGGCCGTCTTGGTGGATCTGACAGTTCTGCTGGGCTGGCCCTGCCTACAAAAGTCAGCTGATAAATGACACCTGGCAGCAATCAGCTGACACTTCTGATGAAGACTGCAGTGAACAGACGAAACATGTAAAGAAAAGAAGGTAAAAAAACCCATCTCCTTTCTATTTTCGTCTTTAATAAGAACAAAAACTAAATAGACTTATTGTATAGTGATCTGACATTTAAAAGTGCCATTTTGAGGGGTGTGCTATTGGGTGGTGTGTGTGTGTGTGTGTGTGCACTTGTATGAGATTATTGCGGTTAACAGAGGGTACAGAGGATCTATGATAGTGGGTATTTGACCTGGGCATGGTTATAACTGGGATATTATATGTGCTGTGTGAGTGAGGAAGAGAAATGGTGTGTCAGGAGGAATTACAGGATAGCAGAGTCAGTTCAATGTTTGTAGATAAAAGACGCGCTCCATCCCAAGAGGGGTGGAGGCCATCAGGTCTAAAAATGTAATCTTCTGACTTTGAAAAAAGTCATAAAAAATTCTCAAAAAAATTATTTTGCAAACAGAGATAATTTTGGTAATCCTAACTGACCTAAAACAGGAAAGGTTTAGTCGGATTTAATATCAGACAGTGATAAAAGTTATGTGTCTTTTACTCTAATTTCTTTTACTGTAATTTCCCACTTTGGGATAAATAAAGTACATCTATCGATTTTTATAGTGTATGTAGATATCCAATTTCAACTATATGTACTAAAAAAATGTTGACATGTTCATTTTTTTATTTCCCCCATTTCTACCTGTATCATAAATTCAAAAATTTAAGACTGTGTAAGTGCAACTTCAAAACATTTTTTTTTGTTTGCTTGTTTGTCAAACAGATAATGAGATTATTACAGGATTATTACCATTCAAGGTCCGTTTGTCTTTTACCATAAGGGGGCAGTACTGTTCTGTGATTTGTCAGGAGCAGATCTATAGGCATGTTTGGCCCTTTTTAAATATATATCTGTATTTATTTATTGTTACTAGTGGTATTGATAAAAACAGATTTGTAAATACTTTGATGTCTTGTGAAGGAATGGTCACACCAAATCTGAGAGCTAACTCAAAAATGATGGATTGACAGGCTGCTGGTCCACAGCGCATAATGACTGGCGGATATGGGCAAAAACTCATTTTTTTCCCCCTAATGAATAGTTCCAATATGGCCTTATTTCACCCGTGGCAATGATTTATGTGCCCACTCCTCTTCCGCTGACCCAGCAAAAGACTGCTCAATACTTTATAAAACTTGGCAGGTAGAGTGGCCTGTGCATGTCAAACCTCCTGAGAAGTCAGTCCAATGGTTGGCTGTGTTATTGACCTTTCTAGTGCAGGCTGAGTGAACACACATTCACGTTTTATAACGATGTGCTTTGTAGCAGCATGTAGAATATTTATAGTTGGGTGCCAGCCAGAAAAAAAATTACTTTCTTGGCGTGTTTATTCCATACAGAGACTTCATGGAGCTCCTGAAGAGTGGCTGATGAGGGAGGACAGAGTTTCTCATTCAATTTCAGAGCTGTCAGAGGACTGATCTCCAGCTGATCAAAGTCAGAATTAGATAAAGATAAACAAGCTGTAAGAAGAGTGCTGGCTGCAGAAAAATCATGAACGACAGGCCTCAAAAATGAATCACATGCCACTGAATGTCCCTCAGAGAAGGAAGAAAAACTTAATAATAAACAGCACCCAATTAACTGCATCATCCAACCATCTGCTCCACTGTCAAGGAAGAGAAGGTCCTGCTCACTGAATCTGTTTACCATACACGTGCCCTGTTATTAACAGGTAAGATGCTTCATGTCTCTCAGTAATTGGATCCCAGTGGCATGTGTGAGCGATGTCTATTTAAGCAGGATGCGCTGTGTTGCATATTAGCATGATGACATATGGAGGCCAAAGGGATAGTTCAGAGTGGAAACAAAAAGGAGGCAAAACTCACTCCATGACCCATTTTTAGGATGTAGCAATACATCTTAAAAATAACACTTAAGAATTCATTCCTAAAGATGTTTTTATTCAGTACACACTCACAGTAGAATTTGTCAAAGGACTTACAAATATTAAACGTCCCATAATGTAGATTACTGACACATACTGTACAGTGGATATAAAAAGTCTACACACCCTTGTTCAAATGCCAGGTTTTTGTGATGTAAAAAATGAGACGAATATAAATCATTTCTGTAGAAGAGCTTGCAATAACGAGGCGATGTGATTCATAAACCAAAGTTTATTATCAGCTCTTCTAACAAGTCTCATCAAAGTGCAGCAGCAGAAGAAGGAAAGAGACCGAACACCTTCGGCTCTGAGAACTTATACTTGCACATAACAAAAGACATGCATATCAAAAGCTGACATCCCTCATTATCTTAATCCCCCCGTTGTCTTCGTACTCCTCCTCTTGGCCCTGGGGGGTCAGGGCAGCTCCTCCGGTCTCCACCTCAGTGCCTGGGAAGCTCTTTAATCTTCACTGGCAGTTGAGACTCTTTGTCCTGTTCTGAGGTGTGAAGTCACCTTACATATGTAATCACCAAACATTCTCACATGCTTCAACATATGTAGGTTATGTCACGCCTCGCCGCTCATCAGCGGCGCCAGCTGCACGCACACCTGCACATCATCAGTGGCGAGGGATTTAAGCTGCCTCGCCCTGGGCTTCGGCCTGAAGCCGTCAGACTTCACTCGTTGGATTGCTGTGAGTAACCTCTAACTCTTCAGCAAGCATCGCGGTAAGAAGCCCTTACCTTTTTTCCTCTCCAAGTCTGCTCCCCTGTGCACAGGTGGATTTCCCAGCGGCGGACCATTCCTCTCCATCTCCATTCCCTCGCTGCTGCACCGGGCTCTCCAGGTTGCTGTCTACCGGACCTCGTCCTTGCTGTGCCAGCCACCTGCTCACTCCAAGTAAGCTCATCACTACTTTTACATCTCCTGTGTTGGTGTGTGCCCGTCACCCTTGTCCCTGTGCTTTTCCCATAGGGTTGTCCGGCTGTACGGTCTCCTGCCTCCGTGCCCGAAGCAGACGCCACCACCAATACATTTACATCTCGCAGACACACATTCATACACCCTTGTTGTTAATAAAGCTATTTGAGCTACTCTGAGCCTGCGTGTGTGTCTCCTGAACCGTGCATTATGTCAGTACGGCTTCAGCAGAGCGGCTCGGCAGACGGCGGGCTCACACGCCGACTTACCACTCTCGAGGCTCGAGTGGACCAAATAGCTTACCAGCAACAGGTGATTTTTAACCAGTTGATCAGTATTACTAACCGATTGGACCGCTTGACCCCCAACAGCCGTTTCCCCCAGCTCGTCAGGGTGGCACGGCTCCTGCTGCTCCAGCGGCCGTCCAGCAGGCTCCGGTAGCACCGGCTCGGCTCACGCCCATTCCGACCCCCGCCCGCTTTAGCGGTAAGCTTGGCGGAGCGCGGGGTTCATAATGCAGTGTGAGTCCGTGTTTCACCGTGTGCCCGGAGACTTTCCTTCAGATCATAGCCGAATTGGCTACATTGGGAATCTCCTAGAGGGGCGAGCTCTAACTTGGGCTTACGCCGTAATGGCGAGGCCCAGTTACGCTACCCTCACCTATGACCAATTCGTGAGACAATTCCTGGAGGTCTTTGATCATTCTCGTACCGAGACTGTCCAGGTCGATCGGCTTCTCAGTCTCCAGCAGGGAGGCCGGTCGGCAGCGGACTATGCGATCGACTTTCGGGTAGCGGTGGAGGAATTGGGCTGGGATGAACGTTCATTCTGCGGCCTCTTCCTCCGCAGTCTCAATGATGATCTGAAGGATGAACTGGCTGGGCGGGACATCCCGGAGACTCTAGCGGAGCTAACGTCCCTAGTCATCAGTTTGGATAACAGGCTGCGCGAGCGCTCCTCGGGGCGGAAGTCGTCTTCTTTTCGCTCTCGTGGTGACTCGTCGCGCCTGTTCCAAGCTCGCCCCCTGGCGACGCCGCCACCATCGCGCCCCGAGGAGTCGGAGCCGATGGTGACGGGCTGGACAAAGCTCCCCCTTGCGGAGAGACAACGCCGCCGTGAGTTGGATCTCTGCATGTATTGCGGGGATAGTCAACACACGGTGGAGCTTTGCCCACGGAAAGCCAAACGGCGGGGTCCGCGAGTCACTGTAGGGGGCCTCGCGGACATCAATCGGTTAAATCCACTCTCCCAATTGAAGCTGCCCATCCGATTTTGTCACAACTCCACTGGGCATCTCACCCACGCACTGGTGGATTCGGGCACAGAGGGCAGTTTTATTTCACAAAGCCTGGCAACCCGATTGGGCATCCGTTGCCAAGTTCTCAAATCTCCTCTTGCCCTAGTCAACCTCTCCCATGTCTCCCTGGGGAAAGTAACACATCAGACTCTCCCTGTTCCTGTTATCATCTCTGGGAACCACCGGGAGGAAATAACCTTCTACGTCCTCCCCAATTCTGTGTCGCCCGTCATCCTGGGATACCCCTGGCTACGCCTCCACAACCCCGTCTTGGATTGGAAGTCTGCCAGGGTGTCGGCATGGAGCACATTCTGTATGAGCACCTGCTTACAGTCCGCTGCCTGCTCTCCGTCCTCTTCCCCAACACCTATGGACGCTGCGCCCCCGGACCTCTCCCTGGTGCCATTGGATTTTCACGACCTGGGTATGGTATTCAGCAAGTCCAAGGCGATGTCTCTTCCTCCACACAGACCCTACGACTGTGCAATAAACATCCGCCAGGGGGCACCCTTACCCTCTGGGCGACTCTACAGCCTGTCGGCGCCGGAGAAGGAGACCATGAATGCCTATCTCAAGGAATCGCTGAGTGCTGGAATTATCCGTCCCTCGTCATCACCATTGGGGGCAGGATTCTTCTTCGTGGGCAAGAAGGACGGTTCCCTCCGTCCTTGCATCGACTATCGCGCCCTAAATGATATCACGGAGAAGGATCGCTACACCCTGCCCCTCATGGACACTGCCTTCCACTCCCTCCAGGGGGCGACTTGGTTCACCAAGCTGGATCTACGCAGCGCATACCACCTCGTCCGGATCTGGGAGGGAGATGAGTGGAAGACAGCCTTCCGTACCCCGAACGGCCACTTCGAGTACCTGGTGATGCCGTTCGGGTTGACCAACGCTCCAGCCGTCTTTCAGCGCCTAATTAATGACGTCCTCCGGGATTTCATTGGCCTTTTTGTGTTCGTCTACCTGGATGACATCCTCATCTTCTCCAAATCCAGGGACGAGCACCGGGTCCATGTGAGGCGGGTCCTCCAAAGACTGCTGGAGAACCGGTTGTATGTGAAGGCCGAAAAATGCGAATTCTACGCTAAGACAACATCCTTCCTCGGGTTCATCATCTCCCACGACCAGGTGCTTCCGGACCCAGTGAAGGTGAAGGCGGTGGTGGAATGGCCTACACCTGCATCGAGAAAACAGGTGCAACAATTCATCGGGTTTGCAAATTTCTACTGCCGCTTCGTCCCTAATTTTGGCACCATCGTCGGCCCGCTGACCCGCCTCACGTCCCCTAAGGTCCCGTTCCGGTGGACCGAAGAGGCCGCGGCAGCTTTTCAGGCGCTGGAGGCGGAGTTCTCCTCCGCCCGGGTCCTTAGCCAAGTCAACCCGGCGCTGCAGTGCATCGTGGAGGTGGACGCTTCAGACACAGGAGTGGGGGCGGTGCTATCCCAGCGGTCACCAGACGACGGTATCAAACGGCCCTGCGCCTTCTTCTCCCGGCGCTTGTCCCCGGCGGAGAAAAATTACGACAGAGAGTGGGTGACAGAGAGCTCCTCACCATCAAGCTCGCGCTACAGGAGTGGCGTCACTGGCTAGAGGGGGCGGACCTGCCGTTCGTGGTCCGGACGGACCACAAGAACTTGGAATATCTTAGATCTGCCAAGCGCCTGAACGCCCGCCAGGCGCGCTGGTCCTTGTTCTTCACCAGGTTCCAATTTACCATCACCTTCAGGCCTGGCTCCAAGAACGGCCTGCCCGACGCCCTCTCTAGGCAATTTGCCCCTGAGGAGTCTGAGGACACGGTCCACACCATCCTACCCAGGTCGTGCGTCGTGGGAGCCGTCACCTGGGACATAGAAAGCAAGATCCGGAAGGCGCAGGAAGTGGAACCTGACTCTGGCGGCGGACCGGAGGGGAGGCTGTTCGTGCCATCCACGGTTCGGGGGGAGGTCATCCACTGGTTGTATACGTCCAAGCTCACCTGCCACCCTGGTTCCTCCCGGATGATCGACCTCCTTCAACGGTCCTTCTGGTGGCCGGGCCTGCGGAGGGACGCTGCCCGCTACGCCCGGGCCTGTCCAGTGTGTGCCACCAGCAAATCAGGTAATGCCCCTCCAGCGGGTTTGCTCCAGCCTCTGCCCGCCCCTGGCAGGCCCTGGTCGCATATCGCCCTGGATTTCGTCACCGGACTCCCAGTCTCTAACACCTTCGACACCGTCCTGACCATCGTGGACCGCTTCTCCAAGGCGGCACACTTCATCCCGCTACGGGGTCTTCCATCCACCCTGGAGACGGCGAACCTCCTAGTCCAACACGTGGTCAGGCTGCACGGGATTCCGGTGGACGTGGTCTCGGACCGGGGGCCCCAATTTTCCTCTGAGGTTTGGAGGTCATTCTGCAACGCCCTGGGAACCAAGGTAAGCCTCTCCTCCGGCCATCACCCCCAAACCAACGGGCAGTGCGAGCGGACCAACCAGGAGCTGGAGGCTGCGCTCCGCTGCGTCACTGCGTCCAAACCTACGTCCTGGAGTAACCATCTCACCTGGGTTGAGTACGCCCACAACACCGCCCGCTCTTCTGCTACAGGGATGTCCCCCTTTAAGGCGTCCCTGGGTTACGACCCCCCTCTTTTTCCAGCGCAGGAGAGTGAGGTAACGGTCCCCTCAGTTCGGGCGCACCTCAGACAGTTCCGCTCCATCTGGGCGTCAGCGCACAGTGCGCTTTTACGCACGGCGGAGCACAACAGAACCACGGCGGACCGGCACAGAAGACCTGCCCCAGCGTACCAGATGGGTCAGCATGTCTATGTGTCAACCCAGGACGTAATTTTAAAGGGCGAGAGGAGGAAGCTGGCACAGCGTTTTATGGGCCCATACCCCATCACCAGGATTATCAACCCGGTGGCTGTGCGTGTAGCTATTCCCCCCTCCCTCCGCATCCATCCCACCTTCCACGTATCCAAGGTGAAGCTGGCAGTCTCCGACCCCCTTTGCCCTCCTCCTGCTGCGCAACCTGCGCCCCGGATGATTGATGGCCATCCGGCCTGGCCTGTCTCCTCCATCCTGGACTCCCGGCGCCGGGGTCGTGGGTTGCAGTACTTGGTGGACTGGGAGGGTTATGGGCCTGAACATCGGCAGTGGGTACCCTCGTCGTTTGTGTTGGACCCATCCCTCATTACTGAGTTCCACCGAGCGCACCCGGAGAAACCATCGCCAGGAGGCGCTGCTAGAGGGGGGAGTACTGTCACGCCTCGCTGCTCATCAGCAGCGCCAGCTGCACGCACACCTGCACATCATCAGCGGCGAGGGATTTAAGCCGCCTCGCCCTGGGCTTCGGCCTGAAGCCGTCAGACTTCACTCGTTGGATTGCTGTGAGTAACCTCTAACTCTTCAGCAAGCATCACGGTAAGAAGCCCTTACCTTTTTTTTTTTTCCACAATATCTTTATTGAACCTTTTTTTTTTTTTAACAAACATGATACAAACAATCAAACACTAACACTAAAGTACTACAAAAAAAAAAAAATGCACTAAAAACACCAACAGCCACCAACAAAATCAAGTCTTCAACAATGCTCCTCTGTTTAGTCTCGACAATCCAATACATAAGTATACATATTATGTTCACCAGTTTGGAATTTACAAGGTCCACACACATCATTCACCTTCTTCTTCAAGAGTTATGTTTAAATTTTTTACATAATCAATAAAAGGTCTCCATATATTCTCAAACACAATTTCCTTTGATTTCAGTATATATGTTATTCTTTCTAATGGAAGGTTTGTTAACATCTGTCTTAACCACTGAGTCACATCTGGTCTATGAGTCTTTTTCCATAATAGTGCAATACATTTTTTGGCATTAAGCAAACTGAGGTCTATGAATGTTCTTTCACTTTTATTAAAATTATGCTTTTCTGGGTACAGACCCAACAAAAACAGTTTAGGATTCAGTATGATTTGTTTTGAGATTATTTTTTCAATTGTTACCCTCACCTCTTCCCAAAACATTCTTATTAATCTACATTCCCATAAACAATGAAATAGGGTTCCTTTACTTTCCATGCATTTTGTGCATGTATCTGGTATATTTTTGTTATATCTATTTAACTCCTCCGGTGTAACATACATCCGCATTAACCATTTGAAATGTATCAATTTAAGGCGTGCATTTATTGATTTGGTTTGAGCTTCTGTACAAGCCAATTCCCATTGTTCCTCTGAAATTTCAATTTGCAGATCTTTTTTCCAGTAGTTTAATCTTTTCAGTGAATTTTCACTTGAAGATAGTGTCAATGAGTTATAAAACTCTGAAATAATACCCTTTCTTTTACTATCTTTCATCATCATTTTTTCCAAGGATGAATAAATAGGTCGAGTGAGAGCTTTATTTTGATTTGATCGAATAAAGTTTCTAAGTTGAAGATATTTAAAAAAATGTGTTCTATTGAGATTAAATTTGATCCTCAGCTCTTCAGAAGACATTATGTTGTCTGCACTTGGCAAATATAAATCCTGAATCTTTTGTATCCCTTTTAAATTCCATACTTTAAATACAGCGTCCGCTCTCCCTGGTTTAAAATATTGATTACCCCATATTGGACTAAATTGTGACAATAACTGTGGTTCTTTTAAATAGTTTTTAGCTTCACACCATATTTTGATCATATGCTTTACAAATGGATTTTTAACTTGTTTTTGTAATTTTTTTGCCGAATCTGAGTATATGAATATGGGAAGAGGTAAAGGTAAATTGTATGATTCCATTTCAGTCCAGTGAGGGAGATCATTTGATGAAAAATAATATGTCATAGACCTCAGTTGTGCCGACCAATAATACAACATAAAATTTGGACATTTCAGACCTCCACGATCAAATGGTAAATATAATAAAGACAAACGTAATCTAGCCCTCCTGTTGTTCCATATAAATTCCACTAACTTTTTTTTTATTCTTGAGAATAGATCTAAAGGTGGTGATAAGGGAATGTATTGAAATAAATAAAGTATTTTAGGTAAAATATTACTTTTAAGTATATTGATTCTCCCGATCATCGACATTGGTAGTGACATCCATCTCTGAGTTAACTCATTGATATCTGACATTAAGGCTTCATAGTTGACGCTGGCGACTGATTCTAGCTTAGGCATAATTTGGATTCCTAAATATTTAAACTGATTTACAACATTGAATTGATTTACCTCAGGGGCTGGGTAATTTCTCTGGGTCTCATTTAGCATTAATATTGAAGATTTAGTTTTATTTATTTTATATCCTGATATTTCCCCAAAATTCTTTATTAAATTCAACAAGGTTGGAATTGATTTTTTTAGATTCGACATAAACAAAATTATATCATCGGCGTACAGGGAGATTTTATGTTCTGTTGGTCCAACTTTAATTCCATATATTTGTGAATGTAAACGTATCGCTATCGCTAAAGATTCAATTGCCATAGTAAACAGTAAAGGTGAAAGTGGACAGCCTTGTCGACATCCTCTATTGATTTTTATTGGTTTTGAAATATTGTTATTTGTTAGGATTTCTGCTGTAGCATTATTGTATATTATTTGAACCCATTTTATGAAATTATTTCCAAGTCCAAACCTTTGTAGGACTTCAAAAAGAAAGGGCCATTCGACTCTATCAAAGGCCTTTTCGGCGTCCAATGATAGGAGAGCTGTATCCGGTGCTTCTTTATTAAAATAAATAATATTAAATAGTCTTCTTACATTATGGAAGCCTTGTCTACCCTTTATAAAGCCATTCTGATCTCGATTAATAATATTTGGTAAAATTTCTTGTATTCGTCTTGCTAAAATTTTACAGATTATCTTAAGGTCGGCGTTTAATAGGCTTATTGGTCTCATATTTTCACATTTATTAGAGGGCTTACCTGGTTTTGGCAGCAGTATAATTAAGGCATTATTTATGTATGATGGTAAATTATTATTTTGAAATGCTTCTAAAACCATTTCCAAAAAAGGTTTTATTAATTTATTCTTAAATTTTTTATAAAGGTCAACTGGAAGACCATCTGGTCCTGCACTTTTTCCTGATTTCATATTATCAATGGCTAGCCCAACTTCTTCTTGACTAATTTTAGACTCCAATATCTCCCCGTTTTCATTTGGAACACACGGTATAGACAGTTCGTCCAAAAACCCATTTAGTTTTGTTAAATCAGGTTCATTTTTGGTATCATATAATTTTTCATAGTAATCTCTAAAGGCTCTATTAATTTCTAAAGGATCTATAACTACCTGTCCGTTACTTATAATACTGGTAATTGGTGTTTTAATTTCCAATTGTTTAATCTGCCATGCTAATAATTTTCCTGATTTTTCACCTTGTTCATAAAAAGATTGTTTCAATCTTAGAAGACTCGAGGCAGCTCTATTCGCTGATTTTTTGTCGTATTCAGCTCTCAAAATCAGTAATTCATTCTCCAACCCTGGGTCACTTCCTGCATACACTTTTTCCTGAAGACTTTTTATTTTATGTTCCAATTTAGCTCTCTCCTCTCGAGTCTTCTTAGATTTTGATCCTGTATAACTAATAATATGTCCCCTAATAAAAGCTTTGAAAGCCTCCCACTTTACACATGCTGATGTTTGTGTAGTATTGATGTCAAAGAACTCGTCTATCTGTTTTTCTATATACTTGACAAATTCCTCATCCTGAAGCCATCTATGCTGAAATTGCCATCTACCTGATTCCTTTGTCAATTTTTTATCTACATATATTAGACAACAGGGTGCATGATCAGAGATCACGATGTTATCATAAAAGCAGTTTTGAATCTTGGACCTTAATTCTGTGGAAATCAAAAAATAATCAATACGTGAGAATGTCTTGTAGGTACTGGAATAACAAGAATAGGCTTTAACTTGTGGTTTCATTTCTCTCCATATATCTAACAATCTCAATTCTTTCATAAAATGATTAATAGTCATCCTACATCCAATGTGCGTACAATCCAGTCCTGTTGATCTATCCACACCTGGATTCAATGTACAATTAAAATCCCCTGCTATTATATGTTGCCCTGTAAGTGATGATAAGATGAGAAATAAATTAGCAAAGAACTTCTGATCATCTATATTGGGACCATATAAGTTCACAAGATTTATATTTTCTAATAGCAAAGAACCTTGAATGATTACATATCTTCCAAATTTGTCTCCAATTACATTTTTCACTTGAAAAGGAACTGATTTATGTATGAGAGTCATAACTCCCCTGGCTCGGGATGAAAATGAAGAGGTGAATACACTTCCCTGCCATCTACTCCTAATTCTTTTAACATCCTCCTCTATCAGATGAGTTTCTTGTAAAAACACAATTCTTGAACCCATGTCCTTTATTTTATTCATAACTTGTTTAAGTTTTTTTAAATTTTGTAGACCTCTGCAATTCCATGAAGTTAAATTAAGATTAACACTTTGGTCCATGATCAATAGAGAGTTTGGGATTACCTTGCAGTGTAAACATGCTCATACAGAGAAGCAAAAACATGAGTGGTTGAACATTCATCCTACAAACTACACACAAACAAATTTCCCCTTCCCACACTTGTGGCAAACCCCCCAAAATCAAAAGAAAAATTCTGTCTCCCGATATAGCCATCGACCGTTCCACACCCACGGGGAACAGCCTAAGCCACTCCTTCTTCATCCTCCCAATCACCCTAACTCTACTGCTTTTAATGACGTAACATTAACTCTCCTCTGTAGTTTTCCAACTTAACTCCAAAATTTTTAACAACTTTGTACATCATAGTTTTTTTTTTTGTTTGTTTTGTTTTTGTTTTGTTTTTTTAATATATAATACAATCTATATTTTGTAAACTTACTATTTACTTCAAGTCAGTCAGATGCCTGTGCAAATGCTTAATTATTCTACCTTATATTTTGTTCATGCTTAGCTCCCACCAGTCTCTTCTTCTTCTTTGATCTTCTTGATGAACTCCTGCGCCTCCTCTGGGGTCTTGAAGATGTGGGTTCTGCCCTCATACGTGGTCAGCAGTCTCGCAGGATAGATTACACCATGACGAATCCCAAGGTTGCGCAGCTCCTTACGTATGGGATCAAACTGCTTCCTCAATTGCTGGATTCCTGTGGCCAAATCTGGGTAGAACCGCACCTGCTGGTCCTGGTGTTTAATCTCTCCTTTTTTAGCTCGTGCAGCGTTGAAGATCTTCATCCTGTCTCTGTTGCTAAGAAACTTCATAATTAAGGTCCTCGGCGGTCCCTTATCTCTCCGTGGGCCAATACGATGTGCTTTTTCCAGAATCACTGCTGATTGCAACTCCTCGCTGCCCAGCACCTCCGGAATCCACTTTTCCAGAAAGGAACATACGTCCCGACCTTCTGATTCCTCTGGAAGACCCACCAGCCTCAAATTATTCTGTCTCGACCGAGATTCCAAATCCAAAATATTATCTTCCAGAGATTTATTTTTTTTTTCCAAAGTGTGCACCTTTAATTGAAGACGGGTGACGTCATCTTCAGCACTAGCGAGACGGAGCTCCATCTGCGCCGTTCGTTCTACACAGTCACCCAATTCCTTTCTTATTCCTTCCAACGCTGTCATAATCCCATCAAATCTAGAGGAAAAGTCCGCTCTCATTGAACTCATGGCAGCCATCAGCGCATCTGCGCCATTCCCCGCAAATATCGCACCGTTGCCAGCCTCCTCCGCCATATATGGCGTTTTGTTTGCTGCGTCACAGACCTGAAAGTCCGTTAATTTGGACTGTTTCGGCGGCTCGCTTTTTCCTTTTCCTGGTTTTCCAGCCTTAGGCTTCGCCGACATATCCTCGCCCAAATGCTGGGATACGTTCTGTCCCAAATGAGAGAGTTATTTGCCGATTTTTTTTTTCCAGGAGCAGAGCAGAGCGAGACACGTCCGTCCTACGTGGCAGCCATAACCGGAAGTCCGCCCTTACCTTTTTTCCTCTCCAAGTCTGCTCCCCTGTGCACAGGTGGATTTCCCGGCGGCGGACCATTCCTCTCCGTCTCCATTCCCTCGCTGCTGCACCGGGCTCTCCAGGTCGCTGTCTACCGGACCTCGTCCTTGCTGTGCCAGCCACCTGCTCACTCCAAGTAAGCTCATCACTACTTTTACATCTCCTGTGTTGGTGTGTGCCCGTCACCCTTGTCCCTGTGCTTTTCCCATAGGGTTGTCCGGCTGTACGGTCTCCTGCCTCCGTGCCTGAAGCAGACGCCACCACCAATACATTTACATCTCGCAGACACACATTCATACACCCTTGTTGTTAATAAAGCTATTTGAGCTACTCTGAGCCTGCATGTGTGTCTCCTGAGCCGTGCATTATGTCAGGTTATGGAATATATGATAAATATAGACCACAATTTCAAAACTTTTTCCACCATTAATATGACCTATAACCTGTACAACCCAATCGATAAACAAAATGAAATCTTTAAAGGGGAAAAATAAAAAATAAAAAGCTTACAATAACCTGATTGCATAAATATGCACACCTTTAAACTAATACTTTGTTGCAGCACCTTTGGTTTTTATTACAGTACTCAGTCTTTTTGGGTCTATCAGCGTGGCACATCTTGATGTGGCAATATTTGTCCACTCTTTTCAAAAACACTCCAAATCTGTCAGATTGTGAGGGCATCTCCTGTGCACAGCCCTCTTCAGATCACCCCACAGATGTTCGATCGGATTCAGGTCTGGACTTTGGCTGGGCCATTCCAAAACCTTAATCTTCTTCTGGTGAAGCCATTCTTTTGTTGATTTGGATGTGTGCTTTGGGTCATTGTCGTGCTGAAAGATGAAGTTCCTCTTCATCTTCAGTTTTCTAGCAGAAGCCTGAAGGTTTTGTGCCAACACTGACTGGTATTTGGAACTGTTCATAATTCCCTCCACCTTACCTAAGGTCCCAGTTCCAGCTGAAGAAAAACAGCCCCAAAGCATGATACTGCCACCACTGTGCTTCATTGTGGGTATGGTGTTCATTTGGTGATAAACAGTGTTGTGTTTGGCCAAATATACCTTTTGGAATTATGGCCAAAAAGATCAACCTTGGTTGCATGGGACCATAACACATTTTCCCACATGCGTTTGGGAGATTTCTAATGTGTTTCTGTCATGTCCTCTGTGCAACATCGCAGCAAACAAATGAATTAGTTTGAGCCCAAAATGCAGGTGAAGAGGACGTGTTTATTTACAGAACGGGGAAACTCAAAAATACACAAGATACAAGAAAATGCTCAGTAGAAAAACACAGTCTGGCACACAAGTGATGGATGCCTGAGCTCAGTTGGCAGGGGAGGAAGCCCCACGCACTTCCAGGACAGAACTGGGCAGCGGATTAGGAAGGGAGAAATAATAACAAGAGGAAGACTTACATAGGGTGTGTGTGATCATAGTCCATGGTCTGAGTCATAATTGTCCAGATGCATACCTGTGCTTGAAATCCAGCCGTGGGTGTGGAGACAAGAGTATTTCCACTTCACATCCAGCCGTGGCTGTTCAGATAGCATAGCTCCACTAACATGGTGTTGTTAGCATAGGATAGCACTAGCTTTGTCGGAGCTTTGTTGCTGTTTTCAAGCACTTCTGAAGACTGCAGTAGGTCTCAACCTGTGCTTAGCTTGCAACCCACCAATATGCTTTTGTCTTTAACTGCAGCAAAGGAAAAATAATCTAGTTCTACAATAACAAAGTAGTTTCATCTTTTCCTCCGCTAAGTAGTAAAGACTTGCAACAGGTCACATTAACTGACAGCTGCGTCAGCTACAGTAGGGTCAGTTTGTATATTCATTTATTTGCGCTAACAATATCTATCTATATTAATAAAACGAGCAATGAGTGACACATCTGATCAAATTTCAGTAACTAGCGCATTACTGAATTTTTAAACAGTAATTTCGTTACACAGCACGTTACTGCAAAAGTAGTGGCATTATAGTAACACGTTACTTTGTAATGCCTTACTCCCAACACTAGTTATAACCAACAAAGGCTTTTCTACTAAATATTAAATTAATTTCCCCAAGCTTGTTGAATACTTATTCCCTGTGTCATTTCACTTTATTAAATATAACTTGTTTTGTGAACACAGTTGCCTTGATTTCTTTATACTGTATGTATGGATTACTTGGGTTGTTATGGATATCTGGTGAAAATCTCAGGTCAGTGGCTCCATCAGAAATTTGTTTAACGAGAAAAATGCTAACATGTTCAATACTTATTTTCCCCGCTGCATACTGAAATATTGCAAGCCATTTGTTATCCTAATTTTGATGATCAGGGCTCTCTTTTTTAATGTTCTGCAGAACAGGAACCAGCTGTAATCCACTTGTTCACTGAGTCAGGCCTGTTGATTGCAACTGTTGTTACTTTTGATCTTTCCTGCATAAATAATAATAAAATATAGTTGTTTAAATAAGTTACAAATCTTGACATTGTGATTTACTGTGATACACTAGTATGTCGTTACACTGAGACTATGACCTCTAACTGGTGGAATGCAGGGAACACTGATATATAAGCCATGTTTTCTCAGAGTGAAAAAAAAGTTTATTAGTTACGTTTTTTGGTGAGACTGGGCTGCACTGATATATAACTCAGGCCCTAATTTCATTGGGTAAAGGGTTTTTGAGTGGAACAATCACAAGTAAGGAGGTAGGTTGCAATTTGTTTAGTTAACCTGGTGCATTTTCACACCTAAAAGCCCATATCAAGTTTTTTGTCCCATTATCTACATTTGGTCTGTTTCGGTTTGGTTTCACACCCCTCCTCATCCAGGTGACCTGAACAACTTTATGTGATCCGGACGGTATTCACAGCACTTCACTTTTTCTACATTTTGTTATGTTACAGCCTTATTCCAAAATGGATTAAATTCATTTTTCCCCTCAAAATTCTACACACAATACCCCATAATGACAATGTGAAAAAAGTTTTTTTTGAGACTTTTACAAATTTATTAAAAATAAAAAACTAACAAATCACATGTACATAAGTATTCACAGCCTCTGCCATGAAGCTCAAAATTGAGCTCAGGTGCATCCTTTTTTTCCACTGATCATCCTTGAGATGTTTCTGCAGCTTAATTGGAGTCCACCTGTGGTAAATTCAGTTCATTGGACATGATTTGGAAAGGCACACACCTGTCTATGTAAGGTCCCACAGTTGACAGTGCATGTCAGAGCACAAACCAAGCATGAAGTCAAAGGAATTGTCTGTAGACCTCCGAGACAGGATTGCTTCGAGGCACAAATCTGGGGAAGGGTACAGAAAAATTTTTGCTGCTTTGAAGGTCCCAATGAGCACAGTGGCGTCCATCATCCGTAAATGGAGGAAGTTCAGAACCACCAGGACTCTTCCTAGAGCTGGCCGGTTGTCTTAACTGAGCAATTGGGGGAGAAGGGCCTTAGTCAGGGAGGTGACCAATGTCGTTCCTCTGTGGAGAGAGGAAAACCTTCCAGAAGGACAACCGTCTCTGCAGCAATTCACCAATCAGGCCTTAATGGTAGAGTGGCCAGACAGAAGCCACTCCTTAGTAAAAGGCATATGGCAGCCCACCTGGAGTTTGCCAAAAGGCACCTGAAGGACTCTCAGATCATGAGATACAAAATTCTCTGGTCTGATGAGCCAAAGATTGAACTCTTTGGTGTAAATGCCAGGCGTTATGTTTGGAAGAAACCAGACACAGCTCATCACCATGTCAATACCATCCCTACAGTGAAGCATGGTGAAGGCAACATCATGCTGTGGGGATGTTTTTTAGCGACAGGAACTGGGAGACTAGTCAGGACAGAGGGAAAGATGAATCCAGCAATGTACAGAGACATCCTGGAGGAAAACTTGCTCCAGAGCGCTTTTGACCTCAGATTGGGGCGACGGTTCATCTTTCAGCAGGACAATGACCCTAAGCACACAGCCAAGATATCAAAGGAGTGGCTTCAGGACAACTCTGTGAATGTCCTTAAGTGGCCCAGCCAGAGCCCAGATGTGAATCCAATTAAACATCTCTGGAGAAATCTGAAAATAGCTGTGCACCGACACATTCCATCCAACCTGATGGAGCTTGAGAGGTGCTGTAAAGAGGAATGGGTGAAACTGCCCAAAGATAGGTGTGCCAAGCTTGTGGCATCATATTTAAAAAGACTTGAGGTTGTAATTGCTGCCAAAATTGCATCAACAAAGTATTGAGCAAAGGCTGTGAATACTTATGTACATGTGATTTCTTAGTTTCTTATTTTTAAACAATTTGCAAAAATCTAAAAAAAAAATAAAAATCATGTTGTCATTCTGGGGTATTGTGTGTAGAATTTTGAGGAAAAAAATGAATTTAATCCATTTTGGAATAAGGCTGTAACATAACAAAATGTGGAAAAAGTGAAGCACTGTGAATACTTTCTGGATGCACTGTATGTCCTGTTGTCATGTCGATGTTTATGTAGCAAAAAGAGGCTGCGGGTAGTTAGCAAACATGCTACTCACCTTCTTAGGTGTTTTCTGCAGCTCTGGGCACATTGGTACTGTAACTGCACTTTAAGTCAAAACTAGGGAAGACTCCACAACTGAGGCTAGACTATTATCCAGGGCTTAATAAAAAGGACATTTGGCCTTATCAGCTGTGATGATCATCAAGTGACATTGCTCTCTCATTGACCCTGTTTACATGGCCATGAGTAAACTGATTACTGGCATAAACTGAATGCTAGAACGAGGATTCAGTGTACTCCGCCTGGTATTGTCATGGATGGCCCTCACAAGGCATCATAAGACGCCACAAATCACCGGTGAGTTTGCACAGTTTTATTAAAGAACAGAAAAGGAACAAAATAACAAGCCACAGGGAGCTAAAACATACTACAATGAAATACAGTCAATAACAGGGAAGAACGGATACATAAAGAGGCACACTTACGATCATAGAAGGATAATGGTCGACGTTCGAACAGAGGAATGCTCGCTAATGTCAAACACGGGGAAGTTCTTGACGAGACTGCCGCGCCTCTTCGTTCTCAACTGCCCTCTTAAGTGGAGAGCAGCTGATGAGGTGAAATGCGGCTCAGCTGTCAAGTCTGACAGCTGGAAGCCCCTCCGAGCGCTGTCACAACAAAGGCTCGAGGAGCCAAAAGGGGCACACAGCCGTCAAATGGGCAAAGATAGTGCATGGCTCGAGCGCGGACGGGATCGGTGCTCGAACCATGACAGTACCTCCCCCTCAAGGGCGAACTACGAGCGCCCTATGACAACCAAGCCCCCCCACCCCCCCAGGGTGGGCGGATGGGGGAGAAGGCCTGGAGGGCAAGAACCAGCAAGAGAAAAAAAAACAAAACACCATAACGATGACCGTGAGCAAATGAGGCAATTACAGAGTGCGGTTAGCAAGAAAAACACAATGCTCCATAGCGCACAAATGATACTTAGAACAGGGCAAGAAAAAAAAAACAACCATGACGGTGACAGGGAACAAATGAGGCAATTACAGAGTATGGTTAAAAGAAAAACACAATAATCCATAACGCACAAATGATACATTGAACAGGGCACAAATAAGGCAATTACTGAGTATGGTTAACAGAAAAACACACTACACAGTGCTACGTACACAGATCGACATAGGGGAAAAAACAATGCACCCGAGTGACCTTAATATTACATGAAAATCCTTAATATTACTTGAAAATAAGCGACACCCGGGGATGATGGCAAACAGAGTCCAATAAAGTCGGAACTGTTCTGGTGGTCTCCCTGTGTCCAATGTCCAGCTGGTGAACTGGGGAAAAAGGAAACGTTCTACCCCAGTCCCAGGCCCAGAAAGTCAGAACCTCCAGTGGCCGAACCAGGTCGCCCAGTAGAAAGCACCGAACTTCAGGTGGCCGACCCAGAACATCGAACCGGCGAAGCAGCTCACCAGGCGGCCGACCCGTATCACTCAGCCACCAGGACCGTGGGGAAACAATTGGAGATGGCCTCCCTGGTATGGGGAAAGACGAGGGAGAGCCGGGCCGAACGTAGAAAACCCCAACAGCCCCCGGTGGCGATGAGCTGGGATGGTGGTGATGATGATGACGATGAGCCAGTACAATGTCAGGCGGCAGAGGGTCTGCAGCTCCTTCACTGACCTTGAACCACACCGGTGCTGCACCCATGATGGACCCCGATTGGGTCTCGGCTGCACCCGCGACGGACCCCGATTGGGTCACGGCTGCACCCGCGATGGACCGCGATTGGGTTACAGCTGCATCCACGACGGACCCCGATTGGGTCTCGGCTGCACCCGCGACGGACCTCGATTGGGCTGGCACAGCACCAGTGACAACCTCCAACCCCGAACCCGGAACCTCCAGCACAGCGACCGGGATTGGCTCCGCACCGGTGACCCTGGGAGAAGTCTCAGGAGAAAGGAAAGAACCGGGATCAGAATCACTGGTAGTGACAGAGCCCAGTGAGACGAGCTCGGGTGCAGCAGACGGCTGCCCCTGGCTCGTCTCCCCGAGAGGCAGGCAAAAATGCTCCAAAACTGAAAGAAGGAAAACAAGGTAGAGCACTTGCCTGCACTCGGGTTCTGTCGCTGCCCAGGACTTCGATGATCCAGGCTCAGGATGAAGAAGGTCGTTGTCTGGCTCCCACTTGGCTGCGGCGGGCTCCGCAGCCGGCATTATGGTCTCTGCAGCCTGAGGACCCTCCGGCGTTAACGTCCACACTGACGACCTTCACGGCGTGGTGGTAGGGGACCCTCAACCCGCTGGACCAGACTACTCATCTGTGGAGACCCGGGGACGCTTCGTTGTCGGCGCAGGCTCCACGCTGCACTCCGCTCTCCTCCTCTGCCCATGATGTGGCTGTGGGGCTGAAACCAGGCTCTCCAGAGCCGCAGACCCCCTCCTCGTCCAGCGACGTAGGCCTGGCGTCGTGGACCGCTCAGCGGAGGGAGACACAGAGGCAGCAAGTTTAGTGACAGAAGCTACAGCAGGTGGTGGGACTCGGGGGACTGCGAACCCCGAACTCCACCCCCAGGAGTCAGACAAGGCAAATCACAACTACGGGGAGAAAAATGAACTTGCACTTGCCTGTTTCCTGGAGGATGGATGGTGCCTGCTGTAATGGGTGGAGTTCCTCCCTTTTCCCTCTGGATGGTGACGGCAGGCCCCTCGGGAAGACGAGGAGGAGCCGCTCGCGGTGGATGGCAGCTGGGCCTCGCTGAAGCACGACTCACAGTACTCACAGCAGCTGGAGATCACGTCGAGGAGGAGGGGGCCACAGCTGAGGCGATCCAGGCACGAGGAGCTGACGGAACAGCTGGGACAGATGAACCGGGGGATGGCGACTGCGGAGATTCCCTCCTGTCGTGACGTGAAAGACGCAGCTGACTGGGAGTCTGGGTTACTCCGACGACCCGGAGCTGGATCCAGACGGGATTCTCTCTGGGGCCTCATTGTGACATGGCGGCGACGCTTACTGGCTGATGGTGAGACGATGGAGCCAGGAACACATGGCGCCGGGGCTGGACGGGTGACGGGAGCTGAATTCTGAGATGAGGAGCAAGGATGCCTCTCCATTGGCCTCCTGCCGGGGTTTCCCTCCAGTCCACGGACCTCCACCCTCGTCGGGGACGCCGTACTCTAGGGAGTAGGAGGAGGTTCCTTGGCTGCCTCTCCAATTAACCTATGCTGTGCCACAATCCATATTATCCTCTCCTTTCCTTCCAGAAAGGAGGTGAGGTGGTATTTCAATAAGGCCCTCTGGGCGAGAAACAAGTAGTCTCCTGCCGCTGAAGTGGGCATGAGACGATGGGCCTTAGCCAGATAGCCGTCGATCTCTTGAAACCACTCAGGGCAGAATCCACGCTTGAGGGCGGACATACTATACACCTGCCCCAGCAAAGGGAAAAAACTCCAACCACAGCAAACTCACGGCGATAGGCGCCTCAGTCTGACGGCAGTCTACTGTCATGGATGGCCCTCACAAGCCATCATAAGACGCCACAAATCACCGGTGAGTTTGCACAGTTTTATTAAACAAAATAACAAACCACAGGGGGCTAAAACACACTACAATGAAATACAGTCAATAACAGGGAAGAACGGATACATAAAGAGGTACACTTACGATCATAGAAGGATAATGGTTGACGTTCGAACAGAGGAATGCTCGCTAACGTCAAACACGGGGAAGTTCTTGACGAGACTGCCGCACCTCTTCATTCTCAACTGCCCTCTTAAGTGGAGAGCAGCTGATGAGGCGAAATGCGGCTCAGCTGTCAAGTCTGACAGCCGGAAGCCCCTCTGAGCGCTGTCATAATAAAGGCTCGCACCAACGCTGAGTCAAACTGGTCCGGCTTGAAAGTGAGAGTGTCCGTTAGTTCCTCATTCCACAACATGTCCTCTTTGACCACTGGAGCCCGTGAGCCCCAGTAACCACAACCAGACCATTCGCTCCCAGCACTGTCCTTGATGGTGAAACCCAGTCCGTAGAATAGGTTACACCCCATGATGTTATCGCTGAGCGCTGCCACTTGGAATGTGAGGTCAATCATCGTTTTGGATTTGAAACAAACAGTCAACTCCACAGTCCCAACAGTGCACAGCCTGCTACCACCGTAGCCATACAACGGCACCGGGTTACCTCTCATCCTGTGGTGGGGGAAAAACTTCTTCACCGTGGCCCAATTCAGCATCAACCACAACGCTGCTGTGTTGAGTAACAGTGGCACTATCACGCCGTCTAACTCCACTAAACAATACTTATACCCGCTGGTACTGGGACTCACTGAGTGGATTGTTGTCGGGGGCGGGCGGGGGTGATTACTTCGGTGGGCTCTCTGGATCAGATAAGTGGCACACCCTGGCATAGCAATTCAAGCGTCCACATCTGCTGCATTGTTTCCCTCTTGCCCGGCACTCTCTCACTTTATAGCGGTGGGTTGCGGACCCACAACCCCTGCAACGGGAGATCCCCAGGATAGACCTTCAGCTGGCAGCATTGGTTTCCAAACAATCTTCATCCAAGCTATCCTCGCTAACAGGGTCCGCAATATCAGCTGAGGAAGGCGGCTTCGGCGGCTTCTGTGACTGGCGCCAGTTTAGCTCCAAAGCTAGCTTGTGTGTGGCCTCCAACTGGAGAGCTAGCTCGACAGCCCTAGCAAACTTTCAGCACCATTAATAGCCTAGCTCGCAGTCCAGCGTTGCACATGTGCTCAGCCAATTGGTCTCATACCATCTCGTCTTCAAGCGGTCCAAAACAACACTTGCTAGCTAGCTTCCTCAAATCAACAACATACTGGTGGATAGGCTCACCAACACGTTGGTGTCTCTGGCGAAAGCTTTTTCTCTGAACACTCACGCTGTCTGGGGTGGTGAAATAGTTAGCTAGCAGCTCCATGACGTCCTCAAATGAGTCCGACGTGCCGAGCATCCCTAGGACTTACTGGCCTTCGATACCCAGGTTGTGGACGAGGAGTGCACGTGCCCTCACCTTATCGAGCTTCCCAAGGTCCACCGCTGTGATGTAAGTTTGGAAGGCCTCCAACCACTGTGGCCATGGCACTGGTGGCTCACCCGGGAGCTCAAGGAAGGGACGGAGTGGTGTAACGCATGCCTCCATACATTAATCCTCAGTCACCAAATGTTATGTTCACAAACCTGGTGATGAACAAGGCCAACAGAGATGTAACGTTGAACACTGCTTTATTAAAGATGGTGAACACAGTACACGGCATGCACCCAGCAGAGTCATCCGGCATAAAAGGATGTGCCTATAAAATAAGATAAGATAAGCCTTTATTAGTCCCACAATGGGGAAATTCCAGGATTGCAACAGCACAGGGATAGCAACACTCAGAGCAATAATTCAAAAGATAATAAGAGTAGTGAATATACATCATTTTTAATTTCAGTTTACTCAAAAAAATAAATAATTGGATTTACTTAAAATTTGTTAGGTAATCTGTTTCCACATAAGTTTTGAGTTCTGTGAACTAATTTGGTTTTACAGTGCAGAAATATACACAGTGTGGAGCATTGTAGCCAGGTGGAATAAACAGCATCACGGTCTATTCAGAACATGATCCTCACCGTGCTCCCAGGCTTCTCCAGGTGGGACAGGGAACAGCGTAGGAGGAAGATCACTGCATCCTTCACCCCGATGCCACGCTGGTAGGCGAACCAGGGAGGCAGAGGTGGGCAAGGAGCAGCCTCTCCAGGGTCTTCATCAGGTGTGATGTGAGGGCCACTGGTCTGTAGCTGTTCAGGTCTTTGGGGTGGGAGGTCTTTGGTATGGGTACCACACAGGATGTTTTCCACAGCTGTGGTACCCTCCCCAACTTCAGGCTCAGGTTAAAGGTGTGCTCCACAATCCCACACAGCTGGTCTGTGCAGGACTTGAGGAGCCTCGAGCTGATGCAGTCCAGGCCCGAGGCCTTCCTCGCCTTGATCTTCTTCAGCTCCACCCTCACCTGGGTCTTAGTAAGGGTCAGGCTGGGGCAGGGGGTGCTGTGTGCTGGGAGTGAGGGGGTGTTGGTGGGGGGGCGTGGACAGCAGGACTAGATGACGGTAGAGGCAGCAGTGGTTGGTGTGCAGACGGAGGGGAGGGCGGTTGGTCAAACCTATTAAAAACAGGTTCAGGTTGTTCACCCACTCCCTGCCCCCTGTGGCCAGGGAGGAGGTATTCTGGAGCCCAGAGATGGTTTTGAGGCTTCTCCAGACCCCGCTGATGTCACTCTGATGCAGCTTGTCCTCTGTCTTCTTCTGGTAGCTGTCCTTGCCCTCCCTAATCTTCCTCCTTAGCTCCCTCTGTATGGACTTCAGCATCTCCCTGTTTCCCGACCTGAAGATCTTTTTCTTTTCTATCAGTAAGGACTTTATCTCAGGGTTGATCCAAGGTTTGTTGTTTGAGCAACACTGTATGGTCTTGGTGGGTATGGTGTTGTCCATACAGAGGTTAATGCAGTCTGTGATGGTGTGTGTGATTCTGTCGATATCCTCGCCATGTGGATCAGAGAGCTGCTCCCATGCAGTGGTTTCAAAACAGGTGGCTCTATGGCAACTGCCCCGCTATATAGGGTGGTGTGATGACCAGTGTTTGGTGTAATGTGTTACTGTAATGCCACTACTTTTGCAGTAATGTGCTGTGTAACGAAATTACTGTTTAAAAATTCAGTAACGCGTTACAGTTACTGAAATTTGATCAGATGCATTACTCGCATTATTAATATGGATATACTGTATATTTTAGCCCGCTGCCAATGGTGCACATACCTTGTCGGGGTGCAGCGGCTTGCGTGCCTCAGCAACCCCCGGAGCTATGTCGACAGGAGCCTAGTGCTCCCAGAAGGTTTAACCATGTCGAACAGGTCCGCGTGGGGTAGAGGCCAGACTAAAGAGTGCACCCTGGTCCTCCAGGTTGGGGGTTGTGCAGCATGTAACAAATCACTCACGTAAAACCCAAGTTTTTGTTACAGCAACAAATGTCCCAACGGCGGAACAGGCGGAGAGGAGAGCGAACTCCCAACGGCTGTGAAGGCGGAGGAGGACAGACAGTTGCACGGGAAGAAGGGTCTCGGAAAGCCTTGGCAGGCAACCTTTCTACAGGGTGGACCAAGCTCTCGACAGCCCAGCCATGGAAGGCAGTTGGTCTAGGGGAGGGACCCCCAACAAACGTCCATGGCTGAAGACGGAGATGCAGGACCCCTGTGGTGCCACAAACCTCTGCATCACGCATATTCGCTTCATGATGAGTCACACTGATATTGCACGTGATGGTGCTCATCCTCTGGGGATCCGCCGGGGAAGAAGAGTGCCGGGCCCTCAGCCTCACAGGGGCCCACCCTCAGCTACCGGAGGTCACCTCACCTCGTCCTGCACGACCAGGGGACGGGGAACGAGGAATGCTACTGGCCAAAAAGAGACACCAAAGGAGAAGAACATCAACATCCTCCAGTGGAACGCAGAAGGAGTCTATAACAAAAAAATATCCCTTGCCGAAAGACTCTACTCAGAAGACATTGATGTAGCCTGCCTACAGGAGACACACCTGAAGGAAAACCAACGCTTCAGTGTTAGGGAATACCAGGTCTTCAGGAAAGACAGAAAAGGAAGAACAAAAGGAGGAGTGGTGATTCTTGTCAAAAACACCATACCAGCACAAGAGTTTGACGTCAGTACCAACAACCAGGCAGAAATCCATGGAGTTCGAATCATGGTTCACAATGAAAGCGTCACAATCTTCAATGTGTACTGCCCCCCAGAGCAAGAGCTCTCACTTGACCAAATGGAACTCCCAGACCACCGATGCTTAGTCATCGGTGACTTCAACAGTCACTCAGAGGCATGGGGATACAGTGAAGCAGATAGAAGAGGAGAGGAGGTGGAAGATTGGCAAGTCGAAAACAGTCTTTTGCTAATGAATGATCCTGATGATCCACCAACGTTCTTCTCCAGGGTATGGCTGAGTAACACCATGCCCGATCTTGCGTTTGCCACCAACGACATGGCCAGGCTGGCAACAAGAACGGTACTTGGCCAGCTCGGGGGAAGTGATCATAAACCTGTGAAGATCGGACTGGACATCAACCACAAGAAGCTAAGACTTTCCCCAGGTGGAATTACAAGAAGGCCAACTAGGTGCGCTTCTCAACACTGGTGGACCGGTACTCTGCGGAGATCTGTCACAAGCAGCAGAACCTCAACAAGAAAGTCAGGGTGCTGAACCATGCTATTCTGAAGGCTGCAAATGAATCTATACCTCGGGGAGCCAGAAAAAACTATAGGCCTTACTGGACAGAAGAGCTCCAGCAGCTTGAAGACAGTGTGGCAGAGACAAGGAAAAAAGTAGAAGCAGATCCTACAGTAGAAAACAACATTGCCCTGAAAACGGCCACTGCAAAACACAGGCAGATATTTATACAGGAAGCTCGAAAGAGATGGCAAGAAAAGACAGAGCAGCTCAACTTGGACAAGGACAGCAACAAGCTTTGGAAACTGGCTCAAGTCCTCAATGACGAGAACAGCAAAAGCTCGCCGATCACAGTACAGGCAGATCAAGAACTGCTGACTGGCAAGAAAGCAGCAGACCATTTCATCAACCAGTATGCGAAGACGAGCCATCTTCAGATTCCACCAGAGAAGAAAGGTTGTCAGAGGAGCCCAGCGAATTCATCAGAACGCACAGACTGAACCAGTGATGAACTCGCCATTCATTCTCAAGGAGCTGGAGGATGCAATGACAACACTGAAGCTGAAAAAAGCCCCTGGGTCTGACAAGATCACAAATGAAATGTTGCTGAACCTTGGCTCCAAAACCAAGAAGAAACTTCTGCAGCTTTTCAATGACAGTTGGAGATCAGGGACTGTGCCTCAGATCTGGAGAGAAGCCACGATGATTCCAGTGCACAAAAATGGCAAAGATAAGTTGAAGGCTGAAAGCTATCGCCCCATAAGCCTTACAAGCTGCATAGGAAAGCTGCTAGGGCGTCTCATCAACACCAGACTCATGTGGCACTTGGAAGGAAAACAACACATCGGCCCAGAGCAAGCAGCCTTCAGGCAGAACCGGTCTACAGAGGACCAAATAACATACATCTCTCAAGCCATAGAAGATGCCTTCCAAGAAAAAAAAGCACACCCTCGCTGTGTGGATTGACCTAGAAAAGGCGTTTGACAGGGTATGGAAAGACGGCCTCAAGCTGAAACTGCGCCAGTGCAGTATCGCTGGGCGCATGTACAAGTGGATTGCCCAATACCTGCACAACAGAAGAGCCAGAGTCCAGGTCAGACAGTACTCTAGCAAGAAGAAGGTGTTGAGGGAAGGAGTCCCACAAGGAGGAGTGCTCTCCCCAACACTCTTCCTTGTATTCATTAAGGACATCATCCAGAGTTTGCCAAGGAACGTACAAGGTGCCATCTATGCCGATGACCTAGCCCTCTGGTGCAGTGAGGAAAGCATCGTGACTGCAAACTACAGACTGCAGCAAGTTCTCCGGCTGATAGAGGCATGGACCAAGTCATGGCTTGTAAGCTTAAATGAGAGGAAGACTACATACACCATCTTCACACTGTCCACCCAACCCCAGAAGGTGAAACTGCAGATCAACTCCCATGAGCTCCAGGCTGAATATGCACCCATATACCTCGGGATCACCATGGGTCACAGACTGACTTGGAAGAACCAGCTGCACAAGAACCAGGCAAGAGCAAAGATCAGGATGGCCCTAATGAAGAAACTGTCAGGAACAGACTGGGGTGCAGACCACGGTGTCCTGAAGAAGCTCTATGTGGGGAGGATTCAGCCTGTTCTGGAGTATGGCATGGCAGCAACCTCAACAGCTGCCAAAAGCAACACTGAGAAGCTGGACAGACTCCAAAACCAAGCCATGCGAATGATGACAGGAGCCATGCGCAGTACCCCTATCAAAGCGCTGGAGACAACAACAGGCCTTGCACCACTGGAAGACAGAAGAAACGTCAAGGTACTGACCCAGGCCGCCAAATTCAAAAGATTGGAAAACCATCCCATGAAGGACAGACTGAACAAGCCAACAAAAGGGAGACTTAAGAGATCGAGCTTCATCCACCAGAGCAGGACACTTGAAAGGAGAGACCCAGAACTGATGGACCACATACCCACACCAATACCACCCATAGCATCTGTTCCCTCCTGGAACCGACAGAACTTCCCAGCCATACGCACAGACATATCGAGCATTGGGAAGAAAGGAACACAGTCAGACCAAGAGAGGAAGTCGCTGGCCCTGGAGTTCATTCGGTCTGCCTACCCTAAAGAGCAGTGGACTCACGTCTACACAGACGGCTCTGCCATGGAAGCAACCAGGAATGGAGGAGGCGGCGCGTACATCTGACGAGGAGACCCACATTCCCATTGCGACTGGAAAGTACTCCACCAATTTCAGGGCTGAGGCAGAGGCCCTGAGAACAGCAGTGGCCCACGTCAGGGAACATCAAGACAAGGCACACAAGCGGGTCGTCATCTTCACTGATGCCCTCTCTGTCTTGGATGCACTTCAGGACCCCCGACGCAAAGAACTGAATGAACTCGCCCTCACTCTGTCTCAACTAGCAACACAGGCGAACGTATCACTCCAGTGGATTCCTGCCCACTGTGGAATCTATGGAAATGAGACAGCTGACAGACTTGCTAAGGAGGGTGGGCAGCAAGACCAGGAAGACAGGCAGGTCTCTTACAGTGAGGAAAAAACTATTATTAAGGCCCTGTCTCACAAAAAGTGGCAGCAGCAACACCCAAACTTCTGCAAGGATGACAACTACTACAGTCTGAGCAGGGCTGACCAAGTCGTTCTGTTCAGACTCCGAACTGGACATAACAGAATGCATGCTCACATGCACCAGAAACTTAAAGTTGGACAATCGGACAGATGCCCATGTGGTACTGCCCAACTGACCAGCGAACACCTCCTCCAAGACTGCCCAGACCACGCTGCACTCAGACGAGCTACGTGGCCTGACCCCACATCGCTGAACCAAAAGCTGCACGGGGACCTCGGGGACCTCCGCAGGACGGCAGCATTCGTCAGGGCAGCTGGTGTGACCATCTAGCGATTGACGAAGAAGAAGAAGAAGATATATTTTAGTGCAAATAAATATAAACTGACCCTACTAGCTGGCGCAGCTGTCAGTCTCCTCCGTGGGTTGGTTTTCTGTCCTCCTCACACCGCAACCCAGCGGTGGCAAGAAATGCCGTGGTGGTAACTTCTCATATCAAGCCCTTATTACCTGTTGTCCGAGCGGTGAGTACCCCCCAACAGCTCCTACCTCTGTGGTTAAACATGAGTACTTTTAGAGGAAGAAGCTTGCATTTAATGTCCGCAGTCGTGTAAATTACTGCACAGAGAAAAAGTGACTGATTTGGTGCAGTAATTCTAAGATGAACTTTCATTTATCTGTGCTTTCTGTTTTATTTTATCTTATTCATTTACATGCTGTTGTGATATGCAACTATTTCAGGAAGTAAATCCTCTAAATATGCATTTTTAATGGGCTGGTCCAGGGGTATCAAACATATGGCCAAAAATGGCCCACCAGAGGGTCCAGAATTTTCTCTGTGAATTTACAGCTTTATTTCTAGTAAATTTCTGACTTTCTACTGATTACAATAGTTTGCGTCAATCTGAGACATTTTTTTCTCTGTAAGATGAGAGATTTTTCTCATCAGTTTTATTTTTCTTCTTTTTCAGGTGAGAACAAGGGGCCCTTGATCTTGCTATGTGTGCAAGATGATTTAAGTATGCATTTAAAAGTAACGTGAAAGTTACTTTTCTAAGTAACTAGTTACTTTAATCATGCAGTAACTGGTAAGTAACTCAATTGCTTTTGAAAAGAAGTAGCTAGTAACTGTAACTAGTTACTATTTTTTTAGCAACTTGCCCAACACTGGTGATGATGCAACAGGAAGTGGGCATCATCACACCACACTTCACATTAAATGCCGCCATAACAGGCTTCTCTGCTTGAACTGCTGCCTCTGCAGCCAAGACCTCCAGAAAAGCGGTAGAAGATGGATGAATAGAGTAAACCAATAAAAGTAATAAATGGCTTATAGTGTTTACATGCACCAAGTAAACGGTTTATTGGGCAAAAAAACTAGGTGTGTTAATCCATTTTCTCATAAACCGATAGTGTCCTTTAATTGATAAAGGTAATTGGATTGCTGTGTTTACATGGCAGTTTGAATAATCAGGTAACTGTAACCGTAAATATCTGTTAAGTTTCTGTGTTTTTTTTTTAAAAAATTGACTATTTACTCAAAGATTTAAAGATTCAAAGATTTTATTTGTCAGTACTACTATATGTACAGGACATACAGGGAACTGAAATGGAGTTTCTCTCTCTCTTCAGTGGTGTGCACAATATAAAAAAAGAAAAAGGAATAAGGCTGGAATAAGGACAGCAGTCTATGTACAGTAATGCTACCCGTAGTGCAAGTGGCAACAAAAGACAGACCCAGACATCCCATAGTGCAAATAAAGATAAATGATGAAACCCAGTAATCCTATTGTAGTGTAGCACTACAGGGGTTAATGAGTGCTGGCATGGTAACGCAGCCATTAGGGTGACATCACCACGCCAGACGGTTAAATGGGGAGAGTCGGCCATCTTAGGCCTCTCTCAACTCTTGGCGATATAGAGCACAGTCACAATAACCTGCCTGTACTGTATTGATAATAACCTGTTAATAAAGTTTGAGTTCCAGCACAGTTCAACTCTCCATTGGTCATTTTGGTTTCCGGCCATAATACCTAGTATATACAGAAAAAGTAGAGCAGTAATATTCGTCATTGAAAGTTCAATGCGGTAGTGTAGATGCACACAGTGACAGATAGGACTGCACATGATCAGTATTGCAATAACAGACACCAGCAGATATGGCATTTGTGCACATGGTTGCAGTAAAGTGCACAGACATACAGCAGCAGATGTATTACTGTTGGTGTGCCAGTCTTTCTGTGCCAACAGCTGAGGTAGTTATTGTACGGGTGAGTGCGTTATGGTCCGGGGGAGGGGGCAGAGTTCAGGGTCCTGATGGTCTGATGAACAAAGCTGTTTAGCAGTCTTGTGGAGCGGGCCCGGAGGCTCCAGTACCTTTTCCCCGAGGGCAAGGGGCTGAAGAGGGAGTGTAAGGGGTGGGAGGTGTCACCTGCAATGTTGATGGCTCTGCGGGTGAGGTAGATGTCCGGGGGGGGGGGGGCAGAGGGGCCCCAATGATCTTGCTGGTTGCTTTCACTGTACGTTGTAGTGTCTTCCGGCAGGAGGCGGTGTAGCTTCCATACCACACCGTGATGCAGCTGGTGAGGATGCTCTCAATGGTGCCCTACTAGAATGAGCATGTGATGGGGGGTGGGACTCGTGCTGTCCTCAGTTTGCGGAGGAAATGGAGGTGAGTTTGAGCCTTCTTGGCCAGTGATGGGGTGGTTTATGCCAGCAATGGGCAAAATTTCAATTAAAAACTGTTTCTCTTCCTCTTGCCAAGTACTTACCACAGCTCACTTTCCCTCTTTCAGCTGCTGGATTCGTGCTCTCCTCAATTTGCGGAGGAAATGGAGGTGAGTTTGAGCCTTCTTGGCCAGTGATGTGGTGCTTTATGCCAGCAGTGGGCCAAATTTCAATTAAAAACTGTTTCTCTTCCTCTTGCCGAGTACTTACCACAGCTCACTTTCCGTCTTTCAGCTGCTGTGTCTTACGTGTTTGGTCCAAAAGTCTGAACCTTTCTGAAAATTGCTTTTACACTAAATGAACTGGACTATGGTTTAGTTTGATCCAGAGACTGACCCATGTATTTTTGCCTGACCAAATTTCTGTTCTTTGTTCCAATTGTGGTTTGCGGGAGGTTTCACAGCTGGATTTTTGGTCTGAATCAAACTGAAAAGTCTGAACATCCTTATCAAACAGGTTAGGTGTGAAAGCCCCCCTCGAGCTCTGAAGGCAGGGCTTGTTGGTCTATGCTGTGATGCAGCTGGTGAGGACGCTCTCAATAGTGCCCTACTAGAATGAGCATGTGATGGGGGGTGGGACTCGTCCTCTCCTCAGTTTACAGAGGAAATGGAGGTGAGTTTGAGCCTTCATGGCCAGTGATGTGGTGGTTTATGCCAGTAACGGGCCAAATTTCAATTAAAAACTGTTTCTCTTCCTCTTGCCGAGTACTTACCACAGCTCACTTTCCCTCTTTCAGCTGCTGCGTCATACATGATTGGTCCAAAAGTCTGAACCTTTCTGAAAATTGCTTTTACACTAAATGAACTGGACTATGGTTTAGTTTGATCCAGAGACTGACCACCATGTATTTTTGCCAGACCAAATTTCTGGTCTTTGCTCCAGACCATGGTTTGCAGGAGGTTTCACAGCTGGATTTTTGGTCTAAATCAAACTGAAAAGTCTGAACGTTGTTATCAAACGGGTTAGGTGTGAAAGCCCCCCCTCAAGCTCTGAAGGCAGGGCTTGTTGGTATGTGACATAAAAATTTGGAAGTGAAATCTGGTGGTTTCTTTAAGAGTTTAATGAAATAAAGGCAATGTGTATTTTTTTGCAAAGTTGTGGAGGTAAATGATCAGGCAAGATGAGACGAGCTGGAAGGTTGCAGGGTTTTATTTCCTCCAACATAACGAGACGCACATTGTAGCTAAGTAAGCTACTGTGAGGCATGTATCGCAAGCTGTTTTATACATGTTATACAGACAGAGAGAACACATGGCACATTAGCATAGTGATATACATATCAGTCGATACATATTATTAGCGTGACCAACTGGCGCCCGGATGTCCTCTTCCTAATCCTGGGATGTATACACAATAGTCCATTGTTCTGATTGCCCCCTGGGGCTCTCTGTCCGTATGTAAATTGTTGTCCGTTTCCTCCAGCCCTGCTGAATGTGAATAGTATCAGTCTGCAGTGTGCTGGGTCACCACACGGCTTCCCCCAGAATGCTCAGAAGGGGCTGTGCCCCCCCCCCCCCGGTCGTTTGGGCTCCAGCTCCGGTAGAACTGTCCTGCTGTAGAGGAGTGTCAGAGGGCATGTCAGCCCGTGGGGGTACGGGAGAGGGGTGGAAAAGACAGTGTGTGCTGCTCAGGGTCCCAGCATGTTCAACGGCCGTGGATCGTGGGTGCAAGGGGTTGGTGCGCATCGTGCGTAATGGAACCAACCGGCAATCAGCCGGCTTTAGGGAGTGAGGTGCGGGAAGAGCGCTGTGGAGGAGGAGGGGGAGGGGGTGGGAGTAAGTGAGTGCCGGCCCAGGACAAAGGTGTCTGGGCCGTGCAAAATTTGTGTGTGGATCCGCGATGGTGAGGGACTTTCTCGATCAACCTGGCGGTGATCTGCAGCGGCTGTGAAAAAATTAAGTCTCTGACTCCTCTCACAGCTCGGTCCAGCGAGGATGTGGTGAAGGCAAACGGCCAAGTTCCCCGAGGATGCGTAGCAGCTGTGAAACAACTGCAGCTGTGTGAGGGACTTGGCGGTTTGGCTTTTAAGATAAGATAAGATAAGATAAGCCTTTATTAGTCCCACAATGGGGAAATTCCAGGATTGCAACAGCACAGGGATAGCAACACTCAGAGCAATAATTAAGAAGATACGGAAGATATAAATAAGAGCAGTGGATATACATACATACACATAAATATATAAATATATATACAAAGTGCGGAGCATTGTAGCAAGATGGAATAAACAGCATAACCGTCTACTTAGTTATCCTTCATAGTATGAATACCCATACATATTGTCACCCTCTGTAGCGACCGATATTGTTCTAGTTGTATATACTCGAGGGGACCATTGTGTAAGTCTATTGCGTCTTTTGCATTCAATACTATTAGGTCGTCACGTTTTTTTTTGCTATCTCTGCGAGCAGCCCTGCTTAGGTTATACAGTCTGACTGCCGTAGGTAAAAAGGACCTGCGAAACCTCTCGGTTGCGCACCTAGGATGATGTAGTCTGCTGCTAAATGAGCTCCTCAGTGCGTTCAGTATGTCCTGCATAGGGTGGGACTTGGACTCCAGCAGAGATGACAGTTTAGCCACCATCCTTCTCTCTCCTATCTCCTCCACTGGGTCAGGGCGCTGCCCCAGGACAGAGCTAGCTTTCTTGATCAGTTTGTTCAGTCTCTTCCTATCGGCTGCTGTAATGCCACTGCCCCAGTAGACCACTCCAAAAGTGATGGCTGATGCCACCACCGTGTCATAGAATGTCTTCAGCAGCGCCCCTTGTACACCAAAAGACCTGAGTCTCCTCAGTAGGAACAGCCTGCGCTGTCCCTTCTTGTAGAGTGCATCGGTATTGTGTGACCAGTCTAGTTTATTGTTCAAATGAACACCCAGGTACTTGTAGGATGTCACCATCTCAATGTCTGTTCCCTGTATGTTTACTGGTGCTGTGAGTGGTTGTCCTTGCCTGCAGCAGTCCACCACCAGCTCCTTAGTTTTCCTTGCGTTGATCTGGAGGCAGTTCCGATGGCACCAGTCCACGAAGTCCTGGATAAGTCCTCTGTACTCAGCTTCATCTCTGTTGGAGATGAGGCCGACGATCGCAGAGTCGTCAGAGAACTTCTGTAGATGGCAGTGTGGTGTGTTGTGTGAGAAGCCCACGGTATAAAGGGTGAACAGGAAGGGAGCCAAAACCGTTCCCTGGGGGTTCCCCATGCTACCGATGATCGTGTCGGACACACAGTCCTGGGTTCTCACAAACTGTGGCCGGTTAATGAGGTAGTCCAGGATCCATGATGACAGGTGCTGGTCCACCCCTGCGCACAGCAGCTTGTCCTTCAGGATCATCGGTTGGATGGTGTTGAAAGCACTGGAGAAGTCAAAGAACATGATCCTCACTGCATTCCCGGGCTTCTCCAGGTGGGACAGAGAACAGTGAAGGAGGAAGATCACTGCATCCTCAAACCCAATGCCATGCTGGTAGGCGAACTGGAGTGGATCCATCGCTGGTCCCACCAGGGGGCGGAGGTGAGCAAGGAGCAGTCTCTCCAGGGTCTTCATCATGTGGGACGTCAGGGCCACTGGTCTGTAGCTGTTCAGGTCTTTGGGATGGGAAATCTTTGGTACAGGTACCACACAAGATGTTTTCCACAGCTGTGGTACCCTCCCCAGCTTCAGGCTCAGGTTGAAGATGAGCTCCACAATCCCACACAGCTGATCTGCACAGGACTTGAGGAGCTTTGCTTTTGCTCTCTCGCCTTAATCTTCCTCAGCTCCGTCCTCACCTGGGTCTTAGTGCGGGTCATGTTGGGGGGTTGTGTGTTGGGAGTGGGGGGGGGGTGTTGGTGGAGTGGGGTGTGGGCAGCAGGACTCGATGTCTTTAGAGGCGGCAGTGGTTGTTGTGCAGTCGGGGGGAGGGCGGTTGGTCAAACCTATTAAAAAACAGGTTCAGATTGTTCGCACACTCCCTGCCCCCCGTGGCCTGGGAGGAGGTATTCTGGAGCCCAGAGATGGTTTTAAGGTTTCTCCAGACCCCACCGATGTCACTCTGTTGCAGCTTGTCCACCATCTTCTTCCTGAAGCTGTCCTTGCCTTCTCTGATTTTCCTCCTCAGCTCCCTCTGTACGGACTTCAGCATCTCCCTGTTCCCCGACCTGAAGATCCTCTTCTTCTCTCTCAGAAGTGTTTTTATCTCAGGGTTGATCCAGGGTTTGTTGTTCAAGCAACACCATATGGTCTTGGTGGGTACGGTGTTGTCCACACAGAAGCTGATGTTGTCTGTGATGGTGTGAGTGAGGCCATCGATGTCCTCACCATGTGGATCGCAGAGCTGCTCCCAGGCAGTGGTTTCAAAGCAGTCCTTTAGAGCGTCCATTGCCTCCTCAGACCATAACTTCACTGTGCGCATGACCAGGGGTTGTCTGTGCACTAGGGGTTTGTACACCGGCAGGAGATGAACCAAGTTGTGATCCGATCTCCCGAGTGGGGGGAGTTGTGATGAGGTGTACCCCTCCTTAGTGTTTGCGTAGAATAAGTCCAGTGTTTTATTGTCTCTAGTGTGGCATGTGACATACTGGGTGAATGTGGGTAGAATGGGAGACAGTGAAATATGGTTGAAATCGCCTGAGATGAGTTGAAGAGCATCTGGGTGTTCTGTCTGCAGCCTGCCAGTTACTGAGTGGATGACGTCACGCACTGTCCCAGCGTTCGCCGTCGGATTTGCATAAATAACAATGCAGATCAAGTGTGAGTATTCCCTCGGGAGGTAGGTAGGCCGCATGCTAACAGCTAGCAACTCAGTGTCTTTGTTGCAGTGTTGTTGTTTAACCGTGATATGTCCCGGTCTGCACCAGTTGTTATTGACGTACATCAACACTCCACCGCCCCTTGCCTTCCCACTGTCTGGTGTTCGGTCTGCCCATATTGCGTGGAAACCCTCCAGTTCAATGTTAGCATGTGCTGCTAGTCCTGTTAGCCATGTCTCTGTGAATAGCATCAGACTACACTCCCCGTATATGCTATCGTAGCGGGAGATAGCCGCTAGCTGATTTGTTTTTCCGAGTAGCGATCGTACATTCCCCATAATGACAGATGGGAGGGTGGGTCTGTACCTTATATTCCTTACCCGCCGTCTTACTCCAGCACGACACCCACGTCGTTTTCGTCTTAATTCTCCTGGTGTGTCGAGTTTTTTTCGTTAGCATCATGGGCCGGTTGAGTGCTAACAGCTGGTCCCTGTTATACTGCCTCCTGCCAGAAACAGTGGCTCCGTCCGCTGACTCAGGAGACATTTGGACGATCTACGTGTTCGGATGGAATAAAGGTGACGCTGGATCATAAAGATTGGCAAGAGAGCCAGATAGTAATAGAAATAGGCAGAAATTGATCTGCTGTTGCAAAAGGCAGCCTACTCATGTGGCGCCGGAAGTGAAAAAAAAAAAAAAAGGTGCGGAAGCAGCCCTAACGCCATCGGGGACAACAATCGGCTAAATTCCCCTTGTGCGCCGTGGCCCACAAAGTCCTGTGCGGACCCATACAAAGTCCTGTGTGCGGGCTGCGTGTCTGCTTCAGGTGCGTGAGCAGCCCTGAAGGTTCCAAGGATGGCGGTCAGCCTTGTTTCTCGGGCATGTGCAGCGGCGGAGGACGATGTATCAGTCTGTGGAGCCGGTTTGTCCCTGTGCATGGTGCGTGCTTGGCGCAGTGACCACATAGCTGGAAGCTGCGCTGTCCTCGTAATCCTGCGGTGTGTGTGTGTGGCTTCTGTACTCGGGAGGTCTGCTGTTTGGAATGAGTCAGGGTCGGGGAGCTTGGTGGAAATCAACGCAGACGGCGCCAATGATTTTCCCCATTCAGGCTGCTTCCTTCGGTTCATTCGTGTCGCCGTTCATGGTGCGTGTCGGTCCCAGCGCTGCCCGCTCTGGAGAGTGCGCTCCGGTGTGGATGAAGAGGATGCCAGCGTCACCATGACACGTCTAGGGTCACCATTGTGGAGGTAAATGATCAGGCGAGATGTGACGAGCTGGAAGGCTGCAGGGTTTTATTTTCTCCAACATAATGAGACACACATTGTAGCTAAGTGAGCTACTGTGCTGCTGAGGCATGTATCGCAAGCTCTTTTATACATGTTATACAGACAGAGAGAATGCACGGCACATTAGCATAGTGATATATAGTACATATCAGTCAATACATATTATTAGTGTGACCAACTGGCGCCCGGATCCAACTGGCGCCCGGATGTCCTCTCCCTAATCCCAGGATGTATACACAACAGTCCATTGTTCTGATTGCCCCCTGGGGCTCTCTGTCCATATGTAAATTGTCCTCCGTTTCCTCCAGCCGTGCTGAATGTGAATAGTATCAGTCTGCAGTGTGCTGTGTCACCACAAAGTGAGCATTTCATTAATTGCATATATGTGACCTACAGACATATTTTAGAAAGTTAAAACCCAGAAAAGCCTAATTTTACACAATATGGACCCTTTAAATAAATGTATTAATTGGTTTTGCTAATGTTTGGAAAATACTGACTGAAGCAAAAAGGATGGTAAGGCCATGTGGAGAGGAAAAAAAAGTTAAGCATGTTTGTTTATGTGCAATGAGCAGAGTACAGGCCAAACATGACAAAAAGGTTATGGGTATGCTTTGAATATTTTAATAAGTCAATGATCTGGTGTAGATAATTCATTTATGTTAAAAAAAAGACTACAGATTACCATGATTATACAGTTTGTGGTATCATATGTAGTTGTACTGAGTTCTGTATTGAGAATCTAATTGTATTGAATTCTAAGTTTTGCATTGAGTTCCTTTAATGTTACTTTTATATCAAATGCAAGCGTCAGTTTATACTGACTGAACATTAAAGATGAAATAATAAACACTCAGGACAAACTCCTCATGTCAATTACTTTATTCAAAAAAGACAGGTTTCATCAGTTTCCATACATGTCATTTTAAAGCAATTTTTTTTTAATTTATTAGCATTAAAACACTTTGTAAATCATCAAAGTAAGTCAAAATTATCAATATTTACAGAACATCGGTTAATCTAAAAATAAAACGGTATTCTTTTTCTCCCTTTTAACAGTCAGCCACTCATGTTACCTCAAAATTGTCTGTCAAAGGACAGATGGAAGGATGTTGGGTGAGTAAGATTGGAAAGTTTGATTAATTATTAAATTTATTAACTTATCTGACTTGAGCATTGCCATCATCCGACATTGCTGTTTGCTGTTGCTGAGTGTAACTCCAAAGGTACTGGTTTCAGTCACACGGGGAATCTTAACTGGATCTTGTTTTCTGAGCGTTTGACGTTACAGTGCCACATCAGAGACCGAAACAGGATGCAAAGCAACAGAGGCCTGTCCTTTCTTGCTGTAACTGTGCATTTCAGATGACATCCAGCATACAGCAATGCAAACAAAGCACTGAAGCAACGAGGCTGGAAAATACCACTACAGCAGACAGCAAAAAGAGCAATAATTCTCTGAGCAGTTACCCATTCTGTGCATTGCATCGCTATAAAATGAACTACTATTCAGCCTCATTGCATTCTTCTTCAACTACATAATAGTTTAAATTATTGCTTGATCAAGCATAGACAATCATTGTCACATCAGCTACTATGTCAGCCCGTTGCATCCATTTACTAATAAAATACTAAAGTATTGTAATATAGCATATACACAGATTAACGTGTATGTAACTCTACACCCATACAGTATAATATAGATAAATATTTTCCTAATTTTCAATGATGGACTGCAGATAAGTGACAATACAAAAAGACTTAATGTGGGAATGACATTCAGCTTAAAGTGTTATTGTGGATCAGTTCTAAAAGTGAAGTCCTGAGAGCAAAAACGTAGTGTGACATGTTGGTGAGCAATTGAGTCCAATGGCATTGGCCACATGAATTTAAGACCCACTCTAATTCCCTTTGAAGAGGCTTCAAAGGGACATAAAGAGTGACTGGAACCTTCCTTAACTTGAAATCCATTGTCTAAATAGTAGTAATGCAAGTAAATCAGAGTGTATTACGCATGTATCTAGTATATTGTGGAGGGTGGTTTATTTTATATAAAATGTCAAGGAATTATTCACTTTAATGACCTTAATTTGAAGATGTAAATTTGTGAATCATATTTGTGCAAATCCAAATCCAAGCTTCCGTTAATGTTGCTCAACACGTCAGGGGGCCAAAACAAGACTGCGACTACCAATGTCAGGATCACATCACCACTGCCGCGGTCAATCTTTCATCTTATCATAACGATAGAGTGAGTTCTCCTGGCTTAAGTAAGGAAGCATTGTCTCTGTGTCAGTGTCTGCAAAGCAGATTGGCCATGTTGAATAAGAATCCTCCAGACTAGTTGGCATGTAGTCTATAAGCTTGTCCTCTTCCCTTTCACCCGTTGATTCTCCAGTCACATATCTGAAGACAACAGCTCCTCCATGGCTCCTAGAGACGCATTGTAACAGGAGACGAGGGAAAAGGCTGCTGAATGGGGCCACGGATGAGCTAAGAGAAATTTCCAAAGGAGGCTACAGAGAGGGGAGAGAAGAGAGAGAGAGAGAGAGAGAAGGGACACATAAATAGGATTCACATGCAAAAGCAGATGTCATCCCTTTGTCACCTCAGAGACTGGTAAAAATGTTTTTCTCTCTACAGGTATGTTACCGTTAATGTGCAATAAAGTTGCAATGAAAACACATCCAGCTCATCCAAAGACTTTTGGGGCCACAGCCCCCCTGAATCTGTATGTGAGAATCAACTTGACTGTACGATCATGTTACTCATTGAGCACCAAGTCTTACAACCAGAGATGGGAGCAAAGCATGCCAAAGTTAATCTGGATCAGCCCTCAACCATGAGTGGGAAAAAGGAATCAAGTGTGTTTTACCATCTGTTATGTTTGGTATATAGTCATAGAGAATAGATCAAGGAGGTGCACAAGTATGGACTATTGTTGCCTGGACAACAGCCCACTTGCCATTTTGGTCTGAGCTGCCCCTCCAGAAGAAAAAAATAATAACAATTAAAAAACATATTTTTTTTCTTCCAACTTTGCCACTTATAAGTATTTCTCCCCTCATGCCTTTCCATTGATAAATATTTTTTTTTACCTCTGCCAAAAGGAGGAGGTAATGTTTTTGCCGACGTTGGTTTGTCTGTCTGTGTTTTAACAACATAACTCCAAAAGTTATGAATGGATTCTGATGACATTTCCAGAAAAGGTGTGTAATGGCACAGGCAACAGATGATTAGATTTTGGTGGTGTTCCGGGTCAAGATCTGGATCCAGGAATTTTTTTGAAAACTGTTTTATAGTGCTTTTCATGTACTTCCCCTTTAAAATGTGTCTGCAGAGTTACGCGCGTGGTCACGCACCTCTGCACTCCAGAAGCAGTGCACTCTTAGCGCTGTTTACCACTAACCACTGCAGAAAAATTAAAACGGCTTGGAATGAAAAGAAAAGTGGTCTCCATCCACATAGTATATGATGATTGACATTATTTCATTAGAAAATGCCAAGAAAAAGCAAGAAAAGTGTGCGGTTTAAGATGGGGTTTGGAGTGCATGTGGACGTAACTCTGGCGGCATGTACCAGCAGACAAGCTAAGGATGTTGTTGAGAGCCACGTGACCCACACGGTATGTAAACACACTAACTTCAGCAAGACAATGTTTATTTTTTTTTTGTTTGTGAAATCATAATAGGCCTGTTCTATTATGCTCGTTTACTAAGCACTGCAGTGATATGATACCGCACTGTTGTGTAATATTGCTTAATAATTATGAACCTTGTCAGTAAACTGTAAGGGAGAAGAGAGGAGGAAAAAAAAAAAGAAAACCGACCTGAAAGATTCAATAAACCATAATGCTGATTTAAGGTTGAACTGCCCAGCCCCAATGTATGGTCAACACAATTATGACAGTCTTGTTATTATAATGTAGTCATATTGTTTTTGCTGCTGTTTCTCTGTCTGCTTGCAGGATCACGTAAAAACTCCTTGATGGATTTGGATGACATTTTCACCAGAGGTGGCCCTTGGCCCAAAGATGAACACATTAGATGTTGGAGGTGATCTGTGAGTGCATACCTCCGCTAAGGCCCTATCTTGCAATGTACAGATGGATGGCGATATGGACGGACAAAAGGATGGAGGGATGGAGCCTTGGCAGAGGTATGCACTCTCTGAGTGTCCTCTAGTTTTAAATTGACTACTTTTAGCTTGTAAGTTTGTTACCTTTTCTCAAAAAATTCAAACTTTTTCTGACAAATTTAATGCATCTTTTTAATACATTTTCTATTTTTTCATACATTTTCAGTGATTATCACTGCCTACATACAGTTGAAATTTACATGTATATATATATATACAGTATATATGTATATATGTATATGTATATATAAAGTACATCTAGGTGCCTGTCTGTCTATCTATCTACACTGCATAAAAAGACACATAACCTTTTTTCTCACTGTCTGACATTAAATCAGACTAAACTTTTCTTGTTTTAGATCAGTTAGGATTACCAAAATTTTTTCTACTGTAGGCATCAGTGACCCAGGAAGCAGAGCGGGTTGTCCAATACCAGTTGGCGGTTCGAATCCCGCTCTCCCCAGCCATCCTGCCATTGTGTCCCTGGGCAAGACACTTTACCTATCTTGCCTCCAGTGTCCATGATACTGGGTATGAAAGTGTATAAATGCTCGGTAGTGGTCGACGAGGCCGTTGGTGCAGATTGGCAGCAATGTTTCTGTCAGCCTGCCCCAGAGCAGCTGTGGCTACAGAGGTAGCTTACCACTGTATCTGTCTGGAGTGAATGAATAATGGACTCATTGTAAGTGTTTTGAGATGTCACTTGACATGTGAAGTGCCATATAAATCTAATCCATTATTATTTGGTAAATAGATTTTTAGAACATTTTTTATTACTTTCTTCAAAGTCAGAAGTTTACATACATTTCCTTTGTATTCGGCAACATTGCCTTGAAACTGTATGACTTGGGTCACATGTTTTGGGGATCCTTCCATAAGCTTTTCACAACAGCTTGCTGGAATTTTGGCCCATTCCTCCTGGCAAAACTGGTGTAACTGAGTCAGGTTTGTAGGCCGCCTGGCTCGCACACGGCTTTTCAGCTCTGCCCACAAATTTTCTATGGGATTGAGATTAGAGGGCTTTGTGATGGACACTACAAAACACTGACTTTGTTGTCCTTAAACCACTTTGTAACTATTTTGGTGGTATGCTTAGGGTAATTGTCCATTTGGAAGGCTCATTTGCACCCAAGCTTTAACTTCCTGACTGATATCTTAAGATGTTACTTCAATATTTCCACATGATGTTCTTTCCTCATGATGCCATCTATTTTGTGAAATGCACCAGTCCCTCCTGCAGCAAAACACCCCCACAACATGATGCTGCCACCCAGTACTTCACAGTTGTGATAGTGTTCTCAGTCTTGCAAGCTTCCCCTTTTTTCCTCCAAATGTAACAATGGTCATTATGGCCAAACAGTTCAAATTTAGTTTCATCAGACCAAAGGACATATTGCCAAAAATTAAGGTTTTTGTCCCTGTGTACATTTGCAAACTGTAATCTGGCTTTTTTTTATGTTGCTTTTGGAGTAATGGCTTCCTCACTGAGTGGCCTTTCAGTCCATGTTGGTACAGGACTTGTTTCACTGTGGATAATAACACTATTTAACCAGCTTCAGCCAGCATCTTCACAAGGTCTTTTGCTTTTGTTCTGGAGTTGATCTGCACATTTTGCACCAAAACACGTTCATCTCTGGGACACAGAATCCATCTCCTTCCTGAGTGATATGATAGTTGGACATTCCCATGGGGTTTATACTTGTGTATAATTTAGTCTGATTTAATGTCAGAAAGTGAGAAAATAATGGTTTTGTCTTTTTACACAGTGGATGTAAATATCTGGTTTCAACTGTATGTGACTCTTTTTCTCATAAATTTAGAACTTTTCTCATGAAGTTGTGACTTTTATCTTATTATTTCATGTTCCAGTTCTTGCAATTTTGCCCTTATTTTAGATTAGAGCAACAGCCCTTCAAAATGTCTGTGCATGTCCCTGGATGAGACCAAAACAAGCCCACACAGATGCCAAAAACATGATACGTATACTGTACACAGACATAAGACTAACTGAAAAGTAATAATTCAAAACAATGTTAAAACAAACTAAAAGATGCCCAAAACAAAAGTGGAAAACACTCAGTGTAGGTGAAAACCCACACCAACTCTGTAATCCTCTTCATCCATGCTTTTTTGGGCAAGAGGTAGTGTACATCTTAGACACTGCCAGTCCAGTACAGGGCCATCACAAAGAAACAGACAACTGTTTACTCTCACATGTACACCTATGAGCAATTTAGAAACCCTAGTTAATACCAATTAACCCTCCCCCATTCACCCATGACATGCTGACCTCAAAACTAATGCATGAATGATGCGGTGATCAGGCTGATGCTGTGATTGCGAGACGTTTCGAGACTGTTGTGCAAAAATCCAAAATGGTGGCTCCCATCGACCGAGCATAAACAAACTTTTCCACAGGCAGCTTTTTTCTGTAATCAATCTATTAACTGATGTTTATATCACTCTCTTTTCGTATGGAGCTACAGGAACTTCAGAATTATATTGACGAATACACTGGTCAACACCAAATTTATTGTCTAAGTTTTTTTTTTAGCTGATTTAGGACAATTTTGATGTGCTGAATCCAAAAATCACATTGGTTTTGCTCAATCAGGTCAACTTTTTCAATTATTGCCACATGTTGTTTTATATGTTTTTGTTTACATGTATGGATATTTTCGCTTTATATGATGCAAAATGTCTTGAAATTCTCTGAATTTTGAACAATGATGATGTAACATTCAATTTACATGCACTTGCCTTTATATAAAGGTAAGTACTGTACATGCACAGTACTAAGTAAGTACTAAGTAAGTACAGGTTTTTACTTAGCACCTGATCGAGAGAAACCAATGTCATTTTCGGATTCAGTGGTGCAAAATTGTCTTAAATCAGTTGAAAAAACACAGACAACTTACAAAAAAATTATTTTTGTAACCCTGTGGTATTATCACCGCTGCCGAGACATGGAGCAGACGAATATATCTCCCGTTCCTATTTCCTTGTCTAAGTGACCCAGAGATGCAAAGTCGCCAAAAATAACACCCGAAAAATCAGAGGAGGTCTCAGAGGTTAGTGACATCCTTTTCGCTATTGAGAAAAAACTTTCCAGCATGGATGGTAGACTAGCGTTGGTCGAGATGCTCCATAAAGAATTCCAGAGTGTACGAGAGAGTCTGGAATACAGCCAGGTGCAGCTCGTTTCTCTCTTAGAAGAAAACAATAGCTTGAAAAAGTCAGTAAACATGCTAACCACGCAACTTGGTATTGTTGAAAGAGAGAACTGGAAAATGAAGGAAACAGTTCTCAATTTGCAGTCACGCAGCATGAGCAATAACCTTGTTTTTTACGGAATTGCTGAAAAAAATTATGAAAATCTAGAACAGCTAATCCATGAATTCATGACCACGCAGCTGAAACTGTCCTCTGAAGTAACAAAATCAATTACCTTTCACAGAGTTCACCGCATTGGGCAAAGAAATCCTCAAAATAAACATCCCAGACCTGTTGTTGCCAAATTTGAACATTTCAAGCAAAAAACTTTTGGTACAGAGGCAGGGCAGACAGCTTAAAAACACCAATTATGGTCTAAATGATCAATTTCCACAGGAAATCATGGACAGGATAAGGAAGTTTTTTCCCATTAGGAAACAAAAAATCCAAGAAGGTAAATGAGCTATTGTCTCTGTGGATAGATTATTTATAGATTTCAAGCTGTTTATGGATGAAACTGTTATAATAAATAAATAGTGAAGATTAGTTAGGTATTACACAAAGTGCTTGCAAATACATATCTTTTAGCCACACACACACACACACACACACACACACACACACACACACACACACACACAGTGCTTTACAATCACACACACACACACACACACACACACACACACACCTTCACACACCCAACTGCTCAGCTCTTGTATCAGCTCTTTCTTCCATATATGGGCATGAGATGAGAGTTGCGCTGGAGAGACAGGAACCAACAGGATGGAAATCATAAAGAGCTGAGATGACTTCTGAAGCCATTTGGACACTGAAAGGACCGGTTCTAACCAGTTTGGACAATGGACACGTATTGTTGGAGGGCTGCTGGGAACGCCCAACAGCTCGAAGCTTATGTAGGGGGGAGTGCTTTGTTCTGGGTCTTTCACCAGAGGAGGGGGCGAAGGACCCACGGCTGTGTTTCTCTGACTCCATGCGTGAGTCAATAGAAGTTAAGCTGAGAAATAGTATTTCTTCTGTGATTCTTGGTTGGTTAACTGAAAAGATTCTGCTAACTGTCCAAAAATGAATTTTTACAGTTTTGGTGGAGGATGCAAGCAGTTAGCCAACTTTATTGACAACAGACGTCGGGACACAAGCTTTTGTCTGAGTGTCGTGGCCAAACCAGGGCCCACTGAGCAGAAGGTGAGAACCTCTTCTAAAAACTTCTGTAGGATTGTCTGCGACATTCAGTCAAAGTAAGCCTTTTGTCCTGTTTTTTTAAATTCTATTGGAAAAACTTAATATAAAGATAGTGTTATATTTTGTGGGAGACAACTCTCCAGTTTCTTTGAAAAAAACAAGGCGTGGTTTGTGGTCAACAGGCTTTGCGGCCATGTTGTGCGTTCAAATTTGCACTTGACCGAAACGGCCACGTGGCATTCCCGTTGCATGAGAACTGCGCATGAGCAGATTAAGCAGAGCAAACACCATTTTGAAAGTCACCAGGGTGAGTAATCCTGGACGCCATCTTGGAGCTGAGGCAGCTAGACCGCCTCCAAGAGATGTCACTGTGTCTCCTCCTCTTTGAGTGCAGAAGGAACTGCCTCCATCTTGTGGTCAACTATAAGAATTGCATTCTTTCATAAATTTAGCTCCCAATCGAGCTTCCAAGTTAACGTCAAAGGAAATTTTTCCAACAATTTTGGGGACCTTAGTATCTCTCTGGCTGAAAGGGAGTCGCCGCTCTAGAAGTATGTGCACGGCAAACAAAGTCCTCCCACACCTGCTCAATAGCGGGCTTGATGCAGTGAGGCAACAGAGGGACACCCCCAATCAGCAGGAGAGTGAAGAGGTTCAACTTAAATCTGGGCAGAGAAAAGAATAAGTAGATTTATTCCTAATTATAAAAGGGAATGTGTTGTTGTGAAAATCCTAGGTGGAGAATATATAAAAATAGGGGTAATTCAAACACTACTGAAGAAAAAGGGAAAAAAAATAAGAAGAGAAATAAATGTTGTGGAGATGCGTGTATGGAGAAGTTAAGTTTGTGTGCTGAGAGTGGACAGAAATGGAGAAGGAAGTTTGGTTTTAGAGGAAAATTGAAGGCTGATGAATGTGAAAGTTTTGTGCAGGATATAAGGGAAAGTATGGATTGACCGAGGCGCAGGAATGGTTGGAAGAAGGGAAGAAAAAAAACATAAGAATGAGAGACTGATGCTGCAACGGTAAGATGAAAAATAATAAGAATAACAAAAATGAAAAAAAAATGCTGTATAATGGTTTGTCTGCTTCTCCATTAATCCGAGACAATGGTGGTGGCTGTGGTTCCAGAGAGGATCCGCCTTCCTACCCCAGCGACTGTTTGAGTTCCTCTTCAGACCCACTTGAATTGGCTGCGGCCATCCCCTCCACACCATCACCTAACGACCCCCCCCCCCCCGTGACTACAGTAAAATAATTTTTTTTAAAAAAGGAAGGGACATCGAGAGACGGGATGAAGATGATCAAACCGACCACACCTAAGTAAAATACATTATATTGTTGTTTTTCCACTTCCAAATGTGAGGACTTAAATTTGATCAAACAGCATTAAAAAGGTCTTAAAGTATTTAACTTACTTTTCTGATAGCGGCTCAAATATTGGGTCTCATTCAAGAACATTTTAGTGTTAGCATGTGTAAATCACACATATTTTGCCAGTAAGTTGTTAGTACTAACAAGCCACTCCAGAGTCAACAAACTGCTTGTATATTCTGCAAGCATGCGTAAACAGCATTCGTGAATCATCTGTAGTCAGCGCATGTTCACGAGAATTGAAGATTGCATAACTGATGCCTAAAACTACTGCTAAAGTCACGTTTCACAGTTTCATTCACTAAAAGCCTAAGAGAAAGAGAAGAGGAAAAAAAAAACAGCAAAACTGGAGTTCTCCTGTGTGTGAGGAAAAAAATAAATCAGATTAGTTGTGGCAGGAGGGTTTTCTTCTGCAGTGATCAACATGAAGACACAGCATAAGCCTGAATGTAATGCTGTTATAAAAACCATTTTCACTGTTTTTGAATGGCATTATTTTAAACAACTATGGCATAAAATACACCTGAAATTGGACTTCAGATGGGTGCTGTGATCTGCTTTCAAAACTGCACATATCCATATTGCACTGAGCTGAGACTCTCCCACTTTGCAGAGCATTATGACACATTTCAACAATATGAGTTTAAAATGTATGTGTAAAAAGCAATAAAAAATGATTCTAGTAAAATTTCACAGTGTAGTGAAGAAATAAAGGCTACTTTCCCTTTATTCCTTTTCTTAACGCTGCACTAACCCAGAAGCAAGGTGCACACTTCATGTCAAAGCAATAAAAATCAGAATTATATCCATCTAATCCTATGTAAGTTGATCAATTAGCGATCATCCAAATATTACTGTCATGTTGGACAAGACATTTCTCACTGCATTGTCCTACAGAATAATGGAGCAGTGTGCTCTTACGTTACTGGGAAAACAACGTTTAGAATCTTTTTGCATCTGATATGATTTGGAAGTAGATGAAATGATAATATTTTAATCATCCTTAATTATTTTTAATTAGAACCTGAATCAAAGTATAAAATCTAGTTTATAGGGATTAAACTCTTAAATTTGATTCAGACAAATAAAATATAGTTATTTAGTGGAAACTAAGAATAACAGCAAACTATTCACACAAACTCTTAGCTGGTCTGGATCACTTGTAAATTTTGTTTGACATTATACTAAATTTCAAGATATTACCAGATTGGTATACTGTGTCTGAAGATTGGGAATCTGAGTATGAAAGGAAAATAAAATTTTAAAGAAAAACCTGCACCTATTTATGTGATTGCTGACCCACAGGGGGCTGGGGCTCCCCATTAATCTTTTATCAAGAAAGCCGAGGAGGGGAGGAGGACATCAAGTGAGCAGTGGAGGAGGAGGGGTCGTGGTTGAGGAGGGAACGCACCCCCACAGTGTAAAATGAGAGATGGTGAGACCGGCCGCTGGGAGGGGGAGGAGCCCATGAGCCACATCCACTACAACAAAACTGGACTGCATGATTAAGACTAAAACAGTTAAATGGATTTACTTCTACACACATACAGGAAATTGACACAGCAGAAATTTTCCATTTTCTTGACTTTGATCTAATGTTAACAATATAGTGTTTACCAGAAGTAATGTTGGAAGTTCAAGGTACTCCGATTAAATTTGTGTGACGCAGGTGCATGTAGATCAGTAACTTTAGGTAATGACATTCAGGGCTTGACAAAGTCAGAAGAAAAGTTAACAGTTAAATTTGCAAATGGCAAACTATATCTGTCAAATCTGTGAAAATAAAGAATCCTACTACCGGTAACATTGTTGAAGGGTGGTTCATTTTGTCAAAGGCTACCCACATGTTGAGGAAGACTTCTAAACCAAAATACTGATACTCACTCGACCTAGTCACAGCCAGACCATGTTCAGTGATATCAGACCTGTGTAGAAGAGCTACACAGCATTTTACATTCACAGTTCCTACTGATTGGCAATCTTCAAATCAATATCATTGTACCATGTACTATAGGCATTTGAATGGATCTGATCCAAATTATGAACAAACATTTTTTTGCAAATCCATCCTCCAGATTGGTCATAAAAAACTTGTACTGGTCACCAAGGGGATGTGTGAAAGCATCCGTTGTATTATCTGATGAGGATAAGAGACATTTTAAACAATGGGGGGTTCCACACATCTCACTGGTCAGACCCAAACACATGGATTGGAAAAATGTTGGACATTTTGTCACCTCTGCTGAGAAATCTAGCCATCCATGGGAAGCCAGCATCTGACCTTAAGATAGAATATTCTCCTAAATTAGAAACATATGCATTGTCTCTTAACTGGGTAACCACAGCACAAAAGGCTGTGCACATTGACATCCAGAAATCTCCTACATGACCAATCTTAACATTAACAAAAGAGAGAATGAGCAAATTTGAAGTTCAAATTCCAAATTCATTATAGTAAAAGATAAAACAGATGTTGGTCTAATAAAAGGGAACAGAATATGTCACTGTAATATCAAAGGCACACTATAGACCAAAAGACAATATCCTCTCTGTCTAGAAGCTCAAAAAGGTGTTAAACAGGTCATAAAACAGCTAAAAGCAGCAGATGTCATAGTGTCATGCTCAGCCTCCCCATTCCTGTGGGAAACATCCTGATGATGCAGGACCTGCAGGAATTAACAAAGCTATAATTCTTTGTCCACATTGTATACCAGAATCACACACATTGTTGAATGAACTAGAGCCCCAAATGCAATTTTTCACAGTGGTAGTCATTAGCAATGCATTTTTAGCATACCAGTACACCCATATCATCAATTCTGCTTTGCATTCACATCTGAAAACAAAAAGTACACACTCACCAGACTGCCACAGGGTTACTGTGAGTCTCCTACAATTTTTCCTTTGGCAATGTCAGCAAATCTTGCACATTTTATACCTCCTAATAGGAGCCAATTGCACCTCTATGACATAATGCTGGCATCTCCTGATGAAGAAATATGCAAACAAAACATACAGTATCTGGAGTCTATAAGTGATTAAATAAAGGTGCTGTGTTTAATCAAGGTTCCCAAATTTATACCTGACCAAAGGGTAAACCCATCCTCGCACAAAAATTATTTCACTATGCTGCTACTTGAACACATGGACTTTGTCATATGTCCAAGGGAGGGATAGTGTTATTGGTTATTAGTTATCACAGCCTATGGGTTTGAAAATTTTGCTACAAAATTTTGCCAATATTAATGTCTAATTTGCACACAAAATAATGTCCAGGGCAATGTCAAGACCAGAGAAGGATAGTTTTCCATCATCAACACACCCATTTCAGAACATTTGCATGGACTTCAATGAACTAAACAAATGTCAAGGGAAGAGATATTGTTTAGTTTTCCTTGTAAAAATCCAGATGAAATTACAGAAGCTAAAAAAACTACTAACAGACATTATTCCAAGGTATGGGATCCAAGAGAAAATTTATTTAGATAATGGTACTCATTTTGTAGCCAGATTATTTCACATTTAAGGAAAGTGTTGAATAGTGATTTGAAACACCATGCAGCATATCACCCACAGTCTGCAGGATTTGTGGAATGACATAACTGGCCCATTATAGAAAGATTTAGAAAACAATGGCGTAAACAGGACAGAATTGGATTTATTGTTTACCTTTGATACTATTTTATATGAGAATAATGCCTACAAAAGAAGGTTTATCCCCATTTGAAGTTTACATGAAAAGCTTTATTAGTACCCCCTCCTAGGCCATTCAACCCAGAAGATGAAGAGATTTGTTTATCAGATTACATGTTAAAAATGTTGACTCAAAAAGATTCTGTTCATAAGATAAGATAAGATAAGATAAGCCTTTATTAGTCCCACAACGGGGAAATTCCAGGATTGCAACAGCACAGGGATAGCAACACTCAGAGCAACAATCAGAAGGCAAGAAGAAAAAAAAAAAAAAACAAGCAAGCAAGAGCAGCTAATAAACATATGTACGTATTACTATAAAATATATATATATACACACACACACAGACACACAGTGCAGAGCATTGTAGCTGGATGGAATAAATATATGAATATATGAACACACAGTGCAGAGCATTGTAGCTAGATGGAATAAATATGTAAATATATAAACACCCACAGTACGGAGCATTGCAGCTAGGTGGAATAAATATGCAAGTATATAAACACACACAGTGCGGAGCAATGTAGCTAGATGGAATAATATGTAGATATATAAATATATAAACACCCACAGTACGGAGCATTGTAGCTAGATGGAATAAATATGCAAATATATAAACACACACAGTGCAGAGCATTGTTGCTAGATGGAATGAAACAGCATAACCGTCTACTTAGTTATCCTACATGGTATGATTATGTGCCCATACATATTCTCACCCTCCATAGCGACCGGTATGTTCCTAGTTGTATGCCGGAGAGGACCATTGTGTAAGTCTATTGCATCTTTTGCATTCAAAAAACTATTAGTTTGTTACGTCTTTTTGCTATCTCTGCGAGCAGCCCTGCTTAGGTTGTACAGTCTGACAGCCGTTGGTAGGAAGGACCTACGAAACCTCTCGGTTGTGCACCTGGGATGATGTAGTCTGCTGCTAAATGAGCTCCTCAGTGCATTCAGTATGTCCTGCATAGGGTGGAACTCGGACTCCAGCAGAGATGACAGTTTAGCCACCGTCCTTCTCTCTCCTATCTCCTCCATCGGATCAAGGCGCTGCCCCAGGACAGAGCTAGCTTTCTTAATCAGTTTGTTCAGTCTCTTCCTATCGGCTGCAGTAATGCCACTGCCCCAGCAGACCATGCTATCATGCTATTCTTCCTAAGAAGGTGCACACAGATAAGATAAAGCCTGTATAGTTTGTATATATATTTGTAACCCTATTAGAATAACTATAACATAATATTGTCCAGCGTCAGACAACCTCAGAGATGTTATAGTTATTCTAATAGGGTTACAAATTGTGCATTCCTTACAGCTGTATGTGAAGCTCGTGCTCGCTAAGGGTTCTTTTCCAGGTACATTTACTCCAACATAATATTCCAGGATTACTCCAACATCTCTGAGGTTGTCTGATGCTTGACAATATTATGTTGGAGTAAATGTACCTGGAAAAGAACCCTTAGAGAGCGTAGGCATGGTTTACTATTCATCCTAATCCCAATTGTGAAGCAATAATACTATATTCAAACACACACCAAGATATGTAGAACATTTGGAACGTGACCGGTTACCTGATCCACATCATCACAGCCATGTATTCACAACTAACTATTGGTGGGGATATGCAGAGTTCCTTGCTAGTAGGACAAATAAAACAAATTTCTCCTGCTCAGGACTTAGGAACATTTTAACCAGTTCCTCCAAGCCATCCTCTGCAGTCCCAGCGTCAATGGTGCCAGGGCAGAACAACACCTTTGAACTAAATGAAGGATGGTGGCTCTGTGGGCATAGGGTCTACTCACACCTGCCCTCTAACTGGGAGGTGTCTGTGCCCCTGTATGACTGACTGACCATGCCATCATGATGTATCTGGATCAAGTCAGACAGTCAGGGCGCTGAAAGAGGGACCTGGAATACAAACCACATGATGCAGTCTCGGCAACGGATATGCCAGTTGAATTTAAACATTGGAGCATTGGCCAAAAGGTCACACTTGCACTATTTCCTTGGACAGGGGTTGGAAAGAATATTCTTAGGACTGAGTTTGGCCAAGATACTGGGTATGAACCCGATGTCTTCGCTGCCTGGTTACAATCCTTTGGACAGTAGCGATAAAGAATATAATATTATCCCTTATGATTAGAACTGCCATCTTTATGTGTGTAGGATATTGCTGCATTCCCTGTTGTAGAGGACTTATTGAAAAACTGTACCTGCTGCTGGTGCATGTCAGTATCCCATATTAGCTCAGCAGGAGGAGAGCGACAAGGATTCAAGTGATGAGGACAGTCAAGTTTAAATCATGTCTATCAGTGTCTCTGTAAGGAAAAATGTTGGTATTGACAATATGCCTATAATGACTAAAGCATGATGTAACAACTGAAAATTGTGTAAATACATTTACTGGAAGTTTTCTAAGTTTTCATTTTTGATATTGAAATTGTAATACTGAATGTTTGTACATGATGACTCATTTTTATGGTTGCCAAAGGTAGCAGAAACGAGGTGAGAATTTTTCCTGTATAAATGCTCAAAGAATGAAGACTGAAAAGAAATTGCATTACAATGATTACTCATGAAAGTATATACTGCTTAAAGATTTTTCACTCATCACACATGAAAATAATATCAGGTGTCTAATACCTGTTTATTATAGTTACTGACTTCATGAAAATGGAGTCAAGAGAGGAAATTGTTATAATAAATAGTGAAGATTAGTTAGTTAGATATTACACAAAGTGCTTGCATACACATATCTTTTAGCCCCCCCCCCCCACACACACACAAACCCAAACCCACACAAAAAGTGCTTTATTTACAATCACACACACACACACACACACAACTTCACACACCCAGCTGCTCAGCTCTTGTATCAGCTCTTTCTTCCATATATGGGCATGAGATGAGAGTTGCACTGGCAGACAGGAACCAACAGGATGGAAGTCATAAAGAGCTGAGATGACTTCTGAAGCCATTTGGACACCGAAAGGACCGGTTCTAACCAGTTTGACAATGGACACATATTGTTGGAGGGCTGCTGGGAATGCCCAACAGCTCAGAAGCTTGTGTGTGTGTGTGTGTGTGTGGGGGGGGGGGTTACTTTGTTCTGCTAACTGTCCAAAATTAATTTTCACAAAACCATAACCCCCTGGTTATTCTATAGCCTCCTTTGCTTCTTTAGCTACATGTGGAAAAACAGTGCAATTGTGTGCAGGGCTCTTATTCGATCTTGGTTTAATTTGTTAACATTTGTCTAATGTTTTTTTTCCTTTTTTGCTGAGGTTGTTGTTTGCTTGTTATAGATAATTTTGTTGAAGTTGTTAGGTTGTTGTTGCATGTTATCTGTTTCTCTTCACCATTTACTAACCTTTATGTCTGTTCTCTCATACATCTGGTTTATAGAAAATAACATTAAGTACATGCACCTTAAGTACATGCATCCATTTGCTTGCAAACAGAGACATCATGCACGCACACCCAAGCACACATACACAGATATATATTTTATGCACAACACACATATACACACACATACATACATTACGGACATATAATAACATAGGCACATTTAGTTAGCCTTCAGAACAAAAACCAGTTAGTGAAAACATGTCCACATTAAAGTTTGTCACGTGGAACATACATGGAATTGGTACCACGTAGAAGAGGCTAAAAGTTTTTAATCGACTGAAGGATCTACAGGCAGACTTTGCCTTATTACAAGAAACACATGTTTCTAAGTCGTCTGTAGATGCGCTCACCTACCCGTAATTTCCCCACATGTACTCAGCCTGCTTTAATTCCAAACAAAGGGGGGGGGGTAACTAGATTGGTAAACAGAAGAATACGCTTTGTTGTGAATAATACTATAGCAGATCCAGAAGGTAGATTTATAATATTAAAAATCTCAGTTCAAAATTTGGATCTATTTATTGCAAGGGTTTATGGCTCAAATGTTGATGACCCATCCTATTTTCATACTTTCTTCACTTCTCTCTCTGAACACTTGGACAGTACACTCATAATAGAAAGAGACTTCAACCTCAGAATCAGAATCAGAATAAACTTTATTGCCAAGCATGTAAAAAACACACGAGGAACTTGACTTGACATTGGTGCGCATGCGCGCGACACAACGACACGGCAGCCATAATAGGCGCCTCATCAAACAGAGATAGATAAGAAGGGAGGGGAAGGGAGGGAACGACACAAGGGGGGAGGAGAAAAAAAACTTCGTTATCAGAATACAGCTTATTTTTTAAGCAGATTATGATTACAATGAAAAAAAATCTCTCAATAGCACAGAGCAACAACTCAGAATTTCACAAGACACAAGAGAGCAGTGTACAGTATATCTGTAATCAGTTCATGAATCAATGTGTGTGCGGTGTTGAGCAGTGTTGATGATAATAAGAGAGACCCAAGGACCCTTGGCAGAAGATGTTTTGTCTGTCTGGCGCCCAGTCTTATCTGGCGCTGCAGCTGGCTGTACAAGGCCTTGTGCTCATGATTTTGAAAAAAAACACAGTCTGCAGACAGCCAGGAGGAATTTTCATGGGGAATAATAATGCCAAATAGGACTGATCACAGAGAAGACTTGTATTTCTTCTGTAGATTCAGTACATTAATCCTTCATTGCGCAGCTTTGAATTCATCGTGGAAAGACCTGAGCGAACCCATGATGTAATCCACCTTACGAGACAGTTCTCCAGTAGTCGCTATCAGGGTCTTCTCCAGTTTCTCAATTTGTTGGATGCACCTCGCCTGGCCAGCATTTTGATAGGTTGAATCCATCTTCAGCAATTTGCGGTAAACCAAGACAATTCCCGTCCCAATCAGAATTATCCCAATCACCAAGATTACGAAGATAAACAAATCTTCAATATCTTCGATAGAGAGATTAGAGAGACACAGCATTTTCCAATTACCTGTGTCACATAGATAGCCCACTGGAGCCGTTCCAGTGGGGCAGACAGCTTCCCCCGGAGCACTTTTCCTTGTTGAAAAAATAGTGTCAATTGTGTTCAAAGCCCAGCTTATTAACTCCATAATTTCTTTTCGGCGGTCGCAGTTAGACGCAGACAGACAACAGCAAGCTGGGATCCAGTAGTAGGAGGGGAGGAAAAGTCAGCAGGAGAGAAGAAAAAAGCGTCTGCTCTCTTGGGAGGGCGGAAGTGAAGTGGTATTAAACCCTGCAATTGACAGGCTCAGTACATGGGGAATTATCAAAAATGGCAGGCTACTGACACTCTCAAGCAATACATGAATGATTTTGGTCTTTGTGATGAATGGCGTTCACCCAACTCTTAGGGGATACACTTTTTTTTTTCATCAGTTCATAGTTCACATTCCCGTTTGGACTTCTTAGCCAGTAACTCTACTGTGAAGGATATCATAGACACTGAAATTTGTTCAAATCAAACTATTAGTGATCACCATAAAGTATCTCTTACACTAGTAAACTGAAAAGCTATAAGGAAAACTAGAGCTGGAAATTTAATACATCACTACTAAATGACAAAGACTTTAATAATGACTTTAATAAAGAGTGGGAATCATATCTGGAATATAATGATGTGCCAAGAATATCCCAGTGTGTTCTTTGGGAAGCAGCAAAAGTGGTCATGCAAGGTAAAATAATCTCTTACTGTTCATATAAAAATAAAAAAATAAAAAGCACTGGCACTGGAGTTAGAAAATTTAATCACTGGAGATGACCTGTTGTCACGATTCAGGGCAAGACAGGTTCAAACGCAGAGCTGCCAGAATGAACACTCAGACTCAGATGTAAAATCACCAGTTTATTGTAAAAAACAAAACCAAACACACAACTCTAAATAAATGTGCATAAATAGTTGTGCATAAATGTGCACAACTAAGGAAAAGCGCAAAACAAAAACACACACTTAAATTTACACACAAACTGGTGCCCGCTGGAGCGCACGTGGCCTACGGGAGGAGAGCAGAAAAGAGATTATTAGGGACAGACTCTCCAGGAGAATAAAACTGGGAAAGCACTCTAACTTAGAAAGCAGAGGAGTTCAGCAGGGAACTCCTGCGTGGACCAGAGGGACGGGGGGGGGGGGGAGACGCTGACCTGGGTGGACGATCTGGTGTCTTCTTGGTCAGGTGAGTGTGATCAGCCCCGGAGTACACACCGCTTACGTGGCAGCAAAACTGAGGAGACAGAAGGACACGGGAGGTAAAGACACAGATCAACATGAGGAAAAAATAGTTACAGATGGCTTAGATAACGGTGGCAAACCTAACGATCTAGCGGTGAGCTCTTCACACGCTGGCTCTTAAATATGCTGGCCCATTAGGAAGCAGCAGGTGTGTAATCACGCAGGTGCAGATAATACTCCAGAGCCGGGAAGACCGGAACAGGAGGGGAGGGGGGGCACGCTCGCCTGATCATCACACCTGTGCTGTTTCTCCACAGGAACAGCCACTTAACAATTGGAGAAAATTAAAGCTGGAATTAAAAGAAATTACAAACAAAAGGACACAGTTTTTAATACAAATACTGTCTTGAGAAGTTTGAACACAGTAATAAATCAGGGAGATATCTTTCTTACCAGCTTAGACTGAATAAAGAAAAAACAACTATCCACTCTATTAAGGATACGACTGGAAATATTACCCGTGAGCCTGAACAAATAACTCCTTCAGAAAGTTTTATGAAAACCTCTACTCATCTCAAATTAACCCTTCTGACTCAGAGATAAAAAACTTTCTGGACAATGTTAACTTACCACAGTTAAATAATGAACAGACTGCAGCTCTGGATGCACCTCTTCTGATGTCCGAACTCCAGGAGGCACTTAAGCACATCCCAAACAACAAAGCTCCGGGACCAGATGGTTTTCTAGTAGAATTTTATAAAGAATTGTGTCCTGTGATGGCACCTACTTTCTTTAAAATAGTGAACCAAATTAAAGAAGATAATATAATCCCTCCAAATATGAACTTGGCTAGTATTATCCTGCTCCTTAAACCTGGAAAAGAACCTACACTTCCATCAAGCTACCGTTCCATCTCACTTATGAATGTTGATCTTAAAATAATTTGCAAAGCTCTTGCCAAAAGACTGCAAAGGATAATTCTGTTTATTATACACCCAGATCAAACAGGTTTCATCAAGGGTAAGCACTCAGCTAATAATATACGCAGTCTATTTAATTTAATAGAGTACTGTAAGATTAATAACTTAGAAACTACAATTTTATCTCTGGATGCAGAGAAAGCCTTTGACTGTGTTAACTGGAAATTTCTTTTTATGGCGTTTAACAAGTTTGGGTTTGGTTTATCTTTCATAAACTGGATTAAAACACTATATAGCTGTCCAACTGCATCTGTCTGAACAAATGATTAAACTTTTCAAAGCTTTAATCTCCAGAGAGGTACTAGGCAGGGTTGTCCACTCTGCCTTCACTTTTTACCATATTTATTGAAACATTAGCAGCAGCCACACAACAAAAATGTTGATATCAGAGGTATCCAAACTGGAGAAAAAGAACACAAGATAAGTCTTTATGCTAATGATGTATTGATTTTCCTTGAAAACTCACAAAGATCTCTTCTTCAGACAGTGGCGCTCATTGATAAATTTTCATCATGATCAGACTACTCTATTAACTGGGGTAAATCAACAGTCTTACCTATAAATTGTATTTTTTTCAAATATATCCATTATTCCATTACAATCAGGTAATATTAAATATTTAGGAATAGATATTTCCCCCAGGCTCTCAGAGTTATTGCAACTAAATCACATTCCCCTTTTAAAAACAAAACAAGACGGCCTTATGCACTGGAGGACACTACCTATATCACTAATGGGAAGAGTCGCAACTGTTAAAATGATGGTCCTTCCTAAAATTAACTATTTATTTTCAATGATTCCTACCCAACCCATGATTCCTACCTTTTTTTGCTCCAAGATGGCGCCCACAGTGGTCGACATGGTGCTTCGCTGCCCTTTAATTTGTCTAATTTGTTTGTTTTTGTTCGTCGATTGTGTGTCTGCTAGCTCTTATACTCGTGAAGAGTTATTAAATATCAGGACTCTTACTCCCATGGACCTTCTCCCAGTTTTTTTTAGCTCCTGCCGCCGATCCGATTCATTGTTTGGCTCAAAGAGTAAGACGGCGAAAAAGAGGAAAGCGAGGGGGGATTCTCGCTCGGCTGCGAAGGAGAGGCACGCGAACAGCCTTGCCTGGCATATTTTTATCCAATGCCAATTCTCTCTTGAACAAGGTAGAAGAATTAAGACTGCTGATGCGATTTAAGGACCTCGCTTCCTCGTCTGTCATCTGTTTCTCTGAGACCTGGCTTAAAGGGAACATACCGGACAGCGCGATCAGCCTCGAGGGATTTCAGCTGTTTCGTGCTGATCGCGTCACAGAGCTCTCCGGTAAGTCTATTGGAGGAGGAGTGTGCTTCTATATTAACAACAGCTGGTGCTCTGATGTAACGGTGGTTTCACAACACTGTTCTCCCGATCTAGAATTTCTCTCTGTTAACTGCAAGCCATTTTATTCCCCGCGGGAGTTCGCATCATTTGTTTTGATCGCTGTGTACGCCCCTCCCGACGCGGACGCGCGCGAGGCCCAGCGCGCACTCGCAGATCACGTCCTACATGCGGAGCGGAATTTTCCAGACTCCCTGGTTATTGTGGTGGGCGACTTTAACCAGAGCAATCTGAGTCACGAGCTCCCCCGATACAGACAGTTTATTAAATGTCCAACCAGAGGAAATAACACGCTGGATCACTGTTACACCACAGTGAAAGACGCATATCGCACTGTTCCCCGCGCTGCGCTTGGATTATCTGATCACGTGATGGTCCACCTCATTCCCACATACAGACAGAGATTGAAGCTCACTAAACCTGTTGTGACCACCACAAAGAAATTGACCAGTGAAGCTGGAGATAAACTGAACACATGCATGGAAATAACTGACTGGGGCATGTTTAAAGGAGCTACACATGATCTTAATGAGTACACAGACACTGTGAACTCATATATCAACTTCTGTGAGAAGAGCATTCTCCCATCGCGCACCAGGGTGAGGTACTCTAATGATAAGCCCTGGTTCACTGCTAAGCTCAGACAGATCAGAAAGGAGAAGGAAGCTGCGTTGAAAAGTGGAGACAGAGACTGCTACAGGGAGGTTAAATATCGGTTTAACAGAGAGCTGAGGAGAGCTAAATCTGTGTATTCTGAGAGACTCCAGCAGCAGTTCACTGCTAATGACTTGGCTTCTGTGTGGAGAGGACTGAGGCAAATCACCAACTATCAGCCTCAGGCTTCTAAAGGTCAGGATGACAAAGCCCTTTGTCAAAAACTGTCCCAACATTACGCCCGTTTTGACACCTCGTCAGCTGTGTCCAACTCCCCCACTCCACCCAGCTCCACTGCCTCCTCGGCCCCTAATTCATCAAAAGCGGTCCCCCCTCCTCCTCCTCCCCCCCTCCCCTTGTCATCAGTGAGCAGGACGTGCACAGACAATTCTCCAGACTGAACCCGCGCAAGGCCCCGGGGCCGGACGGTGTGTCTCCCTCCACCCTGAGACACTGTGCGAAAGAGCTGGCTCCTGTCTTCACAGACATTTTTAACACCTCCCTTAAGCTGTGCCACGTTCCGACCTGCCTCAAATCCTCCACCATCATCCCTGTCCCCAAGAAGCCACGGATTACTGGACTTAACGACTACAGACCTGTAGCGCTCACCTCTGTAGTCATGAAGTCCTTTGAGCGCCTGGTCCTGTCTCACCTCAAGTCCATCACCACTCCCCTCCTGGACCCACTGCAGTTTGCCTACCGTGCCAACAGGTCTGTGGACGACGCAGTCAACCTGGCCCTCCACTCCATCCTGCAGCACCTGGACTCCCCGGGAACCTACGCCAGGATTCTGTTTGTGGACTTCAGCTCTGCATTCAACACCATCCGCCCCACTCTGCTCCAGGACAAGCTGTCCCTGCTCGGCGTGCCTGACTCCCTCTACAGGTGGATCACCGACTTCCTGACGGACCGGAGGCAGCATGTGCGGCTGGGGAAGTCTGTCTCGGACTCTGTTAGCATCAGCATCGGATCACCCCAGGGCTGTGTACTTTCCCCCCTACTCTTCTCCCTTTATACCAACTCCTGCACCTCCTCCCACCAGTCTGTTAAGCTGATCAAGTTTGCGGACGACACCACCCTCATCGGGCTCATCTCCAACGGCGACGAGTCCGTCTACAGGAAAGAGGTGGCCCAGCTGGTGTCCTGGTGCAGCCACAACAACCTGCAGCTGAACGCTCTGAAGACAGCGGAGATGATTGTGGACTTCAGGAAAGTCACAACCCCCCTGCCCCCCCTCACCATCACAGGCTCTCCCATCACCATTGCAGATTCCTTCCGCTTCTTGGGCACCACCATCACCCGGGACCTCAAATGGGAGCCAACCATCAGCTCCCTCATCAAAAAGGCCCAGCAGAGGATGTTCTTTCTGCGGCAGCTGAGGAAGCTCAAGCTACCCACCAAGATGTTAGTGCAGTTCTACACGGCCATCATTGAGTCCATCCTCACCTCCTCCATAACCGTGTGGTACGCAGGAGCCACTGCCAGGGACAGACTAAGGCTGCAGCGTGTCGTGCGCACTGCTGAGAAGGTGATCGGCTGCAAGCTCCCATCTCTCCAGGACCTGTACATCTCCAGGACCCGGAGGCGTGCAGGCCGGATCATAGCTGATCCTTCACACCCTGGTCACGTACTGTTTGCCCCCCTCCCCTCAGGTAGAAGACTTCGGTCCATTCAGACTAAAACCTCCCGGCACATGAACAGCTTTTTTCCCTCTGCCATCAGACTGCTGAACATTAAGTGACTTATTGACTCTTGTGCACTATATACAGCAGCTCATGTCGTTCATCACTGTTTTTCTGTTGCATTATTGACTGCACTGTGGTACCCCATATTATCTGCTACTTGCTAATTTATTTAAATCTGCCTTGACTAGTATTACTCATTATTATTATTATTATTATTACTTATTATTCTACACTTATGGCATGTTTTTAGTCTTTTAGTTTTTTTAGTTTATCTCTTTATCTCTTCATGTTTTTAATGTTGCAGCATGGCACCGAGACAAATTCCTAGTTTGTGTACTACATGAACAATGGCAATAAATCTGATTCTGATTCTGATTCTAATTCCAACCATCTATGGCCTGGTTTAAGTCTCTAGACTCAAATATAAGTAAATTTTTATGGAAAGATAAACCATCACGGATCAGTTTAAAAACTCTTCAAAAAGCAAAAGAGTGCAGCGGTTTAGATTTACCAATTTTTTTTTTTAATTACATTTTAGCCAATAGACTGCAGTTTGTTTCTAAATGGACAAAATCAACCCCACTAGGAAACCCATGGTTAGATGCTGAACAGGCTCTCTGTAGGTCCCTAAATATCTCTCACTTACCTTTTATGAGTCCCTGTATTAAACACCATGACTGTTTTAAAAGCATTAATATCAGCTCCTCTCTGACAGCCTGGTGGAAATTTTTAAGAATAACAGGGTCTTCACTTGTCCCTTGTAAACTCACACCCATTTGGAATAATCCTGATATCCTGCAACAAAAGAGGACATTAAACTTTCCACTATGGCATGAGAAAGGAATGAAAAACTTGGAGCATCTTATTCGAGGTGGAAATTTTATCCACTTTCAGGAACTAGTGTCACAGTACGACATCAGTGATCAAAAGTTTCTTGAATATCAACAGCTTACATCCATAAAAAAAGCAAGATTCAATCTTAATCAGACAGATTTAGAGGTACCAGTTAAGGTAGCAGAGTTTCTAAATCTTCATTCCCCTAAATTGATATTGGAAATACATAGACTATTATTAGAACTGGATGAGTCAGTATCTCTTCCAAAATCAAAATGGGAGACAGACTTATCGATTAATAAGGATGAAAGCTTCTGGACACAAATTAAAGCTTCTGGACACAAATGAAAACACTTTTAAGATGACTAAAAATTAACAACTCATACAGTACAAAGTTCTACATAGAGCTCATTACACAGGACAAAGGATGTTCAAAATGGGCCTGAGTCACACAAATATCTGCACCCACTGCATCAGCAACGTCCCGGATAGTTATATGCATGCTATGTGGTCCTGTGCACTGGTCCAAAATTTCTGGCAGAAGACATGTGAGGACTTGTCGGCATGGCTTAGGTATCGTATCCCATTGTCACCCACACTTTGCATATTAGGTGATTTAAGTGAAATAAATATAGAGGCAAGGATGTCGCACATGGTTCTCACTGCCTTATGCATCGCAAAGAAACCTATCCTCATGAATTGGAAATCAAGAAATAATTTAACTCTTTAAAGTCCGCACCAAGAAAAAAGCAATGGGAAATTTTTTTTCTTTGCATTTTTTACTCACTTAGGATAGCAATAACAACAATCAACTGTTGTTCCAAAATCAGACCCCACAGTTTTTTAGATATAGGCCTCTACCAAACGGCTGAGAGGTCTGTTCATAGTAAAAGTATTATATATCTTTAAATGCATACAAAAAACATTGAGAACAAGTCAAATAAATTGCTAATTTTCTTCAACAAATGAGTAGAATTTGCTCATGGGTTAGGGTTAGGGACTGCTCAAACACGCAGTGCCATCTAGAGGATTTTTTTTAGCATAGCGCAACTAAACCAAGTGGCAGAGATGGCTCATTCAGGCTGAGTTAAGCTCAATGCATTATTCAATGAGATATTGTGACTCAAAGTGTGGTCGACCAAACGGTTGCGCAGAACCTTAAAGGGTTAAGCATGACCCACTATAATAACCTACTATTAGATTATATTAGCCTGGAGAAAATGTCTGCCTCCTCAAATAACCAAATGGCTGAATTCAATTCTCTCTGGTCCCCGCTTATTAATTTGATAACTTGAGGGGTGGTGTGGCAAGTGGTGGTTTGCTCTCCTTGGCGCCTCTGGTGGCTGGCTGCGCCCTGACCACAAGGGGTTTCTGTGACCCACAGGGGCCGGTGTCTGGGGGGGCCTGTTCTGGGGTGGCTGTGTGTTTGCCTCAGGGGGTTGGTGGGGGGGCTGCGGGGTGGACCGGGCCCCGGACTGGCTGGCCTTGCCTCCCGGGTGGGGCTGGGTTTGGCACTGGGCCCCTGGTGCTGGGGGATGGGGGGCGCTGTCCCTTTGGGTTGGGGTCGGGTGTGCGCCTGGCACATCCTTGTGCAGCGGGGTCATGCCCTAGCGGCACTCTGGGACAGGTGCCTGCATCCTGGGGGGTCGCCCTCCCTGTCCTCTGGGTCTTATGGGTGTGGGTGTGTTTGTGTGCGTACGTGTGTGCGGTGGTGGCGCTGGGGGGGTGCCTGGGGGGCGCCGGCTAGTCTCCGGCCCAGGGGGTGGGGGTGCTGGCATTCTGGCACCTGCGGCCCGGGGGTTGGCGGGCCCGGGGGTGTGGGCCCGCCGTGCTGGCCGCCTGGCCTCCCTCCTGGGGCAGATGCCTGGCTTTCCTGGAGCTTGTTGACCTTGGACATTTGTGCCCTGTGGGGGTTGGTGGCCCTGCCTTGCCTGCTCGGGGGTCTCTGGGGGGGTTGCTGCGACCGGCTGCCCTCTTCATATGTTTCCTGACAAACCACTCACATGCACACACTTATTTTGTGTGCGCTCTCAAACACACACACGGACACACACACACAAATTTCTCCCCTTTAACAGGTGCGGATACCAGATTTGTGTTGAGACCTCTTCGGTGGAAGAAGCAGTCTGTCTTCTGTTTGTTTTAGTTGTTGGTTTGTTTGTCTTTTTTGTCTGTTCCTCTCCCTTTTCCTTCCCCCTCTCCACACTTCCTTTCCCCATTCCTCATCCTGTCGGGTCCTTCATTGGTAAAATAATTTAGATAAAGTATTAAAAGTTATTACAGGAGTAGTTTACAACAATTGTTTTGCCACAATAAGGGTAGTAGATTTCTGTTCTGCTCACCTAGCTGCCTGACAGGACAAGGGGAAAAATATGAATGCATGTGTACAACCCAGTTTGATGTTGATATTAGCAGTCTTTCAGGTCAACACTTAGTCACCATATGACCTTGAACTTTGACATTTTAACCTCAAAATGAATATGTTTGTATGTACAAACCCCAATTCCATTGAAGTAGGGATGTTGTGTAAAACATAAAGAACCAGACAGTCAATGAGGGAGTAGCTCATTCCAGCCTGATGAAATCACCCTGAGAATGCTCAGAGCTCCTGACCGCTGACCTTGAGCACAGCATAAATGCAGACCCATCTCAGATGTGCTTCATGTCAAGGTCAATGGCCTAGGACCAGCAACATTTTTCATGAAGTCACGAATGCAAAAATATTCTGACCTTTGACATTGACCTCAACCTGGATGCAGACCTATCTGACGATTATTGTGAGTGAGTTTGAGGAACATCACCACAATTCCCTATGAGAAGTAATGATTTTTCCGAAATCACATAACTGCTCAGATCTCCTGATCTTTGACCTTGAGAACAAAGTGGATGAAGACCCACCTGAGGATCATTGTGAGTGAGTTTGGTGAGCGTAGGAGGAGTAGTGATTCCTGTGAAATGTGGATGGACAGACGGATGGATGGATGACAGACACCACATTATCACATTAGGTCATTTGGACTTCACCTGAATGAGCTAAAAAGAGAATACAATGATTTGCAAATCCTTTGCAAACTATATTCAACTGAATACACTACAAAGACAAGATATTTAATGTTCAAACTGATAAACTTTATTGCTTTGTGCCAATATTCACTCATTTTGAATTTGAATGGTTTGGAGACAAAGTACGATAGGCAAGGCTGAGATTGTTTGGAAAATGTGCAGAGGAGGGATAGTGGCTATACTGGACAAAGAATGTTGAAAGATGGAGCTGCCAGGCAGGATTAAAAGAGGAAAACCACAGTGAAGATTCATAGATGTAGTGAAGAAGGACATGGAGAGGGTTGGCGTTACAGAGGAAGATGCAAGGGATAGGGTGAGATGGAGGCAGATGATCCACTGTAGCGACCCGAGGAGAAGGAGAAGAAGGAAAAGGAGGAGAAGAAGAAGAAGAAGAATTTGATGCCTGCAGTACATTCCAAAAAAGTTGGGACGGAGCAAGAAAACACTGGGAAAGACACCTTTTTGAAACATTCCACAGGTGAACAGGTTAATTGGAAAAAGCTGAGTGTCATGACTGGGTATAAAAGGAGCATCCCTAAAAGGCTCAGTCATCCACAAGCAAGGATGGTGCGAGGTTCACCACTTTGTAAACAACTGCATTTCTCAGAGTACAGTTGCAAGGGATTTAGGGTGCTTTCACACCTACAGGCTTTAGTTTGTTTCTATCAAACTCAAGTTCGTTTTCTCTGTTAGTGCAGTTTGTTTTGCTGGTGAGAACATGGATATCACACGCAGGTGTGTACCAAAGGAACCATACCGAGACCTTCTGAAGGAGGTTGTCTTCTGTCAGGAGCTGAGCCGGCTTGGTTTCCCCCGGCTCGGTCCTGACCTCCCTGTGGATTTAAGTGCCGCTGTTTATGTGTTTATTATGTATTTCAGTGTGCTTCCGTATTCCTTGCCACTGCTCTCAGGCCAGCAGCTGTGAGGCAGTCCTCTTTGGCTCTCTCTAGCATAATGCTGGCTGACAGTCTGCCGGTCCGACCACGCCCCCTCTCTCTCATTACTGTCAGCTGATTCCCACTCCCGCTAATCATCTTTCCCGGTCCTCGCCCAGGTGCTCCTCATCTCACCATCACCAGCAATGTGTGTACTTAAGCAGCTTTTTGCCAGTCACACATTGCTGGTTCATTGTATTGTCTGTTGTGTTGTCAGTCTGCTGTGATTATCAGCATTTTCATGACGTGTTAGCCACACTACGTTTGCTGTGGTTTCATGCGCCCTTGAAGCGATGTCGGCTCTGGGGCGCAATCGTGGTTAATACGTCTCTCCTCATACATTCACTGGACGATGCCAGCCCCCGAATGCCAGCAGTAAGTGTTCTTTGAGTTTTTGTAAATCTTCACCTTTTTGGGAACAGTCTGTCTTTACTTTAATAAATGCGCGGTGGTGAAACATTCACACTTAAATCCTCGTCATTTTACCCCTCACCATACGCTGCGTAAAAGTGCACGGGGAGGTTCTTGACAGTGTGGTCAAGACTCTGGTGCGGTTTTGCAGGTGATAAAGGGACTGCAGTAAAACAGGACTAGCGGCAAACGGTAAAACATTTTATACCACTGTATATACCTGATGGATCTTTGAAAATATCTGTGGCTGAGCATGTCACAGTTCTGGAGGATTAGTGAACGTTAACATGTTATTTTCCATCCGTAGCTGTGCTTCATTTTCAAACTGTACCATTTTCCAAAAGTTGTATATGCACATAATGTAACGAACGATAAGCAGGGCGATAAAAGATTACGCTATGATTTGTATTATTTTCTCCCTAGAAATGCGTAAATGCACAGTAGTCATCCTACTTCCTGTATTTACCTTTCCTGTTCTCGTGGCAAAAAAATCTGACAAATAAAAACAGAGAACGTTCTGACGTAAGTCTTGCGGGATTTAACGTGATGCAGTTTGATCCGCTTGAATTTTTGTTTGTGTGAAAAGGGACTGAACCAAGAAGAAAATGATACAAAGTAACAAACTTGTCAACTGATTCAGACCAAATTAAACAAATTAAGATGTGAAAGCACCCTTAGAGATTTAATCATCTACAGTCCATAATATCATCAAAAGATTCAGAGAATCTCGAGAAATTTCTGCACGTAAGGGGTAAGGCCAAAAACCAAAACTGAATGCCTGTGACCGTCGATCCCTCAGGCAGCACTGCATTAAAAACTGATAATTTTGTAAAGGATCCTGGCCCAAGAAAATAAAACCTGAATTAAGCCAAAATAACATCCAAGAATGAAGCATATGGTCAAATGTTGCTAAATGAACAAGGATTCCAGTGGGGGTGAATAGAATCTATAGAAAATAGCTATCTAAATCAGCCTGATCCATGCCGTCTGTCCGCCATATAATCCATGTCTTTGCAAGCTGTGTCCCAGCAATGATGACCAACACAGACCACCTAGCATGCTAGTGCTAACAGTTCATTGTAGAATCACGATGAAATTATTAGAAAATTAGCCAGAATGATGCGAGATATATTAACGACTGTGGATTACTGGACCAGGTAGTAACAGGGATGGCTATCAGGGTGACTAACATCTTAAGAAAATATTAATATAAGCCGTGCTTTGTGTGAGCCTCCTAGTACCAGTATACATTTAGCTCCTCCTCAATCTACATTACAGACAGCTAGATGGGCCAATAATAGAGCAGTGGACAGGTATCAAGGCTAGTGACATTTCCCATTTCTTGACGCAGAGGAAAAATCCAAGAAGTCAAAAACATTTATTGGAGAGAAAAACAAGACTGTGTGTGTTTTCAGAGAAGTGAGTGTTTTGATATTTTTTTGATAATCACCTGACCAACAGACATATCTCAGACGGTTAAAACCTACAAACAATTTTTCAGTCAATCACTCCTTTAAAAGGAAAGGCGGAACACAGTAAACATGCCCCTCCAGCCTTTTTTGAATGTATTGGAGGCATCAAATTCAAAATGAGTGAATATTTACAAAAAATGCAATAAAGTTTATCAGTTTAAACATTAAATACAGTGGGGAAAATATTGAACACATCAGCATTTTTCTCATTAAACATATTTCTGATGGAGCCATTGACCTAAGATTTTCACCAGATATCAGTAACAACCCAAGTAATCCATACAAACAAAGAAATCAAGGCAACTGTATTAACAAGTTATATTTAATAAAGTGGGATGACACAGGGAATAAGTATTGGACATGCTTGGTGAAATCATTTAATATTTAATAGAAAAGTCTTTGTTAGTAATAACAGCATCCAGATGGCTCCTGTATGGAGAAACTAGGTGCAGGCATTGCTCAGGAGTGATTTTAGCCCATTCTTCCACACAAACTGTCTTCAAATCTTGCAGGTTCTATAGGTGTCTTCTATGAATTCTGATCTTCAGTTTGTTCCATAGATTTTCAATTGGATTCAGGTCAGGTGACTGACTGAGCCATTCTAGCAGCTTTATTTCTTTATACTTTATTCCTTCTCTGGAGCCAGCTGAGTTTCCTTGGCTGTGTGTTTGGGATCATTGTCTTGCTAAAATGTTTACCCTCGTTTCATCTTCAGCATCTTGGCAGATGGCAACAGATTATTATCAAGGATGTCTCTGTACATTTGTCCATTCAACTTTCCTTCAATTGTATAAAGTCTGCCTGTACCATGTGCTGAAAAACACCCCCACACCATGATGCTCCCACCTCCAAACTTCACTGTTGGTATGGTGTTTTGGGGCTAATGTGCAGTGCCATTTCTCCTCCAGACATGCTGTGTGTTGTGGCATCCAAAAAGTTAAATTTTGGTCTCATCTGACCAGACTATATTTTCCCAGTATTTTACTGACTTGCCAAAATGTTGTGCAGCAAACTTTAAACGAGCTTCAACATGCTTTTTCTTCAGCAGTGGAGTCTTGCGAGGTGAGTGGGCACAGAGTCCATGTTGGCTGAGTGCATTATTTATTGTTTTCTTTGAAACAGCAGTACCTGCTAACTCCAGGTCTTTCTGGAGCTCTCCACGAGTGGTCTTTGGCTCTTGGATAACTCTTCTGATAATTCCTTTGACTCCTCTGTCAGAAATCTTGCGAGGAGCTCCTGGTTATTGCTGGTTTATAGTAAAATGATGTTCTTTCCACTTCCAAATGATGGCTCCCACAGTGCTCACTGGAACATTCAGCAGTTTAGAAATGTGCCTGTAACCAATGCCATCATTATGTTTTGCAACAATAATGCTGCAAAGATCTAGAGAGAGCTCTTTGCTTCTACCCATCATGAGTTCTTTGTTATGTGCCAATCTGATATTCACGGACCTTTTTTAAAGGCTATCAGTCAGGACTTAACCAGCTGAAATTAAGGGCACATTCACACGGCCACTATTTGGTCCGGACTAAAGGACCAAAGAGTGTATTCTGTGGATAGGTCAGTTCGTTTGATGCTGTCTGAATGCGCCTGGAACTCTGGTGCAGCACCAAACAAGTGAACTCTGGTCCCCCTGAAAACAGGGGGTCTTGGTTCACTTGCAAACGCAGTCTGGTGCGCGTCGCTTGCCGTGTGAATGCAAACATAACCAGTGGACCAAAGGGTGGACGTGCCCCTCTGCGTTGGTGTAACCACAGCAACACACAGTTAGAAGAGAAAGTGGCGTTTACTGTAAAGGTGCCTTCACATCAAACGCGAACGGGCAAATTTTTCACGCAGCATGATTACATTATAACTCAATGTAAATACATGAAAAGACATGAATTCACTGTCTGGGTGAGATGAAGAGATGCAGACAGATGAAGTTACCACTCACCTGAAAAAGTTGTCCCTGTTGAAAACTCCATGTGTGTTTCCGTGGCAGGAATCTGTGGGTAAAAAAATAAATCCAACACCCCGATTCAGCTGAAGAGCTCCTGGTTCTTCAGCCTCCCTTTTGGGTAGAAAATAACAGACAACTGCACGGATCCAAGAAATACTTTTACTGGAGAAAACCAAGGAGAAAAGTTTAAAAAAGTGTCTCTTGGACTTGGAGGAATGAGGAGTGAGGAGGAGATGCAGGCTCTGATAGACATTTGGTCTGAGGACCAGATTTCTCAGCTGCTTGTGGCTACACAAGAATACCGATGTTTTTAAAACGTTGAGCGACATGATGGTGGCACGGAGGTTTATACAGACAGTGGAGCTTTTCATTTTTATTTGTTTGTGGTGCATAAACACCTCGGCTGAAGGGAACGGTGTTATGCTGAGAATTGCTTGCTTGCCGAGAATTGCATCCCATCGTCAAATAAACATAATTTAAAGATAATTTACAAGAGGTAATAATTTTTACTTCTGAAAATGTATAATGGGTACTTCTAAAAATGCACAAATGGTTACAAGCCTGGCTGTAGTGTTATATTTTATAGTTTGGGTGCATGGGATGCAATTCTTGGCAAGCAAGCAATTCTTGGCATAACACTGGTCCTGGCCAATTGATGAGCTGGATTTCCCTTCTTTGCTTAGATTTTTTCTTCCTGGTCAGTGGTGGCTTCAGCTACAGCACCACAAACAAGCAGCTGTTGTAACTGCGTGACGTTGTCCAAGCAGGTTGGTCCACTTGAGTGAAGTGCTGTGTGAATGCAAACCGAACCAAACGAAAGTGTGAAAATTCTCGCCATCCCCCATCGAGTCGAACCGAGACCCCCAGACTATCCTGGTGTGAATGCAGCCTAATTTGCACTGATGGGGGATGGGATGGCTTCCTAAATTCTGATGGACTTCAGCTGGTTTCTTGGTTTTCTATGCCTTTTGCACCTATTTTCTTCATGTGTTCAACACTTATTCCCTGTGTCATTTCACTTTATTAAATATAACTTGTTTTGTGAACACAGTTGCCTTGATTTCTTTGTATGCATGGTTTACTTGGGTTGTTACTGATATTTGGTGAAAATCTCAGGTCAATGGCTGCACCAGAAATATGTTATCGAGCGGTCCTCGCGGACTGCTAATGGATTGCTGTAGGCAGCTGATGAGTTTGCAAATTTTTTAAATAAGGGCATAAACTACAAAATAATGAGCCTCGTGGGGCAAAACACAAATAAGGGCAAGACACAACACTTACATACAATTAGCGAGGGTAGAACCTGACGCTGGAAGGAACTGGCTTCGGGAGTAGGGAAACCAGACTGGAAAAGGCAAAGGTCGCAGCCCCGAGCAAAACAGAGCTGCTCTCTTAAATAGGGCTGACAGATTAATCAGCTGATGAGAATGTCATCAGCTGATTGGAATCCAGCCGTCCTGTGGAGCTTGGCTCTGACAGCTGGAAGCCCCGCCGAGATGCTGTCACAATAAAAGCCTGGAGGCCAAGTAGTGTGCCTGAGGAGAGAACGGGGAACTACCAGACAACCCGAGTGCAGACAGAGTCAGCACACGGACCATGACAGTTTAATGAGAAAAATGTTGACATGTTCAATACTTATTTTCCCCACTGTATTTTTGTAGTGTATTTGATTGAATATAGATTGAAAAGGATTTGCAAATGATTGTATTCTGTTTTTATTTACATTTTACACAATGTCCAACTTTATTGGAATTGGGGTTTATACTACTTCCTGCCCCAAGTTTGTTGTTAATATGTTCTGCTGTTCTTGTTTAACAGTCACCCAAAACTTCAACATGGATCTTAACATTTTCCCACAACGAAGTCGGTGTGGAAACGTTTTTCCCCAACCCAGGCAAGCTAAAAGGCAGTAATGCGAGGAAAAAACTGAAAGGGGTAATTATAGTTAAGAGAAAAATAAGGAGGACACAACAATTGTTATTAAAAGGAAAACAAAGCTAAAAATTGAAGGGATTTCAAAAGTAAGCTGGTTTATTTAGAATCAATTCACACAATATGACCACAGAGTTTTTTTTCCCCCTTCAATGTCAATCATATTCTCTCTTAAAAAACAACAAATGCGACCAGGTGGTTTTCCTGACAACTTGCCAGTTTGTTCCATCGTGAGTGTCACTGGGAAGTAAGACTTTTCTCTCCTTGACTGTGGACATTTTGAATCTCAGCCCCCCTCTCCTGATAGCCCAGGAAGAAGCACCACCTGTCTGTAGACACAGACAGATGTAAAATAGCACCTGAGTGAATCTGAACCACCAGACAACAGAGGGCCAGTGTGGAGAGACAGACACGATGGAGTGCCACCCATATGACTACAGGCTGGAACAGACAACGAGAGAACAGTTCCTCTGATAGAAATTCTTCTAAATGAGCTCCCCATGGAGTCGTCACAATTCAGGTGCAGCAGAGAGTGGGGGGAGTGGGTAGGAAGAGGGGAGAGAACAGCCAGTGGGTAAAATTTGTGCTGTGAGGAAATGACAGGTTCCCCCTTCTGTCATGCTTGGCGTTTCATTGATATTCTAATTCAGCTGGCAGACACCACATGGTCTGAGCTTTGAGTGAAACCCTGCAAGGATGGGCAACATAACTTGCATGTTTTTGGCATGTGGGAGGAAACTGGAGAAATTCCGGAGTAAACCCACACAGACACAGGGAGAACATGCAAACTCCACACAGATCACTGTTGGTCAGGGGATGGGATCAAACCCAGGATCCCCCGGCCAAGGGTGAGTTGCTGTGCTGCCGCAGTGCTAACCACTCCGCCACCGCGCTGCCCCAACATCACAGAACGAATACAGGGAAAAGGGGACAACTCCGGCAGGCAAAGTGGAGATGGCAGCAGTTACTTTATGTTGTGGGAAGGTTCAGGTGTTTTTATTGAGCTTATTTGACACAGTGTCCTTTTGAGTTAACTACTGCTAAGAGTCTGAAGCATGACAGATGGTTGCACAGAAAAAAAACAGACCCACTCAGAAGAAAGCTTAATATGTTCAGAAGGAAGAAGGTGCTGACAGTTTGTTATGAAGATATAAAGTACCCACAACCAGCAAAGACGAGGAATGAGGGCAGAGGTCTCTCAGGGCTCAGATGTGAATTCTTCCTCCCAAAGCTTTCCAGATGTTACAACCCCTGCATGGTTTACACTACCCCAAGAGAGCTGCTGCGCCAGGCTATGGAAGACATCATCCTCACCTTTCACTGATGGACTGAAAATAAAAATATTAAACAGTTCAAACAAAAAGTGTAAAAGTACAAATAAAGATTTGTGAACCAGGAATAAAAGGAAATAGCATTCAACCATAGCCAGGTTCAGTATAGTGGAGAGACAAACAGATTACTGCAGGGTTTGTGTATAAGCATTTGCATTCAGCTTTGACGCCTTAATGTAAATCTCTACACTCTCACAAATGGTAATAACCATGTCACCATGTTTTGAGATTCAAACATTAAACTTGGTAAAAATTGTCTTTTAAAAGTTTACTTTAGTTACAAAGCATTCCTAAAGTTTGTCAGCTACAATTCAATAACCACATATGGGGGAAAAAGCACAGTGGATTATGCTGCAGGAAAAGCTTAGAAGATGAATTTAGCATCTTGTTATGTCTCCAGAAAGGTGCACTGTCTTAGAAGTTAAACAAAAAATCTTACGAACAGGATTATGAATGAATATCAGTATGAAACTCTTCTGTTCACTCAGGAAAATAAGAAAAGTCATGCCAGAATTCTGAGAGCGCCTGCACTCTTCTGAGCCTGAAGTAAGACTACTGCTGCAGAAAGAAAAGGACCAAATTATACAAGTTAACAAAGATTATGTTTAAAGAAAACTCCCATGAATGCTGAGGAACTTGACAAAGTTGTATAAAAAAAAACAACAACAAAAAAAAAACCATGCACAGCAGTTCAATTGAAATTATAGTATCCTCACTTTTTAGTTTCACCTTAAATATTTGAGTAATATTATTTCAGGACTTATGGTGTTGAGATAGGTGATGATACAGAGTGAAGTACGTGGCGGTAATGCACCTGTAAGCTGGTTGCCAACCGCCAATCAAATCTAAAAGAAGAAGAAGAAGAAGGACTTATGGTGCTGATACACTGATGGAACATACTGTATATTTAATACTCTTAGCTCTGACAGATGAAGTCCAACTGGTGGGATGAAAAAGCGGAGGAACTTCAAACTGCAGCAGACAGGAAGGAGATGAAAACATTCTTCACAGATTTGAGAGAAATCTACGGCCCTAAATCAAGAGGATTGATCCAACTAAAGGCTATTTTTTTTTTTTTTTGTTACTTATTTGTACCCGTAGGTAGACTTGGTTTGCAGTCTGGTGACAAGCCACTGGCTGCTGGTCGCTGCGTGTGCGAGCGCCCTAAACCTACATGTTTTTGGTATGCGGGAGGAAACTGGAGAAATCCCGGAGTAAACCCACGCAACACGGGGAGAACATGCAAACTCCACACAGCTCACTGTTGGTCGGGGGCTGGGATCGAACCCACGATCTCATGATCCCCGCGATCCCCCGGCCGAGGGTAAAACTGTGCTGCCACAGTGCTAAATCACTGCGCCACCGTGCAGCCCCAGCCCCCCCCCCCCCCCGCCACCGGCTATGGATGGTGAAACGGTTTTGCAGGAGAAAGACAAGATCCTGGACAGATTTGCAGACCACTTTGACCAACTACTAAACAACCCTGGAGATCTCACTGAAGAGGCTAAAGAAAATCTAGTGTAGCGACCAGCTGTATCAAGTCTGGATGAACCACCAAATTTTGATGAACTAACGGCAGCTATCAGGACAACACAGGATGGTAAAGCTCCAGGAAGGGATGGAATTCCAGCAGAAGTGTGGAAATTTGGTGGTGTTCAGCTGACCAACTACCTGCACAAGCTCATCCAAGAGATATGGGATGCCCAGAAAGTTCCTCAAGACTGGAAGGATGCAAGTATTGTGCCTTTGTTCGAGAAAGGTGACAGGAAAGATTGTGGAAATTACCGAGGTACTGTATATCACTGCTAGCCACTGTTGGTAAGATTCTCTCATGTGTACTACTGAACAGACTCAATGAACACATCTCGCAGAATGCACTACCGGAAACCCAGTGTGGCTTTAGAAGTGGAAGAAGCACAATGGACATGATTTTCTGCTTGAAACAGGTTCGAGAAAAGTGTATCGAACAGAACATGCTTGCATGAACATGCATGTCTTCATAGACTTCAGTACAGCCTTCGATACTGTTTCGCGACAAGGACTTTGGCAGGTACTCAAGAAATATGGCTATACAGAGTTTGTCAGCCTGATCGAGGCACTCCATACAGGTATGCAAGCAAACGTGGCAATGAGTGGCTCAGTATTTAAAGACTTTTCAGTAAGCAACGGGGTGAAACAAGGGTTTGTGCTGGCGCCTACACTCTTCTCGCTATATCTGGCAGCCATGCTTGAGGTGGCCTTCAAAGGCACTTCAGAAGGAGTATACATTCAAACAAGGAAAGAAGCAGACTTATTCAATGTGGCACAGTTTAAAGCCAAGAATAAGACATCGATAAAGGTAGTAAGAGAAATGCTCTTTGCCGATGACAGTGCTCTAGTTGCACACAGTGTGGAAGATATGCAATCCTTAGTGGAGAAATTTGCAAGAGCAGCTAGCCAATTCAGCCTCCAAATCAACATCAAGAAGACAGAGTGCCTTTATCAACCACCAAAGTTCCAATTATCAACATCACTACCAGAAGAGATCAGCATTGGTACAGAGCCACTAGTCAAGTGCAAGACTTTCAAGTATCTAGGGAGTACTGTTTCAGAGACATTGCTAGGCTGGAGGATGAACTATCTCTCAGAATGGGAAGAGCGAGCGCTGTGTTTGGAAACTTGAGGGAGAGACTGTGGAACAATCGACATGTGTCTATCTGAGTGAAATGCAGAGTGTACAGAGCGACAGTACTGGATACTCTATTGTACGGTGCTGAAACTTGGACTGTCTACAGAGTGCAGGTGAAGAAATTCCACGCGTACATGATGAGACACCTTTGAGCCATAATGAACATCTCATGGAAAGACAAGATAACCAACATAGAAGTGTTGAAACGAGCTGATCTACCATCAATGGAGGACATGCTAATACAGATGAACCTGAGATGGCTCGGGCATGTTGAGAGGATGGACCACCAGCGTTTCCCTTGGCAGTTATTCTACTCACAGTTATGCGAGGGCAAACTCAATCAGGGTAGACCAAGGCTCAGATTTAAAGACACTGTAAAAAGAAACTTGAAGAAGTTGGACATAGACAGGAGTTCCTGGCAGTGGAAGGCTAAGGACACAGCTGTGTGGAGGAATCTGATCAGACCTAAATGAAACTGTCATTGTCGCCCACGGCAGACTGCTATGATGATGATGAGCTCTGACAGGCAGTTACTGATCACCAGTATCGTTTCTGTTTGCCTGTTATGCTAACAAGGTAATGCAAAAATCGTTGAATGGATGTGCATGAAAATTTTACCAGCAGTGCAGCTTGTCCAAATTTAGTAGTGATGACTTTTGGTGGTGATCTCCATAAAAAACGCTACATCAAGGACTCAGTGTACTCAAAGGAGGCAAATGGGTCCACCCCCCAGTGGGCTCACTACCTGCAGGAGGGATCATGGGGGTCATGGTGCTATGTAAACCAGCAGAGGTCTTGGCTGCTCTGCCTGGACTGATGCCCCCGCCACCTGGATCCCCGGATAAGCGATGGACTGATTGATGGAGTTTTGGTGGTGATCTGAACCATGATCAAGGAATTAAAAAAAAAAAAAGGATTAGAAAATGGGGACTTAAACTGTTCTCCCAGTGGTGTTTTCATTTTCACCAGCAAAAGATCCTGTCTGCTGCTAGTAATGCAACAGGATTACAGTTTTTTTTGTGTTCATCTTTTTGTGCATAACCATCTACAGTGAAAAAGTATTTGCCTTGTTCCAGATTTCTTAAATTTTTGCATATGTTACATGTAAATGTTTCAGCTCATCAAGCAAATGTTAATATTCAACAAAGATAATCCGAGTAAATACAAAAAAAAAATCAGTTTTGAAATGATGATTTCCTTTATTAAGGGGAAACAGCTATTCATGATGCCTTGACCCAGTGGAGGAGTTAGGAGAGAGGAGGACAGTGGCTAAGCTGTCATCTCTGCTGGAGTCCGAGTTCCACCCCATGCAGGACACGCTGAATGCACTGAGGAGCTCATTTCATCCTTCCTACCTACAGCTGTCAGACTTTATAACCTAACCAGGGCTGCTTGTAGAGGTCGTATTAAATGTACTAAACATAACAACTTTGCACAATAGCGATTGTCCCCTCCAATACACAACTAGGACAATAACAATCATTACTGAGGATGGCAACAACACTATTGATTCAAATGCGAAACATACTGTCTGAGTACATATTCATATTCTGCAGGGTAACTTAACAAACCGTAATGCTGTTTATTCCATCTAGCTGCAATGCTCCTGCACTATGTATGTATGTACATATGTATATTCATTTACTGCTTTGCCTAACTAGTTCTTATTATCTTGTTGACTATTGCTCTGAGTGCTGCTATCCCTTTGCTGCTGTAATCCTGGAATTTCCCCATTGTAGGACTAATAAAGGCTTATATTATCTTATCTAAAAAAAAGTAACTGCCCCTAAACCGAATAACTGGTTGTGCCACACTAGGCGGCAACAACTGCAGATATTCTATTTCAGGATTTTCTGGTCGAGAGCAGAATTCATAGTTCCATCAATCACAGCAAGTCATCCAAGTCCTGAAGCAGCAAAGCAGTTCCAGAGCATCACACTACCACCATGATGTTTGACTGTTGGCATGATGTTCTTTCATGAAATGCTGTTAGTTTTATGCCAGATGTAACGGGATGCATGTCTTCAAAAAAGTTCAAGTTTTGTATCATCAACCCACTGAATATATTTCCGGAAGTCTTGGAGATCATCAAGATCTTTTTTTTTGAGACGAGCCTTTGTGTTCTTTTTGGTCAGTAGTGTATTTTGCCTTAGAACTCTCCCATGGATACCATTTACGCTCAGTCTCTTTCTTATTGAATCATGGACCAGTGTCCAAACTGAGGCAAGTGAGGCATTCAGTTCTTTAGATGTTGTTCTGGGTTCTGATTTCTCATATGCTTTTGAATTTCTTTAGATTGAGGCATGATGTGATGCTTTTTGAGATATTTTAACCTCCTTCACTTTGTCAGACAGGTTCTAATCAGGCCTGGGTGTTTCTAGGGAAATTGAACTCAGTTTTCTAAAAAATACGATTAATCAAAGTTAATTCTTCATGTAACAAGTGGGAGCAAATTACTTTTTTTCACAGTAGGTTTGGGTAGCTTTTTCCCTTAATAAATGAAATCATCATTTAAAAAACTGCATTTTGTATTTACTCAGGTTAACTTTGTCTAATATTAAAATTTGTTTGATGATCTAAAACATTTAAGTGGGACAAATATGCAAAAATATAACAAATCAGGAAGGGGTAGAGCATCCACCCCATAGCTGGGAGGCTGTGGATTCGAGCCCCAGCCGGGTCATACTAAAGGCTAGGGGTGGGCAATATGGCCTAAAAATGTTATCACAATATTTCTGTGAATTTTCACAATAATGATATTTTTCACAATATTATAGAACGCAGGGTTTTTTTTCTTTTAAATTTATACAAAAAGGACAGTTTCACAGGCCAGCGTTTTTACCGTCAACATATTCAGGAAAAATAAAAACTATTATTTCTCCAGTTTATAAACAGCAGCTCCGATTTAGTTTAAAATGTGTTTTTATTCTATGTCAAACATTACAAGAAAATAATATATAAACCGTTACATCTTAAGTGCACAAAGATGTTGGGTTTTATGCTAAATTCCTTTACCTGCATTGTAACTCTCATTGCACAGACCTCTCCTGGGGCTTTTGGGCTCTCGTCACACAGAACAGATGTTTTTTTTTTTCCTCTTCAGGTGGTTGAATAAAATCAAGATGAAGCAGCCAAAATGGAATGAAAATACAACTACAGACGGTTTGAACGGCATGTTGTCAAATGTTAACACCACTCCAGCGGTTGTTGTTGACGTGTGGAAAAAACGCACGCAGATTATCCACATTGCTCCACCATTTTTTTTTTTAACATGGTAGCAGTCTGAAACAGCCTTTAAACTTAAATATTTCCACTCAACTGGATGCAGATGCCCCAGCTCTGTAGTGGAAGCTTCTCATGCCATGTTTGTTTTACCACTTCTATTACAATGCAAAACTTCTGTCGGCAACTTAACGGTGTGACGTCATCACGCAGCAGATCCCAAATATCGCGATAATCATTTTTACACCAGTATCAAAATTTATACTGGTATTACTGTGAATGATACAATATGGCACACCTCTACCAAAGACCATAAAAATGGCACTTCCCACCGTCTATCTTGGTGCTCAGCATAAGTAGAATGAGGAAAGGAAAGTTGGTTACCCAGCCCCAGGGCGAAGCACAAAATCAGTGTACTCCTTGTGCCGATCTCAAGCCCGGGTAAATGGGGAGGGTAGCATCAGGAAGGGTATCCATCGTAAAAAATCCTTGCCAAATCAATATGCAGACCCATTATCCGCTGTGGCAACCGCGAACAGGGAGAAGCCGAAAGTGTGTGTGTATATAGAACTCAGGAAGGAGGCAAGTACTTTTTCACAGCACTGTACTGTATGTGCACATGCAGACTTTGCCACAGCAGAAAATGCAATATTATCTATATTTTGTAATGTAAACAACCTCTGTACTAAAACATACTCAGAAGGAATGAGCTGCCAAAATGTAGATCACATCTCTACACATCTGCGTAAGCTTTTTTTTTTATAATAATGTGACAAAGACTTATTAATTACATCTGAAAATAAAGACTCAACAGAGTTTTGTTCACTTGAAGATCACCTGTATTACACACAGTTATTCATGTTTAAATGTGTTAATGTGAGTAAAACTCCATTGGTTTGATGTTATAAGGTGACTATTGGGCCATTTCCATTAGTATCGCCTTGGCCTTACTTAGTTCTACTCTACTCACTTTCCCACTATTTCCACTATACCCAGCACGCTTTAACCGACACTATTTTTGTGCCGGTTAAGAGGCAGGGTATAACCGTGCGAAAGTGAGGTGTGATGTGACGTCAATCGACTGCTAGCCACTGATTGGTCAGGGCATAACGTCACGAAAGCGCCCGTCTTCGTTGAAATCTTTACGACCGCCATTTGCAATCACGGACTAACTTGGTCACGGAGTAAATACGATATTAATACAGACAGCGTTGTAGGTTTTGCGGAACTCTACACCGTGGTCCAACGAAGAGGTGCGGAGTTTTCTCTGCTTTGTGACAGATACACAGTGAGGAGTGACCCGGACCTGATGGCTGGCCAGCATACAACCGGACTATATAGACAAGCTGAAGACGAACGTGAGAGAACCATCGATGGTGAGTGATTTGTAATAATGTGCATCTGTTTGCTTATTTATCCTGTTGGTGGTAAGCTCACTTTTTTTGAGCAATACAGTGCTGTTCTGTGCTGGCTAACGTTTTTTTTGCTAGTGCTAGCTAGTACCAACTGCTGAATCGCGCTTGTTTTCTCCTAAATATTCGCTTGTGAGAGCAAAACGATGAAATTGTCACGCCGCGCCATTCATCAGCGGCGCCACCTGCTCACGCACCTGCTACTCGTCAGCGGCGAGGGATAAAAGCCGCCTCGCCCTGAGCTTCGGCCTGAAGCCGTTAGACTTCATCGCCTTCAACGCGAAGCGTCAACCCTCTCTTCAGCGTCAAACTATTGGTAAGAAGATTCCTTTCCTTACCTCTCCCAGTCTGCTCCCCTGTGCACAGGTGGATTCCTCGGCGGCGGACAACTCCGTCCTTCGTCCTTCCTCGCTGCTGCACCGAGTCCTGCAGGTGACTGTCTCCCGGGGGTCCGTCCTTGTAGTGCCTGCCATCTGTCAAACTCAAGTAAGCTTCTCTCCCTCGCCTATTCTCCTCCTGTATTGGTGTGTGCCTGTCACCCTGTGTCTGTTCTCTCCCATAGGGTTGCCGGCTGAACGGTCTTCTGCCTCTGTGCCCGAAGCAGACGCCACCACCAATACATTAACATTCCACTGACACACACCCATTCACCCCTGCTGTTAATAAACAGTTTGAACTACTCTGAACCTGTGTGTGTGCGTCTCCTGAGCCGAACGTTATGTCAGTACGGCTTCAGCAGAGCGGCTCGGCAGACGGCGGGCTCGCGCACCGGCTTACCACTCTCGAGGTTCGGGTGGATCAAATTGCTTATCAGCAGCAGGTGATTTTAAATCAACTTATTAACATCACTAACCGATTGGACCGCCTGGACCCCCAACAGCCGTTCCCCCCGGCTCACCAGGGTGGCGCAGCTCCTGCTGTCCCAGCGGCCATCCAGCCGGCTCCTGCGGCACCGGTTCGGCTCACGCCGATTCCAACCCCCGCCCGCTTTAGCGGAAAGCTCGGCGGAGCGTGGGGGTTCATTATGCAGTGTGAGTCCGTATTCCACCGTGTGCCCGGAGACTTCCCCTCGGATCACAGCCGAATTGGCTACATAGGGAATCTCCTGGAGGGGCGCGCGTTAACTTGGACCTACGCCATTATGGCGAAGCCCAGTTACGCCACCCTCACCTATGACCAGTTCGTGGCACGCTTCCTGGAGGTCTTTGACCATTCCCGAACCGAGACGGTCCAAGTCGATCGGCTTCTCGCTCTCCAGCAGGGAAGCCGGTCGGCAGCGGACTATGCGGTTGACTACCGGGTAGCGGCGGAGGAACTGGGCTGGGACGAACGCTCCCTCTGTGGCCTGTTCCTCCGCAGCCTGAATGATGATCTGAGGGATGAACTGGCTGGTCGGGATATCCCTGGGACGCTAGCTGAGCTAACTTCTCTCGCCATCAGCTTGGATAACAGGCTGCGCGAGCGCTCCTCTGGGCGGAAGTCGTCTTCTTCTCGCCCTCGGGGAGCCTCGTCGCGCCTGCCCCAAGCTCGCCCCCTGGCGACGCCGCCGCCATCGCACTCCGAGGAGTCGGAGCCGATGGTGACGGGCTGGACAAAGCTCTCCCCGGCAGAGAGACAACGCCGCCGTGAGTTGAATCTCTGCATGTACTGCGGGGATAATCAACACACGGTGGAGCTCTGTCCACATAAGCCAAACGGCGGGGTCCGCGAGTCACTGTAGGGGGCCTCGCGGACGTCAATCGGTTAAGTCCCCTCACCCAATTGAAGCTGCCCATCCGTTTTTGCCACAATCCCACTGGGCATCTCACCCACGCACTGGTGGATTCGGGTGCAGAAGGCAGCTTTATTTCACAAAGCCTGGCAACCCGTTTGGGCATTCGCTGTCAGGCACTGAAGAATCCCATCTCCCTTGTTAATCTCTCCCGTGCCTCCCTTGGGAGAGTATCACACCAAACCATCCCCGTTCCGGTCATCATCTCGGGAAATCACCGGGAGGAGATGACCTTCTACGTCCTTCCCAACTCTGTGTCGCCCGTCATCCTGGGGTATCCCTGGCTTCGCCTTCACAACCCGGTCCTGGATTGGAAATCAGCTGGGATATCGGCATGGAGTACGTTCTGTATGGGCACCTGCCTTCAGTCCGCTGCCTGCTCTCCGTCCGCTCCTCCCCCCGCGACGGACGCTGCTCCCCCGGACCTGTCTCTGGTGCCCCCAGAATTTCACGACCTGGGTATGGTGTTCAGTAAAGCGAAAGCTATGTCTCTCCCCCCTCATCGGCCCTATGACTGTGCCATCAACCTCCGCCAGGGGGCTCCCTTACCTTCTGGTCGCCTTTACAGCCTGTCTGCGCCGGAGAAGGAGACGATGAACGCCTACCTGAAGGAGTCATTGAGTGCTGGGATTATCCGCCCATCATCGTCACCCGTGGGGGCAGGGTTCTTCTTCGTGGGAAAGAAGGATGGGTCCCTCTGCCCGTGTATCGACTACCGGGCCCTCAATAACATCACGGAGAAGGACCGTTACACCCTGCCTCTCATGGACACTGCTTTCCACTCCCTCCAGGGGGCGACCTGGTTCACCAAACTGGACCTACGCAGCGCTTACCACCTCGTCCGGATCCGGGAGGGAGATGAGTGGAAAACGGCCTTCCGTACCCCGAACGGCCACTTTGAATATCTGGTGATGCCGTTCGGGTTGACCAACGCTCCTGCAGTCTTCCAGCGCCTCATTAATGATGTCCTCCGGGACTTCATTGGCCTTTTTGTGTTCGTCTACCTGGACGATATTCTCATCTTCTCCAAGTCCAGGGATGAGCACCAGGTCCACGTGAGGCGGGTCCTCCAAAGGCTGCTGGAGAATCGTCTGTACGTTAAGGCAGAAAAGTGTGAATTTTACGCCAGGAGTACGTCCTTCCTGGGGTTCATCATCGCCCACGACAAGGTGCTCCCCGACCCAGAGAAGGTAAAGGCGGCGGTGGAATGGCCCACACCTGCATCCCGGAAACAGGTGCAGCAATTTGTTGGCTTCACCAATTTCTACCGCCGCTTTGTCCCCAACTTCAGTGCCATCGTTGGACCACTGACCCGCCTCACGTCCCCGAAGGTCCCGTTCCGGTGGACCGAAGAGGTCGCTGCCGCCTTTGAGGCGCTGAAGGCGGAATTCTCCTCCTCCCGGGTCCTTCGCCAGGTCGACCCCGCGCTGCAGTGCATCGTGGAGGTAGACGCTTCGGACACGGGAGTGGGAGCAGTGCTGTCCCAGCGGTCACCGGACGATGGCGCCAAACGGCCATGCGCCTTCTTCTCCCGGCGCTTGTCCCCGGCGGAGAGAAACTACGATGTGGGGGACAGAGAGCTCTTGGCCATTAAGCTCGCCCTGCAGGAGTGGCGCCACTGGTTAGAGGGGGCGAACCTGCCGTTTGTGGTCCTCACGGACCACAAGAACTTGGAATACCTACGATCTGCCAAGCGCCTGAACGCCCGCCAGGCGCGCTGGTCCCTGTTCTTCGCCAGGTTCCAATTTTCCATCACCTTCAGGCCTGGCTCTAGGAACGTCCTGCCTGACGCCCTCTCCAGGCAGTTCGCCCCCGTGGAGTCGGAGGAGGCACCCCACTCCATCCTGCCCAGGTCGTGCGTCGTGGGAGCCATCTCGTGGGACATCGAGAGCAAGATCCGGAAGGCACAGGAGGTGGAACCTGATCCTGGCGGCGGACCGGAGGGGAGGCTGTTCGTGCCATCCGCGGTCCGAGGAGAGGTCATCCACTGGCTCCACACCTCCAAGCTCACCTGTCACCCTGGCACCTCCCGGATGATAGATCTCCTCCAACGGTCCTTTTGGTGGCCAGGCCTGCGGAGGGATGCAGCCCGCTACGCCCGGGCTTGCCCAATCTGTGCCACCTGCAAGTCGGGAAACGCCCCTCCAGCGGGTCTGCTCCAGCCCCTGCCCGTCCCTGGCAGGCCCTGGTCACACATCGCGCTGGATTTCGTCACCGGACTCCCTGTCTCCAACTCCTATGACACCATCCTGACCATCGTGGACCGCTTCTCCAAGGCCGTGCACTTCGTCCCCCTGCAAGGCCTCCCTACTGCCCTGGAGACAGCGGACCGCCTCGTCCAACACGTGGTCAGGCTGCATGGGATTCCGGTGGACGTGGTCTCGGACCGGGGCCCCCAGTTTTCATCTGAGGTTTGGAGGTCTTTCTGCAACGCCATCGGAGCCAAGGTGAGCCTCTCCTCCGGCCATCACCCCCAATCCAACAGGCAGTGTGAGAGGACCAACCAGGAGCTGGAGGCTGCGCTCCGCTGTGTGTCCAGATCCAAACCCACGTCCTGGAGCAACCATCTTGCCTGGGTTGAATATGCCCACAACACCGCTCGCTCTTCTGCAACAGGGATGTCTCCCTTCAAAGCGTCCCTGGGTTACGACCCCCCGCTGTTTCCGGAGCAGGAGAGTGAAGTAACTGTCCCGTCAGTTAGGGCCCATCTCAGGCAGTTCCGCTCCACCTGGACCGCCGCGCGCCATGCGCTATTACGCACAGCGGAGCGCAACAGGACAGTGGCGGACTGGCGTAGAAGACCTGCCCCGGCGTACAGAGTTGGGCAGCTTGTTTACATTTCCACCCAGGACGTCACTCTAAAAGGCGAGAGGAGAAAGCTGGCACAGCGCTTCATGGGTCCCTATCCCATCACCCGGATCATCAACCCGGTGGCTGTGCACGTGGCTATTCCCCCCTCCCTCCGCATTCATCCTACTTTCCACGTGTCGAAGGTGAAACTGGCAGTTACTGACCCCCTTTGCCCTCCTCCTGCGGCGCAACCCGCGCCCCGGATGATTGGTTTGCCATCCGGCCTGGTCCGCCTCCTCCATCCTGGACTCCCGGCGCCGGGGTCGTGGGTTGCAATACTTGGTGGACTGGGAGGGCTATGGGCCCGAGCATCGACAGTGGGTGCCCCCGTCGTTTGTGTTGGACCCATCGCTCATCGCGGACTTCCACCGAGCGCACCCGGATAAGCCATCGCCAGGAGGCGCTGCTAGAGGGGGGAGTACTGTCACGCCGCGCCATTCATCAGCGGCGCCACCTGCTCACGCACCTGCTACTCGTCAGCGGCGAGGGATAAAAGCCGCCTCGCCCTGAGCTTCGGCCTGAAGCCGTTAGACTTCATCGCCTTCAACGCGAAGCGTCAACCCTCTCTTCAGCGCCAAACTATTGGTAAGAAGATTCCTTTCCTTACCTCTCCCAGTCTGCTCTCCTGTGCACAGGTGGATTCCTCGGCGGCGGACAACTCCGTCCTTCGTCCTTCCTCGCTGCTGCACCGAGTCCTGCAGGTGACTGTCTCCCGGGGGTCCGTCCTTGTAGTGCCTGCCATCTGTCAAACTCAAGTAAGCTTCTCTCCCTCGCCTATTCTCCTCCTGTATTGGTGTGTGCCTGTCACCCTGTGTCTGTTCTCTCCCATAGGGTTGCCGGCTGAACGGTCTTCTGCCTCTGTGCCCGAAGCAGACGCCACCACCAATACATTAACATTCCACTGACACACACCCATTCACCCCTGCTGTTAATAAACAGTTTGAACTACTCTGAACCTGTGTGTGTGCGTCTCCTGAGCCGAACGTTATGTCAGAAATATGTTAATCCTGGTTAAAGTCCTGGTTTGTGTTTTGTATTGCACTTTGGTCCTGCGCATTAAATTGTGTGCAATTTAATGCTAGAATGTGTTTCCACATGCCAGGGGTTATAGCCTCCCTGTTTATATTGTGATACTGGTGAAATGGACCACAGGAGCCGAAATCTCGTCATATTAAAATTGCTTTTTCAAACCAGTGATTTATAAAGTCATTCATATAATTTTCTAAAGCGTCAGAATAGACCCACACACCTATTCTGTGGATCCTGCAGTGCTTGTCAGGGAAACAAAGCATTTTTGTCACATCCCACCACTCACTCATTTCAGAAAGAGAAATCCGTATATTATATAGATTCATTACACAGCCAGTGATATATTTGAAGCGTTTATTTATTTTAATTTTGCTGATTACAGCTTACAGCCCCTGAAAACCCCAAATTCTATTTTGCAAAAAATTGAAATATTACATAAAATTAACTTAAAATGTTGTTATAAATGTTGGCCATTGAGGTGTTGGTTAATATGGGCTGTAGCCGTAATCATCAATATTAAAATAAACACTTTCAACATATCACTGTTCCTGTAATGAATCTATATATGGGTTTCACTTTCTGAAATGAGTGACAAAAATATTGAATTTTTTCATGATATTCTAATTTTTGAGATGTGCCTGTATAAGTGTTGAACTTGCTTGAAACTAACTACCATCCATTTCTGTCGTTCATCTAGGGAGGAGGGAATCAGCCGCTCAACAACGGACCTCGCCACTGTGGAAAGTACTGAAATCCTTTGCTTTTATAGGTAAAAGTGTCAGAACCAAAGTAGCACAATTTCCACTTAATATAAAAGGGACTGAACTGAGATTTATTTGATTGTGTGAATATGGCGCATCAACTGTAAAATAAACCACTTGTTAATGTATTTATTTTTTTGTCAGATCACTTGTGTGATCCTTTGTGAGTTATGTTCATAACTTTGTGTTTTGGCGAATGTGAGATGTTCAGTCGTCAATATAATTTACTTTATATGTGTAGTTTATAGTCTATCATCAATAGACTCATGCAGTAACAGGACACATTACAAATATTTGAGACCCATTGTAGTGCATCCTTTTATATTTTAGCAATAAAAGTACAAAACACCGCCCACACATGAAGCCAGGGCAAGAAGAGACACTTTTACATTCCAGACAAACTTTTATTGATAAAAACTCCATATTTTGACTGAGCGACTCCATACTCTGTGATGCACACCTTCAGTTAAAGTACTATATTCCATTCAAGTGAATGTATTAATTCATTCTGATTGCTGAGGCCACAGTAAAAGCAGATGATTTTAAATGTAACCCAGCCCTTGTAAAATCGACTTTACATCAGTGCAGCTACATGAAAATTGTGGTTAAATACAACAACAAAGTACTTTATTGTCACATTGGAATTGGAATCGCTGCTGTTTTGTTTTTCTTTTGAATTCTTGGATGGAATATGGGTGGGCAATATAAGCTGCAGCTTCAGCCATCACCCATTTCAGATAACCTATGTTGAACTGTATAATCAGAGGAGTCATTGTTTAATTCGACCTTATTAGATTTTTTTTCCCCTTTGTTATATTACTCTATTTTCTTTTGATCTATCCGAAATAAAGATTCATTCATTCACATTCCACCACTGGCTTTTAGCAACAAGTGTATTTCCCAAATATGTTTTAAACTTCCTTTATTTAACCACCACCCATTTCTGTCTTTTGTCTAGGCAAGAGGTAAACGATCGATTCACCCCAAACTGGACCTTGCGTCACTATTTACAGAGATGCAGGCCTACGATCTGCTGATCTGAGACCAGTGTGAGCTGCACATCCCAGCTGCTGAGTGACCCAGTCTTACAGTTTGAGTTTTGCACATTCTGAATAATCTGGAATTTGCTGCTGATTGTAATAAACAATTTAGTGACTTGTGTGTTTGCATCATGACTTCTATTTTTGTCTGTTAATACACTGGTTGGAAAAGAGTCAATAGTACAAACCATTAATGGGTGACCTTGAAAATAATGGCTCATTTTTGAGAAATTTACGTCACATGGTGGTAACCTTCACATATAAAAAAGAGACATCTGCAAAAACTTCAGAGGTTTGTCAGTGCAATACTACATGAATGCATGTATAGTACATGGTTGATGCAGAGAATATATATTTCTACAGTATATGTATCTAGTAAATCAAGCATTTTCCATGTAACCTTGTGACTGCATTATTTTAATTGCTTTTAATCATAGATAAAGTTTGTTTTGGCCTAAAATGCATCATAACTGTCAAATACATCTTATTATACCGAACTCAGTACTGTTTACTTTTGAATATACATTTTGTGGCTAAAATAGTTATTAACCTGGCGATCAAGTTGTGTCAGCTGATCATTTTTTGCTATGACAACATCTCAGACTCAGTGCAGCTGAAGCAGGTACATCCATGATGTCTCAACAGTCCATGATTTTCACGGAGATCAGAGCAATTTTTTTTCCCCACAATATTTTTATTGAACCTTTTTTTTTTTTTTACAAACAGCACACACAGTCAGACACTAACACAAAAGTAATTTAAAAACTAAAAAGAACAATAACAAATTAACAAAAAAAATGTAATAAAAACAGCAACAGCCATTAACAAAAACAAGTCAACAACAATGCTCCTCTGTTTAGTCTAGGTAATCTATTACATAAGAATACATAATATACATTCACCAGCTTGGAATTTGCAAGGTCCACACATATCATTCACCTTCTTCTTCAGAAGTTATGTTTACTTTCTTTACATAATCAATGAAAGGTCTCCATATATTCTCAAACACATTTTCCTTTGATTTCAGTATGTATGTTATTCTTTCTTTTTTTTCCACAATATCTTTATTGAACCTTTTTTTTTTTTTTTTAACAAACATGATACAAACAATCAAACACTAACACTAAAGTACTACAAAAAAAAATGCACTAAAAACACCAACAACCACCAACAAAATCAAATCTTCAACAATGCTCCTCTGTTTAGTCTAGACAATCCAATACATAAGTATACATATTATGTTCACCAGTTTGGAATTTACAAGGTCCACACACATCATTCACCTTCTTCTTCAAGAGTTATGTTTAAATTTTTTACATAATCAATAAAAGGTCTCCATATATTCTCAAACACAATTTCCTTTGATTTCAGTATATATGTTATTCTTTCTAATGGAAGGTTTGTTAACATCTGTCTTAACCACTGAGTCACATCTGGTCTATGAGTCTTTTTCCATAATAGTGCAATACATTTTTTGGCATTAAGCAAACTGAGGTCTATGAATGTTCTTTCACTTTTATTAAAATTATGCTTTTCTGGGTACAGACCCAACAAAAACAGTTTAGGATTCAATATGATTTGTTTTGAGATTATTTTTTCAATTGTTACCCTCACCTCTTCCCAAAACATTCTTATTAATCTACATTCCCATAAACAATGAAATAGGGTTCCTTTACTTTCCATGCATTTTGTGCATGTATCTGGTATATTTTTGTTATATCTATTTAACTCCTCCGGTGTAACATACATCCGCATTAACCATTTGAAATGTATCAATTTAAGGCGTTCATTTATTGATTTGGTTTGAGCTTCTGTACAAGCCAATTCCCATTGTTCCTCTGAAATTTCAATTTGCAGATCTTCTTTCCAGTAGTTTAATCTTTTCAGTGAATTTTCACTTGAAGATAGTGTCAATGAGTTATAAAACTCTGAAATAATACCCTTTCTTTTACTATCTTTCATCATCATTTTTTCCAAGGATGAATAAATAGGTCGAGTGAGAGCTTTATTTTGATTTGATCGAATAAAGTTTCTAAGTTGAAGATATTTAAAAAAAATGTGTTCTATTGAGATTAAATTTGATCCTCAGCTCTTCAAAAGACATTATGTTGTCTGCACATGGCAAATATAAATCCTGAATCTTTTGTATCCCTTTTAAATTCCATACTTTAAATACAGCGTCCGCTCTCCCTGGTTTAAAATATTGATTACCCCATATTGGACTAAATTGTGACAATAACTGTGGTTCTTTTAAATAGTTTTTAGCTTCACACCATATTTTGATCATATGCTTTACAAATGGATTTTTAACTTGTTTTTGTAATTTTTTTGCCGAATCTGAGTATATGAATATGGGAAGAGGTAAAGGTAAATTGTATGATTCCATTTCAGTCCAGTGAGGGAGATCATTTGATGAAAAATAATATGTCATAGACCTCAGTTGTGCCGACCAATAATACAACATAAAATTTGGACATTTCAGACCTCCACAATCAAATGGTAAATATAATAAAGACAAACGTAATCTAGCCCTCCTGTTGTTCCATATAAATTCCACTAACTTTTTTTTTATTCTTGAGAATAGATCTAAAGGTGGTGGTAAGGGAATGTATTGAAATAAATAAAGTATTTTAGGTAAAATATTACTTTTAAGTATATTGATTCTCCCGATCATCGACATTGGTAGTGACATCCATCTCTGAGTTAACTCATTGATATCTGACATTAAGGCTTCATAGTTGACACTGGCGACTGATTCTAGCTTAGGCATAATTTGGATTCCTAAATATTTAAACTGATTTACAACATTGAATTGATTTACCTCAGGGGCTGGGTAATTTCTCTGGGTCTCATTTAGCATTAATATTGAAGATTTAGTTTGATTTATTTTATATCCTGATATTTCCCCAAAATTCATTATTAAATTCAACAAGGTTGGAATTGATTTTTTTAGATTCGACATAAACAAAATTATATCATCGGCGTACAGGGAGATTTTATGTTCTGTTGGTCCAACTTTAATTCCATATATTTGTGAATGTAAACGTATCGCTATCGCTAAAGGTTCAATTGCCATAGTAAACAGTAAAGGTGAAAGTGGACAGCCTTGTCGACATCCTCTATTGATTTTTATTGGTTTTGAAATATTGTTATTTGTTAGGATTTCTGCTGTAGCATTATTGTATATTATTTGAACCCATTTTATGAAATTATTTCCAAGTCCAAACCTTTGTAGGACTTCAAAAAGAAAGGGCCATTCAACTCTATCAAAGGCCTTTTCGGCGTCCAATGATAGGAGAGCTGTATCCGGTGCTTCTTTATTAAAATAAATAATATTAAATAGTCTTCTTACATTATGGAAGCCTTGTCTACCCTTTATAAAGCCATTCTGATCTCGATTAATAATATTTGGTAAAATTTCTTGTATTCGTCTTGCTAAAATTTTACAGATTATCTTAAGGTCAGCGTTTAATAGGCTTATTGGTCTCATATTTTCACATTTATTAGAGGGCTTACCTGGTTTTGGCAGCAGTATAATTAAGGCATTATTTATGTATGATGGTAAATTATTATTTTGAAATGCTTCTAAAACCATTTCCAAAAAAGGTTTTATTAATTTATTCTTAAATTTTTTATAAAGGTCAACTGGAAGACCATCTGGTCCTGCACTTTTTCCTGATTTCATATTATCAATGGCTAGCCCAACTTCTTCTTGACTAATTTTAGACTCCAATATCTCCCTGTTTTCATTTGGAATACACGGTATAGATAGTTCGTTCAAAAACCCATTTAGTTTTGTTAAATCAGGTTCATTTTTGGTATCATATAATTTTTCATAGTAATCTCTAAAGGCTCTATTAATTTCTAAAGGATCTATAACTACCTGTCCATTACTTATAATACTAGTAATTGGTGTTTTTTTTTTTCCCACAATATCTTTATTGAACCTTTTTTTTTTTTTTTAACAAACATGATACAAACAATCAAACACTAACGCTAAAGTACTACAAAAAAAAAAAAAATGCACTAAAAACACCAACAACCACCAACAAAATCAAATCTTCAACAATGCTCCTCTGTTTAGTCTAGACAATCCAATACATAAGTATACATATTATGTTCACCAGTTTGGAATTTACAAGGTCCACACACATCATTCACCTTCTTCTTCAAGAGTTATGTTTAAATTTTTTACATAATCAATAAAAGGTCTCCATATATTCTCAAACACAATTTCCTTTGATTTCAGTATATATGTTATTCTTTCTAATGGAAGGTTTGTTAACATCTGTCTTAACCACTGAGTCACATCTGGTCTATGAGTCTTTTTCCATAATAGTGCAATACATTTTTTGGCATTAAGCAAACTGAGGTCTATGGATGTTCTTTCACTTTTATTAAAATTATGCTTTTCTGGGTACAGACCCAACAAAAACAGTTTAGGATTCAGTATGATTTGTTTTGAGATTATTTTTTCAATTGTTACCCTCACCTCTTCCCAAAACATTCTTATTAATCTACATTCCCATAAACAATGAAATAGGGTTCCTTTACTTTCCATGCATTTTGTGCATGTATCTGGTATATTTTTGTTATATCTATTTAACTCCTCTGGTGTAACATACATCCGCATTAACCATTTGAAATGTATCAATTTAAGGCGTGCATTTATTGATTTGGTTTGAGCTTCTGTACAAGCCAATTCCCATTGTTCCTCCGAAATTTCAATTTGCAGATCTTCTTTCCAGTAGTTTAATCTTTTCAGTGAATTTTCACTTGAAGATAGTGTCAATGAGTTATAAAACTCTGAAATAATACCCTTTCTTTTACTATCTTTCATCATCATTTTTTCCAAGGATGAATAAATAGGTCGAGTGAGAGCTTTATTTTGATTTGATCGAATAAAGTTTCTAAGTTGAAGATATTTAAAAAAATGTGTTCTATTGAGATTAAATTTGATCCTCAGCTCTTCAAAAGACATTATGTTGTCTGCACATGGCAAATATAAATCCTGAATCTTTTGTATCCCTTTTAAATTCCATACTTTAAATACAGCGTCCGCTCTCCCTGGTTTAAAATATTGATTACCCCATATTGGACTAAATTGTGACAATAACTGTGGTTCTTTTAAATAGTTTTTAGCTTCACACCATATTTTGATCATATGCTTTACAAATGGATTTTTAACTTGTTTTTGTAATTTTTTTGCCGAATCTGAGTATATGAATATGGGAAGAGGTAAAGGTAAATTGTATGATTCCATTTCAGTCCAGTGAGGGAGATCATTTGATGAAAAATAATATGTCATAGACCTCAGTTGTGCCGACCAATAATACAACATAAAATTTGGACATTTCAGACCTCCACGATCAAATGGTAAATATAATAAAGACAGACGTAATCTAGCCCTCCTGTTGTTCCATATAAATTCCACTAACTTTTTTTTTATTCTTGAGAATAGATCTAAAGGTGGTGATAAGGGAATGTATTGAAATAAATAAAGTATTTTAGGTAAAATATTACTTTTAAGTATATTGATTCTCCCGATCATCGACATTGGTAGTGACATCCATCTCTGAGTTAACTCATTGATATCTGACATTAAGGCTTCATAGTTGACACTGGCGACTGATTCTAGCTTAGGCATAATTTGGATTCCTAAATATTTAAACTGATTTACGACATTGAATTGATTTGCCTCAGGGGCTGGGTAATTTCTCTGGGTCTCATTTAGCATTAATATTGAAGATTTAGTTTTATTTATTTTATATCCTGATATTTCCCCAAAATTCTTTATTAAATTCAACAAGGTTGGAATTGATTTTTTTAGATTCGACATAAACAAAATTATATCATCGGCGTACAGGGAGATTTTATGTTCTGTTGGTCCAACTTTAATTCCATATATTTGTGAATGTAAACGTATCGCTATCGCTAAAGGTTCAATTGCCATAGTAAACAGTAAAGGTGAAAGTGGACAGCCTTGTCGACATCCTCTATTGATTTTTATTGGTTTTGAAATATTGTTATTTGTTAGGATTTCTGCTGTAGCATTATTGTATATTATTTGAACCCATTTTATGAAATTATTTCCAAGTCCAAACCTTTGTAGGACTTCAAAAAGAAAGGGCCATTCAACTCTATCAAAGGCCTTTTCGGCGTCCAATGATAGGAGAGCTGTATCCGGTGCTTCTTTATTAAAATAAATAATATTAAATAGTCTTCTTACATTATGGAAGCCTTGTCTACCCTTTATAAAGCCATTCTGATCTCGATTAATAATATTTGGTAAAATTTCTTGTATTCGTCTTGCTAAAATTTTACAGATTATCTTAAGGTCGGCGTTTAATAGGCTTATTGGTCTCATATTTTCACATTTATTAGAGGGCTTACCTGGTTTTGGCAGCAGTATAATTAAGGCATTATTTATGTATGATGGTAAATTATTATTTTGAAATGCTTCTAAAACCATTTCCAAAAAAGGTTTTATTAATTTATTCTTAAATTTTTTATAAAGGTCAACTGGAAGACCATCTGGTCCTGCACTTTTTCCTGATTTCATATTATCAATGGCTAGCCCAACTTCTTCTTGACTAATTTTAGACTCCAATATCTCCCTGTTTTCATTTGGTATACACGGTATAGATAGTTCGTTCAAAAACCCATTTAGTTTTGTTAAATCAGGTTCATTTTTGGTATCATATAATTTTTCATAGTAATCTCTAAAGGCTCTATTAATTTCTAAAGGATCTATAACTACCTGTCCATTACTTATAATACTGGTAATTGGTGTTTTAATTTCCAATTGTTTAATCTGCCATGCTAATAATTTTCCTGATTTTTCACCTTGTTCATAAAAAGATTGTTTCAATCTTAGAAGACTCGAGGCAGCTCTATTCGCTGATTTTTTGTCGTATTCAGCTCTCAAAATCAGTAATTCATTCTCCAACCTTGGGTCACTTCCTGCATACAGTTTTTCCTGAAGACTTTTTATTTTATGTTCCAATTTAGCTCTCTCCTCTCGAGTCTTCTTAGATTTTGATCCTGTATAACTAATAATATGTCCCCTAATAAAAGCTTTGAAAGCCTCCCACTTTACACATGCTGATGTTTGTGTAGTATTGATGTCAAAGAACTCGTCTATCTGTTTTTCTATATACTTGACAAATTCCTCATCCTGAAGCCATTTATGCTGAAATTGCCATCTACCTGATTCCTTTGTCAATTTTTTATCTACATATATTAGACAACAGGGTGCATGATCAGAGATCACGATGTTATCATAAAAGCAGTTTTGAATCTTGGACCTTAATTCTGTGGAAATCAAAAAATAATCAATACGTGAGAATGTCTTGTAGGTACTGGAATAACAAGAATAGGCTTTAACTTGTGGTTTCATTTCTCTCCATATATCTAACAATCTCAATTCTTTCATAAAATGATTAATAGTCATCCTACATCCAATGTGCGTACAATCCAGTCCTGTTGATCTATCCACACCTGGATTCAATGTACAATTAAAATCCCCTGCTATTATATGTTGCCCTGTAAGTGATGATAAGATGAGAAATAAATTAGCAAAGAACTTCTGATCATCTATATTGGGACCATATAAGTTCACAAGATTTATATTTTCTAATAGCAAAGAACCTTGAATGATTACATATCTTCCAAATTTGTCTCCAATTACATTTTTCACTTGAAAAGGAACTGATTTATGTATGAGAGTCATAACTCCCCTGGCTCGGGATGAAAATGAAGAGGTGAATACACTTCCCTGCCATCTACTCCTAATTCTTTTAACATCCTCCTCTATCAGATGAGTTTCTTGTAAAAACACAATTCTTGAACCCATGTCCTTTATTTTATTCATAACTTGTTTAAGTTTTTTTAAATTTTGTAGACCTCTGCAATTCCATGAAGTTAAATTAAGATTAACACTTTGGTCCATGATCAATGGAGAGTTTGGGATTACCTTGCAGTGTAAACATGCTCATACAGAGAAGCAAAAACATGAGTGGTTGAACATTCATCCTACAAACTACACACAAACAAATTTCCCCTTCCCACACTTGTGGCAAACTCCCCAAAATCAAAAGAAAAATTCTGTCTCCCGATATAGCCATCGACCGTTCCACACCCACGGGGAACAGCCTAAGCCACTCCTTCTTCATCCTCCCAATCACCCTAACTCTACTGCTTTTAATGACGTAACATTAACTCTCCTCTGTAGTTTTCCAACTTAACTCCAAAATTTTTAACAACTTTGTAAATCATAGTTTTTTTGTTTGTTTGTTTGTTTTGTTTTTGTTTTGTTTTTTTAATATATAATACAATCTATATTTTGTAAACTTACTATTTACTTCAAGTCAGTCAGATGCCTGTGCAAATGCTTAATTATTCTACCTTATATTTTGTTCATGCTTAGCTCCCACCAGTCTCTTCTTCTTCTTTGATCTTCTTGATGAACTCCTGCGCCTCCTCTGGGGTCTTGAAGATGTGGGTTCTGCCCTCATACGTGGTCAGCAGTCTCGCAGGATAGATTACACCATGACGAATCCCAAGGTTGCGCAGCTCCTTACGTACGGGATCAAACTGCTTCCTCAATTGCTGGATTCCTGTGGCCAAATCTGGGTAGAACCGCACCTGCTGGTCCTGGTGTTTAATCTCAGCTATTTTAGCTCGTGCAGCGTTGAAGATCTTCATCCTGTCTCTGTTGCTAAGAAACTTCATAATTAAGGTCCTCGGCGGTCCCTTATCTCTCCGTGGGCCAATACGATGTGCTTTTTCCAGAACCACTGCTGATTGCAACTCCTCGCTGCCCAGCACCTCCGGAATCCACTTTTCCAGAAAGGAACATACGTCCCGACCTTCTGATTCCTCTGGAAGACCCACCAGCCTCAAATTATTCTGTCTCGACCGAGATTCCAAATCCAAAATATTATCTTCCAGAGATTTATTTTTTTTTTCCAAAGTGCGCACCTTTAATTGAAGACGGGTGACGTCATCTTCAGCACTAGCGAGACGGAGCTCCATCTGCGCCGTTCGTTCTACACAGTCACCCAATTCCTTTCTTATTCCTTCCAACGCTGTCATAATCCCATCAAATCTAGAGGAAAAGTCCGCTCTCATTGAACTCATGGCAGCCATCAGCGCATCTGCGCCATTCCCCGCAGATATCGCAGCGTTGCCAGCCTCCTCCGCCATATATGGAGTTTTGTTTACTGCGTCACAGACCTGAAAGTCCGTTAATTTGGACTGTTTCGGCGGCTCGCTTTTTCCTTTTCCTGGTTTTCCAGCCTTAGGCTTCGCCGACATATCCTTGCCCAAATGCTGGGATACGTTCTGTCCCAAATGAGAGAGTTATTTGCCGATTTTTTTTTTTTTTCCAGGAGCAGAGCAGAGCGAGACACGTCCGTCCTACGTGGCAGCCATAACCGGAAGTCGTAATTGGTGTTTTAATTTCCAATTGTTTAATCTGCCATGCTAATAATTTTCCTGATTTTTCACCTTGTTCATAAAAAGATTGTTTCAATCTTAGAAGACTCGAGGCAGCTCTATTCGCTGATTTTTTGTCGTATTCAGCTCTCAAAATCAGTAATTCATTCTCCAACCTTGGGTCACTTCCTGCATACACTTTTTCCTGAAGACTTTTTATTTTATGTTCCAATTTAGCTCTCTCCTCTCGAGTCTTCTTAGATTTTGATCCTGTATAACTAATAATATGTCCCCTAATAAAAGCTTTGAAAGCCTCCCACTTTACACATGCTGATGTTTGTGTAGTATTGATGTCAAAGAACTCGTCTATCTGTTTTTCTATATACTTGACAAATTCCTCATCCTGAAGCCATTTATGCTGAAATTGCCATCTACCTGATTCCTTTGTCAATTTTTTATCTACATATATTAGACAACAGGGTGCATGATCAGAGATCACGATGTTATCATAAAAGCAGTTTTGAATCTTGGACCTTAATTCTGTGGAAATCAAAAAATAGTCAATACGTGAGAATGTCTTGTAGGTACTGGAATAACAAGAATAGGCTTTAACTTGTGGTTTCATTTCTCTCCATATATCTAACAATCTCAATTCTTTCATAAAATGATTAATAGTCATCCTACATCCAATGTGCGTACAATCCAGTCCTGTTGATCTATCCACACCTGGATTCAATGTACAATTAAAATCCCCTGCTATTATATGTTGCCCTGTAAGTGATGATAAGATGAGAAATAAATTAGCAAAGAACTTCTGATCATCTATATTGGGATCATATAAGTTCACAAGATTTATATTTTCTAATAGCAAAGAACCTTGAATGATTACATATCTTCCAAATTTGTCTCCAATTACATTTTTCACTTGAAAAGGAACTGATTTATGTATGAGAGTCATAACTCCCCTGGCTCGGGATGAAAATGAAGAGGTGAATACACTTCCCTGCCATCTACTCCTAATTCTTTTAACATCCTCCTCTATCAGATGAGTTTCTTGTAAAAAAACTCGTGGCTGCACGGTGGCGCAGTGGTTAGCACTGCGGCAGCACAGTTTACCCTTGGCCGGGGGATTGTGGGGATCGTGGGTTCGATCCCAGCCCCCGACCAACAGTGATCTGTGTGGAGTTTGCATGTTCTCCCCGTGTTGCGTGGGTTTACTCCGGGATTTCTCCGGTTTCCTCCCACATGCCAAAAAACATGCATGTTAGGTTAATTGGCTGTTCTAAATTGTCCCTAGATATTTGTTTCCTATAGGCCCTTAGAATAGAGGGTTAGTTATATTAATGAAAGCGCTTTGAGTGGTCTTTGTGACTAGAAAAGCGCTATATAAGTGCAGGTTAGTTAGTTAGTTAGTAAAAACACAATTCTTGAACCCATGTCCTTTATTTTATTCATAACTTGTTTAAGTTTTTTTAAATTTTGTAGACCTCTGCAATTCCATGAAGTTAAATTAAGATTAACACTTTGGTCCATGATCAATAGAGAGTTTGGGATTACCTTGCAGTATAAACATGCTCATACAGAGAAGCAAAAACATGAGTGGTTGAACATTCATCCTACAAACTACACACAAACAAATTTCCCCTTCCCACACTTGTGGCAAACCCCCCAAAATCAAAAGAAAAATTCTGTCTCCCGATATAGCCATCGACCGTTCCACACCCACGGGGAACAGCCTAAGCCACTCCTTCTTCATCCTCCCAATCACCCTAACTCTACTGCTTTTAATGACGTAACATTAACTCTCCTCTGTAGTTTTCCAACTTAACTCCAAAATTTTTAACAACTTTGTACATCATAGTTTTTTTTTTTTTGTTTGTTTTTGTTTTTGTTTTGTTTTTTAATATATAATACAATCTATATTTTGTAAACTTACTATTTACTTCAAGTCAGTCAGATGCCTGTGCAAATGCTTAATTATTCTACCTTATATTTTGTTCATGCTTAGCTCCCACCAGTCTCTTCTTCTTCTTTGATCTTCTTGATGAACTCCTGCGCCTCCTCTGGGGTCTTGAAGATGTGGGTTCTGCCCTCATACGTGGTCAGCAGTCTCGCAGGATAGATTACACCATGACGAATCCCAAGGTTGCGCAGCTCCTTACGTACAGGATCAAACTGCTTCCTCAATTGCTGGATTCCTGTGGCCAAATCTGGGTAGAACCGCACCTGCTGGTCCTGGTGTTTAATCTCTCCTTTTTTAGCTCGTGCAGCGTTGAAGATCTTCATCCTGTCTCTGTTGCTAAGAAACTTCATAATTAAGGTCCTCGGCGGTCCCTTATCTCTCCGTGGGCCAATACGATGTGCTTTTTCCAGAACCACTGCTGATTGCAACTCCTCGCTGCCCAGCACCTCCGGAATCCACTTTTCCAGAAAGGAACATACGTCCCGACCTTCTGATTCCTCTGGAAGACCCACCAGCCTCAAATTATTTTGTCTCGACCGAGATTCCAAATCCAAAATATTATCTTCCAGAGATTTATTTTTTTTTTCCAAAGTGCGCACCTTTAATTGAAGACGGGTGACGTCATCTTCAGCACTAGCGAGACGGAGCTCCATCTGCGCCGTTCGTTCTACACAGTCACCCAATTCCTTTCTTATTCCTTCCAACGCTGTCATAATCCCATCAAATCTAGAGGAAAAGTCCGCTCTCATTGATCTCATGGCAGCCATCAGCGCATCTGCGCCATTCCCCGCAGACATCGCACCGTTGCCAGCCTCCTCCGCCATATATGGAGTTTTGTTTGCTGCGTCACAGACCTGAAAGTCCGTTAATTTGGACTGTTTCGGCGGCTCGCTTTTTCCTTTTCCTGGTTTTCCAGCCTTAGGCTTCGCCGACATATCCTCGCCCAAATGCTGGGATACGTTCTGTCCCAAATGAGAGAGTTATTTGCCGATTTTTTTCTCCAGGAGCAGAGCAGAGCGAGACACGTCCGTCCTACGTGGCAGCCATAACCGGAAGCCATGTTATTCTTTCTAGTGGAAGGTTGTTAACATCTGTCTTAACCACTGAGTCACATCTGGTCTATGAGTTTTTCCACAGTAATGCAATACATTTTTTGGCATTAAGCAAACTGAGGTCTATGAATGTTCTTTCACTCTTATTAAAGTTATGTTTTTCTGGATACAGACCCAACAAAAACAGTTTAGGGTTCAATGTGATTTGTTTTTAAATTATTTTTTCAATTGTTGCCCTCACCTCTTCCCAAAACATTCTGATTTTTCTACATTCCCATAAACAGTGAAATAGGGTTACTTTACTTAGATCAGAGCAATTTTTTGCACAGGAAATAAACCAGACATTCTTAAGCTCTACAACCACTGATTGTTTGTGAAGCTGTGCTGACAGTTGACAGGCTCACTCAGCCTGTCACTCAGTTGACAGGCTGTACATGAACGCCAGACTGACCGTTTGAAGTGGTAATTTTCCCACAACAGAGCCATCTGAAACACACACAGCGTACATATTTTAGTACCTAACAGTGATAACTTGCAGAGATTACAGTGTAGTACGACGTATTTATAGCAAACTAGCATTAGCAACATTAGCTTACCGTCACATATGACCTAGTTTGTATCCTCACGTCTTCGGCTCTCTCCAGAAGCTGCAGAACTATTCCAGAGAGTTTCGTCTCACTGCCTGTACCCTTGTCTGACGGTCCTTTTTGGCATTTACGGTGAAAAAAGCCACAGACCGAGGAGTCGCCTTGTAAAGCCGCCATGTTGTGTTTGGCTTGGGTTGCGTGTTTTACGTCACGGGAGTGTGGCGCCGCCTTGCTGTAAAAAAAATCCCGCCCACCCCAGCTATACACGGCTTTACACGGTTGTAATGGAGGCACAACCGCAGCAGAAACGAGTAGTAATGAAATGAAACAAGGCGAGTCGAACTGGGCTAGTGGAAATGAGGCATATTATGGTCTGGGCATGGCGTGATGATCAGGTGAGCGTGCACCCCTCCCCTCCTGTTTCTGTTTCTTCCCAGCTCCGGAGCTCATCAGCACACCTGCCGCTTCCTGATCTTTCAGCATATAAAAGAGCCACTGTGTGAATGCTTCTTCGCTGGACCTTTGGGTATTGCTGCCACGAACAGCTCCAGTTAATGTTGTTTGGCGTAATTTCCTCGTTGTCTCACCTCCTTGTGTTTTCTTCCTCTCAGGTTTGCTACCACTTCAGTGGTGTGTCTCTGGAGCTGCGCATGGTCACCTGAACCAATCCTCTGAAGACAATGAACTCTTCCACCCAGGTCAACCCGTCCTTCCTTATCCTGTCATCTTTATGTCCCATGCAGGAGTTCCCTGCCGGGCCCTCTGCTTGCACAGTAAGCTCAGCTCTTTTCTCACACCTTACTCCTCCTTAAGTAATTCTTGCAATTAATTATTTCTCTTTTCCTCTTCTTTCAGGCTGTGTGTGTCTCCAGCGTGCTCCTGCTTTTGTGCATACTTTTGTGTTTTCTGTATTTGTGTGTACTTCTATGTTTATTAAGACAGCGTTTAGTGTCTCTGTGTTTTCATTAAAATTGTGTAAAATTTTCCCACTTGAGTCTGAGTGTTTATTTGGTGTGGTTGCCCTGCATTTGAGCCTTTTGGGTATTGAATCATGACAGAACGGTCCAGCCAGGATCGAGGCTCAGTGGGGGCTTCACTGGGTGAGCATTCGGCACTCTCGCGTTTGGATGCCATGAAGCGCCAGGTCATTTTCTTGTCAGATCAACTCCAAACTATTATGCAACAATTGGCTACTGTTACTAAGCACCTGTGCCGACTTCCTGGTGCAGCGGCTCCTCCTGCACCTGCTGCTCTGGCAGCTCCTCCCATCCGCAGAACTATTTCCATTCCCTCTTCTGCCCCCTATATGGGGGAGGTGGGGGGATGCAAAGAATTTCTGCTCCACTGCCTGCTTTATTTTCAGCAGGTGGAGGGGGAGTATAGGAATAATTCAGCGAAAATACAATTCCTGACCCTGTTACTCCGAGACCGGGCGCTCAAGTGGGCTCAGTCCATCTTGAGCGGTCCTGAGGGGCCCTTGTACACATTTGAATGGTTTGTACAGGAATTAACTCGGGCGTTCGGTCATACAGAGAGTGAGGGGAATATCGTGAGCCAGTTAATGGGACTCCGGCAGGGAAGTTGGTCAGTCGCTGGCTTTTTGATTGAGTTGCGGGTCACTGTGGCAGACTCCAGATGGAATGATGTTGCACTACACAGCGCGTTCCTCCGGAGTCTAAATGCCAACCTTGTGACGAAATGGCTATCTGCGCTAATCCCTCCTCTTTGGATTAATTAATCACGCAGGCAGTGGCCCTTGATAACCGGTATCGTGAGCACGCGAGGGAGCAGAGGGATGCTGCTTCCTCGTCCGCATCACGTCCGGCCCCTGTTCTCTTGCGCTGCCTAATCGGCGTCACCACCGGACCTAATGGTCCTTGGTCGGACTCATCTGACTCCGAAGGAACGCCAGCGCAGGGAAAAGGCGGGGGCTTGCATGTATTGCGGGAACACTGATCACGCGATATTGAAATGTCCCATTCAGCCAAAAGTTCCGGCCTGTCAGTAATCGTGAGGGGTCTGGCGGGAGAATCTTTCCCAAATCCTCCCAGTAGTTTTACACTCCTGGCCCTCATTCAGTTACTGGGGGCCAAGTGTAAAACATCATCTCTGATTGATTCCGGAGCTGAACAAAACTTCATTCAACAGGGTCTGACTGAGAAATTTAAGATTACTACCAGGAGGTTCTCAACACCATTAAATGTTTCTGCTCTATCTGGTTGTAGGCTTGTGGCAGATACCCTCCAAACTGAACTTATTTCTGTTATTTTGTCCAGTAACCACTGCGAGACTATCCAGTCTTTTGTTCTTTCTCATTCATCAACACCAGTGATACTGGAGTATTTTTTTTGATTTTTGATTTTATATACTTTATTGATCCCCAGAGGGGAAATTGAGGGCATCCACCTGGATAGAGTATCCGTGACTTCGCAAACACAGCCCCATTATTAACTGGGATCAGGGCTCCATTTCTTCCTGGAGCATCTTTTTGCTTTTCATCGTGTCTCCGCTCGGCCACATGCTTGCATACTCTCCCTATCTCCTCCTCTCTGGCTGAGCTGAGAGATCTTAGCCTCGTGTCCAAGGTCTATCATGCCTTAGGGGAGGTTTTTAGCAAGTCAAGGGCCCTTTCGGTATCACCTCATCGGTCCTATGACTGTGCTACTGACCTCCTTCCGGGTGTGCGGCTGCCATCCAGTCGGCTCTACAGTTTGTCTGGGCCGGAGAGAGAGGCCATGGAGAGCTACATTAAAGAGTCCCTTAGCGCCGGTCTTATTTGTCTGTCATCCACCCCTCTCGGCACTGGGTTCTTTTTTGTGGGTAAAAAGGACGGGTCACTGTGGACGTGTATTAATTATTGTGAGCTTAACACCATCACAGTTAAGTATAAATATCCGTTGCCCCTGATTATTTCGGCCTTTGAACTTCTCCAACGTGTGCGGTTTTCCACAAAGCTCGATCTCCATAACGCATACCATCTCATTTGCATACGCGAGGAAGATGAGTGGAAGATGGCCTTTAAAACACATCTGGGCTAATTTGAGTACTTGGTCAAGCCCTTTGGGCTGACCAACGCCCCTGCCATCTTCCAGCGTTTAATCAATGATGTCCTGCGGGACATGGTGAACCATTTTGTTTTTGTTTATTTAGGTGACATCCTTATTTTTTCTTGCATGCTGAAGGAACACGTAGTCTATGTCCAAGCTGTCCTGCAGCGGTTGCTAGAGAACCAGCTTTTTGCGAAAGCCGAGAAGTGTGAGTTTACCATCCGCTCCAATTCTTTCCTGGGGTGCACCGTGGCCGGAGGCGCATTAAAGGCTAGCCCAGCTAAGGTAAAGGCAGTAGTAGACTGAACCTACCCCCCAGTCCAGGAAGCATCTTCAACGCTTCCTAGGCTTTGCTAACTTCTACCACCAGTTTATCCTTAATTACAGTAAAGTAGCCCTGCCACTTAGGCGGCTCACGCCCACCAAAATTCCGTTCACGTGGTCTGAGGCCGCTGAATGGGCTTTTGCTACACTTAAGGCCCTCTTCACCAACATGCCCATTTTGGCACAGGTTGACCCACAGGCTCAGTTCGTGGTCAAGGTGGATGCTTCTGATTTGGGGATGGGCGCTGTTCTCTCCCAGCATTCCGGCTCTGATCAGAAGCTTCATCCATGTGCGTTTTTCTCTCGGCAGCTGACCCCAGCTGAGAGGAATTACGACATAGGTGATCATGAACTGCTGGCCATTAAGTTGGCATTGGAGGAATGGAGGCACTGGCTGGAAGGAGCAAATCAACTGGACAGATCATAAAAATTTAGAGTACCTCAGCTCTGCCAGATGGTTAAATTCTTGACAAACACGGTGGGCCCTGTTTTTCCTTAGATTTAATCTCTCCATTACTTACCACCCAGGGTCACGTAATGTCAAGCCCGATGCTCTCTCACCTCAGTTCTTCTCAGATTCCTCCTCCTCCTTCCTTGCTGCAGCCGCTGCTTCCCCTCCGGAGACTATCATGCCTTCTTCTTGTATTCCAGGAGCCCTCTTTTGTGAGATCAAACAGAGGGTCTGGCAGGCTCAGTCCGCCGAACCCATTCAGGAGGGAGGCCTGGCCAACCAACTGTATGTCCCCTCTTCCTTATGTAGTGATGTCATTAAATGGGGGCACACCAGTTTTTTCACCTGCCACCCTCATATTTCTCGGACGACTGAACTGCTACAGCAAGTTTTTTGGTGACCTACACTCAGAAGAGATGTTCAGGAATATGTGAAAGCATGTCATGTCTGTGCTGCAAATAAATATGACTCTTCTCCCCCAGCCGGTCTCCTTCATCCCCTCCCCATCCCTAGTCGCCCCTGGTCCCATATTGCCATCGATTTTGTTACGGGCCTTCCTCCCTCACAAGGTAATTTTGTCATTTTCACCATCACTGATTGCTTCTCTAAGGCTATTCATTTAGTTCCCCTTCCCAAACTCCCCTCTGCTGCTGAAACTGCCAACCTCCTCACCCTCCACGTCATCCGCCTGCATGGGACCCCTATGGACATTGTGTCAGACCGAGGCCCATAATTCACATCACAGGTCTGGAAGGCTTTCTGTCGCTCCGTTGGTGCCACCGCCAGTCTCACTTCTGTATTACCATCTGCAAGGCAACGGTCATGTTGAGTGTACCAACCAGTCTCTGGAGGCCACCTTGAGGTGTGTAGCATCTTGTAATCCTACCACCTGTAGCTCCCACCTGACCTGGGTGGAGTAGGCACACAACTCTGCCGTGTCCTCTGCTACTGGCCTCACGCCCTTCAAGACTTCCATGGGGTACACACCGCTTTTGTTACCTATGGCGGAGGGGGGGATCGCCGTTCCATCCGTGGAGGTCCACGCACGCCGTTGTTGCCATCTGTGGAGGTCCAGTCGAGCTGCTCTCCTCTGTTTGGCTGAGCGGAATCAACTCTATGCAAACCACAGACGTGCACCGGTGTCCAAGTACATCGATGGACAGAAGGTCTGGCTATCCACCAAGCAGGTGCCCTTAAAGACGGCGTCTCGGAAGCTGTCACCTCGCTATCTGGGCCCGTTTATCATCTCCCGCATCATCAACAATGTCACTGTTTGGCTTGACCTGCCACCTACTCTACGCATCCACCTGACCTTCCACGTTTCCAGGATCAAGCCCCTCTCTGCCATCCCTCTCTGCTCTCTGCCTGACCCCCCTCCTCCCCCCTGGATCAGGATCATCGACGGCCATACCACCTACACTGTCCAGAAAATCTTGGACGTCCATCGTTGAGGCCGGGGCTTACAGTACTTGGTCCACTGGAAGGGGTATGGACCAGAGGAGAGGTCATGGATCCCAGGGTCCTATTTCCACGACAAGGGTATGGTTCGGGTTTTCCATAAGGCTCATCCTCAGAAGCCCGGAGGACACCAGAAGGCACCCCTTGGGGAAGGGGGGGCACTGTGATGATCAGGTGAGCGTGCACCCCCTCCCCTCCTGTTTCTTCCCGGCTCCGGAGATCATCAGCGCACCTGCGTGATTGATCACACCTGCCGCTTCCTTATCTAACAGCATATGAAAGAGCCAGTGTGTGAATGCTTCTCTGCTGCACCATTGGGTATTGCTGCCACGGACAACTCTAGTTAATGTTGTTTGGCATAATTTGTTTCCTCATTGTCTCACTTCCTGTGTTTTCTTCCTCTCAGGTTTGCTGCCACTTCAGCGGTGTGTCTCCGGAGCTGCGCACGGTAACCTGAACCAACCCTCTGAAGACAACGAACTCTTCCACCTAGGTCAATCCGTCCTTCCTTATCCCATCATCTCCCCATTTATGTCCCATGAAGGAGTTCCCTGCCGGGCCCTCTGCTTGCACAGTAAGCTCAGCTCTTTTCTCACACCTTCCTCCTCCTTAAGTAATTCCTGTAATTAATTGTTTCTCTTTTACCTCTCCTTTCAGGCTGCGTGCAGCTCCAGCGTGCTCCTGGTTTTGTGTATTTAAGTTAGTGTTTATTTTGCGTTTTCTGTATTTGTGCGTACTTCTATGTTTAAGTTAGCGTTTAGTGTCTCTGTGTTTTCATTAAAGTTGTGTAAAATTTTCCCACTTGAGTCCTGCATTTGAGCCTTTTGGGTATTGAATCATGACACATAGTCTGGGACCATGCCCCTGCTTTATGTTTATTTTGGGCTCTCTATATTTTCCCCCCATTATTATTATTATTATTATTATTATTATTATTATTATTTTCAGTTTGTCTTCTGTGCTTCCCTGGTTTCTCTGTGGTCCTCCTCTATGTTTTCCCCAGTGATTTTGGTTGATTCCTTATTTGCTATTACTAGTATTGTCTTTTGTGTTTTCCATGGTCCCTAAGTGGTTGTGTCATCCCATGTTTGTCCTGGTTACTGTCTTCTGTGTCCCCCTTGGTATCTTGTCCATGTCTTGTGTGTATCCCCTGTTTCTGTTTACCTGTTATTCCCAGTTCCTCATGTCTGTTGTACCTATAGCCACTTGCCCTCATGTGTGTTAGTGTTTAGCTCTTGATTGTTGTCCCAGCTGTCCCGTGTTCCCCTGATTATTCTATTCCCTATTTAAGTTGTCCTTGGTTTTCAGTTCTCTGTGGCATCATTATTGAAGTTATTATCCTTGCTAGTCGTCGTTATTTCCTTGTGTCCTGAGTTTACCCCTGTGAGTGTGTTTTGCCTAGTTTTAGTTTTGTTGTCAGCCCACATGTTGCTGTTCGTTTTGTTCCTGATTTCTGTTCAATAAATAATCATCATTTTGCACCATATTCCTTGCCTGGGCCCTGGGTCCTTCCTCACCATACCATCATTTGCCCGGAAGGCAGACTTATGACAGTGTCAAAATACTTCTTCTTCTATGCTCTTTAGAGTACTACTCTGGATCATTTACAGGTAATCATGATTAAAAGTGAAAATGATTAAGCTTCTGCCCTAATCTGTACTGTTTTGTAAAATGCATTAAGTCTCAAACTAATCTGAAGATACCATCAGTTATGTAAGGGCACGGTCACATTGGTGCCAGGTGATTTGTTCCATGTTAAATGTAATGGCCCTCAGCTCCTCCGTCGGCCAGTGACCAGCACCGGCCCAGACTCACATTGTTTTTTTGTTTAGCACAGTTTCCAGACTTCCTTAAGGAGTCACTGACCTAAAACAGCAGCTTCTTCATCTTACCCCAACACCATGAGTGAACATTTGCATGCATTCTGTTCCAAAGACTATCTCTACCAACCATTCCAAAGTTGGAGAAATTTTCCATTCTGCAGAACAGTTGGAAGTGATCACACTTATCAAACGTTCCAGACTTCTGGGCCAAACCCTGGTCAGAATGGAACAGACACTATAGTGTGAACAGACCCTATGTGTATGAAAAGATCCTTTATAGTCATGCCATTATTTTCATAACAGTGTCACAGACTGAGCGCTTCTGTTGATGTTTACTTTTATTTGTAATTGGCTGCAATTCTTGTTGTTAAATCTTTATCATGAAAATATTCTCCTTAATAATCAAAATATGCGTAAAGCATGGTGAACACTTCCAAATTTACCCTTCCACACTTTCTGTGGACCCCGACAAACAAAATTAAAACATCCCCTTGAGTCAGAGACACATGCTTTTTTGAATTCTAATATTTTCTTTATTAGTTGCAGCTCGGGCAAATGCATTTTCAGCCGTAATCTGCAGCAGAAGTAATGTGATTTTATGTTGAGTGTGAAATGCTATTATGTTGCTTTCAGTGTGTAAGCCTGCTTTAGACAGATTAAAATGGAGCAGAAAGTGGGGCCCCATGGCTAGAGAATTAAAGTCCTATCAGACCAACTACAGTGCATCCGGAAAGTATTCACAGCACTTGACTTTTTCCACATTTTGTTACAGTCTTATTCAAAACAGATTAGATTCATTTTTTCCTCAAAATTCTACTCACAATACTCCATAATGATAACGTGAAAAATTTTTTTTTTTTTTTGAGATTTTTGCAAATTTATTAAAAATAAAAAAAACAAGAAATCGCATGTACATAAGTATTCACAGCCTTTGCTCAATACTTTGTTGATGCACCTTTGGCAGCAATCACAGCCTCAAGTCTTTTTGAATATGATGCCACAAGCTTGGTACACCTATCTTTGGGCAGTTTGGCCTATTCCATTTGCAGCACTACTCAAGCTCCATCAGGTTGGATGGGAAGCACTGGTGCACAGCCATTTTCAGATCTCTCTAGAGATGTTCAATTAGATTCAACTCTGGGCTCTGGCTGGGCCACTCAAGGACATTCACAGAGTTGTCCTGAAGCCACTCCTTGGCTGTGTGCTTAGGGTTGTTGTCCTGCTGAAAGATGAACTATCGCCCTAGTCTGAGGTCAAGAAAGCTCTGGAGCAGGTTTTAATCCAGGATGTCTCTGTACATTGCTGCATTCATCTTTCTCTCTATGCTGACTATTCTCCCAGTTTCTGCTGCTGAAAAACATCCCCACAGCATGATGCTACCACCACCATTGGTGTGGTTATGAACGGTGCCTGGTTTCCTCCAAACATGATGCCTGGCATTCACGCCAAAGAGTTCAATCTTTGTCTCATCAGTCCAGAGAATTTTGTTTGTCATGGTCTGAGAGTCCTTCAGGTGCCTTTTGGCAAACTCCAGGTGGGCTGCCATGTGCCTTTTACTAAGGAGTGGCTTCCGTCTGGCCACTCTACCATAGAGACCTGATTGGTGGATTGCTGCAGAGGTGGTTGTCCTTCTGAAAGGTTCTCCTCTCCCCACAGAGGAACGCTGGAGCTCTGACAGAGCTATCATTGGGTTCTTGGTCACCTCCCTGACTAAGGCCCTTCTCCCCCGATCACTCAGTTTAGACAACCGGCCAGCTCTAGGAAGAGTCCTGGTGGTTCTGAACTTCTTCCATTTACGGATAATGGAGGCCACTGTGCTCATTGGGACCTTCAAAGCAGCAGAAGTGTTTCTGTACCCTTCCCCAGATTTGTGCCTCGAGACAATCCTGTCTCGGAGGTCTACAGACAATTCCTTTGACTTCATGCTTGGTTTGTGCTCTGACATGCACTGTCAACTGTGGGGCCTTATATAGACAGGTGTGTGCCTTTCCAAATATTGTCCAATCAACTGAATTTACCACAGGTGCACTCCAATTAAGCTGCAGAAACATTTCAAGGATGATCAGTGGAAACAGGATGCACCTGCTCACCTGAGCTCAATTTTGAGCATCATGGCAAAGGCTGTGAATACTTATGTACATGTGATTTCTTAGTTTTTTATTTTTAATAAATTTGCAAAACTCTAAAAAAAAATAATCTTTTTTCACATTGTCATTATGAGGTATTGTGTGTAGAATTTTGAGGGAAAAAATGAATTTAATTCCTTTTGGAATATGGCTGTAACAGAAAATGTGGAAAAAGTGAAGCACTGTGAATACTTTCCGGATGCACTGTATCCATGTCCCTTCATTAACCTCTTCACCCGTCTTATTTCTTTTGCTCTGTGATCTGTTAATTTTATCCCCACTATTTTCCTATATTAAAAATCCCACCTCCAGTTTCTGTCTTTGGATTTTATTTCTAACAAGGTATCCTTTACTCCCCTCTTTACTAACCTACCCAGCAGGTATTCAAAGATTCAAAAGATTTTTATTTGTCAATACTTCTATAAGTACCGGACATACAGGAGAATTGAAATGCGGTTTCTCTCTCTCTTAGTAGTATGTGCAATATATAAGAAAAGAAGGAATAAGGATGAAAAACAACAACAGCAGACTATGTACAGTAATTTTTAAAAAAAATTTTTTTTGTTACTTATTTGTACCCGTAGGTAGACTTGGTTTGCAGTCTGGTGACAAGCCACTGGCTGCTGGTCGCTGTGTGCGCGAGCGCCCTAAACCTACATGTTTTTGGTGATGTAATGCTACCCGTAGTGCAAATAAAGATAAAAGATAAAACCCAGCAATCCTGGAGTGCAAATAAAAATAAGCAATAAAACCCAACAATCCTACATACAGAAAAAGCAGAGCGGTAATACCCGTAATTGCAAGTGCAATGCGGTAGTGTAGGTGCAGAAAGTGAAAAATTGTACTGCACATGATCAATATTGCAATACAGACAGCAGCAGGTATGGCATCTGTGCAAATGGCTGCAGTAAGGTGTAGAGACATACAGCAACAGATGTATTACTGTTGGTGTTCCAAGTCTTTCTGTGCAAACAGCTGAGGTAGTTATTGTGTGGGTGAATGTGTTACGGTCTAGGGTGGGGTGGGGGGACTGGGCAGAGTTCAAGGTCCTGATAACCTGGTGAACAAAGCTGTTTAGCATTCAAGTGCTCCTGTTTTTTCTTTTTTAATAAATTGTCCTTACATTTTCTATCACACCTCTATAAAATTCTCTTTTTCAAAAGGAGCTGAAGAAAGAGAGAAAGCACATTTTTTTTTATTTTATAATCCAGATGTGACTATTGTAAAAAGGCTGTTAAAGTGTGCATCACAGTTCAGATCAGAAACAAACTCCCATCACGTTCATCTGTCTCTGCATCTGTACTCTCATTCTTTTATTTCAAAAGTTATTGTGAGATCAATACTTAATTTTTGGTAAATCCACTGGAAATGAATCAGAGCTGACAGGTGGTATGACAGCTCCACTGAAATCACATTGGAATTTCAAGTGTATCGGGAGAATTGCTCAAATGCAAGCAAGCAGAGAAAAACGAGAGTGCAAAACCTTAATGTGCATTAGTCACTGTGTGAGTCTGCCTCTTTGCCTCATGCCTCCTACCTGTGCTTTCATTTCACCATCACCACGGTTCTCCACACAGATCACCTCCTTCCGCTAGTCAAAATGTCAGCCTCTTTTCCTGTTTGTTCAAACCAACATTTTTCATGATTTCTCAAACCAGTACAACACAAGGCAAGAGTCTACATCCATTCTGTCAGCAGCAAAATGTAGAGCAAAATTCATTGTATCATCAAGAAAGATGGGGATTCATAATCTGGAAACCTTGAATGTCAGCTTGGACCAAAGTGGTATTTGACAGACCCTGTCCCTACAGCCATGCTGACAGCGAGATGCTGTCAATAGACTGCAAATATTGTCACTTTAGCTTCAGCTCAGAGGCTTTTGCAGTGAGTTTCTCTCCCCTGATGCCTGCCATCTTTGACCTAAAACAAACCAAAATAGAGCCAAGATGAATATGGCCACTGACACATTGCACAACTGCTTCAGGGGAAGCTGATTGCGGTGTTAGTTGGGCTGCAAATGCTGAAAATTATAGTAATCATTTTACAGTAAACTGATATTTTTCAGTGGTTCAAGATCCAATATTGTGCAAAATCTTGTGTTTTTGTAAGTTCTAACTTACAGGTGCATCTCAATAAATTAGAATGTCATTAAAAAGTTGATTCAAAAAATGAAACTTGTACTGTATATAGATTCATTACACACAAAGTGATATATTTGAAGTGTTTATTTCTTTTCATTTTGATGATTATGGCTGACCAGCTCATGAAAACCCCAAATCCAGTTTCTCAAAAAATTTGAATAGTATATAAAATTAACTTTAAAAAATTGATTTTTAATGGCCAACTGAAAAGTATGTGCATGTACACACTCAATACTTGGCCGGGGTTCTTTTTGCATGAATTAATGCCACACCAAAGTAGTATAGCATGAAGGAGATGACCCTGTGGTAGTGCTGAGGTGTTATGGAGGACAAGGTTGTTTTAATAGCGGCTTTCAGCTCATCTGGATTGTTGAGTCTGGTGTCTCATCTTCCTCTTGACAATGCTCCATAGATTCTCTATGGGGTTTAGGTCAGGTCAGTCAAGCAGAGTGACCATGGCCATTAAACCAGATATTGATACTTTTGGCAGTGTGTGTCCAACAACACAGATGAGCTGAAGGCCACCATCACCCAACCTGGGCCTTCAACAACATTTCTATTAAAAATCCATTTTTAAAAATTAATTGTATATAATACTATAATTTTTTCAGAAACTGAATTTGGGGTTGCCATCAGCTATATGCCATAACCATCAAAATAAAAAGAAATAAACACTGGAAATATATCAGTATGTGTCATCATCATCATTATCATCATCTGTATTAATTTTTGACAGGACACAATTAGTCCCTCAGTTGGGGTGGGTCCTGCTTGACTGCACTTCTCAGAGTCCCACTCCAGTGGTTCCTGTCCACTGGTTCAACCTGGGCCAGTTGTAGCTTGACAAGATCCATACGGACACACTCCAGCCATGTCTTCTTTGGTCTTCCTCTTCCTTGACCTCTGCTGTTACCAGGATCAACATCCCCGACCATCTTAATCCAACCGACACGCCCTTCCACATGGCCGAACCAACGCAAACAGCACGTGCGGAGCACACCTTTGAGGTCATCCAGCTGCAGCCTTACCAAGAGTGTTTGTGAGCTGACCTCATCCTCAGTGGAGATGCCACACATCCAGCGGATCACGGCCTTGTCATTCTGTGGTATCGGTTCCGGCACCTTACTGTGAAGTGCGGTGTAGTTATGTGCACTTCCTGTCACGTCACTGCGCTGCCCTATAAATACCAGAGGACGTCCATCTTATGGCTCTCTTTGCTGGATGATCCTGCTGGTGCGTACCGTGTCACTGCTTGTATATAGTTCTTTTAATAAAGCTGTGTTCGCCAACCACCATCCTGCCTCATCCTTCACCCAGGTATTTACATACAAAACATCTGGAGATTGAGGATTAACTCATGGAGGCGTGCATCACCCCACTTCGTACTTTTCTCGAGCTCCTGGGCAAACCACCGGTTTCATGGCCGCATTGGTGGGAGGCCTATCAGACGTATGTTATGGTGCTGGGCCTCAGGGAACTCGATAAGGCAGGAGAGTGGGCGTTTCTCATTCGTAACGTGGGTATGGAGGGCCGGAGGGTCGTGCGGACGCTCGGCACAGTGGACTCATGTGAGGACATTGTGAAGCTGCTAGCTAAATGTTTCTCCACCACAGACAACGTGACTGTTCGGGGAATTCATTTTCACCGGAGACGCCAGCGGGTAGGTGAGCCTATCTGCCAATATGTCACTGACTTGAAACAGCTAGCCAGCCAGTGTCGTTTTGGACTGCTTGAAGATGAAATGGTTCGCGATCAACTAGCAGAGCACGTGTAACGCTGAGCTGCGTGCTAGGCTATTAATGGCTCCTAGTGACTTGACGTTAGCTAAAGCAATGGAGCTAGCTCTCCGGTGGGAAGCCATTGACAAGCTAGCCGTGGAGCTAAATTGGCACCAGCCACAAATGAAGGTGGAGCCGCTTGCCTCAGCTAATGTTGCAGACCCTGATAGCAAGGATAGCTCCAAAGATTTTTGGGAAGTCAATGCTGCCAGCCAAAGGTCTGCCCTGGGAAAACTCCTTTGCAAGGGTTGTAGGTCCGTGACGCACCACCATAAAGCTAAGAAATGCCAGGCTAGAGGGAAACTTTGTGGTAGACGTGGACGCTTGAATCATTATGCCAGGGTGTGCCGTTTGTCTTTCCCGGGGAACACAAGGGAGAAATCACCTCGCTCGCCCCTGACGGACACTCCACCACCATGGCTTCTATGTTCAAGAGGATGAGCTCCCCAGCAGCCGCTGCTCCTCTCCACGTGCATGCCCCTGCAGAGACTGCTCCTCTCCGAGCGCATGCCCCTACAGAGACTGCTCCTCTCCACGTGCACGCCCCTGCAGAGACTGCTCACCTCCACATGCACACTCCTGCAGTGACTGCTCCTTTCCAAGTGCACATTCCTGCATGTCCTCATCACCAAAGAACTCCACCTGCTGCTTCTCTCCTGGCCGGCTCATCTGCTGTCTTCCCTGCAGCTCACCCAGAGTCTGTAGCACCTGCAGCTCATCCTGAGGTCATCACCCCAGCAGACCAGGAGTTAAGGCAAGTACTTGTTCTTGCCCTGCTCCTAGTGGGGGGGGAACCAAGTGCAGATTCAACCTGCCTCTGGGTCCTCACCACCAGTCTCTGCTGCTGATGACTGTGGTGTCACCTCACTGACTTCCTGTTCTCCTTCCTTGTCCGAGGTGGCCATGTCGAGGATGGAGCCACAGGAAGACCACGCTCCACCTCAGTCACCATTCGTCCCAGAGGCTGGTGTGCTCCCGCCTGCTGTCTCAGAGGCCGGTGTGCCTCTGCTGTCTCATCCAGAGGTCAGCGCGTCTCAGCCATCTCATCCAGAGGTCAGCGCGCCTCAGCCGTCTCATCCAGAGGTCAGTGAGTCTTAGCCGTCTCATCTAGAAGTCAGCGCTCTCCAGCCAGCTCATCCAGAGGTCAGCGCTCTCCAGTCTTCGTCCCCCTCTGTTGTCAGTGCTCCCCAGTCTTTGTCCCCCTCTGTGGTCAGCACTCCCCAGTCATTGTCTTCCTCTGCGGTCAGCACTTCCCAGTCATCGTCTTCTGAGCGCGACATGCCGCAGCAGTCATCTCCTGAGTTCAGAGCTCCCCTGCTACCGACACCTCAGCAGCTGTTGTCTCAGCCCTGTGCCCCCCAGCTGCTGCTCCATGAGTTCAGGGACCCAGCTTTGTGTGAATATGTTAAACTGAGGACTGTCATTGGTACAACCACCAGAGCAATCACTACAGGAGACTGTGAGGTCCCCCACAGACGCACCACATTTGCTCAATCTGTCTTATCAATGAGGGGCACCAAAATCTGGAATAATATACCACCTGCAATCAGAGAAGATACCATACTAAACACTTTTAACCCTTTGAGCGTGTAGAATTGTCAAGAATCTGAAACCTTAAAAGACTGTATATTAGTTCGTTACCTCAATAAAGATTCAAGACACAGAATATTCTTTCATGAGTTTTACTTGCCGCAAGGAGCACAGGCAATGGATAACATTCAGCTATGCACTGAGGCAGTCTCAGTGCTTCAGCATTTTTATACACTCTTGACTGAACATCTGCTGTGCATTCCCACACTACACCCACAAGGTCACACCGACATTTAGACTACAGAGCGTACAGCACAGTCAAAATAACAGGAACTTACTCCCTGCGCATTTTTCACAAAACAAGTCGAGCAATCATTATTTTCTTCAAACAGTCACAGAAGAACATTTCCATCATGAAGGTTAATATTTGCACGTACACAATTTCATAACAGTGACATATACACTTTGTTTAATAAAATGATAAAACTTATATACAAAAATATACAAAATCTCCAACAAGAATTTTTGTCAGGAAAATGCAGAGTTTGACTTCAAATTTTCAAATGACAATAGCTTCAGACCGGTAACAGTTAGAGGCAAAGTTCCAATTACAAAAATGTTGCAGAGGAGACCAAGTGTCTATCAAGTGAACTTGCATCCATGCATAGTGCATAATTGGACCTAATTTGCATATTGCAACAATCCAAATTTTATTATAGCACTATAGCTTGAGAACGGTAATAGTTAGAGGCAAAGTCCCAATTACAAAAATGTTGCAGAGGAACCCAAGTGTCTGCCAGGTGAACTTGCATCCATGCATTGTGCATAATTGGACCTAATTTGCATACTGTGACAATCCAAATTTTACAACACTACAGCTCCAGAACGGTAATAGTTAGATGCCAAGTCCCAATTACAAAAATGTTGCAGAGGAACCCAATTGTCTGCCAAGTGAATTTGCATCCATGCATTGTGCATAAATGGACCTAATTTGCATATTTCAACAATCCAAATTTTATTATAACACTATAGCTTCAGAATTACAGTTAGATGCAAAGTCCCAATTATAAAAGTGTTGCAGAGGTATCCAAGTGTCTGCCAGGTGAACTTGCATCCATGCATTGTGCATAATTGGACCTAATTACCGCACCGGAAAAGCGGTAGAAGATGGATGGATGGACAATTTTTGTTTCACACACTGTCACCACATGGTTCTTTTTTCCCATCATTGACAAAATTACTAAAAATCATTCAAAACAAAAACAATTTTGGTGTCACACTGTCACCACATGGCCTTTTGTCTCTTCATTTGCCGCTTCATCTTCTACCGTTCCGGAAAAGCGGTAGAAGATGGATGGATGGACAATTTTTGTTTCACACTTTGTCAACACATGGCACTTTTGTCCCTTCATTTGTTCCTTCATCTTCTAACGCTCCGGAAAAGCGGTAGAAGATGGCTGGACGGACAATTTTTGTTTCACACACTGCCACCACATAGCCTTTTGTCCCATCATTGACAAAATTACTAAAAATCATTAAAAAAAACATAAATTTCATGGCACATTTGTTTCACACTAAACTAAAATGAAGCAAATGAAACACAGTTTATGCAACAAATATGTACCTGTTTGTTTCGTCGGTCACAAGCATCCAGAATTCCGGAGTCCAAAAAAGCGACAAAAAATCAATGGCGGGCGCAGATGACAGGTCCTTCTCTCCACGATATCCAACTGGCTGTTCAAATGCTTTCAGCCACGGCTGATAAACCTCTTCATCTCTAAGAAGCTCCCAGCCGTCAATGTCCTAACCTCCCACTGCATCGCCACTACCGATTGTCCTGCCACCGTGCACACGTGGCACACGTTGATGCGCACCGGCAGTGAGCTCTTGCCCAGCCAAACGTTGCCTACGGGCTGCTCTGGACCTTTTCGCTCCGCGGCCACGGTTTGGCAAAGCAGAACAATCTGCAGACGAAGCTCCTGGGCCATTTTGGGCACGGCTGGACACAGAAAACGCAGCTGCAGCGTCGCACGCAACATGTCCGTCTCTACTTTCACAAGAACTGCTTGCACCATTGTCCGAAGGCACATAATCAGAGCTGGACTCTAATGCAGATGACGAACTAGGGCTAAGCTCTTCCTCTGACCCAGGAGCGGTGAATACCAGTGCTAATACCTCTTCAGCTGAGAGCATTTTCCTCGCCATCCTGTTTCCTCCGTGTCAAACAGCAGAATGAAAGGGGGTGGGCTTCAAACGCTGATTTGACCTACTTATTGCATTGGACCATTTCCAGTTCTCACGGTAAATGAAAAGCCACACCTCTCGGCCAGCAAGTGGTGTTAAAAGGTTTGTACATTTCACACTCTATTTAGCTGTACAGGCTTTGTTCAGACTGATCAGCTGACAGGCGCAGAAGTGCACCATACACACTCAAAGGGATAAGACTCATCTTAAAAACTGGCTTTAAACAACCAAAACTGGACTGCCTGCCTTATATGTAGACCTCATGCCCTACCCTCAGTATGGCTTTCTAGTCATTTCCTGCCACATTCAATTCGTGTTATCATCATTTATAAGTTGCGTCTGCCGTTACGGCTTTACTTTCTGTTCAAGCCCACGAGCTGCTTTTCTTTCATTTTGTCAATAAATATGCCGAAATTTCGCCCAGCGTCTTGAGTCCCCTTAAGTTCCATAGGGGCAAACATGACACTTCCTTTATTTAGGTTTGCACTTCCTGGATTTTATGACATCACAAGCTAACAAGCCCACCTTCAGATCTCGAAGTTAGCAAAACAAATGCACACTGGCTGCCTCCTTACTTGTCTCACTCAAAAAAACTTTATCCACTCAGAACAGGATGTCATTAAAGAGCAGGCTGAAAAGCAGCTGTAAAATAGCAGAGAAACTTTTTTTTGTCATTAAAACAACATATATATATATATATATATATATATATATATATATATATACAGTATATATATAGATAGATAGATAGATAGATACTTTATTTTGAACAAAAAAGTATAACAAAAACAAAACAAATGACAAATACAATAAAGTAACAGTATACAGTGTTCGAAAGGGAGAAGGAAGAAGTGAACACATTAATTCCATCTCCTCTTTTCCATAAATACACCCATGTGAATTATATGCAAATTACCACATTTAAGACCCCAAGTAAACAATTAACTGTATTTTGTACATATCAACATTGACACCCATCCATCCTAACATACATTGATGTCCATACATCATACCATACATATATGCCCTATTGTGCCCTGGACAATGCACAATACATTAACATTTAAAAGGTCTGCCTGTTTTCCCTCATTCTGTGCCTCATCTCACTTGTAATTTCACTTAAAACACTGCAAACTCCCCGTTACCACTTCCTCTGATGGCTCCCATCTGATCTTTCCTTTATCACCTCTGAACACCCTCCAACCCTGCGAGGCTCAGGTGTTTTACAAGGCCACCAAATTAGCCTGCTCTTATAGTTTAAAGCCAGAGCTTGTTGAACTGAAAAATTACATTTGCCTTCCTCAATAAATAAAAGAGGCCAAAAAAATTTCCTCACCACTTAGTTGCATTGCATCTCTCTGTTTAATTCAGCTTAATTCAATTCACTATGCTTGATTGGCAGGAATGTCATCAAACATCACTATCACTATCTTGTTGTTGCTGTAGCTCTATGATGTTGCAAAACCTCTCTCATACTCACCTCTGTTTGTACCTCAGTCATTCAAGTTCTCACCCTCTTCCTGCAGGATAAAAACCCTGCGGTGCAGGTCCAACAGATTATTCACTTATCTGTTCAATAAAATTCAATATTTGCCTCAGTTCTTGTCTCTGTGTGTTTGTGTCCTGCATTTGGTTTAGTCTGAGACATAACATAACAGGGTTTCCTCTGGTAACATTTCTTGGTGGCGGCCCGCCGTGCCAAAAATTTTACCGCCACCCTAAGGCCATGTGAATTTATTAAGAAAAATACATGAAGCGCTGACTTTCCACAAGCGCACACACGAACAACGTGCGTGGCCGTCATCCGCACAGAGTCTAGAAGCGCCCCGCTCACGCGAGTTTTCCAGTCAGTCAGCAAACAGTGTCTCGCTAAGTGTGACTGTCTGACAGAAACATGAGTTTATTAAAGTACTTTAAATGCGGAAAAAAAATCATAAGAGGTATGTAAGCACTGGCATTTATCATGGTTTTAACCCACTGGAAACGGGGGCAATAATGGAAGAGTCGCTTAGCTAAGAGATGTGGTTAGAATTCATATGCAGCCGGCATCATATGAAGGGAAAGGCAAGGTGGACTGGTGAATTGCTGAGGATATATTTCACCAGGGGCAGCGCGGTGGCGGAGTGGTTAGCACTGCGGCAGCACAGTAACTCACCCTTGGCCGGGGGATCCTGAGTTCAATCCCAGCCCCCAACCAACAGTGATCTGTGTGGAGTTTGCATGTTCTCCCCGTGTCTGTGTGGGTTTACTCCGGGATTTCTCCGGTTTCCTCCCACATGCAAAAAACATGCAAGTTAGGTTAACTGGCATCAACTGGGGATTCTAAATTGTCCTTAGGTATGACTGTGAGAGTGAATGGTTGTCTGTCTCTCTGTGTTGGCCCTGCGATGTACTGGTGATCTATCCGGGGTGTACCCTGCCTCTTACCCAAAGATGCTGGGATAGGCTCAGCCCCCCCGCGACTCGAAAAGGATTAAGCGGAAGAAGATGGATGGATGGATATTTCACCAGCCACTACAATATTAAGTTATGTTCTGTAGGAATTGCAGGAATGACGAGACTGACAATTTCTCTCTTTTCTCGCACGAGGAGGCGTGCCATTTTTATTCTCCAGCGGTATGTGACAAAAGGCAACAACTAAAAACACTAGCTACTAAACTGAGGTCCTTCAGCGGCTGCCTAGAGAGGTGCCTGATGAGAAAGCCTGAGCGCACAACTATAACTGCCTAAACAGATCATTTTGTACATGAACACATATTGTGGTGAATTATGTCTTTAGAGTCCGCTACAGTTCCCTATTATGTACCTGGCAGGTTAAGATGACCAAAATTCACGAAGTCAATGACTTTAATCCGTCAGCAGCCTTCAGACAAACTAAACGTGTCAACATCTGATTTCAAAATAAGGGAGGTTTTTCTTGCTGTCTGGGTGGTGAGGAGATTTCTAAAAAAAACAAAAAACTATAAATATAAAGAAATATTGTAACAGAAATAATGTCATCCTTGGTCATTTAAGTTAATTTATTTCATTAAATACAATTTTGTTAATATTTTTTCTTTGTAATCAGAGTTAAATTATTGTTCTGTTCTGACTGCAAAATTATGGTCAAAAATGTGAATTGTTATAAGGAAAAAGTAAAAAAAATACCACAGTCTGTTTCAAATTTATCTAAAAAGCTTAATTTTATTTTAAAAAACTTACAAAAATGAGACATAAAATAATCCACAAATTTATAATAAAGTTTCAAATGTACAATTAAAGTCAATTTTACTAGAGGAAATTACAAATTTGAGGAATATGGTTTCAACTTTAGATAGATTTACAGAGAAAAGCAGAAAACTATAAGAAAATTGTTATAAATTTTTGAGAAAAACCTCAAACCTTCAAGACTGAAGTCATTGCTCAAGTTTTAAGTGGGTGCTCTTTGTACCCTTAACTCAACTAGAAATTTTTGGTTGTCTACTTTTTTTTTTCCACAATATTTTTATTGAACCTTTTTTAACAAACATGACACGAACAATCAAACACTAACACTAAAGTAATTTAAAAATAAAAGAGAGAAAAAAAATATATCTATACTAAAAACACCAACAACCATTAACAAAAGCAAGTCAAACAATGCTCCTCTGTTTAGTCTAGGTAATCCATTACATAGGTATACATATTATACATTCACCAATTTGGAATTTACAAGGTCCACACACATCATTCACCTTCTTCTTCAGAAGTTATGTTTAATTTCTTTACATAATCAATGAAAGGTCTCCATATATTCTCAAACACATTTTCCTTTGATTTCAGTATGTATGTTATTCTTTCTAGTGGAAGGTTTGTTAACATCTGTCTTAGCCACTGAGTCACATCTGGTCTATGAGTCTTTTTCCACAATAGTGCAATACATTTTTTGGCATTAAGCAAACTGAGGTCTATGAATGTTCTTTCACTCTTATTAAAATTATGCTTTTCTGGATACAGACCCAACAAAAACAGTTTAGAGTTCAATATGAATTGTTTTGAAATTATTTTTTCAATTGTTACCCTCACCTCTTCCCAAAACATTCTAATTTTTCTACATTCCCATAAACAATGAAATAGGGTTCCTTTACTTTCCATACATTTTGTGCACGTACCTGGTATGTTTTTGTTATATCTATTTAACTCCACTGGTGTAACATACATCCGCATTAACCATTTAAAATGTATCAATTTAAGACATACATTTATTGATTTGGTTTGAGCTTCTGTGCAAGCCAATTCCCATTGTTCCTCTGAAATTTCAATTTGCAGGTTTTCTTTCCAATAATTCATTCTTTTCTGTGAGTTTTCACTTGAGGATAGTGTCAATGAGTTATAAAACTCTGAAATAATACCCTTTCTCTTACTATCTTTCGTCAAAATTTTTTCCAAAGATGAATAAGTAGGTCGGGTGAGAACATTATTTTGATTTGATCGAATAAAATTCCTAAGCTGAAGATATTTAAAAAAATGTGTTCTATTAAGATTAAATTTGACCCTCAGTTCTTCAAAAGACATTATGTTATCTGAACGTGACAAATATAAGTCTTGAATCTTTTGAATCCCTTTTAAATTCCATACTTTAAATACAGCATCCGCTCTCCCTGGTGTAAAATATTGATTACCCCATATTGGGCTAAATTGTGACAATAAGTGTGGTTCTTTTAAATATTTTTTTGATTTCACACCATATTTTGATCATTTTTTTTTTTTTTTTTTGTTACTTATTTGTACCCGTAGGTAGATTCGGTTTGCAGTCTGGTGACAAGCCACCGGCTGCTGGTCGCTGCGTGCGCGAGCGCCCTAAACCTACATGTTTTTGGTATGCGGGAGGAAACCGGAGAAATCCCGGAGTAAACCCGCGCAACACGGGGAGAACATGCAAACTCCACACAGCTCACTGTTGGTCGGGGGCTGGAATCGAACCCACGATCCCCGCGATCCCCCGGCCGAGGGTAAAACTGTGCTGCCACAGTGCTAAACCACTGCGCCACCTTTACAATAGGATTTTTAACTTGTTTCTGTAATTTTTTAGCCGAGTCTGAGTATATGAATAAGGGAAGAGGTAAAGGTAAATTGTATGATTCCATTTCAATCCAGTGAGGGAGATCATTTGATGAAAAATAATATGTCATAGACCTCAGTTGTGCTGACCAGTAATACAACATAAAGTTTGGACATTTCAGACCTCCACGATCAAATGGTCAATATAGTAAGGACAGACATAATCTAGCCTTCCTATTGTTCCATATAAATTTCACTAACTTTTTTTTAATTCTAGAGAATAGATCTGAAGGTGGTGGTAAAGGAATGTATTGAAATAAATATAGTATTTTGGGTAAAATATTACTTTTAAGTATATTAATTCTCCCGATCAACAACATTGGTAGTGACATCCATCTCTGAAGCAACTCATTAATATCTGTCATTAAGGCTTCATAGTTGGCACTGGCGACTGATTCTAGCTTAGGCACAATTTGAATTCCTAAATATTTAAACTGATTTACAACATTGAATTGATTTACCTCAGGAGCTGGGTGATTTCTCTGGGTCTCATTTAGCATTAATATTGAAGATTTAGTTTTATTTATTTTATATCCTGATATTTCCCCAAAGTTCTTTATTAAATTTAACAAGGTCGGAATTGATTTTTTAAGATTCGACATAAATAAAATTATGTCATTGGCATACAGGGAGATTTTATGTTCTGTTGGTCCTACTTTAATTCCATATATTTGTGGATGTAAACGTACTGCCATCGCTAAAGCTTCAATTGCCATAGTGAACAGTAAAGGTGAAAGTGGACAACCTTGTCGACATCCTCTATTGATTTTTATTGATTTTGAGATATTGCTATTTGTTAGGATTTCTGCTGTAGCATTATTGTATATTATCTGAACCCATTTTATGAAATTATTTCCAAATCCAAACCTTTGTAAGACTTCAAAAAGAAAGAGCCATTCGACCCTATCAAAGGCCTTTTCAGCGTCCAATGATAGGAGAGCTGTATCCGGTGCTTCTTTATTAGAATAAATAATATTAAATAGTCTTCTTACATTATGGAAGCCTTGTCTTCCCATTATAAAGCCATTCTGATCTCGGTTAATAATATTTGGTAATATTTCTTGTAGTCGTCTTGCTAAAATTTTACAGATTATCTTAAGGTCAGCATTTAATAGGCTTATTGGTCTCATGTTTTCACATTTATTAGAGGGTTTACCCGGTTTTGGCAACAGTATAATTAAGGCATTATTCATGTATAGTGGTAAATTACTATTTTGAAATGCTTCTAAAACCATTTCCAAAAATGGTTTTATTAATTTATTCTTAAATTTTTTATAGAGGTCAACTGGAAGACCATCCGGTCCCGCACTTTTTCCTGATTTCATATTATCAATGGCTAGCCCAACTTCCTCTTGACTAATTTTTGACTCCAGTATCTCCCTATTTTCGTTTGGAAAACATGGTATAGATAATCCGTCCAAAAACCCATTTAGTTTTGTTAAGTCAGTTTCATTTTTTGTATCATATAATTTTTCATAATAATCTCTAAAGGCACTATTAATTTCTAAAGGATCTACAACTGCCTGTCCGTTACTTATAATACTGGTAATTGGTGTTTTAAATTCTAATTGTTTAATCTGCCATGCCAATAATTTTCCTGATTTTTCACCTTGTTCATAAAAGGTTTGCTTCAATCTTAGACGACTCGAGGCAGCTCTGTTCGCTGATTTTTTGTCATATTCAGCTCTCAGAATCAGTAATTCGTTCTCTAATTTTGGATTACTTCCTGCATACACTTTTTCTTGAAGAATTTTTATTTTACGTTCCAATTGGACTCTCTCCTCTCGAGTCTTTCTAGATTTTGAACCTGTATAACTAATAATATGCCCCCTAATAAAAGCTTTGAAAGCCTCCCACTTTATACATGCTGATGTTTGTGTGGTATTGATATCAAAGAACTCATCTATCTGTTTTTCTATGTACTTAACAAATTCCTCATCCTGAAGCCATTTATGCTGAAATTGCCACCTACCTGGAACCTTTGTCAATTTCTTATCTACATATATTAGACAGCAGGGTGCGTGATCAGATATCATGATGTTATCATAGAAACAATTTTGAATCTTGGACCTTAATTCTGTGGCGATCAAAAAATAGTCAATACGTGAAAATGTCTTGTAGGTATTAGAATAGCAAGAACAGGCTTTGACTTGCTGCACGGTGGCGCAGTGGTTAGCACTGCGGCAGCACAGTTTACCCTTGGCCGGGGGATTGTGGGGATCGTGGGATCGTGGGTTCGATCCCAGCCCCCAACCAACAGTGATCTGTGTGGAGTTTGCATGTTCTCCCCATGTTGCGTGGGTTTACTCCGGGATTTCTCCGGTTTCCTCCCACGTGCCAAAAACATGCATGTTAGGTTAATTGGCTGTTCTAAATTGTCCCTAGATATTTGTTTCCTATAGGCCCTTAGAATAGAGGGTTAGTATTAATGAAAGCGCTTTGAGTGGTCTTTGTGACTAGAAAAGCGCTATATAAGTGCAGGTTAGTTAGTTGTGGTTTTATTTCTCTCCATATATCTAGCAATCTCAATTCTTTCATAAAATGATTAATGGTCACCCTACATCCATTGTGCGTACAGTCCTGTCCTGTTGATCTATCTATACTGGGATTCAATGTACAATTAAAATCCCCTGCTATTATATGTTGCCCTGTGAGTGATGCTAAAGTAAGAAATAAATTAACAAAGAAGTTTTGATCATCTATATATTGGGACCATATAAATTCACCAGATTTATATTGTCTAATAACAAAGATCCTTGGATGATTAGATATCTTCCCAATTTATCTCCAATTACATTTTTCACTTGAAATGGAACTGTTTTATGTATGAGAGTCATAACTCCCCTGGCTCGGGATGAAAATGATGAGGTGAACACACTTCCCTGCCACCTTCTCCTTATTCTTTTTACATCCTCCTCTATTAGATGAGTTTCTTGTAAAAACACAATTTTTGAACCTATATCTTTTATTGTATTCAAAACTTGTTTAAGTTTTTTAGATTTTGTAGACCTCTGCAATTCCATGATGTTAAATTAAGATTAACGCTTTGGTCTATGATCTATAAAGAGTTTGAGATTACCTTGCAAAATAAGCATGCTCATACAGAGAAGCAACAACATGGATGGTTGAACATTCATCCCACAAACTACACAAAAACAAATTCCCCCTCCCCACATTCGTGGTAATCCCCCCAAAATAAAAAAAAAAATTCCGTCTCCCGTTATAGCCAGTGACTGCTCCTCACCCGCGAGGTTCAGTCTAAACCACTGTCTCTTTCTCCTCTCAATCACCCTGACTCTGCTACTTTTAATGACATGAAAATAACTCTCTTCTGTAGTTTTTCCAACTTAACTCCAAAATTTTATAGCAACTTTGTACATCATAGCTTTTTTTTTTTTATATAATACAATCTATATTTTGTAGACATACTATATGTTTCAGATCAGTCAGATACTTGTACACATGCTTAAATATTCTACCTTTATATCTTGTTCTTGCTTCATGCTTAGCTCCCGCCAGTCTCTCCTTGGATCTGTTTAATGAGCTCCTGCGCCTCCTCAGGGGTCTTGAAGATATGGGTTCTCCCTTTATATGTGACCAGCAGTCTTGCTGGATGAATCACTCCGTGACGAATCCCGAGGCTGCGCAGCTCTTTACGGGCGGGGTCAAACTGTTTCCTTAATTGTTGGATTCCTGTGGCCAAATCTGGGTGGAACCGCACCTGATGATCCTGGTATTTGATTTCTCCTTTAGTACGCGCTGCGTTGAAGACCGTCATCTTGTCTCTGTAGTTGAGGAACTTCATAATCAGCGTCCTTGGTGGTGTCTTATTATCTCTCGGTGGGCCGATTCGGTGTGCGCTCTCCAAGACGACCGATGACTGTAGATCTGCGTTGTTCAGCGCTTCTGGAATCCACTTTTCCAAAAAGGAACATGCATCCTGTCCCTCCGTACTCTCCGGGAGGCCCACCAGCCTTAAATTATTCCGTCTCGACCGGGATTCTAAGTCCAAGACATTATCTTCCAGACGTTTATTTTTTAATTCCAATGTTTGGACCTTTAGTTGTAGGCTGGTGATGTCATCTTTAGCGTTGGAGATTTGGAGCTCCGCCTGTGAAACTCGTTCCATACAGTCGCTTATTTCTTTTCTCATGGCTTCTATCGCTGCTATAATCCCATCAAACTTAGACGAAAAGTCTGCTCTCATAGCGCTGATAGCAGCAAGGACCGCATTCGTTCCTTCGGCAGTCACCGCTCCGCCGGTAGCTCCCTCCTCAGCCATGGTCTCTGGAGATTTTCTTGCTTCGTCACGAGCGTGGAAATCTGTTAATTTGGATTGTCTCGACAAAACAGTTTTTCCTCCGCCTGATTTCACAGCCTTGGTTTTTACCATATCCGCGCCTAAACGCTAGGATAGGTTTTTGCTCCAATTGAGAGAGTTTTAGCCTATTTTTTATTATTAGGAGCAGAGCAGAGTGAAACACGTCTTCCTACGTGGCCACCATAACCGGAAGTCCGGTTGTCTACTTTTAATTATTAATTTCAAGGCACTGCTTTTACATGAGTAGAATTTCTGATTACTATACCCACCATGCACCTTCTTCTGCTTAATCCTTTTTCGGGTCGTGGGGCGGGGGGGGGGGGGGGCTATCCCAGCATCTTTGGCCCTACTATACCCACCCGATCATATAATTTAAGTATGCATGAGTACATTACTATTATGAATGTTTCTTTCCCTTCCCTACTCTGTCAATGGGAAAAAAAAGAAACACTATAATAAAAATACAAAAATACACATATTTTTGTCATTTATGTAAACCATGACAAAAAAAATCCTGCAGGCCAAAACACGACACTTGATGTTTTCTAACCTTCACAGATATTCAGAGATAAGTTAGTTAAGCTGTACAATAATATAACTAATAAGAAAATGGTTGTAATCTGTGGAGACTTCAACATTGATTTACTAAATCCATTTCAACAAAATGTAATTACAGAGTTCATGAATTCTATGTACAGCATGAATCTATATCCTACAATAACACATCCCAGTAGAATCACAGTTCACACTGCTACATTTATTGACAACCTGTTTGTTAATATTATTGATAAGAAAATAGAAAGTGGATTATTGATAAATGACATAAGTGACCATCTGCCAGTCTTTGCACTTATCCATGGCCACACGGGGGCCAATACAGAAAAAAACTTAAAATCTTTCAGATACAAATCACAAAATGCAATCAGTTCTTTTAAAGAAGACCTGCTGAAGCAAGACTGGACAAAAGTCTATATATCAGATGTAAATGAAGCCTATGATACATTCATGAACACTGTAACCGCTCTTTATGAAAAAAATTGTCCATTAGTAAAGAAAAAGCTTAAACAGAAATTTGTCGACAAGCCATGGTTAACCAAAGGATTACAAAAAGCGTGTAAAAAGAAAAATTCACTATATAAAGCTTTTCTAAAGAAAAGGACAAAAGAAGCAGAGCAGAGGTATAAAACATACAAAAATAAGTTAATATATACTGTATAATGAGATGTAGTAAAAGAGACTATTACAGTAAAGAACTGGAGAAAAACAGAGATAACACTAAAAATACATGGACAATACTTAACAATATTCTTGGAAATAAAAACAGAAACACAAGCTACCCAACCAATCTTTCAAAAAAAACCCCCCAAAAAACAAAAACGACTCAGCGTGTGAATGCAGTCTCACCTGCAGATGAATTTAATAAATTTTTTGTTAACATCTGTCCTAATTTGGCACAAGAAATACCCATTACGGCACCTACAGGTGATACAATAAGCAAAAACATTGCTATAAAAGACTCTATCTTCATAAAGAACACAGATGAGAGAGAGGTCATTGAAATTGTTCAATCATTTAAAAGTAAAACATCTACAGATTGTGATGGTATTGACATGCTTTTAGTCAAAACTATCATTGAATGCTTAGTGAAGCCACTGACGTACAGTATATCTGTAACCTGTCTCTCCAAACAGGTATATTTCCCAATGCAATGAAAATAGCCAAAGTAATTCCGATATACAAGACGGATGACAGAGGGGAATTTTCAAACTATAGGCCTGTTTCACTGATGCCACAATTTTCTAAGATACTCGAAAAAATATTCTGTGAAAGAACTGACAACTTTATAATGAAGAATAATTTATTGTGTGAGCAACAATATGGGTTCAGACACAAGAGGACAACTGCATTTGCTCTAATGGAATTTATGGAACAAATATCAACTGCTGTAGAAAACAAAGAGTATTCAGTTGGGGTATTCCTGGAGCTTAAAAAAGCATTTGATACAGCGGATCATAAATTATTGTTAAAGAAACTACAAAATTATGGTATTAGGGGGGTAGCACTGTCCTGGTTATGTAGTTACTTAAAGAACAGATATCAGTATGTATGTGTTGGTAGCAAAAACTCACAGTTATTGAAGGTTACTTGCGGAGTCCCACAGGGTTCAGTTTTGGGGCCATTGTTATTCAATATGTATATAAATGATACATGTAAAGTTTCGGAAAATATGGAGTTAATACTGTTTGCAGATGACACTAATTTATTATGCAGTGGAAGCAATTTGGAACAACTTTTGGATACACTCGGAAAGGAATTAGGAAAGCTCAAACTGTGGTTTGATTCAAATAAATTAACGCTCAATTTAAGTAAGACAAAATTTATAATTTTTAACAACCTTCACAACAACTCAGTATCTAAACTCAGTGTAAATGGTGTAGAGATTGAAAGGGTATCCAAAATTAAATTTCTTGGAGTAATAATTGATAATAAACTGTGTTGGCAGTCACATATTAATTATCCATCTTCTTCCGCTTAATCCTTTTTGGGTCATGAGTGGGGGGGCAAATCAATCGCAATACTACACAGAGTGAAATATTTGCTGAATCAACCCACACTATATACTTTGTATCATTCATTAATACTCCCATAATGACATATTGCACTGAAGTATGGGGAAATACATATAAAACAAACATATATCCAGTCTTTATGTTTCAGAAGAAGAAGCATAAAGAAAAAGAAGAGAAGAAGAAGAAGAAGAAGAAGAAGAAGAAGAAGAAGAAGAAGAAGAAGAAGAAGAAGACGAAGAAGAAGAAGAAGAAGAAGAAGAAGAAGAAGAATCTATCACTGCCCGCAAATATCCAAAAGTTGTTCCAAATAAGGGAGAAACAACATCATTTCAGAGGAACATGTATATTTCAAAAACCTTCAGTGAGAACTACCACCAAGCAACACTGTGTCTCAGTGCAAGGAGTCAGACTGTGGAACGCTTTTGGACCTGAATTAAAATCATGTACAACGCTTGGACAATTTAAACAAAAAATTAAGGAAGAAATACTTCAAACATATATACAAAACGAGATGTAAAATCACATGAAGATTATCATATCCAGTCTGTGTTGTGCTGTTGTTTAGTTTTGTTTTGTGACGTTTTGCCTTAGCTTTGTTCTGATTTGTAATCACTTTTATTTTATTTTATTTTTGAATTCTTAGATGGAACATGGGTGGACAATATAAGCTACGGCTTGAGCCATCACCCGTTTCGGATAACTTATGTTGAATTGTATAATCTGAGGAGTTATTGTTTAATTTGTCCCTGTTGGATTTTTTTTCCCCTTTGTTATATTATTCTGTTCCTTTCTTTTAATCTAATCTATCCAAAATAAAGATTCATTCATTCATTCATTCATTAAACCTGTTTGTATACCACCATAGACAGAGAGAGAACCTGAATTAGACAGAGCTCAGAGAGGGCAAGATGAGACAGAAGAGAGGAGCCAAGGAGAGGGAAGTGTTCAGGCAGAGGAAGGAGAGAAGGATAACACCACTAAAAAGTCTAAACACAGGATGTCTGGGTGGGACTCCAACTGGCCCAATATTCAAGCCTCGGTTGTACAATACTTCAAATGGTAAGTTCCATATGCAACGTTACTGTGTAAAATTTTAAAAAGAAATAAACAGTATAAAATTAAAATATTCCGGTATGTTTACTCCCCTCCAATATGTTGCCACCGTGCCAAGGTCTTTAAGCCAGAGGAAACACTGCATAAACATTGCATTTCATATCTGGAGACCTACAGGTACATCTCAGTAAATTAGAATATCATCAAAAAGTTGATTTATTTCAGTAATTTCAGTAATTCAATTCAAAAAGTGAAACTCATATATAGATTCATTAAACACAGAGTGATATAGTTCAAGTTTTTTTTTCTTTTAATTTTAATTATGGCTTATAGCTAACAAAAACACCAAATTCAGTTTCTTAGAAAATTAGAATATTACATGAAATCCATAAGAAAAAATAGATTTTTAATAATAATGTTGGCCTACTGAAAAGTATTATCCATGTACACACTCAACTCTTGGTCGGGGCTCTTTTTTTCATAAATTACTGCATCAATGCAGTGTAGCATGATGGTCATCAGCCTGTGGTACTGCTGAGGTGTTATGGAAGCCCAGGTTGCTTTGATAGTGACCTCCAGCTCATCTGCATTGTTGGGTCTGGTGTCGCTCATCTTCCTCTTGACAATACACATACAGTGGAGATCAAAATTACAGAACAATGTATTAATACTTGATTTATTCTAACATGTTATTCTTCATTGTACAGAGTTTGACAGAATATCAACTGTGGCTATACCACCGCTGTACTAGCATGTTTTTAAAAATATAACCAAGACACTTCAACACAAACCTTTATTTTGAAAAACAAAACAAAACAAAACAAAACAGTGAGCAAAATTAGAGAACAGTAACCACTGTGTCAGAAGAGAAGATTTAAACAATGTTTTTTGAGGGCTATAGGATTCAAAAATTAAGAGGGAGTGTAGAGACCCTTGTTTTGAATGACTTCAGCATACCTGTGCCCACAGGACATCACTAGTTTCTCACACTGCTCTGGTTTGATCTTGGTCCATTCTTCTTGCAGTCTTTTCCACAGTTCATTAAGGGCGCATTCAGACGGCCACTATTTGATCTGGACCAAAGGACCAAACAGTGGTTTCTGCGGATAATTCGGTTCATTTGGTGTCATCTGAACGCGCGTTGGAACTCTGGTGCGCACCAAACAAGCGAAGTTTGGACTCCCTGAAAACGGGCTTCTCGGCTCTCTTGCAAACGAAGTCTGGTGCGCGTCGCTTGCAGTGTGAATCCAAACGGAGTATCCAGCGAACCAAAGGGTGAAAGGGCCCCTCGGTTTGTTTGTGTTTGTGTAGCCATAGCAACACATAGTCTGAGAAGAAGAAGTGGCATTTACTGTAGTACATTTTGGGTAGGAAATAACAATAAAGACAACTGCAAATCCGAGAAATCCTTTTATTGGTGAAAGCCGAGGAGAATTTTTTTTTTCTTTTTTATTTGCATGCCCCTGTTTGGATGCCAGGTTTTTGTGGTGTGGAAAGGTGAGACCAAGGAGAAAAGTTAAAAAATGTCTTGTTTGTGGAGGACAAACAACCCAGCTAAAGGGACAGATTTCCGTTTTCGGTCCTGGCCAATGGTTATGAGCCTGATTTTTCTTCTTCACCAAGATTTTTTCTTCCTCATCAGTGGTGGTTTCGGCTACAGTGCCCCAAATGAGCAGTTGTTGTAACTGCGTGACGTTGTCCAGGCAATGTGGTCCACTGCAGTGTGAATGCAAACCAAACCAAATGAAGGTGTGAAAATTCTCGTCATAACATCTCTTAACATCTGTTTATTCTCTCCCATAGATTGAGTCCCCATCGTGCTGTATGCTCTCTACATGTCCTTTTCATCTTCTCTATCCCCTCACCCCCCAGCCAGTCGCAGCAGATGACTGCTCCTCCCTGAGCCTGGTTCTGCTGGAGGTTTCTTCCTGTTAAAAGGGAGTTTTTCCTCTCCACCGTTGCCAAGCGCTTGTTCACAGGGGATCGCCTGATTGCTGGGGTCTTTCTGCAATTGTGGGGGTTTCCCCTACAGTTGAAAGTGCTATGAGATGACTGTTGTTGTGAAATGGCGACTATATAAATAAAGCTGAATTGAACTGAAAGTCATCCCTCGCTCAGTCGAACCAAGACCCCTGGACTACCCTGGTCTGAATGCAGCAAAACTGTACTGGGTTTCTTAGCCATTACTTTGTCGCCAAGGATTTTCCAGAGATTTTCTGTGGGGTTTAGATCTGGACACTGGGCTGGCCATTTCATTGTTTCAGTATTGTTAGATTCAAGGAACTGTTTAACCCGTTTTACAGTGTGACAGAGGGCATTGTCTTGCATGAAAATTGCAGGCTGATCGGGAGACAATTACAGTGAAGAAATTGCATGCTGCCGAAGGAGGTTCACAAAAACATTTGCATTCACCCTGCTATGTAGCTGTACAAGAGGCCCAACTCCTGCTGCAGAAAACCAATAAAAATAGGCGGTGTCTCCTTGATTTGATGGAAAACCATGCATTGATAGCACGTAACACCCTTTTTCAGAAGTTTCCAAAGAAAACGTGGAATTGGATATCTCCACTGGATGCAAATAGAGTCAGGCATAAGCAACAGATTGACTTCATACTTGTCAGGTGTAAACGGAGAAATAGCATTCTTGACTGTCAAGCTTTTAACTCCTTTGCGAGCATCGGCTCAGATCACAGGATTGTGTGAGCCAAAGTGCAACTTAGCCTTAGAGTGCAGAAGAAGGTTGCTCAAAGGAAGGTGCAGTACAACTGGAGAGTGCTTGAGTATAACCCTGAACTGTGGGACAAATATGAGGTCTCGGTTAGGAATAGATTCCAGCTCTTTGACGAGGAATTGGATAAGTCGGGCATGTCTAGATATGCCCGCTTTATTGAAAACAATAATGAGGCTGCAAAGGAAGTTTTAACACCTTTGCCTAAACGTAGGAAAGACAATCGCCTATCAGATGACAGGAGGGCTGTGCAAGCATGGCAGGAAGTAGAAAAGTGTTTGCTGCATTGACTCATCATGGCGGTAATGACTATGGAACATATATTGAAGCTGAGGAAAAGCTATTACAGTGATCCCTCACTTATCGCGGTTAATGGGTTCCAGAACCGACCGCGAAAAGTGAAAAACCGCGACGTAGCGTCACCCCTAATGACGTCATCCATAAATAATACGTACGTTCATTCTCTCACTCTCTCTCTCTCATATGATACGTGTGTGTGTGTGTGTGTGTACGTGTACATACATACGTAGATGTAAATAAAGTGTACATAAATATGTTTTTAGAACTCTTTTATTCTTATAACAAGATACGTAACTCAAGATGAAGATGATTTACTGCACAGGTTAATGAGAGCTTTACTGCTCCTCAGGTGACGCCTCATTGTCAGGTGCTAGAGGCGCAGGATCGTCGAGTGCAGCTTCCGATAGAGCTGGAGAAGCTGCAGGAGGCGGCGTAGTGGCTCGACGGGAAGACTATTTCGCACAAAATGGCACAAGAGAACAGCAAAAAGTTCCACGCGGCGAGACTACGTAACACGAGCGATAAAGAGCAATGAATGCGGTCTTCCTTCTCTTCATGGGCGCTCGGCAGGGAGAGGAGGTGGGTGAAACGTCTCGGCCAATCAGCTTGCGGGGTGAAACGTCTCGGCCAATCAGCTTGCGAGATTTCCGAGCCGAGCCAACACGAGAACAGCGAACAGAGAGGTGGATTTTTTGAGTTGTGCGGCTCTCCGTGTTGATACCTGATGGTCTAATGTAGTCTCCTTGCCTTCTGCTAGCGCCCGCCCATTATTTCTCAATTTTGAATTTTTGATGAATATTTTTGAAAAATCCGCGATGCACTGAGGGCGCGAAAGGTGAAGCGCGAAGTAGCAAGGGATCACTGTATGTGCTTATGACAAAGCCTTCAATGAGGATCTTACAAAGAAGGTTGGGGTAGTCAAGGCTTGTCAGCGTTTAGTTTTTCTGCCCCTCACATATGGTACAAACTCTCAGAAAGCATCAGGGCTGCTGAAACTCCCAACTGCTTCAAATCGAGGTTAAAAAATCTCCTATTTGCCACAGCCTTTCAGTAGCCTACAATGTACTGTAACTTTTACTTCTGTCGTATTCTATTTTAGCTTGTTTCTGTTTCTCTTTAATTTACTTTTTAGTTTGCTTTTAAATTCTTGTTTTTGTAAAATATATGTTTAAACTTTAAGGGAGGGTTTGAGGACCCCCTCATAGAAGAAAAGGAGTGGGTTAGAGGCCCCCCTGATGAAAGCAGTTTGAGGCTATTTAAAGGGATTGACAAAACCTAAGGGTATTTGGATTAGTCAAAACATTGTCCGTGTTTTTTTTTTTCACGTATAAAAAATAAAAGTAAAGCAAAGGAGGTGTGAGGCCTTCCAAGGTGTAGATTCCTTCTGCAACTTGCTGTAATGCTTTAATGTTTTTATGTAAAGCACTCCAGGGACAAGAGTTGCAAATTAGCTAATAGCTATACACTCTATGTGCAACACATCAGATTGATTGTCTTTGATTAATTGTCTATGTTTATTGCACTGTCCCTGTCAAATAAACTAATCTACTACTACTTTGAATTGTCTTGTACATGAAATGTGCTATACAAATAAACTTGCCTTGCAATGTTGATGGCTCTGCGGGTGAGGCGGGTGTGGTTGATGTCTGAGAGGGAGGGCAGTCAGAACAGGCAAATTTTTCGCATGGTATGATTACATTATAAATCAATGTAAACACACCAACAGACATGAACAGTGAGATGCAGACAGGCGAAGTTGTCTTTAAAACTTCTGTAGCTGTGTTCAACCTGCTGTGGAAATTCCCAAAATAACGTCATGCTTAGGTTTACATTATCTGACTGGGGGCTCACCTGAAAATGTCGTCTCAAGCCTCCGAAACTTCACAGATGATGGGTGTTTACGTTGCTAGATTGCTAGGACATCCGTGGCCGGAAACCTTGGGTGAATAACGCCAAAATCCAGATTCAGCTGAAGAGTTCCTGGTCCTCCTGTCTCCTGGTGAGTGAGTTTCATTTTCTAACTAGTTTACTCTGCAATGGTGATAATTACACTCTGCAGCTAGCGGACACAAATGTGCAACCATGCAAATTTGCACATACTCATGTCTTCCCATTCACTCTGAATGGATTTGCGCCGCCCATTCATGTTTGGTGTGAGCACACCTTTGTGGTGTGGAAAGGTGAGACCAAGGAGAAAAGTTAAAAAATGTCTTGTTTGTGGCGGACAAACAACCCAGCTAAAGGGACAGATTTCCGTTTTCGGTCCTGGCCAATCGATGAGGCTGAATGGATTTGCGCCGCCCGTTCATGTTTGGTGTGAACACACCTTTAGTCTGTTGTGTTTCCCTGCCGATAACCCTGTGTCCTGAGTATTTCCTGTATTCTGCCTGCCCTACAGAGCCCAATTATTCAACCGTCCCTACCGGGGGTAGTTATGACACATCTATACTCAGACAAGCTAAAAATTAATGTATTTATTGAAGTTTGGGCGTAGTACTCCTGCTGTGTTTGATTTTGGTATCTGGAACCATTCAAACACCTGGTGATTCTGGAGTGACCTTTGAACCTCAAAATGAATGCATGTGAAGAGGTTTTCTTGTAGTATTCCTGCACTAAGTTTGGTGTCAATAGCCCTATGTACTAGTGAGCACCAGCCATCTTTAAAAACTTTAACCCGTGTGGCTGCACCTAAACTGCTTTTCCCATGCTGACAGCGACTGGGACCCCGTGGTGAACACATAAGCTTACAGCAACATCAGCAGTCATGATCTGAAAGTAAAAGTTTGACCACATCAAAGTACAAATCCTTTTTAATTTACTTATTTCTATCAAACTGCTGATAATAAGAGCCTTTTCATGCTCATCAGTTGATGACAAAAGCTACTTCTTTGTTCAGCCTGATTAAACAAAATATTCCAGTTTAATCAGAAACACTTGTCATTGAAGATCGTGTAATTTAGAGCAAAGCCGTAAGTGACTGCAGTTCATTTTTGGGGAAAAAACTCTGCTAAAACCACACAGATGCATTGTAATTCCCGACATGCACTGTACTAGGATGCTGGAGCTGCTGAATTTAATGCAGATAAGGACCTTAAAGATTAGATAGAAAACCTTGGAGAAATAGCTTTAAAGTGTTTAAGCATTTAACTCTAAATTCAAAATTTAAAAAAGAAGCAAAATTACAGCACAGTGAAGATGTTTTGGTCTTAGGATGTTTTTTCTTGTACCTGTCCAACAGCCACAGCTCACTGCATGGGAAAGCAGTGAGCTGTGGCTGATCCCCTCTGTGGAATAAAGTATTAAAGCAACAATCCAGGTTGTATCTTATAACTTGCCTGGCCTTATGTGTGGGTCACAGTGTTGTTGATAAGATAAGATGCCTGGTTGTTGACAAACTCTTGGAAGAATGTGACATTCTGTGCCTTCAAGAGACCTGTCTTGCCAAGCAGGACTTGGACAAACCAAAGGCTTTACATAAGGATTTTCATGGTGCTTCTGAATCCACCAGTGATTTAAGTACTAAAATAGTCCGTGGTAGGATACCTGGTGGAGTGGCTACTCTATGGCAGTGGTCCCCAACCCCTGGGCCGTGGACCAGTACCGGTCCGTGGGTCATTTGGTATCAGGCCGCACAGAAAGAATAAATAACTTACATTACTTCTGTTTTATTTATTATCTGAGTCTGAATGATGTTTTATTTTGAAAAATTACCGGATTCTCTCCATTACATCCGTCTATGGCTCACTCTTGACACACATCAAGACGCTTGTCTCGGTCACGTGATACGTTACAGATAAAATTAAACCCACGAACTAGCAAAATGAGTAAAAAACAAACGTCTTTGGAAAGTTTCTTTGCGAAGGGGAAAAGGCCCCGTGAGGAGACAGAAGAAGAGCCTATGACTTCCAAGAAAAAGAAAGCTGCATTTAACAGACAATCGTCATATAAATGTACTGTCTAACGAGAGAGTCGGAAGCTGCACTGTCGCTACTCCCCTCAGTGTGGTTTCTGGTTGTGTGTGCTCGTAGGATATACTTGGACTACTCAGACTGCTCCTGTTCTGTGAGTACAAACTGTTAGCGTTTCCCCTTGCAGTGGTGCTGCTACACTTTGGCACTTTGTCCAGTTACTTTCTCCCGAGTCAGTACCGCGTCCTGGAGGGCTCTAAGTTAACCCGAGCTATTTACGTTATTGTGTACTGTCAGTTTTTTGACTACTGTGCACTGTGGTCTGCCTGCTGCATGTTATCGTGTGAGCCCTTTAGTCACTAAAGGGCAACCAGAGAGTGGTGTGGGCAGAGAGGATGTTACTCATGTTATGTTGTTGTTGTCGTGATGTTAAGAGGATGCTGCTAATAAAGTTGCAAATGGGTACACAGTGGATTCACGTTTATTATTATATTTAGAAAATACCACAGTTTTTATGCCGGTCATATCATGTTCTTTTGTTGTATTTATCCGCCACACCTTAAAAGCCGGTCCCTGAAAATACTGTCTGACATTAAACCGGTTCGTGGCGCAAAAAAGGTTGGGGACCGCTGCTCTATGGAACACAAAATACGACTGAATGTTGATTGGGCTTTGGGGTTAGAAATTAATTTTAATACAAATAAGTTTATAATTATAAATATATACATACACCATATGTCTTACCAGTTTGAAGATGAATTTATGTTAATTGGTTAAATTGTGAATTCATTCATTGAGGATTATGGTTCAATTTGTGTCTTTGTTATTGGAGATTTTAATGCAGATCTGTCTGATACCAATTCTATATTTGCTAAACATCTTTGCAATTCTGTGATGACAGCTAGGGGTGGGCAACATGGCCTAAAATGATATCACAATATTTCTGTTAATTTTCACGATAACGATTTTGCAGAATACAGTTTTTTTCTTTTAAATTTATGCAAAAAGGACAGTTTCACAGGTCACCATTATTTACCTTCAACATATTCAGGAAAAACAAAGCAAAAACTCTTATTTCTCAAGTTTATAAACAGCAGCTCGGGTTTAGTTTAAAATATTTTTCAGTTCTGTATCAAATATTACAAGAAAATAATAGAAACCATTACATCTTAAGTGCACACAGATGTTGGGTTTTATGCTGAACCACTTTACCTGCATTACTACTTTCCTTGCACAGACCTGTCCACAGGCTTTTTGGCTCTCGTTGCACTGAATGGATGTTTTTCCCCTCTTCCGGTGGTTGAATAAAATCAAAACGAAGCAGCCAAAACGGAGCTAAAATACAACTACAGACACTTCAAGCAGTACATTGTCTGACGTTAATACTGGTCCAGCAGTGTTGTTGATGTGCAGAAAAAATGCAGGCAGATTATCAACACTGCTACACCATTTTTTTTAAACATGACAGCAGTCTGAAACAGAAATGAAACTTAAATATTTCCACTCAACTGGATGTAGATCGTCTAACTTCAGAGCTTCCGCTTCTCACGCCATGTTGTTTTGCCATTTCTATGCTAACGCATAACTTTCGTTGGCAGCTTAACGGTGTGACATTGTCACTCACGCAGCAGACCCCAAATATTGCAATATTCATTTTTACACCGGTATCAAAATTTATACTGGTATTATTGTGAATGATATGATATGGCACAACCCTAATGACAGCAATCTTATTGTGTCCAGCAAAATTCTCCTGCCTGACACAAGTTTCACCTATACAGCCGTGGACAAAATTGTTGGTACCCCTCTGTTAATGAAAGAAAAACCCACAGTGGTCACAGAAATAACTTGAATCTGACAAAAGTGGTAATAAATAAAAATTCTATGAAAATTAACCAATGAAAATCAGACAATGCTTTTGAATTGTGGTTCAACAGAATTATTTTAAAAAACAAACTCATGAAACAAGCCTGGACAAAAATGATGATACCCCTAGAAAAGATTGAAAATAATGTGACCATAGGGACACGTTCAACCAAGATGTGTCCTTTAATTAAGATCACAGGTGTCTACAAACTTGTAATCAGTCACTGTGCTGTTTGTTGACATGGTGTGTACCACACTAAACATGGACCGGAGGAAGCAAAGGAGAGAGTTGTCTCAGGGGATTAGAAAGAAAATTATAGACAAGCATGTTAAAGGTAAAGGCTATAAGACCATCTCCAAGCAGCTTGATGTTCCTGTGACTACAGTTGCACATATTATTCAGAAATTTAAGATCCACAGGACTGTAGCCAACCTCCCTGAACACGGCCGCAGGAGGAGACGGATAATACGAATGGTAACAAAAAGCCCAGAACAACCTCTAAACACATTCATGGTGAACTCCAAGGTCAAGGTACATCAGTGTCAGATCGCACCATCCGTCGTTGTTTGAGCCAAAGTGGACTTCATGGGAGACGACCAAGGAGGACACCACTGTTGAAAACAAATCATAAAAAAGCCAGACTGGAATTTGCCAAACTGCATGCTGACAAGTCACAAAGCTTCTGGGAGAATGTCCTATGGACAGACGAGACAAAACTGCAACTTTTTGGCAAGGCACATCAGCTCTATGTTCACAGATGCAAAAATGAAGCATACCAAGAAAAGAACACTGTCCCTACTGTGAAACATGGAGGAGGTTCTGTTACGTTCTGGGGCTGCTTTGCTGCATCTGGCACAGGGTGTCTTGAATCTGTGCAAGGTACAATGAAATCTCAAGACTATCAAGGTATTCTAGAGAGAAATGTGCTGCCCAGTGTCAGACAGCTTGGTCTCAGTCGCAGGTCATGGGTCTTGCAACAGGATAATGACCCAAAACACACAGCTAAAAACACCCAAGAATGGCTAAGAGCGAAACATTGGACTATTTTAAAGTGGCCTTCTATGAGCCCTGATCTAAATCCTATTGAACATCTGTGGAAGGAGCTGAAACATGCCGTCTGGAGAAGGCACCCTTCAAACCTGAGACAACTGGAGTAGTTTGCTCAGGAGTGGGCCAAAATACCTGCTGTGAGGTGCAGAAGTCTCATTGACAGTTACAGAAATCGTTTGATTGCAGTGATTGCCTCAAAAGGTTGTGCAACAAAATATTAAGTTAAGGGTACCATCATTTTTGTCCAGGCCTGTTTCATGAGTTTGTTTTTTAAAATAATTCTGTTGAACCACAATTCAAAAGCATTGTCTGATTTTCATTGGTTAATTTTCATAGAATTTTTATTTATTACTTTTGTCAGATTCAAGTTATTTCTGTGACCATTGTGGGTTTTTCTTTTATTAACAGAGGGGTACCAACAATTCTGTCCACGTTTGTATTAGTGAAGCCTGGCATACCACCTTCTGGCTCGATCACTGTATCTGGACAGCTGATGCCCTTGCATCACTCAATGATGCATGCATTTTCTGTGGGATGGCCACTTCTGATCACATACTCTTTGGCATGTCTCTAAGGCTACGTTCACACTGCACGTTTTAATGCTCAATTCCGATTTTTTGCAGAGATCTGATTTTTTTGTGTGGCCATTCACATTATAATTTAAATGTGACCCCCATCAGACTCCAGTATGTGAAAGGTCTACAGCTACGAAGTGACCTGCAGGTGCAGAAGAAAATGTAACGTCAGACACAGCATTGTGTTTACGGAAGTAAAGCTGAGCCCCGAATGATTGAGGGGGACAGAACTTCTTCACCTTGATGCAGTGCAGCAAAATAAAATGTTAAAATCATCCAGAAATGATTATGCACAAAATAAATGAGACCAGCTTCATTCCTCCAGATGACTGCTGTGATCAGCTCTGCTTTAACAGAACTGATCGATTAAACAGCTTTACTGAAAATGAGACCCCATGTCTCAATGGGATTACCTGTATAAATAAGGTTAATGATAAATAATCCTAGCGATTACAATAGGGCTCTCACCCATTGACGTTGTCAGTGGCTCGGGCCCTAATAAAACAGTGTAGCTCATACCAGCACGTAACACACATTGCACAGAAAGGAGAAACCGCCACAGACTCCCCTCTCCGGGACAGTGTGTTTTCATATCCCTGTATGTGGCCATTCTGCTCCACAGCCATTTCGGTATTACACTGCATTCCAAATTATTATGCAATGATATTTGTCTCTGATTTTCTTAAATAGTCAATGCAAATAACAGTCAGTATAATTTTCAAGTCATCAACTGTTAGAGCATAATTCAGATTTTACTGAACAAACTTCCCAATGATAACTATTTTTTTTTTTTGCAAAAATAAAAAAACTCAAAGTGCAATTGTCATGACCCACTCTGGGCCGTCACCTGCCTCAGCTGCGCGCACACCTGAGGCCAATCAATCACAGGCTTTATAGCCTGCTCTGCCTGAAGCCTCAGTATGGCTCCGTCAGAGTGACCCAGCGAACAGTGGGCTCGCACACCAGCTTAACATCTTAGAGGCTCGAGTGGACCAAATTACTCACCAATAGCAGGTCATATTAAATCAGTTAATTCAGATCAACAGCCGGTTGGATTGCCTGGAAGGACAGCGGGCTTTCCCTCCGGCTCATAGCAGTAGGCCAGCTCCCATTAGCTCTCCGCCTAGCCAGGCTAGCCCGGGCTCGCTATCCCGTCTCACTCCGGTCCCCACTCCCACGCGCTTCAGCAGAGAGCTCGGGGAGGCTTGGGGCTTTATCCTCCAATGCAAGACGGTGTTTCAGTGAGTCCCAGGGGACTTCCCCACCGATCACAGCCGAATTGGTTACGTGGCTAATCTACTGGAGGGGCGAGCGTTAGCATGGGCTTACGCCATTATGGCAAAGCCCAGCTACGCCAATCTAACCTACGCCCAATTTGTGCACGATTTCCACAAAGTTTTTGATCATTCAGACCGTGATAGTGTGCTTACCACCCGACTATTAAACCTTCGTCAGGGTGGTCAGTCAGTGGCCGACTACGCTCTCGACTTCCGGGTGGTGGCAGCGGAAGTTGGGTGGGAAGATGCCTCGCTTTGCAGCATCTTTATTCGAAGCCTGAGCTCTAGTCTACGGGATGAGCTGGCCCGCTTAGATAAGCCTGAGCGTCTCACTGAGCTAATGTCATTAACAATTATTCTTGATAATAGGCTGAGAGAGTAAGCTGCTGAGCGGAGGTCTTCCAGCTGCTTGAGCAGACAGTTCCAATACTCCTCTCAGTCCTCATCCTTGGCTTTGCCCGCGCCAGAGGCCTCAGATGAACCTGAGGCAATGATAATGGGGCGGACCAAACTCCCGCAGGCTGAGAGACAGCGCTGCAGGGAGCTCGGTCTGTGCGTGTATTGTGGGGATGATCAGCACGAGATCGAGTCCTGTCCGGTTCGGCCAAAAGAGGGGGTCCGCGCGTCGCTGTAGGGGGACTCGCGGACTCATCTCGGCCTAATCCCCTATCAAAATGTCTCCTGCCAATTAGGTTCTGTCATAAGCACACCGAAATTCTCACACACGCACTGGTGGACTCGGGGGCCGAGCAGAGCTTCATTTCGGGGAAACTGGCAACCCGACTGGGGCTCCCCTGCCATGCTCTGCCGACTCCCCTAAACCTCGTCACTCTGTCAAAGGCTCCCCTGGAGAAAGTGACACATCAGACAGCCCCTGTCTAAGCAATCATCTCAGGTAACCATCAAGAGGACTTCCGGCTGTTTGTGCTGTCCACCTCGGCTGCCCCCGTCATCTTGGGCTACCCCTGGCTTCGCCTACATAACCCAACCTTTGACTGGCGTACCGGGAGCGTCCTCGCTTGGAGTCCCTTCTGCCTGAGTGCATGCCTCCAGTCTGCAGCGTGTTCTCCTTCGGTTCCTCTCTCCTCCCCTGCCCCACTTCCTCATCCTGACCTGTCCAGGGTGCCACCAGAGTTCCATGACCTTGGAGTGGTGTTTAGTAAGTCCCAGGCGCTATCTCTTTCCCCCCACTGCCCGTACGACTGTGCCATTAACCTCCGCCCGGGCGCCCCTCTGCTGTTGAGCCGCCTTTACAGCTTATCGGCTCCGGAGCGGGAGGCTATGGAGGCGTATATCAAGGAATCGCTCAGCTCGGGCATCATTTGGCCTTCTTCGTCGCCGGTGGGGGCGGTCTTCTTCTTCGTTGGGAAGAAGGATGGCTCCCTTCGCCCTTGTATTGACTTCCGGGCACTGAACGACATCAGGATCAAGGACAGGTACACATTGCCACTCATGGACTCTGCCTTCGACTCCCTCCAGGGGGCCTCCTGGTTCACGAAGCTGGACCTCCGCAGTGCTTACCACCTCATGCGGATCCGGGAGGGCGACAAGTGGAAGACGGGATTCCGCACCCCTAGCGGCCACTTTGAATACCTCGTCATGCCATTTGGGCTCACCAACGCTCCGGCTGTCTTCCAGCGTTTGATTAATGATGTTCTCCGGGACTTCCTCGGGTCCTTCATCTTCGTCTATCTGGACGATATTTTGATCTTCTCCCAGTCACGGGAGGAGCATCAGGTCCATGTGAGGCGGGTCCTTCAACGGCTCCTGGAGAATAAATTATTCGTGAAGGCAGGAAAGTGTGAGTTTTACACTGAGAAGACCTCCTTCCTAGGATTTATCATCTCACACAATCAGTTCATCCCGGACCCTGAGAAGGTGAAGGCGGTGGTGGATTGCCCCCCACTCCCCACCCACCCCCGAGGAAACAGCTGCAACAATTCCTGGGATTTGCCAATTTTTACCGACGATTCATACCCAACTACAGCTCGATCGCCCTCCCCCTGACCTGCCTCACCTCCCCCAAGGTGGCGTCCCGGTGGACAGAGGAGGCTGCAACGGCTTTTGCTACCCTGAAGACCAAGTTCTCATCCTCCCAGGTCCTGATGCAAGTGGATCCCGCTCTCCAGTGTCTGGTTGAGGTGGATGCCTCTGACTCGGGGGTGGGGGCAGTCTTGTCACAGCGCTCTCCGGTGGACGGGGTGATCCGCCCCCGCGCTTTCTTCTCTCGGTGGTTGTCTCCCGCGGAGAGGAATTATGACGTCGGCGACAGAGAACTCCTGGCGGTGAAGCTCGCACTGGAGGAGTGGCGGCACCGGCTGGAGGGGGCTGCGCAACCCTTCGTGGTGTGGACCAACCACAACAACTTGGAGTACCTGAGAATGGCTAAACGCCTGAATGCCCGCCAGGCGCGGTGGTCCTTGTTCTTCGGGCGCTTCAGGTTCACCATCACCTACCGTCCTGGGACGAAGAACGCCAAACCTGACGTCCTGTCCAGGCAGTTCGCCTCGGAGGTCTCTGATGGGCAGGAGCACACCATCCTCCTTGCTTCGTGTGTTGTGGGCACCCTCTCGTGGGGCATCAGGGACAAGGTCCTGAGGGCGCAGGAAGCTGAGCCGGATCCAGGCGGAGGGCCTGCAGGAAGACTGTTCGTTCCATCTCCTGTCCGGGGTGATGTGATCCACTGGGCCCACTCGTCCAAGCTCACCTGCCACCCTGGGATCACTCACCTGGTGGAGCTGCTCCAAAGATCGTTCTGGTGGCCAGGCCTCCGGAATGACATCATCAACTATGTCCGTGCCTGTCCCCAGTGTGCCACCGGGAAGACATCATCATCACCGCTGGCGGGTCTCCTCCATCCGTTGCCGGTCCCTGGAAGACCATGGTCCCACATTGCCCTGGACTTTGTAACGGGTCTCCCGGCATCCAACAGTTTCAACACCGTGCTCACCATTGTGGACCGTTTCTCTAAAGCCGCCCATTTTATCCCCTTACATGGGCTCCCAATGGCACGAGAGACGGTGGACCTATTGGTGCAGCACGTCGTGCGTCTGCATGGGATCCCCAAGGACATTGTCTCCGATTGGGGTCCCCAGTTTGTGTCCTGTGTATGGAGGAGTTTCTGCAATGCGCTGAGGGCTACGGTAAGCCTGTCCTCTGGTCATCACCCCCAGAGTAATGGGCAGTGCAAGCGGGCCAAACAGGAGCTGGAGGCCGCTCTGCGCTGCATCATCACTTACAGCCCGTCATCTTGGAGCAGCCATCTGCCATGGATTGAATACGCTCATAATCTGACTCTGTCCTCAGCTACCGGCATGTCACCCTTCAAGGCATCGCTGGGCTATGATCCCTCGTTGTTTCCCGAAGAGGAGGGGGAGGTGGCCGTGCCTTCCATCCATGCCCACCTGAGGGGCTGTCGTCGGCTCTGGGCTGCTACGCGCCAGGCTCTTTTACGCACGGCCAAGCGCAACACGAGAACAGCAAACCAGCGCAGAAGGCCTGCTCCCCAGTATCAGGTGGGTCAGCAGGTATGGTTATTAACCCAGCACATTAACCTGAAGGCTGAGAAGAGGAAGCTGGCCCAGCATTTTATTGGGCCCTTCCCAATTGTCCGTGTGATTAATCCTGTGGCTGTACGTCTGGCTCTCCCCCCCCCTCTCCGTGTTTGTCCCACATTCCACGCTTCACAGATCAAGCCCGTCGTCTCCAACCCGCTCTGCCCCCCTCCTAGGGCTCCACCCCCGCCAGTATTGATCAACGGTGACCCGGCATGGAGGCTCAACTCCATTTTGGACGTCCACCGCCAGGGTCGCGGCCTGCAGTACCTGGTGGACTGGGAGGGGTATGGCCCTGAGTGGAGGTCCTGGGTTCATCCATCGTTCGTGCTGGACAAGCGTCTCATCAAAGACTTCCATCAGACGCACCCAGGTAGGCCAGCGCCAGGAGACGCTGCTCGGGGGGGGGGGGGAGTACTGTCATGACCCACTCTGGGCCGTCACCTGCCTCAGCTGTGCGCACACCTGTGGCCAATCAATCACGGGCTTTATAGCCTGCTCTGCCTGAAGCCTTGGCATGGAGCCGTCTGTCTTGCTACTGGACCTTTGTCTCCCGCACGTCTGTTTCCACACAGCCCTGCGCTTCTTCTGGAAAGACCTTCCTACCACAAGTAAGCATTATCGCTACTCACCTTTTCTCCCAGGCTCTCCCCTGTGCACAGGTGGATCCCTCTGGCGGTGGAACCAACTCTCCGCGGTGGCGGAACATTCCCCTCGCCTCGCTGATCATCATCGCTCATCACCGGGTGTGCCTCGCAGACGCTGCCTCCCTGGCTGGAGGCCTAGAGCCGAAACCTGTGCCCGCATCAGACCACCTGCAAGTAAGCCTCAGTCAATATCGAGCTCATTGTGAAGTGGCTGAAATTAACATCTGTGCTTTGGCTCTGTTGTAGGGTTGCCAGACTGTACGGCGTTCTGTCTCGCCCCGGCTGCAGCTCGTTCACCATCAACACATTTACATAACGCATACACGCACTCACACACCCTCTGTTGGTCACAATAAAGATTACTGAATTGCACTTGAGCCTGTGTGTGTGTTCCCTGGGTCCAACAATATATCAGCAATGTTCCAAATTATTATGCACAACAGAGTTTCAAAACATTTTAATGGTTGTAAAGAACTGAAAATGGTCATTTGTTGAATTTGCAGCATTAGGAGGTCCTATTTATTGAAATCAAAAGTCATTTAACAAGACAAGTTACATGTTAACATAGGACCCCTTCTGTGATATAGCCTTCACAATTCTTGCATCCATTGAACTTGTGAGTTTTTGCAGAGTTTCTGCTTGAATTTCTTTGCAAGATGTCAGAATAGCCTCCCACAGCTGCTGTTTTGATGTGAACTGCTTCCCACCCTCATAGATCTTTTGCTTGAGGATGCTCCAAAGGTTCTCAGTAGGGCTGAGGTTAAGAGAGGATGGGGGCCACACCATGAGTTTCTCTCCTTTTATGCCCATAGCAGCCAATGACACAGAGGTATTCTTTACAGCACAAGATGGTGCATTGTCATGCATGAAGATAATTTTGCTACAGAAGGCACAGTTCTTCTTTTTGTACCATGGAAGAAAGTGGTCAGTTAGAAACTCTATATACTTTGCCGAGGTCATTTTCCCACCTTCAGGGACCCTAAAGGGGCCTACCAGCTCTCTCTCCATGATTCCGGCCCAAAACATGACTCCGCCACATCCTTGCTGATGCTGCAGCCTTGTTGGGACATGGTGGCCATCCACCAACCATCCACTACTCCATCCATCTGGGCCATCCAGGGTTGCATGGCACTCATCAGTAAGCAAGCAGAGTTTGAAAATTAGTCTTCATGTATTTCTGGGCCAACTGCAACCGTTTCTGCTTGTGAGCACTGGATAGGGGTGGCCGAATAGTAGGTTTATGCACATCTACAAGCCTCTGGAGGATCCTACATCTTGAGGTTCGTGGGACTCCAGAGGCACCAGCAGCTTCAAATACCTGTTTGCTGATTTGTAATGGCATTTTAGCAGCTGCTCTCTTAATCCGATGAACTGGTCTGGCAGAAACCTGCCTCATTATGCCTTTATCTGCACAAATCCATCTGTGCTCTGAATCAGCCACAAATGTCTTCACTGAATGATGATCACGCTTACGTTTTTGTGAAATATCTAATGTTTTCATACCTTGTCCAAGGCATTGGACCATTGACACGTTTCAGCAGCAGAGAGATCCTTTTTCTTTCCCATATTGCTTGAAACCTGTGGCATGCTTAATAATGTGGAACATCCTTCTAAAGTAGTTTTCCTTTAATTGGGCTCACCTGGCAAACTATGACAAGTGTCTGAGATTGATATCAGTGATCCAAAGAGCCCTGAGACACAATAAAATCCATGAGTTTAATTGAAAAACCAAAAATTGAGTGTTTATGACACTAAAATCCTATTTGCTTAATAATTTGGAACACGGTATAACTTTACATTTTAGATATTACAGCGGCCAGGACTCATGGTGTGCTGTTTACAGAGAAGATGGAATTTGCAGCATCCAGTAAATGTGTCGTTACTGTGCGCCTGTAATGTCTGATGGTTTCAGCCTCGAACCCCCACCCCCACTGTGCTGTTCAGATTGTCATTAAAAAATCAGATAGAGGTCACATTTGTGCAAAAAAAATCGGAATTGAGCCTTAAAACTTGCAGTGTGAACGTAGCCTTAAATCTGGAGGGTATACCTGTGCCTTCTGCTGATGGTGGTGTTGCTCATGCAGGGAAGCTGTACTGGTCTAGCCTAACCCTGGAAGAAATAAATGGATACGCCACTGCAACTGACAATTTGTTTAGTAGGCTTCAACTTCCCTGGAGTGATCTGATGTGTTGTGATATGAATTATAAAAATCCACAACATGCTAGTGATCTCTGTAACATGTAAGATGCTATTGTTAATGTTCTCATCAACTCAAGTAGACCTCTTTGTAGAAATTCGAACGGCATTTAACATCAAACCAGGATGGAATGAGTTTGTGTCAGAACAACATGCTGCAGCTAAAGACGATTTTATTCTCTGGTCTGAAGCAGGTAGTGTCACGCCGCGCCATTCATCAGCGGCGCCACCTGCTCACGCACCTGCTACTCGTCAGCGGCGAAGGATAAAAGCCGCCTCGCCCTGAGCGTCGGCCTGAAGCCGTAGACTTCATTTTCCTTGCATGGACTTCTACCACACTCTCTTCAGCATCCTCTTTACCGGTAAGAAGTTCACTTACCTCATCTCTCCAGTCTGCTCCCCTGTGCACAGGTGGATTCCTCGGCGGCGGACAACCCCGTCCCTCGTCTCTCCTCGCTGCTGCACCGAGCCCTGCAGGTGGCTGTCTCCCGGGCTTCCATCCTTGAAGCGCCAGTCATCTGCCCAAACAAGTAAGCTTCTCTCCCTCGCCTATTCTCCTCCTGTGTTGGTGTGTGCTCATCACCCTGTGTCCAATTTCTCCCATAGGGTTGCCGGCTGAACGGTCTCCTGCCTCTGGGTCCGAAGCAGACGCCACCACCAACACATTAACATTCCGCAGACACGCACCCAAACATCCCTGTTGTTAATAAACAGTTTGAACTACTCTGAGCCTGTGTGTGTGCGTCTCCTGAGCCGAACGTTATGTCAGTACGGCTTCAGCAGAGCGGCTCGGCAGACGGCGGGCTCGCACACCGGTTTACCATCCTCGAGGCTCGGGTGGATCAGATTGTTTATCAGCAACAGGTGGTTCTTCATCAATTATTAGAACTGACTAACCGATTGAACCGCTTGGACCCCCAACAGCCGTTCCTCCCGACTCACCAGGGTGGCGCGGCTCCTGCTGTTCCAGCGGCCGTCCAGCCGGCTCCAGTGGCACCGGTTCGGCTCACGCCGATTCCGACCCCCGCCCGCTTTAGCGGTAAGCTCGGCGGAGCGCGGGGGTTTATTATGCAGTGTGAGTCCGTGTTCCACCGTGTGCCCGGAGATTTTCCCTCGGATCACAGCCGAATTGGTTACATAGGGAATCTTCTGGAGGGGCGTGCGTTAACTTGGACCTACGCCGTAATGGCGAGGCCCAGTTATGCCACCCTCACCTATGACCAATTCGTGAGGCGCTTTCTGGAGGTCTTTGACCACTCACAAACCGAAACGGTCCAGGTCGATCGGCTTCTCGCTCTCCAGCAGGGAAGCCGGTCGGCAGCGGACCACTCGGTCGACTTCCGGGTAGCGGCGGAGGAATTGGGCTGGGAGGAACGCTCCCTCTGTGGCCTGTTCCTCCGCAGCCTCAATAGTGATCTGAGGGATGAACTGGCTGGTCGGGATATCCCTGGGACGCTAGCGGAGCTGACATCCTTAGCGATAAGTTTGGATAACAGGCTGCGCGAGCGCTCCTCGGGGCGGAGGTCTTCTTCTTCTCGCCCTCGTGGAGCCTCGCCGCACCTGTTCCAAGCTCGCCCCCTGGCGGCGCCGCCAGCATCGCGCCCCGAGGAGTCGGAGCCGATGGTGACGGCCTGGACTAAACTTTCCCCTGTGGAGAAACAACGCCGCCGTGAGTTGGGCCTCTGCATGTATTGCGGAGGCGACCAACACACCGTGGAGCGTTGTCCACGGAAAGCCAGTCGGTGGGGTCCGCGAGTCACTGTTGGAAGCCTCGTGGATGTCAATCGGTTAGGATCACTTTCTCAATTGAAGCTGCCCATCCGTTTCTGCCATAACTCTACTGGGCACCTCACCCACGCACTGGTGGATTCGGGCGCAGAAGGCAGCTTCATTTCACAAAGCCTGGCAACCCGATTGGGCATCCGCTGCCAGGCACTCAACACTCCCCTCTCCCTGATCCACCTCTCCCGTGCCACCCTCGGGAGAGTGACACATCAAACTGTTCCCCTACCGGTCATCATCTCGGGAAACCACCGGGAGGAGATGACCTTTTACGTCCTTCCCAACTCTGTGTCGCCCGTCATCCTGGGGTATCCCTGGCTCCGCCTTCACAATCCGGTCCTGGATTGGAAATCAGCTGGGATCTCGGCATGGAGTACGTTCTGTATGGGCACCTGCCTTCAGTCCGCTGCCTGCTCTCCGTCCGCTCCTCCCCCTGCGACGGACGCTGCACCCCCGGACCTGTCTCTGGTGCCCCCAGAATTTCACGACCTGGGCATGGTGTTCAGCAAAGCGAAAGCTATGTCTCTTCCCCCTCATCGGCCCTATGACTGCGCCATCAACCTCCGCCAGGGGGCTCCCTTACCTTCTGGTCGCCTTTACAGCCTGTCTGCGCCGGAGAAGGAGACGATGAACGCCTACCTGAAGGAATCATTAAGTGCTGGGATTATCCGCCCATCATCGTCACCCGTGGGGGCAGGGTTCTTCTTCGTGGGGAAAAAGGATGGGTCCCTCCGCCCTTGTATCGACTACCGGGCCCTCAACAATATCACGGAGAGGGACCGTTACACCCTGCCTCTCATGGACACTGCTTTCCACTCCCTCCAGGGGGCGACCTGGTTCACCAAGCTGGACCTACGCAGCGCTTACCACCTCGTCCGGATCCGGGAGGGAGATGAGTGGAAAACGGCCTTCCGTACCCCGAACGGCCACTTTGAATATCTGGTGATGCCGTTCGGGTTGACCAACGCTCCTGCAGTCTTCCAGCGCCTCATTAATGACGTCCTCCGGGACTTCATTGGCCTTTTCGTGTTCGTCTACCTGGACGATATCCTCATCTTCTCCAAGTCCAGGGATGAGCACCAGGTCCACGTGAGGCGGGTCCTCCAAAGGCTGCTGGAGAACCGTCTGTACGTTAAGGCGGAAAAGTGTGAATTTTACGCCAGGAGTACGTCCTTCCTGGGGTTCATCATCGCCCACGATAAGGTGCTCCCCGACCCAGAGAAGGTAAAGGCGGTGGTGGAATGGCCTACACCTGCATCCCGGAAGCAGGTGCAGCAATTTGTTGGCTTCGCCAATTTCTACCGCCGCTTTGTTCCCAACTTCAGTGCCATCGTGGGACCACTGACCCGCCTCACGTCCCCGAAGGTCCCGTTCCGGTGGACCGAAGAGGTCGCTGCCGCCTTTGAGGCGCTGAAGGCGGAATTCTCCTCCTCCCGGGTCCTTCGCCAGGTCGACCCCGCGCTGCAGTGCATAGTAGAGGTAGACGCCTCGGACACGGGAGTGGGAGCAGTGCTGTCCCAGCGGTCACCGGACGATGGCGCCAAGCGACCGTGCGCCTTCTTCTCCCGGCGCTTGTCCCCGGCGGAGAGAAACTATGATGTGGGGGACAGAGAGCTCTTGGCCATCAAGCTCGCCCTGCAGGAGTGGCGCCACTGGTTGGAGGGGGCAAGCCTGCCGTTTGTGGTCCTCACGGACCACAAGAACCTGGAATACTTACGGTCTGCCAAGCGCCTGAACGCCCGCCAGGCGCGCTGGTCCCTGTTCTTCGCCAGGTTCCAATTTTCCATCACCTTCAGGCCTGGCTCTAAGAACGTCCTGCCTGACGCCCTCTCCAGGCAGTTCGCCCCCGTGGAGTCGGAGGAGGCGCCCCACTCCATCCTGCCCAGGTCGTGCGTCGTGGGAGCCATCTCGTGGGACATTGAGAGCAAGATCCGGAAGGCACAGGAGGTGGAACCTGACCCTGGCGGCGGACCGGAGGGGAGGCTGTTCGTGCCATCCGCGGTCCGAGGAGAGGTCATCCACTGGCTCCACACCTCCAAGCTCACCTGTCACCCTGGCACCTCCCGGATGATAGATCTCCTCCAACGGTCCTTTTGGTGGCCAGGCCTGCGGAGGGATGCAGCCCGCTACGCCCGGGCTTGCCCAATCTGTGCCACCTGCAAGTCGGGAAATGCCCCTCCAGCGGGTCTGCTCCAGCCCCTGCCCGTCCCTGGCAGGCCCTGGTCGCACATCGCTCTGGATTTCGTCACCGGACTCCCCATCTCCAATTCCTATGACACCATCCTGACCATCGTGGACCGCTTCTCCAAGGCCGTGCACTTCGTCCCCCTGCGAGGCCTCCCTACTGCCCTGGAGACGGCGGACCTCCTCGTCCAACACGTGGTCAGGCTGCATGGGATTCCGGTGGACGTGGTCTCGGACCGGGGCCCCCAGTTTTCATCTGAGGTTTGGAGGTCTTTCTGCAACGCCATCGGAGCCAAGGTGAGCCTCTCCTCTGGCCATCACCCCCAATCCAACGGGCAGTGTGAGAGGACCAACCAGGAGCTGGAGGCTGCGCTCCGCTGTGTGTCCAGATCCAAACCCGCGTCCTGGAGCAACCATCTTGCCTGGGTTGAATATGCCCACAACACCGCTCGCTCTTCTGCTACAGGGATGTCCCCCTTCAAAGCGTCCCTGGGTTACGACCCCCCGCTGTTTCCGGAGCAGGAGAGTGAGGTAACTGTCCCGTCAGTTAGGGCCCATCTCAGGCAGTTCCGCTCCACCTGGGCTGCCGCGCGCCATGCGCTATTACGCACAGCGGAGCGCAACAGGACTGTGGCGGACCGGCGTAGGAGACCTGCCCCGGCGTACAGAGTTGGGCAGCTTGTTTACATTTCCACCCAGGACGTCACTCTAAAGGGCGAGAGGAGAAAGCTGGCACAGCGCTTCATGGGTCCCTACCCCATCACCCGGATCATCAACCCGGTGGCTGTGCGCGTGGCTATTCCCCCCTCCCTCCGCATTCATCCTACTTTCCACGTGTCGAAGGTGAAACTGGCGGTTACTGACCCCCTTTGCCCTCCTCCTGCAGCACAACCCGCGCCCCGGATGATTGGTGGCCATCCGGCCTGGTCCGCCTCCTCCATCCTGGACTCCCGGCGCCGGGGTCGTGGGTTGCAATACTTGGTGGACTGGGAGGGCTATGGGCCCGAGCATCGACAGTGGGTGCCCCCGTCGTTTGTGTTGGACCCATCGCTCATCGCGGACTTCCACCGAGCGCACCCGGATAAGCCATCGCCAGGAGGCGCTGCTAGAGGGGGGAGTACTGTCACGCCGCGCCATTCATCAGCGGCGCCACCTGCTCACGCACCTGCTACTCGTCAGCGGCGAAGGATAAAAGCCGCCTCGCCCTGAGCGTCGGCCTGAAGCCGTAGACTTCATTTTCCTTGCATGGACTTCTACCACACTCTCTTCAGCATCCTCTTTACCGGTAAGAAGTTCACTTACCTCATCTCTCCAGTCTGCTCCCCTGTGCACAGGTGGATTCCTCGGCGGCGGACAACCCCGTCCCTCGTCTCTCCTCGCTGCTGCACCGAGCCCTGCAGGTGGCTGTCTCCCGGGCTTCCATCCTTGAAGCGCCAGTCATCTGCCCAAACAAGTAAGCTTCTCTCCCTCGCCTATTCTCCTCCTGTGTTGGTGTGTGCTCATCACCCTGTGTCCAATTTCTCCCATAGGGTTGCCGGCTGAACGGTCTCCTGCCTCTGGGTCCGAAGCAGACGCCACCACCAACACATTAACATTCCGCAGACACGCACCCAAACATCCCTGTTGTTAATAAACAGTTTGAACTACTCTGAGCCTGTGTGTGTGCGTCTCCTGAGCCGAACGTTATGTCAGGTAGGCCTAGACATGGACCACTGCTAGAATTTAAAAAAAAATGAACCAATGCAAGATTTAAACATGCTCTTTGTTTCATTAAAAGAAATGAGAACAAAATGTGGGCTGAGTGACTTGCCAGGAGTCTGCAGAGTAATGACTATTATGATTTTTTGAGACAAGTTAAAGTTAAAGTCATGAATAATGCTAAATCCTGTTTGCCATCCAACATAGAGGGTATAAGTGGCCCAGAAAAAATAGCTGAGATGTGGTGTGAGCATTATTCTGATTTCTTCAATTGTGTCAAAAGTAATATACAGTACTGTCTGTCAACAACGTTGATTACTCTGAGAACATTGTGGTTCATCCCATGGAAATTTATGATGCAATTTTGATACTTGAGGACAAAAAGGCTTGTAAATGGGATCTTACTGCAGCAGAACACCTCAAATATGCAAGCAATAGGCTCTGTCCACTTCTTTCCATCTGCTTTACTAGATTTGTAGCACATGGTGCCCTCCCAGACTCTATTGTGTCTGTGGTGCTCGTCGTCGGCCTCCGTCGGTCTATGATGACCATGGAAGAGAATCCTAAACGTCTACTCTGCTGGAACAGCACCGCCTGTGGCTGAACAGGCCGATGCACACCGGTGTTCTACCTTCCAGCGTTGGGCGTTGGTAGGATTCAAGCCTGGGCAGAAAGATATGGAGGACAAGATGTTACCCATGCAGCATGTCCCCCCTCTCCACGTCACTGATGAATCCAAAGGAACAGCAGGGCTGCTATAGTTTGGCACCAGCGCCATCGCAGGAGCTGCCAGAACGATGTTGAGCACAACAGAGAACTGCCTTAGGGGCTCCGACTCCGGATTTTTCCTCAGGGTTGACTCCCGAAGCCTTTCCTGTGACCGGGTGTGCCGCAAGGCAGCGGAGGTTTGAAATCAGGGTTTACCTTCCCCTAGATGGGCTACCTTACCAGGTTGACGAGCCACCATCTACCCAAAGCATCTGGTTTTAAGGCGCCAGAGAGCCGCCCTCGCCCCTTCTCCTATTAGTAAAAGCAGTTCCGCCGGGCTTAGAGACTAAACCACACGGGCAGGCTAGGAGTTGGACTTAGTTGTCAGAGGCTTTTCGAGACGCACGCCGTAAGGAGCATTTTATGAGCACTGGGAGCTTAACCCCAGTGCCGCTCCTGGCTATGACAACCATGGAACCCTGTGGTGCTAGTTCCTGTCATTAAGGACAAAGCAACCAAGCTAAAAAGTGTTGATAATTCTAGACCTAATATAGGCACTGGATGTAATACTTGCTCTTGCAAGCAAAGTAAGTAAAGTGCTGGAAAGAATTCTGCTTACACGGTTGGAGACAATTGATTTTCCACTTACAATTAATTTGGTTTTAAAAGAAAACATGCCACTGATACATGTGTTTTTCCTCTTAGGTTCAGGTTCAGGTTACTCTATTTGTATCCGTAGGTAGATTTGTTTTGCAGTCAGGTGACATCCATATTTACAAACCACAATTACATTCAACATGCAAGTTAGGTTAATTGGCATCAAACTGGGGATTCTAAATTGTCCTTAGGTATGACTGTGAGAGTGAATGGTTGTCTGTCTCTCTATGTTGGCCCTGCGATGGACTGGCGATCTATCCAGGGTGTACCCTGCCTCTCGCCCAAAGATGCTGGGATAGGCTCCAGCCCCCCCCGCGACCCGAAAAGGATTAAGCGGAAGAAGATGGATGGATGGATGGATGGATGAACACAAACACAGGCACACATGAAGCTGATTATAAACATGATAAAAGTACTCAAGGCTCCACCAATCAGGACATAGGACAAAGAGATAAGAGAAAAAACAGATAAGAGAGACGGGTCATATTAAAAAGTTAAAGACTAGTCAAAGAGGTTAAAAACTCAAAAGTCTAAAACCCAATAAAAGATTTAGAACCCAAATAAAAAACCTACAAAAATAAGTAAATATAAAATAAAATTAATAAATAGGTAACTAAATTATGTGCAATATATTGTTACATCTTGTTCAACTCTTTAACAGCAGCAGGAACAAAGCTGTTTTTGTAGCGCTGGGTTTTACATTTTGGGACAGCAAACCTCCGTCTGGAGGGAAGAAGCTGAAAGTAGCAGTGCAAAGGGTGGGAGTCATCATTTAAAATGGAGGTAGCGATCCTCTGTACCTGTCTGGTGTACAGGGATGTCAGGCTCAGCTGTGACTCACCAAACAAACGACTGGACCATCTAACAACCTGATCCAAGGATTTCCTCTGTTTCAGTTTTGTCTGACCAAACCATGACAGTTTAAATTACTATCAATAATTGTCCCAAGATATTTGTAGGATTACACACATTCAATGGTCTGGCCTTTTCGTACAGTGACTTTGTGCCTGGGAGTTTTCCTCCTAAAGTCAATAATCATATCTTTAGTTTTTGTCGTATTCAGCTGCAGGTAGGAATCCTCACACCAGTGAACAAAATCAGCAACTACTGGGCCGTGGCCACTCTCACCATCCTGGAGGAGACTGACAACAACTGAATGATCAGCATACTTTATAATGCGTCTGTTGTCATGTCTGTTCCAACACATGTTTGTGTACAGGATGAAGAGTAGTGGTGACAACACACACCCCTGAGGAGAGCCAGTAGAAGAACACTTTTGGTCAGACAATGTACCATTGACCCTTACTCTCTGTGTCCTGTTGGTTAAAAAATCCAGAATCCAACCCACGAGATTATTACTCAAATCAAATTGTTGCAGGAGCCTTTCAACTAAAATATGAGGTTGGATTGTATTAAAGGCGGAAGAAAAGTCCACAAATAAAAGCCTGGCGTGCGTCCCATTAAAATCCAGATGTTTAAAAAGCATGTTAAACAGAGTGACAGTGGCATCCTCCACTCCTCTGTGAGGCCTATAGGCAAACTGCAAAGGATCCAATGCATGCTCAGTCTGCTTTAGGACCTCAAATCTGACCAGTTTTTCATTAAAATTGAGGTCAAAGCAACTGGTCTAAAATCATTTACCGTTTTAGGACAGCTGGATTTTGGAACGGGGACAACCACGGCATCTTTCCAGATCTTAGGCACACGTTGTGTCTGTAAGGACTTATTGAAAATATAGTGAAACACAGGACTCAGTTCATGTGCACAGGACTTTACCAAGCGCCCACATCAGGGCCCTGACTTTTGTTCACTTTTACAGCACAGAACGCCCTTTTAACATCCTGTACCTCAATGTTAAAGTGCTGATTGTCTTTGACTTTCTGTTTCAAATCTTGGGTTTCTGTGCTAAAATCAAAGGAATCAAAACGACCATAAAAACAATTAAGAGCATTAGCCAGCTCTGTGTCTGAACTAAAACCATCTAAAAACACACAATTACTGCGCTCTGTGCTCTGAAGGCCTGCAATAGTTTTCATACTGGCCCAGGCTGAACCAAGCTTCTTTGTTGCCATCTTGCTTTCCAACTCTGATTTATAATTCTGTTTTGCTTTTAAAATGTCGGCCTTCAGCTCTTTTGTGGCTACCTGTAGCTCAGAAACATCCCCATGTTTAAAGGCAAGTGCTTTCCTCTGTAAGCAGGATTTAACTGATTTTGTAACCCATGGCTTGTTGTTGGGATATATTTTGACACGTTTACGTGGAACGATCATGTCTCTGCAGAAAGCCATGTATGAGCATGTCCCATCCACTAAAGAGTCCAAATCTTCTCCACAGGTGAGCGTGAACACCTCCCAGTCCGTACAGTTAAAGCATTCCTGGAGGTAGTGCACTGAATCCTCTGTCCACACGTTTATGTCTCTGGTCTTCGCCTTGCCTCTTCTGAGAGCAGTTTTATATGTGGGCAGCAAATGTACACAGTTGTGATCTGAGGATCCTAAAGGAGGAAGGGGAAGAGATTTAAAGGTAGCACAGGTCCAATGTCTTTTTTCGCCTGGTTGGGCAGGAGACATACTGATAAAAGTTTTTTTAAGTGTCTTCTTTAAAGACACATGGTTAAAATCCCCAATGATAAAATTTGGAGCCTCTGGGAAAATCGACTGCAACCGCTGTACCACATCAAAGACGGTGCTGGAGGCGGAGGCAGCATCTGCCCTCGGGTGAATGTACACAGTTGTGATGAAAAGGTGGGGGAACTCGCGGGGCAGGTAAAAGGGGCGTAGTGACACGGACAGAAGCTCCACATCTGGTGTACAGATGTGCTCTCTGACCGTGACAGATGTACAGTACTGTTTATTAATATACAAACATACGTCGCCCCCCGACGTTTCCCCGTTACCTCCTCCTGCCGATCTGAGCGAAGTGGGGCTCCAAAGCCGTCAATCCACAGGTCCGCATCCTGGTCATGCGCAGTAAGCCACGTCTCCGTGTAAGCCATGACACAGCAGTTCTTGAAATCCTTCTGATATCATACATTTCCTTGAATTTCATCCACTTTATTTCTCAGGGATTGTACGTTCCCCATAATAATGGAAGGAAGAGGAATGCGGTTAAGCTGACGCCTCCTCAGGTTTAATCTTACGCCGCCATGCTTTCCGCGTTTCCTCTTCTTGTCTCTCTTTTCATTGCTGTGTCCATGAAAATCTCTTAAATAAAGTCTGGCAGTTGCGGCACAGACTGAAACACAGATGCTGCACTAAGCATGTTTAAATGCAGTCACATTTCTCTGGAATGCTGCGTTCTTCCCGGCACGATCGCGATCGTGCTTCCTTCCAAGACAAAGAGCCGGTAAGAAAGAAACAACAGTGCAAAAACAAGAAGGAAATCTATACTGATGGAACCAGGGAGCTCTTCGTTATATAGTCCACAAACATTCAAGGACAAAAACGGCACAGAGAATTACGTTAAAACACATTAAAGTGCATAAAAACAGAGACACAGATGTCGAACTTTTTTCACCCACTGCCGGTCGCTGCATGCGTATGCATCTTAAGGAAGTAGTGGCTAAATAAAGAAGTCTTAATTAACAGGAGTGGTGGACCATCCACCCCACAGCTGGGAGGTCATGGGTTCAAGCCCTGGCCGGGTCATACCAAAGACCATATAAAAATGGCTCTTCTCGCCTTCTAGCTTATGCTCAGCATAATAGAATGGGGGAAGGAAAAGTTGTTTGTGGCGGCGCCTTGCATGGCAGTGGCCCCTCTGATTCTAGATGTGATTACATTGTAGATAGGAGAAACATAATTTTGTTCTACTGTACATGATTGGCTGTATAGGTTGAATGACAATAAAGTTAGCTTCTTCTTCTTAATTCATCTATGTTCTTGGGTTTTATTGATGCAGCTAAAGCATTTGATAGAATTACTCATGAGAAGCTACTTATACAATTATTTTCTAGAAGTGCCCTTAAGTTTTTAATTAGAACTTTTCTGGTATGTGTAAAATGAGGCAACACTCTGTCAACTTCCTTTCATGTGAGCAACAGTGTACACCAAGGTGGAATCCTGTCCCCTATTTGTTTAATGTGCATATGGGCGATCTTTCGAGACAGTTGAATGGATGTTACACAGGCTGTGTTGTGGGTAGCTCTGTCATCAATCATCTCATGTATGAAGATGACCTGGTAATTATGAGTCCTTACAGCACTGGGCTGCAGCAGCTCACAATATGGCAGCAATCACGATATAAAATTTAATGCTAAAAAGAGTAACGTTGTGATTGTGAGAAGTAGAGAGGACGGAGAACTAGTTTTTCCTGCCTTTAACTTGTGTGACACTTCTCTTGCAACATGTAAGGAGATAAAATATCTCGGACATTTTATCACAGATGATCTGCAAGATGACGGAGATATCTACAGGCAGTATTGTAAGCTGTATGCCCAAGCCAAAATGTTGCTGAGAAAGTTCAGTATGTGCTCTGTAAATATTAAAGGTTCTCTATTCAATGCTTACTATACTCCTCTTTATACTGCACATTTGTGGTGGAGCTACAAGAGAGGTAGCATGCGAAGGCTCATTGCGGCCTACAGCAATGCACTGAGGTTGCTTCTTCAGCTACCCAGACAGCACAGTGCCAGTCAGCTGTTTGTGACCTGGGGTGTCCCTAGGTGTGAGGCATTACTGAGAAATCTAATGTATAGCTTTATGTTGTTTGGGTGTTTCAGAAGTCAGCATCATATAGAGCCTAGTAAACTCCAGGAAGAGCAGCCTCAGATACTTGTCTGCTCTTAGAAGACATTGGCATAACAGCTGATACATGAACTGTCTGTAATGATGTTGAGTTGCTGTTTCATATGTGAAAGTGATTTTTTTATGTTAACCCCCCCCCCCCCCCAATTTTATATGGACCCTTTTGAGTGTCTGAAATAATAATAATGATGATGGTAAAAATAATAATAATGATGATAAGTTCAAACTATGTTCAGTTCACATCCAAGCTACAATCCAATTATATACAGAGAAGAAATTGTGATTTTTCGCCTTGTTGGCTTGTAGGCATTAGAGCACAGACCAATCATCAGAACTGAAAAAAAAAAGCTCCCAAAAAGCCACTAACTGCTGAATCCAGGTCAGCAGTGATTGAAAGAAGCAGTTTATTGATGGCAGGAAAATAAAAGTGTTTACCAAAATCCTCATTCAGGGGCAGTCCAGCAAATCAAGAGCGCCTATCAATAAAGCCAAACAGCCACAAACAATTGCGCTTGGATGTCCACTTCCACGTTTGTCACAGCAGGCCTTCAAAATCGCAGACCTCCTCCTGCCCAAACAAAACTGCTCTTCCATCATCTCCCAGGGTCTTTACCCTTCCCTCTCTCAGTATACAATTACGTGCAGAAACAGACAGAAACGTGGTTAGTCACAGGTGTCGTCTTGTTACTTACTTCTGCTAAGAAGCTGCAGGTTCCGGACCTCTTCCTGGACCTGTAGCTGCAGGACTTGTTGGAGGACCTCCTGTCTCAGGGTCTCCTGGACAATTCCCATCCTCTCTAACTTTTCCCCATTCAAACGCAGCAATGCCCGCCCTGCCAAAAGCAGACATGAATAAAAAAAGTTTCTCTGTTAAGTTAGAAGAAAATTAAATCAATTGCATCGAAATTCTGTGGTAAAATGATTTATATACATACAAAAGGTCAGTGTAGAAAATGTATTAATCTATTTTATTTTAATACAATAATTCCAACTGTGGTCAATTACGTATATTGACATTTATTCATCTTCCTTTTATTAGGAAGGAAAACACTTTAATAGTTTCATATTGCCATACACACAGGTGGGTATATTAGTAACATTTACTCAAGTACATGTACTCAAGTAACTTTTCACAAAACTGCACTTTAGTGAGTAGTTTTATTGTAGGTATTGATACCTTTGATACCTTACTGATACCACTTTTTCACTTTTCAAGAAAAAAATGTACTTTCACCCAAGTTTTACTCTGAATTATTTTTGGTTTTACTGCTCTGAAAACTGGTTTTATTTTATTTTATTCTAGTGTGTTTTATGTTAATGAGGTCTGTTCTTGCTCAGGAAATATTCAAATTATATCCCCTTTACACAGGGGTGGAGATCACTGGGAGATCGCTGAGTGATGCCAAAATGGCCAGACCTCCACACAATCTTTCCGTGATTGGAGATCGATGAGATCTTTGAGCTCTCCTTGACCGCTCAATAATCTCACCAATCTCTGGATAACCCCTCAGTGATCTCTCCTGGTTTCTCAGCGATTTCTATTGGTCTCTCACCCCCCATCTCACTGAGCTGCAAATGTTGGCGAAAGTGACACATTTGGGCTTTCGTCAAGGTTTGTCAGGGTTCTTCAAAGGTTGCCAAACAGTTAAACAGTTGCAAACGTTTGCAAATGGTTGTAACACATGTTGCTACAGTTCTTTTGGTTCGCCAAGTAGTGAACACTAGCAGAGAACTGCTAGATGGTCTGACTGATAGTTTGGGGTTTTATTATGTGTACACTCTGAACAAAATTTACATGTCTCCCAGTCCATGCTTTTCCTATATGTGTGTTTATGTTTTCTGAAGTCTGGAATGTATTAAAATAAAACACACAAGATTTCAGAGCATTTACTCCTTGGACTACCACCTGCTGTCATTTAGACCACAGCTGATCATGGCTATGACCATATAAGGAATAATGCCCATATAAGGAGTGTTTCAATTTCCAGGGATGCTTTTTTAAAAAAATTTTGTTGTTTTCCTCCTAATATAACATTATATATCCTGATCTGGGAGAAACAACAAGAGAGAAGAGCGAGAGGAATTATCATTTTATTCCCCAGATAACAACAAACAAATATGTCATACTTTACCTCTCAGGGCAGAGAAAAACAGACCCACGCACCAACTGCAGTTTGTGGAATTTAATAACAAAAACACAAAGTTCCAAAAAGTGCACAAACACAAAATCCAAATGCAGATAATAAGGTAACTTACACGCAGGAAAGAATTTGGAATAAACTCACCAGAGCGGGGAAAGGGCTCTGGTGGTGAGGAGAAGGAATCACTATCAAGACTGCGGCAGTAATGAAAAGAAAAATGCAGTCCTTAAATAAGGTCAGAATAAACAACATAAGTAATGACAGGTGTGGGCTCATATGAGCGGGCAAAAAGGTAACAATGAATAATGATTGGGATCAGCTGGAAGTAATGAGAGGAAAGCACACCGGCTTGCAGCTGACAGGGCTACGCCCACACGGGGTACCAATCAGGAAATGCCCTGACAGCTGTCAACCTCAATAATAAGGAGTAGAAATAAAATGTAAACAAGTACAACTGAGAAATAGGTACCAATAATACAGAATCAGAATATAGTAGAACTAAGACATAAACAGGAAAATAAAAAACAAGCAGGGATAACAAAACCCAAAAGGCACAAAAATATAACATATATATATAAATACAGAGATTCTAAATTGTCCTTAGGTATGACTGTGAGAGTGAATGGTTGTCTGTCTCTCTGTGTTGGCCCTGCGATGGACTGGCGATCTGTCCAGGGTGTACCCTGCCTCTTGCCCAAAGATGCTGGGATAGGCTCCAGCCCCCCATGACCCAAAAAGGATTAAGCGGAAGAAGATGGATGGAAAAAGCCACGAGACTGAGCCTGGCGGAACTTACGGAGCTCAGCTCGTGACAAAATATGGACAGAGAAAAAACTCTGAACAGACTCCAAGCCTGAACCTCTGCGAAAAAAAAGCTCACTGTCCGCTGACACATCTGTTAGTAGGCCTATGTCCACTCCAAGTAGGAAGGGCTACTACACAGACATTATTTTGTGAATACAAATTGATTTAGTATACAGTGGGGCAAAAAAGTATTTAGTCAGCCACCAATTGTGCAAGTTCTCCCACTTAAAAGATGAGAGAGGTCTCCAATTTTCATCATAGGTATACCTCAACTATGAGAGAAAAAATGAGAAAAAAAATCCAGAAAATCACATTGAAGGATTTTTAATGAATTAATTGGTAAATTCCTCGGTAAAATAAGTATTTGGTCACCTACAAACAAGCAAGATTTTTGGCTCTCACAGACCTGTAACTTCTCCTTTAAGAGGCTCCCCTGTCCTCCACTCGTTACCTGTATTAATGGCACCTGTTTGAACTCGTTATCAGTATAAAAGGCACCTGTCCACAACTTCAAACAGTCAGACTCTAAACTCCACTATGGCCAAGACCAAAGAGCTGTCAAAGGACACCAGAAACAAAATTGTAGACCTGCACCAGGCTGGGAAGACTGAATCTGCAATAGGTAAGCAGCTTGGTGTGACGAAATCAACTGTGGGAGTAATTATTAGAAAATGGAAGACATACAAGACCACTGATAATCTCCCTCGATCTGGGGCTCCACGCAAGATCTCACCCCGTGAGGTTAAAATGATGACGAGAACGGTGAGCAAAAATCCCAGAACCACACGGGGGGACCTAGTGAATGACCTGCAGAGAGCTGGGACCAAAGTAACAAAGGCTACCATCAGTAACACACTACGCCGCCAGGGACTCAAATCCTGCAGTGCCAGACGTGTCCCCCTGCTTAAGCCAGTACATGTCCAGGCCTGTCTGAAGTTTGCTAGAGAGCATTTGGATGATCCAGAAGAGGATTGGGAGAATGTCATATGGTCAGATGAAACCAAAATAGAACTTTTTGGTAAAAACTCAACTTTTCGTGTTTGGAGGAGAAAGAACACCATACCTACTGTGAAGCATGGGGGTGAAAACATTATACTTTGGGGCTGTTTTTCTGCAAAGGGACCAGGACAACTGATCCGTGTAAAGGAAAGAATGAATGGGGCCATGTATCGTGAGATTTTGAGTGAAAACCTCCTTCCATCAGCAAGGGCATTGAAGATGAAACGTGGCTGGGTCTTTCAGCATGACAATGATCCCAAACACACCGCCCGGGCAACGAAGGAGTGGCTTCGTAAGAAGCATTTCAAGGTCCTGGAGTGGCCTAGCCAGTCTCCAGATCTCAGCCTCATAGAAAATCTTTGGAGGGAGTTGAAAGTCCGTGTTGCCCAGCGACAGCCCCAAAACATCACTGCTCTAGACAAGATCTGCATGGAGGAATGGGGCAAAATACCAGCAACAGCGTGTGAAAACCTTGTGAAAACTTAAGATAAGATAAGATAAGATAAGCCTTTATTAGTCCCACAACGGGGAAATTCCAGAATTGCAACAGCACAGGGATAGCAACACTCAGAGCAACAATCAGAAGGCAAGAAAAAAAACAAGCAAGCAAGAGCAGCTAATATACATATGTACATATTACTATAAAATATATATATATACACACACACAGACACACAGTGCAGAGCATTGTAGCTGGATGGAATAAATATATGAATATGTAAACACACAGTGTGGAGCATTACTAAGGCCAAACTTACAGAAAATGTTTGTTTAAGGCCAAACTTACAGAAAATGTTTGGCCTCTGTCATTGCCAACAAAGGGTATATAACAAAGTATTGAGCTGAACTTTTGTTATTGACCAAATACCTATTTTACCGAGGAATTTACCAATTAATTCATTAAAAATCCTTCAATGTAATTTTCTGGATTTTTTTTTCTCATTTTGTCTCTCATAGTTGAGGTATACCTATGATGAAAATTGGAGACCTCTCTCATCTTTTAAGTGGGAGAACTTGTACAATTGGTGGCTGACTAAATACTTTTCTTCCCCACTGTATATGTAAACAAATGAAATTACCCTCGTGTGTGCTCGAGTCTCTGTGACACTGTTGAGGCCTGCATCATCTACAGGTAGAATAACTGTAAAGCAACTATGACTATTATTATAACTCAAACATGAATAGAAAGAAAGCAAAGACAAAAATAATAATATCAATCCAACAAACCTCAAGAGAACTAATAGAAACCATAACTCTCCTGATGAGCACTTGCGCACTGTCTCCAGATGAAGGTAAGACTCACTATATTTTCATGCTGATTTAAAAAATACAGTGTAAATATTTCGCCAAAGTGTGTGTGGTCGATGTTTGTGTTTTGCCGCCTGGTGCTCATGTGAGCAGGGAAGAGGTGGGAAGCTTTTGCCCCAGCTGTGCGCCATACATTTTGTCTGTGTGCTGAGTTGAACCAGGCAGAGTTATATTGTGTTTTGTGCTCTGTATTAAGTGTTTCTTTATATAATTTGGATTATATTAGGGAGATGTTGGTAGTTTATATTTTATTTTCCTCTCACTGACACAAGAGGAAAATTTCAGAAAGTGTGAAATTTAAAAGAAAAAAAGTTCAACATTTCCAAATAAAAAGTTGCAAATTTATGTACAGTGGTGTGAAAAAGTGTTTGCCCCCTTCCTGATTTCTCATTTTTTGTATGTTTCATCAAACAAATTTAAATATTAGACAAAGATAACACAAGTAAACGCAAAATGCAGTTTTTAAATGAAGGTGTTTATTATTAAGGAAAAAAAAAAAATCCAAACCTACATGGCCCTGTGTGAAAAAGTGATTGCCCCCTAAACCTAACAACTGGCTGGGCCACCCTTAGCAGCAACAACTGCAATCAAGCGTTTGCGATAACTGGCAATGAATCTTTTACAGCACTGTGGAGGAATTTTGGCCCAATCTGTGGTGATTCGCTCTGCCTGCCTGTTGACTGATTCTCCACAGCTGCGTGCACACCTGCTCTCATCATCACCTGGACTATTTAAGCTGTGCTGCCCTCAGGTCTGCACGGAGTCGTCTTTCTCCCTGGTCTGATGAGACCGTATCTACACTTTGTCACTTGCCGAGATTATTCTCAACCTCACCGTTCTCCGGAGGCTACTCCTCTCCCACCTCGCCTTCCTAGAGAAAAACCTTCAACTTGTCGTCCTCTTGGGAGTTCCACTCCCCGACGCCAAGTAAGCCATTATCATCACTTTCATCTCTCCACTCTCGCTCCCCTATGCACAGGTGGAAATCCGTGGTGGCGGACCTCCTCCACCTGGCGGCGGACCGAATACTCTTTGCACCTCTTCACTCCATCAACCTTTCCCCTTGCAACCAGGGCTGAAGATGCTGTCTTCCTGGCCGGAGCCTTCGGGACTGAACCTGAGCTAATCACCAACTCACCAACAGTAAGACTAACAATACTGCACAGTTCCACCAGGGTGTGGTTACTAATTCCCCTGTCTTTGCTTCTCCATAGGGTTGCCAGGCTGTACGGTGCTCTGCTCGCCCCGGCTGCTATATTCACATACACACTCATACACCCAAACACACATTACATGATAAAGATAATTGAGTTGATTTCTGGGTCTGGGTCTGCCTTCTGGGTCTGCAAACATGTCACACTCATCTTTGCAGAATTGTTGTAATTTAGCCACATTGGAGGGTTTTCGAGCATGAAAGGTCATACCACAGCATCTCAATTGGATTCAGGTCAGAACTTTGACTAGACCACTCCAAAATCTTCATTTTGTTATTCTTAAGCCAGTCAGAGGTGGACTTGCTGGTGTGTTTTGGATCATTGTCCTGCTGCAGAACCCAAGTGTGCTTCAGCTTGAGGTCACGAACAGATGGCTGGGAATTCTTCTTGAGTATTTTTTGGTAGACATCAGAATTCATGGTTCCATTTACCACAGCAAGTCTTCCAGGTTATGAAGCAGCAAAACAGCCCCAGACATCATACTACCACCACCATATTTTACTGTTGGTATGATGTTCCTTTTCTGAAATGCTGTGTTACTTTTATGCCGGCTGTAATGGGGGACACACCTTCCAAAAAGTTCAACTTTTGTCTCGTCAGTCCACAGAGTATTTTCCCAAAAGTCTTGGGGATCATCAAGATGTTTTCTGGCAAAGCTGAGAGGAGCCTTTTTGTTCTTTTTGCCCAGCAATGGTTTTCGTCTTGGAACTCTGCCATGCAGGCTATTTTTGCCCAGTCTCTTTCTTATGGTTGAGTCGTGAACACTGACCTTAACTGAGGCAAGTGAGGCCTGCAGTTCTTTGGATGTTGTTGAGGGGTCTTTTGTGACCTCTTAGATAAGTCGTCGCAACGCTCTTGGGGTAATTTTGGTTGGCCGACCACTCCTAGGAAGGTTCACCACTGTTCCATGTGTTCGCCACTCGTGGATAATGGCTCTCATTGTGGTTCGCTGGAGTCCCAAAGCTTTAGAAATGGCTCTATAACTTTTATCAGACTGACAGTTCTCAATTACTTCGCTTCTCATTTGTTCCTGAATTTCTTTGGATTGCAGCATGATGTCTAGCTTTTGAGGATCTTTTGGTCTACTTCACTTTGTCAGGCAGGTCCTTTTTAAGTGATTTCTTGATTGAGAACAGGTGTGGCAGTAATCAGGCCTGGGCGTGGCTAGAGAAATTGAACTCAGCTTTCCAAAGATGTGATAAACCGTAGTTAATTTATGTTTTAACAGAGGGGGGCAATCACTTTTTCACACAGGGCCATGTAGGTTTGGATTTTTTTTCCCCTTAATAATAAACACCTTCATTTAAAAACTGCATTTTGTGTTTACCTATGTTATCTTTGTCTCATATTTAAAATAGTTTGATGATCTGAAACATTTAAGTTTGACAAACATACAAAAAAATGAGAACTCAGGAAGAGGGCAAACACTTTTTCACACCACTGTATATATCACAAAATGTCTCAAATTTATGAGAAAAAAGTTGCCAATTTACAAGAAATTAACACAGATTCATACAACTGAAGTAAACCAACCAACATATAACATTTAAAAAAAAGATTATCTGTTGTTTGGACATGATTATTAGGGAAGGAATTGCCATTCATTTGCTAAATATATATGTAGAAACAGCATTCCTAGTAGCTCTATATTGTTTGTAGAGCATAAATGATATTTTGTTGTTCTTGTTAGCATAGTATATTGTCACGAGCCGAGCTGGCTTGGCTTCCCCCGGCTCGGCCTCGATCTCTCTGTGGGTTTTGGTTTCACTGTTTAGGTACAGTTTGTGTATTGTTGTACTTATTCCTTAGCCATAGCCACTGCCTGACCGGCAGTTGTTAGTCAGCCTCGGTGACCTACTTTCTCCCATGCTGTTGACAGTCTGTCGGTCCAGCCACGCCCCCTTGCTCTCCCTCTGGTTCTATCAGCTGTTCCCAGCCCCGGTAATTTTCTTTCCCGCGTCTTGCCCAGGTGTGCCCAATTTGTGTGGCCAGCAGTGTTTGTATTTAAGCGGCTCTTCGCTAGACAAATGCAGCTGGACCACTGTACGTGTTAAATGGTTGTTCTCTGCCATTTGACAGTCACGTCCCGAAGGATTATTTGTGTGTGTGCTCGCAGTCAGACTTGGACGACTTGGACTGTTCCTGCATGGTGAGTAAGAGCTTCTCTGTGTTTCTGTTTGCAGTTGTGCTGCGATGCTTGTCTGTAGCGTTTCCTCTGGCAGCACAACTGCTACGCTCCGGCACTGCTGCCCGGCTCTTCTCCCGTACCAGTCGAGCGTCCTTGAGAACTCTAAGTTTATCTGAGCATTTTGTCCTGTCTGTTTTTGTGGCCATGGTGCACAGTGGTCTGCCTGCTGCACGCTATTTGGGTGAGCCATTATGTGCACAACTGTTCCATTTCTGTAAGTCTTTACTTTTTGAACCGTGTGTTGTCAATAAATGTGTGTTTGGTGTAACCCTGCACATAAATCCTCATTCCTCCTTCTCTTCCTCCATACGCTGTGGAAAAGCGCACGGGGAAGTTTATGACAGCATATTAGTACACTTAAAATATAATGTAAAATAAGAAAACTCCCTCTACATTTTTCAAGACATCTTTAGGTTCAAGTGAACTTTTTGTTTTTAGATCTTTACATTTTTATATAGTTTTCTATAAATTCTTAAACATTGATGATACCATAGACCACATTTTGTGTTGTATCAGTGTAATAAATGGCCTGACTTGTTTATTTCAAATTACATTACATAATTTACATGCTACATTGTAACATGCTTATTTAGTTCCTAAATATTGCTGCAACCCCCACTGAGAAACTCACTCAACCGGGAGATTTAGATAGTTAAGTTTTACTACAGATTTTGGAGGTTAACCCTGGGAGCACACACATTTAACATACCATTACCCACAATAAACAACTTTTACAACCAAGCTGCTCTCACACAAATAGAGGGAAACATGAAGAGGTTATAGAGGTACAGCACTGTGGGCAGGTCCTTCAAAGATGCAGGGAGAAGAGGAATCACTCAAACCTGCAGCAGCTCTGTACAATACCCAAATTATGATTAGACACATTACTCATAAACCTTCCTCTCCATATCACTCCCACTTCCACGCCCTGAACACTTGCAGATGCTTTACATATCTATCTTTTTCTTTTTTTATGTATTGGTACTTTTCAGCATGTTCTAGAGGGAAAATGCTGTGCAGGTTATTTATGCACGCACATCTAATTTTCGTCTAATTTTGGTCCTCCCTCGTACTCTCACTCTGATATTATTTACTGTTCCTTGATTTGCCCACCCCAACTAGTGAGCACACAAAGGAAGAAGAAAGGGAATTCCATGAAAGAGAGAATTAAATAAACAGAGGAGGGAGAAAATTTGTTTCTTGTATTCTTTTTTTTTTTTGAAAGACAGTCCTTGTGTAGGTCTTTTTTGACCCACAGTGGACCCAAAGTCTCTAAAACCCAACTGTTAAGAAAAAAAAAAAAACTTACAAGTGGGTAACTTATTACATTTTCTCAAGTACTCAACTTCTTTACAAAAAGTACTTTACTGAGTAGTATACGTTTTACTCTTACTTGAGTATATTTATGAAACAAAACCTGTACTTTAACTCAACCACAGTTGGTCATGGTCTTTGAGTTATCTTTGATTTTAAACGGAGTTAAGTTTTCTCTCATCACCTCTGAAATGATTACCTACCCAAGGAGGAAATGTAATCGATGCGGTCTACTTGCCTGTCAGCAGGATTACGCAAAAACCACTAGATGGATTTTGATGAAATTTTCACCAGAGGTGGCCCTTGGCCGAAGGATGAACCCATTAGATTGTGAAGGTCATCCATGACATATGCCTCCACCAAAGCCCTCTCTTGCAATGTACTGACAGACGGTGGTACAGAGGGATGAAGGTAAGGACAGATGGACGGACGAAGGAAAGAAGGAAGGGACAGAGCCTTGGCAGACGTATGCACACTCTGAGCGCCCTCTAGTTGTTCTTACATTCTGGCTCAGCAAATAATTAAATTATTATCATTTACTGTTCCTGTATACAGTATGATTTGGATTACATTAGAGTGCAGATTTCAGATTTTCCACAGACTAAAACATTTAACAGAAAAAACCTCCCAAATTGATGACAATGAAGTTGCACATTTTCAAGAAAACTTTTCAAATTTATAAATAACTAAATGCATTCAGAGAGCGTATACCTCTATCAAGGCCCTATTTTGCAACGTTAAAGAAAGTGAAAAAGTGACGCAGAATCCTAATATTAACAGGTTCATCTAGCCCAAGGGCCACCTCTGGTGAAAATTTCATTTAAATCTGACCAGTAGTTTTTGCATAATCCTGCTAACAATCAGCCAGACAAACCAACAGGAATACATTAGCTTCTTGGTGGAAGTAAAGATTGCAAATTGAGAAGAACAGAGTTGCAAAATCATGCGTAAAAAGGTTTACACACGTGTGTAAAAGTTACAAACTTATAAACAAATTATGAAGTCATCATTTATAAGAAAAATTTCAGAAATTAAGATGAAAAACTCAAATTATTGGGAAAATCATCACCTTATGAGAAAAAAAGTCTCAATTTTATAAGAAAAAAACCCTAAATTTTATGAGAATAGTAAAGTTGGCCATCACTAAGTAACCTTTTCAAAAAGATACTTCCTTTGTATTTGTCTTTGAGTAACTAATGTCATAAGGTAATCCTACTTTTACTTGAGTACAGTCTCTGGCTGCTCTACCAATCTCTGCATGCATTAAACTGTATTTTTACCGACACAGTCAGAGCAATAAAAGCAAATTATAAGGTACTTACTGTACCTTTGTGTAATCTAAACCAATACAAGACAGCTTAGAAAAATGGCTGGGATACTGTATCATTTGTTTTTTCAGAAGATCAGAACAGTTCCACATTATTTCAATTCATGGTCCACATCTTAACACTGCATGACTCACCTGACTCAACCCCAACACTGATGTACTACCCCAGTCCAAATGCTACTCTGCATGTACATGTATGTACCTAACCTTGGGAGGTAACCAATATGACTTCATTAAAGAGATGCGCCCAAATATCTCGGGCAATTTACTGTCTACTTTTGCAAACGAATGCTTTGATTCTTTGCAAAAATGCCTGGTTAACTTTAAATCAATGGCATTTTATAGGAGAAGATAGATGATTAGATGGCATATCGGAAAGCAGTAACAATCAGATTTTCTTTTTTAATCACTTCCCATCTTTTTGATATATGATATACAGTATAGCTCTCAGAGGAACTAGACAAGCCAAATGAAAAGCGAACTGTCAGCCGGTCCTTGCTTTACAGCCAGATGGGCTGGAACAATAGAGACAAAAGCTGCCTCTACTGTGGGTATGGCTCCACTTCCTGGGAGAGAACGCCATGACAAACCAGTTAGCCGATATAATGGCTGAATAGATGGTGTGTTTGCGGTGCATGCGCATGCACACCAATGTTGTTTAAAGGCAGATTATTTGTCTCTTCTCAGACTCCAGGTGCTCTCTCCCTACACGCTGAGCCCCAAATTTATGTGAACTCAACACACCTGTAGATGCAACAATAATTTTCTATTTTTTTTCACATGCACAGACTTACACACACTTGTCTGTGTGTGTGCACTCATCAACCTCTTTACCTCATCTCCAAAAAAGCCCTCTCATGTGTGCTTGCCAACAGCTCGACTGGCATGTCCTAGAAATACCACTGCCCTTGCTCTGTGAATGTGTGTGTGTGCTCGTTTGCGTGTGTGAGTGTGTGTGTGTGTACACAAACGAGACAAAGCAGATGAATGGAGCTCAAATCAATTCCCCTCAGACAGACTTAATACAGCTCCTAATAATTGCCTGCAGATAGGGAAAGTATGCTGTCAAAAGGAGAAAAGAGACACAAAAACAAAAGCTGTTTCAATGGAGATCGCTTCTCTCAATTTGGCTTCAAAATAAATTGCTTATTAGCAATGCCTCTGGGCAAATGGGGACGCTGTTGTGCCTCGGCTGGGACAATAACCACTCTTTAAGCAATCTGAAAAAGAATCCCTGAGATGGGAAGGTAAAGACTTCCTTTAAAAAAAAGAAAAAAGCTTATAAGTATACAGCTGTGACAACAGACTAATTCAGCTAAAGTCTATAGGGTATCACAAGTGTACACGCCTGTCATCAGCGTCAACTGTGTAGCTACATTTAGTGTTTAACCATCATTTTCTCAATTTCATGCTCAGTTTATGTTCTACTATTGGATGTTCTCACTGTATCTCACCCAGTCTAGTCCATTCATCATGCACACCTGTTATAAAAGTGCAATTTTCACTGGAATACGCTTACCTTGATAAGGAAGAAAATGGAATCAGTGGAGATACACTGTACAGAAGATGAGATGCAATTCAGTCTGTAAGATGAATCCTAAATGTAGTCTAGCTTGCTTTATGATCAGATTTTAGAAATGGCCCATTTTTGGCTTCCTCTCCTAGTTTGGGCTGAATGTAGCAAAATAAGTTCATCAATAAACAAAGCACAAAAAGGAAACAACTGATGTAAATAAATGCATCAGAATGAACTACTCTGAGAATTTAATGTGATAAATGGCGTTCACTTATATAGCGCTTTTTCTCATATCTGGATGACCAAAGCCCTTTACAGATCCTGTTATCTACCCATTCACACACTGATGGCGGCGGAACGGCCATGCAAGGGGCTGGCCTGACCCACCAGGAGCAACTGGGGCTTCAGTGTCTTGCTCAAGGACACTTTGACATGCAGATTTCAGAGAGCGGGAATCAAACCACTGTAATGCTACATCTGAGTTCCAATATACATGAACGGTCTCTGTGAACAGGAGACCTCCAACTCATCCTGTTTCCTAAATAACTTTTATCATAAATTCCCGAGGAACACTTAGCCTCACGCAGTTTTATGTGCTAAATAGCCATTTGATACAAGCCAGAAGACATCCACTACATTCCTGAGACCTTCTACCATTATCCAAGGGCCAACAGTGCCCCCTTCTGTTCAACTCAGGAACATGTTGGATCTAATCAACATTGGGATTGTGTTTTATCTGCCTAAAATAATCCTCTCTCCTCAAGACTGATATTTTTCCAGGAAATACTGCTCAGAACACTGTTGAAGATGACCACCTATGTGTTGGACAATGATGGGTTTGAAATGTTTCATTAATCATTGATTTTAAATGTATTGCATGTCTGAAAATGTTTAAACGAGTTCTAAAAGTGCACGATCACTGGAAGTAGTCATGAAAGTTAGTCATGAATCACTGAAGTTAGCTTAGATTTTATATGTAAGTATATAATGTGAATTTCACAGTTAATATGTGTTTGTCGTTTAAAAACTTATGCCAGTAATCTGACTGGTACCAGCCAATCACCAGGCCGTTTCTGTTGGACGACACCCCCTTTCATTCTATTGGTCAGTTACAGACAAAGAACCTTTTTATGATTGAACGAGAGCCCATTCAAATTGCCCACGATAACTGATAATTGGTTCTTCCTGCTGCCAGTCATATGTTAGGACCACAGAATTACTCAGCCTTTGAGTGTGTGAATTTGCGTGCCCCCAGTGGCAGAGCGCGGCATTGTGCCTGTCGTCTCACTCTCACATGATCGCTGCATTGGGGATTTGTACTGATTTATACTGATTTGCCAGTTTCAAAAGGTGGCAGACATCCGTTGGAGGACTCAGTGGATGACACGTAATACACCAACAAAGAAGAACTCCTCATTTCCTTTTCCTGTTTTTAGCATTTTAGGCCAGAAAGCTAATATGTCCGCGATCGGTCACCGTCACTTTTATTGGTTTTGTACACGGAAGATAGCCGCGGGATACAAGCGAAATTTATGTGGGATAATCATAAGACTTTGTAGATGTGGTAGAGACTTTAAATGACTGACAGAACTCAAAATAACAACCATGATGGGTGAAAACGCAGCGACCACGCCAGCCAGCCAGCCAGCCAGCCAGCCAGCCCCCCTTTGTCAAAAGAAAGTGAGAATTTTCTGGGTTTTTTTGTGTGTTTTTTATATTGTACTGATTTCTTGTTTATATACTTTGAAGATAAGGTGATGAGGTACCTCTGTACAAAAAACGGTGTCAAAAGACTGAACCATTCTTTGTGTAAATATGTCCAAAGTCCAGTTTTGACTGAGTTATGGAATTTAAAGAGGTGCCGTGATATTATGCAAATTAGATGCGTAAACTTATTCCTATCTGAAACTTTGGATCATATTTTACATCTTTCTAATTGACAGTAAGCCATTATCTCTTACCACTTTCAAGTTATAGCCCTGGAAATCTGAACTATTTTATTGACAAAAAATATTTACCACTCTTGACCACTAGGGTTTATGTCGCAATTCAGCGACAGACACAAAGAGTTAAGGGTGAAATGCCCTAGTAGTTCAGTTGTCTTTCGTTTGTCTTGCAGTTAAGTTCTTTCTGTTCTCTCTGAAGTCTTTTGTCTCTTCTGTGTGCGTTTTTTCCCTCTGGTATCTGAGGAGGGATCATCCTTTCTTGTTGAGCTCAACACCTCTTACTTGGAGTAAAACTCCAAAATTCAGTTTTCCCCTCTCCTCAGACACCGTGTTTATTCTGCCAATCTTTTTCCTTAACTCACCATTAAAGTAGACTGATAGTGATTTTTGAACTTTTTTCCTCGAGCCTGTCTCACCCACGTACCACAACGTCGGAAGAACTAGGATTTCATGGGTGAAACTGTTTTACATCCATTTTTCCTTCAGCCTGTGGTTCTTGTCGGCTGGTGGATATCCCAAAGTTGCGGGCCAGGGAAGAACCTGTTGCCTAGGAGAAGACATCACCTGCCCCGGGGGCTAGCCGCCCACTCTACTGCCGGCTCCACACTACGGACCCCAGCTGCTGAGTCTGTAAGCTAGAACTGCTGCAACAATTGGGAGTACCGCGGGCAGTCCCCGCCCCCCCCCCTTTGTCATCTGCTGACATTCACCAAAGATCATTGCTGAACTCTGAAGACACAGCTGTTCGTAAGCCAGACTCCAACTTTCTATTTGCTGGGCTAAATGTGATGTCTAATCCTAACTGAATATGACCAATTTTTCAGGTTAAAAGTTAGTCCATAAGCTACGATAGGAGCTATAAAGCTGAAGGAAAAATAATATTCTCCTTTTCAATAACCTCCGTTTTTTTGTAGAGTAGGCTTTTTTTGAGTAGGCTTTCTTTGTAGGTCAGGCTGGTGAAGTCACTGGATCGTCACTTCCTTGTGGTAACGTATCGTCACTTCCTGTTTTGCTGTCTGTCTGTGTGGTTTGCTCTCCTCACTCTCCTGAGCTTTGGGTTAGCCACTAGCGATGGCTACTAGCTCTCCTTCCTCTCCTCCTCTGGTGTGCTCTCTCTGTCAGATGTTTAGCTACACCTCTGCCTCTTTTAGTGATAACGGTAAATGTAATAAATGTTGTCTTTTTGAGGTGCTCGAGGCGAGGTTGTCTGATTTGGAATCCCGGCTCCGCTGCATTGAAACACCGTCTGCGCCAGTTACTCTTGACGGACGCCCCTTAGCTGCAGCGGAGCTAGCTAGCTTAGGCCCCCCTGTCAGCGGTCCCCCGGCTCTCCTCAGCAGCGAGGAGACTGGGTGGGTGATGGTGAGAAGGAAGCCAGGTCGCAAAGCCTCGGTACACCACCAACCTGTTCACGTTTCTAATCATTTTTCCCCGCTCAGCGACACACCCGCTGAGGAAAAAACTCTGATCATTGGCGACTCTGTAGCCAGAAACGTGAACCTAGAGACTCCAGCGGCCATAGTCAAATGCATTCCTGGGGCCAGAGCAGGTGACATCGAGTCAAATTTGAAAATGCTGGCTAAAAGAAACTGTAAATACTCCACAATTGTTATTCACGCTGGCATTAATGACATCTGTCTCCGGCAGTCGGAAGTCACGAAACTTAATATAGAATCGGTGTGTGACTTTGCAAAAACGATGTCTGCCACTGTAGTATTCTCTGGGCCCCTCCCCAATCTGACCAGTGATGACATGTTTAGCCGCCCGTCATCCTTGAACCGCTGGCTGTCTGTGTGGTGTCCTGCAAATGACGTGGGCTACATTGACAATTGGAGCTCTTTTTGGGGAAAACCTGGTCTTATGAGACGAGACAGCATTCATCCCACTTTGGATGGTGCTTCTCATTTATCTAACAATCTGGCATCTTTTTTATCCAAATTTCCAAAACCCTGACTACTCAGAGTTGGGACCAGGAAGCAGAGTCGCAGTCTTACACACCTCTCTGCAGCTCCTCTTCATCCGCCACCCCTCAACTTAGCCCCTGTCTTCCCCATCAGAGAATCGTTGTCTGCTCCCTCCAAAGTAAATAAAAATATAATATATAAGCATCCCAAAGTGATTAAGCAAAATATTGGTAAAACTCAAATTAAACATAAAGCCTCTAAATTGAATGATTTGGCCTCTGTTCCTCCTCATAATTTAAAAATTAAATGTGGTTTATTAAATATTAGGTCTCTAACTCCCAAGTCTCTGTTAGTCCATGATCTGTTAATTGATCATCAGATTGATTTAATTTCCCTTACAGAGACTTGGTTAGGGCAAGAGGATTATGTTGGTTTAAATGAATCAACTCCCTCTGGTTATTTAAACTGTCAAAATCCCAGAAGTTCTGGTCGTGGAGGAGGAGTAGCAACAATTTACCATTCCAAATTACTAGTTAATGTAAAGCAAAAAACATGTTATAATTCCTTTGAGGGCCTGGTCCTCAGTATTGGGCACTTTAGCAATTTTAGGTTAAACCCAATTTTATTTGCCATAGTTTATCGTCCCCCATCAACCTACTCAGAATTTTTATCCGAATTTGCTGATTTCTTAGCTGATTTAGTGCTGAAATCTGATAGAATAATTATAGTAGGGGACTTTAATATACATGTGGATGTAGATAATGACTGCCTTAATGTGGCATTTAATTCAATATTAGACTCGATTGGGTTTTCTCAGAAAGTAGGAAATTCTACTCATTACCTCCACCATACATTGGACCTTGTTCTGACATATGGCATAGAAATTGAAAATCTTGTAGTGTCTCCTCATAACCCTGTACTGTCAGACCATTGTCTGTTAAGATAAGATAAGATAAGATAAGATGAGCCTTTATTTTTTTTTTCCACAATATCTTTATTGAACCTTTTTTTTTTTTTTAACAAACATGATACAAACAATCAAACACTAACACTAAAGTACTACAAAAAAAAAAAAAAAAATGCCCTAAAAACACCAACAACCACCAACAAAATCAAGTCTTCAACAATGCTCCTCTGTTTAGTCTAGACAATCCAATACATTAGTATACATATTATGTTCACCAGTTTGGAATTTACAAGGTCCACACACATCATTCACCTTCTTCTTCAAGAGTTATGTTTAAATTTTTTACATAATCAATAAAAGGTCTCCATATATTCTCAAACACAATTTCCTTTGATTTCAATATATATGTTATTCTTTCTAATGGAAGGTTTGTTAACATCTGTCTTAACCACTGAGTCACATCTGGTCTATGAGTCTTTTTCCATAATAGTGCAATACATTTTTTGGCATTAAGCAAACTGAGGTCTATGAATGTTCTTTCACTTTTATTGAAATTATGCTTTTCTGGGTACAGACCCAACAAAAACAGTTTAGGATTCAATATGATTTGTTTTGAGATTATTTTTTCAATTGTTACCCTCACCTCCTCCCAAAACATTCTTATTAATCTACATTCCCATAAACAATGAAATAGGGTTCCTTTACTTTCCATGCATTTTGTGCATGTATCTGGTATATTTTTGTTATATCTATTTAACTCCTCCGGTGTAACATACATCCGCATTAACCATTTGAAATGTATCAATTTAAGGCGTGCATTTATTGATTTGGTTTGAGCTTCTGTACAAGCCAATTCCCATTGTTCCTCTGAAATTTCAATTTGCAGATCTTCTTTCCAGTAGTTTAATCTTTTCAGTGAATTTTCACTTGAAGATAGTGTCAATGAGTTATAAAACTCTGAAATAATACCCTTTCTTTTACTATCTTTCATCATCATTTTTTCCAAGGATGAATAAATAGGTCGAGTGAGAGCTTTATTTTGATTTGATCGAATAAAGTTTCTAAGTTGAAGATATTTAAAAAAATGTGTTCTATTGAGATTAAATTTGATCCTCAGCTCTTCAAAAGACATTATGTTGTCTGCACATGGCAAATATAAATCCTGAATCTTTTGTATCCCTTTTAAATTCCATACTTTAAATACAGCGTCCGCTCTCCCTGGTTTAAAATATTGATTACCCCATATTGGACTAAATTGTGACAATAACTGTGGTTCTTTTAAATAGTTTTTAGCTTCACACCATATTTTGATCATATGCTTTACAAATGGATTTTTAACTTGTTTTTGTAATTTTTTTGCCGAATCTGAGTATATGAATATGGGAAGAGGTAAAGGTAAATTGTATGATTCCATTTCAGTCCAGTGAGGGAGATCATTTGATGAAAAATAATATGTCATAGACCTCAGTTGTGCCGACCAATAATACAACATAAAATTTGGACATTTCAGACCTCCACGATCAAATGGTAAATATAATAAAGACAAACGTAATCTAGCCCTCCTGTTGTTCCATATAAATTCCACTAACTTTTTTTTTATTCTTGAGAATAGATCTAAAGGTGGTGATAAGGGAATGTATTGAAATAAATAAAGTATTTTAGGTAAAATATTACTTTTAAGTATATTGATTCTCCCGATCATCGACATTGGTAGTGACATCCATCTCTGAGTTAACTCATTGATATCTGACATTAAGGCTTCATAGTTGACACTGGCGACTGATTCTAGCTTAGGCATAATTTGGATTCCTAAATATTTAAACTGATTTACAACATTGAATTGATTTACCTCAGGGGCTGGGTAATTTCTCTGGGTCTCATTTAGCATTAATATTGAAGATTTAGTTTTATTTATTTTATATCCTGATATTTCCCCAAAATTCTTTATTAAATTCAACAAGGTTGGAATTGATTTTTTTAGATTCGACATAAACAAAATTATATCATCGGCGTACAGGGAGATTTTATGTTCTGTTGGTCCAACTTTAATTCCATATATTTGTGAATGTAAACGTATCGCTATCGCTAAAGGTTCAATTGCCATAGTAAACAGTAAAGGTGAAAGTGGACAGCCTTGTCGACATCCTCTATTGATTTTTATTGGTTTTGAAATATTGTTATTTGTTAGGATTTCTGCTGTAGCATTATTGTATATTATTTGAACCCATTTTATGAAATTATTTCCAAGTCCAAACCTTTGTAGGACTTCAAAAAGAAAGGGCCATTCAACTCTATCAAAGGCCTTTTCGGCGTCCAATGATAGGAGAGCTGTATCCGGTGCTTCTTTATTAAAATAAATAATATTAAATAGTCTTCTTACATTATGGAAGCCTTGTCTACCCTTTATAAAGCCATTCTGATCTCGATTAACAATATTTGGTAAAATTTCTTGTATTCGTCTTGCTAAAATTTTACAGATTATCTTAAGGTCGGCGTTTAATAGGCTTATTGGTCTCATATTTTCACATTTATTAGAGGGCTTACCTGGTTTTGGCAGCAGTATAATTAAGGCATTATTTATGTATGATGGTAAATTATTATTTTGAAATGCTTCTAAAACCATTTCCAAAAAAGGTTTTATTAATTTATTCTTAAATTTTTTATAAAGGTCAACTGGAAGACCATCTGGTCCTGCACTTTTTCCTGATTTCATATTATCAATGGCTAGCCCAACTTCTTCTTGACTAATTTTAGACTCCAATATCTCCCTGTTTTCATTTGGAATACACGGTATAGATAGTTCGTTCAAAAACCCATTTAGTTTTGTTAAATCAGGTTCATTTTTGTATCATATAATTTTTCATAGTAATCTCTAAAGGCTCTATTAATTTCTAAAGGATCTATAACTACCTGTCCATTACTTATAATACTGGTAATTGGTGTTTTAATTTCCAATAGTTTAATCTGCCATGCTAATAATTTTCCTGATTTTTCACCTTGTTCATAAAAAGATTGTTTCAATCTTAGAAGACTCGAGGCAGCTCTATTCGCTGATTTTTTGTCGTATTCAGCTCTCAAAATCAGTAATTCATTCTCCAACCTTGGGTCACTTCCTGCATACACTTTTTCCTGAAGACTTTTTATTTTATGTTCCAATTTAGCTCTCTCCTCTCGAGTCTTCTTAGATTTTGATCCTGTATAACTAATAATATGTCCCCTAATAAAAGCTTTGAAAGCCTCCCACTTTACACATGCTGATGTTTGTGTAGTATTGATGTCAAAGAACTCGTCTATCTGTTTTTCTATATACTTGACAAATTCCTCATCCTGAAGCCATTTATGCTGAAATTGCCATCTACCTGATTCCTTTGTCAATTTTTTATCTACATATATTAGACAACAGGGTGCATGATCAGAAATCACGATGTTATCATAAAAGCAGTTTTGAATCTTGGACCTTAATTCTGTGGAAATCAAAAAATAATCAATACGTGAGAATGTCTTGTAGGTACTGGAATAACAAGAATAGGCTTTAACTTGTGGTTTCATTTCTCTCCATATATCTAACAATCTCAATTCTTTCATAAAATGATTAATAGTCATCCTACATCCAATGTGCGTACAATCCAGTCCTGTTGATCTATCCACACCTGGATTCAATGTACAATTAAAATCCCCTGCTATTATATGTTGCCCTGTAAGTGATGATAAGATGAGAAATAAATTAGCAAAGAACTTCTGATCATCTATATTGGGACCATATAAGTTCACAAGATTTATATTTTCTAATAGCAAAGAACCTTGAATGATTACATATCTTCCAAATTTGTCTCCAATTACATTTTTCACCTGAAAAGGAACTGATTTATGTATGAGAGTCATAACTCCCCTGGCTCGGGATGAAAATGAAGAGGTGAATACACTTCCCTGCCATCTACTCCTAATTCTTTTAACATCCTCCTCTATCAGATGAGTTTCTTGTAAAAACACAATTCTTGAACCCATGTCCTTTATTTTATTCATAACTTGTTTAAGTTTTTTTTAAATTTTGTAGACCTCTGCATTTCCATGAAGTTAAATTAAGATTAACACTTTGGTCCATGATCAATAGAGAGTTTAGGATTACCTTGCAGTGTAAACATGCTCATACAGAGAAGCAAAAACATGAGTGGTTGAACATTCATCCTACAAACTACACACAAACAAATTTCCCCTTCCCACACTTGTGGCAAACCCCCCAAAATCAAAAGAAAAATTCTGTCTCCCGATATAGCCATCGACCGTTCCACACCCACGGGGAACAGCCTAAGCCACTCCTTCTTCATCCTCCCAATCACCCTAACTCTACTGCTTTTAATGACATAACATTAACTCTCCTCTGTAGTTTTCCAACTTAACTCCAAAATTTTTAACAACTTTGTACATCATAGTTTTTTTTTTGTTTGTTTGTTTTGTTTTTGTTTTGTTTTTTTAATATATAATACAATCTATATTTTGTAAACTTACTATTTACTTCAAGTCAGTCAGATGCCTGTGCAAATGCTTAATTATTCTACCTTATATTTTGTTCATGCTTAGCTCCCACCAGTCTCTTCTTCTTCTTTGATCTTCTTGATGAACTCCTGCGCCTCCTCTGGGGTCTTGAAAATGTGGGTTCTGCCCTCATACGTGGTCAGCAGTCTCGCAGGATAGATTACACCATGACGAATCCCAAGGTTGCGCAGCTCCTTACGTATGGGATCAAACTGCTTCCTCAATTGCTGGATTCCTGTGGCCAAATCTGGGTAGAACCGCACCTGCTGGTCCTGGTGTTTAATCTCTCCTTTAGCACGTGCAGCGTTGAAGATCTTCATCCTGTCTCTGTTGCTAAGAAACTTCATAATTAAGGTCCTCGGCGGTCCCTTATCTCTCCGTGGGCCAATACGATGTGCTTTTTCCAGAACCACTGCTGATTGCAACTCCTCGCTGCCCAGCACCTCCGGAATCCACTTTTCCAGAAAGGAACATACGTCCCAACCTTCTGATTCCTCTGGAAGACCCACCAGCCTCAAATTATTCTGTCTCGACCGAGATTCCAAATCCAAAATATTATCTTCCAGAGATTTATTTTTTTTTTCCAAAGTGCGCACCTTTAATTGAAGACGGGTGACGTCATCTTCAGCACTAGCGAGACGGAGCTCCATCTGCGCCGTTCGTTCTACACAGTCACCCAATTCCTTTCTTATTCCTTCCAACGCTGTCATAATCCCATCAAATCTAGAGGAAAAGTCCGCTCTCATTGAACTCATGGCAGCCATCAGCGCATCTGCGCCGTTCCCCGCAGATATCGCACCGCCGCCAGCCTCCTCCGCCATATATGGAGTTTTGTTTGCTGCGTCACAGACCTGAAAGTCCGTTAATTTGGACTGTTTCGGCGGCTCGCTTTTTCCTTTTCCTGGTTTTCCAGCCTTAGGCTTCGCCGACATATCCTCGCCCAAATGCTGGGATACGTTCTGTCCCAAATGAGAGAGTTATTTGCCGATTTTTTTTCTCCAGGAGCAGAGCAGAGCGAGACACGTCCGTCCTACGTGGCAGCCATAACCGGAAGTCCAGATGAGCCTTTATTAGTCCCACAACGGGGAATTTCCAGGATTGCAACAGCACAGGGATAGCAACACTCAGAGCAACAATCAGAAGGCAAGAAAAAAAAACAAGCAAGCAAGAGCAGCTAATATACATATGTACATATTACTATAAAATATATATATACACACACACAGACACACAGTGCAGAGCATTGTAGCTGGATGGAATAAATATATGAATATATAAACACACAGTGCAGAGCATTGTAGCTAGATGGAATAAATATGTAAATATATAAACACCCACAGTACGGAGCATTGCAGCTAGGTGGAATAAATATGTAAGTATATAAACACACACAGTGCGGAGCATTGTAGCTAGATGGAATAAATATATAGATATATAAATATGAACACACCCTGTGCTGAGCATTGTAGCTAGATGGAATAAATATGTAAATATATAAACACACACAGTGCAGAGCATTGTTGCTAGATGGGATGAAACAGCATAACCCTCTACTTAGTTATCCTACATGGTATGATTATGTGCCCATACATATTCTCACCCTCCATAGCGACCGGTATTTTCCTAGTTGTATGCCGGAGGGGACCATTGTGTAAGTCTATTGCATCTTTTGCATTTAAAAACTATTAGTTTGTTACGTCTTTTTGCTATCTCTGCGAGCAGCCCTGCTTAGGTTGTACAGTCTGACAGCCGTTGGTAGGAAGGACCTACGAAACCTCTCGGTTGTGCACCTGGGATGATGTAGTCTGCTGCTAAATGAGCTCCTCAGTGCATTCAGTACGTCCTGCATAGGGTGGAACTCGGACTCCAGCAGAGATGACAGTTTAGCCACCGTCCTTCTCTCTCCTATCTCCTCCACCGGATCAAGGCGCTGCCCCAGGACAGAGCTAGCTTTCTTAATCAGTTTGTTCAGTCTCTTCCTATCGGCTGCTGTAATGCCACTGCCCCAGCAGACCACTCCAAAAGTGATGGCTGATGCCACCACCGTGTCATAGAATGTCTTCAGCAGCGCCCCTTGTACACCAAAAGACCTGAGTCTCCTCAGCAGGAACAGCCTGCGCTGTCCCTTCTTGTAGAGTGCGTCAGTATTGTGTGACCAGTCTAGTTTATTGTTCAGATGAACACCCAGGTACTTATAGGATGTCACCATCTCGATGTCTGTTCCCTGTATATTTACTGGTGCTGTGAGGGGCTGCCCATGCCTGCAGCAGTCCACCACCAGCTCCTTAGTTTTCCTTGCGTTGATCTGGAGGCAGTTCCGATGGCACCAGTCTACGAAGTCCTGGATAAGCCCTCTGTACTCAGCTTCATCTCCATTGGAGATGATGTTAACCTTTGATTTTACTATTTCTGACTATTTGGCTCCTAAAGATAAACATTATTACAGTAGATGCCTCTCAGATGATGCTGTTACCAAATTTATGCAGATTGTTTCCTCTATGCCATGTGTCAACACAACGGAAATAAGCTATAGACAGCTTGCTCCTTCTGTAATTGATAACATGGTGGATAGTGTTACAGCTTCTCTGCATCAGACTCTAGACTTGGTGGCCCCCTTAAAAAAGAAAAAGTCTCATCAGAGATTTCTAACTCCTTGGTTCAACACAGAAACTCGTAGCTTAAAACAGAAGACTCGTCAATTAGAAAGAAAATGGCGCTCCACTAATTTAGATGAATTCTATTTAGCTTGGAGAAATCATCTTCTAATTTATAAAAAATCTCTTAGAAAAGCTAGAACGAGTTATTACTCTGCATTAATAGAAGAGAACAAGAATAATCCCAGGTTTCTTTTCAGCACTGTAGCCAGGTTGACAAAGAGTCAGGACTCTGTCAATCCTAGCATTCCCTTAGAGCTTACTAGTCAGGACTTTATGAACTTTTTCAATAATAAAATTTCATCCATCAGAGATAAAATCAATCAGATTCTTCCCACAGTTAACTTAAATACTGTAACTACTACAACTCCTTCTATTGATGTCTGTCTTGATGAGTTTACTCCAATCGACCTTTGTGAGTTAGACAAAATAGTTTCCTCATCCAAACCTTCAACTTGTCTTTTAGACCCTATTCCTACCAGGTTATTTAAAGAAGTCTTCCCACTTATTGGTAGCTTTATTCTTCATATAATCAGTTCTTCATTAACTTTAGGCCATGTACCGCAGGCTTTTAAAACGGCTGTAATTAAACCCTTACTCAAAAAGCCAACGCTAGATCCAGGAGCTTTAGCTAACTATAGACCAATCTCTAATCTCCCTTTCATTTCAAAAATCTTAGAAAGAGTTGTTGCTACACAATTATTTGACCACCTGCAGGGAAATGGTTTATTTGAAGAGTTTCAATCTGGGTTTAGAATCCATCATAGTACTGAAACAGCCTTAGTGAAGGCCACTAACGACCTCCTCATCACATCTGATAATGGACTGGTTTCTGTACTTGTCCTTTTAGACCTTAGTGCAGCTTTTGATACTATCGATCATAATATTCTACTTGATAGATTAGAACACTATGTTGGACTTAATGGAACTTCGTTGCAGTGGTTTAGATCTTATTTATCTGATAGGTTCCAGTTTGTTCATGTAAATAATGAGTTTTCTTTCAACTCAAAGCTTAGTCATGGAGTTCCACAGGGATCTGTGCTAGGCCCTATTCTTTTTAGTTTATATATGCTTCCGTTAGGCAACATTATTAGAAAGCACTGTATACATTTTCTTTGTTGTGCAGATGACACACAATTATACCTGTCAATGAAGCCAGATGATAGTAATCAATTAGCCAAGTTAGAAGCCTGTCTTAAGGAAATCAAAGCTTGGATGACTTGTAATTTCCTGCTATTAAATTCAGATAAGACTGAAGTCATTCTTGTTGGTCCAAAAAACCTTAGAAATTCCTTTCCAAATCAAACTTTCAGTTTGGATGCGGTTACTCTTTCTCTTAATAGCTCTGTGAGGAACCTTGGAATTATTTTTGATCAAGATCTGTCCTTCAATTCACATATTAAATTTGTTTCTAAGACTGCCTTCTATCATTTGCGTAATATTGCCAAGATTAGGAGCATCTTGTCTCAGAGTGATGCTGAGAAACTGATCCACGCTTTTGTTAGCTCGAGATTAGATTATTGTAATTCTTTATTATCAGGCTGTCCTAAAACATCTTTAAAAAGTATTCAGCTGATCCAAAATGCTGCAGCAAGAGTTTTAACAGGTATTAGAAAGAGAGATCATATCTCTCCGGTTCTGGCCTCCCTTCATTGGCTTCCCATAGAGTTTAGAATTAAGTTTAAAATCCTTCTTCTTACTTACAAAGCTCTAAACAATCAGGCTCCTTTTTATTTAAAAGATCTAATACTACCATATTATCCTAACAGAGCACTATGCTCCCAAAATGCAGGATTACTTGTAATACCTAGAATCTCCAAAAGTATAATGGGAGGCAGAGCCTTCAGTTATCAAGCTCCTCTCCTGTGGAACCAGCTGCCAATCTGGATTCGGGAGTCAGACTCGATCTCTGTTTTTAAGAATAGGGCTAAAACCTACCTTTTTGATATAGCCTACAATTAGGGAGGGATCATGTGTTTCTGAACCCTCCCTTAGTTATGCTGCTAATAGGTTTAGTCAGCCGGGGGACCTCCAGTAATGCACTGGGCCTCACTCCTTTCCTCACTCTCAATGAAATATTTTTTTTTGCTGGTCATTAACATTTGTTTGTTCTCTCCCATAGATTGAGTCCCCATCGTGCTGTTTGCTCTCTACATGTCTGTTCTTTTCTTCTTCTTCTCTATCCCCTCACCCCCCAGCCAGTCGCAGCAGATGACTGCCCCTCCCTGAGCCTGGTTCTGCTGGAGGTTTCTTCCTGTTAAAAGGGAGTTTTTCCTCTCCACCGTCGCCAAGTGCTTGCTCACAGGGGATCGCCTGATTGCTGGGGTCTTTCTGCAACTGTGGGGGTTCCCCCTACAGTTGATAGTGCTATGAAATGACTGTTGTTGTGAAATGGCGCTATATAAATAAAGTTGAATTGAATAGAGTAACTCAGAAATTCCTTTTTCATATAATCAGCTTTTATCATTTGATAAAAAAAATGATAAAAAAAATTTATAAATAATTTTATATACATAATTTTGGTACAGTTATTTCACGGTCTCCCATTGCATTACAGTTACAAATTCAAAATCTGGTTTCTCTTGTTTCCACAAAGGCTTAACTATATACTTTAGGCTCATTAATCCGTTACAAGTGACATGATGTTTATACTTGTTGATCATTTCACATACTTCAATCAATTGAATGTAATATCATTTAACTTGAGTTTTGATCATTAAAACTTAAAGGTCTGATGACATGTTCTTGACTTCCTCTAATTTATCAACACATAATACAATATGACGAAATCGGTTTGTCTGTGCAGTTCTAAGTGAAACAGGCTTTTTTTTTAATGCGAATATCCAACATTTTCATGAGCGCCACGTCACCCATTGCGTCAGTGGCTGGAAACCCCCCCGGCCATGTTGTAACATCATCGACGGAACACAGCGCTTGGCTGCCCTTTGTACACACAGGACGGAAGCAGTTGAAAACATCGACCATGGTTCCAGCACATGCAGTCTGGAATTGGTTTGTGTTGTCCAATCTTCAGGCGATTATAGTTCCGAAGAATGGGATGACAATGAAGAATCTGGGGGCATCAAACCGTATAGGTTTGAGCCGTGCCAAGCGGGCATTGTGCCTAGTGAGTCAGACCAGTGACAGTCAGCTGTTCATGTTTTGTGTGCATCATCTGCCGTGTTGTCAGCTAGCCAATATTGCCAACACTATCACGACGTGTTAGCCACTCCACACAGCCGTGGTTCTGTTGCACCCCTTGTAGCGATGTCGGCTCTGGGGCGCAACCGTGGTTAACACGTCTCCTCTCCATGTTCGCTGAGCGATGTCGGCCCTGAACGCCTACTGTTTGTGTTTCTGTGTATTTTTGTAAGTCTTCACCTTTTTAGGAATTGTCTGTCATTCTATATTAAATGTGCTGTGGTGAATACTACGCTTAAATCCTTGTTATCTATGCGTAAATCATCCCTCTCCATGCGCTCTTACGCAGGGCAGGAAGAGGGCGCATGAAATAACGAGGATTTAAGCACAGAATTCACCACAGTACATTTAATATAGAATGACAGACAATTTCCAAAAAAGTGAAGACTTACAAATAATATACAGAAACACAAACAGTAGGCGTTCGGGGCCGACATCGCTCAGCGAACATGGAAAGGAGACGTATTAACCACGGTTGTGCACCAGAGCAGACATCGCTTCAAGGACGCACGAGAACCACGGCTGTGTGGAGTGGCTAACACGTCGTGAGAGTGCTGAAAATACTGGCAGACTAACAGCACAGATGACAACACTATTGACCAGCAGTGCGTGTACATTTTGGCGGCCGTTTGCCATTAACGCACTGCTGGTGATGGTGTGATGACAAGCACCTGGGCGAGAACCGGGAAACATGATCAGCGGGATGATGATCATGATCACCTGTTGGTAATGATTGAGGGGACGTGCCCGGACCGGCGTGGGATCAGAGAAAGTAGGTCAAAGCTGCACGTAAATCCATTAATCCTTCCCCTCCTCGCGCTCCTCCTGCATAAAAGTACAGAGGAGAGAAGGCTCGAGCTGAAGCGTGTGATGTGGTCTTTCACAGAGCACACGCTTTATCTAAGCCTGCGACACAATGCGAAGGCATAGCTGTAAAATTAAAACAAGAAACCAGAGAAACTGTGAGCCACAAAGCTGCTGTGTGCTGTGCCCTGTGTGCTTTTTCTCCTATTCAGGTTGCTGCCATTGTGTGGGTGTGTCGCTGGGACTGCGCATGCTCTCCTGCCACATCATCACTCATCTCGGCAAAAACCTCCAGCTGGTCAGGCACCACCAGCTCATTTCCCTCACCTTACTGGTCCGTCTATTCCCTGTTGGGGCCCTGCCGGTTCTCCCTCGGAGCTCTCGTAAGTGGCAATTTGGCTAGCCAATTTTCCCTTACTCCATTCCTCCTCACTCAGCTCTCGTCTTCTCTCCACAGGCTCCTTCCTCTGGCGAGTGACTGTTTCTGTAGCTGTGCGAGGATTTGCTATTTAATAAAAACCCTCAAACATGTATTATTGTGTGATTGTCCCTTCTTGTTCGCGCACGTGGGCTGATTACACAGGGTTACAAAAATAATTTTTTTGTAAGTTGTCTGTGTTTTTTCGACTGATTTAAGACAATTTTGCACCGCTGAATCCAAAAATGACATCCGTTTCTCTCAATCAGGTGCTAAGTAAAAACCTGTACTTACTCAGTACTGTGCATATACTTACCTTTATATAAAGGCAAGTACATGTAAATTGAATGCTACGCCATCATTGTTCAAAATTCAGAGAATTTCAAGACATAAAAAAGAATTTTGCATGATATAAAGCGAAAATACCCGTACATGTAAACAAAAACGAATAAAACAACATGTGGCCATAATTCAAAAAGTTGACCTGATTGAGCAAAACCAATGTGATTTTTGGATTCAGCACATCAAAATTGTCCCAAATCAGCTAAAAAAAACTTAGACAATAAATTTGGTGTCGACCCGTGTTATTTATTACAGCCATGACAACGGTATATAGAAGTTTCTGCTTGATTTCTTTTTTGTGTCTGCTTTCCTGGGTCACGGCGGAAAAATTCACAAATATTGAGAGTGGTTAATGAAAGGTACAAGAATTAGTTAGTTAGTTCAAATCAAAATCAAATCAAATCAAATCAAACTTTATTGTCATATTGCTGTACATACAACTGTAGTGCAGGCAAGATGAAATTGCGTTTCTCTTGGCATCCATATAAATAGAAGCATCATGATTTAAGACACACTCCCACATAGCTCCACCCCCCACCCCCACCCCCCATCCATTCACACATCCCTGAGACATACTTGGGAAAAAACTAATTAACTATAATATACAAATAATATACAAAATGTCCGTAGGTGCAGTAGTGTGTATGAGGGATTCCGGGTCAACTGTTCAGCATCCTGACAGCTTGTGGAAGGAAGCTGTTGATCAGTCTGGTGGTTCTGCCTCTGATGCTCCGGAATCGTTTACCAGATGGAAGAAGTTCAAAGTGTTTATGCAGAGGGTGAGAACAGTCCTTGACAATGTTCAGTGCCCTGCTCCTACAACGGTTCTGAAAAAGTTCTTGGACAGAGGGGAGGGAGACTCCAATTACCCTCTCAGCCCCCTTGACTTTCCTCTGCAGGGCTTTTTTGTCTGACATACTGCAGCTGGAGTACCATGTAGCAATGCAGTACGTCAGAACACTCTCCACCACACCTCTGTAGAAGGTCCTGAGGATGCAGATGGGGAGAGAGGCCTGTTTGAGTTTCCTCAAGAAGTGCAGTCTCTGCTGAGCCCGCTTCCTGATCTCCAAGGAATTCTTGCTCCTGGTCAGGTCCTGCGAGATCTGCACTCCGAGGAACTTGATGTTCTCTACTCTCTCCACTAAACGGCCGCCGATGCTGAGGGGGACGTGCTCAGGCTGTGACCGCCGGAAGTCGATAATCATCTCTTTCGTTTTGTCCACGTTGAGCACCAGATTGTTTTCCCTGCACCAGCCCTCCAGGTCTCTCACTTCTTCCCTGTACATTGATTCCTCATCCCTCTGAATAAGTCCCACCACCGTGGTGTCGTCTGCAAACTTAATAATCTGGTTCCCCTCGTGTCTGAATACACAGTCATGTGTTAGAAGTGTAAACAACAGTGGACTGAGTACACAGCCTTGAGGGGATCCGGTGCTCAGCGTGACAGAGATGGAGATGTTGTTTCCAACCCGGACAGACTGAGGTCTCTCAGTCAGGAAATCCAGGATCCAGAGACATGTGGCGGTGTTCAGACCGAGAAGGAGTAATTTCTCCATCAGTCTCTGGGGAATAATGGTGTTGAATGCTGAACTGAAATCAATGTACAGGAGTCTGGCGTAGGTGTCTTTCTGGTCCAGGTGGGTGATGACACAGTGCAGGGTGGTGACTATAGCATCCTCCGTGGAGCGGTTTGAACGATATGCAAACTGGAGCGGGTCGTGTGATGCAGGGAGGCAGACTGTAATGTGTGGTTTGACAAGCCGTTCAAAACACTTCATCACAATTGGTGTCAGTGCAACAGGACGATAGTCATTCAAACAGGACACAACTGGTTTCTTTGCCACCGGTACAATGATAGAGGTCTTGAAGCATCTGGGAACGATGGCCTGACTCAGGGAGATGTTATAAATGTCAGTCAGGACATCTGCCAACTCGCTCGCGCAGTCTCGGAGCACACGTCCCGGAATGTTGTCCCGACCTGCAGCTTTGCGTGGGTTGACTCTGGTTAGGGTCCTCCATGTGTCCGCTGTGTTGATGGTAAAAGCTGGTCCGACCGATGATGGGGGTGGGCCAGCCCTCCCTCTGAATGTCGAGTTTGATGCTTCAAAATGTGCAAAGAAGTTGTTAAGCCTGTCTGGAAGCGAAGCGTCGTCATCATCGACCCCCTGCCTAGACTTATAGCCCGTCAGTGTCCGAACTCCCTGCCACTTTTTTTTTTTTTTCCTCCCGGCGCCACACGAGTCGGCCGCCCTTTGCAACAGCGGCTCGATTCCGAGTCTTTTTCCCTTCCTCTCTCTTTTTGATCTGTCTTTTTTCACTCCACTTATATCACAGACACACAGATCGTCCCAAATGTCTCCTGAGCCGGTGGACTGTTTATAGCAGGATACGATACAGCAGGGAAGAGCTGCTAGCATTCAACCGCCACCCGGTCCCATTGGAAAAACTCGACATACCGAGAGAACTGAGGCGAAAACGCCGCGGCTGCCGGGCTGGAGTAAGGCGGAGGACAAAAAATATAAGGTACAGACCCTCCCTTCCATCTATTGTCATGGGAAATGTATGGTTGTTACTGGGAAAGGTAGATGAGCTAGCGGCTATCTGCCGTTACGATAGCACATATCGGGAGTGCTCTCTCCTTTTGTTTTCTGAGATGTGGCTAACTGAACTAGCAGCAGATGCTAACATTGAGCTGGAGGTTTTCCACATGATACGGGCAGATCGAACACCAGACAGTGGCAAACCAAGGGGCGGTGGAGTGATAATGTATGTTAACAACAACTGGTGCAGACCGGGACATATCACTGTTAAACAACGACACTGCAGCAAAGACATTGAGTTGCTAGCTGTTAGCATGCGGCCTACATATCTCCCGAGAGAACACTCACACGTGATCTGCATTGTTGTTTATGCAAATCCGACGGCGAACGCTGGGACAGCGCGTGACGTCATCCATTCAGTAACCAGTAGGCTGCAGACAGAACACCCAGATGTTCTTCTCCTCATCTCAGGCGATTTCAACCATGTTTCACTATCTCCCATTCTACCCACGTTCACCCAGTATGTCACATGCCACACTAGAGACAATAGAAATTCTACGCAAACACTAAGGAGGCGTACACCTCATCACAACTCCCCCCACTCAGGAGATCAGATCACAACTTGGTTCATCTCCGGCCGGTGTACAAACCCCTAGTGCACAGGCAACCTCCGGCCATGCGCACAGTGGAGTTATGGTCTGAGGAGACAATGGACACTCTAAAGGGCTGTTCTGAAGCCACCGCCTGGAAGCAGCTCTGCGATCCACATGGAGAGGACATCGATGGCCTCACTCACACCTTCACGGACTACCTCAGCTTCTGTGTGGACAAATCCGTTCCCACCAAGACCATACGGTGTTGCTCAAACAACAAACCCTGGATCAACCCTGAGATAAAAACACTTCTGAGAGAGAAGAAGAGGATCTTCAGGTCGGGGAACAGGGAGATGCTGAAGTCCGTACAGAAGGAGCTGAGGAGAAAGATCAGAGAAGGCAAGGACAGCTTCAGGAAGAAGATGGAGGACAAGCTGCAACAGAGCGACATCAGCGGGGTCTGGAGAAACCTCAAAACCATCTCTGGGCTCCAGAATACCTCCCCCTAGGCCACGGGGGGCAGGGAGTGGGCGAACAACCTGAATCTGTTTTTCAATAGGTTTGACCAACCGCCCTCCCCCCTGACTGCACAACAACCACTGCTGCCTCTAAAGAAATCAAGTCCTGCTGCCCACTCCCCACTCCACCAACACCCCCCACTCCCAACACACAGCCCCCCTTCCTGACCCTGACCAGGACCCAGGTGAGGACGGAGCTGAGGAAGATCAAGGTGAGGAAGGCGTCGGGACCAGACGGCATCATCGCAAAGCTCCTCAAGTCCTGTGCAGACCAGCTGTGTGGGATTGTGATGTACATCTTCAACCTGAGCCTGAAGCTGGAGAGGGTACCACAGCTGTGGAAAACATCTTGTGTGGTACCTGTACCAAAAACTTCCCACCCCAAAGAGCTGAACAGCTACAGACCGGTGGCCTTGACGTCCCACTTGATGAAGACCCTGGAGAGACTGCTCCTTGCTCACCTCCGCCCCCTGGTGGAACCAGCGATGGATCCACTCCAGTTCGCCTACCAGCATGGCATTGGGGTGGAGGATGCGGTGATCTTCCTCCTTCACCGTTCTCTGTCCCACCTGGAGAAGCCCGGGAATATGGTGAGGATCATGTTCTTTGACTTCTCCAGTGCTTTCAACACCATCCAACCGATGATCCTGAAGGACAAGCTGCTGCGTGCAGGGGTGGACCAGCACCTATCATCATGGATCCTGGACTACCTCACGAACCGGCCTCAGTTTGTGAGAACCCGGGACTGTGTGTCCGACACGATCATCGGTAGCACGGGGGCCCCCCAGGGAACGGTGTTGGCTCCCTTCCTGTTCCCTCTTTATACTGCGGACTTCTCACACAACACAACACACTGCCATCTACAGAAGTTCTCTGATGACTCTGCGATCGTTGGCCTCATCTCCAATGGAGATGAAGCTGAGAACAGAGGGCTTATCCAGGATTTCGTGGACTGGTGCCATCAGAACTGCCTCCAGATCAACGCGAGGAAAACTAAGGAGCTGGTGGTGGACTGCCGCAGGCATGGGCAACCCCTCACAGCACCAGTAAATATACAGGGAACAGACATCGAGATGGTGACATCCTATAAGTACCTGGGTGTTCATCTGAACAATAAACTAGACTGGTCACACAATACTGACGCACTCTACAAGAAGGGACAGCGCAGGCTGTTCCTGCTGAGGAGACTCAGGTCTTTTGGTGTACAAGGGGCGCTGCTGAAGACATTCTATGACACGGTGGTGGCATCAGCCATCACTTTTGGAGTGGTCTGCTGGGGCAGTGGCATTACTGCAGCCGATAGGAAGAGACTGAACAAACTGATCAAGAAAGCTAGCTCTGTCCTGGGGCAGCGCCTTGATCCGGTGGAGGAGATAGGAGAGAGAAGGACGGTGGCTAAACTGTCATCTCTGCTGGAGTCCGAGTTCCACCCTATGCAGGACGTACTGAATGCACTGAGGAGCTCATTTAGCAGCAGACTACATCATCCCAGGTGCACAACCGAGAGGTTTCGCAGGTCCTTCCTACCAACCGCTGTCAGACTGTACAACCTAAGCAAGGCTGCTCGCAGAGATAGCAAAAAGACGTAACAAACTAATAGTTTTTTGAATGCAAAAGATGCAATAGACTTACACAATGGTCCCCTCCGGCATACAACTAGGAAAATACCGGTCGCTATGGAGGGTGAGAATATGTATGGGCACATAATCATACCATGTAGGATAACTAAGTAGATGTTTGTGCTGTTTCATCCCATCTAGCAACAATGCTCTGCACTGTGTGTGTTTATATATTTACATATTTATTCCATCTAGCTACAATGCTCCGCACTGGGTGTGTTTATATTTATATATCTATATATTTATTCCATCTAGCTACAATGCTCCGCACTGTGTGTTTATATATCTACATATTATTCCATCTAGCTACATTGCTCCGCACTGTGTGTGTTTATATATTTACATATTTATTCCACCTAGCTGCAATGCTCCGTACTGTGGGTGTTTATATATCTACATATTTATTCCATCTAGCTACAATGCTCCGCACTGTGTGTTTATATATTCATATATTTATTCCATCCAGCTACAATGCTCTGCACTGTGTGTCTGTGTGTGTGTATATATATATTTTATAGTAATATGTACATATGTATATTAGCTGCTCTTGCTTTTTTTTTTTTTTTTTTCTTGCCTTCTGATTGTTGCTCTGAGTGTTGCTATCCCTGTGCTGTTGCAATCCTCTAATTTCCCCGTTGTGGGACTAATAAAGGCTTATCTTATCTTATCACATCTGCTTGGTGTTCCTAGTGTCACAGATGTGTCCCTGGATTTTCTCCGCATAGGCGCACTTTGCCGCCTTAATTCCCTTTGAGAGCTCAGACCTGGCTGAGCGGAGGGCAATCCTGTCCTTCGCTCTGAAGGCTGCATCTCTGGCTGTAAGCAGCGAGCGCACCTCTGCAGTCATCCAGGGCTTATGATTACCCCGCATAGTGATGGTCTTCACTGTAGTGACATCCTCTGTGCACTTCGCGATGTAGCTGGTGACTGTATCAGCATACTCCTCCACATCTGTCTTGTCTTCCTGGGAGGCTGCTATTTTGAAGACCTCCCAGTTTGTGTGCAGAAAACAGTCTTTCAGTGCAGAGGTTGCACTCTCTGGCCAAATCCTGATTTGTTTCACTGCTGGCCTGCTGCGCTTCAATAAAGGTTTGTAGGAAGGCAGCAGCATCACGGACATGTGATCAGAACGGCCGAGATGGGGGCGGGGTATCGCCTTATATGCATCTGTGTTTGTGTACACTAAGTCCAACATATTCTCTCCTCTGGTCTTAAAGTATACACATTGTTTAAACTTGGGGAGCACAGTCTGGTGTGGTTAAAATCCCCCGCAACCACCACAAAACTGGGTGTGAAGTTTGGATTTCACTAAATAAAGTAAAATATAGTAAAATATCCATCCATCCATCCATCCATCTTCTACCGCTTAATCCTTTACGGGTCGCGGGGGGGCTGGAGCCTATCCCAGCATCTTTGGGCGAGAGGCAGGGTACACCCTGGACAGATCGCCAGTCCGTCGCAGGGCCAACACAGAGAGACAGACAACCATTTACTCTCACAGTCATACCTAAGGACAATTTAGAATCCCCAGTTTGATGCCAATTAACCTCACCTGCATGTCTTTGGCCTGTGGGAGGAAACCGGAGTACCCGGAGTAAACCCACGCAGACACGGGGAGAACATGCAAACTCCACACAGAAGGGTCACCGATGGTCTGGGGGTGGGATCAAACCCACGATGGTCAAGGGTGGAATCGATCCCATGACCTTCTTGCTGTGCTGCCACTGTGCTAACCACTGCGCCACCGTGCTGCCCATAGTAAAATATAATAAAATAAAATCAAGTAAAATATAGTTAATAAATTGTCCAAGTTTGGACTGGTGCCCCTACGAGCTGTTTTCCTTTTGTTTGTTAGGGTTTGTGGTCACGAAGTAAACCTCCGTTTCCACACACACACCTCTATGTATAAGTTAAATAATCCTTGTACCTTATCACACTTATAACTAATTGCTCCTACACCACCAACTCCTCGATCAGTAGTCGGCCACACTACACCTGCGCCACAGCTGCTCCCCAAAATGATGTCAAAACTACAAAACAAACATGGCCGCCCATTTAAAATAACTTTAAAAGAAGTCATTCATCTAAAGCGTAAAAATATATAATGTGTTCCCAACCTCGATGAATAACCATATAGTGTCAAAGATTTTGACATCACTTCGCTTCATGGTATTGACCCAATCACGTGAAGTTCTGTTTACGCTTTCATATTGGCAGGCAAGCTGTAAATGTGCATGTAGTGCTACCAATGAGTTTGTGCTTGCTTAGAGTGGCATAAATTTCAACTCTGTCCATGGTCACTATGTGCGTGGTGGTAGGTTTCCAAAATAGGCAAGATAAGTGGAGACAGTGCTTGGAGTCAGTGCTTCGAGAGCCACCACACACAGACATATCCAGGATATGGGCTACAACTGTTGCATTCCTTGTGTTAAGCTACTCCTGAACCAGAGACAGCGTCAGAAGTGTCTTACCTGGGCTAAGGAGAAAACAGACTGGACTGTTGCTCAGTGGTCCAAAGTCCTCCTTTCAGATGAGAGTAAATGTTGCATTTCATTTGGAAATCAAGGTTTCAGAGTCTGGAGGGAGAGTGGAGAGGCACAGAATCAAAGTTGCTTGAGGTCCAGCACGAAGTTTCCACAGTCACTGATGATTTCAAGACCCACGTCATCTGCTGGTGTTGGTCCACTGTGTTTAGGAAATTTTAGAGCACTTTATGCTTCCCTCTGCTGACAAGCTTTATGGAGATGCTGATTTCATTTTCCAGCAGGACTTGGCAGCTTCCCACGCTGCCAAAAGTACCAAAACCTGGTTTAATGACCATGGTATCACTGTGCTTGATTGGCCAGCAAACTCTCCTGACCTAAGCCCCACTGAGAATCTATGGAGTATTGCCAAGAGGAAGATGAAAGACACCAGACCCAACAATGAAGACGAGCTGAAGGCTACTATCAAAGCAAGCCGGGCCTCCATAACATCTCAACAGTGCCACAGGCTGATCACCTCCATGCCACGCCACACTGATGCAGTAATTGCATGCAAAAGGAGCCCTGACCAAGTATAGAGTGTGTTCATGGACATACTTTGCAGTAGGTCAACATTTCTATTAAAAATAATTTTTAAATTATTTTTATGTAATATTCTTATTTTTTGAGAAACTGAATTTGGGGTTTTCATTAGTTATAAAGCATAACCATCAAAGTTAAAATTAATAAACACTTGAACTATATCACTCTGCGTGTAATGAATCTATGAGTTTCATTTTTTGAATTGAACCTTATCGTGGTGTAAGGCTTTGAGTGTCTGCATGATCCCAGGAGGTACGTTGTCAGGGGCAACTTACCCCTGGTAGGGTCTCCCAATGCAAACTGGTCCTGTGTGAAGGGCCAGACTAAGAGCGGTCCAGTGGATCTCCATGAAAAATGTTACATCAAGGACCCAGTGTACATGGGTCCACCCTCGAGTGGGCTCACCACCTGCAGGAGGGATCATGGGGATCGTGGTACTCTGGCGGAAGTCTGGGCTACTCTGCCTGGTCTGAGACCCCTCCGACCCGGTTCCCTGGATAAGCAGTAGAAAATGGATGGATGGAATTGAATAACAGAAATAAATTAACTTTTTGATGACATTCTAATTTATTGAGATGCACCTATATATCTATGTGCGTGTATTTTAAATGAATTATCAAGTCAAAAAGTTGGCAAATTTTTTTCAACTGCACTCTGCCTCCTGCTGGCTGAGGCTGGATGTGTTTGTTCATCAAATTTAGGATATTTTCCTATTGAACTGTTGAAATAATGGGGCTCTGCTGATGGAAAACGGGGCAGGTGGGTTGTTTCGGTGCTTGCCATTGACCGGCATGAAAGCTCTGGTGGCTGTATGAAGGCCAACGGACGCACTCCACGAGATTGGTCTCATCATTCGTTGAAGCTGTCACAGTTCGCCCCTCGGGGCAGATAATAGGACTCAGGTGCAAAGCGAGCTTGAGACATTTTATTAAAAACAGAAATTAAACACAGTTCGAGGGCTGGAAATAAACTCTAACAACTTGGCAGGGACAACATAGCTATGTGGATCAGGAGCTATGTTGTCAAGGGCAACTTGCCTCTGGTAGGGTCACCAAAGATAAACTGGTCCTGGGTGAAGGGCCAGACTAAGAACGATCCAACAGACTCCCATGATGAATGTAAGAACAAGGATTCAGTGTACCCCGCCCGATATTGGGTTACCGGGACCTCACCTTGGATCAAGGTCTTGGGGGGGGGGGCCTCGATGGCTAGCAACTGGTGACCGGGTTTCTGCCCATGGGACCCAGCCGAGCTCAGCCCGGAGGAGTTACATGGGTCCGCTCTCCAGTGGGCTCACCACCTGCAGGAGGGACCATGGAGGTCCGGTGCTATGTGGATCAGGTGGCAGTCGAAGGCAGAGACCTTGACGGTCTGATCCCAAGCTTCCTAAACTGGCTTTTGGGATGTAGACTGTCACCTCTCTGGTGGGGAAGCAGCCTGAGCTGGTGCACGAGGTTGAGTGAAACCGGAATTTTTACCGTACGGAAAAAAATCATGACCGATCGTAATGTTTATGTAAATGAGCTGTAGGGGAACCCACGGGCAATTCGGCACACCGCAGTCCGGTTTTCACCGGTTTGGACCCAAATGCTTTCCGTTATATTTCCAATACACAATGAACGGGAAGCAGAAAAATGACGGAACCAGTGGACATGTAGCATGAGCTCATGACTGGCTGCATCATACTGTCACGGCTTGCCCCTCGTGGCAGATAACAGGACTCAGGTTCAAAGTGAGCTTGAGACATTTTATTAAAAAACACAAAAACACAAAATTAAACACAGCTCGAGAGCTGGAAATAAACTATAAGGACTTGACAGGGCAGAAGAAAGTCACAGGCAAGGATAACAGACAAGCAGGCAGAAGTGTGTTGCACACGCAGATATGATGATGACACAGCACCCAGGTGAGGGGCTGCGCCCCTTAAATAGAGCAGAACTTCATCAACTTAAACACAAACAGGTGTGAACAATCAAGAACATAACAACACGCAAAAACCGAGATAAAATAACACACATTAACTAAACCCCAAGACCAAAACAAAGAACGCAAAAATGACTGAGATGATAATAATACTAATAAGCAAGACTAAGAGGATAATAATAACCAACAGGGAAATAAATGTACAAGACTGAATAATAATGACAACCCAGGATACAAAACATAGAAGCTACAATACTAATACTAAAAGGCAAGACAATGAAACCTAAAGCAGAGATAAACTAAACACAGAGCCAAGACTATGATAATAAATAATAAATGCAGAAAATCCCAGAAAATGAACTTAAAGCCAGGATGTGGACGGGAGACCATGTCCTGGTGACAAGAAATATAAACTATAACAAGGCGAGGACATGGCTCCAACCCTGACAGAGGCTGTGTCGGGAAAGCCGGTGTTGATATGATCCAGAAACTATCTCTACTTACTCGGAAAAAAAATATTCTACCAAGACCATAAAAATACAATATAAACTTGAAAAGGTGAAAAAATAAAAAGGTGAATGGCATCGGGGGCTGAAAAGTGAGGTCTGCCCTGGCTACGGAGCCTCATCATCATAAGAGTGTGCGTTAAGTGGTTTCAACTACTCAATAAGAAATGATCCTCAATTTAATTTACAAACTGTCTATTTCTGTGAATATTTTGTTGCCACTCTTTAACCATTAATTACCAATTTTTAAAATGCATGCAGCCTGCCCAGCTGAATGGCAGCTGCCACCATCCACCCCGATTCAAGCCTCTGTGGAACAAGGCAGTGACAACCACCCTTAATCGCCCCTATTTTTTTTCTATAACATTACAGATGATTTTTAGTGAGACAGTTCACATATTCCGATAAAATAATTTTGTCACACGACTTTTTCTATCTTTGTTCCTTTTACAAAGCTTGGTTACCAATGTATCAACCCAAACAAACAGCACGTGATGAGCACATGACCAATGACATCACTTGCCAATCCTCAACTTCAAAGTGAAAGTTGCTGAAATCCTCCCGTGGTGGTGGCAGGGGACATGGTGGGTGAACTAAAAATAATGCTCCCACCCAGGAGTTCGGTGTTCATTTTTACTGAAATCCATGTTTAATTTTACATTCTCATTCACAACTCACTTGTGGTTTCATGATTAATTTCTTTAAAGCATTAAATACACAGTTTTAGGTGTTTAAGGCAGTAGTTAGGGTTTGGCACTAAGAACTCTTGGTTATGGTTGAGAAATAGGATTAGAAAACTGTAAGGGTCCAATTTACACATATTACAGCTGTAACCCTTACTGTGTTTTCTCATGTCACTATTTAAAAAAAATCACTAGAGGTTGCTTCAGGCTGCATGTCCACAAAGTGCATGAATAATCCTCTGGACCTCTTTTTCTGGGGGCCTCACGGCCAATCTTAACAAAAGGTCTCTATATCCTAGTACCTGTCGCTCACAGCTTACCTTCACACATTTTGTACTGAAACTCTGCTAACTACACGAATCTGCATAAAACTGATAAGAAACTTTTCCAAGCTCATGCTGTTAAATATTGATCATGGTAATCTAGCCTCATTCTAATCAGCTGTTTAGACAGGTGTGCCGCTCAGGAGCACTGCAGCACTCCAAAAGCTGAACTTTTTTCAACTTTAAGTGCTGTGAGCGCAGCGACAAAAACCGTTCACTGCTGAGAGCATTTTTGGTCTGAGCGTGCTGAGTGTATTGAACGCTGAACTACATAGAAAATGAACAGAAAACAGACACTCCCAGGGGAAGAAAAGGCTCTCTGTGGACATGCAGCCTAATGTCAAAACTTACATATAGTTTGTAATACCTGGTGTTAAAAAATGACCTTATAGGGTATTTTCTGTGGGAGGGCAGCTGCAATTAAGTATCCTCTCTATACTGTATTGCAATGGTCAAATAACAGTCTGCAGTTGGACGTAGCGTTTAGATTCTAGAGTTAAATTTGGCCAAGTACTAGGGCTGTGCAATATGACAATATACTGTATATCAGTGACGCAATAAAAAAAAAAACTTCTCCCGTTTCATATAAAACTGTATTGTTCATAGTTCATAGTGGTGAAATTTGCCCAAATGTGGTTTATTTTTAAACTGCAGGGATCCAAGCGCTGCAACACTGATGGAAGAAGTATGTGGACCAAAGGGGAGACTGTGTTGAAAAATAAACCACATTTGGTCAAATTTGACCGCTATGCACTTTTCAGCCCCACTGTAGGATGCTGCAAACCAGCAACCTTCTCGCTGTAAGATGAAGTGCTAATCACTCATATACTGTATACAGTATACAGTTGCTATCAAAATTATTCAACCCCCATTGCATTTTAGAGTTATTGGCAAAATTTAAAAAAATTTAAGTGTTGGCAATAATCAAATTACACAAGAGCAGTTTAAGTAATTAAGTAAAACTAATATTATAAGCATTTTATCTAAATTCAACACCAAATCCTACTATCAATGGCTACTGCGGTCTCAAAATTATTCAACCCCCTAAATAGAATTCCTCATAAGAGCACATTTGCAAATCAGGTGCGGTCTAAAGTGGACCTGATGCAACCAATCAAGAGCTTCATTAGTTGCATCAGGTGTGTTTGAGATAGAACACCTCAAATACCTGGACCGATGACTGTGATGTTTGATTGCACGTCAGAAATATGACTAAGTCAAGAGAATTGTTCAAAAAGTTTGGAATTATTTTTCTTTTCTTTTTATTTTAACCTTTACTACTGCATGCCCGTAGAAAGCAAGTATTCGTGTCTGAAACAGGTACTGTAGGTCAATTAGGCTTTACAGACCCAAATCTAGGCTGTTTGAAAGTGGGCCAGAGAGGCTAGGAAGGTCACACTCACGAACATGTGATATTTTACAGCTCCACTTGTCTACTCTAAGGAACAACAGGACTTAACAGAGTGTTGTGTATAGTATGAGCGATATGAGATAAAATATAATGCCAACTACAGAGGACAAAGATGAATTGCCGAGTTTTAGGAGCTTAGGCAAATATCTAATAAGCCAATCAATTTATCTCCCTGTATCTGTGCTGATAAAGTGGTGGATGGCAGTGTGAACAGGTCGACACTGCAAGTAGTGGAGTTTAATTATTTAAAGACTTATGAAATATTAAGAAACTGTAAATTCAAGTAATTTCAAGGTTTTGGAAAGACTTTGTAATCCATACAATTTCATGGAATTTGCAGAACAAGTCAGGCAGCCCTAACATAAACATCAACGTAAATGTAAAATATAATGCAGAAAATTACAGACATAAGGTTCATTAAACAACTTTATTGCAACAGCAATATAAAATATTAATAAAAGTCATGAACATAAATACTTGAAAAGAAGTGCTTGTGAAATGATAATAAAATAGAATGAGCAAATAAAAATTTTAAAAGTTTTTTTTCCAATTATAATAAAAATAATGAATGCAAAATTAATTCAATTTTTTAATTTACTGAAGAGTCACAGTAATCCAGGCGGGTAAGTCTGCTGTATGAAAGCTCAGTCAAGTCAAATGGATTCAAATATTTTTTACTTCTGAAATGTTTCACCATTCATCCAAATTCTATGGTAATACCAAGCAACATATATGTTATTTTTTTCCCACAATGCAATGGTTTTTTTAAAAAAATATTTATTTATTTATTTATTACACTATTATTTTACAAACTTAAATAGTGTTCATTTCATTTATTTTTCAAAATTATGCTGCTTAGTATTACTGCGGGCGGGGAATCAGTGAGTGCTTGACAGGGGAAATCCAACATGAAGGCTTGAGTGAGGATGAGCACGCAGTGCGCAGTGAGTCTTTGGCTCTGACATCTGATAGGCTGCCATAATCATGTGACAAGGTAGATTGTCTGTTATGCCTGGGCTGGTTTTTCAACAGTTTTCACACATAACTTTAATGCATACAACTAAAAAAAACCCCATAACTTTAATGCGTAAAACTCTCAGAAGTGAAAACAAATTGCACGTTTTGTATTGACACTGGTATCGTGATAAGTTAAACGTATCGATACCGAAGTATCGACTACCTGATATACCTAGCATGGCTTCGCCTGTGATTAAAATGGCAACGCAGTGGGTAAAAGGTGATCAGGCAAAATGAAATAGGAGAAACAGGGCGGTAAAACAAATAACAGTCAAAAACTATTGGTACCAAAGTATCGACTGCCTGTATCGATACCTAGCAACGAACGGTTCTCCACCAGTTAGCTCCGTAAAGAATGGTTCTCCACCAGTTAGCTCTGTTGGCTAATAGCTACCTAGCATGGCTTCAGCTGTGATTAAAATGGTGACGCAGCGGGTAAAAGGTGAACAGTCAAAAAGTATCAACTACCTGGTATTGAAGTATCGATACCTTGCGGCCCCGTGTGGAATAGCGCGTATGGCCCCGTGTGGAATGGTGAGGGCACTACATCAGAATAATAACAACAGCGGTAGAAGTGAAATTTTTTTTATTAACAATAATTACATATTTTTTCTGAACACCTCCATACTCAGGGACGCACACCCTCATGCCCTCAGGAAAGCACGTTTAAAATCTGAGGCCAGTCTGACAAACAGTTCAAGAGATATGCGTGGAACAGACAGACAGACAGAGATTTGCTGCATCTATAGATAGATTTATACAGGGTAGTTCCATTGAGAGGCAACCTCTCTTTTTCAAGGATGCCCTGTTCACAGTCACACCTGGAAGCTGCCCAGTACAACCACAGACTGACATGTGGCCACTGAGCAGCTCCAGTGGAGCAGTTGGGGTTAAGGGCCTAGCTCAAGGGCACCACAGTGGGGTTAAGGAGGGTGGGGCAAACACTGCTATGTTAAGGTGGATTCACACTACAATGTTTGGACCGACTTTTACTGACGTTTTAGCAAACGTTTGGCTCTGCTGGCAAAAGTTAATGATTGTTGGTGTTTGTTGGCAAACTCTGGCAAAAGTTGTGTACTTTGAAAATTTTCAGCCTGCTGAAAATTTGCCGACGTTTGGAAATACATGTTGGTGAAATCTGTGCTCAGTTTGGAAGAGTTCCTGAGCGCTGGGCTAAGTTATGCACAGTTTACCTAAGTAAGCCTAAATTAAAGCTGGGTTCACTCTATAGCGTTTGGACTGACTTTTACAGACGTTTTGAAAAATCAGAGAAATACTCAGTACAGATCAGCTGACATCAGTGTCAGGTGAGGCTCATATAAAGATCAGTGTTTGTGGAGGCTTCCTGCCGTTCTGCTTCTGGAATGAACACATCTCCCTTGGGCATACATTTCAGTATTTATTTTCGTTTGATATTCCTATGTAGTTACTTCTGCATACCCTTTTCCCCTGTTCATTCATTCAGTCATCTAAAAAATAATTAAAAAAAATGCATAGACTCCAACACCAAGTTCACAATTAAAATGTGAATGTGGATGGAATAAAAAACTATTTGGTGAATCATGATATAAATCACATAACCTCCTTGGCGGAGGTAATAAAATGATGGGTGATTTGTCATGGGCGGCGAGAGTGCACCCCCTCCTTCCCATTCATCTGTCCCCAGCTCATCAGTACACCTGAGGGAGAGGACACACCTGCACCCTCACATCAGCCAGCGTACTTAAGGAAGCATCCTTCAGTGATTCAATGCTGGCTCGTCTGAGTATACCGCCATAAGACAGCAGGTCACGTTCACACCGGTGACAGAAGTTATTAACCTGTATGGTTTTTTTCCCTTTGTTCAGGTTGCTGCCATCGTGCGGGCATGTCGCTGGGACTGTGCGCACTCTCCTGCCACATCACCAACAGTAACCTCCACCCGGTCAGGCACCACCAGCTCATTCTCCACCCTGCTGGTTCGTCTATTCCCTGTTGGAGTCCTGCTGGTGCTCCCTTGGAGCCCACGTAAGTGGTAATTTGGCTAGCCCATTTTCCCCCTTACGCCATTCCTCCTCTCACTGCTCTCGTCTTCTCTCCACAGGCTCTCTCCTCTGGTGAGGGACTGTTTCAGTAGCTGTGCGAGGGCTTTTGCTATTTAATAAAGTAAATTCAAACGTGTGTAATTGTGTGATTGTCTCTTTGTTGCTACATCTCGCACGTGGGGTGAATTATTGTATCAGTCATGACAGAACGAGCCAGCCCAAACCTCGGCTCAGCAGGTGCAGCATCAGGTCAATCACCTCTGGATCGCTTTGAAGCGAACGAGCAACAGATTATTGTGACGGCTCAGCAGCTGCAAACAATGATGCGGCAATTGGACACATCACGCAGCATTTGGCCAGGACGGCTCCTCTGGCTCCTCCTCCTCAGCCTGCTCCCATTGTTCTTCCACCAGTGTGCCGTACCACCTCCATTCCCACACCTGCCCTGTACGTGGGGGAGGTGGGGAAATGTAAGGAATTTCTCCACCAAGTACAGATGTATTTGGAGCAGATCGGGGGGGAAGTACCCGGGGGATGTGGCTAAGATTCAATTCTTTACTCTACTGCTGCGGTGCCGAGCCCTTAGTCGGGCTTGGGCCACAGCAGACAGCCCGGAAGGGCGAACTTATACGTTTCAGCAATTTGTGGTCGCTTTTTCCCACGCATTTGACCACACTGAGAGTCAAGGGAACATTATGAGCCGCCTCATGACTCTCCACCAGGGTGCTCAGTCCGTGGCTGAGTACTTGGTGGAGTTTAGGGTCAAAGCGCCGGACTCGGGGTGGAATGAGGTTACGTTACACAGCGCATTCCTCCACGGGTTAAATGCCCACCTCTGTGACGACCTGGTGGTTTATGCTGTGCCCGACACTCTTGATGGTCTTATTGATTAGGCTGTGGGGTTGGACAACCATTATTGTGAGCGCACGAAGGAGCAACAGGCCTCCTCTTGCTCATCCGCCGAGCGGGTGCCCACTGTGGGGACTGACGCTTGGGGAGCCGGTCCTCCTCCCGAGCCAATGGACCTCAGCCGGTTTCAATTAACCGACAATGAGCGTCGGCGAAGGAGGAGGACTGTCGCGTGCATGTACTGTGGTTCTCCGAAGCACAGTTGGGACGAGTGCCCCCAGCGGCCAAAAGAGGCGGCCTGTTAGTAACCGTGGGGGGTCTGGCGGATGGGACCAAATTAACTCCTCCCGGTAATTTATCTATTCCGGCCCTTGTGCAATTGCCAGGGGTCGAGAGGAGGGTCTTGGCGTTAGTTGATTGTGGGGCAGAGGAGAATTTCATGTCGGTCCGGCTTGTCTGGGACCTGGGTATTCTCACAAATAAACTGCCCCATCCTCAACGTATCACCACCATATCTGGCTGTGAGGTTGCGGTAGTCGCCGAACGCATGGTGCCGGTCGCCATCCTCCTTTCCAGGAATCATCGGGAGGAACTCATGTTCCTAGTTCTCCCAGTTTCATCTTCCCCGATGATTCTAGGTTTTCCTTGGCTCCAGAAGCACAACCCCATTATTAACTGGGGCCATAATTCCATCTCCTCCTGGAGCCCATTTTGTCTGGCCAATTGCCTCCGTTCAGCTGAATGTGCTCTGCCTCTCCCTGTCTCTCTCCCTCCGGTCGAGCCGCTGGACCTCAGCCTCGTTCCCCAGGCATACCACGATTTGGGAGAGGTTTTCAGCAAGTCGAGAGCGTTGTTGCTGTCGCCTCACCACTCTTATGACTGTGCTATGGACCTCATCCTGGGGGCGAAGCTGCCATCCAGCCGGCTCTACAGCATTTCTGGTCCGGAGAGAGAGGCAATGGAGAAATACGTATGTCAAGGAGTCGCTGAACACTGGCCTTATTCGTCCATCTTTGGCCCCTCTCGGGGCCGGGTTCTTCTTCATTGGTAAGAAGGATGGTTCGCTGCACCCGTGTATCAACTATCGCAAGCTCACGCTATTACAGTTAGGGACAAATATAAAACATCAACACTCATGGGTTTTCACCAAATTAGACTTACGTAACGCATACCACCTAATCCGCATTCGTGAGGGGGACGAGTGTAAGACAGCGTTTAAAACCCACCAGGGGCAGTTTGAGTATTTGGTGATGCCGTTTGGGCTCACCAACGCCCCCGTTGTCTCTAACGGTTAATTAATGACGTCCTCCGCGATATGCTTTATCAATTTGTGTTTGTCTATTTGGATGACATTTTGATTTTCTCCCGCTTGCCAGAGGAACGTGAAGTCCATGTAAGAGCAGTCCTACAACGGCTCTTGGAGAACCAGCTCTACATTAAGGCTGAGAAGTGTGAGTTCTCCACAACATCTACCACCTTCTTGGGCTTCATAGTGCCTAAAGGGAGACTGATTGCCGACCCAGCCAAGGTGAGGGCAGTGCTTGATTGGCCAACACCCCACTCCCGTGGGGAGCTTCATCACTTCCTCGGGTTTGCAAACTTTTATCGCAGGTTCATCCATAACTATAGTGGGGTAGCACTGCCCTTGATGCAGCTGACCTCCGTTAAGGTCCCCTTTCGGTGGACCGAGGCAGCTGAACAGGTCTTTTCTAAATTAAAGGGCCTGTTCACTAATACACCTATCTTGGGCCAGGTCGACACGCAGCTCCAGTTTGTCCTCAAGGTGGACGCATCTGATTCAGGGGTGGGCGCTGTCCTTTCACAGCGCACATCCTCCAACCAGAAGCTCCACCAATGTGCGTATTTCTCTCGTCGGCTTACGCTGGCCGAGAGGAATTACGACGTGGGGACAGAGAGCTGCTCGCCATTAAATTGGCGCTGGAGGAATGGAGACATTGGTTAGAGGGGGCTATTCACCCCATTGTCATGTGGACCAACCACAAAAACCTTGAGTATTTGCGGTCAGCCCACCGACTTAATGCCAGGCAGGCTCGTTGGGCCGTTTTTTCAGCAGTTCAATTTCACCATCACTTACCGGCCTGACTCTTGGAACACCAAACCGGACATGCTATCGCGCCAGTTTGATTCTGAGGACAGAGCGCCCCCTTCCCACCCTCAAACCATTCTTCCCTCTTCTTGCGTCCTCGGTGCCCTTATGTGGGATATCGAGGGGAGGGTTCGTCAGGCCCAGTCTCGGGAACCTGTGCCAGCAGGGTGCCCCCGGAACCACCTGCACGTCCCCGCTGCCCTCCACAGTGACGTCATCAAGTGGGGTCACACCAGCTGCTTCAACTGTCATCCTGGGATCACCTGCACCACGGATCTTGTTCGGCGGGTGTTCTGGTTGCCCACACTGCGGCAGGATGTGCGGGAGTATGTACGGGCCTGCCAGACCTGCGTCCGGGACAAGTCCGACTCTTCTCCCCCGGCTGGACTTCTCCATCCCCTTCCCATCCCCGGTCGCCCGTGGTCTCACATCGCTGTGGACTTTGTAACTGGTCTTCCCCCTCCCATGGTAAAACATTTATTCTGACCATTGTGGCCCGCTTCTCCAAGGCTGTGCATCTGGTGGCTCTTTCCAAACTCCCCTCGGCCTTGGAGATGGCCAACCTCCTGACGACCATGTGATCCGCCTCCATGGCATACCTGTGGACATCGTGTCTGACCGTGGCCCGCAGTTCACCTCGCAGGTTTGGAAGTCCTTTTGCCGCACCCTGGGAACGATGGTGAGCCTCTCCTCCAGTAATCACCCCCAGAGCAACAGGCAGGCAGAGCGGTGTGTAGCAGCCGAACACCCATCTTCCTGGAGCATGCACCTGACCTGGGTGGAGTATGCTATGAACTTGGCTGTTTCCACGGCAACCGGGCTCACTCCATTTGAGGCGCCCATGGGATATACGCCCCCTGCTACCGATGGCCGAGAGGGAGGTTGTGGTTCCCTCCGTGGAGGTTCATGCTCGCTGCTGCCGATGTCTCTGGAGATCCACGCACGCCGCCCTCACCCGCTCTGTTGAGCGCAACCGTGCTACGGCGGACAGACAACGGGTGCCTGCCCCTAAGTACACCGTGGGGCAGCAGGTTTGGTTGGCGGCCAGCCAGGTCCCCTTGAAGACAACATCGAAGAAGCTGTCTCCTCGCTTCTTGGGGCCCTTTCCTATCTCCAGGATCGTCAACGACACTTTGGTTTGGCTCAAGTTACCACCAACCCTATGGGTGAACCCGACCTTCCATGTGTCCCTTATTAAGCCTCTCTCGGTCAGTCCTCTCTGCCCCCCCCCCCAAGCCACCTCCTCCTCCCCGGATTATTGACAGTCACCCTGACCATATGGTCCGCCGGATCATAGATGTTTGCCGTCGAGGCCGGGGGCTCCAGTATTTGGTTGATTGGGAGGGCTACAGCCCGGAGGAATGTTCCTGGGTCCCTACGTCCCGGATCCTGGACAAACAGATGCTCCGGTCCTATCATCGTGCCCCTCCCAATAAACTATAAGGACCGCCAGCAAGCGCTCCTAGAAGGGGGGGTGTTATGCCGAGAATTGCTTCCCATTCACCAAAACTATAAAATATAACACTACAGCCAGGATTGGAACCATTTGTGGATTTTTAGAAGCACCCATTATACATTTTTAGAAGTAAAAATTGATATGACCTCTTGTAAACTATCTTTAAATTATGTTTATTCACCAGACGTTTTAGTGTTTCAAAGAGGGTTAGAAATCAATGTGATCCAACTCCACGTTTTACGATCTTTAAAGTCAAGATTTTGCATTTATGCATTGTTGGTAAAAAGGGTAATCACTTTTTCAAAGTATTTTCAAAATATATAGTTGTATTGACGACTTAAACTAAACACCTGCTTGCAATGATGGGATGCAGTTCTCGGCAGGCAAGCAATTCTTGGCATAGTTGTATTGACTTTGGCAGTATGGGGATGCAATTCTCGGCATAACATCGGCCCTGTCATGGGCGGCAAGAGTGCGCCCCCTCCTTCCCAGTCATCTGTCCCCAGCTCATCAGGACACACCTGCGCCCTCTCATCAGCCAGCGTACTTAAGGAAGCATCCATCAGTGATTCAACGCTGGTTTGTCTGGGTATACTGCCATAAGACAGCAGGTCAAGTTCACACCAGTGAAAGAAGTTATTAACCTGTGTACTTTTTTCCCTTTGTTCAGGTTGCTGCGATCGTGCGGGTGTGTCGCCAGGACTGCGCGCGCTCTCCTGCCACATCACCATCACCAACAGTAACCTCCAACCGGTCAGGCACCACCAGCTCATTCCCCACCCTGCTGGTTCATCTACAGTATTACCCACTGGAGTCCTGCTGGTGTTCCCTTGGAGCCCACGTAAGTGGTAATTTGGCTAGCCCATTTTCCCCCTTACACCATTCCTCCTCTCACTGCTCTCATCTTCTCTCCACAGGCTCCTTCCTCTGATGAGTGACTGTTTCAGTAGCTGTGCGAGGGCTTTTGCTATTTAATAAAGTAAAGTCAAACGTGTGTAATTGTGTGATTGTCTCTTTGTTGCTGCATCTCGCACGTGGGCTGAACTATTGTATCAGTCATGACATGATTATATTTCGACTGTTACACCTCTCTCCATTAAAATAACATAAAATCCTATTAAATGTCATTTACTTTTTGACACCACATCAGCACTGTTTGATTCCCACAATGGAAGTGAACTAATCCTGGAGAATGATTATGCACGGAGCAGAAAATTAAGAACAGTAAATTTTTCAATGAGATTTTTTTTTTCTTTTGGGCTGTCACATTTTTTGGGAATTACACACAGCCTAAGTGTATACCAAACGTGTTTTTTGTCACCTGCCCGGCCTGAATATCTTTCTTTCAACGCTTGTGCGCTGCGCTCTGGAAAAAAAAAAGTCTGTGCACAGTATCCCAGCAACAGTGTGTCAGTCACAGCTCAGCACTTCCGCTTTTCCTATGGCCAGACTTTCTACTTTTTTTTAATAGCAGTCTCTAAATAACAATGGACAGGAAATGTATTCTAGCATTGGTAGCAGCTCTAGATGCAAAATATGATGAGTCTGAGTACAGACTGTACCGGCATCCTATGTCCTGCCCTTCCTTAATTCTGATTGGCTGCTTAGAAAGGTCTGACAAAACTTAGTGTGGAATCGGTGTGTAACTTTGCCAAAACGATGTCTGCCTCTGTAGTATTCTCTGGGCCCCTCCCGAATCTGATCACCGATGACATATTTAGCCGCATGTCATCCTTCAACCGCTGGCTGTCTGTGTGGTGTCCTGCAAACACTGTGGGCTACATAGACAACTGCAACTCATCTTGGGGAAAACCTGGTCTTAGTAGACAAGACGGTGTCCATCCCACTTTGGATGGTGTGTCTCTTTTATCTAGCAATCTGGCATCATTTTTATCCAAATTTCCAAAGCCTTGACAACTCAGAGTTGGGACCAGGAAGCAGGGTCACAGTCTTAGACGCCTCTCTGCAGCTTCTCTTCATCTGCCACCCCTCAACTTAGCCCCTGTCTTCCCCATCAGAGAATCATTGTCTGCTCCCTCCAAAGTAAATAAAAATATAATGTATAAGCATCCCAAAGTGATTAAACAAAAAGTTGGTGAAACTCAAATTAAACATGAAGCCTCTAAATTTAATGACTTGGCCTCTGTTCCTCCTCATAATTTAAAAATTAAATGCTGTTTGTTAAATATTAGGTCTCTAACTCCCAAGTCTCTGCTAGTCCATGATCTGTTAATTGATCATCAGATTGATTTAATATCCCTTACAGAGACTTGGTTAGGACAAGAGGATTATGTTGGTTTAAATGAATCAACTCCCTCTGGTTATTTAAACTGTCAAAATTCCAGAAGTTCTGGTCATGGAGGAGGAGTAGCAACAATTTACCAACCCAAATTACTAGTTAATGTAAAGCAAAAAACACGTTATAATTCCTTTGAGGGCCTGGACCTCAGTATTGGGCATTTTAGCAATTTTAGGTTAAACCCAATTTTATTTGCCATAGTTTATCGTCTTCCCTCAGTCTACTCAGAGTTTTTTAGTAGGGGACTTTAATATACATGTAGATGTAGATAGTGATTGCCTTAATATGGCATTTAATTCAATATTTGACTCGAAGGGGTTTTCTCAGAAAGTAGGAAATTCTTCTTCTTCTTCTTTTAGATTTGATTGGCGGTTGGCAACCAGCTTACAGGTGCATTACCGCCACGTACTTCACTCTACAGTATATCATCACTCTATATATCTTGGCCGTCTTGGCGGCGTCGACCAGCTTTTGACCAGTAGGAAATTCTACCCATTACCTCCACCACAGATTGGACCTTGTTCTGATACTGTATATGGCATAGAAATAGAAAATCTGGTAGTGTCTCCTCATAACCCTGTACTATCAGACCATTGTCTGTTAACCTTTGATTTTACTATTTCTGACTATTTGGCTCCTAAAGAAAAATATTACTACAGTAGATGCCTATCAGATGATGCTGTTACCAAATTTAAGCAGATTGTTTCCTCAATGCCATGTGTCAACACAACGGAGATAAGCTATGGAGAGCTTGCCCCTTCTGTAATTGATAGCATGACAGATAGTGTTACAGCTTCTCTGCATCAGACCCTAGACATGGCGGACTCTTTAAAAAAGAAAAAGTCTAATCAGAGATTTCTAACTCCTTGGTTCAACACAGAAACTTGTAGCTTAAAACAGAAGTCTCGTCAATTAGAAAGAAAATGGTGCTCCACTAAATTAGATGAAATCTATTTAGCTTGGAGAAATCATCTTCTAATTTATAAAAAATCTCTTAGGAAAGCTAGAGCAAGTCATTAATAATAATCCCAGGTTTCTTTTCAGCACTGTAGCCAGGCTGACAAAGAGTCAGGACTCTGTCTATCCTAGCATTCCCTTAGAGCTTACTAGTCAGGACTTTACGAACTTTTTCAAAAATAAAATTTCATCTATCAGAGATAAAATCAGTCAGATTCTTCCCACCGTTAACTTAAATACAGTAATTACTACAGCTCCTTCAATTGATATCTGTTTGGATGAGTTTACTCCAATTGACCTTTTAGAGTTAGATAAAATAATTTCCTCATCCAAGCCTTCAACTTGTCTTTTAGACCCTATTCCTACCAGGTTATTTAAAGAAGTCTTCCCATTTATTGGTAGCGCTAATCTTCGACTAATCAATTCTTTATTAACATTAGGCCATGTACCGCAGGCTTTTAAAACTGCTGTAATTAAACCCTTACTCAAAAAGCCAACACTGGATCCAGGAGTTCTAGCTTACTATAGACCAGGGGTCACCAACGCGGTGCCCGCGGGCACCATGTCGCCCGCAGGGACCACATGTGTCGCGCGCAGGCCTGTTCTAAAAATAGCACAACTCGCAAGTGAGCTGCAGATGTAATTTTTTCTGCCGCTATTTTTTATTTTATATTTTTTATATTTTTTAAAATCACACTTGCATTTATATAGATTTTAAAATGACAATGTCTTAAACATAAAAAAAAATGAAAATATGTTTATTATATGTAAAGTTAAGGTGAACTCTGACCTAGTTCAAAGGTCAGTATTGTGCGCATGACAAAACCTTCGCGCTTGTGGAGCGTAAGCTTAGCTAGAGGGCAGTTAAGATGGTGGGCGCAGTGCGGTTTCCAAGCCCAAAAACATGGCCAAAAAAAGACAGAAAATTTATCATTTTCAAAAGTGAGCGGGAGGAAGAGTTCTTTTTTACTACCGTGAAAGGAAGCTGCGTGTATTTCATTTGCGGGGCGATGGCGAAGCGCCACTTCACTACCCACTCTTTTTTTTTTTTTTTGGACTTATCTTGTACCCGTAGGTAGATTTGTACTGCAGTCTGGTGACAAGCCACCAGCCGCTGCGTGCGCAAGCGCCCCTTAACTCCCTAACCTGCATGTTTTTGCATGAAAAACGAGAACATGCAAACTCCACACAGATCACTGTTGGCCGAGGATCGAACCCACGATCCCCCGGCCGAGGGTAAACTGCTGCCGCGGTGCTAACCACTGCCCCACCGTGCATATAAGCACTCTCAGTGCTTGTTTAGTTTCTTCTCATGAAAGGACAGCGCTGGTTATTACTCCAGCATGATTCTTTGGCAAGAACTGTATGGATATAATTCTAGTGAAGAAGAACACACAAAAGTGTGTTTATTAAATGTAACAGATTTTGAGCAGAATTGCAGCAGATTTGTTCAGTTAAAAATGTGATAAGATTTATTTAATATGAAAGTTGATTTTTCTTAAATGTTGCACAACTTTTTCAAACATGGCTCAACATAGTTCATGAATTAAAAGGGTTTAGTTTTTTATGGTTAAAAGGGACTGGTGAAAACTGGACATTTTCTTATGAAATGTAGAAGGGATCATCTGAACAATTGCTGAGATTAATAAAAATAAAGTGTTGAATATTGATCTTGTCTGTTACCCACTCTAAGTTATTGATAATTATTTATTTATGTGTATACATACACACACACACACACACAATTTGTTATTTTAGAGGAGTGTGTCAAGCTGGTGCCCTTCACATGACTCGATACCCATGAAGTAGCTCTTGGTTTCAAAAAGGTTGGTGACCCCTGCTATAGACCAATCTTTAATCTCCCTTTCATTTCAAAAATCTTAGAAAGAGTTGTTGCTACGTAATTATTTGACCACTTGCAGGGAAATGGTTTATTTGCAGAGCTTCAATCTGGGTTTAGAATCCATCACAGTACTGACACAGCTTTAGTGAAGGTCAATAATGACATCTGATAATGGACTTGTTTCTGTACTTGTCCTTTTAGACCTGAGTGCAGCTTTTGATACTATCGATCACAATATTTTACTTGATAGATTAGAACACCATGTTGGACTTAATGGAACTTCGTTGCAGTGGTTTAGATATTATTTATCTGATAGGTTCCAGTTTGTTCATATCAATAATGAGTTTTTTTTCCAACTCAAAGCTCAGTCACGGAGTTCCACAGAAATCTGTGCTAGGCCCTATTCTTTTTAGTTTATATATGCTTCCGCTAGGCAACATTATTAGAAAGCACTTTATACATTTTCACTGTTATGCAGATAACACGCAATTATACCTGTCAGTGAAGCCAGATGATAGTAATCAATTAGCCAAGATAGAGGCCTGTCTTAAGGAAATCAAAGCTTGGATGACTTGTAATTTCCTGCTGTTAAATTCAGATAAGACTGAAGTCATTCTAGTTGGTCCAAAAACCTTAGAAATACCTTTCCAAATCAAACTCTTAGTTTGGATGCGGTTAGTCTTTCTCTTAATAGTTCTGTGAGGAACCTCAGACTTATTTTTGATCAAGATGTTTTTTAATTCACATATTAAATTTGTTTCGAAGACTGCCTTCTATCATTTGCATAATATTGTCAAGATTAGGAGCATCTGGTCTCAGAGCAATGCTGAGAAACTGATCCACGCTTTTGTTAGCTCTAGTTTAGATTATTGTAACTCTTTGTTATCAGGTTGTCCCAAAACATCTTTAAAAAGTATTCAGCTGATCCAAAATGCTGCAGCAAGAGTTTTAACAGGTACTAGAAAGAGAGATCATATCTCTCCGGTTCTGGCGTCCCTTCACTGGCTTCCCATAGAGTTTAGAATTAAGTTTAAAATCCTTCTTCTCATTACAAAGCTCTAAATAATCAGGCCCCTTTTTATTTAAAAGATCTGATACTACCCTATTATCCTAACAGAGCACTACGCTCCCAAAATACGGGATTACTTGTAATACCTAGAATCTCCAAAAGTACAATGGGAGGCAGAGCCTTCAGTTATCAAGCTCCTCTCCCGTGGAACCAGCTGCCAATCTGGATTTGGGAGTCAGACTCGATCTCTGTTTTTAAGAACTGGGTTAAAACCTTCCTTTTTGATATAGCCTATGATTAGGGAGGTATGCTGCTAATAGGTTTAGACAGCCGGGGGACCTCCAATAATGCACTGGGCTTCACTCCTTTCTTCACTTTCAATGAAATATTTTTGCTGGTCATTAACATCTGACGAAGAACGATCCAACAGACTCTCATGATAAATTGTATATCAAGGATTCAGTGTACCCCGCCCGGTATGGGGTTACCGGGGCCCCACCCTGGAGCCAGGCCTGGGGGAGGGGTTCGAAGGCTAGCGTCTGGTGGCCGGGTTTCCACCCATGGGACCCGGCCGGGCTCAGCCCGAAGGAGTTACATGGGTCCGCCCTCCAGTAGGTTCACCACCTGCAGGAGGGATCATGGAAGTCCGGTGCTATGTGGATTAGGTGGCAGTCAAAGGCGGAGACCTTGGCGGACTGATCCCAAGCTTTCTAAACTGGCTTTTGGTACGTGGAATGTCACCTCTCTGGTGGGGAAGGAGCCTGAGCTGGTGTACGAGATTGAGCGATACCGGCTAGATATAGTTGGCCTCACCTCAACACACAGCTCCGGTTCCGGAACCAGTCTCCTGGAGAGGGGCTGGAGCTTGGCCTTTTCTGGAGTTGCCCCGGGCGAGAGGCGACGAGCAGGGGTAGGTATTCTTGTATCGCCCCACCTTGCTGCCTCTATATTGGAGTTTTCCCCGGTGGACGAAAGGGTTGCTTCCCTGCGCCTTCGGGTTGGGAAACGGGTCCTGACCATCATTTGTGCCTATGCACCAAATGATGTTTCAGAGTACCCACCCTTTTTGGAGTCTGTGACTGGGGTGCTGGAGGGTGCTCCTCCTGGAGACTCCATTGTCCTACTGGGGGACTTCAATGCGCACGTGGGCAACGACAGTGAAACCTGGAGGGGGGTGATTGGGAGGAACGGCCTGCCCGATCTGAACCCGAGTGGTGTTCAGTTATTGGACTTCTGTGCTAACCACAGTCTGTCTATAACGAACACCATGTTCAAGCATAAGGGTGTCCATATGTGCACCTGGCACCAGGACACCCTAGGCCGCAGGTCGATGATCGATTTTGTTATCGTATCATCAGACCTGCGACCGTATGTCTTGGACACCCGAGTAAAGAGAGGTGCAGAGCTGTCAACTGATCACCACCTGGTGGTGAGTTGGATCCGATGGCAGGGGAGGAAGCCATTCAGACCTGGTAGACCCAAACGTATAGTGAGGGTGTGCTGGGAGCGTCTGGCTGAGGCCCCTGTCCGGGAGGTCTTCAACTCCCACCTCCGGAAGAACTTCAACCACATTCCGAGGGAGTCTGGAGACATGGAGTCTGAATGGGCCATGTTCTCCACCTCTGTTGTTGAAGCGGCAGCCCAGAGCTGCGGCCGCAAGGTGGTCGGTGCATCTCGTGGTGGCAACCCCCGAACCAAGTGGTGGACACCAGTGGTGAGGGGGGCCATTAAGCTGAAGAAGGAGTCCTATCAAGCTTGGTTGGCTTGTGGGACTCCCGAAGCAGCTGAGGTGTACCGGCAGGCCAAGCGGAGTGCAGCTCGGGTGGTTGCTGAAGCAAAAACCCGGGTATGGGAGGAGTTCGGTGAGGCCATGGAACAAGACTTTCGGTCGGCTTCAAAGAGATTCTGGCAAACTGTTCGGCGGCTCAGGAGGGGAAAGCAGCTCCCCGTCCACACTGTGTATGGGGCGGATGGGACACTGTTGACTTCAACTGGGGATATCGTCGGGCGGTGGAAGGAATACTTCGAGGATCTCCTCAATCCCACTGATACGCCTTCCACAGAGGAAGCAGGGTTTGGGGACGAGGGGGATGACTCGCCTATCACAGGGGCTGAGGTCGCCAAGGTGGTTAAAAATCTCCTTGGTGGCCGGGCCCCGGGGGTGGACGAGATTCGCCCCGAGTACCTCAAGGCCCTGGATGTTGTTGGGTTGTCATGGTTGACACGCCTCTGCAACATTGCGTGGAGGTCGGGGGCAGTGCCTTTGGCATGGCAAACCGGGGTGGTGGTTCCTCTCTTCAAAAAAGGGGACCGGAGGGTGTGCTCCAACTTTAGAGGGATCACACTCCTCAGCCTCCCTGGGAAGGTCTATGCCAAGGTACTGGAGAGGAGAGTCCGGCCGTTGGTCGAACCTCGGATTCAGGAGGAGCAATGTGGTTTTCGTCCTGGCCGTGGCACATCGGACCAGCTCTTTACCCTCTCGAGAATTCTTGAGGGTTCGTGGGAGTCTGCCCAACCAGTTTACATGTGTTTTGTGGACTTGGAGAAGGCATTTGACCGCGTCCCTCGTGGATTTTTGTGGGGGGTGCTTCGGGAGTATGGGGTATCGGGCTTGTTGTTACGAGCTATTCGGTCTCTGTACGACCGTTGTGAGAGTTTAGTTCGCATTGCCAACACTCGGTCGGAGTCATTCCCAGTGAGAGTTGGACTCCGCCAGGGCTGCCCTTTGTCACCGGTCCTGTTCATAATTTTTATGGACAGGATTTCTAGGCGCAGCCAGGGAATGGAGGGTGTCATGCTTGGTGACCACAGGATCTCATCTCTGTTGTTTGCAGATGATGTTGTCCTGTTGGCTTCATCCAGCAATGACCTACAGCTCTTGCTGGGACGGTTTGCCGCTGAGTGTGAAGCGGCTGGGATGAGAATCAGCACCTCCAAGTCCGAGTCCATGGTCCTCAGCCGGAAAAAGGTGGATTGTCCTCTCCGGGTTGGGGACAGGCTCCCGCCCCAAGTGGAGGAGTTTAAGTATCTTGGGGTCTTGTTCACGAGTGAGGGGAAAATGGAGCGAGAGATCGACAGACGGATTGGAGCAGCATCTGCAGTGATGCGGACGTTGTACCGGTCTGTTGTGGTGAAGAGGGAGCTTAGTTCTAAGGCAAAGCTGTCGATTTACCAGTCAATCTACGTTCCTACTCTCACCTATGGTCACGAGCTTTGGGTAATGACCGAAAGAACGAGATCGCGGATACAAGCGGCTGAAATGAGCTTTCTCCGTAGGATTGCTGGACTCACCCTCAGAGATAGGGTGAGGAGCTCAGTCATCCGGGAGAGGCTCAGAGTAGAACCGCTGCTCCTCCACATTGAAAGGAGTCAGTTGAGGTGGTATGGGCATCTGATTAGGATGCCTCCTGGACGCCTCCCACTTGAGGTGTTTCAGGCACGTCCCACTGGGAGGAGACCCCGGGGCAGACCCAGGACTCGGTGGAGAGACTATGTCTCCCAGCTAGTCTGGGAACGCCTTGGTATCCCCTCTGAAGAGCTGGAGCAGGTGGCTGGGGAGAGGGAAGTCTGGGCTTCTCTGCTTGAACTGCTGCCTCCGCGACCCGGACCTCCGGAAAAGCGGTAGAAGATGGATGGATGGATGGATTAACATCTGTTTTGTTCTCTTCCATAGATTGAGTCCCTGTTGTGCTGTTTGCGCTCTACATGTCTGTTCTTTTCTTCTTCTTCTCAATCCTCTCACCCCCCCAGCCAGTCGCAGCAGATGACTGCCCCTCCCTGAGCCTGGTTCTGCTGGAGGTTTCTTCCTGCTAAAAGGGAGTTTTTCCTCTCCACCGTAGCCAAGTGCTTGCTCACAGGGGATCGCCTGATTGCTGGGATCTTTCTGCAATTGTGGTGGTTTCCCCTACAGTTGAAAGTGCTATGAGATGACTGTTGTTGTGAAATGGTGCTATATAAATAAAGTTGAATTGAATTGAATTGAGAGCTCAGCTGCAGTCTGAAAAGTTGAACTTTTTTCAACTCTGAGCACCCTGAGCTCCGTGACAAAAAGCGGCCACCGCCGAGAGCGTGCAAAAAAATCCCACAAACCCATTAACAATTCAAAACTAATCAAATGTCTGTAATATATATATATATATATATATATACTGTATATATACAGTATATATATATTCCATAGATTAAATTAAAAAAAAAACATGTCATACACACCATGTTATCACCAAACAAATACTGTACATTGTCCTCTTACATATATATTTTCTTTTTTTTAGTTATCCCTTCTCTCTGTTTCTCTTTCGTTCCTGCATGTCTGAACTGAGTTTTGATCTAAAAACATCTGTTTTCACCAGCATTTCAGTCAACGTTTGCCAAAGGAGCTTAACTTAGGCTGACTTAGGCAAACTCTCCATAACTTAGAGGAGCTTTTACAAACTGAGTACAACTTCCACCGTTTATGTCGAAACGGCAAATTTTCAGCATGCTGAAAATTCTCAACGAATACAACTTTCGCCAGCGTTTGCCAACAAACACCAACTGTCATTTTTTTCAACTTTTGCCAGCAGAGCCAGATGTTTGCCAAAACGTCAGTAAAAGTTGGTCCAAACGTTGTAGTGTGAATCCACCCAAAAAAGCAGGTCCAGGATGGCAGGAAGCCTCCACAAACCCTGATCTTTATATCAGCATCGTCTGACGCTGATGTCAACTGACCTGCGCTGAGTATTCATTTGCTTAAGTTAACCCAAGTTGGCAACTGCTACACATACGCTAGCCTAAGTTGGCAAAAGTTCGACAACGCTGAATGCAATGCTGGGAAATGCTAGCAAAAGTTTGTAAAAGTTGGTGTGCACTCACAAATGTAATTTCGCCAATGTTTGGACTGATTTCTCAAAATGTCAGTAAAAGTTGGTCCAAAAGTTATAGTGTGAACCCAGCTTTATCTGTCCCACCCAGATCTGATCCTGTCAGTCCAGGGATTGAACCCGGGTCCCTCCGCTCACCAGTCTCACATCCCTAACCATCAGGCCACCACTGCCTAAAGAGATCATTGCTTGCACAAACAAAGAAAAGGATACAAAAAGATCAGCAAAGGCACTGAATGTTCCTAGAGATACAGTTGGAAGCAGAATTCACAAGTTTAAAGTTAAAGTAACAGTGGCTACACTACATGAACGTGGCAGAAAGAGAAAGTTACCAATGGCTGCCACTAGTCCTGAGGAAGCAGGTGGTCAAAAACCCTCGACTGACTGCAAAAGACCTGCAGCAAGCCTTGTTGTTTAAATGATAAAGGGCTCCATGCCCGAACTCCAAGACGTGCACCACTACTGATGCCAAAGCACAAAAAAGTTGTCTCCAATTTGCTCAAAACTGTATAAATAAATAAGCCAAAGAGGTTTGGTGATTGTGCTCTGTGGAGCAATAAAAAAATACCTGGAACTTTTCAGGCCTATGGATTAGTGGTATATCTGGAGAAGGAAGAATGAATTATAAAAGAAAAGCACACCCTGCCTACAGTGAAGCATGGCGGTAACCCAGTGATGCTCTATCACTGCTTCAGTTCCTCTGGCACTAGAAACCTGCAGCGTGTGGTGGGCAAGATGGATTCAATCAAGTATCGGGAAATCCTGGGAGAAAATGTCATGCCATGTGTAAATTCCTTTTACTGTTAAATGATTTTATTTTTTTTTCTTTTTTAACTCAAACTGTCAGGATTAATAACACATTTTCTGATTCCAAACCCATCAGCACAGGTACACCTCAGGGCTGTGTGAGTTTTCCAGTCCTTTTTACCCTGTACACAAATGACTGTACTAGTCATCATCCAGGTAACCTGTTTTTTTTTTTTTTTTTAAATTTTCTGATGACACTGCCATCCTTAGCCTGTTACACTAAGGCACTGACACCTCCTTGTATTTCACTGAGGTCAGTGGCTTTGCAAGGTGGTGTGGTGAACACTTCTTGGTCATCAATACACAAAAAACTAAGGAGATGGTGGTGGACCCTTGGTCAGAGGGAGACCACACTCCACTGTCTATTAACAGTGTAGAAATCCAACAGGTCACCTCCTACATGTATCTGGGTATCCAACTGGATAACCTTTTTATCTGGAATGACCATGTTGAGTTTGTGTGCGCTCATCTACAGCAAAGGCTGTATTTTCTCCGTCGGCTGAGGGTGTTTGGAGTCAGTGACAAAATAATGTTTTTATTTTACCAGGCGGTGCTGGAGCGCATCATAAGGTACAGGATATCTGTGCGGTTCACCAATATTTCTGTGCAGGCCAAATCTAAGTTGCAGTGTCTGGTCCAGGCTGCCATGAAGGTGATGGGGAGAACTGAAAAGCTCCCCCTTAAGGCCATTTATGAGCAGTGTGTGTGCAGGCAGGCACAGAGAATTCTGCAGGAACCCTCACACAACCTACACTCTAAGTTTGAGCTCTTGCCTTCTGGTAGAAGATACAGAGTACCAAAATGTAGGTTAAAGCATTTTAAAAACTCATTTGTACCTGCTTCTATTAGGCTCCTAAATTGCTCCTAGGATGGTACAGCAGCATGGAGATCCTAACTTGTATTTACATGCTCTTTGTTTGTTTGCTTATGCTTTAAATTTGTTTTTATAATATGTGTAATAGGGGTAGTGTGCAATATATGTGAGCAGATGTCATGTTGTGATGTGACGCCTTGTGGTTCGATGTGAAGCAGGTTTGTGTCAGCACCGTGAATCCACAGCAAATTCCCCCCAAGGGGACAATAAAGTGTATTCTATTCTATGTGAGGAAGCTGAAGCTTGGACATCACTGTACCTTCCAACAAAACAATGATCTCAAGCATACCTCAGAGCTGATCAAGGTTTGGTTTCAGAAAAAGTCCTAGAAGATACTAGAGCGGCCATCATAGTCGCCTGACTTGAACCTCATTGAAAATTTCTGGCGGGTTTTGAAAAAGGTGGTTGCAGCACGCAAACCCAAGAATATTAGTGAACTAGAGGTCTTTGCCCATGAGGAATGGGCTAAGATTCCTCAGGAACACTGCCAGAAGCTGGTGTCTGGCTATACATCACATTTGCCGCAGGTCATAACAGCAAAAAGGTGCTCTATTAAGCATTAAAGATGCTTGTCATGAAGGGGTTGAATAATTATGCCTCGGTACAAAGTAATGTAGGCATATGGTAATCTGTAGATGCGTCTGTGTATGTATCTGTCTGGCTGTCTCTTACCAGCTTTTCAGCTTACCAGGTCAAAATCAAGTGGAACTAAAGGCTTGAATCATTGCATTGCCATATTTTCTCAACTTTTTATTTGCCAATATTTTGAGATAACACTTTGTTTTTGAAATAAACAGAAAATAGCTCATGTTTAGTGTCAATGGAGCTGGAGAAACGTTATTGTAATATCTATGCCACCCCAGTAGAGGCTGCAGTGTGCATTTTTTACAGCCCCATGGATTACTTCCTGTTAACGGTCAATCTCATATTGAACTTTTACAATAGCGGTTGTTTCTGAAAACTACACACATTCAGGAACTACACCATTTAATCATTAGATCATTTCTTTTCAATCACGTTTTGCTCTTTAGATAAAGGACAACGTATATTCTTCCTGTAGCTTTCAGCTCATCGAAAAAAACTTCAATTCCCACACTGCTCAAATCGCAACGTGCCAATCACAGCAAGAGAAGAGCAGGAGAAAAAACAAGTAAGTTTTGCCCTTAAATTATGCAGTGGCTTCAGTGTTAACACATAAACACCTCCTAACCGGAGGTTACCAGAGGTTACCGGAGTGGTGGCCTAGTTGGCAGAGCATCCGCCCCACACCCGGGAGGCCTGGGTTCAAATCCCGAAGACCATATAAAAGTGGAACTTCCTGTCGTCCAGCTTGGTGCTCAGCAATAATGGAACGGAGGAGGGAAATTTGTGGCGGTGCCTTGCATGGCAGTGACCCCTCTGATCTAGATGTAATTAACATTGTAGACAAGAGAAACATAATTTTGTTCTACTGTACATGATTGGCTGTATGGATTGAATGACAATAAAGTTGGCTTTACCTTTAACATGGCAACATTTGATTCTTAAAGCTTATGTTTCGACACATTATTTTTTATGATGTGCTGCACTAATGGCAGCTCCATGGTTACATTATTAAGATGTTAATAAATTGTTAATATGCTAAATTGTTTTTTCTAAAGATCAGCTCATGTTTTTTGTCTTAATACTAATGTCAGTAATATAAAAACACCACAGTATGACATGGTTGAATCATTTGCCTTGAAATAAGGTTCACAGTCCTACCATTTGTTTATTGATTTATTTACTAAAGTAAAGCTAATGTGATGGTGTGAAATATAAAAACCACTTGAGGTTACTTTTAGACAAAACCAAGCAATTTGTTAGTGACACTCTGGCAAACATCATTTTTTTTCTGTTGTTAACATGTCTGTAACATGTTTCTTCAAAATCATTCCAAACTCCCATGTATGTGCTTTTCTGCTGTGAATGTCTGCTGAAGCCCCCTCCCCCCAAAAGGCAAATTTGGACAGACTGTTAGTAGCTACGTAACTATTCCTCCTTAGCCTCTCTGGTTGTGAGCGGAGAGCGGCCACATTCAAATCCCCCACCCCCACCCCAGTTCAGTGGCTGCGGTTGGGGGTTGTTAAAAAGTAAACACATATCTGGCAACTACACATGTAGCTCTCGCCTCGACCGTTTTCAGAAAAATGTTTAGCTTTTTACTTTTGAAGCTATAGGCAAAACTTTTAACGTCTTGAACAGACTAACAGTCCATCCACCAAGAGTCACAGCGACCAATCACGTGCAAGCCCTGCAGGTCAGGAGCGTGGCGACCAATCACGTGCAAGCCCTGCTGATTGCTAATTAGAATATTCATAGATCTGCGCATACAGTCATGTGAAAAAATTAGGACACCCTGTATAAGCCTGTGTGGGTGTTTTTGGGTTTTGTTTTTTTTTTACATATTTGGACATATGGATATTTAATATCAATGTTAAAAATACATGGAGATTCATGTAATACAACTAAACAATTAAAAATGAATTAAAGACTTTTTTTCAAATTTTCTGTAAAATGTAATTCTAAACAAATAGTGAGGAATAAATTAGGACACCCCCATCTTTTTTAGGACACCACCACATTCATTCCGACTTAAAATGGCTAAAATAAATATTAAAAAATGCAAATAAAAACAAAAACAAGGTTAGACATAGATATGTGAACATTTCTTAAAAAAGAACTAAATATTTAATGGGGCATCCTAATTTTTTCACATGACTGTACTTAGTAGATGCAAGATTTATGAAAGCACCAAGGTGCTGATGCCTCGGTGCCAGCACCTTGGCGGAGGTATGCATTCTTAGATCATCACCAAAATGTTATGGGTTTCCTCTCTAGCCCAATGACCTCCTCTGGTAAAAATTTCATCCAACTTCATACAGTAGTTCTGGAGTATTCTTGCTAACACAGTGTGAGAAGATAAGAGCCTTGGTGGGGGTATGTGTTCAATTCAATTCAATTCAATTCAACTTTATTTATATAGCGCCATTTCACAACAACAGTCATCTCATAGCACTATCAACTGTAGGGAGGACCCCCACAGTTGCAGAAAGACCCCAGCAATGTGTTCTGGATCATCACCAAAATGTTATTGGTTCCTCTCTAGCCCAAAGACCACATCTAGTGAAAATTTCATCCAAATCCACCCAGTAGTTTTGGAGTACACACATGGGCAGTGAAAATAATCTGCAGTTCACATGCCCATACTGTCAGCAGCAGCCAAGAGTCACCAGACTGATTTGAACAGCTGCAATCCAATTCACAAAGAAGAGCACGGTGGCAGATGTTTTAAATGGCAGAAGCGATGGAGGTACGTGAATGCAATGATAATCAAGACGAACAGGAGCTTTTGCTGTTTAGTGGTAGAGGAAGAAAACAGACGGGCAAAAAGACGGACATTTGTTCACCCAGTATTGACGGACTGCTCAGTACTTCTGTTTGGCGGGAGTTTCCAGGCACATGCACAGTTCACTGAAAGTTGGGACTTGTAGTTTTTAGCCAGTTTTTAACAAGTTTTACCTCGTCCTTCCTCTGCAAAACTAAACAGCAAAACCAGTGAGAAAACAAACAATGTGATTAATAAATTGTGTAGTTGTTGAATATTGTTTTTTTCAGTAACCACTATTTTATAATAGTTTAGGTCAATGTGCTATAAAAAAGTGCTGTATTGTGCTGTAAAAAAGTCACACTGCCGCCTCTAGTGGTCCGGCATAGTTATTACAATACCTTTTCCATCGGCTCCATTGACATTAAAGGTGAGTTAAATTTGTGTTTATTTTGAAAACAAAGCCTTATCTCAGAATTTTGGCAAATTGAAAGTTGAGAAAATATGGCCATACAATGATACAAGCCTTCAGTTCCACTGACTGGGTGCGCTGAAAAGCTGGTAACACACACACACACACACACACACACACACACACACACACACACACACACACACACACACACACACACAGACAGACAAACTGACTGATTACTGTATGCCTCCGTTTTCACCGAGGCATAAAAATCTCTTTCCAAGCAATTCTAAGGCAATGAAAGTTTTTTTTTTTTTTTTTGTTTTTTTGTGGGTAAAAAGCCACAATATACTATTTGGGGCAATACATATTTGTTTTTGAGGTGGTTTTAAGTGGTTTTAGAGCCGCTGGAGTGCACCTTTAAGTTTAAGATTTATTTGAAGACAATGACTTTAAAAATGTTCTATCACATCTGCAATAACAATAACTTGAAGGTCAGCAGCCAGAGCAGCTGTGACGATAACGAGCTGGAAGCTAAATAACAATACTGCATGTTTACTCTTTATAGAAAAACTGCATTTCAATAAGTTTTCTTTTTGCAAGACAATTCAAGAACCTGTGTAAACTAATACCAAGCATTTCAAAACTGTGCATGGATAACCTGACACTACTTAAATATCCCATGCTGCCATGCCACTAGCACTGAGGCATCAGCACCTATGGTGCTTTCATTTTGATACTGCAGTAGTCATTAAAAGTGGCATTTGGTGTTGAATTTGGAGAAACCGCTTGTAACATTATTTGTGTTGAGCTATTTAAATTGTTCTTGTTTGATTTGTTTATTGCAAACAGCTGCTAGTTTGTACATTTTGCCAATAAACCTAATTTGCAGTGGGGGTTGAATAACTTTGACTGTAACTATACAGATGCAATGGTAGACATGTACATACTGTACAATATAACCATAGTTTTCATATAATGACAACAAAATCAAGGAGTTTATCAATAGTCTAATTGTGCACTAGACTAAACATAACAATGTGGACTTGATGTCATGCTGCTGAGCATGGGGGAGGGGCACCGTGCTCATGCTTCAGTCTGTGTTCGATTATTTTCTGTACTTCCTCATTTGCTGTCCTATTTTTGACTTCGTGTTTGGGTGTTGGATGTATTGTCATTTTAGTTTGCCATTTGTTTCTGTGTATGAAAGTTCTTGTTCTTAGTTATTGTTATTTTGTCATTTATATGTTGCATCCATGACTGTGAAGTTTTGGATTGGTTATATTATTTACCTGTTGTGATGTTAGTCTTCATCCACTTTTACTCTTAGCCCTCTTCTTATAATTTTGATTCCAGTTTTTGTATTTACCTCATTCGCGCCTTTATGGTTCTCTCTGTTTTCATTATCTGGTTTATTTCTTATTTTGGTATTCACTGTATGTTTGTAGTTAGCTGCCTTTGCCATTTCTTTGTGTGCTTTTATTGTGACAGCGCCCTGTGATTATTTCCTCTGTTTGCTCAAGTTTGCGGGCTATCACAGCTGTCAGCTGTTGGTTTAATTATTCTCCCTCACGTGATCCACACCTCTTATCATTTGTGTATTCCCTTTTTGCCCTATTTAAGGATGGCTGCAGCGCAGTCTCGTTGCAGTGTCCTTCTGAATCTTCTGAGTGTTCCTCAGTGTTTAAACGGGTGTGCTCCGTCTTTTTCTCCCTGTATTCCTGGCGTTTCTGTATGCCTCACCCTGGTCCTGTCCAAGCTGTTCTCCTTTTTCTCCAGACGTGTGCCTCGTTTCCCTCGGCATTCCCGTACGCCTACCTTGCACCTGCTCCTGTTTTTGTTATGTGTAAGTTTTTGTCTTTGTGTAATTTTGTGATTTTGTATTAAACGTCGTTGCAACTCACAGTCTAGCGTTTGGGTCTTCGTCCTGTCCTGAGGGGCAGTTTATGACACTTGAATGTTAACTTCACTGTAAAGACACACCATGTAACAGCTGTATAAAAACATTATTCATGAAAAACAAGACATTATATGATTACCTCTCTTGCTTCCCTGCTTTGCTTGTTTGGACTTGGACTCAGACCATTGTGTGGTAATACTGAATGTTATGTTCCCCACTAAGGTTAGAAGGAGAAGAATTTTCAGAAACAGATGTGCTAAGACCCATCGTGTCCCAAATGTGAGAGCTTTGAGGGACAATGGCAATATACATGATGCTTATGCAAGACGGCTTGATGAGCTCCTGAAACAACCTCCTAATTCAGAGCATTTTGATGTGATTGAAGACCTCATCGTTACTGACATCCGTAAAGCACCTGATGAGACTATTCCAGCAACGCAAAAGAGTACTAACAACAAATGACGACTTCCTTGCCCTCCTTGAAAAACGATGCAGATTGTCAGATGATGCTAAAAGAAAGGAGTTGTCTGCTCAAATTAAAAAATATTGACTCCAAATATTGTCTTCCTGGTAATGCTGTTAGAGACAATATGGAGATGTCGAAAGGTCCCAGGTGCTTGGCTCCTCTCCTCTATAACATGTTTATACAAGAAAGGATCAAGAACCCTAGCAGAGAATTATCGTGGCCTTTCCATTATGGCCACCCTGTTGAAGCTGGCATCCATGGTTGTGATAGAAAGATTACGGACTGTCTATGTGACTATCTTGATGGATACGCAGTTTGGTTTTAGGAAGAATAAGTCCATTTGTGATGTCATCTACATTGTACAGCATATATTAGCAAAAAGAACGACATCCACTCCTTCTGTGCTTCATAGACCTAAAAGCAGCATATGACTGGGTTCCATGCGAGACACTATGTATACGCCTGAAGTCCACCAAACTAATCTCAGCTCTTAGAGCTCTTTACAACAGTACAAAGGCCTGCATCAACAACACTGGACACTTTTTTGATACATCTGTAGACTGCAGAAAAGAAGATCTTGAGAGTCCATATATATTTAATATCTATCTGGACTTTGTCATGCGATGTGCAAAACATGAAGTTCTCAGTTTCCTGACAATGGCGTTTGTACAGGTCACGGGGTGAATTTTATTGTTTTGGGGGTTTTACATGGTTTTAAGTTTGTCCCGCATGTTTATTTATAACTTTGCATGTTTTTTTGTAATTTTGTATTTTAACCTGTGTGCTTTTAATTTGAAATACTTTGTTTACTTCCACCCTGTGCCTTCCCTAATTGGTAATCCCCACCACCTGTGTAACTGAGGGGATGCAGTACCTGGCTGCTGGATAAAGGGCATTTTTTGGCAGTCCAAAAGAGAGTCCTGCCTGATGGGAGTATGCTGTTGGCCCCCATGAATAATGTAAGCGCTTTGGTGTCTGGGGGCCATGAAGGAGGGCATGTCTGAGGAGGAGGAGTAGCAGTAGCAGCCCATGATCACCATGACACCAGCATTTGGGGAAGACACTTGTGCGTGGAGTGACTGGGGTGCTGCTAGTGATGTTAAAACCGAGGCCTCATGAAACAACAAGCAACTTTGAGACAATAGCTTCATGAACGACACAGTGCTATGAAACATCTAATAAAAACTGCCATCTGGTGACTGACTGTCAGAAATGCATCAGAGGTGAAAAACCGGAAAAAAATCTCAATACTTTTTTTTTTTTTTTTTAGCATTTGGCCGTTAGAAGTCTATTTAAAATTGGATGGCAAGAACAAACAATACAAAGCAAACAAAAAAACCCCTAATTCCCTCTCAAACTTCCCGCGAGCCCTCAAGTCATGTGATGTGACCAACATAACGAGGCCTCGCTTGCAATGGTCACGTGACAGTGGGCATGTTGACACAGTGCTCAACACTATGCTCATGACATTTGCGCGTTATATTGCTTGAGTCTGTGCCGAGTGGGCGTGTCGAGCATAACATCACTAGGTGCTGCAGGTAAATGAAGGCAAGAGACAGAGTGAGAAGCTCTACCTTCGCTGTAAGTATCTGGTTCCCAGATAGCAGCGCTCCTTGATGATGATGATGTTAAATATGAACATACTGCTGGCTAGTGTCTTCCACCATACAGGTTGCCTGCAGATGTCTGGTGTCATGGTGGCAGATGGAGTATGCCCTGAAGAGTGGAGCCTCCTCCTCAGCTTTTATGGACTTTTATTGTGTGTTTTAGCCCACTTCTAGTTTTTTTTAGCTTCATTTTACCATTTTATCCTAATTTTATTTTAACTTAATCTTATTTCTTAGGTTTTAGACTTAGCTTCATTAAGTGGGCATTTGTAGATTTTTTTAATGTAATAAATTCTTTTCGTCGAACAAATTTAAAATGTTCCCTTTGATTCTTCCTGTGACAAAGTGTTTTTTTAACTACCCTCAGCCATGTTACATATAGAGTTTGCAATACCAAATGAAGTGTCACCCTGCGCACTCTGTACTAGAAGAGCACATGGTGTAATCAGAATTGCAAATACCCTGTATGCAGATGCTGTTGTGGTTTTCTCTCAGAGTATAAAGTGAGCTGCAAAAAAAAATTGAGATCTATGACAATAACTTTAAAAGGTATGGGCTATGCATGTCCTACAGGAAAACTGAGACCATGGCATTTAATGTAGACAGGTGTATCAAGAACCAGATGAGTTTAGTGACCATCAATAGTGTTGCATTAAAGAATGTGAGACATTTTCATCACTTAGGACACTTGCTAACAAATACTGGCAATACATCTGCAATTCTCCACCAAAGAAACTCATTAGCATTTGAAAAGTGGAATGAACTGAAACACATTCTTACAGATCGGGAAATCTATCATAGCACACGGATGAAGGTTCTGGTTGCATGTGTCCGCGCCCAGTTGCTGTACAATGTGCAGGCATGGGAACTCCCATGTTTGGAGATACAAAAGCTGGAAGTGATGTGGAATGGTTTCCCGAGGAAGATGATTGCTGGAGGATATGCCCACAAAAATGCTCCACACAAAAACAAGCGGGAAAAGGACATCGACCCTGCCTCTTTAGCTGAAGGAGAGCCAGATTAGTCATTCAAAATTTCAAATCATAAACTTCTGCAAATTACTAAATCTTAATCAATCAAGGACTTCTGTCATCTCCAACATCTGAAGTATGTTGCACATACTGTATGTGTTAAATGGAAAACAATGCCATACATAACAGGTGCTCTCTGACAGAAGAACAAACTGGACAAACATTGAAAAATGTTTGCGAATAGACAGGCAACGGGCTCTCAGGCATATGATGGAAGAAAAGGACTTCATGCAGCTGTTGGACAAAATTTCCCCACCCCATAAGCAGCTGCACCCCAAGGCTGTACATGTGCCAAGTGGGAAAATATGATGATGATGGTATATTTTTCAGACAACCTAGCTCATGAGAAAACCTTAAATGATCTCCTTCTCACCAGGACTCAATACAAGCATTACTGTGGTGTATTCACTCATATGGCCTTCTAATCGATGTCCTGTTTTAGAACAGTGTCCAGTTAATTAAACTAAATATTGTGTTCCACTATTAGCAACAATATCATGACCAATGTAACGTAATAAAAGCAGTAGCGATAATTCTCAATATACAAATAAAAAGATAAGATGCTATTGTAATTCTAGTGTTGAATATTAACAACGTGATTCTTTGATGTTGACTGAATTCATCATCCACAAAAAAAACAACAACACGTATTCACCTAACATTTGCACAATAAACACACAGAAGCTAGTAACAAAGGCAAAATGAAGTCCAGGTGGACATCAGCAAGTGAATACACAAGGATAATTGAGTCCCAGCATCTCCCAGCTCTCTCTGATAGAGAATACATAAATAGAAATGATCAGATCAGAGCTGTTGGAGCAGTGACGGTGGCAACATTGTTAACCCTGAAGTCAGTGTGTGTATGTACATGTCTAACAGTGTGTGTGCATGGAAATGTGAGTGAGTGGTGGCTAACCCTAAGGCGCAGAACAGCAATCTGTTCTCTGTGAGACGCTAAAGTGAAACAGCTCTACTGTCTGCTGTGCTGAGGCTGAATAAACGCATGTTTGGTTGTGTGGTCTGTGAGTTCAAGGACTTCTTCAGGTTTGTGTGACTAATAAATAAAAGTGTGTAACAGCATGCTGCTTGAACTCCAAACATGATAACCCACCATCTTTTTTTCCCACAGCTTTGTCTTTTTTCTTCAAAAGAAGGCTGCACTCCTTTCGTTGCCTCACTTGAATGCCTTTGAAATCTCTGTTGCAGAGATTTGGGTGTAAACCTTTTTCCAGCTGAAAAAACTAAGTGGTGGAACCACAGTCCTAAAAATAAAACTAGCACGATTTGCTATGCCTTTTATGGCATCAGTTAGCAATGTCTTAGTCCAAACAAGCAGAACAGCTGTGCTTATTAAAGGGGCAGAGGTCAATGAACAATCTCTAAGAACATCACTATTTAACGACTCCTCAGTTTTCTATGTTATATGCTGTTATCATATATAGAATAACATTAGCATATTATACAATTCAGTAATAATCTTCATTGGAAAGGTTTACTGACTGTGTGTTTAACTCCCCACTGTACCTGTGATGGCGTGATGAGAGAAGGCCTCTACGTATGTCAGATAGTTGTGCGGACAGTGTTTCTTAAGCCATTTGCAGACATCCTGCTGAGTCCACAGCACCACTGGTTTGGACAGACTGGACAGGGTAGGACTGGTGTGATACACAGTGAAGGCTTCACCTGGACGCAACTGAAATATACAAAAAGCAGCAAATTTAAAAAGAGTCATCTTTAACATGTTACAGTTGCAGCTGAAATTATTCAACCCCCACTCCAAATTAGGTTTACTGGCAAAATTTTAAAAATTTCAGGTGTTTGCAATAAACAAATTACACAAAAACAATGTAAAGAGTTAAATAAAACTAATATTACAAGGATTTTATCCAAATTCAACACCAAATCCTACTTTCAATGACTACTGCTGTCTGAAAATTAATCAACCCCCTAAATAGAATTCCTCATAAGAGCACACATTTGCAAATCAGATGTGGTCTCAAGCACACCTGAAGCAACCAGTCAAGGGCTTCATTAGTTGCATCAGGTTTGCTTGAGATAGAACATCTTAAATACTGTATCTGGACTGTTGACAGTGATGTTTGATTGCATGTTAGAAATATGGCAAAGTCAAGAGAATTGTCCAAAAAGTTTGGAGAAGAGATCACTGCCTACACAAACAACGAAAAAGACACAAAAACATAGCAAAGTCACTTAATGTTCCTAGAGATACAGCTGGAAGCATAGTTCACAAGTTTAAAGTTAAAGAAACAGTGGCTACACAATCTGGACATAGCAGAAAGAGGACGCTATCAACCTCTGCACCACAGTCCTGAGGAGGCAGGTGGTCAAAAATCATCGATTGACTGCGATAGACCTGCAGTAAGTCTTGGTGGCAGCAGGCACTGAAGTTTCAGTTTCCACAGTAAGACGCATACTAAACACTGAAGAGCTCCATTCCCGAACTCCAAGACATGCACCACTACTGACCACAAAGCACAAGAAAAGTTGGCTCCCATTTACTCAAAACTATATAAATATGCCAAAAAGGTTGGAGATTCTGTTCTGTGGAACGATGAAACAAAGCTGGAACTTTTCGGGCCTATGGATCAGGAGTATGTCTGGAGGAAGAGGAATGATGCATACGCTGAAAAGAACACCCTGCCTACAGTGAAGCATGGCGGTGGCTCAGTGATGCTCTGGGGCTGCTTCGCTTCCTCTGGCACTAGAAACCTGAAGCATGTCAAGGGTAAGATGGCTTTAATCAAGTATCAGGAAATCTTGGGAGAAAATATTCATGCTGTCTGTGAAGAAGGTGAAGCTTGGGCATCATTGGACCTTCCAACAGGACAGTGATCCCAATCATACCACCAAGTCCACCATAGCTTGGTTTCAGAAGAAGTCCTGGAAGATACTAGAGCGGCCATCACAGTGACCTGACTTGAACCCCACTGAAAATCTCTGATAGGATTTGAAAAAGGTGGCTGCAGCATGCAAACCCAAGAAAATTACTGAACTGGAGGCCTTAGCCCATGAGGAATGGGCTAAGCTTCCTCAGGAATGCTGCCAGAAGCTGGTGTCTGGCTATGCATCAAGTTTACAGCAGGTCATAACAGCAATAGGGTGCTCTACCAAGTACTAAAAATGCTTGTCATGAAGGGGTTAAATAATTTTGAGATTGCAGTAGTCATTGAAAGTGTTTTTTTGTATTGAATTTGGAGAAACCACTTCTAATATAGCTGCACCGAGCTATTTAAATTGTTCTTGTTTGATTTGTTTATTGCAAACAGCTGCTAGTTTGTACATTTTGCCAGTAAACCTAATTTGCAGTGGGGGTTAAATAATTTTGACTGCTATTGCATTTTTTCCTACAAATCTGATAAAATGTGTTGCGTCTTATAATTCATAGAACAATTAATGACGCAAGAGGTAAATGAGGAGGGAGAGTAGCCAGAAAGTCTTTTCAAGAAAATTAACTTTTAATAACTCAAGCATGAAGAGTCACCAAAAATTATTTGAAAATAAACTATCTACTAAAGATTACTTGAGTAGTGAGTTTATTCTTTTGAATATCAAAGAAGAGTTTGTTTGAGGAAAAAAAGAATTCAAACTATAGCCACATGTACCTGCTAATCCAAATCATATATAAGAAAATAGCATTAATATATCAAATATTTCCTGAGCCAGGATAGAAGAACAGTGATTTCAACACAAACTAAAAGTGCAATTTTCTTTGTAACTGCATTCAAACAAGATCAGCATCTATCCTGCAATCAAGCCTACAATTTAGTGAAAAAGTTATCTTGAGTACATGTATCTGTGTTGTTCTGCTCCTGCTGTTGGCAAGGATGCTCCTCCTCCCTTTGACCATCTAAAGTAATGGACTTGATAGCACAGCAGTGCTCAACCTGGCCCTGATTCCTGCTTGTCTGATCTGCTAGGAGAGTGCAACCTTGTATCTGGTTCTTGCCACACTTTGCGTTTTCATGACAGTTTCGCAGGCCTCTATGATTCACCACTTTAGACCACCCTCAGCTGAGTATCAAAAAATACCAAAAGTATGATGTCTATCATGCCAGGTCTATGTATTGTAATATGTAGTACATTGTGTATTAGATTTTGTTGCCAGTGTGCCAGTATAGACAAACCCAAATTCAAATGAAAGCACCAAGGTACAGCTGCCTCAGTGCAACCTCTACTGGCCCGGTCTAGTTATTACAGTAACTTTTTTCATGGCTCCATCAATGGTATAATGGTGAGTTAAATTCGTATTTATTTTGAAAACAAAGCCTTATGTCAAAATTCTGGCAAATTAAAAGCCTTTAGTTCGACTTCCGGTTATGGCGGCCACGTAGGAAGACATGTTTCACACTGCTCTGCTCCTAAAAATAAAATAATTTGCTAAAACTCTCTTAATTGGAACAAAAACCCATTCCAGCGTTTAGGCGCGGATATGGTAAAGACCAAAGCGGGGAAATTAGGCGGATGAAAAAGTAATTCAACAAAACAATCCAAACTAACAGACTTCCACGCTCGTGGCGAAGCAGAAAAAACTCCAGAGACTATGGCGGAGGATGTAGCCAGCGGCGGAGCGGGAGCTACTGAGGAGGGGACAAGCGCAGTGCTCGCTGCCATCAGCTCCATGAGAGCAGACTTTTCATCTAAATTTGATGGAATTATAGCAGTGATAGAAGGAATGAGAAAAGAAATAAGCGACTGTATGGAACGAGTATCGCAGGCGGAGCTCCGAATTTCAAGCGCTGAAGATGACATCACCAGCCTACAATCAAAGTTGCAAACACTGGAATTAAAAAGGAAACGTCTGGAAGATAACGTCCTGGACTTAGAATCCCGCTCGCGACGGAATAATTTGAGGCTTGTGGGCCTCCCGGAGGGAGCGGAGGGACGGGACCCATGTTCCTTTTTGGAAAAGTGGATTCCAGAAGCGCTGAACAACGCGGACCTGCAGTCATCGGTCGTCTTAGAGAGCGCTCACCGAATCGGCCCACCGAGAGATAATAAGACACCACCGAGGACGCTGATTATGAAGTTCCTCAACTACAGAGACAAGATGACGGTCACCAACGCGGCACGAGCTAAAGGGGAAATTAAATACCAGGATCAACAGGTGCGGTTCTACCCAGATTTGGCCACAGGAATACAACAATTAAGGAGGCAGTTCGACCCCACCTGCAAAGAGCTGCGCAACCTCCGGATTCGTCACGGAGTGATTTACCTGGCAAGACTGCTGGTCACATATAAGGGCAGAACCCACATCTTTAAAAATTAAAATTAAATTAAATCACCCTTATTGTCATTCAACCGTACAACCAATCATGTACAGCAGAATGAGATTGTGCTTTTCCTATCTACAGTGTAAATCACACACACCTCAAGTGCAGAATCAGAGACCCCTCAAGAGGCACAGGAGCTCATTAAGCAGATCCAAGAGGAGACTGGTGGGAGCTAAGCATGAACATGATAAAGGTAGAACATTTAAGCATTTGTACAGGCATCTGATTGATCTGAAACATATAACATGTCTACAAAATACAGACTGTATTATAAAAAAAAAGCTATGATGTACAAAGTTGCTATAAAACTTTGAAGTTATGTTGAAAAAACTACAGAAGAGAGTTAATGTCATTAAAAATAGTAGTAGAGTCAGGGTGATTGAGAGGAGAAAGAGAGAGTGGTTTAACTGTTCCTTGCAGGTGTGGAACAGTCACTAGCTATAACGGGAGACAGAATTTTTTTTGATTTTGGGGGGATTACCACGAATGTGGGGAAAGGGAATTTGTTTTTGTGTAGTTTGTAGGATGAATGTTCAACCATCCATGTTTTTGCTTCTCTGTATGAGCATGTTCATATTGCAAGGTAATCTCAAACTCCTTATTGATCATAGATCAAAGCGTTAATCTTAATTTAACTTCATGGAATTGCAGAGGTCTACAAAATCTAAAAAAACTTAAACAAGTTATGAATAAAATAAAAGACATAGATTCAAAAATTGTATTTTTACAAGAAACTCATCTAATAGCGGAGGATGTAAAAAGAATTAGGAGAAGATGGCAAGGAAATGTGTTCACCTCATCATTTTCATCCCGAGCTAGGGGAGTTATGATTCTCATACACAAAACAGTCCCATTTCAAGTGAAAAATGTAATTGGAGACAAATTTGGAAGATATCTAATCATCCAAGGATCTTTGTTATTAGAAAATATAAATCTGGTGAACTTATACGGCCCCAATATTGATGATCAAAACTTCTTCGTTAATTTATTCCTCACTTTATCATCACTTACAGGGCAACATATAATAGCAGGGGATTTTAATTGTACATTGAATCCCAGTATAGATAGATCAACAGGACTGGACTGTACGCACAATGGATGTAGGATGACCATTAATCATTTTATAAAAGAATTGAGATTGCTAGATATATGGAGAGAAATGAAACCACAAGTCAAAGCCTATTCTTGTTATTCTAATACCTATAAGACATTCTCACGTATTGACTACTTTTTGATCGCTACAGAATTAAGGTCCAAGATTCAAAACTGTTTCTATGATAATATTGTGATCTCTGATCATGCACCCTGCTGTCTAATATATGTAGATAAGAAATTGACAAAGGATCCAGGTAGGTGGCATTTTCAGCATAAATGGCTTCAGGATGAGGAATTTGTTAAGTACATAGAAAAACAGATAGATGAGTTCTTTGATATTAATACAACACAAACAACGGCATGTATAAAATGGGAGGCTTTCAAAGGTTTTATTAGGGGGCATATTATTAGTTATACAGGTTCAAAATCTAAGAAGACTCGAGAGGAGAGAGTCCATTTGGAACGTAAAATAAAAATTCTTCAAGAAAAGGTGTATTCAGGAAGTAACCCACAGTTAGAGAATGAATTACTGATTCTGAGAGCTGAATATGACAAAAAATCAGCGAATAGAGCTGCCTCGAGTCTTCTAAGATTGAAGCAAACTTTTTATGAACAAGGTGAAAAATCAGGAAAATTATTGGCATGGTAGATTAAACAATTAGAATTTAAAACACCAATTACCAGTATTATAAGTAACGGACAGGTAGTTATAGATCCTTTAGAAATTAATAGTGCCTTTAGAGATTATTATGAAAAACTATATGATACAAAAAATGAAACTGACTTAACAAAACTAAATGGGTTTTTGGGTGGATTATCTATACCGTGTATTCCAAATGAAAACAGGGAGATACTGGAGTCTAAAATTAGTCAAGAAGAAGTTGGGCTAGCCATTGATAATATGAAATCAGGAAAAAGAGCAGGACCAGATGGTCTTCCAGTTGACCTCTATAAAAAATTTAAGAATAAATTAATAAAACCACTTTTGGAAATGGTTTTAGAAGCATTTCAAAATGGTAATTTACCACCATACTGACATATTTATCGGCCCAGGAAACACGCACGCAGGCTCAGGTAAGATTTAATAGCTTTATTCAACAGCAAAGGGGTGTTTGGGTGCGTGTATGAGATATGTATGTGGATTGTGGGTGGACGAAGAGAGTCGGGAACAGAGCAGCACACCGTGCAGCCAGGCAACCCTATGGGAAGAACAGAGACAGGGAAATTAGCTGGGCTTAACCACACGGGGAAGTAATGCTGGGTGATGCTTACTTGCAGAAGGGAAGGTGGCTGGCGTTGGCTAGGATCTTCGGCCTGGGAGACAGCGCCCTGCTGCGCACACGACGAGGCGTGGAGATGCGTGAGGAGGAGATGGCGAAGATGAGAGAATCCGCCACCAGGGAATCCAGCTGTGCACAGGGATGAAACTGATAGCCAGGTAAGTGGTAAAACAGCTTACGCGCTGAAGCGATGAGTGGCAGGACGGGAAGAGACAATCCTGCCGAGGATTTGAGCGCGTGGTTACACAGACGGCTCCAGACCAATGCTCAGGGCCGAGTGGACTAAATAGCCCATCACTGACGAGGCGCAGGTGTGCGCGCAGCTGAGGTGGATGCCTGAGAGCGGCGAGTTGTGACACATACAGTGGGGCAAAAAAGTATTTAGTCAGCCACCAATTGTGCAAGTTCTCCCACTTAAAAGATGAGAGAGGTCTCCAATTTTCATCATAGGTATACCTCAACTATGAGAGACAAAATGAGAAAAAAAAAAATCCAGAAAATCACATTGAAGGATTTTTAATGAATTAATTGGTAAATTCCTCAGTAAAATAAGTATTTGGTCACCTACAAACACGCAAGATTTCTGGCTCTCACAGACCTGTAACTTCTTCTTTAAGAGGTTCCTCTGTCCTCCACTCATTACCTGTATTAATGGCACCTGTTTGAACTCGTTATCAGTATAAAAGACACCTGTCCACAACCTCAAACAGTCAGACTCCAAACTCCACTATGGCCAAGACCAAAGAGCTGTCAAAGGACACCAGAAACAAAATTGTAGACCTGCACCAGGCTGGGAAGACTGAATCTGCAATAGGTAAGCACCTTGGTGTGAAGAAATCAACTGTGGGAGCAATTATTAGAAAATGGAAGACATACAAGACCACTGATAATCTCCCTCGATCTGGGGCTCCACGCAAGATCTCACCCCGTGGGGTCAAAATTATCATGAGTACAGTGAGCAAAAATCCCAGAACCACATGGGGGGACCTAGTGAATGATCTGCAGAGAGCTGGGACCAAAGTAACAAAGGCTACATCAGTAACACACTACGCCGCCAGGGACTCAAATCCTGCAGTGCCAGACGTGTCCCCCTGCTTAAGCCAGTACATGTCCAGGCCCGTCTGAAGTTTGCTAGAGAGCATTTGGATGATCCAGAAGAGGATTGGGAGAATGTCATATGGTCAGATGAAACCAAAATAGAACTTTTTGGTAAAAACTCAACTTGTCGTGTTTGGAGGAGAAAGAACACCATACCTACTGTGAAGCATGGGGGTGGAAACATCATACTTTGGGGCTGTTTTTCTGCAAAGGGACCAGGACGACTGATCCGTGTAAAGGAAAGAATGAATGGGGCCATGTATCATGAGATTTTGAGTGAAAACCTCCTTCCACCAGCAAGAGCATTGAAGATGAAACGTGGCTGGGTCTTTCAGCATGACAATGATCCCAAACACACCGCCCAGGCAACGAAGGAGTGGCTTCGTAAGAAACATTTCAAGGTCCTGGAGTGGCCTAGCCAGTCTCCAGATCTCAACCCCACAGAAAATCTTTGGAGGGAGTTGAAAGTCTGTGTTGCCCAGCGACAGCCCCAAAACATCACTGCTCTAGAGGAGATCTGCATGGAGGAATGGGCCAAAATACCAGCAGCAGTGTGTGAAAACCTTGTGAAAACTTACAGAAAACGTTTGACCTCTGTCATTGCCAACAAAGGGTATATAACAAAGTAGTGAGATGAACTTTTGTTATTGACCAAATACTTATTTTACAGAGGAATTTACCAGTTAATTTATTAAAAATCTTTCAATGTGATTTTCTGGATTTTTTTTTCTTATTTTGTCTCTCATAGTTGAGGTATACCTAAGATGAAAATTGGAGACCTCTGTCATCTTTTAAGTGGGAGAACTTGCACAATTGGTGGCTGACTAAATACTTTTTTACTCCACTGTACATGAATAATGCCTTAATTATACTATTGCCAAAACCAGGTAAACCCCCTAATAAATGTGAAAACATGAGACCGGACTTCGTCGTCGTCGGCCTCCGTCGGTCTATGATGACCATGGAAGAGAATCCTAAACGTCTACTCTGCTGGAACAGCACCGCCTGTGGCTGAACAGGCCGATGCGCGAATGACAGTCCCTGTCACACAGGTCACACTTGTGGGTGGTCTCCGTGCTGCTGGGTCTGTGGCGGTTCTTCCTGCGGGTCCTTTTTTCATCTGCTGCAGCAGTCAGTCTCTCTTCACCCGCCTTGAGCTGTCTGGTCAGGGTGCCTCTCCATTTGGAGCGGTCCGTTGCAAGGTCCTCCCAGCGCTCTGTGTTGATATCCAGGGCCTTCATGTCTCTCTTGCAGACGTCTCTAAAGCGCAGCTGTGGGCGGCCAACGTCTCTCCTGCCAGTTGCCAGTTCTCCATAGAGGACGTCTTTGGGGATTCTGCCATCCTCCATACGGTGAACGTGGCCTAGCCAGCGGAGCCTGCGCTGCCTGAGTAGAGTGAACATGGAGGGAAGGCCGGCGCGGGACAGAACTTCTGTGTTGGGCACTTTGTCCTGCCAGGATATGTCCAGGATGTGGCGAATGCAGCGCAAGTGGAAGGAGTTCAGTCCCTTTTCCTGCCGGGCGTATGTTGTCCACGTCTCACTCCCATAGAGCAGTGTGCTGATGACGCAGGCGTTGTACACTGCCATCTTCGTCTTGACAGAGAGTTTGGGATTCTCCCACACTCGTGTGGTGAGGCGAGCGAGTGTGAAGGCTGATTTTCCAATCCTCTTGTTGATCTCTGTATCAAGGGAGAGGTTGTTGCTGATCGTGGACCCCAGGTACGTGAACTGATTCACGACCTCCAGCTTGTAGTCATCAATGGTGATGGTTGGTGGTGCTTCCGTGCCTTGCGCCAAGACGTTAGTCTTCTTCAGGCTGATGGTAAGCCCGAAGTCCTTGCATGCCTGGGAGAAGCGGTCCATCAGGGTCTGAAGCTCCTGCTGTGTGTGGGTTGCGACTGTAGCGTCGTCTGTGAACAGCATGTCTCTGATTAGAGCCTCGCGTACTTTGGTTCTGGCTTTCAGGTGGGCGAGGTTGAAAAGCCTGCCGTCAGATCTTGTGTGCAGGTAGATTCCCTCTGTTGCTGTGCTGAAGGCATGCCTCAGGAGCATAGCAAAGAAAATCCCAAAGAGGGTTGGCGCAAGTACACAGCCCTGTTTCACTCCGCTGCGTATGTTGAATGGCTCTGAGACGTTGCCATCGTGCTGCACTATCCCCTGCATGTTGGTGTGAAACGATTCGATGAGGCTTTGCAACTTTGGTGGGCATCCTACCTTTGGCAGGATCTTGAAAAGGCCCTCTCTGCTGACCAGATCAAACGCTTTGGTGAGGTCGATGAAGGCGACGTACAGAGGCATGTTCTGTTCTCTGCATTTCTCCTGGAGTTGGCGGATGGAGAATATCATGTCTACCGTCGATCGCTCAGTGCGGAAGCCACACTGAGACTCGGGGTAGACACGTTCGGCAAGCTTCTGTAGACGAACGAGAACAACTCGTGCGTAGACTTTGCCAACAACGCTGAGGAGAGAAATGCCCCTGTAGTTGTTGCAGTCGCTTCTCTCCCCTTTGTTTTTGTAGAGGGTGATGATCTTGGCATCCCTCATGTCCTGTGGTACGGCACTTTCCTTCCAGCACTGGCAGAGGACGTCATGCAATGGCAGCAGTAGGGCGGTCTTGCAGTGCTTGATCAGGTCAGGGGGTATGCCGTCGTTGCCGGGTGCCTTGCCAGCGGCCAAGCTATCAACGGCCTTACTGAGTTCGTCGATGGTTGGCTCGGCGTCAAGTTCGTCCATGGATGGCAGGCAGTCGATGGCATCAAGGGCTGATGGTGTCACGGTGTTCTGTCTAGAGTAGAGGTCGGAGTAGTGTTCCACCCATCTCTCCATCTGCTTGTTCTTCTCTGTGATCATCTCCCCAGTGGAAGATTTGAGGGGGGCCGTCTTGCTCTGAGCCGGACCAAGTGCTTTCTTGATGCCATCGTACATACCACGGATGTTCCCTGTTATGGCAGCGGTTTGAATGTCTTGGCTGAGCTGAGTCCAGTACTCGTTGGCACAGCGCCGAGCAGTCTGCTGAACTTTGCTTCTCGCAGCCCTGAGAATCTGGAGATTCTTCTCGTTTGGGTACTTCTTGTACTCAGCAAGTGCTGAGCGCTTGGCTTCAATGACGGGGGTCATCTCGATCAACTTGGCATCAAACCAGTCCTGTGACTTCGAGGTCTTCCTCCCAAAGGTAGCCAAGGCTGTGCGGTAGATGGTGTTTCGTAGCTCTTCCCACTTCTGCTTTGCAGATTCTCCTCCTTGTGGTACACCAAGTTCCTTCTCAAAGGTGGAGGCAAACTGCTCAACAAGTTCTGGTTGGGCCATCTTGCTGGTGTCAATCCGTGCCTTTCCAGGTTGTCTAGCACAATGGAATTTCTTCAGCTGCAGCTTGACCTTGCAACACACCAATGAATGGTCTGTGTCGCAATCTGCACTCTGGAACGAACGGGTGATTAGCACGTTCTTCAGTGAGGTGCGCCTGGTCAGGATCAAGTCTAGCTGGTGCCAGTGCTTTGAGCGCGGATGTTGCCAGGAAACCTTGTGTTGGGGCTTGGTCTTGAAGAACGAGTTTGTGATGCACAGATCGTGATATGTGCAGAACTCGAGCAGCCGCTGTCCGTTGTCGTTCATTCTGCCCACGCCAAAAGGTCCAAGACAGGAGGGCCAGGAGTCGTGGTCAGCACCCACTCTGGCATTGAAGTCTCCAAGGAGAATGAGTTGTTCAGAGTTGGGGATGATCCTGACAGTTGTTGCGAGATTCTCGTAGAACTCGTCTTTTGCCTCTGGTGTGGCTGTCTGTGTTGGGGCATACACACTGACGAGGGTGACTGGGCCTTCAGTGGTGTTCAGGCGGAGGGTGAGGAGTCGTGCAGAGCCAGTGCTGCCCGGTTCCACCATCTTCAGCAAAGTGTTCTTCACTGCGAAGCCCACTCCGTGTTCCCTGTGTTCATCACTGCCCTTTCCCTGCCAGTAGAACGTGTAGTCCTTCTCTCTCAGTGTGCCTGCATCAGCTAACCGTGTTTCCTGGAGAGTGGCGATATCCACTCCCAGTCTCTTCAGCTCATTATTGATGATGGCAGTCTTCCTGGTGTCGTTGATGTCCTTTAGGTTAGCAGCGAGTCCTGTCATCATAGTGCGGACGTTCTAAGTTCCCAGTTTTAGAGTTGGTCTCTTTTGTTTTATTGTCTTGCCTGGTGCGAAGGTTCTCAGCCTGCTGTTTGGATTTCTCCTTATCCCCATGCACCCAATGAGGAAAGCAAGCTGTGGCGGGACAACACCTTATTGGCTGGGGGCTGCCCAGCTTGAGGCGGGCGGTAGCTGTCCAGTGAGATCTGATGATCCCTCCCACCGTCGGGAATAACCCCTGGCGCCACGCTCTACGCCAATTGAGCAGTGGCTTATAACCAGTAACTGTCATTCCCCGTGTTTTGTCTACGCCAAAGGCGAAGCTGGAGTGTCCTCTCCAGTGATCCGGTGTTCTACCTTCCAGCGTTGGGCGTTGGTAGGATTCAAGCCTGGGCAGGAAGATATGGAGGACAAGATGTTGCCCATGCAGCATGTCCCCCCTCTCCACGTCACTGATGAATCCAAAGGAACAGCAGGGCTGCTACAGTTTGGCACCAGCGCCGTTGCAGGAGCTGCCAGAACGATGTTGAGCACAACATAGAACTGCCTTAGGGGCTCCGACTCCGGATTTTTCCTCAGGGTTGACTCCCGAAGCCTTTCCCGTGACCGGGTATGCCGCAAGGCAGCAGAGGTTTGAAATCAGGGTTTACCTTCCCCTAGATGGGCTACCTTCCCAGGTTGACGAGCCACCATCTACCCGAAGCATCTGGTTTTAAGGCGCCAGAGATCCACCCTCGCCCCTTCTCCTATTAGTAAAAGCAGTTCCGCCGGGCTTAGAGACTAAACCACACGGGCAGGCTAGGAGTTGGACTTAGTTGTCAGAGGCTTTTCGAGACGCACGCCATAAGGAGTATTTTATGAGCACTGGGAGCTTAACCCCAGTGCCGCTCCTGGCTATGACAACCTTGGAACAGTAGTGTGTAGCCCATACATTCTGGCTTTTCTTTCAATTGTCCGCCCAAACCCGTGTCCCTGGAAGTTAGAATATTCCCAGCAATCTTGTAGTGTTTTTGAAATACTCACTTCCTCACTACCTTTCAGCTTGATCCAGTATGATAATGCAAGTTTATCTCTTCTCAAATCCATTGGCATTTTTCCTGCTTCTATTAAAACTGCATTGTTTGGAGTTGTTTTGACGGCTCCAATGCACAGGTGGAGCGCTCTGTGCTGCATTCTGTTTTTTTCCCCGAGTCGTCTTTGCCGCTGCTCCATAAATCATGCATCCATAGTCTATTGTCGATCGCACTAGTGCTCTGTAAATTCAATTAATGCCTGTTTATCTGCACCCCATTCGTGTCCAGCTACAGCTTTTATGAGATTAATGACTTTTTTGCACTTTGTCTCCAGATTTTCAACATGAACTCTGCATGTGTATGCACTATCAAACCACAATCCTAGATATCTGAAGTCACTGACTTTCTCTGTTGGCTGATTATATAATGTTAATGGTTCTGTACCAGTTCTGTGTTTTTTTGTCAGTCATGTAGCAGGTTTGACTGTTTGAAAATTTAAATCCCCAGTCATATGACTTTTCCACTTTCTCCATTGCTTTCCTGATGTTTTTGAACACAAACTTCTCATTTCTTCTCCTTGTCCATACGGCTCCATCATCTGCATATAGTGCTGTTTTGATGGGTCCCTCTTGATCCTCAAACATGTCATTAATCATTATATTGAATAAAACTGGGCTTATCACATTCCCCTGAGGAACACCATTTTCTATTTCAAAGTCATTAGAAACTTCTGATCCCACTTTAACCCTAATTGTCCTGTGTGTTAAATAATCCATTATCCAATTATACATCCTACCACCAATGCCCATTTTATTCAATTTGATAAGAAGTCCATCCCTCCACAGTGAGTCACAAGCCTTTTCAATATCCAGATAAACTATAACCATTACTCTTTTCATTTTGGGTCTTTTCAATATCATTACTTACCCTAACTTGAGCATCCACTGTGGCTCTTCCTCTTCTAAAACCATTCTGATAGTTGTTTATTAATCGTTTTTGCTCTAGTACATATGAGAGTCTGTAAACTAACACTTACTCCACCAATAAGCCTATTAAATGCTGATCTTAAAATAATCTGTAAAATTTTAGCAAAACAACTACAAGAAAGATTACCAAATATTATTAACCGAGATCAGAATGGCTTTATAATGGGAAGACAAGGCTTCCATAATGTAAGAAGATTATTTAATATTATTTATTCCAATAAAGAAGCACCGGATACAGCTCTCTTATCATTGGACACCGAAAAGGCCTTTGATAGGGTCGAATGGCCCTATCTTTTTGAAGTCCTACAAAGGTTTGGACTTGGAAATAATTTCATAAAATGGGTCCAGATAATATACAACAATGCTACAGCAGAAATCCTAACAAACAGCAATATCTCAAAATCAATAAAAATCAAGAGAGGATGTCGACAAGGCTGTCCACTTTCACCCTTATTGTTTACTATGGCAATTGAACTTTTAGCGATGGCAGTACGTTTACATCCACAAATATATGGAATTAAAGTAGGACCAACAGAACATAAAATCTCCCTGTATGCCGATGACATAATTTTGTTTATGTCGAATTTTAAAAAGTCAATTCCGACCTTGTTAAATTTAATAAAGAACTTTGGGGAAATATCAGGATATAAAATAAATAAAACAAAATCTTCAATATTAATGCTAAATGAGACCCAGAGAAATCATCCAGCTCCTGAGGTAAACCAATTTAATGTTGTAAATCAGTTTAAATATTTAGGAATTCAAATTTTGCCTAAGCTAGAATCAGTCGCCAGTGCCAACTATGAAGCCTTAACGACAGATATTAATGAGTTACTTCAGAGATGGATGTCACTACCAATGTCGATGATCGGGAGAATTAATATACTTAAAAGTAATATCTTACCAAAAATACTTTATTTATTTCAATACATTCCTTTACCACCATCTTCAGATCTATTCTCAAGAATTAAAAAAAAAGTTAGTGGAATTTATATGGAACAATAGGAAGGCTAGATTACGTTTGTCCTTACTATATTTACCATTTGATCGTGGAGGTCTGAAATGTCCAAACTTTATGTTGTATTACTGGTCAGCACAACTGAGGTCTATGACATATTATTTTCCATCAAATGATCCTCCTCACTGGACTGAAATGGAATCATACAATTTACCTTTACCTCTTCCCTTATTCATATACTCAGACTCGGCTAAAAAATTACAGAAACAAGTTAAAAATCCAATTGTAAAGCACATGATCAAAATATGGCGTGAAACCAAAAGATATTTAAAAGAACCACACTTATTGTCAAAATTTAGCCCAATATGGGGTAATCAATATTTTACACCAGGGACAGCGGATGCTGTATTTAAAGTATGGAATTTAAAAGGGATTCAAAAGATTCAAGACTTATATTTGTCACGTTCAGATAACATAATGTCTTTTGAAGAACTGAGGATTAAATTCAATCTTAATAAAACACATTTTTTTAAATATCTTCAGCTTAGAAATTTTATTTGATCAAATCAAAATAATGCTCTCAGCCGACCTACTTATTCATCCTTCGAAAAAATTTTGACTAAAGATAGTAAGAGAAAGGGTATTATTTCAGAGTTTTATAACTCATTGACACTATTCTCAAGTGAAAACTCACAGAAAAGACTGAATAATTGGAAAGAAGACCTGCAAATTGAAATTTCAGAGGAACAATGGGAAATGGCTTGTGCAGAAGCTCAAACCAAATCAATAAATGTATGTCTTAAACTGATACATTTTAAATGGTTAATGCGGATGTATGTTACACCAGTGGAGTTAAATAAATATAACAAAAACATACCAGATACATGCACAAAATGTATGGAAAGTAAAGGAACCCTGTTTCACTGTTTATGGGAATGTAGAAAAATCAGAATGTTTTGGGAAGAGGTGAGGGTAACAATTGAAAAAATAATTTCAAAACAATTCACATTGAACCCTAAATTGTTTTTGTTGGGTCAGTATCCAGAAAAACATAACTTTAATAAGAGTGAAAGAGCATTCATAGACCTCGGTTTGCTTAATGCCAAAAAATGTATTGCACTATTGTGGAAAAAGACTCATAGACCAGATGTGACTCAGTGGTTAAGACAGATGTTAACAAACCTTCCACTAGAAAGAATAACATACATACTGAAATCAAAGGAAAATGTGTTTGAGAATATATGGAGACCTTTCATTGATTTTGTAAAGAAATTAAACATAACTTCTGAAGAAGAAGGTGAATATGTGTGGACCTTGCAAATTCCAAACTGGTGAATGTATACAGTGATCCCTCACTTATCGCAGTTAATGGGTTCCAGAACCGACCGCGAAAAGTGAAAAACCGCGAAGTAGCGTCACCCCTAATGACGTCATCCATAAATAATACGTACGTTCCTTCTCTCACTCTCTCTCTCTCATATGATACATGTGTGTGTGTGTGTACGTGTACATACATACATAGATGTAAATAAAGTGTACATAAATATGTTTTTAGAACTCTTTTATTCTTATAACAAGATACGTAACTCAAGATGAAGATGATTTACTTCACAGGTTAATGAGAGCTTTACTGCTCCTCAGGTGACGCCTCATCGTCAGGTGCTAGAAGCGCAGGATCATCGAGGGCAGCTTCCGATAGAGCTGGAGAAGCTGCAGGAGGCGGCATAGTGGCTCGACAGGAAGACTATTTCGCACAAAATGGCACAAGAGAACAGCGACAAGTTCCACACGGCGAGACTACGTAACACGAGCGATAAAGAGCAATGAATGCGGTCTTTCTTCCCTTCATGGGCGCTCAGCAGGGAGAGGAGGTGGGTGAAACGTCTCGGCCAATCAGCTTGCGGGGTGAAACGTCTCGGCCAATCAGCTTGCAAGATTTCCGAGCCGAGCCAACACGAGAACAGCGAACAGAGAGGTGGGGCTCTCAGTGTTGATACCTGATGGTCTAATGTAGTCTCCCTGCCTTCTGCTAGCGCCCGCCCATTATTTCTCAATTTTGAATTTTTGATGAATATTTTTGAAAAATCCGCGATGCACTGAGGGCGCGAAAGGTGAAGCGCGAAGTAGTGAGGGATCACTGTATTATGTATTCTTATGTATCAAATTACCTAGACTAAACAGAGGAGTATTGTTGTTGACCTGCCTTTGTTAATGGTTGTTGGTGTTTTTAGTAGTACATTTTTTTTTGTAGTTAGTGTTTTTTGTTTTTTGTTTAATTTTTAAATTACTTTAGTGTTAGTGTTTGATTGTTTGTACCATGTTTGTAAAAAAGGTTCAATAAAAAATATTATGGAAAAAAAAAGCCTTTAGTTCCACTTGATTTTGTCCAGGTGTGCTGAAAAGCTGGTAACACACACAGACACAGACACACAGACACAGACACATTGAGCGATTACCTTATGCCTCTGGTGCACCGAGGCATAATAATGAAGTTGGGACATTGTGTAAAACATAAAAACAAAACACAATGATATGCAAATCCTTTTCAACCCATATTCAATCAACTGCACTACAAAGACAAGATATTTAATGTTCAACTTTGGGTTTTTTTGTTGAAAATATTCACTTATTCTGAATTTGATACCTGCAAAACATTCCAAAAAATCCAGAACAGATGCACGTTTACCATTGTGTTACATCACTTTTCCTTTTAAGAACACCCAATAAGCATTTAAGAACTAAGGAGATGGTACCGTTGAAGCTTTTTAGGTGGAATTCTTTCCCATTCTTGCTTGATGTACGAGTTCAGGGTCTCTGTTGTCGTATTTTTTGATTTATAATGTGCCACACATTTACAATAGAAGACAGGTCTGGACTACAGATAGGCCAGTCTAGTACCAGCACTTTTTTACTACAAAGCCGCACTGTTGTAACATGTCCAGTATGTGGCTTGTCATTGTCTTGCTGAAATAAGCAAGGATGTCCCTAAAAAAGATGCTGCTTGGATGGCAGCATATGTTGGTACAAAACCTGTATGTACTGTTCAGCATTAACTGTGCTTTCACAGATGTGCAAGTTACCCATGCTGATGCTGGCTTTTCAACTTTGTGTTGATAACAAGCTGGATGGTCCTTTTCCTCTTCAGCCCAGAGGACACAACATCCCCGATTTCCTAAAACAATTTGAAATCTGGACTCATCAGACCACAGCCCACTTTTACACTTTGCATCAGTTCATCACAGATGAGCAAAAATGGTTCAGAAACTGTTTGAGGAGCACAACAACGAGTTTGAGGCATTGACTTGGATTCCAAATTCCCCAGATCTCAATCCAATCAAGCATCTGTGGGATGTGTTAGACAAATGAATCCATGGAGGGCCCACCTTGCATCTTACAGAACTTAAATGATCTGCTGCTAGCATCTTGGTGCCAGATACCACAGCACACCTTCAGGGATCTAGTGGAGTCAGGGGTGTTTTGGCAGAAAAGGGGGGACCAACACTATATTAGGCAGGTGGTCATAATGTTATGTGTGATCAGAGTAATACTGTCATATAAAATGAAAACCCTGAGAACCTTACTGTCATTCAAGTAGAAGGAATACTGTATACATGCAGAAGAATGAAATTACTTTTTACCTAGCTTCTGTGTGCATGATTATTAGTAGTGTCATGATGCAGAATACGGTTGGGGAACCGTGGTCACACTTTTTGTTATTCTGATTATTTTCTGTAATTTCCCCACTTATGTTTAGTATTTTATCTGGTTGGTTGGACGTATTATGCTATTTGAGTTTGCCATTTGTTTCTGTTCTTAGTTTAAGTTATTATTATCTTGTCATTGATATTATGTGTCCGTGACCATCTAGTTTTGTAGTCTGAATATAATCTGCCTTGTTAGACATGAGCCTACCCTCATCTTTGCCATCAGTCATCTTTCTGTAATGTTGGTATTAATATTTCAGCATTTGCATCTCTTGTTTTTTGTATGTATCTTGTCCTCGCCTTGGTGGTTATTTTCTCCTCTTTGTATTCTCTGATCTGAATCTTGTTTTGTAAACATTTCTTGGTTGCAGTCAATTACCTTTTGCCATATTCTCTTGCACATTTATTTTGACAGCACTCCTTGTTTACTTCCTTTGTTAGCTCAAGTTCGCAGGTTATCTCAGCTGTCATCATTTTCTAATTATCATCCTCGCTCTTGTTTCCCACACCTGTCATCCTTTGTTGTAATTCCTTTGTCCTATTTAAGGGCCGCTGCACTGCATTTTGGGGCAGCGTCCTTCATTAAGTTCCACACGTGAGTCCCACGTCTGATCATCATTCATCCTTGTTATCCGATGTGAGTCCCATGCCTCAGCCTATGTCCTGGCTGTTCTCATTCTTCCCTGTTTAGGCTATTTGGTCTTACCAGCGTGTGTCCCATGCTTCAGCCCTATTATCCGACGTGTGTCCCACATCTAGCCTTTGGACTATCCTCATAATCCTGAACTGAAACTGAGCCTTGTAAATTTCTGTTTTTGCCCTGATTGGAGTTTGTGTTTTTTATTAAATCACTTGCAACTCACAGCCTGCGTTTGGGTCTTCGTTCTTGCCCTGCCTGGGCAGTTTATGACAAGTAGCTGGAGTAGCTGCTGTCATGAAAGCATATTTTTGGACTGTGAGAAGAAACCAGGACCCAAAATGGAAAAGGAAAAGGCTCAAACCTGGTTTTTTTTGCAACAGTGCAAACCAGTAATCCAATGAGACACCACAGTTCCTTTAACCTCTTGCACTCCGGTGTACCGCGGGCGGACACGTCTCTGCGTCCTAGAGCGCACGAGGGTGCCCTAGAACGCACACTGTGCGTCCTAGGGCGCACTGAGAAAAAAATCCCCCTGCATTTCCATTCTTCCAGTACAGACACAGCTGCGAACACAAAGCCAAAGGAGTGCTTTGATTGGTTTAGATGTGATTGACCTCTCATTCGATTAATAAGAGCCTTGAATTGGGTTTCTGAAACCTTGAAGAACCAATGACTGAAAACCTAGAAAGAAGGACCCGCCTACCAACGGCTGCGAATACAGCGAGCCAATTGAAGCACAGAAGTTCGAAAGCGTGCTTCCCTTGCAAAATCTGTTTTGTGTAAGCCGCTGGGTGACACACACGTGTTCGCCAGTCTTTTTTTCTTACTACTGTTCTTATTTGTTTTGAAAAAATCGTTCGCCAAAACTGCAATCATGGAAGCGCAAAACCGCAATAATGGAATTATGGTTTGACCGGGTCGCGTGACCAGAACCACGAGTCCGTAACAAGTGGACCAGCGTCATGTTCGTCTGACAATGAGGAAGAAAAGTTCGCCAGCGACACTGCTGTTGTGGACAGGTAAGTGTTATAAGCTAAATTATTCTTTATCCCTGAAAATTGTAATCAAAATGACTTTTGACCGATCGGTAAATTACAACTGTGCGTAGTAGACCGTGGCGCACGAACCGTGTCCAGTCTGTGTGCCGCGGTACACGGTCCGTGCGCCGCGTCCGGACCGTGAATGGCCCCCCCCCCCCGCTACTCTTCTGTAGCAGATTGCAGATATTATTGCAGATATTTTAGTACAACTGTGTGTAGTAGACCGCGGCGCACAGTCCCCGCTTTCCGTCATGTAGCGATGGGCGATGTCCATCCTCTGTAGCGGGGGAGGGGGGGTGGGAGCTGTTATCTTCTACATTACAGATATTTTAGTATAATTTTTAGTGCACTGTAGGTTATTTTTTCTTGTAAAAAAAAGCCACACATTTTTTACGTGGCATGCTTCTTTGTGTGTGGGGGCTTGTTTGTTCATTCATTCATGAATGAATGAATAAACAACCCCACACACACACACACACACACACAGCCCTGAGTGTCACCTTTCATTAGAGCCCAAGATCAAGCTTCTATATTGAATCATTCAAAAGTTACAGACGTTTTTCCAAACTGTGCCATTTGGCACAATTTGGCACAGTTCAAAAACGCCTGGGAACAACCTAAAAAAAAAATCTGTGTAATATATTCATTTTTTGTGGTATTGTTACAAAATTTTGACCTCAGCTGGATAACACTTGGTTCTACATTTCTGTTGAGGAGCACAACAACGAGTCTGAGGCATTGACTTGGATTCCAAATTCCCCAGATCTCAATCCAATCAAGCATCTGTGGGATGTGTTAGACAAATGAATCCATGGAGGGCCCACCTTGCATCTTACAGAACTTAAACGATCTGCTGCTAGCATCTTGGTGCCAGATACCACAGCACACCTTCAGGGATCTAGTGGAGTCAGGGGTGTTTTGGCAGAAAAGGGGGGACCAACACTATATTAGGCAGGTGGTCATAATGTTATGTGTGATCAGAGTAATACTGTCATATAAAATGAAAACCCTGAGAACCTTACTGTCATTCAAGTAGAAGGAATACTGTATACATACAGAAGAATGAAATTACTTTTTACCTAGCTTCTGTGTGCATGATTATTAGTAGGAACAGCTGTTTACATCCCTCCAGACGCTAGCGTTAGCTTAGCACTCAGCCACCTTCAGCACATTGTTAGCAGGCAACAGAGAGATCACCCTGACACAGTCCACATTATTGTAGGGGATTTTAACAAAACATGCTTAAAGACTATACTCCCCAAATTTCACCAACATATTAAGTGTCCCACAAGAGGGGAAAAGAACACTGGCTCATGTTTACTGCAACATTAAGCATGCCTACAGAGCCACCCCCCTCCCTCACCTTGGTCAATCAGATCATCTGTCCCTGCTTGTAATACCTGCTTTCACCCCCCTTAGGAAGAGTCCCCCTCCCAAGCAAACAATTAAAACCTGGCCTGAAAATGCGCGCCTCCAGCTACAGGACTGCTTTAGCTGCACAGATTGAAATATATTTAAACAGCAGGACCTGGACTCCTACACCAAGTCCATCCTTTTCTACATTAAAAGCTGTGTAAAAATGTGACAGTCACCAAACACAACTGGGTCCTTTCCAAACCGGAAACTCTGGATGCCCCGTGAGGTTCAAGATCTGATCAGAGCCTGCAACTCAGCCTTCAGGTGGAAGGACAATCTGAAAAGAGGCATAAAACATGCTAAGAATGCCTACAAGAGGAAGGTGGAGGGCTTCTTCACAGACATCAACCCCCGACAGATGTGGAGAGGCATCCAGGCCCTTACAGGGGGCCAACTACAGGTGCCAGTGCCCCCCAACATCAGACAGCAGCCTCACTCTGGCAGAGGAGCTTAATAGCTTCTTTGCCTGGTTTGAGCACCCCCCCCACCAACTCGCCCCCCACCCTCCCGTCTATCTACAGGTACACGAGGTGAGGAGGAAACTGAAAGCAATGAATCCCTGCAGAGCCGCTGGCCCAGACGGCATCCCAGGAGTGGTGGTCAAAGTGTGTGCTAACCAGCTGGCAGGGATCCTCATCAAGCTATTCAACCTCTCCCTGATGCATGCCACTGTCCCCTTCTGCCTCAAGCCCTCCACCATCATCTCCATCCCCAAAAAGCCCACAACTGACAGCCTGAACGACTACAGACCCATAGTACTCACATCTGTAGTCACGGAATGCTTTGAGAGACTGGTGTCCCAGCACATCAGTGACCGCCCCCCCCCCCCCTTCTTCAACCCTTGCTAGTTTGCCTACAGGGAGAACCAGTCTACGGAAGACGCCATCGCCACCACACTCCACAGAGCACTGAGCCACCTGGAGAATGCAAGGAGCTACATGAGGATACTCTTTGTGGACTACAGCTCAGCCTTCAACACTATCATCCCAGACATCCTGATCAATAAACTGCACCCCCTCCAGACCCCCCTTCCCCACTCCTGGATAAAAAACTTTCTCATCAACTGCCCACAGACAGTCAGACTTGGCCCCCACCACTCCTCCACAATGTCTCTCAGTACTGGCTGCCCCCAGCACTGCGTGCTAAGCCCACTACTGTAGTCCCTGTACACCTTTGACTGTATTCCAACTCACCCAACCACTGTCATTGTGAAGTACGTGGACGATACCACCTTGGCTGGGCTCATCACCGATGACGATGAGAAGGCATACAGGGTGGAGGTAGACAATCTGCTGCTGTGGTGCCAAGCAAATAACCTGAAACTGAATGTCCAGAAAACCAAAGAACTCATACTGGACTTCAGAAAGGGCAGACAGGACCACATGCCCCTCCTCATAAATGTGTGTGGAAACCGTTCCCACCTTCAGGTTCTTGGGCACCCACATCTCTGACCTCTCCTGGTCTGTCAATACCAAGGCCCTGGTGAAGAAAGCCCAGTAACGGCTGGCTTCCTCCATCCTGAGGAAGAACAATCTGGACCAGAGGCTGCTGCTGGCTTTCTACTGCTGCTCAGTGGAGAGCATGCTCACCTACTGTCTGGGTATGTGCTACGCCAGCTCCACGGCAGAGAACAGGAAGACTGTGCAGAGGGTCATCAACACTGCCCAAAATATCATTGGCAACCCTCTGCCCTCCCTGGAGGACATCTCCAGATCCTCCTGACTCAGAAAGGCCAAGGCCATCACAGGAGACCCCTCACATCCCGCCCACCACCTGTTTGACCTGCTTCCCTCTGGATGTCGGTTCAGATCAATCATGACCCACACCTCCAGACTGACAAACAGTTTCTTCTCCTGGGCCATTCGGACTGCAAAAAGTCAGAGACCCCAAGATGCTTCACAATGACGCTGCAATAATTAAATATTTAAAAGTAATTTGACCAAAATATGTCACACACACTTCATTAAGACCTGTGGGAGATGACACTTCAGATATTCCAGAGGTTATATAAGTTATTGTCTAAAACAAATTAAAGTAATTCACTTGAATCTTCAGTGAATATGAGGTTTAAAAGCTTGTAGGCATGAAGAGTGAATGGGAGCTGTTCTCCTGATTAAAATGAGCACCCTGTTTTCCCCTTTCAACCCTAATTTAGAGAGACAGCTGTAAACCTGCTATTTGTACTCCATCATCGTATTTTCTCACTCCATCATTCAGTTTCTCCGTTGCACCTCACACATCTGTCAAAAACATATGGGTGCTGATGATATGCCATATTTTGCTCCTTTTTCTATTTTTTTCATTTAGTAGAGGACATCGTTTCTCTTTTTTGTCACACACCCCACCTATCCTGCAGTTTTCAGACAGCAAGACTTTTTTTTCCATTTGTATCATGGTGATGTTTAGGGAATAAATGGGATCATTAATAAAGTCACGGCCAATTCATATGGACAGAAAACAGTGATTTCCCCATCCCCCTCAGCCCATCTCTCTTGTGTGACTTACTCTCATATCTAATCCATTCATTCATGCTCTGACTGAGCCAAGCTCCACAACAAAAGCTTTGGCAGATTTTCAACAGAAAAACACAGAGCCGATGCCAAATGTTCCACTTCATAACTGACCATTTTTAATGGGATTATGTATGCTGAAATGTCTCTCTCATACACACACACACACGCACGCATGCACACACACCCACAATGCAACTTACACTCACTTATGAAGATTTCGCCTTTTAAAATCCACCTCACAGAACATTGTCAAACATCAATATCTGATAGAAATTGGTTTATAACTAGCGATGTCTATCAGCTGTTTTAATGAAATCACTTTCTATCAATTTAAGCACCAACCAGCCCTATCAAGTTCTGGTTGGTCTGCTAAACTAAGAGTGTTTTGCTTTGTAGGCCTTAATTGAAAACAATTCAATTTCTCTGCTCCAGCGTGTTCGCTTGTTTCCTAATCTCATGCGTACTTCAACCATGATTCACTGGAGCACTGAAGTAATTTTAATAACTCAAATTTACAACTCAACCCCAGTCATTAATTAAGATGGAGTTGGGAGAAGTCTCTTTGGATAGCGATGTCTGCCAGCACCGAAGCTGCAAGCCTGGCAATTTGGTTCCAATTATCTTCACTGTTCTCATGTTGACATTGTGGAGTAAATATTGGAGTTAGGGTAAGAGCACGGACAATCAATCACTGTGGTAAATTAAACAAGAGAAATCGGTCTCCTCTCCCTAGATTTAGTCAAGGGTCTGTTGTTAGTTGCTCTTGGACCCAGAGAGACATCATGATCCTGTGATCTGGAGTGTTCAAGAAAATCAAGAAAGAATTTGCAGTATCAGATTTTGACTGCACAATTAGTGTAGCAAAATTAGAAAATTTATCAAAAACATACACTACCGTTCAAAAGTTTGGGGTCACCCAGACAATTATTTTTTGTTTTCCATGAAAAGTCACACTTATTTACCACCATGAGTTGTAAAATGAATAGAAAATATAGTCAAGACATTGACAAGGTTAGAAATAATGATTTGTATTTGAAATAATAATTTTTTCCAGATACTCAACCTGCTCAGAGGAAGGTCAGTTTTATAGCTTCTCTAACCAGCTAAACTGTTTTCAGCTGTGCTAACATGATTGCACAAGGGTTTTCTAATCATTCATTAGCCTTCTGACGCAACGAGCAAACACATTGTACCATTAGAACACTGGAGTGATAGTTGCTGGAAATGGGCCTCTATACACCTATGTAGATATTGCACCAAAAACCAGACATTTGCAGCTAGAATAGTCATTTACCACATTAGCAATGTATATTAGATATTAGAGTGTATTTCTGATTAGTTTAAAGTTATCTTCATTGAAAAAAACAGTGCTTTTCTTTCAAAAATAAGGAAATTTCTAAGTGACCCCAAACTTTTGAACGGTAGTGTAATTTGCTAGCTGTCTCAAAAGAGTACTGTGTACTAAAAAACCCATCATTTACATTTTCTCCCTATTTTACATTATTTCACAAGAAGTTATTTAACTTTTCCCCTAAAATACAAGTCATTTACTGAAGATGCAAGTTGATGAATGAATGAATCTTTATTTCGGATAGATTAAAAGTAAAGATTAAAAAGAAACAGAATAATATAACAAAGGGGAAAAAATCCAACAAGGTCAAATTAAACAATAACTCCTCTGATTATACAGTTCAACATAAGTTATCCGAAATGGGTGATGGCTGAAGCCGCAGCTTATATTGCCCACCCATATTCCATGCAAGAATTCAAAAGAAAAACAAAACAAGAGCAATTACAATTCAGAACAAAGCTAAGACAAAAGAAAACTAAGCAACAACACAACACAGACTAGATATGACAATCCTTATGTGATTTTACATGTCACCTTGTATATATGTTTGGAGTATTTCTTCCTTTAGTTTTTGTTTAAATTGTCCAAGCGTTGTACATGATTTTAATTCAGGTCCAAAATCGTTCCATAATCTGACTCCTTGCACTGAAACACAGTGTTGCTTGGTGGTAGTTCTCACTGAAGGTTTGTGAAATATACATGTTCCTCTGAAATGATATTGTTTCTCCCTTATTTGGAACAGCTTTTGGATATTTGCGGGCAGTGATAGATTAAAGTCAACCAGATCTTTCAACTTGAGAGCTTTTAATTTAAGAAAAAGTGGGTTTGTTGGTTCCCTGTAAGCAGCTTTGTTTATTATTCTAATAGCTCTCTTCTGAAGCATAAAGACTGGATATATGTTTGTTTTATATGTATTTCCCCATACTTCAGTACAATATGTCATGTATGGGAGTATTAATGAATGATACAAAGTATATAATAAGATAAGATAAGATAAGCCTTTATTAGTCCCACAATGGGGAAGTTCCAAGATTGCAACAGCACAGGGATAGCAACACTCAGAGCAACAATCAGAAGGCAAGAGAAAAACAAGAGCAGCGAGTATACATATGTACATATAAATATATATATATATATATATATATATATACTGTATAGACACACAGTGTGGAGCATTGTAGCTAGATGGAATAGATATATAAATATATAAACACAGTGCGGAGCATTGTAGCTGGATGGAATAAATATATGAGTATATAAACACAGTGCGCAGTATTGTAGCTAGATGGAATGAATATGTGAATATATAAACACACAGTGTGGAGCATTGTAGCTAGATGGAATAAATAAATGAATATATAAACACACAGTGCAGAGCATTGTAGCTAGATGGAATAAATATGTAGATATATAAACACACACAGTGCGGAGCATTGTAGCTAGATGGAATAAATATGTAAATATATAAACACACACAGTGTGGAGCATTGTTGCTAGATGGAATAAATATATAAATATATAAACACACACAGTGTGGAGCATTGTAGCTAGATGGAATAAATATGTAAATATATAAACACACACAGTGCGGAGCATTGTAGCTAGATGGAATAAATATGTAAATATATAAACACACACAGTGTGGAGCATTGTTGCTAGATGGAATAAATATATAAACATATAAACACACACGGTGCGGAGCATTGTAACTAGATGGAATAAATATGTAGATATATAAACACACACAGTGCGGAGCATTGTAGCTAGATGGAATAAATATGTAAATATATAAACACACACAGTGTGGAGCATTGTTGCTAGATGGAATAAATATATAAATATATAAACACACACAGTGTGGAGCATTGTAGCTAGATGGAATAAATATGTAAATATATAAACACACACAGCGTGGAGCATTGTTGCTAGATGGAATAAATATATAAATATATAAACACACACGGTGTGGAGCATTGTAACTAGATGGAATGAAACAGCACAACCGTCTACTTAGTTATCCTACATGGTATGATTATGTACCCATACATATTCTCACCCTCCATAGCGACCGGTATTTTCCTAGTTGTATACCGGAGGGCACCATTGTGTAAGTTTATTGCATCTTTTGCATTCAATACTATTAGGTTGTCATGTCTTTTTGCTATCTGGCTTTTGCTGGCTGAAAAAGAAACAAGAATGTACCCATGTATGAAATGTTTGTCTGCAGGGTGAGAGTGAATCAAGGGAAGGAATGAATGTGTTTGTTTATAGTGAGTGACGAAGGGAGGGAGGCCTGAAATAGGCAGATGTGTGTCAGGTTGTTATATTTGTGTATTTATAATATTTATAATTGTGTATTTATAATGTATTTATAATCTTTTTTGCATTGATGTATGTGGTTATTGTGTATATTTTTTTTTTTATCTTTTCCTTTCCTTCTTTTCTTTTTACTTGTTTCTCCTTTCTAAAGCCCATCCAGGGACAAGAGTTGCAAATTAGCTAATAGCTATACACTCTTTGTGCAACACATCAGATTGATTGTCATTGATTAATTGTCTATGTTTAGTGCACTGTCCCTGTCAAATAAACAAATCTAAGTCTAAGTCTAATCTCTGCGAGCAGCCCTGCTTAGGTTGTACAGTCTGACAGCCGTAGGCAGGAAGGACCTGCGAAACCTCTCGGTTGTGCACCTAGGATGATGTAGTCTGCTGCTAAATGAGCTCCTCAGTGCATTCAGTATGTCCTGCATAGGGTGGAACTTGGACTCCAGCAGAGATGACAGTTTAGCCACCATCCTTCTCTCTCCCATCTCCTCCACTGGGTCAAGGCGCTGCCCCAGGACAGAGCTAGCTTTCTTGATCAGTTTGTTCAGTCTCTTCCTATCGGCTGCTGTGATGCCACTGCCCCAGCAGACCACTCCAAAAGTGATGGCTGATGCCACCACCGTGTCATAGAATGACTTCAGCAGCGCCCCTTGTACACCAAAAGACCTGAGTCTCCTCAGTAGGAACAGCCTGCGCTGTCCCTTCTTGTAGAGTGCGTCGGTATTGTGTGACCAGTCTAGTTTATTGTTCAGATGAACACCCAGGTACTTGTAGGATGTCACCATCTCAATGTCTGTTCCCTGTATATTTACTGGTGCTGTGAGGGGTTGTCCTTGCCTGCGGCAGTCCACCACCAACTCCTTAGTTTTCCTCGCGTTGATCTGGAGGCAGTTCCGATGGCACCAGTCCACAAAGTCCTGGATAAGCCCTCTGTACTCAGCTTCACCTCCGTTGGAGATGAGGCCAACGATCGCAGAGTCGTCAGAGAACTTCTGTAGATGGCAGTGTGTTGCATTGTGTGAGGAGTCCGCAGTATAAAGGGTGAACAGGAAGGGAGCCAAAACTGTTCCCTGGGGGGCCCCCGTGCTACCGATGATCGTGTCGGACACACAGTCCCGGGTTCTCACAAACTGAGGCCGGTTTGTGAGGTAGTCCAGGATCCATGATAACAGGTGCTGGTCCACCCCTGCACACAGCAGCTTGTCCTTCAGGATCATCGGTTGGATGGTGTTGAAAGCACTGGAGAAGTCAAAGAACATGATCCTCACTGCATTCCCGGGCTTCTCCAGGTGGGGCAGAGAACGGTGAAGGAGGAAGATCACCGCATCCTCCACCCCAATGCCATGCTGGTAGGCGAACTGGAGTGGATCCATCGCTGGTCCCACCAGGGGGCGGAGGTGAGCAAGGAGCAGTCTCTCCAGGGTCTTCATCATGTGGGACGTCAGGGCCACTGGTCTGTAGCTGTTCAGATCTTTGGGGTGGGAAGTCTTTGGTACAGGTACCACACAAGATGTTTTCCACAGCTGTGGTACCCTCCCCAGCTTCAGGCTCAGATTGAAGATGTACTCCACAATCCCACACAGCTGGTCTGCACAGGACTTGAGGAGCTTTGCGCTGATGCCGTCCGGTCCCGACGCCTTCCTCGCCTTGATCTTCCTCAGCTAAGTCCTCATCTGGGTCTTAGTGAGGGTCAGGTTGGGGGGCTGTGTGTTGGGAGTGGGGGGGTGTTGGTGGAGTGGGGAGTGGGCAGCAGGACTTGATGTCTTCAAAGGCAGCAGTGGTTGTTGTGCAGTCAGGGGGGAGGGCGGTTGGTCAAACCTATTGAAAAACAGATTCAGATTGTTCGCCCACTCCCTGCCTCCCGTGGCCTGGGGGGAGGTATTCTGGAGCCCAGAGATGGTTTTAAGGTTTCTCCAGACCCCGCTGATGTCGCTCTGTTGCAGCTTGTCCTCTATCTTCTTCCTGAAACTGTCCTTGCCTTCTCTGATCTTTCTCCTCAGCTCCCTCTGCACGGACTTCAGCATCTCCCTGTTCCCCGACCTGAAGATCCTCTTCTTCTCTCTCAGAAGTGTTTTTATCTCAGGGTTGATCCAGGGATTGTTGTTTGAGCAACACCGTATGGTCTTGGTGGGAACGGTGTTGTCCACACAGAAGCTGATGTAGTCCGTGATGGTGTGAGTGAGGCCATCGATGTCCTCACCATGTGGATCGCAGAGCTGCTCCCAGGCGGTGGTTTCAAAACAGCCCTTTAGAGCGTCCATTGCCTCCTCAGACCATAACTTCACTGTGCGCATGGCCAGAGGTTGTCTCTGCACTAGGGGTTTGTACACCGGCCGGAGATGAACCAAGTTGTGATCCAATCTCCCGAGTGGGGGGAGTTGTGATGAGGTGTACGCCTCCTTAGTGTTTGCGTAGAATAAGTCCAGTGTTTTATTGTCTCTGGTGTGGCATGTGACATACTGGGTAAACGTGGGTAGAATGGGAGACAGTGAAACATGGTTGAAATCGCCTGAGATGAGGAGAAGAGCATCTGGGTGTTCTGTCTGCAGCCTGCCGGTTACTGAGTGGATGACGTCACGTGCTGTCCCAGCGTTCGCCGTCGGATTTGCATAAATAACAATGCAGACCACGTGTGAGTATTCCCTCGGGAGATATGTAGGCCGCATGCTAACAGCTAGCAACTCGATGTCTTTGCTGCAGTGTTGTTGTTTAACAGTGATATGTCCTGGTCTGCACCAGTTGTTGTTAACATACGTTATCACTCCACCGCCCCTTGCTTTGCCACTGTCTGATGTTCGGTCTGCCTGTATCATGTGGAAACCCTCCAGTTCAATGTTAGCATCTGCTGCTAGTCCTGTTAGCCAAGTCTCTGTGAATAGGAACAGGCTACACTCCCGGTATATGCTATCGTAGCGGGAGATAGCCGCTAGCTCATCTACCTTTCCCAGTATCGATCGTACATTCCCCATAACAACGGATGGGAGGGTGGGTCTGTACCTTATATTTCTTGCCCGCTGCCTTACTCCAGCACGACACCCATGTCGTTTTCGCCTCAGCTCTCCCGGTATGTCGAGTTTTTCCATTAGCACCGGGTGGCGGTTGAGTGCTAGCAGCTCTTCCCTGCTGTACTGTCTCCTGCTATAAACAGTGGCTCCGTCCACCGGCTCGGGAGACATTTGGGGAGATCTGTGTGTCCGTGATATATATGGAGTGTAAGGTGTCGCCGGATCAGAAAGTTGTCACCGGATCAGAAAGAGAGAGGAAGAAAATAACTCAGAATTGAGCCGCTGTTGCAAAAGGCAGCCGACTCGTGTGGCGCCGGAAGTGAAACAAGTAATGTGGGTTGATTCAGCAAATATTTCGCTCTGTGTAGTATTGCGATTGATTTAAATATTTTACCATTAATATAATTAATATGTGACTTCCAACAGTTTATTATCAATTATTACTCCAAGAAATTTAGTTTCAGATACCCTTTCAACCTCTACACCATTTACACTGAGTTTAGATACTAAGCTGTTGTGATGGTTGTTAAAAACTATAAATTTTGTCTTACTTAAATTGAGCGTTAATTTGTTTGAATCAAACCACAGTTTAAGCTTTCCTAATTCCTTTCCGAGTGTATCCAAAAGTTGTTCCAAATTGCTTCCACTGCATAATAGATTAGTGTCATCGGCAAACAATATTAAATCCATTTTTTCCGAGACTTTACATATATCATTTATATACATATTGAATAACAATGGCCCCAAAACTGAACCCTTTGGAACTCCACAAGTAACCTTCAGTAACTGTGAGTTTTTGTTACCAACACATACATACTGATATCTATTCTTTAAGTAACTACTTAACCAGGACAGTGCTACTCCCCTAATACCACTATTTTGTAGTTTCTTTAATAATAAATTGTGATCCACTGTATCAAATGCTTTTTTAAGATCCAGGAATACCCCAACTGAATACTCTTTATTTTCAACGGCAGTTGATATTTTTTCTATAAAATTCCACTAGAGCAAATGCAGTTGTCCTCTTGTGTCTGAACCCATATTGCTGCTCACACAATAAATTATTCTTCATTATGAAGTTGTCAATTCTCTCACAGAATATTTTTTCAAGTATCTTGGAAAATTGCGGCAATAGTGAAATTGGTCTATAGTTTGAAAGTTCCCCTCTGTCACCCGTCTTGTATATCGGAATTACTTTAGCTATTTTCATTGCATTGGGAAATATACCTGTTTGGAGAGACAGGTTACAAATATACGTCAGTGGTTTCACTAAGCATTCGATAATAGTTTTGACTAAGAGCATGCCAATACCATCACAGTCTGTAGATGTCTTACTTTTAAACGATTTAACAATTTCAATGACCTCTCTCTCGTCTGTGTTTTTTATAAAAATGGAGTCTTTTATAGCAGTGTTTTTGCTTATTGTATCAACCGTAGGTGCCGTAATGGGTATTTCTCGAGCCAAATTAGGACCAATGTTAACAAAAAATTTATTAAATTCATCTGCAGGTGAAACTGCATTCACACTCTGAATCGTTGTATTATTTTTTGAAAAATTGGTTGGGTAGCTTGTATTTCTGTTTTTATTTCCAAGAATATTGTTAAGTATTGTCCATGTATTTTTAATATTGTCTCTGTTTTTCTCCACTTCTTTACTGTAATAGTCTCTTTTACTACATCTCATTATACAGTGGTACCTCTACTTACGAATTTAATTCGTTCCGGAAGAATTCTCGTAACGTGAAAAATTCGTAAGTAGAGGCGCGTTTTACATGTAAATGCCGTAATCCGTTCCAAGCCCCCAAAATTCGGGCATAAATTTTTTATAAATCGTAAAAACGCATCAAAACATGTAACAAATACATGTTACAATTAGATTACTGCACAATAAACATAAAATGAGAGTTTAAAATGAGAGAAAGAATAATAAAAGAGAATAATAAAAGAGAAAGAATAATAAAAATTATGTTCATTTACCCTTTAACTGCTATCGTCGTCGACGTCGTCACCGTTTGCCTTCGGCGGTTCATGTTCTGATCCAAGGACGTTTGCTTTTGTCGGCTTGTAAGTGCTTCGTTTTGTTTTAATACCGTGCTGATCGTTGATGTATTACGGCCATATTCTTTGGCGAGATCAACCAAACGCATAAAGTTTTGGAAAAAAAAAAAAAACTTCGTGGCCAATGGGATACCAGGAAGATGCTAGGCGATAGCCAATGGCAGAGCAGCTACAGGTATGTTTACGTTCGGTAAACTACGGAAGCTGCGAGGAGCGCGTACTTTTTTGCCTTTCGTATCCTGAAATTTCGTTCGTAACTAGAGGCAATATTTTCCCGTTGAGGCGTCTCGTAACCTGAAAATTCCGTATGTAGAGACGTTCGTAAGTAGAGGTACCACTGTATATGTTAACTTATTTTTGTATGTTTTATACCGCTGCTCTGCTTCTTTTGTCCTTTTCTTTAGAAAAGCTTTATGTAATAAATTTTTCTTTTTACACGCCTTTTGTAATCCTTTGGTTAACCATGGCTTATCGACAAATTTATGTTTAAGCTTTTTCTTTACTAATGGACAATTTTTTTCATAAAGAGTGGTTACAATGTTCATAAATGTGTCGTAGGCTTCATTTACATCTGATACATAGACTTTTGTCCAGTCCTGCTTCAGCAAGTCTTCTTTAAAAGAACTGATTGCATTTTGTGATTTGTATCTGAACGATTTTAAAAATTTTTCTGTATTGGCCTCCGTGTGACCATGGATAAGTGCAAAGGTTGGCAAATAGTCACATATCATTTATCAATAATCCACTTTCTATTTTCTTATCAATAATATTAACAAACAGGTTGTCAATAAGTGTAGCAGTGTGAACTGTGATTCTACTGGGATGTGTTATTGTGGGATATAGACTCATACTGTACATAGAATTCATGAATTCTGTAATTACATTTTGTTGATATGGGTTTAGTAAATCAATATTGAAATCTCCACAAATTACTACCATTTTCTTACTAGTAATATTATTGTACAGCTCGACTAATTTATCTCTGAATGTATCAATGCAAGTTCCCGGCGTTCTATATATACAACTTATAATTAGATTTTTTGTTTTATCTTGGTCAGTCTCAACAGTAACACATTCTAAAATCCCTGGTAGTGCAAAGGACATTCCATTTACAAGTTTACACCTATACAGGTCATCAATATACAGTGCAACACCACCACCCTTTTTTTGAGATCTGTTAATATGAAACATCTGATATCCCTCTATTGCCATCAGGAGAGCCTGCTCTTCATTAAGCCAAGTTTCAGAGACTGCGATGGCTGTAAATTTTCTGTCTAGCTGTTTTAAATAGTTCTGAATCGGTGGAAAGTTTTTGTTAAGACTTCTGCTGTTGAAGTGTATTATTGATAGTTTACCATCTAGTTGTACTTGACTTTTGAATTACTTTTCAGTGTAATATTCACAATGATTATGAATATTATTGAAAAAGTGGTTATCAGGATCAATATCATTCTCCATCTCTTGTAGTTTATGTTCAGCATAATGGCATATTTTCAGAGTTTGAATTTCCTCACTCTGTATCAAATGACTTCCTCCGACTGGGGATAATTGATGTCTACTAAAGTCAGTCATTAGTTTTTTTGTTTGTTTTGTTTAGTTTTTTTTTTTTTAAAGGACATTGACATGGTATGTCAAAAGAACTATTCTTGCCGTGTGTGTGGATATGGATTATCATAGTCTCTTAATTTTCTTAATCAGTGTTCATCTATATTTATTTAAGTCAGTAATCTCTCTGATTATTATACTCTTTGATTCCTCAGGTGTTCCATTTAGTTTGATCCAAACTCTACAATTTCTTGTTCATGTTGCCTGTATCTTATTTTGTCTTTTCAGCATCCGCGCTTGCCGTGCTATTTCAGCATTAGTTTTTGTTAGATGTTCATTTAGGTAAACTTCTGTTCCCCGTAGCTTTCTGGCCTGCCTCAGTATGTCATTCTTTACCCTTCTGTTCACAAAACGCATCACAATTGATTTCTTTGTTTTATTATCCTTTCTGGGTAAAGCATGACAGGCTGAAATTGCATTTGCTTCGACCTTTATATTTCTAGGAACTGAAGCACCTGGTTTTCCAGGGAGACTGATTCGCCCAGGGGAGCATCCTCACCTCTCATTCCTGTTGTAGCATGAGCATATGATTGATATTTAATGTCTAGTCCACTTATAATTAGATCATCCATACGAGAATATTGTTCAAGATCCTCGACGCGTCGCTCCAAGTCTGCAATTTTTTTGTCTTTTTCCTTAATTGTTAATTTTAATTCTCGGACTTCTTCCATTAGCCCTAATATTTTGGCCTGCTGACTAGCCACTTTGGTTAGTTCTTCTGACAAGAAGTTCAGAGATTTTTTGATCTCTTCCATTTCCTCCTTCTTTGGTGGCATTTTTACTGACCTGTGGATAGTAAAACAATCTCTGCTGGTGTCGCCAGTATCCGATCTGACCGACCTTGAATCCAGCTGGGCCTCAGCTAGCCCCCTCCGCTGCTAGTCCCACTGCTTACCGCCGCCGTAACCGAGCTCCTGTCCAGCCGGGGTACCGGCAGCTCCTCCACCGAGTCCCGCCGCCGCTGTAGCCGAGCTCCGATCCTGCTTCTGTCCAGCTGGGGTCCCGGTAGACCCTCCGCTGAGCCCCGCCACCTACCGCCGTCTGCCTCAGGAGTTCTTCCGCCGCGCCTCGCCGCTGCAACTGGGCTCCGACTTCGGCTCTTATCCGGCTGGGTCCCGGTGGTCCTCCACTGGTCCCCGTCTCCCACCACCGCTGCACTTGAGCTCCAATCCAGCTCCCGTCCAACTGCTGCCTCGGCTAGTTCCTCCGGCGAGCCCCTATCACCGGGGACAGAGTTGCTTCTCCGTGTCAGTGCTAGGTGCTACGGCTAGCTATGGCGTTAGCCTAGCAAACGCTTCAGGTAAAGCGTAGCAGCGAACCACGAAAAGAAACGCCAATCAGTTCACTCACGAATGAGAGCAGTCCCAAAAGTCCAATTCTCACAGCGAGCACAAGACAACTCTTAAAACAGAGATCGAGTCTGACCCCCGAATCCAGACTGGCTGAACCACAACTAAAAAAATTTATTTAAGCTGAGCCTGCAAGACTGAGACCACTCACTCCGCCATCTTGAAGTTGAATGGGATAAAAAGTTATATCCACTAATTATCTTCAATTAATTCCAACATACAATTTACACTATGTGTCCCATCACTAACTCCCATGGACCACCACCTTGGTGGGAGGTTTCCCTGCCCTAATGATCGCAGGAGTTCATGGTCCTGGGTGAAGGGTCAGACTTAGAGTGGTCTAACAGACTCCCATGAGAATAATCACGAACAAGGATTCAGTGTACCCCACCCATTATGGGGTTACCAGAGGCCCTACCCTAGAGAAAGGCCTGGGGAATCGTCTTGATGGTGAGGATCTGGTGGCCGAGTTTCTGCCCATGGTAACTGACTGGGCTCAGCTCGAATGAGCTACATGGGTCCGCCCACCAGGAGGCTCCTCAACAGCAGGGGGGATTATGGGGGTCCAGTGCTATGTGGATTGGGTGACATTCGAAGGCAGAGACCTTGGTGATATGATGTAGATCATCACCTATCTGGCTCAAGCTTGTGTGTGAGGTTACCGGCTTGATATATTTGAGCTCACCTCAATGCAGCTCTGGTTCTGGGACCAGTCTCCTGGAGAGGGGCTGAAGCTTGGCCTATTTTCGAGTTGTCCCAGGCCAACGACAGAGAGCAGGGTGGCTATTCTTGTATCCCCCATCGTGCTCCCTGTATGTTTAAGTCCTTCCTGGTGGATGAAAAGGTTATTTCCCTGTGCCCTCAGGTGGGGAAATGGGTCAGAGATCATGATGGTGGTTCAGAGTACCCACCCTTTTTGGAGTTTCTCACTGGTGTGCTGGACAGTGCTCCTCTTTGAGATTAAACTGCCCTACTAGGGGACTTCAACGTGCACATCGGCAACAACAGAGAAACTGGAGGGGGGTGACTGGGAAGAACAGCCTGCCTGATCTGAATCGGCAGAAGAGTCACCAATTTGAGAGGCATACCTCCCCCCAGGCCATGGGGGGCAGGGAGTGGGCGAACAACCTGAATCTGTTTTTCAATAGATTTGACCAACCGCCCTCCCCCCTGTCTGCACAACAACCACTGCTGCCCCTAAGAAATCAAGTCCTGCTACCCACTCCCCACTCCACCGACACCCCCCCCCACTCCCAACACATCCTGACCCTGACCAAGACCCAGGTGAGGACGGAGCTGAGGAAGATCAAGGCGAGGAAGGCGTCGGGACCGGACGGCATCAGCGCAAAGCTCCTCAAGTCCTGTGCAGACCAGCTGTGTGGGATTGTGACATATATCTTCAACCTGAGCCTGAAACTGGGGAGGGTACCACAGCTGTGGAAAACATCTTGTGTGGTACCTGTACCAAAAACTTCCCACCCCAAAGACCTGAACAGCTTCAGACCGGTGGCCTTGACGTCCCACTTGATGAAGACCCTGGAGAGACTGCTCCTTGCTCATCTCCGCCCCCTGGTGGAACCAGCGATGGATCCACTCCAGTTCGCCTACCAGCATGGCATTGGGGTGGAGGATGCGGTGATCTTCCTCCTTCACCGTTCTCTGTCCCACCTGGAGAAGCCCGGGAATATGGTGAGGATCATGTTCTTTGACTTCTCCAGTGCTTTCAACACCATCCAACCGATGATCCTGAAGGACAAGCTGCTGCGCGCAGGGGTGGACCAGCACCTGTCATCATGGATCCTGGACTACCTCACGAACCGGCCTCAGTTTGTGAGAACCCGGGACTGTGTTTCCGACACGATCATCAGTAGCACGGGGGCCCCCCAGGGAACGGTGCTGGCTCCCTTCCTGTTCACTCTTTATACTGCGGACTTCTCACACAACACAACACATTGCCATCTACAGAAGTTCTCTGATGACTCTGCGATCATTGGTCTCATCTCCAGCGGAGATGAAGCTGAGTACAGAGGGCTTATCCAGAACTTTGTGGACTGGTGCCATCGGAACTGCCTCCAGATCAACGCGAGGAAAACTAAGGAGCTGGTGGTGGACTGCCGCAGGCATGGGCAGCCCCTCACAGCACCAGTAAATATACAGGGAACAGACATCGAGATGGTGACATCCTACAAGTACCTGGGTATTCATCTGAACAATAAACTAGACTGGTCACACAATACTGACGCACTCTACAAGTAGGGACAGCGCAGGCTGTTCCTGCTGAGGAGACTCAGGTCTTTTGGTGTACAAGGGGCGCTGCTGAAGTCATTCTATGACACGGTGGTGGCATCAGCCATCACTTTTGGAGTGGTCTGCTGGGGCAGTGGCATTACTGCAGCCGATAGGAAGAGACTGAACAAACTGATTAAGAAAGCTAGCTCTGTCCTGGGGCAACGCCTTGATCCGATGGAGGAGATAGGAGAGAGAAGGACGGTGGCTAAACTGTCATCTCTGCTGGAGTCCGAGTTCCACCCTATGCAGGACATACTGGATGCACTGAGGAGCTCATTTAGCAGCAGACTACATCATCCCAGGTGCACAACCGAGAGGTTTCGTAGGTCCTTCCTACCTGACGGCTGTCAGACTGTACAACCTAAGCAGGGCTGCTCGCAGAGATAGCAAAAAGACGTAACAAACTAATAGTTTTTTTTGAATGCAAAAGATGCAATAGACTTACACAATGGTCCTCTCCGGCATACAACTAGGAACATACCGGTCGCTATGGAGGGTGAGAATATGTATGGGCACATAATCATACCATGTAGGATAACTAAATAGACGGTTATGCTGTTTCATCCCACCTAGCAACAATGCTCTGCACTGTGTGTGTTTATATATTTACATATTTATTCCATCTAGCTACAATGCTCTGCACTGGGTGTGTTTATATTTATATATCTATATATTTATTCCATCTAGCTACAATGCTCAGCACTGGGTGTGTTTATATTTATATATCTATATATTTATTCCATCTAGCTACAATGCTCCGCACTGTGTTTTTATATATCTACATATTATTCCATCTAGCTACATTGCTCCGCACTGTGTGTGTTTATATACTTGCATATTTATTCCACCTAGCTGCAATGCTCCGTACTGTGGGTGTTTATATATTTACATATTTATTCCATCTAGCTACAATGCTCTGCACTGTGTTCATATATTCATATATTTATTCCATCCAGCTACAATGCTCTGCACTGTGTGTCTGTGCGTGTATGTGTGTATATATATATTTTATAGTAATATGTACATATGTATATTAGCTGCTCTTGCTTGCTTGTTTTTTTTTTCTTGCCTTCTGATTGTTGCTCTGAGTGTTGCTATCCCTGTGCTGTTGCAATCCTGGAATTTCCCCGTTGTGGGACTAATAAAGGCTTATCTTATCTTATCTTATTTCACACACTACTCAAATAACTTTTTAGTAAATACTTTCACAATCTTAATTGATTTTTTTTGTTTATTTTTTTTTGGGGGGGGGGGTAACTGCTGATACACTTGAGTAAATAATATCATAAGGTAATTCTACTCTTGAGTACTACAGTATCTCATAAAAATGAGTACACCCCTCACATTTTTGTAAATATTTTATTATATCGTTTTATGGGACAACACTGAAGATATGACACTTTGATACAATGTAAAGTAGTCAGTGTACAGCTTGTATAACAGTGTAAATTTACTGTCCCCTCAAAATAACTCAACACATAGCCATTAATGTCTAAACCGCTGGAAACAAAACTGAGTACATCCCTAAGTGAAAAATGTCCAAATTGTGCCCAATTAGCCATTTTCCCTCCACGGTGTCATCTGACTCATTAGTGTTACAAGTTCTCACGTGTAAATGGGGAGCAGGTGTGTTAAATTTGGTGTTATCGCTCTCACACTCTCTCATACTGGTCACTGGAAGCTCAACATGGCACCTCATGGCAAAGAACTCTAAGGATGTGAAAAAAAGAATTGTTGCTCTACGTAAAGATGGCCTAGGCTATAAGAATATTACCAACACCCTGAAACTGAGCTGCAGCACGGTGGCCAAGACCATACAGCGGTTTAACCCTCTAGCTGTCCCAGTCGCCATATGGCGACTATGACGGTTAAAGGGTGGTCAAGGCCCCTAGTGGTCAAGAGTGGTAAATATTTTTTGTCAATAAAATAGTTCAGATTTCCAAGGCTATAACTTGAAAGCTGCAAGAAATAATGGCTTACTGTCAATTAGAAAGATGTAGAATATGATCCAAAGTTTCAGATAGGAATACGTTTATGCATCTAATTTGCATAATGTCACGGCAGCTATATAAATTACATAACTCAGTCAAAAGTGGACTTTGGACACATTTACACAAAGAATGATTCATTTTTTTTGACACCGTTTTGTCTACAGGGGTACATTTTTAACTAATCTTTAAATTATATGAACCAGAAAATCAATCAAATGTAAAAAAAAAAACCAAAACATAAATTCGTGACTTACTGGTGGCGGGGGGCTTGCTCGCTTGCGTGGTCGGTCTGTTTTTGCCCATTGTGGTCATTGTTTTGCGTTTGGTCGGTCATTTATGGTCTCTACCACATCTACAAACTCTTATGATTATACCACGTGAATTCGTTTGTATTGCGCGGCTATTTTTCCAGTAAAATGCAGTTTTCTGTGATAATCCATGATGATGATGGGCGCAGCCATCTTGGGTGTTGTGAGCTCAGTTTTCACCCATCGTGGTCGTTGTTTTGCGTTTGGTTGGTCATTTACGCTCTCTACCACATCTACAAACTCTTATGATTATCCCATGTGAATTTTGTTTGTATTACATGGCTATTTTTCCTGTAAAATGCAGTTTTCTGTGATGATCCAGACGATCGTGGTGGCGGCCATCTTGGTCTTGTGAGCTCATGGCAGAAAAAGGAAGAATAATAATGAGGATTTCTTCTTCTTTGCTGTATTCCATGTCAACCATGATTCCTCCGACATGTCCGCCCCCTTCTGAACTGTCAGATCAGTACAGCTCAGTGCAAATCTTCAGGAGAGCCGGGGACGTCAGAGTACAGCCAGAGAGCTGACAGGCACAGTTGCTGCGCTGTGCCACTGGGGGTGCGCGACCTATCCATGAAATGTGGACAGTTAAAAGGTTAACAGGACAGGTTCCACTCAGAACAGGCCTCGCTGCACACTGTATTAAATCGGTTTGCATGGCTCTTGTCCCAGAAGGACGTTCCTTTTAGAGATGATGCACAAGAAAGCCTGCAAACAGTTTGCTAAAGATGAGCAGACTAAGGACATGGATTACTGGAACCATGTCCAGTGGTCTGTTAAGACCAAGATAAACTTACTTGATTCAGATGGTGTCAAGCGTGTGTGGTGGCAACCAGGTGAGGAGTACAAAGACAAGTGTGTCTTGCCTACAGTCAAGCATGGTGGTGGGAGTGTCATGGTTTGGGGCTGCATGAGTGCTGCCGGCACTGGGGAACTACAGTTCATTGAGGGAACCATGAATGCCAACATGTACTGTGACATACTGGAGAAGAGCATGATACCTTCCCTTCGGAAACTGGGCCACAGGGCAGTTTTCCAACATGATAATGACCCTAAACACACTTCCAAGATGACCACTGCCTTGCTAAAGAAACTGAAGGTAAAGGTGATGGACTGGCCAAGCATGTCTCGAGACCTAAACCCTATTGAGCATCTATGGGGCATCCTCAAACGGAAGGTGGAGGAGCGCAACATCTCAAACATCCACCAGTGCCGTGATCACCAAGTCCATCACCCATTTATTACAATATACTGACATTCTGCAAGCATTTTGATTTATTAAAGTGTGCATTTGTTAGTGTTACTAGGAATATAAAAAGTTGCATATTAGTATATTTTAATATTTGAAAGATAATCTAAGAAAGTAAGTAAAACCTAAAAGATGTTTAATTAGTGTTTCAAATTATCAAGTGTTTCAAAACAGGCATGACGTCACCACTTACACATGCTATTTCATAACAAATTCATTGCGCGAAAATTCTCAAGTACATTACTTATAACGAGAAAAAAAATCTTACCTCAGAATGTATCTAACGATCACTAATTGCTGTAATCGGGTCCGACTGTGATGAACTTTGACTGGCATCTGAATTTAACCGTGTCCATCGATCGTTTTGAACGCAGCACGAGCGACTAATTCGATCTCCTTGTAGCCACAATTTTGAGATGTTTCTGGTTTTTTTCGAGCCATTCCCAACGAAACCTGTTCCTTGACTGGCGCCTAGCGGCTGCCCCGGCCTTGGATGCGCTCTGCAGAGTGTGCCCAAATGCCAAGTCACGTTTCGTTACCTTGTATTCATACATGTGTAATGACAATAAAGTTGAATCTCATCTCATCTCATCTCATCTCATGTTGTCATGGAGGAGTGGAAGAGGATTCCAGTGGCAACCTGTGAAGCTCTAGTGGACTCCATGCCAAAGAGGGTTAAGGCAGTGCTGGAAAATAATGGTGGCCACACAAAATATTGACACTTTCAGCACAATTTGGACATTTTCATCTAGGGGTGTACTCACTTTTGTTGCCAGAGGTTTAGACATCAGTGGTTGTGTGTTGAGTTATTTTGAGGGGACAGCAAATTTACACTGTTATACAAGCTGTACACTGACTACTTTACATTGTATCAAAGTGTCATATCTTCATTGTTGTCCCATAAAAAGATATAATAAAATATTTACAAAAATGTGAGGGGTGTACTCACTTTTGTGAGATACTGTATTTATGGCTACTCTACCCACCTGACGATCAGGCATCCGGCAACTTCTGAGTGTCGGTTAGCCTAGTCTGCTTGGTGTGTCCAGCACTGTCAGCACAAAACAAACCACAGCTGCATTTTTCAGATTTTTTCGGCTGATTTAACATGTTAAATCAGAGGTGGACTTATCAGTGAAAGGGAGCAAGCTGATTAGCTGGTAAATGTAGCAAATGAGTGAGCACGGATGCAGAACACACATTGTTTGCCATTCATTGTCGTCTTCCCAATGTGTGCAAGTGCAACTTTTTTTTTACGCCACCAAACTCGACAGCAGGATGTCATCCATCAAGGCTTGGTGTCTTTCTAGCCTTAGACACTGCATAGGATGCAAGAAGGGCAAAAAAGAGTGAGGCAGCCACAGGAAAACCCACTAGCACATCAGCAATTCAGTTTAGAAGTCCTTAACAGCTTGCCTCGCTACAGTGTTTAACTCATCAGTGGAACAGCTACATTAATGTGTGTAAGTGACTCAGTGTGCTGAAGTGAATTTGCTGGGGAAAAGAGCAACAGAAAAGTGAATGTTGATAATAAAACAAGTACACCATTTAAGTAAACCTTGAAAACAGCTTCAGGAGGAGAGTCATAAATAGACCTTCAATGATGGAGCAGCTCATTCCAGCCTGGTGAACATATCTCGAGGTCACCAAGAGGCTTTGCTTCTCTCTATATATCAACAGATAGGGCTGTGCGATATGACGACATACTGTATATCAGATGACAAAATAAAAAACATCTTTCATTACATCTGAAACTCTATTGTTTATCAGGACTTAAAATACACATGAAGAGTTTGTTTGTAAAAACTGATAAATGCCACTTCCATGAAAATTTCACTCTTTACATCAAACAACTGTTAACATTACCTACTTGTAGAAGTTCAAATCGTTTTGTCTCAAAAGCTCATATGTCCCATGTTATAGACACTACAAATCCATGTTTTTATTTCAAAAGCCGATAAATGCCGAGAGTGTTTTTTTTTTTTACAAAAGCAGGGCAAATCAGCGCTTGGTATTTGGGTCACGTGACTCATCTTGGCTGCCTTCCGGGTCCGCTCGCTCTGACTGATTTTCCTGGCTGTGTTTGGAATGTTCATTCATTCATTCCCTCCCTACTCACTATATAGTGAATTTAGATATAGTGGACTATACAGTAAACTCAATATAACAATAAAATTAACTGCTTTTGGACACTACTGGGCTCGTTTTCGTGGCACGGTTAATGACGTCATTATGTAAGAGTAAAATGTAACTGACTAACGATGGTTAAAAAAATGAATACCTGCATGTAATTTGTAGTAAATATGTATTAAATCAAATCGTTTTTACTGAATTATTAAATATAAATACCTTAAGGTAGTTTATGTTGTGATGTGAAGCTTTTCTCTCACTGCTCCGTTGGCTGTGCATTCACTATACAGTACACTATATGGGGAGGGAGTTTCTTTTCTTTCCAGCCTTATTCCTTTGCTTTTTATACTGCGCACACCAATGAAGAGAGAGAGAAACACCATTTCAATTCTCCTGTATGTCCTGTACGTAAAGTAGCATTGACAATGAAATCTTTGAATCTTGAATTATAGCTTTATTATAGCTATATTATACCATTTTACTGAGTGAATATTCCTAAATCACTGCGTCAATCATAGTACATTGATGCTTATAGACATTCAAGTATGTTCCAGACAAAGTAGCATGGTCTTCGAGACTTATCTGCTTTTGCAAAAAAAAAAAAAAAAAAATGGCTTGTGGACTTATCTGAGTAGATAGAGTAGATAGATACTTTATTTCGAACAAAAAAAGTATAACAAAAACAAACAAATGACAAATGCAATAAAGTAACAGTATACACTGTTCGAAAGGGAGAAGGAAGAAGTGAACACTCATTAATTCCATCTCCTCTTTTCCATAAATACACCCATGTGAATTTTATACAAATTACCACCTTTAAGACCCCAAGTAAACAATTTACTGTATTTTTTACAAATCAACATTAACACCCATCCATCCTAACATACATTGATGTCCATACATCAAAACCAGCCTCAAACAACACAGAAATACACAGTGCTGTCCCACCCACCATTCCATAGTGTCCCATAATGTCCCAGAGTGAACATAATGAATCGTACATATAAATACTACCCTTCTAACATATATCCTTTCAGCAAATAGTGTTTATACCTCTTTTTGAATTGATTTCTGTTTGTACATAGTTTCAGTTCCGGCTCCAGACTGTTCGATAAATCCACCTGTTTTTGCAAAAAAACACACTAATAAATTGCCAAAAAGTAACCATGAGCTGATGTTTGATTTTTTGCTTTATTATGTCTGAGATACTCATATTTCAAGTGACCATGTCTTAGAAGCTGATTTGGAAATACTAACACCTCTAAACCTACAGATGAAAAAGTGGTTTTTCTCATTTTGAACTTAACTGGACTTACCTGTTTTTGCAAAAGAACTCTTCACATACACCCGTTTCTTCAGCAAAGCTCCTCACACATGACTTGTCAGTGGCCTGCCTCTCCCTCGCAGTGCACATAGCAGAACAGGTGTGTGTGTGTGTGTGTGTGTGTGTGTGTGTGTGTGTGTGTGGCCAGGCTTAGCACAGCAGCTAACTCCAAACTAATGGTTTGGTCAAATAGCCGCTACTTCTGTTTGCCAGGGATGTGGGACTGTTTCCCACTGTGCTGCATCTGAGAAGATAGTCTTCTCACCCCGTTTTAATTGGCGGTAAGTCACGTTAACACCATCTCACTCTAATTATAAAACAGCAAATGCTAAATGACAATGTTAAAATTGTCATTAAAGTGTCACTAATAGGAAACATTATTAGTGTATCAGACCATTGTTTCTTTGGTTTAAATTACTGCTGAGTTTCTTAGTTTTGTCTGAAAAAAAAAAAGTGTCTTTCAGCTGCTCCCTTTCGGGGTGGCCACAATGTATGAATGAATGAATGAATGAATGAATCTTTATTTCGGATAGATTAAAAGTACAGATTAAAAGAAACTGAATAATATAACAAAGGAGGAAAGAAAATCCAACAAGGTCAAATTAGACAATAACTCCTCTGATTATACAGTTCAACATAAGTTATCCGAAATGGGTGATGGCTGAAGCCGCAGCTTATATTGCCCACCCATATTCCTTCCAAGAATTCAAAAGAAAAACAAAACAATAATCACCTTATACTGCGATGATCCGCATGTTGATTTGGCAAGGGTTTTTATGCTGGATGCCCTTCCTGACACAACCCTGCCCATTTCATCCGGGTTTTCGACTGGCACAGGGAGTACACTGGCTTGTACACCCCCTGTGGCTGGGTAACCAACATTTCCCTCCTTCATTCCATTATTGCTAAGCACCAAGCTGGACGGCAGGAAGTTCCATTTTTATATGGTCTTTGGCATGACCCTGCCGGGACTTGAACCCAGGCCTCGCAGTTGTGGGGTGGATGCTCTATCTCTAGGCCATCACTACGGTAAAAAATATTATTAAAGCTGCAAAAATGTGTGATAGTGGCACATATAATATTTACAAATAATAAATTAAAACGAGTTGGAGGAGCAACTTGGCTCTTTATATAATTTACTTGATTTCTAATAATTCTAATTAGTCAAGTAGTGATAATGAATAAAGTCCAGGGACTACAGATGAAAAATAGCCTTTTGGCTTACTCTGGCACATTTACAAAAGTGTTCCTTAATGTGCACTGTCCCTGCTAAATAAACCAATAAAATACACTAGACGGCTCTCAGAGGGTGCATACATCTGCCAAGGCTCCGCCCCTCCCTCCCTTTGTCCTCCCCTCTGTCCGTTTGTCTGTCCATATCGCCATCCATCTGTACATTGCCAGATAGGGCCTTGCCGGAGGTATGCACTCACAGATCACCTCCAACATCTAATGAGTTCATCTTTGGTCCAAGGGCCATCTCTGGTGAAAATGTCATCCAAATCCCTAGATTTGGATAAAAACTCTGGAAGTTTATGCGTGATCCTGCTAACAGACAGAGAAATGGCAGCAAAAACAATATGACTACATTATATGTAAGGCTGGGAATCATCACTAATTTCCAGAATCAATTCAATTCCGATTTGATTTGAGCCAATCCCGATTCAGTCAGGGAAATTACCATTTTAACAGCTATTTTACCTGCCAGGAGAAAAAAAAAATCTTAGACCTAATGCTGCAAATTGTACCAGGAATATTTTAACCTCTTGCACTCCGGGATACCGTGGGCGGTCACGTCTCTGTGTCCTAGGGCGCACTGAAAAAAAAAAAAGAAGCTGCATTTCCGTTCTTCCACTACAGACACAGCCGCGAGCAGAAAGCCAAAGGAGTGCTTTGATTGGTTTAGATTTGATTGACCTCTCATTCGACTAATAAGAGCCTTGAATTGGGTTTCTGAAACCTTGAAGAACCAATGACTGCAAACCTAGCATGAAGGACCCGCCTACCAACGGCTGCGAATACAGCGAGCCAATTGAAGCAGCGAAGTTCGAAAGCGTGCGTCCCGTGCGTAAAATCTATTTTGTGTAAGCCGCTGGGTGACACACACGCGTTCGCCAGTCTTTTTTTCTTACTACTGTTCTTATTTGTTTTGAAAAATCGTTCGCCAAAACCGCAATCATGGAAGCGCAAAACCACAATAATGGAATCATGGTTTGACCGGGTCGCGTGACCAGAACCACGAGTCGTAACAAGTGGACCAGCGTCATGTTCATCTGACAATGAGGAAGAGAAGTTCGCCAGCGACATTGCTGTTGTGGACAGGTAAGTGTTATAAGCTAAATTATTCTTTATCCCTGAAAATTGTAATCAAAATGACTTTTGACCGATCGGTAAATTACAACTGTGCGTCATCGCCACATGACCGTCCGAACCGTGAACGCCGCAATCTGCAATCCGCTACTCTTCTGTAGCGGATTGCAGATATATTGCAGATATTTTAGTACAACTGTGTGTAGTAGACCGCGGCGCACCGTCCCCGCTGTCCGTCATGTAGCGATGGACGATGTCTGTCCTCTGTAGCGGGGGTGGGTGGGGGTGGGAGTTGTTATCCTGTACATTACAGATATTTTAGTATAATTTTTAGTGCACTGTAGGTTATTTTTTCTTGTAAAAAAAAGCCACACATTTTTTACGTGGCATGCTTCTTTGTGTGTGGGGGTTTGTTTGTTCATTCATTCATGAATGAATGAATAAACAACCCCCCCCCACACACACACACACAGCCCTGAGTGTCACCTTTCATTAGAGCCCAAGATCAAGCTTCTATATTGAAACATTCAAAAGTTACAGACGTTTTTCCAAACTGTGCCATTTGGCACAATTTGGCACAGTTCAAAAACGCATGGGAACAACTTGAGGAAAAAGCTGTGTAATATATTCATTTTTTGCGGTATTGTTACAAAATTTTGACCTCAGCTGGATAACACTTGGTTCTACATTTCTGTTGCATTTTCCAGCCCGGATCTGACAGCTGTATGTTATTTGCAAGCATTTGTATCCAAAAAAACACCCAGGCGAAATTTATTTTCTTGAAGTTCAGTATGTTTAGATGACTGTTACTCAGTGGCAGGAGCGCTTAGAGAGATTATGACTGTTTTGCCCAAAAATTCGAAGTGTTTTCTTTTAAATGAGACCAACCCCATGAAGATGCTGCAAAGGGTTGAAGAACAGCTTTTGATTTACTTTGGGTACGTTATTTTTAGGCGTTTTTAGGGAAATTGACCAGAGTGCAAGGGGTTAACTTTATTAATACATAAATTATCACATAAAGAACTGACCCAAAATCGGTTACAATAAAACACTTTTTATTATTTAACTTATGATTTCACAAAGTACTAACAGGTGCTTTCGTGCAAAGGGTGTGTAGTGTCAACAGCCCAGAGTCAGTAAACAAATTCAATGTATGAAGCATGTATACATAATCTCACTGTATTTCAGTCCCTCCAGGATTTCGTTGGCTGTTTTTGTGATTGTTGTGGCCCAAAAATCTTGAATTTGTGAGAGCTTTTCCAAAAAGTTGTGACATTTTTAGAGGTTTTTTGCACTGAAAGTTGTGTGAGGAAGTACAGATTTTAAAGTAGCTGCTTTTTCCATAGTTTACAGTGATGCTGTTCTATGTAACACCACAAGAAAAGCACAGGATCACCCAAAATTTCCTGTTAAACAGTGATTTATGTAGAATTAAATGCTCAGTAAAGGTGTCAAAAAATGACTAACATTGTATTCTTGCTGAGAACTTAAATAAAAAAAGAAATAAAAGAATTAGTCATTGCAGCCATTATAAATAGCTGCAATGACTAATAAATGGCTGCCAAATTATGGCAGTACCTTCTTGAATCTTGAATCTGAAAACTAAGACCCCTGAAAAATTTGAGGTCTTCTTCCATGCTGAAATCCACAACGAAGCAAGGATGGCTCCCCCATTGACAACCTCTCCCTTTCAAAACGTTTCAGTGTAGGATGGACCTTGGAGTGGAAACCCAGTCTTCATAGATGTGAAGGGGATGTGAAAAGGAGAATATATTTCAAAGTAAAATTAATCATATTTTTAAATCACCACACCACAGTAGGGTTTAATAATTTAGTTTCTTTTATTTTTTGTTGTTTATATTTTAACTACAAATTAACTTTCAATTATTGAAAAGGGTTTCAATTCATTTCCTGGGAAGAGTTGTTCATTTCAGTTTAGTTCTATTGAGTAAAAATGGCTCGTTGTTCTGCAGCCTTTATTAATTCTGCCATTTTCATTTTATTGTGATTTTTTATTATTATTTTCAAATCTCTCACTTAAGTGCTAGAAGTCCATAATCTTGTAAAATATACCTTTATTCTGCATTTATTCACAGCGCTTAACCAAGAGTTAACTACTGCATCCAGAGTTTGTAAAAGAAAACATCATGCTGGATGAATTATTAATTTATGACACAAATGTTAAAACAAATAAATGATATTTTACTTACAATCTCAGCAGCTCCAAGTCTCCCTCTCTGTTCAGGAGTTTCAGCCAGTCTCCAAGTGTTTTCCCTCTGGTGTTTATCAGTAGTCGACTTTATGTTCCAACACAGCACTGCACGTAGTACAAAACCGTTTACCCCCACTTTATGAAAAATATTCGCAAATTGTTGAGGATAGTCTTTACGGTGACTTTTGTTGATCAATTAAGAGACACGCACGTCAACAACTCTGCTCATGTAAACATGGAAGTAAAGACACGCAGATGCGCCTCAAGGAACTCTTGCCAGATAAGAACCGTTTTAACACCCCAGAAGAAGAACCAGCATCTCCATTAGCTTGTTAGCTGTATTAGCGCTCCGGTTGTTTCTGGTTCTTCACTAGACTCAGCAGATGTTCACAGACGTAAAAGCATTACATTAAAACACCGAACTACGGATTTTGTGGATCGATATCGACTCAGTCAAATGTGGATCAATCCAGATCATTGAATCGATCTTTTGAATCCACTCCTAATTCTATGACTACATTATAATAACAAGACTGTCATAATTGTATTGACCATACATTGGGGCTGGGCAATTCAACCTTAAGGCTGCATGTCCACCAAACGCGTTTTTTGTCGCCCGACTGCCCTGAATATCTTTTTTTCAGCGGTTGTGCACTGCGCTCTGAAAAAAAAAAAGTCTGTGTTATGTATGAAATTACCTCGAGTGACGAGGCCAGGTGCACGATGGAACTTGGCTTTATTTGGGAACCACACACAATACAGCCACCAGGCAGGGGCATCGGCAAAGAGGCCGGATGGAGATGCCCGCCTGGTATTTATGGGGTGGTGCAGTGGCAGAAGAGGAAGTGGTCGCCACTACACCGCACTTCATAAAAAAAGGCATCATTTACCCCCCCGTAGAACGTCCAAAAGCACACACACAATTAAGATCCTCTCCAATTTAGGACCCGAATCCCACACTAATAAAACGAAAACTGAAATTACCACATGGCCTAACACATTCACACAACAAACCTAAGCTAGGAGAAATGGGTGGACTACAGTCCCATTAAAGCCAGAACATTGCCGTGTTTCCTAAACTAAAAGCACAGAACAATAACAGAACACTAACAGTATATATACTGTTATTATTATATTATTGTTATTATTATGTTATTAGTATATACTGTATAAACTTAGAATAGTGTTAACAACTAAAATCACACAGAACACCACACACACACACACACACACACACACACACACATACACACACACACACACACACACACACACACACACACACACACAGGGTTTATCTTCTAATACTATATTAATATGCAGCAAGAATCTGTAAATGCTCCTAAATACAACCATTATGTTTTTTTGTTTTTTTTTACAAACCCACACTACTGCCCATTTGGCAGAAAGGGGTAGAACTGGCTTGTGGGGGGCCCCGGGCAGCCTCTAAGTGGCCCCACCTCTGGAAGTGGCATACCTCCAGGATCGCAGCTGACCTCATAGACGAGAGCGCGGCTTCTCTCCGCCATTGACCACCTCTCTCGTCCAGACCCACCACCTGAAGCCTCCTCCTGAGCACGCCGCAGCTCATTGGCATGTCTCCACGAGCCGTCCAACAGCTGGAAGTTGGCTGCGCCCCGCTTAGCCACGATGCGCAGCCGCTCCTGGTGACCCTCTGACTGTCGTTTGGCCCACATCCACCGTGGACGTCTCTCCCCACGAACCCGGACCAGGTCCGTAACTCTCAGAGGAGCTCTGCTCGGCCTGCAGTGTTGCTGATCGGCACTCAGTCCCTCAGTGCCTGTCGGTCTGGCCCCGACTCTTTGTAAAGCTGCTGTAGCGGTCGCCGTTGAAGCGCCAGATCCTCCAGCCCACTGTGGCCGAGCTCCGGAGGAAACTGAGGCTCGCTCGTCAGCGTCACTCGTTGGCACAGGCGCCTCGCCGCCATGCTCGGTACCTTCAATTCAATTCAATTCAATTCAACTTTATTTATATAGCGCCATTTCACAACAACAGTCATCTCATAGCACTATCAACTGTAGGGAGGACCCCCACAGTTGCAGAAAGACCCCAGCAATCAGGCGATCCCCTGTGAGCAAGCACTTGGCGACGGTGGAGAGGAAAAACTCCCTTTTAACAGGAAGAAACCTCCAGCAGAACCAGGCTCAGGGAGGGGCAGTCATCTGCTGCGACTGGCTGGGGGGTGAGGGGACAGAGAAGAAGAAAAGAACAGACATGTAGAGAGCAAACAGCACGATGGGGACTCAATCTATGGGAGAGAACAAACAAATGTTAATGACCAGCAAAAAAAAAAATATTTCATAGAGAGTGAGGAAAGGAGTGAGGCCCAGTGCATTACTGGAGGTCCCCCGGCTGACTAAACCTATTAGCAGCATAACTAAGGGAGGGTTCAGAAACACATGATCCCTCCCTAATTGTAGGCTATATCAAAAAGGTAGGTTTTAGCCCTATTCTTAAAAACAGAGATCGAGTCTGACTCCCGAATCCAGATTGGCAGCTGATTCCACAGGAGAGGAGCTTGATAACTGAAGGCTCTGCCTCCCATTGTACTTTTGGAGATTCTAGGTATTACAAGTAAACCTGCATTTTGGGAGCGTAGTGCTCTGTTAGGATGATACGGTAGTATCAGATCTTTTAAATAAAAAGGAGCCTGATTGTTTAGAGCTTTGTAAGTAAGAAGAAGGATTTTAAACTTAATTCTAAACTCTATGGGAAGCCAATGAAGGGAGGCCAGAACCGGAGAGATATGATCTCTCTTTCTAGTACCTGTTAAAACTCTTGCTGCAGCATTTTGGATCAGCTGAAGACTTTTTAAAGATGTTTTAGGACAGCCTGATAATAAAGAATTACAATAATCTAATCTCGAGCTAACAAAAGCGTGGATCAGCTTCTCAGCATCACTCTGAGACAAGATGCTCCTAATCTTGGCAATATTACGCAAATGATAGAAGGCAGTCTTAGAAACAAATTTAATATGTGAATTGAAGGACAAATCCTGATCAAAAATAACTCCAAGGTTCCTCACAGAGCTATTAAGAGAAAGAGTAACTGCATCCAAACTGAAAGTTTGATTTGGAAAGGAATTTCTAAGGTTTTTTGGACCAACAAGAATGACTTCAGTCTTATCTGAATTTAATAGCAGGAAATTACAAGTCATCCAAGCTTTGATTTCCTTAAGACAGGCTTCTAACTTGGCTAATTGATTAGTATCATCTGGCTTCATTGACAGGTATAATTGTGTGTCATCTGCATAACAGTGAAAATGTATACAGTGCTTTCTAATAATGTTGCCTAACGGAAGCATATATAAACTAAAAAGAGTAGGGCCTAGCACAGATCCCTGTGGAACTCCATGACTAAGCTTTGAGCTGAGAGAAAACTCATCATTTACATGAACAAACTGGAACCTATCAGATAAATAAGATCTAAACCACTGCAACGAAGTTCCATTAAGTCCAACATAGTGTTCTAATCTATCAAGTAGAATATTATGATCAATAGTATCAAAAGCTGCACTAAGATCTAAAAGGACAAGTACAGAAACTAGTCCATTATCAGATGCAATGAGGAGGTCGTTAGTGACCTTCGCTAAGGCTGTTTCAGTACTATGATGGATTCTAAACCCAGATTGAAACTCCTCAAGTAAACCATTTCCCTGCAGGTAGTCAAATAATTGCGTAGCAACAACTCTTTCTAAGATTTTTGAAATGAAAGGGAGATTAGAGATTGGTCTATAGTTAGCTAAAGCTCCTGGATCTAGCGTTGGCTTTTTGAGTAAGGGTTTAATTACAGCCGTTTTAAAAGCCTGCGGTACATGGCCTAAAGTTAATGAAGAATTGATTATATGAAGAATAAAGCTGCCAATAAGTGGGAAGACTTCTTTAAATAACCTGGTAGGAATAGGGTCTAAAAGACAAGTTGAAGGTTTGGATGAGGAAACTATTTTGTCTAACTCACAAAGGTCGATTGGAGTAAACTCATCAAGACAGACATCAATAGAAGGAGTTGTAGTAGTTACAGTATTTAAGTTAACTGTGGGAAGAATCTGATTGATTTTATCTCTGATGGATGAAATTTTATTATTGAAAAAGTTCATAAAGTCCTGACTAGTAAGCTCTAAGGGGATGCTAGGATTGACAGAGTCCTGACTCTTTGTCAACCTGGCTACAGTACTGAAAAGAAACCTGGGATTATTCTTGTTCTCTTCTATTAATGCAGAGTAATAACTCGTTCTAGCTTTTCTAAGAGATTTTTTATAAATTAAAAGATGATTTCTCCAAGCTAAATAGATTTCATCTAAATTAGTAGAGCGCCATTTTCTTTCTAATTGACGAGTCTTCTGTTTTAAGCTACGAGTTTCTGTGTTGAAGCAAGGAGTTAAAAATCTCTGATTAGACTTTTTCTTTTTTAAGGGGGCCACCAAGTCTAGAGCCTGATGCAGAGAAGCTGAAACACTATCCACCATGTTATCAATTACAGAAGGAGCAAGCTGTCTATAGCTTATTTCCGTTGTGTTGACACATGGCATAGAGGAAACAATCTGCATAAATTTGGAAACAGCATCATCTGAGAGGCATCTACTGTGATAATATTTTTCTTTAGGAGCCAAATAGTCAGAAATAGTAAAATCAAAGGTTAACAGACAATGGTCTGACAGTACAGGGTTATGAGGAGACACTACAAGATTTTCTATTTCTATGCCATATGTCAGAACAAGGTCCAATGTATGGTGGAGGTAATGAGTAGAATTTCCTACTTTCTGAGAAAACCCAATCGAGTCTAATATTGAATTAAAAGCCACATTAAGGCAGTCACTATCTACATCCACATGTATATTAAAGTCCCCTACTATAATTATTCTAGCAGATTTCAGCACTAAATCAGCTAAGAAATCAGCAAATTTGGATAAAAATTCTGAATAGGTTGATGGGGGACGATAAACTATGGCAAATAAAATTGGGTTTAACCTGGAATTGCTAAAGTGCCCAACACTGAGGACCAGGCCCTCAAAGGAATTATAACATGTTTTTTGCTTTACATTAACTAGTAATTTGGAATGGTAAATTGATGCTACTCCTCCTCCACGACCAGAACTTCTGGGATTTTGACAGTTTAAATAACCAGAGGGAGTTGATTCATTTAAACCAACATAATCCTCTTGCCCTAACCAAGTCTCTGTAAGGGAAATTAAATCAATCTGATGATCAATTAACAGATCATGGACTAACAGAGACTTGGGAGTTAGAGACCTAATATTTAATAAACCACATTTAATTTTTAAATTATGAGGAGGAACAGAGGCCAAATCATTCAATTTAGAGGCTTTATGTTTAATTTGAGTTTTACCAATATTTTGCTTTATCACTTTGGGATGCTTATACATTATATTTTTATTTACTTTGGAGGGAGCAGACAACGATTCTCTGATGGGGAAGACAGGGGCTAAGCTGAGGGGTGGCGGATGAAGAGGAGCTGCAGAGAGGTGTGTAAGACCTTCTCCTACCATACTCCGAGCGCGGGCACTGAGACTCTCCTCTGTTGACCCTGAGTGTGGCCAGTCCTGCTTGACTGCTGTGGTGCCCAATAAATCTTCTCCCCACACCATGTCGTCCTCCACCACTGGAACCAGACGGTTCAGCAGGCCACAATCAGTCCACTCTTCCCCAGCGTTGTCTCTAATGGTGGACCCCAGTCCATAAAACAGGTCACAGCCCATGATGTTGTTGCCTCGGGTCGTCACGTGGAACGTGTAGTCAGCCATCACCACCAACTTGTACTGAGCCGTCAACTCCAGCATTCCAACCGTGTACAGTCTGCCACCTCCATAACCATAGAGCGGCGCTGGGTTACCTCTTATTCTGTCGTAGGGGAAAAATTTCCTCCCCGTGGCCCAATTCAATAACAATCCCTCCGCCCCCATGTCGACCAGCAGCGGCACCTCCTCGACATCCAGCATCACCTTGCAGTACTTGAACCCGTTGGTACTCGAGAACACCGCATGGACAGCTGTCGGGGGGGGTGAAGTTGTTTTTCTCCGTGGGCACTCCGGCTCGGACACACGACACATCCTGCCATAATGGTTCAAGCAGCCACACATGCCATAGTGCTTCCCTCTAGCCGGGCATTCCCTAGCCTTGTATTGGTGCTTTGGGGACCCATAGCCCATACACACGGGCTTTCTCGGGACCTCAGGTTGATAGCGTTGGTTTCTGCGTTGTCGTTGGCCACGTTATCTTTGCTGTCTGGGTCCACTGCTAATGCTGCAGTGGCAGGCCCCAGCTGCCATTGTGATTGGCGCCACTTTAGCTCTGAAGCTAGCTTGTCTGCTCTCTCCACCTGGAGAGCTATGTAGCTCGACAGCCTTGGCTAACGTCAGGTCACTCGGCGCCGAAAGCAGTCTAGCTTGCAAAGCATTGCAAGTTGTATGTTCCGCCAGCTGGTCAAGTACCATCCCCTCCTCCAATGGCCTGAAACATCACTTGCTAGCCAGCTGCCGTAAGTCGGTGACAAACTGGCAGACAGGCTCACCCACTTGCTGGTGTCGTTGTCGGAACCGAATCCTCCGGACAGTGATGTTGTCCAGGATGTGGAAATGGCACGCTAGCAACTCGACCACATCCTCATATGAGTCAGTAGCCCCGAGTGTACGCAGAATACGCTGGCCCTCGAACCCCAAATTATGCACCAGAAGCACAAGTGCCCTCCGTTTATCTAGCTCACCCAGGTCGAGCACGATGATGCAATTTTGAAAGGCAGCAAACCATCTCGACCAGGGCACAGATGGCTTGCCCGGGAGCTCCAGGAAGGGTCGAAGCGTTGGAACCCACGCCTCCATTTTTTATTCTCATCGTCAAAATGTTATGTATGAAATTATCTCTTGAGTGACGCACTTTATTTGGGAACCACACACGATACAGCCACCAGGCAGGGGCATCGGTAAAGAGGCCGGATGGAGATGCCCGCCTGGTATTTATGGGGCGGTGCAGTGGCAGAAGAGGAAGTGGCCACCACTGCAGAAGCACTTCTCAAATAAAGGCATCATTTACGATACAACAGTCTGTGCCCTGTATCGCAGCAACAGCTTGTCACGCACAGCTCAGCACTTCCGCTTTTCCTGTGGTCAGACTTTCTACTTATTTTTTAATAGCAGTCTCTAAATAACAATGGACAAGAAATGCATTCTAGCATTGGTAGCAACTGGATGCAAAATACACCGCATTCCAAATTATTATGCAAATGATATTTGTCTCTGATTTGCCTAAATAGTCGATGCCAATGACAGTCAGTATAATTTTCAAGTCATCAACTGTTAGAGCATAATTCAAATTTTATTGAACAAACCTCCCAATGATAACTATTTTTTTTTCAAAAATAAAAAAAACTCAAAATGCACTGTTCCAAATTATTATGCACAACAGAGTTTCAAAACATTATATTGGCTGTAAAGAACTGAAAATGGTCATTTGTTGAATTTGCAGCATTAGGAGGTCATATTTACTGAAATCAAAAGCTATTTCAATCAAAAACATCTCAACAGGCCAAGTTACATGTTAACATAGGACCCCTTCTTTGATATAACCTTCACAATTCTTGCATCCATTGAACTTGTAAGTTTTTGGAAAGTTTCTGCTCTAATTTCTTTGCAAGATGTCAGAATAGCCTCCCACAGCTGTTGTTTTGATGTGAACTGCCTCCCACCCTCATAGATCTTTTGCTTGAGGATGCTCCAAAGGTTCTCAATAGGGTTGAGGTCACGGGAGGAAGGGGGCCACACCATGAGTTTCTCTCCTTTTATGCCCATAGCAGCCAATGACACAGAAGTATTCTTTGCAGCATGAGATGGTGCATTGTCATGCATGAAGATAATTTTGTTATGGAAGGCACGGTTCTTCTTTTTGTACCATGGAAGAAACTGGACAGTCAGAAACTCTATATACTTTGCCGAGATCATTTTCCCACCTTCAGGGACCCTAAAAGGGGCCTACCAACTCTCTCCCCATGATTCTGGCCCAAAACATGACTTTGCCATCACTTTACTGATGTTGCAGCCTTGTTGGGACATGGTGGACATCCACTAACCATCCACTACTCCATCCATCTGGACCATCCAGGGTTGCATGGCATTCATCAGTAAAAAAGACTGTTTGAAAATTAGTCTTCATGTATTTCTGGGCCCACTGCAACCATTTCTGCTTGTGAGCATTGATTAGGGGTGGTCAAATAGTAGGTTTATGCACAACTGCAAGCCTCTGGAGGATCCTACATCTTGAGGTTCGTGGGACTCCACAGGCACGAGCAGCTTCAAATACCTGTTTGCTGCTTTGTAATGGCATTTTAGCAGCTGCTCTCTTAATCCAATGAACTTGTCTGGCAGAAACCTTCCTCATTATGCCTTTATCTGCACAAACCCGTCTGTGTTCTGAATCAGCCGCAAATTTCTTCACAGTACAATGATCACGCTTTAGTTTTGGTGAAATATCTAATGTTTTCATACCTTGTCGAAGGCATTGCACTATTTGACACTTTTCAGCAGCAGAGAGATACTTTTTCTTTCCCATATTGCTTGAAACCTGTGGTATGCTTAAGCCTGCTTCTGTCACCATGGGATGAGATGCCGTCTCAGCGCTCAGCCCATGTGTCCCTTCATCCCTGCTTCTCATTGAGCAGCGTCTCAGCAGGCTCCCAGCTGGCAGCATTACGGACGGCTGGGGCCAATTAATCCTCATCAGCTGGGGCGCTGCCAATGAGAATAAATAGGAGCAGCCTCGATGACTCGGGGCTGCGACATAAGCACTGCTAGGCTGAAGCCCCTTCGTCTGGTGTCAGCCTCTACTCCCCTTACAGCATTCCTGTGATTGTAACCTGCTGTGAGTATGTACGCCTTGTTACCCCTATGTCCGGTACGAGCTCCCTGCTCCTGCGCTGTGCAACCTGTGAGTGTACTTCTGTACGAGTATCTGTGCTCTCCTCATCCCTCATCCCTCACCTTTAATAAAACATCACGACTCACTGGCTCGCCCTTGGCTCTTATTGCGTGGCTCCCTAGAGCCGCGCGTGACAGTATGTCGCAGCCAGACGAGTTACCAGTGGCCGTGAGTCGCTGGAATTGTACCTTTCTGTCCGGGTGTCAGCGCTGCTAGCAAGCCATTTTCCAGGAGTCACTTCCGGCGCCAGGGCGACGAGCTGAGATCCATCTCGGGGGCTGTCGACGGGACGCTCTTCACCCTGCACGACGCCTCCGACACGAGACGCTGGCATCCGGGCCGTGCTGAGGAACTCCTGGACTGTTACCCTCATTCTGTGTTCCATCTCGAGGACAGTGCCAGGATAGACGCCACAGGTACACAGCGAGAGAAGCTCCGCGGGTTGGATGGAAATCCCGGCAGGAAGCCGAAGTGGATGACGTTGCCCCCCGCTTCGGGATCCCGTTCCTGCTGCCATTCCAGTCCGGGAGTTCGCGCCAACCAGAGGGCTTCCCCCGACCTGCGCCACGTCACTCGGGATTCCCTTCAAGGAGCCGCAGCTGACAGCAGTTACGTCTGGGGCCGAGTGGCTGTCGCGAGCTCCACTGTGTGTCCTGTCACCATCTTCAGGCATGTGGCGGCGGCAGTGGGATTGGTGGAGAGGACTCCAGGGCTACGAAGCTTTCCCGTGCTCAGAATCAGAATCAGAATCAGAATCAGGTTTATTGCCATTGTTCATGTAGTACACAAACTAGGAATTTGTCTCGGTACAATGCTGCAACATTAAACATGATAAGATAAGAGAAATAAACTATACATGTAATAAAGTGTAGGATAAGATTAAGTGATACTGGTCAACAGTTAAAATATATATTAGCCAGCAGCAGATACTGTGGAGAACTATATAGTGCAGTCGGTAATGCAGGAAGAAAACAGTGATGATTGACATGAGTCTGGTTGAGCTGCTGTACATGGTGCACGAGAGTCACTTAGTGTTCAGCAGTCTAATGGCAGAGGGGAAGAAGCTGTTCATGTGACGGGAGGTTTTAGTCTGGATGGACCGAAGTCTTCTACCAGAGGGGAGGGGGGCAAACAGTACGTGACCAGGGTGTGAGGGATCGGCTATGATCCGGCCAGCACGCCTCCGGGTCCTGGAGATGTACAGATCCTGGAGAGATGGGAGCTTGCAGCCGATCACCTTCTCAGCAGTGCGCACGACGCGCTGCAGCCTTAGTCTGTCCCTGGCAGTGGCTCCTGCGTACCACACGGTTATGGAGGTGGTGAGGATGGGCTCGATGATGGCTGTGTAGAACTGCACTAACATCTTGGTGGGTAGCTTGAGCTTCCTCAGCTGCCGCAGGAAGAACATCCTCTGCTGGGCTTTTTTGATGAACGCCTTCCTCGCCTCGATCTCCGATCAGGAGCGGCGATTCCTGGGTTCCCCCCTCGCTTCGTCCCCTGGGAATAGCCGTCATCACATCGCCGAGTCACCTCTGCACGAACCTCGTCCGGATCCAGTTCTGGGCTGCCGCCAGGACCGTTCCCCCCATGCAGCTGTCACCTCCTCGTCTCGTCAGTGTGGAGATTTCACAGCCTCGTTCCCTGAGCCTCGTTCCCCCGCTGTCATTCCTGGACATTTGGGCTGGCTCGCCCCGGCTGTTTCCCCCTCCTCCTCGACGCGCTTCCTGACTGCTGTGTGTGCCTGGAATTCCGGCCTGGTGAGCTCTCTGCTGGAGACTACGCGAGCGACCCTCAGACGGTTCCCCAGGGGGTCCTCCGTTATCGCCGGGCGGGGAGAGGAAGAAGCGGTATCCACCACAGCAGGCGATATTCAACCTCCAGGAGGCAGGCAAGTCATAGTTTTTTCACATCTGCTTAATGATTTGCTCTGTCACATTCCTGGAGGAGGAGTTCAGGGTTCGCAGCTCCCTGAACTCCCCCCACCTGCTGTAACCTGTGTTCCTAATCCTGCATCCTCTGTGTCTCTCTCCGCCGAGCGATCCCCGGCTCCGGGTCAACGTGGTGGGATAAGGAGAGGGCCTGTGGTTCCGCAGCTACATTGCGGACGGAGGAGGGGGACTGACTGCTGCGTGGAGTCTGCGCCAACGACTGAGCGTCCCCGGGTCTCCACGGAGGAGCGGTTCGGTCCAGCGGGATGAGATTCTTCTGGCTTCACGCCGAGTGGATTGTCGGCGGGGTTACCAGAGCTGGAGGAACCTCAAGCTGCGCTGACCATCGTGCTGGCTGCGGGGCCCGACGCGGCTGGATGGGAGCCTGACAACGACCACCTGACGACGGATCCTGGATCTTCGCAGTCCTGGACGGCGTCAGAACCCAAGATCAGGCGAGTGCTCTTCTTTCTTTTCTCCCTTTATATCTTTGAGCACTTCAGCCTGTCTCTAGGGGAGATGAGCCGGGTGCAGCCGCCCGCTGCGTCTGAGCTCGTCTTGCCGGGTTCTGGCGCTGCCGGTGATCCTGATCCCGGTTCTGTTTTCTCTTCTGAGCCTTCTTCCAGGGTCACCGGCGAGGAGTTGCTGTTCCTCGTGGTGCTGGAGGGTCCAGGTTCAACGTTGGAGGTCGGTTCTGGTGCGGTGTCCAACGTGGGTTCGCCCGAGACCCAATCGGGGTCCAACGTGGGTGCTGCTCCAGCGGCGTCCAACGTGGGTTCGCCCGAGACCCAATCGGGGTCCGACGTGGGTGCTGCTCCAGCGGTGTCCGACGTGGGTTCGCCTAAGGCCCGATCGGGGTCCGACGTGGGTGCTGCCCCAGTGTTGTCCAGGTCCGGTGAGGAGGTGGCCGCTTCCCTGCAGCCTGACGCTCGTCGCCCTCGTCATCGGCTCTCCCCTGAGCCTCTTCCACCGGGACCCGTTTTGTCCCTTCGTCCGTCTCAACGGTCCTGGTGGTTGAGTGATGCGGGTCGACGACCCGACCCGCAAGACTTTCGGTTCGGTGATCTGGTTCCCCCCGATAATCTGTGTTTGCCTCTGGGTGGCCTGGTTCGGCTGCCGGTGGACTGGGTTCCTGGGATCTGGGTCCGGAGTTCGCCGTCCGAACATTTCCCTTTCCCCGGTTGCCAACTGGACAATGGGCGGGGAGACCTCCGGAGCCACTTCGGCCATTTGGACTCTTCCTGTCATATTCCTCGGGTGCCGCTTATTTTTGTTATGGTCACTCGGGTGAGATATTTTGTCCTCTTGGTAAATACATATTCATAGTGCTGTGTATTGTTTTTTTTTTCCCGTATTAACCGTACTCAGCATTTTATCCCATTGTTATCTTATGTACCTGTCACCAGTATTTCCCTAGGTGACCCCCCGTATATTTGCCGCCGTGTGTTGTGTTCTCTCCTTTTCAACCATACTCGGCATCTTGCATCATTATCCTGTGAACCTGTTCCCATTCTCCCTCTAGGGGACCTCCCGCATATTTCGTGCTGTGTATTGTGTTTTCCCCTTAACCATACTCAGCTTTTTACCTTATTGTTGTCCTTTTACCCTGTCACCGTTATTCTCCTAGGTGTCCCTCTTGGTATTTGGCGCCGGGTATTCTGTTATCTTTTTATTTACCGGTGCATGTCATTCTCATTATTTTTGTCCTGTTGTGAACATATATTCATAGTGCTGTGTGTTTTCCATTATCCGTACTCAGCATTTTCCTTTTTGTGCCTTGTTTTTTAGCTTTGTCTGTGCATTATAGGGTTATGTGTTTTGTTTCCCGCCATACTCTGTAATTGTCCGTTTGTCCCAGTCACTTTCTCTCCTTTAGGTGACGGTGCTGTGTATTGTGGGTTTTTTTTCTCCCCCCCTTTTCATTATCCGTACTCAGCGTTTTTTATCACTCTTGTCTTGTTCTTAGTTTTGTCTGTGCATTATGGAGTAGTGTTTGTTCTGTTATCCATACTCTGTAATTGCTTTATCCGTTTTTGTCATTCTTTCGGTGGATTGTTCTGTTCCCGTGTTTTGTATTCTCTCCGTCTGTGCCCTGGTTTTTTTTTTTTTTTCCCTTTTTTGGTGCAATGTAGAGTAGCGTATTTGGGTTTGTTTTTTTTTCTCTGCCCTGTTACCCTACATTTGTCTACTGGTGTTGTCCTTCCCTTTGCTTCTTCCCCTCCGGTCCTGCCTCCCTTCCACCCACCCTCGGTGGGGGGGGGGGGGGCTGGGATGTTCCTGGTCGTTCAGGAGCCTGACCTTGAGGGGGAGGCTCTGTCACCATGGGATGAGATGCCGTCTCAGCGCTCAGCCCATGTGTCCCTTCATCCCTGCTTCTCATTGAGCAGCGTCTCAGCAGGCTCCCAGCTGGCAGCATTACGGTCGGCTGGGGCCAATTAATCCTCATCAGCTGGGGCGCTGCCAATGAGAATAAATAGGAGCAGCCTCGATGACTCGGGGCTGCGACATAAGCACTGCTAGGCTGAAGCCCCTTCGTCTGGTGTCAGCCTCTACTCCCCTTACAGCATTCCTGTGATTGTAACCCGCTGTGAGTATGTACGCCTTGTTACCCCTATGTCCGGTACGAGCTCCCTGCTCCTGCGCTGTGCAACCTGTGAGTGTACTTCTGTACGAGTATCTGTGCTCTCCTCATCCCTCATCCCTCACCTTTAATAAAACATCACGACTCACTGGCTTGCCCTTGGCTCTTATTGCGTGGCTCCCTAGAGCCGCGCGTGACAGCTTCATGCTACGCCTCTGCTGTCCGCATACGTGTAACCGGAAACCTTGTGTGATGAAATTTTCGTCATCGTTTCCACTCCGCTAGTGTCCACAGTGCTCGACCGCGGATGACTGCATGCAGCCCAAATTTTGTGACCACGCTGCCTGCCCACGACCTGACCGTATTGAAAAGTGCATGCGCAAGACTGAACGTCCCATTCACGAGGTGGTGATATCGACACAGCATTCATCAATAGACGAAGAAGACAACGAGGAGGCGGAAAACGAGTATAAAAACATACATGAATCATACATGCATACTTTCACAGCGGCAGCAGCATCTTCGTGGAAAAGAAGTGAAAACTGGGAAGTCAAACAGCAGAAAAGGACTATAGTTGAAGAGAAAATTTGTGAAGAAGTCCGGCGTTTCTTTGTTGGTGAAAATCCTGGCACATCAGCGCCTTGGCACTACCTATCGGGCGGGAGTGAAACTACAAATGATGGTTGTGCGCATGCGTCAACCACTTGGCCTGGGTAGATGAAAAAAGTGAACATGTACAGCGCTGCGTGCATACCAGGCTAGTCCAAAACGTATGCGGACCAAGGTGGACTAGAGGGGAAATGCAACATGAATAAGACTTTAATAATGTGGAACATCCTTCTTTAGTAGTTTTCCTTTAATTGGGCTCACCTGGCAAACTAATGATATGATAGGTGTCTGACATTGATAGCACTGATCCAAAGAACCCCGAGACACAACACCATCCATGAGTTTAATCGAAAAACAAAAAAGTTAATGTTTATGACACTAAAATCCTATTTGCATAATAATTTGGAACACGGTGTATGATTACACAGAAAACAAGAGTTTGAGTACAAACTGGCCCGGTGTCCTATGTCCCACCTTTCCTTATTCTGATTGGCTGCTTAGAAAAATCTGACATTGACAAGCTCAGCTGCAATCTGAAAAGTTGAAAATTTTTCAACTCTGAGCGCCCTGAGCGCCATGACAAAAAGTGGCCACTGTCAAGAGCATTTCAACACCGAAGGCGCTCAACGCTGTAGACGCTGGACTACATAGAGAATGAATGGAAAATAGTCGCCCACAGCTGAAAAAACATGTTTAGTGGACATGCAGCCTAAATCAGCATCATGGTTTATTGAATCTTTCGGGTCGGTTTTGATTTTTTTTCCCTCCTCTCTTCTCCCTTACAGTTTACTGACAAGGTTCATAATTATTAAGCAATATTACACAACAGTGTGGTATCATATTACTGCGGTGCGTAGTAAGTGAGCACAATAGAGAGGACTATTGTGATTTCACAAACAAAAAATTAAACATTGTCCAGTGCTGAAGATTACCGTGTTTACATACCGTTTGGGTCATGTGGCTGCAATGGCATCCTTGTCTGCTGGCCAGAGTTACGTCCGCATGCACTTCAAGCCCTGTCTTAAACCGCACACTTTGTCTGCTTTTTCTTGGCGTCTTCAGATGAAATAATGTCAATCATCACATACTATATGGATGGAGCCCATATTCGTTTTCATTCCAAGCTGTTTTATATTTTTTCTGCAGTGTTTGGCTTCTGGGTTGTGGAGGGGTGTGGCCCTATGGCGTGGCCACACATGTAACTCGGTAGACACGTCTTAAAGGGGCAGTACATGAAAAGTACCATATCAATATATAAAATAATTTTTAAAAAAATTCCTGGATCCAGATCATGATCCAGATCCAGATATTTTATTTACCACAATATATCGCCCTCCAAGTGCTTCTTTTGCTGAATTTATGTCTGGATTCTCTGAGATCTTAACAACCTTAGTTCTCAGTTCAGACAAGATTATCATAGCCGGTGATTTTAATATTCATATAGATGTTGATAATGATGGTTATAGTGTAGCATTTCTCTCCCTCTTAAATTCAACTGGTTTTTCCTCAGTGTGTTAGTAAACCAACTCATCATCATAATCACACCCTTGACCTGGTCTTGGCCTGTTGTGTAGAAATTGATGAGCTGCTTGTCATTCCTCAAAATCCTACACTGACTGACCATTATTTGATAATTTTCAAATTTGTGTTATCTAATTTTACAGCATCAAGCAGAAATAGTTACCAGATTCTTACCTGATAATGCTGTGGCTCGCTTTAAAGAATTAATTCCTTCAGCACTTACTCTATTACCATGTCTCAATATAGCAGGGGACAGTACTGACTGCTTGAATCCACCACAATTAGACCTCTTAGTTGATAGTACTGCAGCCTCACTGCGGACAACACTTGACTCCATAGTCCCTCTTAAAAAGAAAACTATTAAAAATAGGCGATTAGCTCCATGGTACAACTCCCACATTCGTGAGTTAAAACAGAAAGTCAGATCCTGTGAAAGGCTTTGGTGTGCAAATAAAACAGAAGAATCATGTTCAGCTTGGAATGCCAGCCTTATCACCTATAAGAAATTTCTCCGTAGTGCTAGGCGACAGTACTATTCATCCTTGATAGAAGAAAATAAAAACAACCATAGATTTCTTTTTAACACTGTAGCTCAGTTGACCAAGAGCCACAATGCCATAGACCCTACATTCCTCCAACTGTTAGTGCTGACGACTTTTAGACTTTTTTTAATGACAAAATTGTCAGTATTAGGAATAATATTCCAAAAAATAGCCCCTTTAAAAATACCAAGCCTCTGCCTAATACTGCTGGGTCCACAGACTCAGAACTCTTTTTTTCTGAATTTTCTCTTATTAGTCATCCTGATGTAGCCTTAATAGAGTCAGCCTCTAAACCAACGACCTGTCTCTTAGACCCAATCCCTGCTAGACTCCTGAAGGAGTCACTATCTCTGATTAGTTCACCGTTTTTGAACATAATTAATTTGTCTCTATTGACAGGACATGTGCCGCAGTCTCTTAAAGTGGCAGTAATTAAACCTCTACTTAAAAAACCTTCGCTTGATTCTGGGATTTTGGCCAATTATAGACCAATATCTAACCTCCCCTACTTTTCCAAGATCCTCGAAAAAGTAGTTGCCAATCAACTGTGCACGTTTTTTTAGAAAATAATTCTATATTTGAGAAATTTCAGTCAGGTTTTAGGAAACACCACAACACAGAGGCACTCCAGGAGTGTCTTAAGGATATTAAAACCTGGATGAACTACAACTTTCTATTGCTGAATACAGATAAAACTGAAATCATTGTCCTTGGCCCCAAACATGCTAGAAGTACTCTTTCTAGTAAGATAACAACACTAGATGGCATTGCACTGGCTTCTAAGTTTTCTGTTAGGAATCTTGGAGTTGTCTTTGACCAAGATATGTCTTTAACTCTCCTATACAGCAAACCATTAAGACTGCCTTCTTCCATCTGCGTAATATTTCTATAAAATTAGGTCCATCCTATCTCATAAAGATGCAGAGAAGCTTGTCCAGGCCTTTATCACCTCTAGGCTAGACTGTTGTAATTCACTTTTATCAGGTTGTCCTAATAAGTCCATAAAGTTTCTCCAACTCATTCAGAATGCAGCTGCACATATCCTGACGAGAATAGGGAGAAGAGATCACATTGCCCCAGTTTTAGCTTCTTGGCTCCCAATAAAATATAGAATTGAATTTAAGGTATTGCTCCTAACTTAAAAAGCCCTTAATGGTATGGCTCTTTCTTACCTGCAAGAACTCATAGTTCCCTATCATCCAACCAGAGCTCTGCGCTCCCAAAAGTCCAAACTACTGGTGGTCCCCAAGGTCTCCAGAAGTAGATTGGGAGGTAGAGCTTTCAGTTATCAAGCTCCCCTCCTGTGGAGCCATCTTTCCAGTTCAGTTCGGGAGGCAGACACATTCTCTTTATTCAAGAGTAAGTTGAAATCTTTTCTCTTTGATAAGGCCTACAGTTAAAAATGTTGCCACTGCCAGGCCTTCACTCGCATGTGCAGCCTAACCCAGCTTGATACTGGAATGTCTGGCTTTGAATGTTAATGTTGAATTGTATTTGTTACGTTTGTTTGGAATGTAGCTACTGCCAGGCCTCCTACTTTTTACCTCTTTTTTCAACCCAGCCGGTCGAGGCAGATGGCCGTCCTCTATGAGCTATGGTTCCGCTCGAGGTTTCTGCCCGTTAAAGGGAAGTTTTTCCTCACCAGTGTCGCCGCAGTGCTTGCTCTTAGCGGTCTCTGCTGGGTTCTATAAATTTGCCTAAACCCACTCTTTTTTTTTTTTTTAGTAAAGTGCCTTGAGATAACCTGTGTTGTGATTTGGCGCTACACTGTAAAAAAAAAAAAAATAGTTGAGAAAACTTAAAATTTTCTTAATTCCTCATGTGTCCAATATAGACTTGTTTATTAGCTGAATAGCTTGATTCACAGAACTAGCTTTAGGTAGTTCTGTGAATCAAGCTATTCAGCTAATAAACAAGTCTATATTGGACACATGAAGAATTAATAGTAGTGATACTATTCACAGAACAACGTAAATGTAACTGGTACAATAATGAAATATGACTTAGGAAAATAAAATAGCAGATTGTTGAGACAATTCAAAAACTTTACTGCAAAAGGTTGCCTTGAAATTTTAAGTTTTCTCAACTATTTTCTTTTACAGTGTATATAAACAAAACTGAATTGAATTGTTCCCCATGCCATTACACACCTTTCCAGAAAATTTCATCAAAATCCATTCATAACTTTTGGTATTATGTTGCTAACAGAAAGGCAGACAAGCCAACAAACCAACCAACAAACTAATGCTGGCAAAAACATTACCTCCTCCCTTGGCGGAAGTAATAAGTCATAAAAGATCACACAAATAAGTGATCAGACAAACAAATAAATAAGGGTTCTTAAACAGTCGCTAATCACTACAACGCCGGTTTGTATCTTCTCGCCTGTGGCCTGCTACTACTGGTACCTGTCTTATCCACCTGCGACACACCGGTGAAGATGGCCGTCAAAGTGCAACATCGCATGGATTATATTACCAAGGATCCACTTGGTATTCTATCAGAAAAACAACAACTGAACTGGTTAGGATATGGCTACGCTGCAATCTTTGCACATGTACTCAATGATGGCCGAGTTCAGATTTTCAAGCCATCACGCAAAACTACCGGTACAAGCAGACGAACAATCAACTGGCACATACGGCATATAGCCCAAACCCTACTACTACTGTTACTTCTAGCAGGGGACGTTCATCTCAACCCTGGTCCTATCTATCAACAAGCGATTTCTGCAGCCATGCAACTCTCCACCCTGAGCATGGAGTTTTTGACTCCGAGGTTGTTAGAATCGCCAACTGGTCCCCTTCAACCAACATCATCATCCCCGCAACTTACTCGGGCTTTGGCGCCGGGTGTCATCCGTGGAACCCCTGCGGACGCTGCCTGTGATGGTCGACTGGCTGAAGAGGAGTTCCGTCGAAGGGACTTGGAGGAAGAAGCATGGATGGATGATCAGCCCTATTCCACCACCCTCGTTGGAATTAACGTATTGAACCATCTGAACTCTAACGCTACAGCTGCTTCAGAGACTGCTACGAAACGACCAATGTTACATCCCGGAGGAATGCCGATGAAAATGTCATCCAGTGAATCCTGCATATTTGCAGGGTTGGAAGAATCCAGGGTCATTGCCTCTGTCACTGGGGTGAGTCCTGAGGTTCGTATTCATGTATTATCAGACAGTAATCACATTGACTCATCTGGGGCAGAATGTAAACAACAACGGAATCCTGCAAGGGACAAAAGGACTTCCTATCAACGTGCATCGTCAAAACAGAGAGAGCACAAGCTCTTCCAAACGGTAAACCACGCACAAGTTATTTGGAATCCAGAATCCAAATCTAAAGGTTTGCTAGGAGGTCATTTAAATATTAGAAGCATATTACCAAAAATGGATCAGATACGGAATATGCTCATTGAGTCTAATTTGGATTTTCTATGTATCTCTGAAAGTTGGCTGAATTGTAATGTATCAAATGATCTAGTTAGTATATCAGGATACTTATAGAAATGATAGAACTACAAGTAAGGGAGGGGGTGTCCTAATTTATATAAGGGAATGTCTTAAATGTGTCGAACTCAAATTGAATATAAATTTGGAGTGCCTGGGACTTAATGTAATTCTATCACCAAATATGAATTTTAACATTGTTGTAGTCTATAATCCCCCATCTCATGGTGCTGAGTTTTACAATGAATTCAAGAGTCTTCTTTCCATCTGTGATAAATGTAATGAATTGTATTCAGTGATTTTAACATTAATTGGATGGATAAAAGTGCCAAAAGCAAATTGAAATCAGCTACGGGGAAATTTAGATATGTACAATTGATTGATAAACCCACCCGTATCACAAGGACATCTGAAACTCTTATTGACTTGATTCTCACTAATAGGCCAGAGAGAGTCGTAAAAACATATAATTTGATTACTGGACTTTCAGATCACAACATGACGCTGGTTGTAAGAAAGCTATCAAAACAACGCCTTGTCCACCATATTAAAAATGAAAATCAAACTAGGTTCACAACAGGAATTTCTAAATTAAACATGGCTCACTTCGAACAGGACTTAATGAATGCAAACAGGGAGAATGTAACCAAAGTGTCGAACTTAAAGAGTAGTGTCAGTAATTTTATGTCAACCTTAAGCAACTTACTTAGTAAATATACAAGAACTTGGAAAAGCAGACCTAAGAAATACTCCCTCCCATGGTTTAATAAGGACATTCTCCAGCTTATGAAAAAGAGAGATCTTGCTCTCAAAAGGTCTCTGGTCACTAAAACCAACACTGACCATTTCACTTTCACTAGTCTAAGGAACAAAGTGGTGTCTGAGCTTCGGAAGGCTAAGACTAATTACTTCCTTAAACTAACTGAGGAGGCCAGTGGGAGCGGTTCTAAACTCTGGCAACACATTAATAGATTAACAAATTCGAGTAAACAAAAGCATCCAAAAATAAGTAGTCTCAAGGTAGATGATAACCTCATCGATAGTAATGAGACCATGGCCAATGTCTTTAACTGTTTTTTCACTGAATCCGTTCATAAACTGGCAAGTTATTTTAGACCACCTGAGTTATCCTCTAAGGAACATGTTAATGTTCACAACAGTTTTTGCATCAAAGAGGTATCCAGTGACGCAGTTAAAGAGATTATTGGGAAAATGAATAACTCTATGGCAAAGGATGTTGATAACTTAAATGCTGCCTTAATTAAGAAACACCAGAATAGTCTGTTGGAGCCTATTACTCACTTAGTCAACTTGTCAATAAGAACAAATACCTTTCCAGAGAGTTAGAAGACAGCAGTAATCACCCCGGTCAATTAAGTCGGGAGACAAGGACCTAGCAAGCAACTACAGGCCGATTGCCATATTGCCCGTAGTTTCAAAAATTCTGGAGAAGATTGTTGCTGCTCAATTGATAGAACATTTAGAGTCCAACCAATTACTTTATCCACAGCAATTTGGGTTTAGACCTAAGTATTCCACAGAAATAGCTAACTGTTATTTTATTGAGAAGGTCAAGGCTTTATTGGTTAAGGGGCATGTTGTGGGGACCGTGTTTCTGGATCTAAAAAAGGCCTTTGACACGGTAAACCACACTGTCCTACTGTCGAAGTTAAAAGACCTCAAGATTTCAACTGAGGCAATACAGTGGTTTAGGTCATACCTGGAGGGGAGAGAACAATGTGTCAAGGTCAATGGGGAGAAATCTGGGTTGCTCACCAATAACATGGGAGTACCACAAGGATCTATACTAGGGCCATTGTTGTTCACAATATACATCAACGACTTGCCCGATAGTTGCCCAGGTGCCAGCTGCCAGATGTATGCTGATGACACCGTAATCTATCTGTCTGCCAGAACGGCTAGCATGGCAGCTGAGCACCTGACCCAGGTTTTACAGAACATCTCTAAATGGCTTGTGTTGTCACATTTAACCTTGAATGTCAAAAAAACTGTTGCTATGTGTATCTCTATTAGAAACAGGCCCATGAATGATGTTTTTGATGTTAAAATTGGAAATGAGGTGCTTACTGAAGTGAATGAGGTCAAGTATCTAGGGATCATTCTAGACAGGAACCTGTGATTCGACAAGCAGGTGCATTACATTTGTAAGAAGGTCAAACCCAATTTAAATTGCTTCCGTCTCATTAGAAAGGATTTGTCATTCAGAACTGCTCATACATATATGCACGCGAAGATTCTTTCACATCTGTCATACTGTATCACATCTTGTTCACAAACATTTCAAATTACACTAAAACCCATAACTGCAATACATATATAAACAGGCTATAAAAATCTTAGACCGCAAACCAATGCGGTGGCATCACTGTGGTATTTTAGTGAAGCACAATCTTTTTACTTTTGAAAATTTTATTATCTTCTGTAATATCAGACTGGTTTTTAAATGTCTATACAATCTTGTTTCACCTCCTTTTTCTGGTTTGGTGGCTAGACGCTCGAGCTCTAGCAGAGCAAGCACACGAGCTTCCATCAACGGTGACTGCATTGTCACCGTGTCTAGAACTTCATTTGGTCAGTCTGCTTTCTCCATAAAAGGGGCAAACTTATGGAACTCTCTGCCAACTCACTTAAAATTGGAGACAAATGCCAACCCCTTCAACAGAGGCGTTAAAGATTTTTTTTTTTTTTTTTTTTTTTTTTTTGTTACTTATTTGTACCCGTAGGTAGACTTGGTTTGCAGGCTGGTGACAAGCCACCGGCTGCTGGTCGCTGCGTGCGCGAGCGCCCTAAACCTACATGTTTTTGGTATGCGGGAGGAAACCGGAGAAATCCCGGAGTAAACCCGCGCAACACGGGGAGAACATGCAAACTCCACACAGCTCACTGTTGGTCGGGGGCTGGGATCGAACCCACGATCTCATGATCCCCGCGGTCCCCCGGCCGAGGGTAAAACTGTGCTGCCGCAGTGCTAAACCACTGCGCCACCGTGCAGCCCAAAGATTGGCTAAAATCCCACCAGCAATGTGTACATATCTAGTCTGAATTATTATGTTTGTTGTGATCATGGATCTCTTGCTCTATTTATAATTTGTAATGTATTTGTAATTTTAATTAGCTTATAAATTTTGTATGTATAGGCTAACTTATGACCTACAGTATATAAGCCACCTATGGACTGGTGTTGAGAATTAGCACTTGTGCTATACACACCTATGAAAAACATCTGGTCTCTCCTTGTGATTGTACTAATGTAATTTGTTATGTCCATATTAAATAAAGAGTAAAAAAAAAAAAAATACTGGATGTTCCATTCGTTTTCAATAATTAGGTATTCCGTAATTAATATTGACATAATCAAATAAATGGCGTTCATTCCCTTTTATATTTGTCACAGTCTAACATGTGTGATTGTCTACATGTAGGCTACATCTCTTTGTATTCCACTTTCAAACACAGCCTACATTTAGGCCTGTAAAGCCTCATTGGGCTACTTGTTTCAGACAAGAATACTTTCTATTGGCATGCACTAGTATACACAATATACACACGTGGTCAAGGCAATATACTTTTGAATTTAGAACACCACCTTATAATAACATAGGGAACACAGACATACAGAAAAATACCTGAAAAGACAGAGTCTATATAGATGTGCTCAAAACAATGACCTGAAAGTCAGTGGTGTCTCATTACTGCAATATGAAAACCACTTTAAGACAACAGAGGGATCGTTGACTAAAATAACAAATCTGGAAAACAGCTACAGTTTGATCCTTCTGAAGACCAGAGTTGGAACAGTTTATCTTTGAATATTACACGCAGTTGACATGTGTGCATGATCGATGATGAAAAACAAGACTGCAGAAAAAAGGCAGTGAGGACGCAGAAAAAGAATTGAAAAAAGGAGAAGACAGTGAGGCTGCTGAGCGCCCAACACTTTGTGTGAGTAATGGCCTTCATTATGGAGAAGCTAGACAGAGGGGAAATGAAATGATGGCTCCCCATCATCCCTCCTCTCTTTTCTCTCTCGCTCTTCTCGCTCTGTTTATCGGCCATTCAGACTAGCCAGTTCTCTCTCGTCCCTGTTCAGCCTTTACTGCCTCCCCCTCGTCTCTTCCTCTTGAGACCTACTTCTGTCTGGCTGAAGGAGGTCCCTCATTTGTTACATCCAGAGGAGGGGTGAACTTAGTGGCTGAGGGGGATTAGCAAGGTGGAGGCTGTATATGGAGTAAAAGTACAGAGATGGGGAATTCAGGACATATTGCATCCTGTACTGTATATATGCGTGAATAGTTATAAGAAATATTGAGCTTACATGCACCAATAAAAATGCTACTGACAACTGTCCACTCTGACATATAAAACCATCTTGTTCCTTTAATGTTAACAACAAAGTTTGCATAATCACCTAGGAAGTATCCCTGGACATAACTTTATACAAGTGTTGGCAGGAGCAGTAATTGCTGCTTCCTTTATTTCTTAAAAACTACAAGTAACTGGTGTATTTGCTGGTTGGGTCGACATAATTTAATGGGGACATATGATGTACTTTTCCCACATGTTGACACAGTTAACATAGGGTCACAATAAAATGTCTTTAACACACTTTGATCACAATACATCAGGCTTTAATCATTTCAGCACTATTTTCTGGCCATTTTGATCAGGCTCCCTCAGACTGACCCCACCCTTCCTTTTTTGTCATCATGATACATTTTGTCACGGTGGGGCAGGTGCCATTTTGAGGCCAATGTTAGATGGTTACCTGTTAGCTCTGGATGGCAAAGACAGACAGAGCTAAATAGCATAGCCAACAGCTGAATGTGATTATGTAAAAGCCCAAGTAAAGCATTACCGGGACAGGGTGTGGCAGATCGAAAGAATATGACTTGTCTCTGGGCTACAAAAAGCACTGAGAAAACCATGAATTAACTAGAAAAGCACTTGGACAGCGCAGACCTCCGCCAAGCGCCACAGTTCCCCCCCGTACAGTGTTTGTGTGTATGTTTTCAGATTCCTTGACCATGAAAACATATGACTAGCAATTGTATTCACAATGATAGGATTAGTGGTTCAGTAGTAAAAGCATTACCTCCTTGGCGGAGGTAATAAACTGAAGTGTTGGTGTTGTGTCCATCTCCTTCATGTGCAAAGTCCCAGGCTGCGAGCGTTTTCATAGATCACTGAAAGCAGCACTCAGGGCTTCAGTGACGGATGCAAATTGTGTAGACAGGTTGCCGTGGGTTTTATTGGGTTTGCACTCCGCGGACAAAAAGAGGATTTTGAATCTTCCCCGGCAGAGAGCTGGTTTTTGCGCAGCCCCTATGGCTGGCCGGGGAATTTGTGCCAAATAATCCGGCGGCGGACAGCTGCCCGTCTCAGTTTTTGCAGCGTAGCGCAAACACAGGCACGCTGGCGGGCCCTGGCCAACACTGTTTTGACGGATGCAAATTGGGTAGACAGGTTGGCGTGGGTTTTATTGGGTTTGCGCTCCGCGGAAAAAAAGAGGATTTGAAGCTTCCCCGGCAGAGAGCTGGTTTTTGCGCAGCCCCTATGGCTGGCCAGGGAATTTGTGCCAATTAATCCGGCGGCGGACAGCTGCCCGTGTCAGCTTTTGCAGCGTGGCGCAAACACAGGCACGCTGGCGGGCCCTGCCCACCACAGTTTTCCGGGTGCTTTTGTGCCTAAAACTTTGAAGAAGGCGGAGTTTGTGTTCGTCAGACACGACGACCAGCGCCCTCTATTGCCCCTGCACACATGTTGAAAATGGCCGTATCTGACAATGTTAAAGAATCCTTTTAAAAATTCCAGTATCAAGACGGTGATCCGTATCATCCCCAAAATTTAATCAGTTCTTCCTTGTACCATTTCCAACAACGCCTGAAAGTTTCATTGAAATGCGTCCAAAACTTTTTGAGTTATCTTGCTAACCAACAGACAGACAAACAGACAGACAGACAAACAGACAGACAGACAGACAAACCCCGGCAAAAACATAACCTCCTCCTGGCCTTCGGCCTGGCGGAGGTAATGAATAGGCAACTCCACTAACACTAGGTGAGCTAATCTATTTTCCTTTCTCCATCGAGGCAAAAGCGGTATGCAGAACCCCCAACCTTGGCCAGCTACCCAAGGTGGTACTGGCCCAGTACACATAGTTTACATGAACATCACCAAAAAAGAAAACAATGTTTGTGTTATGATCCTTGGCATGGTCTGACACTGCACAAGTCTCCTGTTATAGATTAGTCTTTTTCTGTTTCTTTATTTCCTTTTCATTTGTATCTTTATTTTGTCTCCCGGCCATTTAGGCGCTGTGACAGCTCAGGTGTCATTTCCGGGTGTCAAGTTCTGCTCATGGGCTGTCACAGCTGCCTCCAATCTGGTAATTTCGCTCACTCATGATTCCACAGCTGTTGTCATATGTGTGCGACAGAAGATCGGAGCCAAACGTGAGACACCAGCAGCTGTAAGTTTCTGTCTTTTCCCTCCGTCCCTTTTTCCCCTCGTATTTTTGCAACCCATGTGATCAGGTATGTTTGCCTGCATGGGCTACAGTGCTGGTGGCCTGGCCGAGGCTCTGCGTTGGGCAGTGGGGCTTGTGGAGGATTTAGTCTCTGATGCACGCTTTGCCCGCACCCCGGAGGAAGCCTTGAGGATTCTGGAAAGCGCGGCAGAGATAATTGAGCTTTATCCCAACCTGCAAAGGTATCCAGAGTACACAGGTCTCCTCACCTCAGTACCGAATTTACAGCATTTGTTCCGTGGGCTGGCAAGAGATCCTCCACCATCTGTACCGGCGTCGAACGAGCGCCTCCCAGTGCAGACATCTGCAGCCCCTCGCCGCTCGCCAGTGCTGCCACGGACATAGAAGCCGCCAGCCTCTCGTCATCGTCAGCCCTGCCCCCTCCTCCCGAACAGTGGCCCGCCCCATTGGCCGAGGAGCTAGAGGAGTGTAGGCAGTTCATTTCAGCAGAGACAGAACTGCTGCTGGAGTTCAAGCCCTGGCTCCTCCAGGGTTTCCTCTGGTAACATTTCTCCGTGGCGGCCCGCCTCGCCAGAAATCGTACCGCCACGCCAAGCCGATATGATTTTATTAATAAAAATATATGAAGCAATGACTTTCCGCAAGCAAGCACACAAACACGCGCGTGGCCATCATCCGTGCGAAGTTTAGAAGCGCCCCGCTCACATGAGTTTTCCAGTCAGTCAGCAAACAGTGTCTCGCTAAGCGTGACTGTCCGACAGAAACATGAGTTTATTAAAGTACTTTAAATGCGGACAAAAATCACAAGAGGTATGTAAGCACTGGCGTTTACCATGGTTTTAACCCGCTGGAAACGGGAGCCATAATGGAAGAGTCGCTTAGCTAAGAGATGTGGTTAGGATTCAAATGCAGCCGGCTTCATATGAAGGGAAAGGCACTGGGGACTGATGAATTGCTGAGGATATATTTCACCAGCCACTACAATATTAAGTTATGTGACTGGCAATTTTTCTCTTTTCTGGCACGAGCAGGCATGCCGTTTTTATTCTCCAGCGGCAGTGACAAAGCAACAGCTAAAAACGCTAGCTCTAAACTGAGGTCCTTCAGCAGCTGCCTAGAGGGGTGCCTGACGAGAAAGCCTGAGCGCACAACTATAATGGCCGTTGCTAAACGACCGTGAGCCGGCCATTTATGTCTTTGACAGCGTCTCAGCGGGCCTCCAGCTGCCAAGCTCTATGGGACGGCTGGAGGCCAATTACCTCTCATCAGCTGATGTCATATCCGGCTCTAGGGAGCCGGGCAATCAGAGCCAGGGACAAGCCAGTGAGTCGAGATGTTTTATTCTGGGTAAGGGATAAGGGATGAGGAGAGCACAGACACTCATACAGACGTACATTCTCAGGCTGCACAGCGCAGGGGTAGGTAGCTCGTACCGGACATGGGGGTAACAAGACGTGCATACTCACAGCGGGATACAAACACCGGAATGCTGCAAGGGGAGTTGAGGCTGACACCAGACGAAGGGGCTTCAGCCTAGCAGTGCTTATGTCGCAGCCCCGAATGATCGAAGCTGCTCCTCTTTATACTCATTAACAGCGCCCCAGCTGATGAGGATTAATTGGCCCCAGCCGTCCCGTGACACTGACAGCTGGGAACCAGCTGAGGCACTGCCCAATGAGAGGCAGGGATAAAAGGAGCATGGGCTGAGCGCCGAGCCGGCGTCTCACCCCATGGTGACAGAGCCTCCCCCTCACGGTCGGGCTCCCGAACGACCAGGAACATCCCAGCCCCCCCCCCCCTCCCCACCTAGGGTGGGCGGAAGGGAGGCAGGACCGGAGGGGAAGATGCAAAGGGAAGGACAAAAAAAAAAAAAAACCAATAGACCAATGTAGGGCAGCAGGGCAGAGAAAAAAAACCCCAAATACAATACCCTACAACACAGGGAAAAGGATTAACCCAGAGCACAGTTAGGGAGAAAACTGAGTTAGGACACAGGTAGGGAAAATACCAAATACGACTACAGACAGCATACAAATAACGTATAGATCGGGGCAAAAAAAAGAAAACCAAAAACCCACCAAAAAGGTGGCAGGAATGAATAAAGCAATCACAGAGTATAGTTAAGGGGAACAAAACACACTACTCCATAATGCACCAACAAGACAAAGGTCAGGACAAAAAATGATGAAAAACGCTGTGCATGGATACTAAAGAAAACAAAACACAGCACCGAATATATAAAAGATCACCTAAAGAAACAGAGGTGACAAGGACAAATGGGTAATAATGAAGTACGGTTAAGTGGGGATGAAACACATTACTTCAAACAATAACAAACACAGTCAATGTTAAAGCCGGGGCCAGGGAAGGCCCCCCACGAGGATAATAAGACAGAATGGGGTGATCACAGAGTATGGTTGAACAGGAAACCACACGCATACTCCATGATGCACCGACGAGGCCAAGGCAAGGATGAATGAAAACGCTGAGTAAAGATAAGAAAATGCAATACACAGCGCGATACACAAGGTGAGTCACCAAGAGGAAAAAAGGTGACAGGGTAACAGGATAACAATACGATAAAAATGCTGAGTATGGTTAAAAAAAAACAACACACAGCACAAAAACATATATTCCCCTAATGGACAAAGAAGCTACACCCGAGTGACCTCAATAATAATAAAAGAAGTAAAGGACACCCGAGGAGACGGCAGGCAGAGTCCAAAACGGCCGGAATTGTTCTGGTAATCTCCCCGCCCATTGTCCAGTTGGCAACCCGGGGAAGAGAAATGTTCGGACGGCGAACTCTGGGCCCAGATCCCAGGAATCCAGTCCAACGGCTGCCGAACCAGGCCGCCCAAAGGCAAACACAGACCAGTGGGGGGAAACCAGATCGCCGAACCGAAAGTTTTGCGGGTCGGGTCGTCGACCCGCATCACTCAACCACCAGGACCGTTGAGACGGACGAAGGGTCAGAGCGGATCCCGGTGGAAGAGGCTCAGGGGAGAGCCGATGACGAGGGCGGCGGGCCTCAGGGAAACGGCCACCTCCTCACCGGACCTGGACAACACTGGGGCAGCACCCACGTCGGACCCCGATCAGGCCTCAGGCGAACCCACGTTGGACCCCGATTGGGTCTCGGGCGAACCCACGTTGGACCCCGATTGGGTCTCGGGCGAACCCACGTTGGACACTGCACCAGAACCGACCTCCAACGTTGAACCCGGACCCTCCAGCACCACAAGGAACAGCAACTCCTCGCCGGTGACCCTGGAAGAAGGCTCAGAAGAGAAAACAGAACCGGGATCAGGATCACCGGCAGCGCCAGAACCCGGCGAGACGAGCTCAGACGCAGCGGGCGGCTGCACCCTGCTCGTCTCCCCTGGAGATAGGCTGAAGTGCTCAAAGATAAAAAGAAAGAAAAGAAAGGAGAGCACTCGCCTGATCTCGGGTTCTGACGCCGTCCAGGACTGCGAAGATCCAGGATCCGTCGTCAGGAGGTCGTTGTCAGGCTCCCATCTAGCCGCGTCGGGCCCCGCAGCCAGCACGATGGTCAGCGCAGCTTGAGATCCCTCCAGCGCAGGTAACCCCGCCGACGACCCACTCGGCGTGAAGCCAGAAGAATCTCGTCCCGCTGGACCGAACCGCTCCTCCGTGGAGACCCAGGGACGCTCAGTCGTCAGCGTAGACTCCACGCAGCAGTCAGTCCCCCTCCTCCGTCCGCAATGTAGCTGCGGAACCACAGGCCCTCTCCTTATCCCACCATGTTGACCCGGAGCCAGGGACCGCTCGGCGGAGAGAGACACAGAGGATGCGGGATTAGGCATACAGGTTACAGCAGGTGGGGAGAGTTCAGGGAGCTGCGAACCCTGAACTTCTCCTCCAGGGATGTGACAGAGCAAATCATTAAGCAGGTGTGAAAAAACAATGACTTGCCTGCCCCCTGGAGGTTGAGTATCGCCTGCTGTAGTGGAATCTGCTTCTTCCTCTCCCCGCCCGGCGATAACGGAGGACCCCCCGGGAATTCGTCTGAGGATCGCTCGCGTTGTCTCCAGCAGAGAGCTCACCAGGCCGGGATTCCAGGCACACACAGCGGTCAGGAAGCGCGTCGAGGAGGAGGGGGAAACAGCTGGGGTGAGCCAGCCCGAATGTCCAGGAATGACAGCGGGGGAACGAGGCTCAGGGGACGAGGCTGTAGAATCTCCACACTGACGAGGCGAAGGGATGACAGCTGCGTGGGAGGAACGGTCCTGACGATGACCCAGAACTGGATCCGGACGAGGTTCGTGCAGAGGTGACTCGGCGATGTGATGACGACTACTCCCAGGGGACGAAGCGAGGGGGAAACCCAGGATTCGCCGCTCCAGATCGGAGATCGAGACGAGGAAGGCGTCGAGCACGGGAAGGCTTCGTAGCCCTGAAGTCCTCACCATCAATCTCACTGCCGCCGCCACATGCCTGAAGGTGGTGACAGGAAACACAGTAGAGCTCGCGACAGCCACTCGACCCCGGACATAACTGCTGTCAGCTGCGGCTCCTCGAAGGGAATCCCGAGTGACGTGGCGCAGGTCGGGGGAAGTCCTCTGGTTGGCGCGAACTCCCGGACTGGAATGGCGGCAGGAACGGGACTCCGAAGCGGGGAAAGACGTCGCCCACTTCGACTCCCTGCCGGGATTTCCATCCACCCCGTGGAGCTTCTCTCGCTGTGTACCTGCAGCGTCTATCCTGGCACTGTCCTCCAGATGGTACAGAGAGTGAGGGTGACAGTCCAGGAGTTCCTCAGCACGGCCCGGATGCCAGCGTCTCGCGTTGGAGGCGTCGTGCAGGGTGAAGAACGTCCCGTCGACTGCCTCCGAGATGGACCTCAGCCCGTCGCCCTGGCGCCGGAAGTGACTCCTGGGAAACGGCATGCTAGCAGCGCTGACACCCGGACAGAAAGGTACATTTCCACAGCGACTCACGGCCGCCGGCAACTCTTCTGGCTGCGACATACTGTCATATCCGGCTCTAGGGAGCCGGGCAATCAGAGCCAGGGACAAGCCAGTGAGTCGAGATGTTTTATTCTGGGTAAGGGATAAGGGATGAGGAGAGCACAGACACTCATACAGACGTACATTCTCAGGCTGCACAGCGCAGGGGTAGGTAGCTCGTACCGGACATGGGGGTAACAAGACGTGCATACTCACAGCGGGATACAAACACCGGAATGCTGCAAGGGGAGTTGAGGCTGACACCAGACGAAGGGGCTTCAGCCTAGCAGTGCTTATGTCGCAGCCCCGAATGATCGAAGCTGCTCCTCTTTATACTCATTAACAGCGCCCCAGCTGATGAGGATTAATTGGCCCCAGCCGTCCCGTGACACTGACAGCTGCGAACCAGCTGAGGCACTGCCCAATGAGAGGCAGGGATAAAAGGAGCATGGGCTGAGCGCCGAGCCGGCGTCTCACCCCATGGTGACAGCTGAGGCTCTGTCAACTACTATAAAAGGGAGCAGTCCTGATTATTCGGGGCTGTGACCTCGCTCTATTATCCACGCTCTTCTCCGGCGTGGGTAAGGCTGGATACCCCTTCATCTGGCACCAGCCACCCTTTCGTCATTCAGCATCGTTTGTAAGTGTGTACCCTTGTGTGATCGTTTGTGTTTTGGTCCCACGAGGCCCTGTTCCTTTGTTCCTTTCCTTTATTGCCAATAAACAACGCAAACTCACTGGTCAGCCCTTGGCTCTCATTTATGGCTCGTAGAGCCATACGTAACAATACCCACCTGATCATGTAATTTAAGTATGCTTGAGTACATTGCTATTATGAATGATTCTTTCCTTTCCCTACTCTCTCAATGGAAAAAAAGAAACACTAGAATAAAAATACAAAAAATACACATATTTTTGTCATTTATGTAAACCATGACAAAAAAATCCTGCAGGACAAAACATGACACTTGTTATTTTCTAACCTGTTTGTATACCACCATAGACAGAGAGAGAACCTGAATTAGACAGAGCTCAGAGAGGGCAAGATGAGACAGAAGAGAGGAGCCAAGGAGAGGGAAGTGTTCAGGCAGAGGAAGAAGAGAAGGATAACACCACTAAAAAGTCTAAACACAGGATGTGTGGGTGGGACCTCAACTGGCCCAATATTCAAGCCTTGGTTGTACAATACTTCAACTGGTAAGTTCCATATGCAACGTTACGGTGTAAAATTTTAAAAAGAAATAAACAGTATAAAATTAACATATTCCGGCATGTTCCCCCCCCCCACCCCGGGGGAAAAATATGTTGCCACTGTGCCAAGGTCTTTAAGCCAGAGGAAACACTGTCCTCCCTGAGTACGTCCAGCTGGAGGAGGTTTCTCCGGACCTTCATCCGCCTCAATATGGTCCAACGTATCCGCGCCCTTTCCAGACAACCTCCACTGCTTCAGAGGGGATGTTGTTTGAGCAGCCACCAGCAACCACCACCAAGCCCCGGAATTTAAGGCAAGTACCTTTCATTCACCCATAATTATTAATGAATTGTCTTGCCTTATTTCCGGCGGGAGAGCTCAGTAGCAGTAAACCCCTTTCACTGAGCCCTCATCGCCAGATGCTGCTGTCCTTGTCTTACCTGCTACTCTCGTTCTTCCTCCTATTTCCCCTGAGGGTCCGTTGGTCTTGGGAGGGACCTGTTGGATGATGGAAGAGCCTGCAGCAGTAGAGAGTTCAGCCCCTGCCCTGCAGCTGCACTCTGGATGTGAGGAGAGCACCACCTATGCTCAGGAGCTTGAGCCGACTGAGGAGTGTCCCCTGGTTCTGGTAGCATGGGAGTCGGCGTCAGCCCCACCGTCTAAGGTCACCGAGGTCTTTGTGGGTGCCACGCCTCTGCCCGAGGCCGCTGTGGGTGCTGCTGTATGGTCTCTGATGGTACTGCCGTCCCACCGTCCATGGTCCCCAAGGATATTGCTGTCCCACTGTTTTGGGTCTCCGAGGGCGCTGTTGCCCCACTGTCTAGAGTCTCAGAGCGTGTTGCTGACTCACTGCCTGAGGCCGCCATGGGTGCAGCAATGCCCCAGTCTAGGGCCACCGCGGGTGCAGCGCTACTGTCCAAGGTCCTGCTGGTTGACCATTGCCTGTGTTTTCTCACGGGTCAACCTGGCATTCATGGGGACCCTGCTCCGGTACAGAGCCGCTGTGGGTGCAGCGATGCCTCAACCCGGGGCCGCCACAGGTGCAGCTATGTCCCAGCCCGGGGCTGCCGTGGGTGCGTTGCCCCAGCCTGGGGCCACCATGGGTGTGTCGACCCAACCTGTGGCCGCCGTGGGTGCATCGCCCCACCCCGGGGGCCGCGGGGTGTGCTCCGCTCCAGTCCTGTGTTGCCGTGGGTGCTCCATCTCCTCGTGAGGTCACCACTGGGCAGCCCTCTTCTCTGTCTGGGTCCTATCCATTTGCTTCATTGGTCCACGGTAAGCAAAGGTGCAAATTGCCGCCTCGGGGAGGGGGTGGGGGGCTGGTGTCCGCGGTCCACTGGCTCAGGGACGCTGGAAGGCCACCTGATGGACTACATCTCCAGCTGTGGGGGCTTTGGACTTTGGGGAGGCCACCCGATTCGTGCCACCTTGAGCTCAGGTGGGCCTGGGACTCTGGGAGACCCTCTGAACCATCTCACTTTGTCCAGCTACACTCCTAGAGTCTGTCACCACCGTTTTTAGTGCTTGTGTGGGTCATGAGTGTTTTTTGTTTTGGTTTTTGGTTGGGTTTGGTCCCTCCGTACCTTGGTTCCCCCTCCTCCCCCCACGGTGGGTTGTCTTCTGGTTATTTCATGTTATATGTTTTCCTTTTGGAGCAATGTTTTAGAGTTGTTTTTTTTTTTCCTGAATATGCTTACTTCTTGTTTCCTCTGTGCCTTTATGATGTTGAGGTCCTTCTTAGACTATGAATTTTTGTTTTGTTTGTTGGGCTGTGTTGTAATTGTTTTTCTGTTTTGGGTTGGGTTTTTTTTTGGTTTCTTTTCTTTTTGAAGTTATCTGAAGAAGTGTTTTGCTATTTATTTTGAATTATTATCTTTAGTTTGAAGGGTATTAGTGGCCCTGGTTATATTTCATTTTAGTCCAGTCTTATTTTATTTTTGTTGCATTTTGAAAATACATCCTCAGTTTGATTATATCTCGGTCTTAGTTTAATTCTTTATTGTCTTATTTATTAGTATTTATTTGTACTGTCATAGTTATGGTTTGGTTTATTTATGTTGCCTTTGATCTGGATTTTGGAATTTGACCTTGTCTTGCTTCAAGTTATGCTTGTACTTTATTGATTTCATATTTTTGGTTTGGTGTTCATTTTTTTTTTGTTTTTTTTTTGTGATGTTACTTTGGGGTGTCTGGGCTCCACCCCTTGAGGAGGGGGCTCTGTTATGATCTTTGGCGTGGTCGGGGGCTGCGCCAGCCTCCCGCTATAGATTAGTCTTTTTCTGTTTGTTTATTCCCTGTTCATTTGTATCTTTATTTCATCTCCCGGCCATGGAGGCACTGTGACAGCTCGTGCGTCATTTCTGGGTGTCAAGTTCTGCTCACAGGCTGTCACAGCCGCCTCCAATCTGGTAATTTCGCTCACTCATGATTCCACAGCTGTTGTCATTTGTGTTTGGGTTATTTAAGGCCGTGGGGAAGATTCTGTCTTCGCTGCGGTCTTAATGAAGTCTAGCCTGATGATTTATGCAATGTCTCTGATCCTGTTCCCATTTCCTGTAAGTGCTGTGTGTTTTTGTGCTTTGATTAAATGTGCAAAACTTGCAGCTGCGCTTGGTGTCTTCAATTCCAGCCCTGAAAGGGCTGTTCATAACAGATTGTAACCTAGTCATTTAACCACAATATAATACAATGATATTTGTTCTGACAAAAAAGTAGGCAAGCTGCACTTTCTCATATTCTTATTCACTCATGTTGCCCACCTTTGCAGAAATAACTTCTCGTAGGCGAGTTGCATAATTGTTCACCACCAGTCCAGCTTCTGACCATTCTTTAACTGTATGATGGCTCAAGAGTTTATTCATTCATTTTCAGGGCCAGGGGTGGCTGGAGCCTATCCCAGCATCTTTGGGCAAGAGGCAGGGTACACCCTGGATAGATCGCCAGTCCATCACTGGGACGACACAGAGAGACAGGCAACCATTCACTCTCACATTCATACCTAAGAACAATTAAGAATCCCTGGCTGATGCTAATTATCCTAATCTGCATGTTTTTGGCCTGTGGGAGGAAACAAGAGTACCCAGAGTAAGCCCACGCAGACACGGGGAGAACATGCAAATTCCACAGAGAAGGGTCACCGATGGTCATGACCTTCTCGCTGTGCTGCCACAGTTATACCCACTGCACCACCGAGCTGCCCCGGTTGAGGATTTTAATTTAATTTTATATAGTTTTTGCTTGTTATTGTCTATTTTAAACTCCTTTTGACACTTCTAAATTGCATTTACTGTATATCTGACCCAGCTTTCATCTTGTTGAGCCAGATCTTTGTTGGATGCATGCACTAACAGGTGCAAGATTTCTGCAGATCCTTTAAAAATGTTCTGGATTCTTGCTTTGTTTCTTCCTCTTGTTTCTCATTTTCTGAAGGCCTTATCTAGGTATTTGGATCTTGACATAGTGACAATAACAAAGAGAAGAGCAGACCCAAGATTTCAGAGGCTTGAAGACAAGTAGCTTATGGGCACATAACCTGGGGCCTCATTTACAAAACAAAGAGTACTTACTCCAAAAATCTGAAAATGGCATACACAAAAAATATTTAGATCTATAAACCAAGTGTACGTACACCATGCATAGTTTCCTTTATAAATCACACTCCCAGAAATGTTTACACACTGATTCACTTCTTACTGATTCACTTCTTCTATTATAAGATGGCGGCAGCGGCCCCTCTTGGCATCAGCAAGTGTGAGAGTTTTGAGTGTTTTGATCTTCCCAGATGTACATTCTGTAAAACTTACAACCGTGAGACCTTATTAAACATCAAGGTACTGCACGCTGCAAGAATCGCGGCGATCGGTTGTGATTTGGACATTCTACGCCAGCATGGAATTCTGGCGGAGTCCCCGCTGGAAGCTACCCGAGAGAGGAGGATGCGTAAGCGGAGCGAACGCAAGCAAAAGCGTGGAAAAAGGGCCGGGATCCATGCTAGGCTAAAGGCTAACCCCTCCATACCAGCGGTATCATCGCTCATTCTCTCTAACGTCCGCTCCCTCGAAAACAAGCTGGACGAGCTGCGTCTGCTGAGAGAAACCCGGAGAGAGTGGAGAGACTGCTGTGTGTTTGTTTTCACCGAGACATGGCTCCACGGCAACATTCCTGACGTGGCCATTCAACTGGAAGATATGGCGATGTTCCGTGCCGACAGGGAAACGGCGAGCTCCGGTAAGAGCCAGGGGGGTGGGCTATGCATCTATGTTAACAAGAACTGGTACGTTAATGCCACGTTAGTGTCTAAACACTGCTCTCTGTTGGCGGAGTTCCTTATTGTAAATTGTCGGCCATATTATTTGCCGAGGGAATTCAGCAACGTGTTTGTAGCTGGTGTTTACATAGCGCCGGGAGCTAATGCTAAAGCTAATGCTAAGAAGGCACTAGGGGAACTGCACAATGCGATTAGTGAAATCCAAACTTCACACCCGGACAGTTTTGTGGTGGTTGCGGGGGATTTTATCCACACCAGCTTAAAGACTGTGCTCCCCAAGTTTAAACAATGTGTAGACTTTAAGACCAGAGGAGAGAATATGTTGGACTTAGTGTACACAAACACAGATGCATATAAGGCGATACCCCGCCCCCATCTCGGCCTTTCTTATCACATATCTGTGATGCTGCTGCCTGCCTACAAACCTTTATTGAAGCGCAGCAGGCCAGCAGTGAAACAAATTAGAATTTGGCCAGAGAGTGCAACCTCTGCACTGAAAGACTGTTTTCTGCACACAGACTGGGAGGTTTTCAAAATAGCAGCCTCCCAGGAAGACAAGACAGATGTGGAGGAGTATGCTGATACAGTCACCAGCTACATCGCGAAGTGCACAGAGGATGTCACTACAGTGAAGACCATCACTATGCGGGGTAACCATAAGCCCTGGATGACTGCAGAGGTGCGCTCGCTGCTTACAGCCAGAGATGCAACCTTCAGAGCGAAGGACAGGATCGCCCTCCGCTCAGCCAGGTCTGCGCTCTCAAAGGGAATTAAGGCGGCAAAGCGCGCCTATGCGGAGAAAATCCAGGGACACCTCTGTGACACTAGGAACACCAAGCAGATGTGGCAGGGAGTTCGGACACTGACGGGCTATAAGTCTAGGCAGGGGGTCGATGATGACGACGCTTCGCTTCCAGACAGGCTTAACGACTTCTTTGCACGTTTTGAAGCATCAAACTCGACAATCAGAGGTAGGGCTGGCCCACCCCCACCATCGGTCGGACCAGCTTTTACTATCAACACAGTGGACACACGGAGGACCCTAACCAGAGTCAACCCACGCAAAGCTGCAGGTCCAGACAACATTCCGGGACGTGTGCTCCGAGACTGCGCGAGCGAGTTGGCGGATGTCCTGACTGACATTTATAACATCTCCCTGAGTCAGGCCATCGTTCCCAGATGCTTCAAGACCTCTATCATTGTACTGGTGGCAAAGAAACCAGTTGTGTCCTGTTTGAATGACTATCGTCCTGTTGCACTGACACCAATTGTGATGAAGTGTTTTGAACGGCTTGTCAAACCACACATTACAGCCTGCCTCCCTGCATCACACGACCCGCTCCAGTTTGCATATCGTTCAAACCGCTCCACGGAGGATGCTATAGTCACCACCCTGCACTCTGTCATCACCCACCTGGACCAGAAAGACACCTATGCCAGACTCCTGTACATTGATTTCAGTTCAGCATTCAACACCATTATTCCCCAGAGACTGATGGAGAAATTACTCCTTCTCGGTCTGAACACCGCCACATGTCTCTGGATCCTGGATTTCCTGACTGAGAGACCTCAGTCTGTCCGGGTTGGAAACAACATCTCCAACTCTGTCACGCTGAGCACCGGATCCCCTCAAGGCTGTGTACTCAGTCCACTGTTGTTTACACTTCTAACACATGACTGTGTATCCAGACACGAGGGGAACCAGATTATTAAGTTTGCAGACGACACCACGGTGGTGGGACTTATTCAGAGGGATGACGAATCAATGTACAGGGAAGAAGTGAGAGACCTGGAGGGCTGGTGCAGGGAGAACAATCTGGTGCTCAACGTGGACAAAACGAAGGAGATGATTATCGACTACCGGTGGTCACAGCCTGAGCACGTCCCCCTCAGTATCGGCGGCCGTTTAGTGGAGAGAGTGGAGAACATCAAGTTCCTCGGAGTACAGATCTTGCAGGACCTGACCTGGAGCAAGAATTCCTTGGGGATCAGGAAGCGGGCTCAGCAGAGACTGCACTTCTTGAGGAAACTCAAACAGGCCTCTCTCCCCATCTGCATCCTCAGGACCTTCTACAGAGGTGTGGTGGAGAGTGTTCTGACGTACTGCATTGCTACATGGTACTCCAGCTGCAGTATGTCAGACAAAAAAGCCCTGCAGAGGATAGTCAAGGGGGCTGAGAGGGTAATTGGAGTCTCCCTCCCCTCTGTCCAAGAACTTTTTCAGAACCGTTGTAGGAGCAGGGCACTGAACATTGTCAAGGACCGTTCTCACCCTCTGCATAAACACTTTGAACTTCTTCCATCTGGTAAACGATTCCGGAGCATCAGAGGCAGAATCACCAGACTGATCAACAGCTTCCTTCCACAAGCTGTCAGGATGCTGAACAGTTGACCCGGAATCTCTCATACACACTACTGCACCTACGGACATTTTGTATATTATTTGTATATTATAGTTAGTTAGTTTTTTTTTTTTCCCCCAAGTATGTCTCAGGGATGTGTGAATGGATGGGGGGTGGGGGTGGGGGGTGAAGCTATGTGGGAGTGTGTCTTAAATCATGCTGCTTCTATTTATATGGATGCCAAGAGAAACGCAATTTCATCTTGCCTGCACTACAGTTGTATGTACAGCAATGTGACAATAAAGTTTGATTTGATTTGATTTGACATACTCACATTCAACTATAAGTGTTGACTGTAAAGCAGCTCATTAACAATAATACAGAGTGAATGTTATGAATTACCCCTCGAGGCAGAGAGGTGAGACCCAGACGCTGAATTGCATTTTGTGATATTTATTAACAAAACACAAAAATCCAAACAGAGCACAAACACAAAGTCCAAACAGTGCACAAAGCAGAACTTACAAACTGAAGCGGCAACGGAGAAGACTGGATTCCACAGATAACAAACACCAGAATGGGAATAGGGTTCTGATGCAATGACAATTTTAGACTCCAGCAATAAGGAAAAGAAATAACCGTCCTTGAATAGAGCCAAAAACAAATTAACACAAATGAAAGCAGGTGTGGATCACATGAGCGGGCTGGAGGAGAAGGTAATGACAATCAGCTGTGAGTCATGAGAAGCGGAGACGGGGCTGACAGCTTGACAGGGGCACCACCCACAACCAGAGAAAAAACCTGGAAGTGCCTCTGACAGCTACAACCCCCGGGAGAGAGAGCGAGAGAAAGATCAAATCACTTTGGGATGCTTATACATTCTACTTTTATTTACTTTGGAGGGAGCAGACAGTGATTCTCTGATGGGGAAAACAGGGGCTAAGTTGAGGGGTAGCGGGTGAAGAGGAGCTGCAGAGAGGCGTGTAAGACTGTGACAGCTGCAACTCCGGGGAGAGAGACAAAGAATCGGCAAGATGCAAATATAATGTGATGACAAATAAAGACAAGTAAACCCAAATATGTAAATAACAAAATTACAATGAATGTAAACAGGAAAATAAGTCACACCAAGAAACAATAGAGAATATGTGAAAACCAACCAAAGATAAAATAACAGGAATTAGAACTCAAAAATATAACACTATACAAATATGAAAGAAAGGCAAAGAGACAGAGCATGACGGAATCCCCCCATGCTCAGATTGTGACAGTGAAGAGGTCTGATCACCCAATCCTGTTGTCCACCTGTTACAGCAGTTTCAATATGTTTACAACAGTCAGACTGATTGATTGAGTCTGTCGTAATGATCGTGATGATTAGGTCTATCCTCCATCCTGAGATGTTTTTTAAAGAGTTTGACGAGCAAACACAATAATTTATTCAATTCAATTCAATTCAATTCAACTTTATTTATATAGCGCCATTTCACAACAACAGTCATCTCATAGCACTATCAACTGTAGGGGGGACCCCCACAGTTGCAGAAAGACCCCAGCAATCAGGCGATCCCCTGTGAGCAAGCACTTGGCGACGGTGGAGAGGAAAAACTCCCTTTTAACAGGAAGAAACCTCCAGCAGAACCAGGCTCAGGGAGGGGCAGTCATCTGCTGAGACTGGCTGGGGGGTGAGGGGATAGAGAAGAAGAAAAGAACAGACATGTAGAGAGCAAACAGCACGATGGGGACTCAATCTATGGGAGAGAACAAACAAATGTTAATGACCAGCAAAAAAAAAAATATTTCATAGAGAGTGAGGAAAGGAGTGAGGCCCAGTGCATTACTGGAGGTCCCCTGGCTGACTAAACCTATTAGCAGCATAACTAAGGGAGGGTTCAGAAACACATGATCCCTCCCTAATTGTAGGCTAGATCAAAAAGGTAGGTTTTAGCCCTATTCTTAAAAACAGAGATCGAGTCTGACTCCCGAATCCAGATTGGCAGCTGATTCCACAGGAGAGGAGCTTGATAACTGAAGGCTCTGCCTCCCATTGTACTTTTGGAGATTCTAGGTATTACAAGTAATCCTGCATTTTGGGAGCGTAGTGCTCTGTTAGGATAATACGGTAGTATCAGATCTTTTAAATAAAAAGGAGCCTGATTGTTTAGAGCTTTGTAAGTGAGAAGAAGGATTTTAAACTTAATTCTAAACTCTATGGGAAGCCAATGAAGGGAGGCCAGAACCGGAGAGATATGATCTCTCTTTCTAGTACCTGTTAAAACTCTTGCTGCAGCATTTTGGATCAGCTGAAGACTTTTTAAAGATGTTTTAGGACAGCCTGATAATAAAGAATTACAATAATCTAATCTCGAGCTAACAAAAGCGTGGATCAGCTTCTCAGCATCACTCTGAGACAAGATGCTCCTAATCTTGGCAATATTACGCAAATGATAGAAGGCAGTCTTAGAAACAAATTTAATATGTGAATTGAAGGACAAATCCTGATCAAAAATAACTCCAAGGTTTCTCACAGAGCTATTAAGAGAAAGAGTAACTGCGTCCAAACTGAAAGTTTGATTTGGAAAGGAATTTCTAAGGTTTTTTGGACCAACAAGAATGACTTCAGTCTTATCTGAATTTAATAGCAGGAAATTACAAGTCATCCAAGCTTTGATTGATTATTCTTTAATTTGAATAAGACTTGGGTGAACTTCATTAGTATTATTACAACCAAACAAGGAGGATGCTGTGTAATGACTAGTTGAGGTAGTCAGGGGCTTTACTGACAGACAGAAATGGTAGACTTTAGGAGAGGTGAGATTAGAGGGAACAATGTGATTCTGCACACTGTGTGTTAAGAATGATTACAGCAATTTTACATTTAAAAACTGATAAAAACCTTATCATATGAGGTGATTTATGTACAGTATTTGAAGATCAAAATGACTGACCACACATTCCCCATAGTTTCCTAATGTTGTCCACATTAATTTCATCAATGTGTTTTGAGCTCCTTTACATAGCATGGACATCATTAGGGGACCACTGAGAGGTCAACAATTGACACAATCTTCCAAAGCCTGGAAAAAGCAGTTTCTGCGTAAATGTTTGAGAGATCAAAAATTCAGTTTTCAGCAACTTTCACGGTGATCTATAGAGATGTTTGAAAGATCTTTGAGAGATTTCTGAGAAACCAGGAGAAATTGCTGAGGGATCATTGAGAGTTTCCTGGGAGGCCAAAGAGATACATACTCACTGCCAATGAAAACGCAACACTCTAGAAAAGTTTGATATTTTTACTGATTTTTTGGGAAATAGTCAATTAAAGGATGCAAATTATTTTTAGACATCTTAAAAAAAATATCAGTGATCGACAAGTGAAAATCTGTGGGTCAACAATTTTCAAAATTGAACAAAAAAGAAGCATCCTGACTTTCCAAAATCACAGAAAAACATCTATCTTAAAAACAAAGTTCAATATGGAATATGGCCTCCATTTGTGTTGATGCAGGCAATAATATGCCTCCGCATGGACCTCATGAGCTGTCCAGTGTTGTCCTGGGGGATGTTTAGCTACTCCTCCTGCAATGCCATAACCAGTTCCTGTCTGTTTTGTGACACTGGTATTCTGGCTGAAACATGTCACCCAAGTTGATCCAACAAGTGTTCAATGGGGGATAAATCCAGAGAATAAGAAGGCCAAGGAAGGACATCAAAGTTCTGTTGCAGCAGATACTCCCTGGTGATTTGGGTGGCATGTGGCCAAGCATTGTCCTGCTGCAACACCTGGAGGTCAGAGTGGTGCCGAAAGAAAGGCATCACAACAGGTTGCAGAATGTGGTCAATGTAACGTTGGACAGTTAAAGTTCCACCAAGGATGACCAACTGTGTGCTGTAGTTACCTGAAATTCCGGGCCACACCATGACTCCAGCGCCACCCCATTACTTGACCTGTTGGACACAACATTAGGCCCTGGACTGGCAAAATTGGGATTCATCAGACAAAAGAACAGTGTTCCACTGCCGTAGAGTCCACTTCTTGTGCTGATGAGCCCACTCATGGCAATTTTGTTGCAGCTCTGCCATCAGGATCATCCCCCAAAAGGGTCTTTGGGCTTGTAGGTCCTGACTTCTGAGGCACCTTCTCATGGTACTGACTGAGATCCTTGGCTGATGTCTCCGTAGAGTTCCCTGGGCTGTCTGGATGGCTGTGCAAAAGCGACCTCGAGGGTGCTGTAGTACAGTGTACCGGTCTTGCTCCAGGGTCCTTGTCCTTGACATGGTCTATCGGTCACGGACCCAATTTTGACCTGGCGTTGTTGCAACCAAACAATGGTTGATGCATTGCAGCCCAAATGGAACGCCACCTGTCGTGCTGACATGCCACCCTCCAAAAGGCTCAAAGCATAGCTATGTTCATCACGTGACAGTCGTGGCATCGTGGAGATTTCACAGCACTGTGGTATGCCTTTTTGTTCATCTTTCTATAGGGAAGATGACCACTCCTTAAAATCCCCCATTTTTAACTTTTAAGTAATATACCCAAAACAAACAATGAGCTCAAAAAGACTGTCGAGCCAGAGCTCAAAGACAGTGAGTCGTGACATTGAGTACAACCACTGAAAATGAGTTCTAGGTGTATTTTGAGTCATACAAACACTATTACTTAAGCTCAGATAGGATGGACCCAAAAATATTTATATGAAAATTGTGTTGCGTTTCCACTGGCGGTGAGTGTATATACTGTATATGCAGTATATCTGAGAGGTTTCTACTGCTCATCTACCCACTTTACACAGAGGTGGAGGTTGTTGACAAATTGCTGAGTGATAAAAAAATGGTCAGATCTCTTAATGACCCTTCAGTGATCTCTCAGCGATCCTCAAGTTCTCTGAATGATCTTCCAGTGATTTCCATGGTTGCCACGGTTTCCTCAAAGCTTTGACATAATCCAAAACAATCTTTCAACGATCACCAAAGGGAAGTGATCTCTCTACAAACTCTCAAGGAGGGCTCAATGATCTCATTGATCTCATAGCGACCTCTGACATGGTCTTTCACCGCGGGCAGCGCGGTGGCTCAGTGGTTAGCACTGTGGCAGCACAGTAACTCACCCTTGGCCATGGGATCCCGGGTTCAATCCCAGCCCCTGACCAACAGTGATCTGTGTGGAGTTTGCATGTTCTTCCCGTGTCTGTGTGGGTTTACTCCGGGATTTCTTTGGTTTCCTCCCACAGGCCAAAAACATGCAAGTTAGGTTAATTGGAGACTCTAAAGTGGCCCTAGGTGTGAATATGTGTGTGAAGGGTGAAGGGCTGGGCGCTGCACCGTGGCTGCTTCATCCATCCATGTGGATGCCCTGTAATTTCCCCATTGTGGGACTAATAAAAGATTCAAAATGTCAAAAAAAAAGAACACTATAGGTCTTTCATTGAACACTCAGTGATTCCTCACTGATCTCTCAGTCATCTCTACCTTCACAGTGGAAAAATTTGGAGTTCATTGAAAGATCACTTGACTACTCAACAATCTCATTGCACTCCCAATGATCTCTCAGCAATCTTTCAATGATAGCTGAGAGATCGTTGAAAGATCATTGAGAAATCTGGCTGTTTTGCCCATCCCTCTGCAATCTCCACCCCTGTGTAAGGGCAGTATTAGTTGATGAGAGTAAAAACAGGACTACTCTCACCACACTTAAACTACAGAAAAAATGTGCAGCAATATCTTGTATCCTTCATCTGCTACACTTATATCGTCCTGCATTTAGACTGCAGAGCACCTACTGTAGATACTACCAGATTCCTTGCCTCCAAAATGTTCATACACCCATCATGTTTGTCCTTATAAATCCAAATGACAGTGTGAAACATGGCATGTGTATTTTTCAGTGGTCATGTTGTGTATATGCCAACTTTATAAATGAGACCCTTGGGTCTAGAAGAGCTGCAGACCTGTACTCAGTGTTTCCATGTAATCTTTTTTTTTAAAGATGACAAGGGGTCCTAAAAATAATAACCATCAACTGAAAATATTTATGTGCCTCCAATATGTACACTCCACAAGACCAATTCTGTCTCTCTGTTGTTTCCTGTTTCTCACATCCTTTTGCCTTAACATGACTTCTTTTCTCCCACTTTTCTATTGATCGTTCTGTTTGTATCCTGGAACAGCATTTGTCCTTCCCTGCTTACTTTGTTCTGTCATGTCGCTCATCCCCCCCTCTACTTGTTCCTCATAAATTTCACCCTCTGCCTGCCTGACACCTCCTCTCCCTTGTCCTCTTTCTCTCATGTTCCCTGCCTACCATCTTGCCTCTTCCTTCACTGTTGTACATCAAGCTACTTTCCGTCCATATTAATGCCTGTTTTTCCCAGTGCAAGTGTGTTACAAGGTTTTGCGTTAGTGTGCCCCCGTCTCTCCCCGAGGCTGAATCGGGGATTAGCTTTAAGTCAAGGGAGCGTGGGGAATCCTTAAAAATCAGTCTTTGTGACCGGTAATACTGCTCTTCCAAAGACCGCATGTGTTTCTGCGCAGCCAGGCCCTGTCTGGGACTGATCAATGATGCTATGCCAATTAGCGGTAAAAACTTGAAACTCTGCACGTGTGTGTGTGTGTGTGAACGAGAGAGAGAGAGAGAGAGAGAGAGAGAGAGAGAGAGAGAGAGAGAGAGAGAGAGAGAGAGAGAGAGAGAGAGAGAGAGAGAGAGAGAGAATCAATGTTTCATGGTATGCATGTCATGTTCTGGACATCATACCATTTTGTCCCCTCTTTTCTCAGCATCTTTTCTTCCTGCCTGTCACTTCATCTCTCCACAGGACACTAAATACCCGTCCTCTATCTTCCCTGTTTGCTAGGCTGTCTGACCAAACAAGTCTCCCTTTTTCCTCTGTGCCAATCAGACTCTTGCTCAGCTGTCAATCTGCCACCGCAAACCCAAAAACTCAAACAGATTCAGACAGATTCTGACACGCGCTCAAATCTTCACACCTTTCTTACTACATCTCATCCTTCACTTCTCTCATTTTAGTTACAATGACACCCCCACCCACCCACCCACACCTTTCCACGGCATCGTCTGTTGCATCATTTAGCAACCTTGTGTCTCCCCATGCTAAGTCTGTCCTTGTGCATTACCATGTTTGGGTGTCACTGCGATTCTGGAAGTGCTGCAGAAGCTTCAGTGAGTGTATGCTTGCTGGTTCTGTGGAAGTTACTTTGGGTGAGCGCGTGAACTGTCAGCCTCTGTCAGCTTTGTGCTTCTCTGCCTTTGGTTGTCCTCAGCAAATTCCTTGTATTCATGCAAATATGAATAGCCTCTCAGTGGGGACACAATGGGCCAGATGGGATTTTTTTTTTTTTTTTTTGTAAAGATCTCTATTTAAGCTTGAATCATACATTTGTCTTGGGCAACACAACACATTACTAAGTGGCAAGACAAGGACAACACAGACTAAAGCATATTTTCCTCACTGCCCAAGTCAGTCTTTAATTGTTCTGTCACTTCTGTGACTTCAAAATCATGTGCCACCACTGCCCCAAAGGGGACACATTTCTGTTGTTTTGTGCATGCATCTAAAACAGCTGGCGGCAGTATAGCAAAGGAAAGGGACGACATGAAAATTCCATCCATCTGAAAATGGTACGATAGCCTCAGCTATCATGGTGGGTGATATGATTATCTTGTCAGATGTCTTTCCTCTGTGGGTTATGAGTCATCCAGTCAGACTGGGTACTCTGATCTCAAATCGTAAATATCCAACATGATGAATATTTTCAATCCTGCTGTATATCTTCTTGTGTTGAGGGATCCCCAAGGACAGACAATCACACACTCTGTGGCATGTTACATGTACTCAATGATAGTGTTGTAGTCGAGACCTCGTGAAGACCAGAGTCTCTCAAGACTAAGGTCAAGACCAAGACCAAGACCAAGTTGAGACCAAGACCAAGACCTGCATACACGAGTGGTCTTGAATTGGTCTTGGAAAACTCTGGTCTCAGCCTGTTTTGACTACAGCACTACTAAATGATAGTCAATCAAAAAGTGAGCCGATGGAAGACAGAAGTGTTGTCCAGCATGTTCGTTTACTTGAAAGTCATACTGAACCACAAACAACTTTGAGAAATTTCCTGGACCTGAGTTGCCAGTTTCCTTGCATCCCCCATGCCTTGGGCTTTTTTTTCTTCAGTAATTCACTTGTAAAAATGAGCAGTTGCTTTTCTTTGATGAGGCACAAAACTGGAGAAAAGCTGACACAGAATAACACTTGAGAGAGATTGGGTTGTGTGAGAGAAAGTAAAAGTACATATGAGTCATATTACCCAGGGTTGTTTTCAGGGATAGAGCTGCTTGTTTGTTCCGCAAAATCTGACAACACGGATCTGGGCCCATTGGCTCAAACATTCTGAAAAGTCCTCAAGGAGCTCCTATCTTAGCTTAAAAATTCCTATCAAGGAGTCCTACTTTAAAGGTGATTAAGAGAAACTCTGAGCAAGGAAGACCCAAAATCTTTTATCCTAGTGAGGAGGTGTGGTCGACCCCGTTGCTGTCCTTTTAGAGCGTGATTGGTCAATACGGGGGGGGGGGGGGCAGCAGTTAAAGCTTAGGGTGTACAAAGCTTTTAACGGTGCACAAATGTTATCTAAAACTCAAATATCAACAACCAAACCTTGAACATACAGTGGTGTGAAAAAGTGTTTGCCCCCTTCCTGATTTCTCTGTTTTGTATGTTTGTCACACTTTAATGTTTCAGATCATCAAACAAATTTAAATATTAGACAAAGATAACACAAGTAAACACAAAATGCTGTTTTTAAATGAAGGTGTTTATTATTAAGGGGGAAAAAAAATCCAAATAGGTGCCCCTGTGTGAAAAAGTGATTGCCCCTCCTGTTAAAACATAAATTAACTGTGGTTTATCACATCTTTAGAAAGCTGAGTTCAATTTCTCTAGCCACACCCAGGCCTGATTACTGCCACACCTGTTCTCAATCAAGAAATCACTTAAATAGGACCTGCCTGACAAAGTGAAGAAGACCAAAAGATCCTCAAAAGCTAGACATCATCCAAAGAAACTCATGAACAAATGAGAAACAAAGTAATTGAGATGTATCAGTCTGGAAAAGGTTAGAAAGCCATTTCTAAAGCGTTGGGACTCCAGTGAACCACAGTGAGAGCCATTATCCACAAATAGCGAAAACATGGAACGGGGTGAAACTTCCCAGGAGTGGCTGGCCGACCAAAATTACCCCAAGATCACAACAACGACTCATCCAAGAGGTCACAAAAGACCCCACAACATCCAAAGAACTGCAGGCCTCACTTACCTCAGTTAAGGTCAGTGGCCATGACTCCACCATAAGAAAGAGAATGGGCAAAAATGGCTTGCATGGCAAAGTTCCAAGATGAAAACCACCACTGAGCAAAAAGAACAAAAAGGCTCATCTCAGTTTTGCCAGAAAACATCTTGATGATTCCCAAGACTTTTGGGAAAATACTCTGTGGACTGATGAGACTAAAGTTGAACTTTTTAGAAGGTGTGTGTCCCATTACATCCGGCATAAAAGGAACATCATACCTACAGTAAATTATGGTGGTGGTAGTGTGATGGTCTGGGGCTGTGTTGCTGCTTCAGAACCTGGAAAACTTGCTGTGGTAAATGGAACCATGAATTCTGCTGTCTACCAAAAAATCCTGAAGGAAAATGTCTGGCCATCTGTTTGTGACCTCAAGCTGAAGCGCACTTGGGTTCTGCAGCAGGACAATGATCCAAAACACACCAGCAAGTCCACCTCTGAACAGCTTAAGAAAAACAAAAGAAAGACTTTGGAGTGACCTAGTCAAAGTTCTGACCTGAATCCGATTGAGGTGCTGTGGTATGACCTTAAAAAGGCATTTCATGCTCGAAAACCCTCCAATGTGTCTGAATTATAACAATTCTGCAAAAATGAGTGGGACAAAATTCCCATTTTTTCCCAACCACCGGTGACAGTAGGGCTGTCGCGATAACTGCAATTATGTAATACCGCGGTATGGACATGCCTACCGCGGAGGAAAACGACCAACCTCAACAACCGCGGTGTTCACTTTTTTTGTGTGTGTGTGTGTGTGTGGCTATATCTCATTGTTCACTTATGTGCTCCTATTGACTATTAAATAAATTGCTAAATGAAGTGTATTTTTTATTACCAACAGCATGTTTGCACCCGGTACTCTAGAAGCTTCCACAGCACACGGTGCTGCCGCTGTTTGAGGCATTCTCTCCAGACTTGAGTCCAGCACTTAGTGGTGAAAGCGTTTGGACTCTTTGTTAAATACAGCCATTAGGCTGCGTGTCCACCAAATGCATTTTTTCCACTCTGGGCGACGATTTTCCATTCATTCTCTATGTAGTCCAGCACTTACAGCGCTGAGCGCCCTCGGCACTGAAATGCTCTCGGCCGTGGCCGTTTTTTGTTGTGGCGCTCAGAATTGGAAAAAAGTTCAACTTTTCAGAGACTGCAGCTGAGCTCGTCAATGTCTGACCTAAGCTGCCAATCAGAACTGCTGCATGGGTGGGACATAGGACACTGGTACTAGTCTGTACTCAAACTCCCCACTTTCCGTGTCATCATATTTCACATCCAGAGCTGCTAAAACACGTTTTCTGTCCATTGTTATTTAGAGACTGCTATTAAAAAAATCAGTAGAAGTCTGACCATAGGAAAGTGGAAGTGCTGAGCTAAGAGTGATAAGCTGTTGCTGGGATACAGGGCACAGGCTTTCCCCCCCCCCCCTAGAGCGTCAAGCACAAACGCTGAAAAAAAAATGCTCAGGGCGATCGGGTGACAAAAAACGCGTTTGGTGGGCATGCAGCCTAACAGTGAGCCCTGAAAGGGCACAAAGCGTGTTATTTCCTTCTGAGCGGAGTGTGTATGATCCTGACTGTGTATGCTCCGTGTATGAGCAACGAGAGCAGCTTGTTTGAACAAGATTTTTCGGACAGCGGCAAAAATCACGGAGACAAGAGCCAAGCAGCATCCTGTACGGAGACTGTCTTGCTTATAAGCTGAATGTCGCTGCAGTCTCCAATCCACATACCCCTTAGTTACCGCCACTGCTTTATGAAAATGATCGCTTTTTTTTAACAGAATCAGCAGTTCATGCCTGTATAAAGAGCAGAGCTCTGCACAGTTGTAACACACGCGCATAAAGTTGAGAGCGAGCTGCAGCGAGACTCTCGCAGCTTCCCTCATTTGCCACCTAAGTTATAAACCCTGTTTAAATTACAAATCCACAGGTTCCTAAAAACATTTGCAATAATACCACGGTACTGAGCTGTCCACTGTCACCGCAGGGGAAACTCCTCTACTGCGACAGCCCTAGGTGATAGCGTTGTTGCGTTGGGTGGGAGATGTTAGCACATCTTCAATAAGATCTCCAAAAACATACTTTACACACTTTATAATACAGCCCGAAATTATGGTACTTTATGTGTACTTTCAGTGAAATTACAAGTATAAATCAGTAAGAATGGTGAAATATTAAATATTGGAGTAACAAGCCACTTTTTTTTTAAATAATTGAAGGGTGTTTTCCATGTACTTTCACTGAAAGTATATGGAAAGTATACAAAGTAACCTCTATCTTTGGGCTGGATTCTAAAGTGTTACACATCATCCCAACACAATCAAACCCGTAATGTTTAATGAGCTTGTCATCATTCATTGTTTCAAGAACATTTCTCCTTTGTCTCCATCTTTCCTCCATTTTTCCTCCTCTTAAGAAACTCTTAACCCCCTAAAAAGTCCTCCTCACTCCTCCTAATATGTTTTTAGCTTAGGAGCACTTTTAAAGATTAAGGTGCTTTCTTAATTACTTGTTTTTACTTGGAGTTTCTCCTAAATTTAGGTCGAAAATGTTAGAAAATGTCATAATTCTGAGAATTTTCTAAGAATTACGTCATTAGCAGTAATTCTTAGCACTAGGACACTTTGTGCATACGGGTCCTGGACTCTAGTTGTTTGTGAATGGAATCTGTTAGTGTGCATTGTGCTGTCATGCTCACATTTTTGCAGTCTGCATACTAGTGGTGGGAATCACCAGAGGTCACATCATATGATATTATCACAATACATGGGCCCCAATGCATTATTATCATGTTTTACGATATGCAGAATCACATAGCCCTTCATGCAGACGATGGTCTCACACTTGTGCGCCGACATAGCTCACGCCATCCCGCTGTCCATCTAGTGGATCTCTATTTTGCTGATGATATTGTTCTTCTTGAGGACACCCTTACCTCTGCTGAGGCCCTTCTACATCGCATCGAGCTCACTGCCAAGTCTGTCAGCCTTCAGTTGAACGCAAGCAAAATGAAATGGATGCACATAAACCCATCATCTGTCCAGGACCTGCATACACTTGACAGCTCTGTTATCGAGAGAGTGGATGACTTTCAATATCTTGGTAGCTGTACGAATACTGCACATGACATCGAATGCAGAAAGGCTAAGGCCTGGGGAGCTCTCAGTGCCCTCTCCAAAATCTGGCCTGCTCCCTTGTCCAGAGACACAAAAATAAAGGTGTTTAAAGCATCTGTTGAATCCATTCTTATCTCCGGATCAGAGTCTTGGTCACTGACTAAAACGCAAGGGCAGTCCTTGAACGACACATATACCAGAATGCTAAGAAGGGTTCTAAACATCAGCTGGCAGGACAATTGGTCAAATGATCTACTTTATGGCTCCCTCCCAAGGCTCTCAAACATCATAGCCAAGCATCAGATGGCGCTGTGTGGTCATGTCCTCCGCCACGACCAGCAAGCTACCCAAGTATTACTCTGGAAACCTGTGGTGAGACATAAAATTGGGAGACCCCGTACTACCCTAAAAATGGTCCTATGGAGAAACACTGGGATACCAGCCGGAAACCTTAGGGCAGCCATGCTAGACCGGCAGGCCTGGAAACAGATATCATTTCAAGTCACCGGCTTGCCGGAAGACTGACTGACTGACAGATTGACTGACTGACTGTGATATGCTGAACAATGTGAAATCATAAATTGCAATTTCCTATCACAATCTTTACTTGTTCAACTCCCCACTAGACCTAAGGAGTCACTCCTTTGCTGTTCTGAACTACCCAAACAGTGAGCATTCATCATAACTAAATTGGTAAGCTTGTATTTGCAATATTTTTAAATATTTTTAAATAAAATATCATGATACTGGTGTCTCTGAAGTGATACATGATCACCACCACAAAGTACTGCAATACTATACTGTATCGATTTTTTCCTCAACCCTTATTCCACACTGTAGAAACAAACCTGTTAAAGCTATGATTTTATTTCACCAGGTGTGAGGTTTCTCACAGTCAAATCTGTTAAGCAGTAAATAATTTATGAATTGTTAGAATAACAACAAGCTGGAGATCTATCCATTTTCTGAACCACATATCAAACTTTGTGCTGGAGCCTATCCCAGTTAGCATCAAATGAAATCTGGGGTACGGCCATGAGAAATCAGAATCAGAATCAGAATCAGAATCAGGTTTATTGCCATTGTTCATGTAGCACACAAACTAGGAATTTGTCTCGGTGCAATGCTGCAACATTAAACATGATAAAATAAAAGAAATAAACGATACATGCAATAAAGTGTAGAATAAGAGTGAGTGATACTGGTCAGCAGTTAAAATATATTAGCGAGCAGCAGATACTGTGGAGAACCATATAGTGCAGTCGGTAATGCAGGAAGAAAACAGTGATGATTGACATGAGTCTGGTTGAGCTGCTGTACATAGTGCACGAGAGTCAATAAGTCACTTAGTGTTCAGCAGTCTGATGGCAGAGGGGAAGAAGCTGTTCATGTGACGGGAGGTTTTAGTCTGGATGGACCGAAGTCTTCTACCTGAGGGGAGGGGGGCAAACAGTACGTGACCAGGGTGTGAGGGATCGGCTATGATCCGGCCAGCACGCCTCCGGGTCCTGGAGATGTACAGATCCTGGAGAGATGGGAGCTTGCAGCCGATCACCTTCTCAGCAGTGCGCACGACGCGCTGCAGCCTTAGTCTGTCCCTGGCAGTGGCTCCTGCGTACCACACGGTTATGGAGGTGGTGAGGATGGACTCGATGATGGCTGTGTAGAACTGCACTAACATCTTGGTGGGTAGCTTGAGCTTCCTCAGCTGCCGCAGGAAGAACATCCTCTGCTGGGCTTTTTTGATGAGTGAGCTGATGGTCGGCTCCCACTTGAGGTCCCTGGTGATGGTAGTGCTTAGGAAGCGGAAGGAATCAGCAGTGGTGATGGGAGAGCCTGTGAGGGTGAGGGGGGGCAGAGGGGTTGTGACTTTCCCGAAGTCCACAATCATCTCCACTGTCTTCAGAGCGTTCAGCTGCAGGTTGTTGTTGTTGCACCAGGACGCCAGCTGGGCCACCTCTCTCCTGTAGGCGGACTCGTCGCCGTTGGAGATGAGCCCGATGAGGGTGGTGTCGTCCGCAAACTTGATCAACTTGACAGACTGGTGGCTGGAGGTGCAGGAGTTGGTATAAAGGGAGAAGAGTAGGGGGGAAAGTACACAGCCCTGGGGTGATCCGGTGCTGATGCTAGTAGAGTCTGAGACAGTCTTTCCCAGCCGCACATGCTGCCTCCGGTCCGTCAGGAAGTCGGTGATCCACCTGCAGAGGGAGTCAGGCACGTTGAGCAGGGACAGCTTGTCCCGGAGCAGAGCGGGGCGGATGGTGTTGAATGCGGAGCTGAAGTCCACAAACAGGATCCTGGCGTAGGTTCCCGGGGAGTCCAGGTGCTGCAGGATGGAGTGGAGGGCCAGGTTGACTGCGTCGTCTACAGACCTGTTGGCTCGGTAGGCAAACTGCAGCGGGTCCAGGAGAGGGGTGGTGATGGACTTGAGGTGGGGCAGGACCAGGCGCTCAAAGGACTTCATGACTACAGAGGTGAGCGCTACAGGTCTGTAGTCATTAAGTCCAGTGATCCGTGGCTTCTTGGGGACAGGGATGATGGTGGAGGATTTGAGGCAGGTCGGCACGTGGCATAGCTTAAGGGAGGAGTTAAAAATGTCTGTGAAGACAGGAGCCAGCTGTTTCGCACAGTGTCTCAGGGTGGAGGGAGACACGCCGTCCGGACCGGGGGCCTTGCGCGGGTTCAGTCTGGAGAACTGTTTGAGCACGTCCTGCTCACTGATGATAAGGGCAGGGGGGGAGGAGGGGGGGGTGTGCCTTTGATGAAGTAGGGATTGTGGAGGCTGTGGAGCTGGAGAGAGGGGGGGAGTTGGACACAGATGACGAGGTGTCAAAACGGGCATAGTGTTGGGACAGTCTTTGACAAAGGGCTTTGTCATCCTGACCTTTAGGAGCCTGAGGCTGATAGTTGGTGATCTGCCTCAGTCCTCTCTACACAGAAGCCGAATCATTAGCAGTGAACTGCTGCTGGAGTCTCTCAGAATACACAGATTTAGCTCTCTTCAGCTCTCTATTAAACCGATATTTAACCTCCCTGTAGCAGTCCCTGTCTCCACTTTTCAGCGCTGCTTCCTTCTCCTTCCTGATCTGTCTGAGCTTAGCTGTGAACCAGGGTTTGTCATTAGAGAATCTCACCCTGGTGCGTGATGGAAGAATGTCCTCTTCACAAAAGTGGATATATGAGTTCACAGTGTCCGTGTATTCATCCAGATCATGCGTGGCTCGTTTAAACATGCCCCAGTCAGTTATTTCCATGCACGTTTCCAGCTTCTCCTCAGCTTCATTGGTCCGTTTCTTCGTAGTGCTCACAACAGGTTTAGTGAGCTTCAATCTCTGTCTGTATGTGGGAATGAGGTGGACCATCACGTGATCAGATAATCCCAGCGCAGCGCGGGGAACAGCGCGATATGCGTCTTTCACTGTGGTGTAACAGTGATCCAGTGTGTTTAATCCTCTGGTGGGGCATTTAATAAACTGTTTGTAGCGGGGGAGATCGTGGCTCAGATTGCTGTGGTTAAAGTCGCCAGCCACAATAACCAGAGAGTCTGGGAAAATCTGCTCCGTGTGTTGGATGTGGTCCGCGAGCACGCGCTGAGCTTCGCGCGTGTCCGCGTCGGGAGGGACGTACACAGCGACGAGGATGAATGAAGCGAACTCGCGCGGGGACCAAAATGGCTTGCAGTTAATAAAAAGAAATTCCAGGGCGGGAGAACAGTGTTTGGAAATCACCGTTACATCAGAGCACCAGCTGCTGTTGATGTAAAAGCAGACTCCGCCTCCTGTGGTCTTGCCGGAAAGCTCTGTGTCACGATCAGCGCGAAACAGCTGAAATCCCTCGAGGCGCAGCGCGCTGTCCGGTGTGTTTTCCCTGAGCCAAGTCTCGGTAAAGCAGAGGGCAGCCGAGGAGGAGAGGTCCTTAAAACGCATCAGCAGTCTTAGTTCATCTACCTTGTTAGAGAGAGAGTTGGTATTGGTCAGAAATATGCCAGGCAACACCGTGCGCGTGCCTCTCCTGCGAAGCCGCACGAGAGCGCCCGCTCGTCTTCCTCTTTTCCGCCGTCTCACTTTTCGAGCCAAGCAATGAACCAGATCGGCGGCAGGAGCTAAAAAAACTGGGATTAGGTCCGTGGGAGTGAAAGTCCTGATATTTAGAAGTTCTTCACGGGTATAAGTGCAAGCAGACACACAATTGACAAACAAAAACAAACAAAGGGCGCAGCGAAGCACCATGGCGACCACTGAGGGCGCCATCTTGGATCTTGCAAACCACCTGGAGAAATCACCTGGCAGTAGAGCTGGGTGATAAAACAATAATGACAATTATTGCAAAATAACTTTTCCTCGATATAGACCTAAGACATGGTCAATAGAACTCATTCAATCCGTTTTGACAGACAAGCCAATGATAATGAGAATACACCGCACTGAAGAAATCATGTGGTTGGAATACAGTTAGTTACATTCGATTGACACACAGCAGCGAGCATAGGAGTAGCACACCTGCTAATGTTTGGCCTAGCGCAGGAGTTGGAGTGTGGTTAAAAAGAACTGACGACAGAAAATGTTAAAAGTCGAGCAACAGCGTTGAAGACACCAAAACGGACCCCACCCAATTCTCAACAGACGAGGAGATTGTTGAAAAGAAAGGTCAGAGGAATTCCATAGCGTGGAGATATTTTGGCTATTTAAAGTCTGACAAGAAGCAGCTTGGCATGCACTGCAAACTGTGTCGCAAGCATGTTCCCAGAAAATCAGGTAACACTACAAATCTTTTTTACTATCTGAAACAGTGCCATCCTGTTGAGCACACAGAATGCAAGACGTAAGTCCCAGACCCAAACAAGTGCTGTCAGTCCTCCTAAAACTACCAGTGTGATACCTGCGCAACAACACCAGACCATGGTGGCCAGTTTCTCCAGCACCATGCCTTACGACAAAAAAACAAAGCGACACAGTGATAATACAACTGTAATAGCCTACTTTATTACAAAAGACATGCCGCCATTAAGCACGGTCGAAATGTCGGATTTAAGCGGCTGATTAAAGTGACCGTCGTTACCAGCTCCCTGTCCGTAAATATTTGTCCCAGACGGCACTTCCCCCAGCTGTACACGGAGTGTAGAGAAACAGTTGTTCTCCTGTAACACTTGAAGATTCTGACTGAATTAAGAATGAGAATTAAGATTTTAATTTATTATATATACCTATTTTATAATTATTTGAAATACAGTTGTATAATGTTCTACAGAACATCTGTCATGTTCAACTTCTGACAGAAAATAAATATTTAAATCAAAGTTAATCTTGTGATATCTCCACAGCTCACTTAGGAGTAAAAAGGAACCTTTAAGCTTGACAGAAATAGTGAAGTGATTTATATCGCAATATATATCGATATCGACTGATATGAAAAAAAATTATTGTGACTGGATTTTTTTTCATACTGTCCAGCCCTACCTGGCATTATAATATCCTCCCGCATCAAAAGGAATGACCACTGTATAATCACCAATTAACTTTCACTGCTTAACTTTGGGAGAAAACTGGAGCTTGCAGGCTCATCGAGAAAAAAAAAAACAAATTCCACCTACAAAGGTACCAGGAAGATTGAGAATCAACTTATAGCTGTGAGTCATCAGTACTATATCACTGTGCTCCCCCATGCTGAAGATAATAAGGAAAAATGTGCCACAAACAGTCACATGTTTCAATCCAGTCTAAGCTTTCAACATCAAGCACCACTACAGAACTTAACCAAACCATCAATGACAGAGTAGCTCATTCCGGCCAGAAAAAATCACCCCGGGAGTGCTTAAGCTCTCCTGACCAGACTTGATCTTGACCTGACTCATCTAGGATGTGCTTAAGTCAAGGTCAGTGGCCTAGGAGGAGTAACATTTTTTGTGAAATCATAAGTGCCCAGATCTCCTGACCTTTGACAATGACCTTGATCTCAACATGGATGCAGACCTACCTGTGGGTCATTGTGAGTGAGTTTGGTGAGCATCAGGGCAAATGCCTGGGGGGAGTAGTGATTCCCATGAAATGTGGATGGACAGACAGATGGATGGACGGAAGGACAGATGGATGTATGCCATGAGTATTAGCTCCTTTCAGCTTTGGCAAAATAAGATAAAAAAAAATATATATATATTTTTTTTATTACTTGTTTTGTACTCGTAAGTAGATTTGTTTTGCAGTCTGGTGACAAGCCACCAGCTGCCGGTCGCTGCGTGCGCAAGCGCCCCGTATCCCTAACCTGCATGTTTTTGGTATGTGGGAGGAAACCGGAGAAATCCCGGAGTAAACCCATGCAACACGGGGAGAACATGCAAACTCCACACAGATCACTGTTGGTTGGACGCAGGGATCGAACCCACGATCTCACGATCCCCGCGATCCCCCGGCCAAGGGTAAACTGTGCTGCCACAGTGCTAACCACTGCGCCACCGTGCAGCCCAATATGTATTTGGATAAAGAAAGAGGTTAAATCAGAATCAACGTAGTTCCTCTGCAGCTAGCTCCTTATGTAGCTACATGGTGCTTCAACCCAGAGCATGTGGAGGTGTTTGGTTTGATTGGAAAACTCTAGCTAAAGATGGTATTTATACTTTAATTTTTAAGTTTAATCAGTCTAAATCATATTCTCTGATTTGCAGTGTGTAAACAAAAATAAAGAGAAAAAACATTATTTAAAAACTATGTTTCTATTAGTACTCAATCACTTTGCTTCATGAATTGTTATGCTTTTAATCTCTTAGAATGAGTCATTTATATCTACGTTGTTACACTGAGATCTGGCCATATTTGTGCCACCATCTTACTACAGTAGCTAGCTTGCCTAGTGAGAGAGTCAAGTACAAGAGGAATAAAAAAAGACATAAAATGTTAAAATATTCAACTACAGTGTAGACATTGCTGGAGACAAGGCTGCTGGATCCAGCCACAGATAAAAATCATCATTGCCAATTTATGTTTGGAATAGTTTTGGCACCGGAAGGCCACTATCCATCTACAATCAGTCTTGGAGGGGGAGGCTTGCTATCTCCAACTTGACTGCTGGATGCCAGTAAATTTTATACACTGTACCTTTAAGCTATCAGTTAGTTCACTCCTTTACGTGTACATTGGCATCAAATCACGAGTTTAATTTCTGTTTTCGTTCATGTGTTTACTTCGTCTATCAAGCCTGGTCCTTCCATATTGCCTCCTCTAACTACCTCAATGGTGCCTGTGCTATTTCATCTATTTCCTTGTCTCATCTAAAGGTTCAGCCACAAGCTGTGAGTCAGACAGCAAAATGGGCCTCCCACACACCCCTCCCCTCACCCCATCTGTCTAGCCAAACAGCTAATTCAGGGATGACACAGAAGGTGTGCCAACTACAAAATAACTAATTATTTTGAAAACCCAGTTAGAAGACAGATCAACGCATTTGTCCACAGGCAGAAATTTAATAAAACAGCTCATGCTGTTGTTGAGTCTGGTTTGTGGAGACCACACTTTACTCATTTGCAGTATGATTTGCTTATTATATACTTCTAAAGATTTTAATACACACACTTTTTCTACTTAAAAGACACTTAAATTTCCAAAATGTTGTTAAATGATTAAGCACAGTGTATATATAGACCAATCAACCTGCAAACAGCTCATTTCTGAGGAAATCTTTACCAAGAAAAACTACTGTCTACGCATGCATGGATGCCAATATGTACAGTATCTAAGATTTCTGTCCTCTGTTGTCATTATTTCATGTCTCCCCTGGCTGAGTGTTTGCACAGCAGTGTATAATGTCTAATATAAGCTTTGTTAAACAGATGAGAAGGATTCCCCCAGGTCCCATCTTATATACAGATGAGATGAGCTGTTTCTCTTAACTGGCTCCCTCATTACAGCTGATGTGTGCACAACCAGAATAATGGAACATAATCTAACCACCCTGAGAGAATCACACACCAACAGGGCATGCACAGACATATATACTAGTGTCTACATTAGCTGCACAAATGGACACTGAAATATTTTGTAGGTTGAGCACACATAGACAGATCTCAAACGTTTGCTCATTTGTTGAATAATGCAGAGAGGCTTGTTGCCACAATACAACGATAAGCCTTATTTCTCATGGTATAGCGGAGGGTTAATTATCCAGTGTCTGTGTAATCACATTGAAACAGCTTCCTACTCATCTTTCATTAAGGCTTTTACAGCTCTTATAGCTGAGGGGGCACTTTTTTATGAATTATTGAACAAATTCCGCAGTGCATATGTACACCTTAAAGCCTCACAGTTGCAACTTAAAAACATGCAGTAGGGAGACAAAAAGAATCAACCACCACAGGGCTGTTTTTTTATTTTTTTTTCATTTGAGGAGAAAGGAGGCTGTAGTCATGTGCTGCTTGAGCATATGTTTTAAAATGTTTTTCTTTCTCCAACCATTTTATTTGCCTCATTTAAGTTCTGCACAGATGGGAATCCGTTTTACACTAACTGAAATGTGGACATAAATACTCTGGATGCAGTATTTGCCAAGAAATTGAGCCACCGAAGCAGGCATTCCTCACAAATAACTAAGCACTGAAATAACTGCTGTTTATATCAGTCAGTTTTATTAATGGTTGTCACTAAGCTTTGGCGACATGTATCTTGGACATGTGCACTTGGAGGATGCAGAACCTGAATTGAGACACAGTGTCACAAGCTGAGTTCTGGATGTTCTGCCAGACTCAGTCTCATGGCTCTTTTTTGGTATTTATATATATTTATCATATTTTGTACCTTCTAGTCTCAGTACTGCTTTCTATTTTTCTTTTTAGGGTCCAGTTTTGTTTCATGTCTATTTGTAATGATTTATCAGTCTGCACTGATTATGTTTATTTCTTATATTTATTCTATGGTGTTTTTCTCTGGGTTGACAGCTGTGAGCCAATATTTCTGGGTTTGTGCTCTGCAGGGGGCATCGTCTGTCAAGTTGTCAGTCCAACTGCTCCTCCCTCATCGCTCTCAGCTGATCTCAATCACCACTCAGTGTTTCCTTTTGCCCGCTCATGTGAACCCACACCTGTCACTTGTTATGTAATGGATTTTGATCCCTATTTAGGGGAAGTTGTTTTTCATTTTCATTTCTGCTGCCTTGACTCATCAGGCAAAATCCAAGCCTCTCCTGATCTCCGTCAGAGCCCTGTTCCTGCTCTGGCGTGCTACTCCTGTAAGTTTTTCCCTCGTTATTTTTTTCATTTTGAGTATCTTGTTGAACTTTATGTTTGTGGTTTTTGTTAATAAATATCATAAGCTCACAGTTCAGCGCCTGGGTCTGTTCTCTCTGCCCCGAAGGGGCATTCATGACACACAGCCTGTATGTGGTGGAAACTTTGTCCCCCTACTAACTTATAACCCACTTGACTGTGGCTTCTCATCTCTTGCATGGCAATGCCACAATATCTGAAGAGTGCACCTGACATGGTTTCACTGACCATTTCTGCTGTGTACAGTGATTTGAGTTTAAATTGTGTTTTTTTTTGTTTATTTAATAGTGGGGGACAAGAGCGAAGAAGAACTTTTCATAGATCACTGCAACAGGGGGAAAAACAGAAAAAAACGGTGTTATGTTCTGTCTACTGGGAAGGCAGAGAGGACAGACTCAAATGCAGGTAATGAGTTTCAGCAATTTAATCACAAACCAAGGGCACAGCTCAGGAGCTGGTTATACACAACTAAACATAAATGCCAAACAATTACTAAAACTACAAACTGGGATGCAGAGGTGAACAACTAGGCTGGAGTGTGGACAGGATAATCCAGAGCATAACGTGGGTTTATCTTCAGCAGGGAACAGAAGAAAGAAAGTAGACTAAATACAAAACACTAATGATGATAAAGGAGGAACAACAGTTCTGTAACAAAATGTAAATAGTAAATCAGACGGCAAACCAGAAGGAGGACTACAACAATAAAAGAACAGGAAATACAACAAGCATCTTTTCAAAATAAAACCAAATGCTGAAACTAAGACAACAAATGTTCTGTGTCTGCTAACTTCCCCAAATTCTTTTGAATTTGGACTGTTGTTAATTCCACTTGATTTTGAAATACAGAAAATGCTAAGGACGCAATTGTCTTCTATCAAAAACAATATTAGCATACTGATAGAAAGTATAAAATTATTGTGGATTTAAAATCTGTGTAAACAGACCCAGTGTCATGGACACGCCCCTCCGAGGCAGAATAAGACAAGTCCACATGCAGGACTGTAGTGTGACATTTTAATTTAACAAAAAGACGAACAGTGCATAACATACACAAATAGCAAGTAAAATAGCAAGTAAGGAAAACTAACAAATAAGCACTCCGGAGCCGGGATCGCCCCACAAGTGCAGGTTGGAGAAGGCAAAGGAATAGTCCAGTACATCCAAACATGACTGCCGCAATGAAACAATGAGACGGCAGTGCATAAATAGCAGACAATCAAATGGGGCACAGGTGCGAGGAGCAGAGTGACCAAGTGCCCTGATTAATTAACAACATGCAGCTGAGCTGGCAGAGTGACAGCCTGAGTAGTGAGTGAGAATGACTGGCAAGAGGAAAGGGCTCAGAATGTAAACAAACCAAAATAACAGACATGAACTCCTCAAAAACACATAAAGTGTCTGAGTACTGGCTCAGACACGACACCCAGGAAGATGTCTTTTTATGAAGATCCGTCCATCTATCCTCAAAAAATATTAAAAAGGACCAAAAAACCTTCCCTTTCAACAAAAACATTAAAAACTGGATTGTTGTCCAGATCAGCAGAAGAAAATAAACCATCACATAGAACAAAATTTTAACAAGCATCCATAGGAACATTGCAAATTTACAAGAAAAAATTTGCAAATTGATAAGAAAAAAAATGTTAAGTTTGAGAAAGTTTTTTAATTTACAATTTGAGAAAAAATGCAAGTTAATGAGAAAAGTTTCAGCTCTACGAGAAAACTTGCAAGTTTACAAGAGAATGTCAAATTTGAGAAAAAGAAATGCTGCAGTTATGAGACAAATTTGAGTGGGGAAAAAAGTCACATTTTTCAAACAAAAGCAACAAATTGACAAAAAAAGGTGGCAAATTTCAGAAAAAAAAATTCACTAAACAGTAGCAAAAACAAAAGGACATACTAGCATAAAGCACTATATCATGACTGAAGAATAAAGTAATACATTAAGTAAATAAAGTAAATAAATGTAAATTATGTGTTTAAAGCCTACATGCTATTATCAGCCCATGGAGCATTTTACTTTGTGCAATTTAATTTAATTCAATTTAATTTAATTTAATGTTTATTTGAAAGGGACAATGCATACTGATGAACATTAGTACAAAATACTAGCATAAACATGCCGAAGTTAGCAATAGCAAACTCCTAATTTACATTCATAGTCCCTTGGCAGGTTGTTGAACATAGGAGATAAACTATGAAAGACAAAGCTATGTGAAAGACAGAAAAATAGAAAAAAGAATTGAAAATAGTTCTAAGATGAGAAGACAAAGCATATTAATTATATCAATAAAAAGTACTAGTATAAATGTCCTGAAGTTATCAGATATACAGTAAGAAAAACAAATAGAAAAAAAATACATATTTGAACAACATGTTTTTTGTTATAAGAATATCAAATACAAATATACTCATGATTGTTAGTAAAGTGCTCAAGTTCATAAATGTGATTTCAAATAAGTAGAATAACAAAATAAATATATGGTAAATACAGTACCTCACAAAAGTGAGTACACCCCTCACATTTTTGTAAATATTTTTATTATATCTTTTCATGGGACAACACTGAAGATATGACACTTTGATACAATGTGAAGTAGTCAGTGTACAGCTTGTTTAACAGTGTAAATTTGCTGACCCCTCAAAATAACTCAACACACAGTCATTAATGTCTAAACCGCTGGCAACAAAAGTGAGTACACCCCTAGGTGAAAATGTCCAAATTGTGCCCAAAGTGTCAATATTTTGTGTGGCCACTATTATTTTCCAGCACTGCCTTAACTCTCTTGGGCATGGAGTTCACTAGAGCTTCACAGGTTGCCACTGGAATCCTCTTCCACTCCTCCATGATGACATCATGGTGTTAGAGACCTTGTGCTCCTCCACCTTCCGTTTGAGGATGCCCCACAGATGCTCAATAGGGTTTAGGTTTGGAGACATGCTTGGCCAGTCCATCACCTTTACCCTCAGTTTCTTTAGCAAGGCAGTGGTCATCATGGAGGTGTGTTTGGGGTCGTTATCGTGCTGGAATACTGTCCTCTGGCCCAGTTTCTGAAGGGAGGGGATCATGCTCTGCTTCAGTATGTCACAGTACATATTGGTCTTCATAGTTGCCTCAATGAACTGGAGCTCCCCAGTCCCAGCAGCACTCATGCAGCCCCAAACCATGACACTCCCACCACCATGCATGACTGTAGGCAAGACACACTTGTCTTTGTACTCCTCACCTGGTTGCCGCCACACAAGCTTGACACCATCTGAACCAAATAAGTTTATCTTAGTCTCATCAGACCACAGGACATGGTTCCAGTAATCCATGCCCTTAGTCTGCTTGTCTTCGGAAAACTGTTTGCAGGCTTTCTTGTGCATCTTTAAAAGGGGCTTCCTTCTGGGACGACAGTCATGCAGACCAATTTGATGCAGTGTGCAGCATATGGTCTGAGCACTAACAGGCTGACCCCCCCCCACCCCTTCAACCTCTGCAGCAATGCTGGCAGCACTCATATGTCTATTTTCAAACGACACCCTCCGGATATGACGCTGAGCATGTGCACTCAACTTGTTTGGTGTTTGGTCGACCCCGGCGAGGCCTGTTCTAAGTGGAACCTGTCCTGTTAAATCGCTGTATGGTCTTTGCCACCATGCTGCAGCTTAGTTTCAGGGTGTTGGCAATCTTCTTATAGCCTAGGCCATCTTTATATAGAGCAACAATTCTTTTTATCAGAACCTCAGAGAGTTCTTTGCCATGAGGCGCCATGTTGAACTTCCAGTGACCAGTATGAGAGAGTGTGAGAGCGATAACACCAAATTTAACACACCTGCTTCCCATTCACACGTGAGACCTTGTAACACTAACGAGTCACATGACACCCGGGAGGGAAAATGGCTAATTGGGCACAATTTGGACATTTTCACTTAGGGCTGTACTTTTGTTGCCAGCAGTTTAGACATTAATGGCTGTGTGTTGAGTTATTTTGAGGGGACAGCAAATTTACGCTGTCATACAAGCTGTACACTGAGTACTTCACATTGTATCAAAATGTCATATCTTCAGTGTTGTCCCATGAAAAGATATAATAAAGTATTTACAAAAATATGAGGGGTGTACTCACTTTTGTGAGATACTGTATATTCTGATTCTAAAATAAACAAATCTATTAATTAAGGAGATTAAGCACTGAGTAAATACTATAAATAAAATGCAGAGGGCAGCAGTAGTAAAAACACAACAATAATGCAATTAAATATCACGGACATCAATCAGTCAAAGACCCAGCAGAGCGTGACTGGCAAAAGGCTGCTTAAGTACACACACTGCTGGGGATGGTGTGATGAGGAGTACCTGGGCGAGGACCGGGAGAGATAACTAATGGAACTGGGAACAGCTGATGGTAATAAGTGAGGGGGCATGGTCGGACCAGCAGGCTGTCGGCCAGTACTCACAGAAGAGTGAGCCAAAGAAGGCTGCCTCACAGCTGCTGGCCTGAGAGCAGTGGCTAAGGATACAGAAGCACACTGAAATACATAATATACATACATAAACAGAGGCACCCAAACCCACAGGGAGGTCAGGACTGAGCTGTGGAAACCAAGCTGATTCGGCTCCTGACAGAGCAGAGCCCCCCCTTAAGGGATGGAATTCCCAGACACCCAAGTGAACATCCCAAGGACACCCCCCCCCCCCAGTAGAAACAATTAACGTGAACCCGGGTGGGATGTAGGGGGAACAGGAAAGGAGGGAACACAACACCCCGCCCAGGGCCCACAATTAACCTCCCCAAATCCAAAGGCAAGGAGGCTCGGGAGGTTGCCTAGAATCCCAGGCCCAGCAGGCAGTCCGGCGAACAGAGTCCGGTGGCCTGCTGGAAAACACGGGCCAACTGGCCCAGAGACTCAGTCCCTCCAACGGTCAGCCAGCACTGTTAAGCCACCAGGGCCGGCGGAGTGGAGGGAGGTGGCCTGCCCACCGGGAGGCTCACTGGTGGGTGACCGGACCATAGGAAGGGGATCCCCATGGTGTTGAACAGGGAGGCGAAGGGGGCCGCAGCATCCTCAGGCTGACCCACAGCACCCTCAGTGGACTCCGGCTGGAGCCATGTAGCACCTGCAGTGGCTCCTGGCTGGAGCTCTGCGGGACCCGCTGTGAACTCCGGCTGGAGCTCTGTCGCACCTGCGGTGGCCTCCATCTGGAGCTCTGCAGCACCCATGGTGGCTCCCAGCTGGAGCTCTGTAGCACCCACGATGGACCCCAACTCGGCCAGCGAAGCCCCCCAGGTGGACCCTGCACTGGAGCGTGACGTCCATGACAGGTCCGGACAGGGGTGCAGCACCCACGTCGGACTGATCCTGGGGCACAGCCCCCACGAGGGTCCTAAGCCAGAGCGCTGCACCCATGGAGACTCAGCCTGCGGAGGGCCCCATACGACGGCCTCAGGCAGCAGAGGAGCTGGACTCACAACATCATCAGGCGGTGAGACCGGTTCCGTGGAGACCCTTGAAGATGGTGAATCCTCTCCGGCGACCCCAGAAGGACTCTCAGGAACAGGAGAAGAAACAAGGTGGTTAGGGTTGCTGGCAGCGGCGGAGCCCGGCGAAGGGAGCTCAGATGTAGCTGCGCGCTGCGCCTGACTCTCCTCCCCTAGAACCAGACAAGCTCTCTCTAAAACTGACATCAGAAACACCGGAGAGAAAACTTGCCTGAGCTCGAGCTCCGCCACCGTCCAGGACTCCGTTGATCCTGGCGATGTGATCCTGAGCCCGGCCTCCAGGAGGCCCAATTCTGGCTCCCACTCTGCTGCTGTCATGTCCGCAGCTGGTGAGATGGTCAAAGCAGTCCCTTCCTACTCCTGCAGCGTCTCCAACGCTGGGATCTCCACTGGCGTGGCTGCAGGAAAACATCTCTGTGCAGGCCCCTGGGCAGGATCATCCTGGGCCCCAAACTCCTCCACCGTCTGGTGGCTCGGTTCCAGAGCTGACGGGCACTCAGGGATAATAGGAGGAGACACGGAGAGGGGAAAAAAAGGAATTAAAGAATCCAGCGGACTGCTGAAACTGGGCCTCTCCCCTGGGAGACAGCCAAGATTCAGTTTTATTAGATGGAATTGAATGACACAATACTTGCCTGTCATCCCTGTCTTCGATGTTGGCAGCTGCAGTAGGTGACCAGTCATCCCCCTCCATGTCTGCAGTGATCTGGCTCCTCTCCAAGGACTGTAGAGGAGCCGTCTCCATGGCTACGGAGGTGAGCGTTCCCGGGGTGGCCCCTGCAGGCCTCACTACAGCTGAAGGAGAGATGGTGGCTGCCGAAGGCGAGGAGGGCCTCCCCCGGTGTTTCCTAGCGGGATGATGCTGCCTCTGGGTGGCCGGCGCTGATGAAGAAGCGAGTGTGGGAACGGAGGCAGGCTGCGGAGCATGCCCCCGCTTAGGCTCCGCGAGGAACGCCGCTCTCCCCACACCCGGAAACATGCGCTGGAGTGCGCAGACCGAAGTGATCATGTCCGCATACTGAGGGTAATTCCAGAGTCCCAGATGCGCTTCTAGGAATTACCTCAGCTGTGTCCAGGCTGCTCAACTTCGCCTTGGGTCCATGGGCCTCGTCCACGAAGGCTTGGATATCAGCCACCGCCCACTCCTCCTCCACCATGGGTTACCTCGCCGCTAATCTCCTCCGGCTGACGTGGGAGCGACGCGCCGAAGGCATGGTCAGGCAAACAGGTGGGTGAGGAAAAATTACAAAAAAGGGATAAAGTGATGTGAGGGTGTACCTACTAAATCCTCCGCTGGCTGGGTCTTTCTGTCACGGACCTCCCCGTGTGCTTTTACACAGCGCACGGAGAGGGGAGGAATAACGAGGATTTATGTGCAAGGGTACACCAACACACATTTATTAACATAAAGACAAACAGTTCAAAAGGGTGAAGATTTACAAAAATGCAAAGATAACTTACAGTTGGCATTCGGGGGCTGGCATCGCCCAGTGAACGCGTGAGAAGAAACGGTATTAGCCCCAATGACGTCCCGGAGCCAACATTGCTCAGGAGACGCCAGAGAACCACAGTCAATGCAGAGGGGCTAACCTGTCGTGGTGAACAGATTCACAGGATCATCTACAGACAGCGCAGCAGACAATACAATCAGTCAAAGACCCAGCAGTGCGTGACTGGCAAAAGGTTGCTTAAGTACATACACTGCTGGGGATGGTGTGATGAGGAGCACGTGGGCAAGGACTGGGAGAGATGATCAACGGAACTGGGAACAGCTGATGGTAATAAGTGAGGGGGCGTGGTCGGACCGGCAGGCTGTTGGTTAGTACTCACAGAAGAGTGAGCCAAAGAAGACTGCCTCACAGCTGCCGGCCCGAGAGCAGTGGCTAAGGATACAGAACCACACTGAAATACATAATATACATACATAAACAGCGGCACCCAAACCCACAGGGATGTCAGGACCGAGCCGGGGAAACCAAGCCTTCTCGGCTCCTGACAAATAAATACAGCAGTATAATAATGTAAAGAGAGTGGGAATAATGATTACATTGTTGGTTTGCTTTTAACCAGTTTTTCAGGTGGGTTTTTTAAGGTATTATATGTTTGAAGTTTTCTTATATTAGATGGAATGTCATTTCATATTTTACTGCCCCTGACTGAAAGGACAGATTGTCCAAAGGTGGTACGTCTATAGGGTATTTCACAGTCTCCTCTAATAGAGACCTAATAAAATAATACAATACACAATAAAAACCTAATATGAAAAAATTAATACAAGTTAATGCTTTACATACCCTTGAGAACATAGGAATACTGGAGCAATAATCCTCCTTGAATGCTACAGAAAAACAGTGCATTACTGACATTTGTAAACATCAGCTTTTTAAGTAAATACTACACATGACGTTATGTAATGCTGACATTGTCACATGTAGGGTACTGCCTGGGAAAGGGACCAATTGTATGGAAGGCCATCCTATTCAAAATGTTGCCAAAACATGTAGTTACATTTCTGGAGAAGTGCACGTTGAGTCACATAAGCTATATATTCATTGCAACCCAGCTGAGTTCTGGGAGGGGAGGAGGTTGGTTAGCAGGTCCTTCATATTGCTGTCATAGAATCATCAGGTTTAAATACTCCATGCCATATTCACCAGGTATTGCTGCTAGTATAGAATAAAGTGTATGCTTCTGGAAGTCTGCTTCTAAGCTCTGTTAAGATGAAGCCATGTCAGCATGTCCGCATGCAAGTGTGCATGGCTTAAATTTTGTCATATTTCTGCATGAAAGCCCAAATTTTGTGGTGGCGCAGACAGTATGCAAGGGGTCTGTATGTCTATTTTCCTCCTCAGCCCCCAAAAGCAACAATCAAAAAAGATCCTCCTTCTATTGCTCACAAATTTCTACCATTGTTTACACTGGAATGAGCACCTTTTGTGGGCTTCCTTCTCATTTTATTTAATTCTGGGTGTTTAAATCAGTTTGCTGGTGTATCGCCATCATCTACTGCGTGGACATATGAACTGTAGATCACATTCAATGCACATGTGTGAAATGTGGCTATCTGGCAGACAGTTTCGGTGCCTGAAACTGACATAACGCACGGCTCAGGAGACACGCACACACAGGCTTAGAGTAGTTCAAATAGTTTATTAACAGCAGGGGTGAATGAGTGTGTGTCTGCGGGATGCAGATGTGTTGGTGGTGGCGTCTGCTTCAGGCACAGAGGCAGATGACCGTTCGGCCGAGCAACCCTATGGAGAGAGCACAGGGAGAGGGTGACGGGCATACACCAACACAGGATGAATTATGGCAAGAGAAGATCTTACTTGAGTTGTCAGGATAGCTGGCACAGCAAGGGGAACGTAGCCCGGGAGACAGCCACCTGGAGAGCTCCGTGCAGCAGCGAAGGATGGGCGATGGAACGGAGAGGTCCGCCGCCGGGGAATCCACCTGTGCACAGGGGAGCAGACTGGAAAAGGAGGTAAGGGTTCTTACCCAGAATAGCGATGCTGAAGAAAGGAATGCTCACGGCGGTGAGGGAACGAAGTCTGACGGCTTCAGGCCGAGCCTCCGGGCGAGGCGGCTTTTATCCTTCGCCGCTGATGAGGATCAGGTGTGTGAGCAGGTGGCGCCGCTGATGAACGGCGCGGCGTGACAGTACTCCCCCCTCTAGCAGCGCCTCCTGGCGATGGCTTATCCGGGTGCGCTCGGTGGAAGTCCGCGATGAGCGATGGGTCCAACACAAACGACGGGGGCACCCATTGTCGATGCTCGGGCCCATAGCCCTCCCAGTCCACCAAGTATTGCAACCCACGACCCCGGCGCCGGGAGTCCAGGATGGAGGAGACGGACCAGGCCGGGTGGCCACCAATCATCCGGGGCGCGGGTTGCGCTGCAGGAGGAGGGCAAAGGGGGTCGGTGACTGCCAGCTTCACCTTTGATACGTGGAAGGTGGGATGGATGCGGAGGGAGGGGGGAATAGCCACGCGCACAGCCACCGGGTTGATGATCCGGGTGATGGGGAAGGGACCCATGAAGCGCTGTGCCAGCTTTCTCCTCTCGCCTTTTAGGGTGACGTCCTGGGTGGAAACGTAGACAAGTTGCCCAACTCTGTACGCCGGGGCAGGTCTTCTACGTCGGTCCGCCACGGTCTTGTTGCGCTCCGCTGTGCGTAAAAGCGCATGACGCGCGGCGGCCCAGGTGGAGCGGAACTGCCTCACGTGCGCCCTAACTGACGGAACAGTTACCTCGCTCTCCTGCGCTGGAAGCAGCGGGGGGTCGTAACCCAGGGACGCCTTGAAGGGGGACATCCCCGTTGCAGAAGAGCGGGCGGTGTTGTGGGCGTACTCCACCCAGGCGAGATGGTTGCTCCATGATGTCGGCTTGGATCTTGCAACACAGCGGAGCGCAGCCTCCAGCTCCTGATTGGTCCTCTCACACTGCCCGTTAGACTGGGGGTGATGGCCGGAGGAGAGGCTCACCTTGGCTCCGATGGCGTTGCAAAAGGATTTCCAAACCTCGGATGAAAATTGGGGGCCCCGGTCCGAGACCACGTCCACCGGGATCCCATGCAGCCTGACCACGTGTTGGACGAGGAAGCCCGCCGTCTCCAGGGCGGTAGGGAGACCTCGCAGGGGGATGAAGTGTGCCGCCTTGGAGAAACGGTCCACGACGGTCAGGATGGTGTCGAATGAGTTGGAAGCTGGGAGCCCGGTGACGAAATCCAGTGCGATGTGCGACCATGGCCTGCCAGGGACGGGCAGAGGCTGGAGCAGACCCGCTGGAGGGGCGTTGCCCGACTTGCTGGTGGCACAAATTGGACAAGCCCGGGCGTAGCGGGCTGCATCCCTCCGCAGGCCCGGCCACCAAAAGGACCGTTGGAGGAGGCTGATCATCCGAGAGGTGCCGGGATGACAGGTGAGCCGGGAGGTGTGGAGCCAGTGGATGACCTCTCCTCGGACCGCAGACGGAACGAACAGTCTTCCCTCCGGTCCGCCACCAGGATCAGGTTCCACCTCCTGTGCCTTCCGGATCTTGTCCACAATGTCCCAAGAGATAGCTCCCACGACGCACGACCTGGGCAGGATAGTGTGGGGCGTCTCCTCAGCCCCCGCGGGGGTGAACTGTCTAGAGAGGGCGTCAGGCAGGCCGTTCTTGGAGCCTGGCCTGAAGGTGATAGAGAACCGGAACCTGGCGAAGAACAGAGACCAGCGCGCCTGGCGGGCATTCAGGCGCTTGGCAGATCGTAGATACTCTAAATTCTTATGGTCCGTCAAGACCACAAACGGCAGGTCCGCCCCCTCTAACCAGTGGCGCCACTCCTGTAGGGCGAGTTTAATGGCCAGGAGCTCTCTGTCCCCCACATCATAGTTCCTCTCCGCCGGGGACAGGCGCCGGGAGAAGAAGGCGCACGGTCGCTTGGCGCCATCGTCCGGTGATTGCTGGGATAACACTGCTCCCACTCCCGTGTCCGATGCGTCCACCTCCACAATGCACTGCAGCGCGGGGTCGACCTGGCGAAGGACCCGGGGGGAGGAGAACTCCGCCTTCAGCGCCTTAAAGGCAGCATCGACCTCTTCGGTCCACCGGAACGGGACCTTCGGGGACGTGAGGCGGGTCAGTGGTCCGACGATCCAGCTGAAATTCGGGACAAAACGGCGGTAAAAATTGGCGAAGCCAACAAACTGTTGCACCTGCTTCCGAGATGCGGGAGTAGGCCACTCCACCACCGCCTTCACCTTCTCTGGGTCCGGGAGCACCTGGTCTTGGGCGATGATGAATCCCAGGAAGGATGTGGTCCTAGCGTAAAACTTGCACTTCTCAGCCTTCACGTACAAACGATTCTCCAGCAGTCTTTGAAGGACCCGCCTCACATGGATCCGGTGCTCGTCTCTGGACTGAGAGAAGATCAGAATGTCGTCCAGGTAGACGAACACGAAAAGGCCGATGAAATCCCGGAGGACGTCATTGATGAGGCGCTGAAAGACGGCAGGAGTGTTGGTCAGCCCGAACGGCATGACGAGATACTCAAAGTGGCCGTTCGGGGTACGGAAGGCTGTTTTCCATTCATCTCCCTCCCGGATCCGGACGAGGTGGTAAGCGCTGCGGAGGTCCAGCTTGGTAAACCAGGTCGCCCCCTGGAGGGAGTGGAAGGCAGTGTCCATGAGGGGCAGGGTGTAACGGTCCCTCTCAGTGATGTCATTAAGTGCTCGGTAGTCAATACAGGGACGGAGGGAACCGTCCTTCTTCCCTACAAAGAAAAACCCCGCCCCCACGGGTGATGACGATGGGCGGATAATCCCAGCGCTCAGTGATTCCTTCAGGTACGTATTCATAGTCTCCTTCTCCGGCGCCGACAGGCTGTAGAGCCGACCAGATGGCAGGGGGGCCCCCTGGCGGAGATTGATGGCACAGTCATATGGTCGATGCGGGGGAAGAGACATAGCTTTTGACTTGCTGAATACCATACCCAGGTCGTGAAAATCTGGGGGCACCAGTGACAGGTCCGGGGGTGCTGTATCCGCCACAGGAGGAGCCGCGGACGGGGAGCAGGCAGCGGACTGAAGGCAGGTGCCCATGCAGAAGGTACTCCACGCCGACACCCCAGCTGACCTCCAGTCCAGGACAGGATTGTGGAGGCGTAGCCAGGGATACCCCAGGATGACGGGCGACACAGAGTTGGGCAGGACGTAGAAAACCATTTCCTCCCGGTGGGTCCCTGAGATGATGACTGGGACAGGAATGGTTTGATGGGTAACTCTCCCAAGGGAGGCACGGGAGAGATGGACCAGGGAGATGGGGTGTTTGAGCGCCTGACAGCGGATGCCCAATCGGGTTGCCAGGCCTTGTGAAATGAAGCTGCCCTCTGCGCCCGAATCCACCAGTGCGTGGGCGAGGTGCCCAGTGGAATTGTGGCAAAAACGGATGGGCAGCTTTAATTGAGTGAGGGGACTTTGCCGATTGACGTCCACGAGGCCCCCTACAGTGACTCGCGGACCCCACCGTTTGGCTTTTGTGGGCAAAGCTCTACCGTGTGTTGATTGTCTCCGCAATACATGCAGAGACCCAACTCACGGCGGCGCTGTCTCTCTGCCAAGGAGAGCTTTGCCCAGCCCGTCACCATCGGCTCCGACTCCTCGGGGCACGATGGTGGTGGCGTCGCCAGGGGGCGAGCTTGGGGCAGGCGTAGCGGAACTCCTCGAGGGCGAGAAGCAGACGGCTTCCGTCCTGAGGAGCGCTCGCGCAGCCTGTTGTCCAAGCTGATCGCTAATGAGGTTAGCTCCGCTAACGTTCCGGGGATATCCCGTCCAGCCAGTTCATCCCTCAGATCACTATTGAGGCTGCGGAGAAACAGGCCGCAGAGGGAGCGCTCCTCCCAGCCCAGTTCTTCCGCCGCTACCCGGTATTCGATGGCATAATCCGCGGCCGACCGGCTTCCCTGCTGGAGAGCGAGAAGCCGATCGACCTGGACCGCCTCGGAACGGGAGTGATCAAACACCTCCAGGAAGCGCCTCACGAACTCGGCACAGGTGAGGGTGGCATAACTGGGTCTCGCCATAATAGCGTAGGCCCAAGTTAAAGCACGCCCCTCCAGGAGGTTCCCTATGTAGCCGATCCGGCTGTGATCTGAGGGAAAGTCTCCGGGCACACGGTCAAACACGGACTCGCACTGCATCACAAACCCCCGCGCTCCGCCGAGCTTTCCGCTAAAGCGGGCGGGGGTCGGAATTGGTGTGAGTCGGGCCGGTGCCACTGGAGCTGGCTGGACGGCCACCGGAACAGCAGGAGCTGCGCCACCCTGAGGAGCCGGGGGGAACGGCTGCTGGGGGTCCAGGCGGTCCAATCGGCCAGTGATAGTTATCAATTGATTCAGGATAACCTGCTGTTGATAAGCAATTTGATCCACTCTAGCCTCGAGAGTGGTAAGCCGGTGTGCGAGCCCGCCGTCCGCCGAGCCGCTCTGCTGAAGCCGTACTGACATAACGCACGGCTCAGGAGACACGCACACACAGGCTTAGAGTAGTTCAAATAGTTTATTAACAGCAGGGGTGAATGAGTGTGTGTCTGCGGGATGCAGATGTGTTGGTGGTGGCGTCTGCTTCAGGCACAGAGGCAGATGACCGTTCGGCCGAGCAACCCTATGGAGAGAGCACAGGGAGAGGGTGACGGGCATACACCAACACAGGATGAATTATGGCAAGAGAAGATCTTACTTGAGTTGTCAGGATAGCTGGCACAGCAAGGGGAACGTAGCCCGGGAGACAGCCACCTGGAGAGCTCCGTGCAGCAGCGAAGGATGGGCGATGGAACGGAGAGGTCCGCCGCCGGGGAATCCACCTGTGCACAGGGGAGCAGACTGGAAAAGGAGGTAAGGGTTCTTACCCAGAATAGCGATGCTGAAGAAAGGAATGCTCACGGCGGTGAGGGAACGAAGTCTGACGGCTTCAGGCCGAGCCTCCGGGCGAGGCGGCTTTTATCCTTCGCCGCTGATGAGGATCAGGTGTGTGAGCAGGTGGCGCCGCTGATGAACGGCGCGGCGTGACAGAAACTACTTTGTACAGTGCTGTGTATGTGACCACTGTCCACAGTGCGCATCTATTTAATCCATGCAGCTACCATGAATCCAGTCTTAGGAACCATGAAGTAACAGTTCTCATAGTGTTCCCCTGTTATATGTATAATCACCTTTCTCTGGAAGCATCCAGGTAAGACCAGCCAACATTATATAGCCAGACTGTCAATGACGGAGTAGCTCATTCCAGCCTGACGAAATAACCCCAGGAGAGCTCAGATCTGCCGACTGTTGACCTTGACCTTAAGCACAGCCTAGATAGAGACCCATCTAGGAGGTGCTAAAGTCATGGTCAGTGACCTAGCAGGAGTAATGTTTTCTGTGAAATCATAAATGTTCAGATATCCTGACCTTTGATCTTAACCTCAACTTGGATGCAGACGCACCTGAGGATCATTATGAGAGAGTTTGGGGAGCATCGGGGCAAATGCCTAGGAGGAGTAGCGATTTCCGTGAAATGTGGACAGAGGGATGGACAGACAGATGGCAGACAACAGACGACAGACACCACATCATCACACTAGCCCCTTTCGGCTTTGCCGGAATGAGCTAAAAACTTACACTTTTCTATTTCTTATGAGACATGAGCTGGCTCTTGTCTTTTTTTTTTTTTGGTAATGGTCTTTTAACTTCATCCATTCGTTCTCATGTACACATAGTTAGAAACAGAAAATACAGGATACCAAAATATAACACTGAGATACCAATTAATTAGGACAAACTGTCAACCTAGAAATAAGGTCTTTCCTACTATCTATAAAAAAAACAAGGGAACTCTGAGGCAAGTGCACTATCCCCCAAATTCGTTTTCTTTGAAGGTCCTGAAGGAGAGCAGTTTTCAACCTTTCCATATAATTATTGGGGCAGAATCAAATTATGATAGGCCTATCGTCCATGAATATACAACAAATACAGTTGTATACAACCCATAGTAGTAGGTCAGCATGCCAAGGTGAACCTGTGTAGCAAGTTTGGTGACCCTAAAGAGCTTTACTTCTTCTATTATAAGAGTACATAGGGAATGCTAACCTTGACTTTTGACCTTTTGAACCCAAACCCATAGTCAGAGGTCATGGTCTCAGGGTGAACCTGTGTATCAAGTTTGGTGACCCTAGCATTCTTTGTTGTTGAGACATAGTCTACATTGGCATTGTACTAGATCCTCAACTCAAATTTAATCTTCATATAAAGAAAATTTCAAAAACAGTAAAAAAAAATCTGAACTGCTTTAAATTAATTAGATATTACATACCTTACGAAGCAGCTGCACTGTATATGCATTCTATGGTTTTTTCTCATATATCATACTGTTTGACAGTCTGGGCTCAAGCAGCCCCTTCCACAATAAGACATATACACTCACCGGCCACTTTATTAGGTACACGATGCTAGTAACGGGTTGGACCCCCTTTTGCCTTCAGAACTGCCTCAATTCTTCGTGGCATAGATTCAACAAGGTGCTGGAAGCATTCCTAAGAGAGTTTGGTCCATATTGACATGATGGCATCACACAGTTGGTGCAGATTTGTCGGCTGCACATCCATGATGCGAATCTCCCGTTCCACCACATCCCAAACATGCTCTATTGGATTGAGATCTGGTGACTGTGGAGGCCATTTGAGTACAGTGAACTCATTGTCATGTTCAAGAAACCAGTCTGAGATGATTCCAGCTTTATGACATGGCGCATTATCCTGCTGAAAGTAGCCATCAGAAGTTGGGTACATTGTGGTCATAAAGGGATGGACATGGTCAGCAACAATACTCAGGTAGGCTGTAGCGTTGCAACGATGCTCAATTGGTACCAAGGGGCCCAAAGAGTGCCAAGAAAATATTCCCCACACCATTACACCACCACCACCAGCCTGAACCATTGATACAAGGCAGGATGGATCCATGCTTTCATGTTGTTGACGCCAAATTCTGACCCTACCATCCGAATGTCGCAGCAGAAATCGAGACTCATCAGACCAGGCAACGTTTTTCCAATCTTCTATTGTCCAATTTCGATGAGCTTGTGCAAATTGTAGCCTCAGTTTCCTGTTCTTAGCTGAAAGGAGTGGCACCCGGCGTGGTCTTCTGCTGCTGTAGCCCATCTGCCTCAAAGTTCGACGTACTGTGCGTTCAGAGATGCTCTTCTGCCTACCTTGGTTGTAACGGGTGGTTATTTGAGTCACTGTTGCCTTTCTATCAGCTCGAACCAGTCTGGCCATTCTCCTCTGACCTCTGGCATCAACAAGGCATTTCCGCCCACAGAACTGCCGCTCACTGGATATTTTTTCTTTTTCAGACCATTCTCTGTAAACCCTAGAGATGGTTGTGCATGAAAATCCCAGTAGATCAGCAGTTTCTGAAATACTCAGACCAGCCCTTCTGGCACCAACAACCATGCCACGTTCAAAGTCACTCAAATCACCTTTCTTCCCCATACTGATGCTCGGTTTGAACTGCAGGAGATTGTCTTGACCATGTCTACATGCCTAAATGCACTGAGTTGCCGCCATGTGATTGGCTGATTAGAAATTAAGTGTTAACGAGCAGTTGGACAGGTGTACCTAATAAAGTGGCCGGTGAGTGTAGGTTCATTATATAATCAAACCCTAAAAATCTTGGACAAAAAGCCCATTAGGTGGCATCACTGTAATGTTTTAAAAAAATACAACCTATTGAGTTTTGAGAGCTTCATTGACCTCTGTCTTCTGAAATTAACGTTCAAATGTTTCCATAAATCAGCACCCGAGCCACTTGCTGGTTTCGTCCAAAGACAGGACAGCAGCAGAGCCACCAGGAGTTCTGTTAACAATAACTGTAAAATATTCCACCGCAGAACCACATTTGGACAAACAGCTTTCTCTATAAAGGGCAGTCACATCTGGAACACAATGCCAAATGAAATTAAAATAATAACGGACTTTAAAACATTCACTAAAAATGTTAAAAACTGGCTGAAAAATAAACAAGAATGTACTCATGTATGAATTATTTGTCTGCAAAGTGAGAGTGAATGAAGGGAAGGAATAAATGTGTTTGTTTATAGTGAGTGACGGAGGGAGGAAGGCCTGAAATAGGCAAATGTGAGCTATGTTATATGTGTTAAATGTGAGTCAGGCTGTTATATTTGTGTATTTATAATATTTATGTTAAAGGTGAGTCAGGCTGTTATATTTGTGTATTTATAATATTTATAATATTTATAATTGTGTATTTATAATTTTTCTGCATTGATGTATGTGGTTATTGTGTATATTTTTATCTTGATTCTTTTTTCTAAAGCCCATCCAGGGACAAGAGTTGCAAATTAGCTAATAGCTATACACTCTATGTGCAACACATCAGATTGATTGTCTTTGATTAATTGTCTATGTTTATTGCACTGTCCCTGTCAAATAAACTAATCTACTACTACTACTATTCCATTTTGATGTTGACCTTTGACATTGCAATAAAAAAACACAGTCACAGGGTGAATCTGTGTACAAAATCTAGTGGCCCTATCTTTACTCATTCTATAGTAATAGGGCAAAGGTAATGCCAACCATGACCTTTGACCTTTTGACCCCAAATCCATAGTCGCAGCCCAGGGTCATGGGGTAAACATGTGTACCAAGTTTGGAGGCCCTAGCTTTATTCTTTCTATATTAATAGTGCAAATGGAATGTTAACTGTGACCTTTGAACTTTTAACCCCAAACCCATAGTCAGGCCAGGGTGTAAGCCGTCCAACATTTGTCTATGGGTGCGTTCTTATCGTCCAATAGTATACTCTGAAGTGGACTGCACAGGGTATTCCGCCATATTAACTGAGATCCCAAACCGAAGGGAGTGAATGGTTTTCAGTTCAAAGGGAACTGAGAACTGAGCAGGGAAGAAGTGAAAAACGGTACATCACTTCACTGGAAGTTGACAAGAAGATTACCCATAAGCCATTGTGCCTCAAATACGAGTAAAACAAACTATTGTTTCTAACATTATTAACAAGCTAAATTGATGTTGGTTATTGCTTATATCACCTGACTGTAATAAAAATATATTTGTATTAATATTTTATTTAAGAAATATAAATTATCCACCATAGTATTAGTACGTGTCTCTGGTCATCGTGGTAATGCATGGAGGAGGGAGCTGACAATTACAGGGAGTTTCAAATGGAGAAATTTTGTGAAGGTCAATTAACTTAACTGATATTCCCTGAGAATGGAGCAGGGAGTAGGGAATACAGTTGAAGTACACTGTGGATCGGAACGTAGCTTAAGAGACAACTATGGTATCGATTTGAAAAGCCTAAATCATTTCTTTCAGTAGTTATCTGACCAATGATCTTGACCTCAAGGTCTATAATTCCTGCAAAAATTATCAGATCAGAGTCAAATTGAAATATGTGCATCATCGGTGTATATCAAATACCACGTTTCAAAACATATGGAACTGATCCAAACGGCAGGTTTGTTGTGGTCACAGGTAATACTGTATCTCTGGTACTCCTGTCATCCTAGCCAATGTCTATGCCCCTAATTATGATGACGATTCTTTTTTTAAACACTTGCTCTCTTTGATTTCAGATATGTCCTCACACCTTCTGATACTAGGGGGAGATTTTAATTGCTGGATTGATCCTCTGTTGGACCGCTCCTCTTCAAAAATCTGTAACCCTTCCAAATTAGCTAAGGTAATACAATCTTTTAAACAGGAGTTCAGGGTCTCGGATATCTGGCATTGTCAAAATCCCACAAAAAGAGCATACTCTTTCTTTTCCCATGTTCATCATGCATTTACCCGTATAGATTTCTTTTTAGTTGACAACAGACTTCTCTCTTTAGTTTCTGACTGTAGATACGAAGCCATCGTTATTTCAGACCATGCTCCAACTTCGATGAACATATACTTTAAAAATGTACTCAATAATTTCTCACCATGGCGTCTTAACACTCACTTACTTTTAAGTGAAGACTTTGTTAATTTTATTTCCCAACAGATTGACTTTTTCTCAGTCTAAATAAAACCCCTGATGTGTCTGCCTCTCTATTATGGGAACCTTTAAAAGCTTATATAAGAAGGGAAATAATTATCTCCGCCAAGGAGGGTATGTTTTTACCGGGGTTTGTCTGTCTGTCTGTCTGTTACCAACATAACTCAAAAAGTTATGAACAGATTTTGATGAAATTTTCAGGAAAAGTCTGAAATGGGACAAGGAAGAAATGATTAGATTTTGGGGGTGATCCGGATCACCGCCATTACCGAAAAAGTGATTTTTGTCAATAACTACTCAACTAATAAAGATATCAACATGAATCCAATTGCTAAAGGTATGTTTTGATGGTCAATGAATCTGAAAATATAGATAAAATAAATGTAGGACCTTTCAAAGTCCAGCAATTACATTTTTGAGTAGATCACAGCATGGGGGACTGAGCTGCCTTGGCGGAGGTCTGCGCTCTCCGAGTGCTTTTCTAGTTTCTTATGCGGGACATGAGAAAAGAGTTAGGAAGCAAAAAGTAGCCAATTTAACACATCACATAGCTCAACTTGATAATCTTTACACTACTTCTCCCTTCCCACATATCTACAAGGACCGTCTTTCCTTACAGGCTGAATTTGATGTTTTTACATCTCACCGTACCATGGAACTTTTACTGCAATTGCGTTCTAACTTTTTTGAACATGGGGAAAAGCCCGGTAAATTTTTGGCCCACCAGATTTGTCAGACATCATCTCACCAAATTCCTAGTCTTCAAACTGAAACAGGCATCACTTTTGACCCTTTAGAAATTAATAAAGCATTTAAAGAATTTTATTCATCTCTTTACTCTTTGGATAGGACCTCTGCTACTCATGACCTTGATGATTTCTTCAATGAGCTAGACATACCAACCATTAACCTAGACAAAGCTAACGATTTAAAGAGACCCATCTCGCTCTCTGAACTTACTGCAGCTATGTCATCCCTACAGAATAGTAAAAGTCCTGGACCAGATATCATGATCCTGGGGCACGGGTGGGCGCCGTGCCCAGTTTCCTGTCTAGTTTAGTGTTTTTCTGTCTGCTGTGTTTGGTTCCTGTTTAATTCTTGTCTTTTTGTATCTGTAGTATTATTATGTACATTTTGGGGTTCTGTTGTGTTTGTATCGTTATGGTTTCTGGTTATGTTTTATTTTGACGGCGCTGTGCAGCTTCCTGTCAGACTGGTCGGAGATGCACACCTGTTATTCATTCTGTTATTTTCTCCACTCATGCATCCACACCTGTCACTAATTATGTACTGCATATAAGGGCACGGCCAACCTCTGGGGTTTGTCATGTCCTTTTACCACGAGTACCCGTCCTCAGGAACAGTCAACTGAGTGTGTTTGGGTCCAGTTGTCGAGGAGAGTAGGTGAGCTCTGTTCAAGTATGTCTTCCCCTTATTTCCCGATGTGAGCCTCGCTGCCTCTGGGAGAGCTCCAGCTAAATTCCACCCCTGGCTAGGCATTCCCTGGCTTCCGTCCCCCTGGACGTCGAGCCCCACTCTCCTCCAGCGCTTGTCATTGTGTACTTCATGACTTAGTTTTTGTATGTTCATGTTCTTGTCTGTTTTTATGTTAATAAATGTGCAAACTCACAGAGCGTTTGGTGTACTACTTTCACCTGTGAAACGGGTGTTTGATGACAGAAGGACACAACACCTTGGACACCAGCCTCTGTGGGTTTTGCAATTTTTCTTTTTTCCTGTAATTTCTTTTCCCCCTTTTTTACAATCCTACAGGCAGAAGACAGTTTTCACAGAGTTTGGGGTGGGAGCTCTGCACTGCGCTCTGGGAGGTGGACGGACATATCACCGACGCTCGCGCATCTCCCACCCCATAAGACGCCTTGTGGAACTTAAGCCTGGCAGAGGCAGCTGTGCAGCGTTACTCCCGGCTCATGCTGCACGTCGAAGGAAGGGAGAGGGTTTTTCTTATGCAGGATCTGCAGCGTTAGGTTAACTGGCATCAAACTGGGGATTCTAAATTGTCCTTAGGTATGACTGTGAGAGTGAATGGTTGTCTGTCTCTCTGTGTTGGCCCTGTGATGGACTGGCGATCTGTCCAGGGTGTACCCTGTCTCTCGCCCAAAGATGCTGGGATAGGCTCCAGCCCCCCCGCGACCCGAAAAGGATTAAGCAGAAGAAGATGAATGAATGAATGAGGTTCTGCAGCGGGAGTATCACGGGAGGAGTTCAGTCTGCAAATCCAGGTCAGTGCCAACGGGAGGGCATTCCTGGATTTCAGTGCCATCGGCTCCTCGCCAGTCCCAAGATCTGGCGTCCCGCCTCCGTCACCAGAGACCCGAGCCTCCGCCTCCTTCCCAGGCAACATCAGTGGTGGGCAGAGGAGCCTCGTCTGATCCCACCACAGCAACAGGAACCATTGGGCGCCGGGAAAAAAGGCAGGTGGGTTGTCATTCCTTTTTCTTTCATAATGATATACCTTGCCTTATTCCTGGTGATGAGGCTCAGCTACAGCAGCCAAGTCTAGCTGAGTCCTCACCACCTGCTGCTGTTGTCTCACCCTCACCTCCCTCTCCCATGAGTTTGTTTTTGGCCTCCGAGAGTCCATCGCCCCTGGGAAGGAGCCACCAGACGGTGGAGAAACCAGCTGCCCTGGGAGTTCCTACTCCAGCCCTGCGGCCATGTCCGGGATGGGAGGGAAGCACCACCTGTGCTCTGAATCCTGAGCCGACAGTTGGGTGTCCCCTGGATTCAGCAGCACAGGAGCTGTCACCGTCGGTGAGGTCACCTTCAGCAGCAGCCATCCTGCCGGGAGGTCCACCAGTGGGGGGCGTCAAGCCTGGAGGCCGTTTGGCTGCGCTAACCATCATGCCTGCAGGGGTCATCGCAGAGTCGTTGGAGTCCTGGACGGAGGTGGAGCTCGAGTCCAGGCAAGTGCTCAGTTCTGTTTTAACATCTACAGATATTGAGAATTCTTGTCTGGCTCAGGGTGAGGAGAATTGGTTGCAGATGTCCTCTGCTCCTGAGCTCTCCTCACCAGTCTCCACTGCTACCAGTGATTTCTCTCCAGTGTTTTTCCCCTTTCCTTCCCCTGAGGTCGCTGTTCCAGGTAGAGACGCCCAGACAGAGAAGGCCGAGACGCCCCAGCCTGGATCGCCGGAGTCCTGGACGGCGGTGGAGCTCGAGCTCAGGCAAGTTCTCTTTTTTGTTTTCACGTTATCTGTCTTAGAGAAATCTTGCCTGGCTCTTGGTGGGGAGGGCCGGGTACAGCCATCTGCTGCTGTTGAGCCCCACTCTTCTCCAGTGCTCGTCATTGTGTACTTCATGATTTAGTTTTTGTATGTTCACGTTTTTGTCTGTTTTTATGTTAATAAATGTGCAAACTCACAGAGAACGTTTGGTGTTCTACTTCTGCCCATGAAGTGGGCGTTTCATGACACCAGATGGCTTTCCATCTGAATTTTACAAAAAAAATTGGCATAAGCTTGGGCCTTTGCTACTAGACATGTTTAATGAATCTTTCCGTCTTGGCCATCTTCCACAAACTCTTAATCAGGCTTCCATTTCGGTGCATCTTAAAAAAGGCAAGGACCCTCTACTTTGTTCGTCATATCCCCCCATTAGTTTGCTGAATGTAGACTTTAAGATATTATCTAAGCTTCTTGCACTATGTCTAGAACCTGTTCTTCCATCTATTACCTGACCAAACTAAATTTATTAAAAATAGACACTCTTTCTTTAATCTCAGACACCTGTTTAACATTATTTATAACACTCACACAACAGATACTCATGAAGCTTTAATTTCTTTAGATGCCGAGAAGGCGTTTGATAGATTAGAGTGGACCTTCCTGTTTTACACTTTAGGTAAATTGGGCTTTAAAAGTGATTTCATATCATGGATTAAATTATTGTATCCCTCCCTACAGGCCTCTGTTAGAACCAATAATACTCAATCTGACTACTTTCACCTCTCTCGCTCAACTCGGCAGGGCTGTCCTTTAAGTCAGCTTATTTTTTCAGTTGCAATGGCGCCCCTAGCAATAACGCTACAAACTAATTGGCAGATCTCGGTCATTTCTCAGAATGTGGTTGAAATTAAGGTTTCCCTTTATGCAGATGACCTTCTCTTATAAGTTTCAAATTTACCATCCTCCGTTCCAGCTGCTCTCACTATTTTTCAGTCATTTGGTCGAACATCTGGATATAAGCTAAATCTGAATAAGAGTATAATTTTTCCTATTGAGTATCCATCATCGGCCTTCCCTTTTTTTTTTTTTTTTTTAATTTAAGTTTTTGTAAAGGGTATACAGGTCGTTACAGCAATGCAGTGTTTACATTTTCATCACATGTTCCCTTATTTTCTGATATCTGACAACATTGGAAGATTAATTCTTACAACACCCCTTTTTTTTTTTTTAAAGTGAAAGAAAAAGTGAAATTAAAGAGAAAAAAAAACAAAAAACAAATAACAAAAAACCCCCCAAACAAACCAGTAAAAAACAAACAAAAAGAAAAAGTAAGTAAATAAAGATAAAAGAGCATCTGAGTAGCGTTGGAACAAAGAGCGGAACCATTATTGAAATGGTATTTGTCAAAGATTAGATCTAATGGAAGACACATATGCGGTCCAGGGTTGCCAAAAGTTCATGAACACATCCATGTCCTGTCTCAGTGCGAATGTCAACTTTTCCATCGAGTAAATGTCTTGGATCACGTTAGTCCAATCTTCAGGTGTAGGACAGTCCTTCAACATCCATTTTTTAGTTAGAGCTTTTTTGCTTGCCAATATTAAAACATTGAATAAGTATTTTTCTCCTCGTCTTTCCAGTGAGTCCGGTAGTAAACCCAAATACAAAGCTACAAAAGAAAAGGGAACTGTAATTTTGAATATTTTCCCCAATATTGTCTGTACCTTGGTCCTTCCCTTTTAAAGTTGCCAACCACAGTCTTACTTACCTTGGTGTACAGGCCACTTTAAAACTTGGTGATCACTATAAAGCTAATTTTGCCCCCTCCAGGAGGCTTGTGAGTGTTGGTTTCTGCTTAATTTATCCTTTGTGGCATGCATTAACTGTGTCAAAATGAACATTCTTCCCCGCTTTATATATTTATTTCAATGTATACCCCTGTTCCTTCCTGCATCCTTCTTCCGTAAAGTAGATAGCCTCATCTTAGGATTTATTTGAAATGGAAAAGTTCCCAGGCTGCGTAAACAATACCTACAAAGGCCCAAGCATATGGGGGGGATGGCTCTGCCTAATTTTAGATTTTACTATTGGGCTGCTAATATTAGAACACTAAATTATTGGCTTCAATTTGATGACAGCGACTCACCACTCCCTTGGTTTGTGATTGAAGTAAATTCTGCCCATCCTGTGTCCTTAAAGGCATTGTTACATGCTCCTCTCAATAGTAATTCCTCTCCCTACACTAAAAGTGTGATTGTTAAATCATCCTTATGGATCTGGGCTCAGTTTAAATGCTATTTTGGTTTGCAGTCCTTTTCTACCCTTGCTCTTTTAATGGTGTCATGTGTCTGGGCTCAGGTTTTCTCTGAGCTCAGACCCTCACTTTATTCCAAGTATTGTTTGTCTGATTAGTTTGATTCTGTTAGTTTCTTGTATGTATTTTTGGGTTTGTTTTCACTTGGGCCTCCCCTTTTCCCAGACACTGCCTCTAATGCTCTCAGTCAGCTCAGCTGGGAACAGTTAATCATCAGATACCTGCTCGCTCAATGATTCACACCTGCAGCTCATCTTTCTGTGTGTATTTAAGCACTACCTGTCCACTATGTCTTTGCTGCACTGTTGAATGAATCCTCTGAAGTTTATTTGTCTACAATTCTCTCTGATCTACTCCCGCGTCCGCTGGGCAATGTCGGCCCAGGGACGCCTGCTGTAAGTTTTTGCTTGTTTATATTTTTGCCTGTTTGCAGTTTTTTGGGACTTCATGTTTCTTTGCTAATAAATGAGCCAACTCAATCCAGCACATGGGTCTGTCTCTCCTGCTCCGTAGGGGCATGTATGACAAATGGCCAACCATGTTTTTTCTCCTTCCTCAATAGATAGGGCATTCACCTTGTGGTCAAACCACGGCATAAACACAATTAAAGAAATTCTGTCTGCCCAAGACCCACTTTTTTTTAGATATTACAGGCCCGAAGTTTTATAAGTAATGTTTTTCCTGCAACGTGGAAGTAGAATATCGGCCGCACCTTGGACACAGTCCAAAGACGGATAATTTTTTCACACATAAGGAGTTGTTCAGAACTCCTTATACAAAGATATAGAGTGATGATAATCAAGTCAGTGGTAGTAATGCACCTGTAAGCTGGTTGCCAACCACCAATCAAATCTAAAAGAAGAAGAAGAATTTCCCAATCTTCCTGAAACTACGGCTTTAGATTCTTTTCTTGAACCACTCTCCTCATTAAAAGGTGCGATCTCACTATTTTATAACCACATCAACCTGCTGTACATGGAACCTTTACATTTTTTAACAGCCCACTGGGAGGAACACTTGGGTATGTCAATATCCGCTTCAGTTTGGTCAGAGATTTTGATGTGTGTCCATAAATCATTCATTTGTGCCAGACACAACCTCATACAGTTTAAGATAGTACATCGTGTCTACCTCACTAAAGTTCGCCTTTCCAAGATGTTTGAAAATGTTTCACCTCTTTGTACAGTAATTGCTGTCAGCAAGCCCCAGCCAATTTAATACATATGATCTGGCTCTGTCCCTCCCCATACACTTAAAAACTTTAAAAACAACATCTGCAATACAGAACATCAAACAGAGGAGTGGCTGAAGAAAATCAATAGGTCTGGGCTGCCTGGAAAATATCGAGACTTATGTGGCTGCTCACCGTGTATGAAGTGCTGTTAACATGGGTTGAAGGACTGGAAAGGAAATTCAACAAGCACCTCCGTAGATGGTTAGGAATACCTCCAAGTTTTACATCTGTGGGGCTATACATAAGGTCTGGACAGCTTCAGCTCCCATTGTCTTCTGTAGTGGAGGGATTCAAGGTTGCCAAGTGCAGACTTTTGCTGACATACCGGGACTCCAAGGACCATCTTATTACCTCTGCCAAGGAAGTTATGTTTTTACCGGGGCTTGTCTGTCTATTTGACGGTCTGTCTGTCTGTTACCAACATAACTCAAAAAGTTATGAACGGATTTTGACGAAATTTTCAGGAAAAGTCCGAAATAGGACAAGGAAGAAATGACTAGATTTTGGAAGTGATCCGGATCACCGCCATTACCGAAAAAGTGATTTTTGTCAATAACTACTCAACTACTAAAGATATCAACGTGAATCCAATTGCTAAAGGTATGTTTTGATGGTCAAGGAATCTGAAAATATAGATAAAATAAATGTAGGACTTTTCAAAGTCCAGCAATTACATTTTTGAGTAGATCACAGCATGGGGACTGAGCTGCCTTGGCGGAGGTCTGCGCTCTCCGAGTGCTTTTCTAGTTTGAGAAGCGGGAATTCAAACAAGGTCAGGGTGAAAGTGGTCTGCCACTAAAGCCATCAGTCAAGCAGAAGGCTCCCTTATTACGAGGGAGATTACTGGAAGTCCCTGCATTGGACGTCAAGGCTTAGGAACATCTCATTTTCAACAGTGGTCAAAGTCTACCCCTCAGGAAAAAAGAACCTTAATCCAGGAAGAAGTCAGAAACTTTGAAGAGGAGAGGAGAAGAGCTAAAGCCATCAAGCTTGGAATTCAGGGATCCTGGACCAGGTGGGAACTGCCTACACGTAAAATCTCATGGACTGACCTATGGCGACTGGAGCCTTTCCGGATTTCCTTCCTGTTCAGAGCAGTATATGACACCCTTCCCACCCCAGTTAACCTGCACAAGTGGGGAATGAGGGAAAAACCCCTGTGCAGCTTGTGTGGAGCAAGAGGGACCATGGCACACACTCTGTCAGGGTGCAGTATTGCTCTAGTGCAGAGGAGATATAGGTGGCGCCATGACAGGGTGCTGACAACACTGGCCGAAATCTTGGAACAGGAACGAAGAAGGAAACGTCCAGCCAAAGCACAACCATTGCTCAACACCATTGGCTTTGTGAAAGAGGGGCAGAAGCCAGTCATCCTGGGATGTGCAAAACAAAACCTTCTGCAGTCCGCCAAGGGATGGGAAATGAAGGTGGACCTTGGGAGGAAACTCCACTTCTCAGAGGAGATACTTTCTTCAACCCTGAGACCAGATATCGTCATGTGGTCTCGGGAAGGTAGGAAGGTTATCTTGGTTGAACTAACAGTCCCATGGGAGGAGAATTGTGAGGAGGTAGTAGAGAGAAAGAAGGCCAAATACCAACAGCTGACCCGGGAATGTCAAGTTAAAGGGTGGAGGACATGGTTATTTACAGTGGAGGTGGAGTGTTGAGGGTTCTCAGCTCAATCTGTGTGGAACCTGATGACGAGGAGTTAGAGGGCACAAGCGGAAAATCGCTGTTCGAAGGTTGGGAGAAGCGGCTGAGAGGGCCTCCTGTTGGCTCTGGCATAAGAGGGAGGACACTAGCTGGAAGCTGGGAGGAAGAGGGGCAGTGAACTGGCCACTCACTGCCAACCCACCAGTTGGAGAGTGTTGTGCTTAAGGGTCGAAACACTCGGGGATGACTGGAAACCATCTGAAGACCTCTTCCTCCCAGCTAAGGCTAAAATGGATATTTTATGGCATTGCTGATGTATTCTATAACTTTATTGGACAGAAATTTTTGCCTCACTATCCAAGATCCCGAAGGTAGATATCCAGCTGGATTCTCTTGGTGCCTTGTTTGGTTTTTCCCTGCCTTGTCTTCTCTGTCAGCTGCCAAAAGGGACGCTCTAGCCTTTATGACTCTCCTTGCTAGGAGGCTAATTGCAATTAAATGGAAATCTCCAACGCCTCCATCACACACTAATTGGATTAAAAATTCACTTTATTTTCTTAAATTGGAGAGGATTGGATTATCTCTCAGGAATTCTTCGGACAAGAAGAATTCCTGAGAGAGGGGGCCTTTTTTTTGACCTGACAGAGAATACAGACATTTTGTCCATCCCTACCTGACAGTTTTGATCTAGTTTTCCTTCTCTTTTCCACTGACTCTCTTGGATAATAGTAGTAGATTAGTTTATTTGACAGGGACAGTGCAATAAACATAGACAATTAATCAAAGACAATCAATCTGATGTGTTGCACATAGAGTGTATAGCTATTAGCTAATTTGCAACTCTTGTCCCTGGATGGGCTTTAGAAAAAAGAATCAAGATAAAAATATACACAATAACCACATACATCAATGCAGAAAAATTATAAATACACAATTATAAATATTATAAATATTATAAATACACAAATATAACAGCCTGACTCACCTTTAACATAAATATTATAAATACACAAATATAACAGCCTGACTCACATTTAACACATATAACATAACTCACATTTGCCTATTTCAGGCCTTCCTCCCTCCGTCACTCACTATAAACAAACACATTTATTCCTTCCCTTCATTCACTCTCACTTTGCAGACAAATAATTCATACATGAGTACATTCTTGTTTATTTTTCAGCCAGTTTTTAACATTTTTAGTGAATGTTTTAAAGTCCGTTATTATTTTAATTTCATTTGGCATTGTGTTCCAGATGTGACTGCCCTTTATAGAGAAAGCTGTTTGTCCAAATGTGGTTCTGCGGTGGAATATTTTACAGTTATTGTTAACAGAACTCCTGGTGGCTCTGCTGCTGTCCTGTCTTTGGACGAAACCAGCAAGTGGCTCGGGTGCTGATTTATGGAAACATTTGAACGTTAATTTCAGAAGACAGAGGTCAATGAAGCTCTCAAAACTCAATAGGTTGTATTTTTTTAAAACATTACAGTGATGCCACCTAATGGGCTTTTTGTCCAAGATTTTTAGGGTTTGATTATATAATGAACCTATATGTCTTATTGTGGAAGGGGCTGCTTGAGCCCAGACTGTCAAACAGTATGATATATGAGAAAAAACCATAGAATGCATATACAGTGCAGCTGCTTCGTAAGGTATGTAATATCTAATTAATTTAAAGCAGTTCAGATTTTTTTTTACTGTTTTTGAAATTTTCTTTATATGAAGATTAAATTTGAGTTGAGGATCTAGTACAATGCCAAGGTATTTGAATTCTGTAGCTAAACTGATGTCATGATCATGTATATTAACTTTAAAATGTTGCAGGTTACATTTTTTGATTGAAAAGCACATTGAGACTGTTTTCTGAAGGTTCAGCAATAGATGGTTCTTGAGGAGCCACTCTTGGACATCAACCATACTTGTAGACAGTACATCTGCAGCCTGTGCTGGAGTCTTGGCAGCTGTGTAAATAACTGCATCATCTGCATAAAGTTGGCATGTTGCAGCTGAGCAGTGTAACGGCAAGTCATTAATAAAAATGCTGAAAAGTAAAGGACCAAGAATGGACCCTTGTGGGATACCCATGCGGTTGTTTAAAAATGAGGATTTATCCTGGTGAACTTTTACACACTGTTCTCTATTCTGGAGATAAGATGCAAACCATTCTAATGTATTTGGGGAGAAGTTAAAAGATACCATTTTGGATAAAAGCAAACTGTGGTTTACAGTATCGAAAGCCTTTTTGAGATCTAGAAAAACAGCTCCTACCACATTACCCCTGTCCAAGGACTGTTTGACGTTTTCAATAAGGCAACAATTTGCTGTTTCTGTTGAGTATCCTGGTCTAAAACCAAATTGATGTGGATGAAGAAGTTGACTGTCTTGTAAGTAGTCTATCAGCTGTGTAGCTACAACTTTTTCAAGAACCTTAGATAGGACTGGTAAGATAGAGATTGGGCGGTAATTGCATATATCGTCTTTACTGCTTGATTTATGAACTGGTATGACGACAGCTTTTTTCCAGCCAGATGGAAATGTACTAGACCTAATGGAGAGATTAATGAGATGAGTCAGTGGTTTGATTAATATTTTGCTGTGCATTTTGAGAAAGGAGGTGCTCATATTGTAGATATCACTAGTTTTTGAGTTTGACAGTGTTTTAACAATACCAGCAATTAACTTCTCATTTACCTCATCGATGTGAAAAGTATCTGTTGGGAGTATGGAATTTGTGTTGTTGAGCACATTTGGCAGCACAAAAATTTTTGTTAAGTCTTCCACAGAGCCCACAAAGTGTGAATTAAATTCATTTGCCAAAGTAGCCTTGTCACTGACGGTCTTGCCATTGATTCTAAGTTCCTTTACCCCCTTCTGATCGTTTTTTTTATTAGTTAAGTTATTTAAATGCCTCCATAGGGAACTGTTGCTACCCTTTGCATGATCTATCAGTTTATTGTAATAAGATATTTTTGATTTTCGCAGCTCATGTACCACTTTATTTCTTAAACTTTTGTACACAAGGTGATCATTTTGTAGTTTGGAGGTTAGTGATGTTTTCAGTGCATAGTCTCGCCTCTTCATAAGTTTTCTTATTTCATTATTTAACCATGGTAGGCTAATCTTCTGTTGTCTACTTTTAATTTGCTTTGAAAATTTTTCTATAGACTTTGTGATTGTTGCAGTTATAAAATTACAACAATCATCTACTTCACATGTTGCCATGAGCTGCTCCCAATTTTGATTCTCTAAGTAATGTTCAAACTCCTCATTTTTTGATTTGGGGATAATAAAATTTGATTTGTCAATATCGACTCCCCCAAAATACTGTAGTCGCTTTTTAGTAAGTTTCCTGACAGCAAGAACCATGTTATGATCTGAGAGACCAGTTACAAGATTATAGGTTCTGGTTATTCGTTCTGGTTTATTAGTAAATACCATGTCAATAAGTGTTCTGGATTGTTTGGTTATCCTGGTGGGTCCTTTGATGATTTGCTGGTAATTAAATTTAGTCATGAGGCTTTTCAGTTTTTGTTTGTCTTTTTTATCAGACCAGTTGATATTAAAGTCACCATGAATTATTGTTTCTCTGTTCTTCTCAAGTTGTTTAACCAGATCACTTAATTCATTATAAAAGGAAGAGTTGTGTGATGGTGGGTTGTACACTACTGCAATGTTGAAATTCATTACCGGAGAGAGACATACATTAACAGCTAAACATTCAAGTGAAGTATTCAAATCAACCAGTTGACATTTATATTTATATTTCTCTTTTCTCTAAAGCACAGTTGAGGTTGTTACTCTTAGTTTTCTTTGTCCAACTCTGTTTGGTGTGCTGGCTGAATATAATATACATAATTTTTGTACATTTTAAAAATTTATTTGAATATATATTTTGTTTTTTCTTTTATTCTTTTTTTGTTTTGTTTGTTTTCTCTTGGGGGGAGGGGGTTATGTTCAGAAAGTTTACTCTGTGGGTTTTGTTTCATTTTGGTTTAATGGTTTTCTGCATACTTTTTAAATTGTAACATCGTCGCATGTCAAAATTTTAGATTTCAGTATGCTGCATTACCTGTTGTGACTTGGTTCAAATGTGGATTATATTGAAAAACTAACCAATAAACAAAGTTTAAAAAAAAAAAAATTTGGAGCAAAACTTTAGGAGGAGTTGATTTCACAAAACAGTTACTGTTTATTAACTGAAGTGAAATAGGACATCATAAGTCAGGGTCTATAACACCTACAAAAATCATCCGATCAGAGTCAAATTGAAATATGCACATCCTCAGTATAAATCAAACCCTGGTGCCAAGTTACAAAACATATTGGAACAAAGCTGTAGGAGGAGTAGATTTCACAAGACAGTTACTGTCTGTCACAAAAGCAGGACAGAACAGATGGATGGATGGACTGCCCCATACCATAATGCCCCTTTGGTCTTCAACTGGTGGGGGATAAGAAACATGAAATGGCTTCACAGAATATTTCAATGTGCTCTGTGATATAATTTAAAGGTCCTATATTGTGCATTTTTCAGGATATAATTTTAAGTTTTGACATCCTTAAGGGCATACATATGTAGTGTTAAAGACCAAAAACTATTTCTGGGTTGTTTTACACCTTCTCAAAAAACTGTCATTAGTATTAAAGGTGAACTCTGGTGGCTCTAAAACCACCTAAAACCACCTCACAAATGCATATGTATTGCCCCAAATAGTATACTGTGGCTTTTTACCCACAAAAAAAAACTTTCACTGCCTCAGAATTGCTTGGAAAAAGATTTTAAATCCTGCACCTACTTATGTATGCAGAGATCTATGAATGATCTAATTAGTGGCCTGCAGGACTTGCACGTGATTGGGTGCCGCACTCCCGACCTGCAGGGCTCGCATGTGATTGGTCGCCACAACTCCTGATGGGTGGTCTGCTGGTCTGTACTGTTGTGCTTCCGGACGTTAAAATTCTGCCTATATCTTCAAAAGTAAAAAGTGGAAATTTTTTCTGAAAACGGTCGAGACGAGAGATAAATGTGCAGTTGCCAAATATGTATTTACTTTTTACTAACAACCAGTCCCCCGTCTGCCAGCAACTGAGCATGGAGTGGGGGGGACCTGATTTGAATATGGCTGCTCTCAGCTCACAGTGTGGCACCCCATCCGCTGGCGAAGTGAGCCGAGAGCAGCTCGATTTGAATGTGGCTGTGCGAGACCATCCTCTCTCTGCTGCTACCCCAACCTACTCTGTCTCAATCCTGCTGCTCCTGGGCTCCTCCCTCTTCCCCCGAGGTAGCCGAGTATCAGTCTAATTGGTTAATGTTACAACCAACCAGTCTAAGCAGGAATAGTTGTCATATTTGCCCCTTTGGGGCAGAGAGACAAACCCATGCACTGAATGATATCTGTGACATTTATTAACAAAAATAACATAAAGTTCAAAAAGGTGCCAACATTACAAAAATGTAAAGCAAGAATAACTTACAGGATTTGCCTCAGAGCAGGGCGTGCTCTGGAGAAGTGAAATACTTCAGAGGCCGGGAGTAGAGGAATGAAGAGTAGTTAAACCAAAATAGCTGCAAACACACAGTGAACGAACAGAGCTTAAATACACAGAGGGAAATGAGCTGCAGGTGTGAGTCACTGAGCGAACAGGTAACCTAATAAACCAACTGCTCACAGCTGAGCTGAGAGAGGGGCAGACTGTGAGCAGTGAGAGGGAGTGTCTGGGAAAGGGGAGGCACAAGTGAAAACAAATCCACAATAAATACAGAAAACTAACAAAATCAAATAATCAGACATACAAAACTTAGAAATAAAGTGAGGGTCTGAGCTCAGTAAAAACAAGAGCTCAGACACATGACAATAGTTACCTAGCTACTAACGGTCTGTCCAAATCCACCTTTTTGGGGAGTGGAGCTGGTGGAGTTTAAGCAGACATTCACAGCAGAAAAACACATATTTGGGAGTTTGGAATGATTTTGCTCTTGATATGTCTTGTAAATCACAAGAAACATGTCACAGCCATGTTAACAGACAAAAACTTGATTTTTGCAGGAGTGCCACTTTAAAAGAAGACCTGGATAATACTCTAGCCTCACTAAACTAGTTCACCTCTTAATATGATTTAGTCTTCCCCAGTTTCAATGTAAAGTAAGGACCTGAAAGGACTAGGGCTGTGTGATACAGCCAAAATTTCATATCCTGATATAAGTAATCTTATATCCCGATATACATTTTCTGTAAATTCTATAGTTTTGATATAATTACCACATTAAAAGGATCATCTCTTTTTTTTTACATTTTAAATGACATACTGGAAAAAATTCAATTGTACAGATTCATCTATCATTAATTTGGTTACCCAGCCACAGCAGGTGCACACGCCAGTGTACTCTCTGTGCTGGTCCCAAGCCCAGATAAATGGGCAGGGTTGTATCAGGAAGGGCATCCAGCATAAAAACATCCTTGCCAAATCGACATGCGGAATCATCATATGAGATGGCGATAGGCTGTGGCGACCCCGAAAGCGAGAAGCTGAAAGACCAAGAAAAAAAAAAAAAATCTATCAGTAATTTTATGCAACTTTTTCCCTCATAATTTTGCAATGTTTTTATAAAATTGTATTTTTAATGTGCATTTCAGACATGATTCTCATAAATTTGAGGTTTTCTTATAAATCATATCATATGAATAAAAAGTAAACATTAATAAGTTAAATATTTCTTGAGCCAGAGAAGAATAGCAATAACTTAAAAAAAGTCAATCTGAAAAAAAGTTAGTCTGAAAATGAGAAAATAACCCATCACTGCCATCTACTGATATAAATTAGCTGTTAGCTTACTTTGGTGCAATTATCTTTATTAAGCATCATGCCTGCAAAAATTTCAATAGCTAAAAAAGTAATTGAAACAAATACAGTAAATACAAAAAAAAAAAAAAACTGTAGATCTACAGCCTGAAGACTGCCATTCTGGCCTGGTTTAAACCTGTGAAGCTTTCTTCCAATATAACTTTTTTCGGACAAAACTAAGAAACTCAGTAGTAACTTAAAACACCAAAACAATGATCTGATACACTAATAATGTTTCCTACTAGCAACAACTTAACATCGTCATAGCATTTGCCGTTTTAGAATGATGAGAGTGAGATGGTGTTAACGTGACTTACCTCCAATTAAAACAGAGTTAGCAGACTATACTCTCTGATGCAGCACAGTGGAAGACAATCACACATCCCTGTCAAACAGAAGCAGCGGCTAATTGACCAAACCATTAGTTTGGAGTTAGCTGCTGTTCTAACCGCCTGAGTGAAGCCTAGCAACCCATCAACACCTGTTGTGCTGCACACATGAGGGGCAGAAGTGGGTCACTGACAAGTAGTGTGTGGGGAGCTTTGCTTAAGAAACAGGGGGTATGTATATTTTGCAAAATCCCAATATAAATGATAGAGTTTTATGTGAAACGATAGATGTTTTTATCCCACCATTCGATATACATTGTCATATAGCACAGCCCTAGTAAGGACCTACACTTGTAGTGCTTTGCTAATAATAACCCTCTATTCTAAGGGCCTATTGGAGACAGATACCTTAGGACAATTTAGAATTAATCTAACCTTAAGTGCGATTACAGATGTGCCCAGAGCTGTAGAAAACACCTTGGAGGGTGAGTAGCATGTTTACTAATTACTGATCTGTGCTCACAACACAAACGTCTGTTAACAAGATGTGGGTGCCGTCATGTAAAGTTGTTTAGTTTGCTTGAAAATGAACAATTGTGAAACCAGACCGAACCGGATCACATTTAGACAATGGAACAAAAATATGAACCTTGGTCCGGACCTTGGTGCAGACTTTCAAGTGTGAAAATGCCCTTAGAGAACTGAAGGCAGGGCTTGTTGGTTTGTCATACAATACAGGAAGTACAATCTGTTTATTTAAGAGTTTAATTGATTAAAGGTAGTGTGTATTTTTTTGTGAAGTAAGCATTTGATTGCATAACTCAAAACAGAAAGAAAACAAGATAATAACCTTGTCAGACATCAGTAGAATAATCAGAAAAACATATTTCAGTAGCTAACTGCAGGGATATTAGTGTTGTTATCAAAGATATGACTACGCATTTGTATAATCACTCTCATTTAGAGCAATTTTTGTTTGATATAAATGGGTTGCATGCAAATAAATGATGAGTGACAGCAGTCATGAAATCGCTGATTATACACTATGGTTATGTATTATGTAATAATGTAATAATTAAACATGTGCTGATGTCGCTAATGGAAGTTAGCCAGCTGAGCTGTGACCTGGTTAAATCCGGCTAGTCTGGTGTGCTAGATCATTCAGAAGAAGATTAAAAAAAGATTTGTTAAACATTAATAGCCCTTGGACAATTGGTGTAATAAGTTTAAAGTCATCCAATAACCAGAGGGTTGGCGTTTCGAATCCCGCTCTCCCCAGATATCCTGCCATTGCGTCCCTGGGCAAGACACTTTACCCACCTTGCTTCCAGTATCCATGACACTGGATATGGATGTGTATAAATGTTCAGCAGTGGTCAGAGAGGCCGTTGGCGCAGACTGGCAGCCATGTTTCTGTCAATCTGCCCCAGGGCAGCTGTGGCTACAGAGGTAGCTTACCACTGTGTCTGTCTGGAGTGAATGAATAATGGACTCACTGTAAGCACTTTGAGATGTCACTTGACATGTAATGCACCATATAAATCTAATCCATTATTATTATTATTATTACAAGTTTAAAATACATTCCCTAAAATTGTAATTGTTTAATCAAACAAATAAAGAGTTGGCTGGCTGATAAGTGGCCCTTCGCACGCTTCATAATGCTTAATTTTGTAAAACAAACTGTGAGTTGTGATAGATCTATGTCTGTTTTCACATATTCCCAGACTGCACATGGATTTGAATAATTTTATAGCTGACATTTTAGCTGTAATATATGTTATATGTTTTAAAACAAGCTCCGGTGATTGCCTGATTCCTACAACACCTTTATTTAAAACTTGAAATAAGTGAAAGCCATTGAGGTCACCTCAGTAAAGCCATGATTAATTTGAGCAAAAACACCTCTTAGTGATTCAGCAGTATGCACTGAGTCTGGTCTGATCTATACCTGGATGCCCTCGGTGCCAGGCTGCTGCAATAGTTTGACAGTGCGTGTGTGTGTTGTCTTCTGACCACGGCCGTCGTGCCAGGTCAGGTTGCTGCCTCCGGCTCGACGCGGCAGCTGGTAGCTCAGCTCCTCAGCAGACACCGTGTGTTCCAGGGAGGCACGGCAAAAACTGAAGCTGGACGCCGCTAAGGGGAGAGGAAAGAAGGAGATGTAGAGAAAAAGAGAAAAAGAAAACAAGAAATGGGGAAAATGAACAATGGCGTCATTCTGTATTGTGTTTGTAAAGTCTGAGCTGAGCAACAGGAGCATGCACAAAATGGAAAGAAAAACAGCACAATACATGATTGATAATCCTACCCCAGAACACATGCTTGGTGATCTGACTCCAGTATGGCTACAAACAGATGGCTGTTTTGGTGATGGTGGCAGGCAGAAGCATAATCCAGTGTGATTTCCAATTAGGCTAAGAGTATATACACAGAGGCAGAGCACAGTTTTTGGAATTACATCTTTCTTGCAAGATTTGTCCTGAATTCTTTAAACTCTACATCATGAATATACGTATATATAAAATATATTGTTTTGAATTTTTGTTTTTGACATAGGATTCTCAGAGAAAGAGAAAAGCTGTCATTTCTGGGTCAGAATACAGATCTCTGAGGGCCAAAGAGCTTCTTTAACATATCAAGCGGAATGAGCCATTGTACTGTGGTTGGTATGTAGCACTAGATTTATTTTATAGCAGGACATGAATTTATTAACTTTACCTTTGCGCTATTATAAAGTAGTGTAATAAGAGTAATAAAAGAGGACATGAGTTGAGGGGTGTATGTTAAATGGGTCTAACTTGTTCTTTTGAATTCTGTAAACTATTCAGACATTGTGGAAAACACAACCTCTAACATCTTCAGTAAACAGAAAACTATTGTGGTGAGACTATTTTCCAGTAGAAAACGGATGATATGACATGAAGAAACACAATGAAGGCTTATATCTGCCATCATTCGTCACCTTTTCCTAACCTCGTCTCTAGTCATTTCCCAAAACTTAACCAAATTATTTTTTAATGGCTACCCCTACTGGTTTTTCTAACTTTAACCACCTAAAAATATGTATTTAATGCTTACAAGAAGCTAATTGTCAAACCGTTAGTGAACAAACCAGAAGGTCAAAGTAAACCCAATTTATATTTACAGCCGATAAAACATTACAGAGGGCAATCTGGACTGATGCTCTGCTGTAACATTACGCTCTTCCGGCACCACGAGGTACCGACGTCATCACATCGGGAAGCGTTTCTCAAACATGTCTACCTCCATACAGCCACACTGCAGCTCAGTGCTCCCTCAAGTAACGCTGCGTGTGGCTGGCGTTTGTGCTACTTTCTGTGGTTAAGCGCTGTTTGAGTATATCAAACACATTCTACAGCACAGAAGAATTACTGCACATCAGGAGAATATGCCAAGTTCACACAACGGCACCGGCATCTCTGTGTATTGCTACACCCAGCAGTCAGCTCCGGAGATGAAAGCGCTTTTGCAAACAGATGCGGGACAGCTACAGTCTATGATCTGGCTACTTGGCTGAGCTAAAGAGGACTCCAAACGGACCACCACCATGTACCCTTTTTGTTACAAATTCCTGATCCCTTGGAAACAAGATCGACAAACTAAAACTGGATATATCAACCTGACCAATGATATGAGACAGCTCTGTGGTCATCACTGAAAGCTGGCTACACCCCAGAGCCATCGATGCTGCAGGAGACAGCGGGCCGTTAACTTCACCAAAGTGATAGGATAGTATACTCTGGGACTCAAAGAGGGGAAGGAAACATATTTATTTAACTTTAAACACCAAAGTTAAAGTAGAACAGCTAGCAGACAAGTGTCTTTTCTTGCCCTTCACCTCAAAGAGCGAGGTGGAGCAGCTGGGAGCCAAGAGTGCTGTATGCTAGTCACCTCGGGATATTCCAGCAAGGATAGTCGGGAGTTGAGGGTGGCCTGCCACTGAAGGAGATCTGAGATGAGGTGCTCAATGGAGGCTAACTCATTTCTTATCTCAGCAACAAGCACTGAGGTAACCATACGATTATTCCATTTTACAATAATATTCAGCAGTCTGTCTGACAGTTTATCTCTTTCTCTCCCCACAACTTTGAGCAAAAAAAAAAAGACCCTTGCTCCACAATGAAACAAGATTGTTAAAAGCAGCCAATGTTTAAAATATTCATGATAAAAAGTTTCCAAAGTAGCATAAAATATCAATAAAATAGGCCAGTAAAATCTGAGCTTCTATGCTGGTGGTGGAAGTTGTGTTATTTTCTTTGGAGAATGTGTCTTTAAATACCAGTTATTCATCACTGTAAGACAAAGAGATGTAACGACAGTAGGTGCAAAAAATATGTGCTCATATCCGTGTCGACAAAACGATTTTAAAAATATTGGCATATTAGTTATCTGTAAAAATTCTACTATTGTGCTTCCCTAGTTAAACTACATTTGGTAGAGCGGATATTGGTCTGTTTTAAATCTCTGACTGCAGTGTTGCTGTGCATTTAAAGGTGCCCTTTCTTGAACATGAATACAAAAAATTATAGACAGAAACAGACTTCCTGATGAAGTTAAAGTAGAACAAGCCATATTAAATGCTGGATTTATTACTTTTTGATATGAAAAGGTCTCGTCACAGCAGAACAATGTCTCTCAAGCTGAGGATGATGGAAAAAAGTCCCATTTCATCTTCCATGAATAACTCCTTAATCTCTTTCCCTCCCTCTCTCCTTCATGGGACTGAAATCAAAATTGGACTGAAGTGGATTTGAAAACAGAGTACCTGTCTTTAGTGTGCATGTGGTTTGTCTACTGCTAGTCTTTATTGTATTGCTTTTTCTTCAACGGGAACTTTTGGTTCTATGGTTATCTTCATACATCATACTGTATATTTACTAGCAGGTGAGAAGATACAAGATGCATTTTGTTCAAAAAATATAAAAAAAACCAAACAAAACAACAAATAATTTAATTCAATTAATTTTACGTTGGACCAATAAAGGCTGTAAATTGGACAGTGTGCTCCAGTCTCTCTTTAATCAATTGATTTTATTTCTGTACACATACAGGCGCATCTCATTAAATGATAATGTCATTGAAAAGTTGATTTATTTCAGTAATTCAGTTTGAAAAATGAAACTCATATTATATAGCTTTATTACACACAGAGTGATATATTTCACTTATTTCTTTTGATTTGGATGGTTATGGCTTACAGCTCATGAAAATCCCAAATTCAGTTTCTCAAAAAATTAGTATATTACATAAAATCAATTAAAAAAGTGGATTTTTAACAGAAATGTTAGTCGGCTGAAAAGTATGTCCATGAACGCACTCCATACTTCGTCAGGGCTCCTTTTCCATGAATTACTGCATCAGTGCAGCGTGGCATGGAGGTGATGAGCCTGTGACACTGCTGAGGTGTTATGGAGGCCCAGGTTGCTTTGATAGTGACCTTCAGCTCGTCTGCATTTTTGGGTTTGGTGTCTCTCATCTTCCTCTTGACAATACCACTATAGATTCTCTATGGGGTTTAGATAGGCGAATATGCTGACCAATAAGGCACAGTGATACCATGGTCATTAAACCAGGTTTTGGTACTTTTGGCAGTGTGGGAAGGTGCCAAGTCCTGCTGGGAAATGAAATCAGCATCTCCATAAAGCTTGTCAGCAGAGTGAAGCATGAAGTGCTCTAAAATTTCCTGGTAGACGGCTGCACTGACTTTGGACTTGATAAAACACAGTGGACCAACACCAGCAGATGACATGACTCCTTAAATCATCAGTGACTGTGAAAACTTCACACTGGACCTCAAGCAAATTGGATTCTGTGCCTCTCCACTCTGGGACCTTGATTTCCAAATGAAATGCAAAATTTATTCTTATCTGAAAAGAGGACTTTGGACCACTGAGCAATAGTCCAGTCTGTTTTCTCCTTAGCCCAGGTAAGACGCTTCTGATGCTGTCTCTGGTTCAGGAGTGGCTTAACACAAGGAATGCAACAGTTGTAGCCCATGTCCTGGATATGTCTGTGTGTAGTGGCTCCTGAAGCACTGACTCCAGCCATAGTCCACTCCTTGTGAATCTCCCACAAATTCTTTAATGGGCTTTGCTTTACAGTCCTCTCAAAGCTGTGGTTATCCCTGTTGCTTGTGCACCTTTTTCTGCCACACTTTTTCCTTCCACTTAACTTTCCATTAATATGCTTAGATACAGCACCCTGTGAACAGGCAGCTTCTTAAGCAATGACCTTTTGTGGCTTACCCTCCTTGTGGAGGGTGTCAATGATGGTCTTCTGGACAATTGTCAAATCAGCAGTCTTCCCCATGATTGTGTGGACTACTGAACCAGACTGAGAGACCACTGAAAGGCTCAGGAAACCTTTGCAGGTGTTTGGAGTTACTTAGCTGATTAGAATGTGACACCTTGAGTCTACAATATTGAACATTTTCACAGTATTCTGATTTTTTTGAGAAACTGAACTTGGTGTGTTCATTAGCTGCAAGGCTGTCAGGGCGTGGGTTGAGTCTCATGTTGTCAGTTTCAGTCACTGTTTGTATTTCTGTAAAGCATAGACTCAATCCATATCCTTGCTTTGCGTTTATGTTGTTTCTTCTGTATTTATTATTGTTTGTTGGTTCCATGATTCTGCTCTCAGTTCTGTTTAGTATTATTTATGATCTGGATTCAGTTCTGTCATTGTTTGTCATGGTCATGTCTCCCCTGATCCCCTGTGTATGTTTTGTCTCCCTCTGTGTGTGTGTTAGCCCCGTCCCCTCCTGTCAGCTGTCTGTGATTACTGATTTCTCCATCTGTCCCGTGTTCTGTTAATGAGTGTCGGCATTATTTAAAGGACGCAGACCCTCTGTTGGGTGGTGTGTCATTAGTCATTATTTGGCGTTTCACACACGCTTCTGCCTGTTAAAGTCCCGTCTTGCCTAGCCAGTGAGTTTTCCTGACAAGTCTGAGTCTAGCCTTTTGTGTTTCAGCTTCCGAGCTGCATTTTTGTGGTTTTGTTTAATAAAATGTTTGAGGCTCGTTACGCATCTGGGTCCTGCTTTCTGCCCCAAGGGGCGAACGTTGACAAAGGCATAGCCATCAAAATCAAAAGAAATAAACACTTGAAATATATAACTCCATGTGTAATGAATCTATACATCAGCTTCATTTTTTGAATTGAATTACTTAAGTAAATCAACTTTTCAATGACATTCTTATTTATTGAGATGCACCTGTCCATTAAAAAATGCATAGTAAATCAAATCAAAGGGTGCTAGTTTAAAACTATTTTACTTTTGCAACAATAGGAAATAAAACCTTCATTCCTGTTTAAAGCTGCACAACTGCTGTAAGACAGCCAAGGTTTGTGGGAAACACCAGGTTTGAGCTAATTGAAGGGTTTAGAAAAGTTTCTCAACCTGAAAATTTGTCCAAGTGAGCAGGGGTAAATGCAGAGTTCACACAGTTATGATGGCGGACTAAAATAGAAGATGGAAAAATGTCAGAAATCACTGAAGTGTAACCTTTTCTACATTTTTTTCTGTTCATACAGCAATTGCGCTACTGCCGTGTGCTTTACCCCTGCTTTTCTCATCACTACATGGGCCATTTTTGTGTCTTCTTATGGAGTATCTCTCTTGTTTTCTACCCTTTCCATCTTCCCTCGCTTTACAACTTTTGCTGTCTCTTTCTGCTTGTCAGGCCTTTGGGGCTGTCTTGAAGAAGCCAGACCCAACCCTGACGTAATTACTGCCAGTCAGACTGAAAGGGAGGAGACAGGAGGAAGGAACCGTGAGAAGCTAAGTGCTTCGAAACCCCGAAGACCTGCCAATCTCAGTGAAAGAAACAAGAGAGAACGCAAAGGCACAAACAAGACAGAAAAGGGAAACTGGGGGTGGGGTGTTAGGGGGTGGTCTTGCTTCAAATTAGCTCCTGACTTTTGCAAACTGATCAAACTGTATCAAGAGCTCAAGAAGGAGGCAAGTAGAAATGTTAATAGACCACGACACAGCTTCATTTCACAGGTTGTTGAAGGCAAAGCTTTCCATTTATCAGACATAAACTCTACCCCATAAGACATTACTTTTAAAATAAAGAAGTGCAGATCAAGGCTTCCCTCTTCGGCTGCTATCACTGCCAGACCTTGCCATCCCCAACAGTCGTAAACTGAAGACAAACTGCTCATTGACGAAACTTTAATGGATGTGATAACCTCCTGTGACAGAATATTGCAGATCAGCCAAAGGTTATTAAATATCTATGTATGCTTTCCAATTGATGCCTCTTTTGAAATGACACTGCAGAATTTGCTGCTGCTGCTGCTTATACATTTCAGATCCAGCTTTAAGGAAATGCAGATGCAGTATATTCTGGGATTTGCTAAAGCTTTTTCTGATCTTGGTGATTTCTGTCTCAACCATTCAGCAGGAGGGGATGTCTGTCACCTTTCCTTGTCTGTCCCAACATGTCTTTGATCATCTGGACGACCGCCAAATCTCTGCTGTCCTATTTGTCACTATCTGGTGTTGTATTATCTCTCGTTGCCCTTGCTGATGACTTCCATCACCTTCAGTAGAGGGAGGGGTGAGAACACAAGGACTGATTGAGGGCAGATTGCGGGAGGCAGAATGAACATGTGTACGTTCAAACTGGATTATGGAGAAATAATATAATCAGCGGTGGTGTGCAATTTTTAAAAGGCTGGGAATTTATTTCTGCAGCCTCACAGACCTGGAACACATCTAGAAAAAGGGAATGTGCAGAAGTGCCAAAATCAAGGGTAAAATGTCAGACAGGTGTTGGGAGTCTTTGGGTGTGCAGAGGACAGGTAGGTCAATATGAGTCAGCCCAGTGAAGTGTAACCTCATATCGCCTCCTTTCGACTGAGCTGCATATCTGCTGGGCAGAGAGGCTGCAAACTCTCAGAGGTATTCCCTTTAGAAAAGGTAATTAAGCCGTTAGGTATGGCACCCTGGAAGGTCGTTCCAAGCCAAATCCCTCAGAAGATTAGCATGGCATCACCGAACATTACTCATTTGACTCCAAAAGAGAGTACCTAAATTAGTCCATGTGGACTATTTTGCTGTGTAGGCCTTTTGTCAAAGTTTGATTTTCACATAACCTTGGCATCCACTTCAGGGTGTATGTGAATGTGTGTTTGCCTCTGCCTCTTGCAAGCACTCTGGTTAATCCACCTTATTTCAGGCATCACAGTAAGGGTGTCACGGTGAATTTCAGCAGCATGACACGTGCATCAACTCTTTCCCTACCAAGCGCCTCTTATTCAACTGGCAGACAAAATTTCTATTTGGAGTCCAACTTTTATATAAAAGAAGACAGAAAAAAAATCACAGCTACAGTCATTTCACTGTAATCTTCAAGGGGGTGAAACTTCATCAGGCAGTGATTTCATGCCTGTATAACGCATTAAACGTGGGGTCCTAAATATAGCAATGCACAGGCGAATACTGCCAACTTCACCAGTGATCCCCATTTGCTGGTCCTATAGCATGTTGGAGGTAAAGCTAGTTACATCTTTTCCAGCCCAACAGACCCAGTTTTAACCCCAGGAATGAGGCATGAAATTACTCCATCTGAACAAGCAGGAGATAAAAATGAGCAAAGAATCTGGTTGCAGCTTTTAAAATACGTATACAATCCAAGACCCTAGGGTTTTTTTTTCCCATGATGCACCACACTCCATTATCCACTCTGACATGAAACATTTTCTAGGATGTGAAGTTAACCTTTCACAAAAAAATCACTGTCATAAAAGAAGGCAAAATAGAAACAGTATTAATCACTGGGCATCCACAACACAGGCTCCAACTTCCATCAGGGTGCAGAGGGAAACATTGACTACATCTATCTGATCGATGGTGTGTGTTAGAGAATGCCAGCTTATAAAATAAAGAGAATCACAATTTCTGAATGCAGAGTTAAATATTCACGTCGGTATAATTCCTGTCTGCATGTGTTTGGGCCAGTGGAACTGAAGCTGTGTGTGCAACCATGTGGATGGAACCCAAATTCTCGATTCAAACTGCAGGGCAAGTAGTGTACAGGTAGTTGTCTCTTTTTGCATATTTATGCTTGTGAGACCTAGAACAGCTCTCAGGGCACAATACAGAGAATAACCAAAGGTGGTATCAGAAATGCTACGCCAAACTCTGTAGACACTGCTGTGAAAGGAGGAAAAAAACTGAAAAGGTCCAGCACTGAGGTCATAGTGACGTTTATTCTGACTCTGTCCATCACTGCACCTGCACAGAGAGAGACAGAACTATTGATTATCCATCACTGTGCCAGAGAACATATAATTATAGACTGCTTTAGATAACACACACATACGCACGCACACACCTCCTAACTCCTCCACTCGAGGCCACTGGCTGTCATATCCACTCTCATCCAAAGGAACTCTCTGCATGTTCTCACACGAGAAGAGGAAAAGGAGGAATGACACAGCAAAGGAGACGGGATACAAGAGCCTGACACGGTCGTGCCCTCTTAAGGATGGAAGAATGAAGCCCAGGGTTAATGAAAAAGGAGAAAAATGGGGAAATGAGCGATATGACACATCACACAAAACAATGAATAGATGTAAAATGAAGTGTTGATTTAGAGCTTTAATATTCTTAATTACTGAAGAGATAAATTTGCAGTGATTATCTGTTGTTTTCTCCCTTTCACAGCCAAGCCCCAGTACGATGACACGGGAGGACTGATTAGATCTCACTGACAATCAAACCAAGGGCTAGATGAGGCAGGCCAATGAGTGAGATATCAGCTCAAATAATATACTGAGAAGCACTGAAAACACAACATACAAAGAAACCATAATCCTGTATATCCTTATAATGGATAGATAAATATGTATCTATCCATTTATCTATATATCCATAAATGGATGGATAGATAAATATGAAGTAATTTGATCATCATAAAACTTAAACTCATAACAAAGCCTGGAAATTTCTGTAAATGCCAAACTTTTTGGTCATGGCTTTACAGTAATGTTGGAATGCTGGAATTGTAAATTATAATTTTAATCATGAAAATCTAAAACCATGTGACATTTTTTGTGACATTTATTTCTTGCTAAGTGATACATTTTCTATAAATATATCATTATAAATTATCTCTTATAATGTTATTTAAAATGTCAGTTAAGATAAAAGCATTAGAAAGGTACGCTTTTATAGAATGGTTATCTGTTTTCTCATGCTTGAACCAGAATAAAAGATCGATGATGACTGTTATGTTTCTGATGACATAAAATGTGCTGTTCTTTAAAACTTCTGTGGACTTTTATGCAGGATTCTGTTAAGCTACCCATGGACTAAAATGATAATAAATGCTACAAATCTGAAATAATTTAGAGGTGAAATTTATATATGATAATACACACATACAAAGTAAAAATTACTTAATTATTTCATAGCTAAACCCTAGAAATGTAACACTGAAAATAAATATTACGGTTTTGGAGTAACACACTAAGAAGAACTGAGTAAAATTTGCTACCATTGCATAAGTATTTTGTTTTACCTGAAAAATAAAGTTCTTAGTAAGCTTTACTAGAATACATTTATAAAATATACTTTTAGTCGTATGTAAACTTTTACTTCGGAATAACATCAGTAAAATTTATTAGATTTTTTTGAGTGAAAATACTTAAGTTATTTTTTTAAAAATCAATTCAATTTTTTTTTCAGTGTACATATATTGTGAACAAATCTTGTTAACAAAATCCCTCTAAGGCAAAGCTGTCAATGTACCATTCAATCTGTGTTCCTACCCTCACCTCCTGGTGAGTGAGTAATGGCTGAAAGAATGAGATTGCTGATACAAGCGGCTGAAATGAGCTTTCTCCGTAGGCTTGCTAGACTCACCCTTGGGGATAGGGTGAGGAGTTCAGTCATTGGGGAGCTGCTCAGAGTAGAACCGCTGCTCCTCTACATCAAAAGGAGCCAGTTGAGGTGGTTCGGGCATCTGATCAGGATGCCTCCTGAACGCCTACCACTTCGGGCATGTCCCACTGGGAGAAGACCCTGGGGCAGACCCTGGACACGCTGGAGAGACTACATCTCCCAGCTGGCCTGGGACACCTTGGTATCCTCTCTGAAGAGCTGCAGCAGGTGACTGGCAAGAGGGAAGACTGGGCCTCTCTGCTTGAATTGCTGCCTCCGCAATCCAGCCCTCCGGAAAAACGGTAGAAGATGGATGGATGGAAATCTTGTTCCATGAGACCCTTTTTTGAAATTTGAGCTCCTGGGCCTTAAGTGATCTCTGCATTGCCGTGCCATGTTCTAAAATCTCCACACCGGCATACACTCTGCTCGTTAGTGTGCTGTATTTAAGATCTCAGTTCGCCATTGTGTATTGTCGGGTGATTGAGGTGAATTTCGGAGTAGCCTTCATCTGTCTATTTCCCCTTCGTCCTCTCCAGCCTATGGATTTCACGGATTAACTCGGACAGCTCCAGCTTCATGAGTACAAACTGTTTCGCCCCTGCTGTCTATTTTTCCAGATGGCTCTTTTCCGGGCTCCTCCTCCGTTCCTCCGTTGCAGTTCTGTCTGCCTTGGAACATTTTTTCCCCATGTTTGACTCACCTGTCTTATTGAGCGTCCTAGAGACTTCCCTGTACTCCTTTGGCTCACTATGTTTGGACAGTTATATTTTGTTCTGCACAATAAATCACGCACAACATATTTCTGTGAGTGGGTTTCATTCCTTCTGCCTTAAACAGGCAGAATACATATGACACACTGAATAAATAAGGATAAGGCTTGGAGGTGGGTGATAGATCTTGATCAAACCAGAAAACAGATAAATGTGTCTTTAAGAATGAAAACTAGTGACACTATTAAAATAGAGGGCATTCAGAGAGAGCATGTCTCCACCAAGCCCCTCCCCTTTGTCTGTCCGTCCCTCCATCTCTCAGTACCTCCATCCATCCATATACAGCCGTGGGCAAAATTGTTGGTACCCCTCTGTTAATGAAAGAAAAACCCACAATGGTCACAGAAATAACTTGAATCTGACAAAATTGGTAATAAATAAAAAAATTTATGAAAATTAACCAATGAAAATCAGACAATGCTTTTGAATTATGGTTCAACAGAATTACTTTAAAAAACAAACCCATGAAACAGCCCTGCACAAAAACGATGGTACCCCTAGAAAAGATTGAAAATAATGTGACCATAGGGACATGTTCAACCAAGATGTGTCCTCTAATTAACGTCACAGGTGGCTACAAATTTGTAATTAGTCAGTCGGCCTATTTAAAGGGTGACAAGTAGTCACTGTGCTGTTTGATGACATGGTGTGTACCACACTAACATGGACCAGAGGAAGCAAAGGAGAGAGTTGTCTCAGGAGATTAGAAAGAAAATTATAGACAAGCATGTTAAAGGTAAAGGCTATAAGACCATCTCCAAGCAGCTTGATTTTCCTGTGACTACAGTTGCACATATTATTCAGAAATTTAAGATCCACGGGACTGTAACCAACCTCCCTGGACGTGGCCGCAGGAGGAGACGGATAATACGAATGGTAACAAAAGAACCCAGAACAACCTCTAAACACATTCATGGTGAACTCCAAGGTCAAGGTACATCAGTGTCAGATCGCACCATCCGTCGTTGTTTGAGCCAAAGTGGACTTCATGGGAGACGACCAAGGAGGACACCACTGTTGAAAACAAATCATAAAAAAGCCAGACTGGAATTTGCCAAACTGCATGTTGACAAGCCACAAAGCTTCTGGGAGAATGTCCTATGGACAGACGAGACAAAACTGCAACTTTTTGGCAAGGCACATCAGCTCCATGTTCACAGACGCAAAAATGAAGCATATCAAGAAAAGAACACTGTCCCTACTGTGAAACATGGAGGAGGTTCTGTTATGTTCTGGGGCTGCTTTGCTGCATCTGCTTTTCACTTCCGCCCTCCCAAGAGAGCAGACGCCTTTTCCTTCTCTCTTGCTCTGACTTTTTTTTCCTTCCCTCCCAACTACTGGATCCCAGCTTGCTGTTGTCTGTCTGCGTCTAACTGCGACCGTCGAAAGAAAGAAATTATGGAGTTAATAAGCTGGGCTTTGAACACAATTGACACTACTTTTTCAACAAGGAAAAGTGCTCCGGGGGAAGCTGTCTGCCCCGCAGGAACGGCTCCAGCGGGCTATTTACGTGACACAAGTAATTGGAAGATCTTGTGTCTCACTAATCTCTCTATCGAAGATATTGAAGATTTGTATGTCTTCGTGATAATGGTGATCGGGATCTTTCTGATTGGAACTGGGATTGTCCTGGTGTACCGCAAATTGCTGAAGATGGATACAACCTATCAAAATGCTGGCCAGGCGAGGTGCATCTGTCAAATTGGAAAATTGGAGAAGACCCTGATAGCGACAAATGGAGAACTGTCTCGGAAGGTGGATTACATCATGGTCTCGCTTAGGTCTTTCCACGATGGACTTAAAGCCCCGCAATGAAGGATTAAGTACTGAATCTACAGAAGAAATAAAAAGCCTTCTCTGTGATCAGTCCGATTTGGCTCAATTTCCCCATGAAAATTCCTCCTGGCTGTCTGCAGTCTGTGTTTTCAAAATCATCGAGCACAAGGCCTTGGACAGCCATCTGGAGAGCCTGCCCAGATAATCGCAAGGACGATTGGCGGCAGCCAGACAAAACATCTCCTGCCAAGTGCCCTTGTTGTTCTCTTATTATCATCAACATTGCTCCAACAGCGCACACACATTGATCCATGAACTGAATAAAGATACACACACTGCTCTCTTGTGTCTTGTGTCCGAATCCTGTCTTGCGTATGTGCATCGAGAGCTTTTTTTTCCCTTGTAATCATAATATTGATTGATTATGCAACCAGTATTCTGAATCAATGATTGTTTTGCTCCTTCCTACTGTTCCTCGTATTATTCTTATTCTTATGCTACCTGTACCCTCTATCCTGTTGGCAGGCGCGTCCCCGATGCAGCCGTGTCACTGGAAATGCAGGTTCATTTTCTGTGTCAAGTCAAATTCTCTCGTATGTTATCAGTGATCTGTTAATGTACTTGGCAATAAATCTTTTCTGATTCTGATTCTGATCTGGCACAGGGTGTCTTGAATCTGTGCAGGGTACAATGAAATCTCAAGACTATCAAGGTATTCTAGAGAGAAATGTGCTGCCCAGTGTCAGACAGCTTGGTCTCAGTCGCAGGTCATGGCTCTTGCAACAGGATAATGACCCAAAACACACAGCTAAAAACACCCAAGAATGGCTAAGAGCGAAACATTGGACTATTCTAAAGTGGCCTTCTATGAGCCCTGATCTAAATCCTATTGAACATCTGTGGAAGGAGCTGAAACATGCCGTCTGGAGAAGGCACCCTTCAAACCTGAGACAACTGGAGAAGTTTGCTCATAAGGAGTGGGCCAAAATACCTGCTGAGAGGTGCAGAAGTCTCACTGACAGTTACAGAAATCGTTTGATTGCAGTGATTGCCTCAAAAGGTTGTGCAACAAAATATTAAGTTAAGGGTACCATCATCTTTGTCCGGGCCTGTTTCATGAGTTTGTTTTTTAAAATAATTCTGTTGAACCACAATTCAAAAGCATTGTCTGATTTTCATTGGTTAATTTTCATAGAATTTTTATTTATTACCACTTTTGTCAGATTCAAGTTATTTCTGTGACCATTGTGGGTTTTTCTTTCATTAACAGAGGGGTACCAACAATTTTGTCCACGTGTGTACATTGTGAGATAGGGCCTTGGTGGACGTATGCACTCATGCGTCACCTCCAAAATCTAATGGGTTCATCTGTAGCCCCAGGGCCACCTCTAGTGAAAATGTCGCCAAAATAGTAGTTTTTGCGCAATCCTGCTAACAAACAGGCAGACAAACAAACAAAAGTTGGAAAAACATTACCTTCCACCATTCCTTGGTGGAGGTAATAATGTTTTGGTTTGGTGAGCACTACAGAGATATCAGATCTTGATATTGAGATTATGAGTGTTGTTCATATGCACATTACAATATGCGGAGTCAAAGTAACTCTGAAAAGTGTCCACATGTACAGCGGGGCAAAAAAGTATTTAGTCAGCCACCAGTTGTGCGAGTTCTACCACTTAAAAGATGAGCGAGGTCTCCAATTTTCATCATAGGTATACCTCAACTATGAGAGACAAAATGAGGAAAAAAAAAACATCCAGAAAATCACATTGAAGGATTTTTAAAGAATTTATTTGCAAATTATGGTGGAAAATAAGTATTTGGTCACCTACAAACAAGCAAGATTTCTGGCTCTCACAGACCTGTAACTTCTTCTTTAAAAGGCTCCTCTGTCCTCCACTCGTTAACTGTATTAATGGCACCTGTTTGAACTCGTTATCAGTATAAAAGACACCTGTCCACAACCTCAAACAGTCAGACTCCAAACTCCACTATGGCCAAGACCAAAGAGCTGTCAAAGGACACCAGAAACAAAATTGTAGACCTCCACCAGGCTGGGAAGACTGAATCTGCAATAGGTAAGCAGCTTGGTGTGAAGAAATCAACTGTGGGAGCAATTATTAGAAAATGGAAGACATACAAGACCACTGATAATCTCCCTCGATCTGGGGCTCCACGCAAGATCTCACTCCATGGGGTCAAAATTATCACGAGAACGGTGAGCAAAAATCCCAGAACCAAATGGGGGGACCTAGTGAATGACCTGCAGAGAGCTGGGACCAAAGTAACAAAGGCTACCATCAGTAACACACTACGCCGTTAGGGACTCAAATCCTGCAGTGCCAGACGTGTCCCCCTGCTTAAGCCAGTACATGTCCAGGCCCATCTGAAGTTTGCTAGAGAGCATCTGGATGATCCAGAAGAGGATTGGGAGAATGTCATATGGTCAGATGAAACCAAAATACAACTTTTTGGTAAAAACTCAACTTGTCGTGTTTGGAGGAGAAAGAACACCATACCTACTGTGAAGGATGGGGGTGGAAGCATCATGCTTTGGGGCTGTTTTTCTGCAAAGGGACCAGGACGACTGATCCGTGTAAAGGAAAGAATGAATGGGGCCATGTATTGTGAGATTTTGAGTGAAAACTTCCTTCCATCAGCAAGGGCATTGAAGATGAAACGTGGCTGGATCTTTCAGCATGACAATGATCCCAAACACACCGCCCGGGCAACGAAGGAGTGGCTTTGTAAGAAGCATTTCAAGGTCCTGGAATGGCCTAGCCAGTCTCCAGATCTCAACCCCATAGAAAATCTTTGGAGGGAGTTGAAAGTCCGTGTTGCCCAGTGACAGCCCCAAAACATCACTGCTCTAGAGGAGATCTGCATGGAGGAATGGGCCAAAATACCAGCAACAGTGTGTGAAAACCTTGTGAAGACTTACAGAAAACGTTTGACCTCTGTCATTGCCAACAAAGGGTATATAACAAAGTATTGAGATGAACTTTTGTTATTGACCAAATACTTATTGTCCACCATAATTTGCAAATAAATTCTTTAAAAATCCTTCAGTGTGATTTTCTGGATTTTTTTTTTTTTCTCATTTTGTCTCTCATAGTTGAGGTATACCTATGATGAAAATTGGAGACCTCTCTCATCTTTTAAGTGGGCGAACTTGCGCAATTGGTGGCTGACTAAATACTTTTTTACCCCACTGTATATACACTTTTCTCTTTTTCTTTTGTTTTTGGATTTAACACTTAGAGTTACACAGCAACATTCTCAGTGTTAAATTATTGTGTCTGAATTATTTAAAATAATCAATCCTTCAATGTTCCAATCAAAACTATCAATTTTTAAATATGAATTTAAGCACACAATTTTTTTGATATTATAAGTCTGTAAATACTTTTAAATGTTTTATTCAGCACTGCAGTGCATGTGTACATGCAATAAAAATGTCAGTTTTTGATACATCAGTAAATAGAATCATTGCGGTATCAAACGATTTAGTACCTATTTTTATGGAAACTGTAATGAAAATGGAAATGATCACATAATTAATGCATTTCCAAAGATTATCGGTTTTATTTCAGCATGTCCCTGTTACATTTTACTAACAAGAACACATTGCATACACATTTCAATAGTTACCAACCATAACCTATGAGGTCATGTTTTCTCTAAAAAAGAAAGTAATGTATCAAATATAATTTAAAAAAATGACATTTTAATAATCTAACTGCAATGCAAAACTATTGGAATTATGAAAGAATTCTACCTAAAGAGGATGGTAACATGCATTTGGCACAGTTTTGAAAAAAGTTGTGAAAACAAATTCTTAAAATGATCAATTCCTGAATGTTCTTAAATGAACAAAAGAAATAAACGAGAGGACATCACTCAGTAAGAACATGGACAATATCTGCTAATCTGCTTTATCGCACGTTGTCCTTAGGTATGACTGTGAGAGTGAATGGTTGCCTGTCTCTCTGTGTTGGCCCTGCGATGGACTGGCGATCTGTCCAGGGTGTGCCCTGCCTCTCGGCCAAAGATGCTGGGATAGGCTCCAGCCCCCCCACGACCCAAAAAGGATTAAGCGGAAGAAGATGGATGGACTCAACCTAAGTCTTCAACAATACAGAGTACTTTTTGGTAACACTTTACAAATACGTCCCGTTATAAAGAATTTACAAATGCTTAATAAGTCAGTTATTAGGTTATAAATGCATTACAACCAGTGTTGGGCAAGTTACTAAAAAATAGTAACTAATTACAGTTACTAGTTACTTCTTTTCAAAAGTAATTGAGTTACTTTGCCAATTACTGCATGATTAAAGTAATTAGTTACTTGGAAAAGTAACTTTCACGTTACTTTTAAATGCATATTTAAATCAACTTGCACACATAGCAAGATAATTAATGGATTACATTACAGGCTTATTAATGTCAGGCTGAAAACAGACTGTTTCAGACAGAGCTTTTAGAACACGCTCAGTCTGCTTTATCCTGCCTTGAAAGCTCTTACTGTGGGAAAAATCTGAAGATAAACAATCAGAATCAGAATCAGAATCAGAATCAGATTTATTGCCATTGTTCATGTGATACACAAACTAGGAATTTGAAGATATTGCTGGTAATTTCCTCATTTTGGAGTGAGAAATAGAGTTTGTGGAGTGAGAGAGGGAAAAAGAGTGAGACTCACTCCAAAAGAGTGAGAGTTGGCAACACTGCATAAAGATGTCCATGGTTATCTTACCTTTATGATATGGATTTAATCCGATGTGCAGTGAGCCAAAGAAAATGTCCATTACCCACAGTCCAAATGTCTGCTGTGACAAGAGACATGATCCAGTCCCTCAAATTCCTTTTGGAGATCAAAATCCATTTTTGAATAATCTTTATCCAGGTAGCAAGTAAATGTATTTTAATTTCTGTGGATCACAGTCCAGAGTCTGGGACACAAACTGTCTAGATGCATACCTGTGCTTGAAATCCAGCCGTGGGTGTTGAGACAAGAGTATTTCCACTTTACATCCAGCCGTGGCTGTTCAGATAGTGTAGATCCACTAACACGGTGTTGTTAGCATAGCAGAGCACTAGTTTTGTTGGAGCTTTGTTGCTATTCTCAGGTGCTTCTGAAAAGTGCAGCAGGTCTCAACTGGCACTTTAGCACAAAAGAAAAATAACTCTCTATTTCCACAAAAACAAAATAGCTTCATCTTTTCCTTCGCTCAGTAGTGAAGACTCAGGCTCTTTGCAACAGGTCACATCGATTGACGGCTGCGTCAGCTACATAGGGTCAGTTTGTATATTCATTTATTTGCACTAAAAATTATCCATATTAATAAAACGAGTAACGAGTAACACATCTGATCAAATTTCAGTAACTGTACCGCATTACTGAATTTTTTAACAGTAATTTTGTTACACAGCACGTTACTCCAAACGTAGTAGCATTACAAACGCGTTACTCCCAACACTGATTATAACACACAAATAAGCAACAGTAAATGCGTTATAAGACATATTTCACAAAATCAACTATTCCAATTGGGAGCCTTACTGTAAAGTGCATTATAAACTGCAGAGCTTGAGCTCACCAAATAGTAAGAATACATTTATGCGTTGAAGTCTTATAACTCATTTATAATTGCTTATTTGGAATTTATAAACCATTTCTAACCTAATTAATAACTGACATAAACCATTTGCAAGTCCTTTATAATGGGACGTATTATAAAGTGTCACCTCCTTTTTTATCCACAGACACAAAACATCTCATTTTTCAAACTTTTTTGCAAGAATTTGTGCATGTATTCCACTCACACTCTCAGTATATGGGTATATGTTATTTACTTTGGCAAACTTTAGATGGCAGCTACAGCCATAATGAATCCAAAGATAATCACCATGGGGACCTAGAAAAAAACAGTATCAGTGATTTTCTAATCAGGTCTCTGGCGGAGAAGATCTGGCAGGGTGCACATCTGTGTGTTTGGATGTTGCTTGATTATGAATATTGAGTTATTATTCAACAAGTCAGTTGAGTAACTGGTGAGGTAATCACATAATCACTCTGTCCATGCCAAACTTCTCAATGAATTAAGGGGAGAGCACATGAAATCAATTACATTTCTTGGAAAACCTTGCATATTTAGAATTTACTGCAGTAAAACTATGAGAATCAGTCCATATGCGATTGTGTGTATTTACCAGTGGAAAAAGGTGGATAATCTTTTAGCCTTTAAACTGAGTACAGCTTTGATTTTGTCAAGCAGATATATAGATCTGTAGCCTTCTAGAAAGAATACAGTATGACGGTGGAAATAAAATGATAAACTTCCCAGCTTCGATATGATTGGCTTTTTAAACATTCAGTGCTTGTTTACAGCTGTTCCTCTGAGTGCCAGAATATTCTGTCTGAGTGGTTTATCAGACATTTGGGAACAATATATTAAAGATTTCAAATACTAAATGTCCATCTTCACTTAGCACCATGTCCTTGATGCAGGCAGCAGCAAACAAGAAATTCAAATGGTCACCACAAAAACAATGGCAGCATTCATTTCATATCAAAATATTATCTTTTGATTTAAAGGGCAATTTAAGCCAATCATTGGATTCGAGAACTAGGAGCCAGATGGTCTGCTAATGAACTCTAAAATGGTTTCAAGCAATGAGATTAATAGCATTTACTGTTTTTTTCCTGAACTGAAATAAAAAAGGCAATTTACATGAGCAAAATGAGGCTTACCATTTGTGGTTCACACGTACCTTCACTGATGGCCTGAAGGGCCACACGGCAAGGATCCACTAAAGTCTGCCTTTTGATCATTGAGAAATCAGTCCCTTACATGCTCACATTACAGCTCCTTAACTACACTCAAAGAAGTGGTCTCTATCTGCAAAACTGGACCTTTCCAGACTGATCCAAGGAGTAAAAGTTAGTCATCTCACATGCATGTACTAGTTTAGAATGATGAGAAAAAGATATGCTTATTTGTGATTGTCATATGCGCTCTGCAAATCGATGTAGTGGACTCACACTGGCAGAGAACTGGCAGTGAATTCAATACTTTATTGAGTTTTCTTATGACTGTCATAGAAGCAGCCTACTTTGCCTACAGTATATGTGTCATGAACCTCAACTCAGCTCAGTGGAGCGATGTGTTGATGGAATCAATTGATTTTTTATTTTTTTTGGGGGGGGGGGGCGGATTGAGATTTTGTGACCAAAAGATTGAAATCTAAAGAATACATTGAAGAAACTTGGATGGACCAATGTGTATTTAACCTTCTTCCTTTCAGAGCAGTAGTAACTGTACAACTGTTACTGTAACTATTAGGGGTGTAATAGTACGCCTAAGATCACGGTTTGGTACGTACCTTGGTTTTACGGTCACAGTTCGGTTCATTTTCGGTACAGTAAGGAAACAAAATCCAAAATATAAAACTGCTTATCTTTTGTATAAGCAAGAACAGCTTTATCGACAAAAAACTGCAAACTGCCAGCAGTAAATTCTCCAATAAAGAAATAAAATATTCTCAATAAAAATAAAATAATGACCCATGAAATATGAGTTGGAAACTTGAACTTGACAGTTTAAGCAAAAGTGTTTGTAGCAACACAATTAAAGAACAGACATTAAAGTTTGGTCTTTTAACTCAAAAATTAAGGAAATAAAACTCAAATATCTGCCCTGTATGCTTCAGCATAGAGAACTGTTGTTAACTCTGTGTGTTCAAAACAAACTGGAGTAATAATATGAATAATAGTCAACTCCATTAAAGTCAAAAAGAAACTAACTAACTAGTCCATCCTGTTTGAAACATTGCTGGACCTAGAATTTTAAAAGTTTAATTAGGCTTCAGATGAAAATTAAAAGAATTATCAGGGTACAAAAGCTTTAAGTTACAGTGCAGGAATGTGAGACTTCACTACATATACAGTGAAATATTTAAGCCATTTTAATTTATTTGTGATAATTATGGATATCTTTTTTAATCAAATTACAAATCATGGTATTCTAATTTCCTGAGATGCACTAATATTCAGAATGAGGACTGATATTACCCTGACAATAACAGAGAAGATGAAAAAGAGTAAGCTACTCATGCACTAGTAATTCACTCATTTACTGCAGTTAACATGCTACCAGCAGAACTGAAACACCTCAGCCGTCAGCAACCATTATCCAAGAAAGATTATTGTCCGACAGGTAATGTTAGCACATGCTAACAGTTTAATCAGTTTTCTAAAGCTGAGACAGTTGCTCATTGAAAATAAGAACTGCTAACTTTACTCACTAATAGGGCTGTCGCGATAACCACAATTATGTACTGTCGTGCTATGGACAAGCCTACCGCGGAGGATAACGAGCTAGCGCAACAACCGCAGTGTTCACTTTTTTTGTGTGTGTGGCTAAATCTCGTTGTTCATTTATGTGCCCTTATTGATTATTAAATAAATTGCTTAATGTAAAGTGTATTTTTATTGCCAACAGCAGGTTTGCACCCGGTACTGACGGCGGCTGACGGTGGCAGCACAGTGGGGCACTCTCTCTCCAGATGGACTAACAGGCAGTTTAGTGGTGGAACCGTTTGGATGAATTGCTAAATACAGCCGTGACAGTGAGCACTGAAAGGGCACAGAGCATGTTATTTCCTTCTGAGCGGAGTGTTTATGATCCTGACAGCTGAGCTCCGAGAGCGAAACAACTACTGCATAATGCATTGCTTGTTTAAACGTGATTTTTTGGACAAGGGCAAGAATCCAAACATCACGGAGACAACAGCCACGCAGGGTCCTGTATGGAGGGTGTTCTGTTTAAATAAGCTGAATGTCGCTGCAGTCTCCAGTCCACACACCCTGTAGTTGAAATACTGGAGTTACCGCCACTGCTTTATAAAAATGATCGGGGTTTTTTGTTTTTTTAAACAGAATCAGCAGTTCATGCCTAGGAAGATGGGAGCGCCGCACAACTGTCACACATGCCCATAAAGTTGACAGCAGAGCTGCACCATCCTTCCTCCAGGAGACAGGCAAGTACAAGTTCACTCTTCTCCTCATAATTGTGATTTGCCTTGTCTGACTCCTGGGTGTGGAGTTCAGGGTTCGCAGTCCCCCGAGCTCCCACCACCTGCTGTAGCTTCTGTTATTAAACCCGCTGCCTCTGTGTCTCCCTCCGCTGAGCGGTCCTCGACGCCAGCCCAACGTCGCCGGATGGGGGGGGGGGGGGCCTGCGGCTCTGGAGAGCCTGGTTCCAGCCCCGCAGCCACGTCATGGGCAGAGGAGGAGAGCGGACTGCAGCGTGGAGCCTGCGCCGATGACGAAGCATCCCCGGGTCTCCTCAGATGAGCGGTCTGATCCAGTGGGTTGAGGGTCCCCTGCCACCACGCCGTGCGGGTTGTCGGCCTGGACGTCAGTGCCAGAGGGTCCTCAGGCTGCGGAGACCACCATGTCAGCTGCGGAGCCCGACGTAGCTGAGTGGGAGTACTTCCGTCTGAGCCCGGATCGTCGGAGTCCTGGACAGCGACAGAACCCGAGTGCAGGCAAGTGCTCTACTTTGTTTTTCTCCTCTCTATTCTGGAGCATTTTTGCCTGTCTCTTGGAGAGACGAGCCAGGGGCAACCATCCGCTGCACCCGAACTCGTCTCGCTGGGCTCTGTCGCTACCGGTGATCCTGATCCCGGTTCTTCTCTTTCTCCTGAGCCTTCTCCCAGGGTCACCGGTGCGGAGCTGGTGCTGATCGATGTGCCGGAGGTTCCGGGTTCGGGGTTGGAGGTCGGTCCTGAAGCTGCGCCAACCCAGTCGGGGTCCGACGCAGGTGCAGCCGTGACCCAATCGGGGTCCATCGCGGGTGCAGCACCAGCAGAATTCAAGGCCGGTGAGGGAGCTGCAGATCCCCTGCCACCTGACATTGGACTGGCTCATCATCATCCTCAGGGGTGCAGCCGTGACCCAATCGGGGTCCATCGCGGGTGCAGCACCAGCAGAATTCAAGGTCGGTGAGGGAGCTGCAGATCCCCTGCCACCTGACACTGGACTGGCTCATCATCATCCTCAGGATCTTCATCCCAGCTAATCTCCACCGGGGGCCGTTGGGGTTCCTAATACTCCGCCCGGCTCTCCCTCATCTTCCCCCTCTCCAGGGAGGCCATCTTCAACTTCTCCCCTACGGTCCTGGTGGCTGTGTGATGCGGGTCGGTCGCCTGGTGAGCTGTTTCGCCGGTTCAGCGTTCTGGGTCGGCCACCCGACAAACTTTCCCGCCCTTTCGGCGATCTGGCCCGGCCGCCAGAGGAACTGTGTTTCTGGGCATGGGACTGGGGTAGGCCGCCCGAACTGTTCCTTTTCCCCCTGCCTGCGATGTGGATGCTAGATGCAGGATGGCCCCCCAAACTACTGGCTTTCATGCCGCGGTACTAGGACTGCCGTCATACCTCGTTTTCATTTTCGGTGTTTCTTAACCTTTTGGGATGTGCGGGGGGTCTTGTGTATGATATTGGGTATCTCACCCCTTCCTAGTGGGTGCTTTTGTTTGTTTTCCTCTGTTTAAATGTTCATTCGTTGCCTGTAACAGCTGGTGTGTTTTTGTGCCTTTGGGAATATGGTATTTTCTGTTGTTGTGCCCTGTAATTGTTTTATTTTCAGTCCGCCTTAATCATGGTTTTTACATTTGTGAATATCCTGTTTTCTGTTATTTTGCCATGTCATCGTTCCGTTTACGCTCTGCCTGGGTTATAATTTGTGCATGGGAGTGTCGTTTTTTTCTCTATCTGCCTGTGTGCTCCTGTTATCGTCATGGCTTTTTTTGTTTTTTGGTCTATGGCTGGGCCTCTCCCTCCTGGCCTGTTCCCCCATCCACCCACCCTGGGGGGGGTGGGGGGAGGCTTGGGTGTCATTGGGCGTTCAGAGCCCGCCCTCGGGGGGGGGGGGGGGGGGAGGTACTGTCATGGTCCGAGCGCCGATTTCGTCCGCGCTCGGGCCATACATCATCCCCTTCAGGCTTGACAGCAGTGTTTACCTTCTGGCTCCCCGAGCTCTTATTGTGACAGTGCTCAGAGGAGCTTCCTGCTGTCAAAGCCAAACAGCTGTGCTGCATTTGTGGCTCATCAGTGGACCGGCTTTTAAGCGGACGCTGAATGCAGCCCAATGCAGCAGTCTCGTCAAACATTCCTGGGCTCTGACGTCGAGCGAGCGTTCCTCGTCTCAGACGTCAGTTTTCCTCATTGATTCCTTGTCTACGATCTTCCCTTGTCCTTATCTGGTATCGTAAGTGTGCTTATTCAGCCTTACAGTCTCTGTTCCTCGTATAGTGTGTTTTAGCCCATCGTGGCTCATTACTTTGTGTTATCCTTTGCCCTTAATAAAACATCATGCAAACCTCACCGGCGACTGTTGGCATCTTATGGTGGCTCGCGAGGGCCACCGCGTAACACTGGGAAGGTTCACCACTGTTCCATGTTTTTGCCATTTGTGGATAATGGCTCTCACTGTGGTTCGCTGGAGTCCCAAAGCTTTAGAAATGGTTTTATAACCTTTTCTAGACTGATAGATCTCAATTACTTTGTTTCACATTTATTCCTGAATTTCTTTGGAGCACAGCATGACGTCTAGCTTTTGAGGATATTTTGGTCTACTTCACTTTGTCAGGTAGGTCCTCTTTAAGTGATTTCTTGATTGAGAACAGGTGTGGCAGTAATCAGGCCTGGGTGTGGCTAGAGAAATTGAACTCAGCTTTCCAAGGATGTGATAAACCACAGTAAATGATCATTTTTTCACACAGGGCCATGTAGGTTTGGATTTTTTTTAACCCTTAAAAATAAACACCTTCATTTAAAAACTGCATTTTGTGTTTACTTGTGTTATCTTTGTCTAATATTGAAATTTGTTTGATTATCTGTAACATTTAAGTGTGACAAACGTGCAAAAAATGAGAAATCAGGAATTGGGGCAAACACTTTTTCACACCACTGTAAGTTATGAACCCTGTTTAAATTATGAGACCACAGGGTCCTAAAAACATTTGCAATAATACCGCATATCATGGTGTTGAGCTATCCACCATCACTGCAGGGGAAATTCCTCCACCGTGACAGCCGTACCGGTGTGGTGTTAAGAAGTAGCCCAACTTCAGTCGTTCCCCCCCCGGGTTGGAGAGCAGCAGAAGTCTGCTGACAGGCTGCCAAAGACGGGGAACGGAGTGGAGGAAGAGGTGGCGTCATATGGCAGTTACACTTTCTGTCTGTCACTCAATATAGTCTGTGTCTATACCTCAGTACACCTCTGTATTGTACTGTGGGTGGGGTACCAAAAATTCCAAATACAAATACATGTACCGTTACACCCCTACTAACCATTATTATTACTATTATCCATCCATCCGTCTACTGCTTATCCAGGGGTCCAGGTTGCAGAAACAGCAGAGAAGCCCAGATTTCCTTCTTCCGAGCCTCCTCCCCCAGCTCTTAAGGAAGAATACCATGATATTACCAGGACAAATGCAAGACATAGTCTCTCCAGTGTGTGCTGAGTTTGCCTCAGGGTCACCTCCCAGTGGGACATGCCCAAAACACGTCAGGTGGGAGGCATCCAGGAACCATCGTGATCAGATACTCAAACCACCTCAACTAGCTCCTTTTGATGTGGAAGAGCAGCAGCTCCACTCTAGGTTCCTTCAAGATAATTGAGCTCCTCACCCGTCTCTAAGAGTGAGACATGTAGACATAATAAAGTATATACTGTATATACAGTATATATATATTTTTTTTCTGAAAATACTACTGACAATGCTTTTTTGTTCTTTATGTTCTTGATTGCAATGTGCATTGTCCATTCTTAACAGAAGTTCAAATGTGACATTCACACATGGCTCGGTCATTACTTGATATCATGAGGTGGAAGCTTAGTGCTGTTGATAGCTATTCAAAATTTAGCCATTAGCATGGTTACTTCAAACAAAGCCAGTTTCTTAAGGTGCCTTCACACCAAATGCAAACGGGCAGCATGAACCCTTACTAAGTCAATGGAAAGAGGCGAGCACACTCGAAATCATGGATTCACGCGTTCATGTACAAGGGATAGCGCTGGCTTTGAGATTCTGCCATCATCTGAGTAAAAGTATCAACACTGGAGAGTAAACTAGTTTGAAAATGAGACTGACATTCACCTGGAGATAGAAGGACCCAGAGCTCTTCAGCTGAATCGAGATGTCGAAGTTATTACCCATGGATTCCTACCACGGATATGCTAACAAGGCTAGCAAGCTAGCAATGGAAACACCCATCAGGTTTTCGAGGCAGGGACAACTTTTTCAGGTGAGCCCCCCATCAGATAATGCAAACCTAAGCATGACATTATTTGGGGGATTTCAACAGCAGATTGAACACTGCTGCAGAAGTTTGTAAGGCAACTTTACCTGTCTGCATCTCCCCCAGATGGTGAATTCATGTCTATTCGTGTGTGTACATTGAATTATAATGCAATTGTGCTATGCAAAAAATTTGCCCGTTCACGTTTGGTGTGAAGGCACCTTTACTGTGATGATGTTTTAAGACTCAATTTCTCTATGGCAGATGTCTCTTTCATATCCACCGGCAAAAGTAAATTGTTAAAAGTTAGTATTACTTTATGTCAATCAAACTTGTGGTTGCTTGGTGACAGGTCTGTTAATGTGCTTGCTAGCAGTATCACTGGAGATTACCCTTACTGTCATAAAGTGTCTTACAAAGGCTAAACTGAGGATGCCAATCGCAGGCAGTGAGTTTGCACACTTATTAACTGAAAGACCAACGAAACCGAAATACACAAATACACACACTTACAGGGACTGCCGGGGAACACTCGGGGAAAACGACAGAGATGTGAACACAGTCTTCGGATCAAAGGACGAGACAACAACATCTGGAGAAGCAAGACCGCTGCAAGGAATCAATACACCGGCCTGCTTAAATAGCACAGCACAGATGACAATCAGGTGTGGGTACATGAACGTAATCAAAACACCAAATGACAGCTGTGCAGCCCGCAAAACAGTTTGACAGGTGGAAGCTGCACAGCACTGCCGGTCTGAGTACAGACCGGAACTACACTACCGTTCAAAAGTTTGGGGTCACTTAGAAATTTCCTTATTTTTGAAAGAAAAGCACTGCTTTTTTCAATGAAGATAACTTTAAACTAATCAGAAATACACTCTATACATTGCTAATGTGGTAAATGACTATTCTAGCTGCAAATGTCTGGTTTTTGGTGCAATATCTACATAGGTGTATAGAGGCCCATTTCCAGCAACTATCACTCCAGTGTTCTAATGGTACAATGTGTTTGCTCATTGCGTCAGAATTCTCCAGATTACCTCAACAAATTAACAGCTAGAATGCCAAAGGTCTGCAATGCTGTAATTTCTGCAAATGGAGGATTCTTTGACGAAAGCAAAGTTTGAAGGAAAAAGTTATTATTTCAAATACAAATCATTATTTCTAACCTTGTCAATGTCTTGACTATATTTTCTATTCATTTTACAACTCATGGTGGTAAATAAAAGTGTGACTTTTCATGGAAAACACAAAATTGTCTGGGTGACCCCAAACTTTTGAACGGTAGTGTAAATCATACTTCTTACATCTTCTTACAATCATACATCTTTCTACTTCCGGCGCCACACGAGTCGGCTGCCTTTTTGCAACAGCGGCTCAATTCTGAGTTTTTCTTCCTCTTTCTTATTTACTACCTGGCTTCTCTGGCTAAACCTTATGATCCGGCAACACCTTATCCATCATGGACACACAGATCACCCCAAATGTCTCCCAAGCCGGCGGACGGCGCCACTGTTTATAGCAGGAGATGGTACAACAGGGACCAGCTGATAGCACTTAACCGGCCCACAGTGCTAACACAAAAACTCAACATACCGGGAGAAATCAGACAGAAACGGTGTGGATGTTGAGCTGAAGTAAGACGGCGGGCGAGGAATATAAGGTACAGACCCATCCTCCCATCCGTTATCACGGGGAACGTACGATTGCTACTCAATAAGACAGACGAGCTAGTGGCCATGTCCCGCTACGAGAGCGTCTTCAGAGAGATTAGCATGATGTTGTTTACTGAGACGTGGCTAACAGAACTAGCAACAGATGCTAACATCGAACTGGAGGGTTTCCATGCAATACGGGCAGACCGGACACCAGACAGTGGGAAGGCAAGGGGTGGAGGAGTGATAATGTATGTCAATAACAGCTGGTGTAAACGGGACACATCACAGTTAAGGAGCAACACTGCAGGAAAGACATGGAGTTGCTAGCTGTTAGCATGCAGCCTGTTTATCTCCCGAGGGAATACTCACACGTGATCTGCATTGTTATTTATGCAAATCCGATGGCAAACGCTGGGGCAGCGCGTGACGCCATCCACTCAGTCACTGGCAGGCTTCTGACAGAACACCCAGATGCTCTCCTCCTCATCTCAGGTGATTTTAACCATATCTCACTGTCCCCCATTCTGCCCACATTCACCCAGTATGTCACATGCCACACCAAAGACAATAAAACACTGGATTTATTCTATGCAAATACTAAGGAGGCGTACACCTTATCGCCACTCCCCCCACTCGGGAGATCGGATCACAACTTGGTTCATCTCCTGCCGGTAAACAAAACCCTAGTGCACAGACAATCTCCGGTTACGCGCACGGTGAAGATATGGTCTGAGGAGGCAATGGACGCTCTAAAGGACTGTTTTGAAATCATTGCCTGGGAGCAGCTATGCGATCCACATGGTGAGGACATCGACGGTCTCACTCACACCATCACGAACTACATCAACTTCTGTGTGGACAACACCGTACCCACCAAGATCATACGGTGTTGCTCAAACAACAAACCCTGGCTCAGCCTAAGATAAAATCACTACTGAGAGAGAAGAAAAGGATCTTCAGGTCGGGGAACAGGGAGATGCTGAAGTCCGTACAGAGGGAGCTAAGGAAGAAGATCAGAGAAGGCAAGGACAGCTACAGGAAGAAGATGGAGGACATGCTGCAACAGAGCGACATCGGTGGGGTCTGGAGAAGCCTCAAAACCATCTCTGGGCTCCAGAATACCTCCTCCTAGGCCACGGGGGGCAGGGAGTGGGTGAACAATCTGAACCATTTTTTTAATAGGTTTGACCAACCGCCCTCCCCTCCGCCTGCACAACAACCACTGCTGCCTCTACTGTCATCGAGACCTGCTGTCCACCCCCCTCCACCAACACCCCCCCACTCCCAGCACACTGCCCCCCAGACCCAACCTGACCCTCACTAAGACCCAGGTGAGGGCGGAGCTGAGGAAGATCAAGGCGAGGAAGGCCTCGGGTCTGGACTGCATCAGCGCGAAGCTCCTCAAGTCCTGTACAGACCAGCTGTGTGGATTGTGGAGCACATCTTCAACCTGAGCCTGAAACTGGGGAGGGTACCACAGTTGTGGAAAACATCTTGTGTGGTACCCGTACCAAAGACTTCCCACCCCAGAGACCTGACCAGCTACAGACCAGTGGCCCTGACTCCTCGCCTGATGAAGACCCTGGAGAGACTGCACCTTGCTCACCTCCGCCCCCTGGTGGGACCAGCGATGGATCCACTCCAGTTCGCCTACCAACATGGCATCGGGGTGGAGGATGCAGTCATCTCCCTCCTTCACTGTTCCCTTTTCCACCTGGAGAAGCCTGGGAACACGGTGAGGATCATGTTCTTTGACTTCTCCAGTGCTTTCAACACCATTCAACCGGTGATCCTGAGGGACAAGCTGCTGTGAGCAGGGGTGGACCAGCACCTGTCATCGTGGATCCTGGACTACCTCACAAACCAGCCTCAGTTTGTGAGAAACCAGGATTGTGTGTCTGACACGATCATCGGCAGTACGGGGGCCCCCTAGGGAATGGTTTTGGCTCCCTTCCTGTTCACCCTTTATACTGCGGACTTCTCACACAACACAACACACTGCCATCTACAGAAGTTCTCTGATGACTCTGTGATCGTCAGCCTCATCTCCAACGGAGATGAAGCTGAGTACAGAGAACTTATCCAGGACTTCATGGACTGGTGCCATCGGAACTGCCTCCAGATCAACGCAAGAAAAACTAAGGAACTGGTGGTGGACTGCCGCAGGCATGGGCAGCCCCTCACAGCACCAGTAAATATACAGGGAACAGACATTGAGATGGTGACATCCTACAAGTACCTGGGTGTTCATTTGAACAATAAACTAGACTGGTCACACAATATTGACGCACTCTACAAGAAGGGACAGCGCAGGCTGTTCCTACTGAGAAGGCTCAGGTCTTTTGGTGTACAAGGGGTGCTCCTGAAGACCTTCTACGATTCAGTGGTGGCATCAGCCATCACTTTTGGAGTGGTCTGCTGGGGCAGCGGCATCACAGCAGCCGACAGGAAGAGACTGAACAAACTGATCAAGAAAGCTAGCTCTGTCCTGGGGCAGCGCCCTGACCCAGTGGAGGAGATAGGAGAAGGATGGTGGCTAAGCTGTCATCTCTGCTGGAGTCCGAGTCCCGCCCTATGCAGGACATAATGAACGCACTGAGGAGCTCATTTAGCAGTAGGCTACATCATCCTAGGTGCGCGACCGAGAGGTTTCGCAGGTCCTGCCTACCTATGGCTGTCAGACTTTATAACCTAAGCAGGGCTGCTCGCAGAGATGGTAAAAAAACGTTACGACCTAATAGTATTGAATGCAAAAGACGCAACAAACTTACACAAAATGGTCCCCCTCCAGTATACAGCTAGGACAATATCAATCGCTACGGAGGGTGACAATATGTATGGGTACATATTCATACTATGTGGGGTAACTAGACTGTTATGCTATTTATTCCATCTGGCTATAATGATCTGCACTGTGTATATATATTTATATATTTATGTGTACATACAGTATGTATATTCACTGCTCTTATTTTCTTATCTTCTAAATTATTGCTCTGAGTGTTGCTATCCCTGTGCTGTTGCAATCCTGGAATTTCCCCATTGTGGGACTAATAAAGGCTTATCTTATCTTATCCTATTCAGAATAAAGTAACACAACCCCCAACAGATATAAACAATACCATGACTACAAAATGGCACACAATAACTAGACTAAACTATAAGAACACAACTAAGAATACAACAACTCATAAATGAACAGCCACCAAATACAAAATATCACAATAAACAAAGAAAGAATCATAAAGAAAAGGACTAAACTTAAGACTGGGACTGAGCACGGCCCCCACCGTGCTCAGGATCATGACACTTACTTCATAGGATTAAGGTTACATTATAAGAGCACTGCCAGTTTAACTGTGAAAGTGGGGGTGTGATTTTGGCCTTTAGAATTCAGATACACGATAAAAGTTCTGTGGAATTTGCTGGGTTAGCTTTTCAGTGTTTAGGCCATGCCAATGGCCATAACTTCAGACAAATCAGATAGCGCTGTGGGTGGGCTACAGCTCAAACACACAGGGAGGAGAAGATGGCATCATTAGAGCTGAGAGCAGACTTCCTCATGTTACATGTTGCCATCGTACTGTTAAATGAAGCTTTAATTCATAGAATGCTGAATCAGTGTTTTGTTTTTTTTTTATTATTGAGTTATTCTATTTATTTTAAGTAATCGTTTCAGGCCTAGACATACAGTATTAGTGAAATGTGGAGTGAAATAAGTAGACACACACACACCTGCATAAATAAACAAAATGTTACTGAACACCTAGAGGTTTGCAAACAATGAGGTGCATAAATGGCCATTGTGAGCATTAGCTGATAATCTTCTCTACACCATCCCTGCATCTGCACAAAGAAACCAGGATGAGGGGATAGTAGAAGATAAAGAAGAGGGGAAAAGGTGGAGGAAATAGGCTTATCAAATGGGTGGAAAGCCAGTGGAGGAAAAAAAGATAAAAATTGATGCTCTGCAGAAGCTATGAGGTAAACAGACAGAGACAATGGAGCACAGCGGAGAGGCAGGGAGAATGTGCCAATGAATTTGAAGCTGAGATACACAGGTATAGAATGAAAACTGCACATGGGGAGTTAGTTTGTCGATGCTTAAGCAGCACGAATGATTAGAAACAGCAACTAGGCAGCAGCAGTGTTGATGTAAACGTTTCTGTCAGCCAACTGAAATACAAATATAACTCAAGAGTTTTCAAGTTTTTAGTCTGCTTCAGTCCTGAGCAGTTGGAGAGGAGAAGAGAGTGGAAACGAAGAAAGGAAGAAAAAGTGGGTGGAAGATGCAAAGGTTGGAGCAGGGGGCCCACACAGAGGAGATTTAGGCAATACTACTGAGACAAGAGAGGTAAGAATTGCAACACCACCGCTGGCAAAAAAAAAAAAAAAAAAAAGACACAACTACTCTGCTGAAGTTCCTTTGCACATTTTGAACAGGCAACAGTTTGTGAAGTTTGAGGTTTGAATGTTGGAGTGAAATCCAGATTTTTGTCAGCACCTGCAGTAGGTGTATTCTATGGGAAAATGAGTGACATGTGCAGCATAGTACAGTCAGCCATGCTTGACACAAGTCCTTCTGGATCTGGCTTGATTTCAGTCTAGCAGCATGACAAATTAGCTCACACCTGGGGGCACTAGCCCATTCTCTCGGTCTTTGTATTCACTCCTTATAGTCCCATCCTTCTTAGCCAGTCTCAGTGCCATGTTGTGCTGATTGGGGGTCTGTCTCTCCCACCTTAATTGCCATATTATCAGCTCCCCTCCTGCACTGCCACTTTGCCCGGGCCTTTCAGTCAGGTGGACATGCCAATTACCTCTCCTGTACACACACTTGTTTTTGCTCACTCACACGCTTTCCCGAGGCTACACTGCTGGGTAAAATAGCAGACAGCAGCTGGTGAAAAGGGCACAGATTGTGATGAACGAGGAAAGAGAATCAAAGCTTTCATAGGCTCCTATGCTGACATGGAAGCAAATAAAAACAACAGTAGACATAAAGTCTCAGCAGGAGCTTCTTGTTCAGGCCAGAAGATGCCAAGGGAAGCTTTCCACTTCCTCCCCTTCTGAATCCCTTACACATGCACACGCCACACAGATGTACGGTAGGTGTATGTGGCTGGTTTAATCATAAGTGTCACTGATTAGATGCTTCACTAGCAGCTGCCACATTAAAAAAATATTTAAACGTCAGTTATTTAAACATTAATAAGAACCAAAGTTAATCAAAAAAATCTAAATGAAAAAATAGAAAATAACACACGCTGTGGGTTACTGCACAGCCATCCTTTATCAGTTATTTTGTCTGTATTTCTTATGGGTTTTATTACATGACTTTTTCTTCTTCTTTTGCGGCTCCCTTTAGGGGTCGCCACAGCGGATCATCTGTCTCCACCTCACCCTATCCTTCACATCCTCTTCTGTAACATCAATCCTCTTCATGTCCTCCTTCACTACATCCATGAATCTTCTCTGTGGTCTTCCTCTTTTACGCCTGCCTGGCAGCTCCATCTTCAACATCCTTTGTCCAATATATCCACTATCCCTCCTCTGCACATGTGCAAACAATCTCAGCCTTGCAACTCTTACTTTGTCTCCAAACTGCTCAACCTGAGCTGTCCCTCTGATATATTCATTATTAATCCTGTCCCTCCTAGTCACTCCCAATGAGAATCTTAGCATCTTTAACTCTGCCACCTCTTGTCTCATCGTCAGTGCCACTGTCTCCAAACTATACATCATAGCAGGTCTCACTACCATATTGTAAATCCTCCCTTCCACTTTGACTGCTATCCTGTTGCAAATCACCACTGACATGTCTCCACCCACTCCACCCTGCCTGCACTCTCTTCTTCACCTCTCTTGTGCACTGTCCATTGCTTTGGATGGTTGACCCCAGGTATTTAAATTCTTCCACCTTTACTACCTCTACTCCTGTTATACCTGCTTCCCTCTCATTCAAACATAAGCATTTTGTCTGCTTCTACTGACTTTCATCCCTTTCCTCTTCAGCATACAACTCCACTTCTGCAGGTTCTCTTCAACCTGCTTTTCCACTCTTCATACACTTCATAGCTGCCCCCACTTCCACGCTGCTAATCCTCTGAACTTCCTGTCCTTTCCCTTAGAAGCACAGTAAATCAAGTCATCAGTTTTCTTGACCACTCAAGCTAGCCACACATCACAAGATAACCTGGTTGATGTGGGGCTCAGTCCACCCCTTTTGACAATCGTAGGGAAAGCCTCAATCCACTTAATAGTCCTACCAGTTATCATGTCAGATTTTCCTGTGATGTCAGGGGTGTTAAGCTGGATTCATGCTGCATTTCCCCTCTGGTCTGCATCCGCTTTGGATGAGACCGGCGCGCACACGGCGCTGTACGTGCTCACTTTTTTCGTCTACCCAGGCCAAGTGGTTTATGCATGCACACAACCATCATTTAAAGTTTCACCCCCGCCCTACAGGTTGTACCAATGCGCTGACGAGCCAGGCTTTTCACCAACTACAACGAAAAAAAGGAAGTGCAATGCACATCAACAACAATGGCGCCATTTAACCATCACCGAGAACAAAAGGAGCTGCTATTACTATATCTGACAGCAGAATTACAAAAAAAAGAGAAGGTATTGTGTGTGATCATGGAACGGGGACTGGGCCATGAACAGGGAATTCAGTACCTCTTCGTCTTCTTCGTCTACTTTGACTTTGTATGCTGTGTCGATAGCACCACCTTGTGAATGGGATGTTCAGTCTTGTGCATGCGCTGTTAACGCGATCAAGTTGTGGGCAGGCCACATGGTCATAAAATTTGGGCTGCACGTGGTCGACCGCGAAAGAGCTCTGCGGACAATAGCGGACTGGAGACAATGACATAAATTTTGTCACACAAGCCTTCTGGTTGTACGTACGTGGACAGCGGAAGTGCAATATGAATCCAGCTTTAGTGATCCAGTCTGTATGGAAGAACACTGTGGCTGCTCCAGTCTCACATTATAAATATCCAACATGTTGAATATTTACGATCCGGTATCCTGTTGTGTGGGAGGATCAAAATGGACAAAAGCTGACCCAAAATCACACGAGAGAGATTGGATGGATGGATGCATGCATGAGATAGACACTGAAAGTGCACATGAGTCATATTATATAGACTTGTTTTCACTGATAGAGTCACTTGTTTGTCACACATACAAGTGTGGTGTCTTGGCTTGCTCACAATGTTGCACTGCACTCATTATAACAATAAAACTGTTAAAGCTATGAATTTTTTAAGCATCATGTGTGGGGTTTCTCATATTTTAAAAATTTGTTAAAATTAAAAAAAAATTTGGGTGTCAGGCAGGCCTTAGCAAATGCAGTGTCACTTGGATTCTAGATGCTGCACAGTTCAGCAGTGTTCCACAGGACCAATACAGGGAGATGGATGACCACACACTCACACTGTAACGTGTAACTCACAGGAAATTTGAAAACCGCCAACCAACCTCCATGCATGCCTTTGGAGTGTGGGAGGAAGCCAGAATACCTGAAGGAAGCCCAGCCAAGCAGAGGGAGAATAAGCCAACACCATTTACTACTCCATGTGCTTCAGCTTACTCCCACTAGCAAAAATATTTGCATTTTCAAATAACTGATTATTCTAAATTTCCCATGTTGATGTGAGATGCAAACTGCCTATGGTGAACTTCGTTCTTCTGCTTCATCTCCTTCTGACCATTACTTAAGAAAAAAATGAAAACAATTGATGGCTGAGAACTCAGTACGTCTCTATGAATTAGTGATTTTAAACAGGCTGCAATCCACAGGCACACACCTCTTGAAAACATCCGCAATGACCCCTGGCTGTCTTTGTTGTGTGTGTTTTTTACATTGCAGCGTTTCCTCTGAGTGGAACTGTGTAGGGTTGGCTGTAATCCTCAACACCTGTCCAGTGCTCCACAGGGTTATTTTAGCACCAGTGAACCTGGTGCCATGTGTTATTCTTTTGTTTGTAGTATGATTTGATTTTGTTTCACACTTACGAGGGGAGCTGAAAAGTTCATAGGCTGACAAAGAAGGAATTATGCTACAGCAACGAAACTAGTCATGCATTAAATTCAACCTTTTCTGATACTAACTGCATTGTTTCTTTTCAGATACACTGACACTGGAAACTATATTGAAAAATAAACCACATTTCGTCAGATTTGACTGTTGCATCATGGTCAGTCTATGAACTTTTCAGTGCCCCCCACACACCTCCCCGTACAACCCTTACCATGCACAACAATGGCATGATGATCCTACCATCTACAACCCCTGCACAACAGGGGTTGTAGATGGTAGGATGGTAGGATGCACAAAAATCAGATAACTTCCCACAGAAACCTGAACGTACCTGGGCACCCTGGTTGAAAAACACTGGTACTTTAGCATTTAAACACAACAAACTAAAGTGGGAGTTTATCACCAGTGTTGGTTGATGGGACTCTGACATTAAAGAGGTTAGAAACAGATTTTGACTCAAATGACAGATTTTTTAAAATGTCAGACTGTTTAAAATGTTTTATCTGGAGTAGCAATTTTAATTTTGTTGTATGGCTCATACAATGACAATAAAGGCTTTCAATTCTATTCAAAATTGAATTCAATATGTTTAAATAATGAAACCCACAACCTTGTGCAAATTTAGCAAAAAGGTTCTTTGTTGCCAGATTCTTTCCCCTCCTTTAAGTAGTCTGGAAGTGGCTAAAGTCCTTCAACCTTCTCTTGATAATATTTTACTTTCCTCCTCCTTTCCACTGAACAATGTTGTCACTATCACCTGGGTGTCACCATCACACAAAGACGCCGTGTGCTTCAAACTGACAATAAGTCAATGGCAGCCCATGCATTCACAGCCCCCTTTTCTCTTTCTGTCTCCCAGACATGCACACACAGTCACACACAATCCCATGTCTGTGCCATTACATCTACTCGTCCACATGGGCTGATTGCAGACCACTCTCACTTTAGATGAGAGACGAACACAAGAGAAGCGTTTCATTATCCAACCCTTAATCATTTCACATTCTGAAAAAATACTGAAACTCATTACTGAGCCTTGGGCTCATCCCACATGAGATCAGTATACATGAGACATACATAGTCACTGTGATTTCTTCTGATGTAATCCATTAAGGAGAGTTTTCTAAACCAGTTAAAAAATATATCCATCATGGCTTGTAACCTACTTTAAGACTTCATGATATGTATTAGACATGATTATGAGCTGATAATGTTCCTTTCTTAGACTATGGCTAGAGACTAAAAGTTAGTATCCAGATCCAAAGATGTCCTGGTTTATTAGTGATTCTAAATTTACTGGTGATGTCTTCAGATGATAGAATGGTGGTGGTGGTGGTGAGGGGGTTATGTAGTTTAAAGCTCTTTGTGGAGTCATTAAGATGAAAAAAGTGCAATATAAATAGTATCTGCACTAATGGCCAGTAGGGGGTGATTTGTTTGGCTCCAAAAATAGGTCTGAATATATCAATTAGCAAGCAACCTACTCTTTATCTAAAGTCCCAGAAGGTAATTTGTTCTAGATGCTTTTGTTGTCAAATGTGTTGAAATTCTCCTCACATCCAGACAACTCTCAATAATTGAAGTGAAAAAAAGCAGGGAAATAAAACCCTGTACTCAGAAACCTCACGTATAGATGTATGTCCATTTTGTGACGTAAAACCATCATCCAACCATTTCATTTGGACTTAATGAAAGCATTGGATGATCTACCATTTACTTGTGCATGCTCTAGTTGTGCATTAGCTGCATGTGTAACAACTGTGGCTTCTCCAGATCCAAGTCACTGTCCATGTAAAACAGGCCATTTTCAGAACAATGTAGCATGAATCTTTACATACGTTTAAAGTTGCAGTAGTTGATGTAAAAAAAATCAGATAAACAGCTCATTTTCACCTCCAATTTTGTACAGTTTTACTTTTTACTGTTTTTTTTTTTTTACATAAGTCAATAACGTCCATGGTCACTATTATTTTTTTGTCAATTACGTTTTCTCAATAAAACACAAACAAGAGCACTCTGAGGTGAGTGCAATATCCCCTGCCTCTGTTTTCTTTGAAGATCCCAATACTTACTGACGGCGAGCAGTTTTCAGCTTTTCAAAATAACTACTGTGGCAGAACCAAATTATGATAAGCCCATCATGCACGAATATACAACAAAGTATACAACCCATAGTTGTAGGTCAGGATCCCAAGGTGAACCTGTGTAGCAAGTATGGTGACCTTAGAAAGCTTTACGTATTCTATACTAAGTGATCATAGAGTGCCAACCTTGACCTTTGACCTTTTTACCCCAAACCTGTAGTCAGAGGTTACATCTCAGAGTGAACCTGTGTACCAGGTTTGGTGACGCTAGCCTTCTTTGTTGCTGAGATATACTTTATAAGACATTCTGATGTTGACCTTTGACCTTGTGATCCCAAAACCACAGTCACACTTCAGGGTCAAAGGGTGAACCTGCGTACCAAGTTTAGTGGCCCTAGCTTTACTCATTGTACAGTAATAAGGCATAAGGAATGTTAACCTTTAGAGTGTGAGATTTTGCGTGCCCCTAGTTGCAGAGCGCGACGCTGCGCCTGTCATCTCATTCCGACATGATCGGCTCCATTGAGAATTTGTACTGATTTGTACTGATCTGCCAGTTTCAGAAGGTGGCAGACATCCGTTGGAGGACTCAATGGATAACACGTAAGACACCAAAGAAGAGGAACTCCTCATTTCCTTTTCCTGTTTTTAGCATTTTAGCCCAGAAAGCTAATATGGCCGCGATTGGTCATCATCACCGTCACTTAGACGGCTTTGTACGTGGAAAATAGCCGCAGGATACAGGCGAAATTTATGTGGGATAATCATAAGACTTTGTAGATGTGGTAGAGAGCGTAAATGATGGACAGAACGCAAAATAACGACCACGATGGGTGAAAACGCAGTGACCACGCCAGCCAGCCAGCCCCCCTTTGTCAACAGTAAGTGAGGAATTTCAGGGTTTTTTGTAATGTACTGATTTCTTGTTCATATACTTTGAAGCTAAGATGATGAGGTACCTCTGTACAAAAAACGGTGTCAAAAGACTGAACCATTCTTTGTGTAAAAACGTCCAAAGTCCAGTTTTGACTGAGTTATGGAATTTAAAGAGGTGCCGTGACATTACACAAATTAGATGCGTAAATTTATTCCTATCTGAAACTTTGGATCATATTTTACATCCTTCTAATTGACAGTAAGCCATTATCTCTTACCACTTTCAAGTTATAGCCTTGGAAATCTGAACTATTTTATTGACAAAAAATATTTACCACTCTTGACCACTAGGGGTTATGTCGCAATTCGGTGACAGACACACTTAAAGAGTTAACCTTGACCTTTGGCCTTGGGCTGCACGGTGGGGCAGTGGTTAGCACTGCGGCAGCACAGTTTACCCTTGGCTGGGGGATTGTGGGGATCGTGGGTTCGATCCCAGCCCCCGACCAACAGTGATCTGTGTGGAGTTTGCATGTTCTCCCCGTGTTGCGTGGGTTTACTCCGGGATTTCTCCGGTTTCCTCCCACATGCCAAAAACATGCATGTTAGGTTAATTGGCTGTTCTAAATTGTCCCTAGATATCTGTTTCCTATAGGCCCTTAGAATAGAGGGTTAGTATTAATGAAAGCGCTTTGAGTGGTCTTTGTGACTAGAAAAGCGCTATATAAGTGCAGGTTAGTTAGTTAGTTAGTTTTGACCCCCTAACCCATAATCAGAGGTCAGGATCCCAAGGTGAACCTGTGTACCAAGTTTAGTGACCCTAACTTTTCTCGTTGTACAGTAATAAGGCATAGGGACTGTTAACCTTGGCCTTTGACCTTTTTACCCCAAACCCATAGTCAGAGGTCAGGATCCAAAGGTAAACCTGTGTAGCAAGTTTGGTGACCTAGCTTTCTTTATTACTGAAATATAGTTTATAAGCCATTTTGATGTTGACCTTTGACCTTGCGATCCCAAAACCATAGTCACCAAGATGAACCTGTGCACCAGGTTTGGTGTCCCCAGCTTTACTCGTTTTATAGTAACAGTGCAAATGGAATGCTAACATTGACCTTTGACCCTTCTGTCCCCAAACCCACAGTCAGAGGTCAGGATTCCAAGGTGAACCTGTGTACCAGGTCTGGTGGCCCTAGCTTTATGCATTGTATAGAAATAAGGCACGAGAATAAGGCATAAGGAATGTTAACTTTGACCTTCGACCTCAAACCCATAGTCAGAGGTCAGGATCCCAAGATGACCCTGTATCCCAGGTTTGGTGACCCTAGCTTGACTCATTTTTATAGCAATAGTAAATGTAGCATTTACCATTTACCATAGTGCAACTGCAATGTTAACTCTGAACTCTGACCTTTGACCCCAAACCCATAGTTAGGTGAGGGTGTAAATCATCCAAGATGAGTATTAGATACAACTCCTGTATTGACTTGAAAAGCCTACATCATTTCTTTCAGTAGTCGGTGTTTAACAGGTTTAGGGAAAAATGTGATCTGACCTTTGACCTCAAGGTCATCCTATGAGAGTGAAATTACAATATCCGCATGATCAGAGTATCTCAAACCATGGTGCCAAGTTTCAAAACAATCGGAACAAAACTGTAGGAAGAGTTGATTTCACAAGACAATTACTGTCTATGAAATGAGGTGAAACAGGAGGTAAGGGATAAGGACCTGAACTTATATAGCACTTTTTCTAGTCTCAAAGACCACTCAAAGCGCTTCACTAGTACTAACCCTCTATTCTAAGGGCCTATAGGAGACAGATATCTAGGGACAATCTGGAACAACCAATTAACCTAACATGCATGTCTTTGGAGTGTGGGAGGAAAACGGAGCTCCCGGAGTAAACCCACGCAGCACAAGGAGAACATGCAAACTCCACACAGAAAGGTTCCTACCCCTGCCAGCCTGGGGATTCGAACCTGGAACCTTCTAGCTGTTAGGAAACAGTGCTAACCACTGCACCACTGTGCAATGTAGTGCGAGGTCATAGATCAGGGGTTACAATTCCCGCAAAAATCATTCAATCAGAACCAAATTGCAATATGCACATCCTCAGTGTATACCAAACCATGGTACCACGTTTCAAAAGAATCGAACCAAAACTGTAGGACAGGGGTGTCAAACTCATTCCATGGAGGGCCAAGACCCTGCATGTTTTACTTCCACCCAGTGTCTTCAGCAGGTGTTTTCACTGATCAGCAATCAGTGGGAAGAAATTAAATGAAATCACCTGTTGAAGACACTGGGTGGTGATAAAACTTGCAGGGTCTTGGCCCTCCATGGAATGAGTTTGACACCCGTGCTGTAGGAGGAGTTGATTTTGCAGAAGTGGGATAGATGGATGGACGGACGGACTGACCCATAATATAATCCCCCTTCAGTCTTCGACCCCTTTGGGCTTTGACCGGCAGGGGATAAAAAACAAAACAGAATGGCAGTACTCTTGACTTTCATAGTTTTGTTTTCAATACTGTATCTCAGAAAACAGTTGGGGAAAACATGTTTGTGAACGCTTTGAAATGACCTGGTTTTCTGCATTAATTGTTCATAAAATGTGATCTGATCTACATCTAAGTCCCAAGTTTAGAAAAACACAATGTGCTTAACCCAGTATCAAACAAACAACAATTATAATATTTCATGTATTTATTGGACACATCTATTAAACATCCACAATGCTCGTGGAAAAAGTAAGTGAACCCTTATGCTAATGACTCCAACAACAAGATTGGATCTAATACTGGAGTGAGGTGTAGAGCTACTTTGACTTATAAAAATATTTAAACTTGTTGAGTTTCCTTTTCACGGAAGAATCTGCTAATGTGAACCATGACTCACACAAAAAAAGATCTCTGAAGACATATGATCAATAAATGTTGATTTGCATAAAACTGGAAAGGGATACACAGTAATCTTCAAGACTTTAAGTATTCACCAGTCCACAGTTAATTGTCTACAAATGGAGATGATTTAGTACTGTGACTACTGTCAAGTGAGGAATGATGCACTTTCTGTTTAGTCACTTTATTAAGAACAACAAAGGGATAACACATGACTTGTCTAACTACCTGCCCATGGCTCGCTCTCTGTAGCTCTTTTCTCTGTTTAAGATGCCTCACTACATCCCGTCTATGAGCTCTTCCGGTACGCCATAGATATTCTCTGTTTGAGATGTATCACTACGCTCATCTCTATGACACCTCCCCCCTTTACAAGAAATTCCCAACATTTTATCAGTCCTTGAATATGCAACATCTTCATCACCTGTAAAGAAATGCATTATTAACAAAACTATCACCAACAGCTTTCCCAACTGGTATCAATTAAACTCAATTTACCAATCCCTTATTTTCTTCCTTTATTTTTTCTTCTTTTGCAGCACCAGAACTTACATTTTAATCCCCAAACTTAACATTACTGCTATTTTTCTTCTCTTAATTCTTAATAGTATTCCAAATGCAACTTTAACTTTTACAAATTCAACCTTTTAGCAGGTTTACAGACCCGTCCCGACCTTGTGACTATAAGTCCTTCAGGAGTCTGTTGAGGTTTCTGTGTTGCACTCAGTCCTTGCTCCCCTGGTGAAGCCATCCTCAGCTGAGTGTCTGCTTTTTCTGGGTTACCCAATTCAGAGTCTTGGGGGATAACTTGAAGGTGTTGACGATTCCTCCACTTTTCCCCTCCACCTGGAGAGTTGATGATGTATGAATGCTGAGAGGTACTCTGCTGCACCAGAGATGGAGTATTCCCCTGCTTCTCGAAGGCTAGTTTTACCAGGACCCTGTCTCCAGGCTGGAGAACCGGTAGAGGACGTGCTCCATAATGTCGGTTGAAGTAAAATGCTTGCCTCTCCTTTTCCTCTCTATCTTTCTGCCTGATGAGAGAGAGGTCTGCCATTTAGGATTTAAATTGCAATCCAACACACGTAATGTAGTGCGAATCCTTCTGCTCATCAGCAGCTCTGCAGGGCTCCCTCCTGTTGATGTCGTGGGTGTAGCACGGTCGCGTAACGGTGCTAGCAATGGATCTTTCTGTTGCAGGATTCTTTTAGCTGTCTGCACAGCTATTTCTGCCTGGCCATTCCCTGAAGGGTGATGTGGGCTGGATGTGATGTGTACAAAGTCATAGTCTTTACTGAACTGTTTAAAAGTTTCACAAGAGAACTGGGGTCCATTATCTGAGCACACTATGTCCAGGATCCCATACTGGGCAAAGCTTTCTTTCAACTTCATGACCACTTGCTCTGTGGTAGCGACAGGTAACTCTAGTATTTCAAGGTATTGTGAAAAGTAGTCTGAAACTACCACGTAGTTTTTCCTTCTGTGCTCACACAAGTCCATTCCAACCTTCTGCCAAGGCCTGTCTGGTAAGGGGGTTGGATTAAGTGTCTCTTTTCTCTGTGCTCTCCTATGTTCACAACAGAACTCACATTTCTCCAGCCTTTGTTTCACATCTGCTGACAGTCCAAGCCACCATACTGAACCTTGTGCCTTTTCTCTGCATTTAGAAAGTGTCACGCCGCGCCACTCATCAGCGGCGCCACCTGCTCGCACACCTGCTCGTCATCAGCGGCGAGGGATATAAGCCGCCTCGCCCTGAGCTTCGGCCTGAAGCCGTCAGACTTCTTCACGCATCGCTGTGAGTCAAACCTCAACTTCAGCTAAGCATTCGGGTAAGAAGACCTTACCTCCTTTTCCTCCCAGTCTGCTCCCCTGTGCACAGGTGGATTCCCCGGCGGCGGACAACGCCTCTCCATCGCCTGATCCTCGCTGCTGCACCGGGCTCTCCAGGTGGCTGTCTACCGGGCTTCGTCCCTTGCTGTGCCAGTCATCTGTCCTATTCAAGTAAGCTCCTCTCTCGCTCTCATATCTCCTGTGTTGGTGTGTGCCCGTCACCCTTCTCCTTATGCTTTTCCCTTAGGGTTGTCCGGCTGTACGGTCTCCTGCCTCTGTGCCCGAAGCAGACGCCGCCACCAACACATCTACATCTCGCAGACACACATCCATTCACTCCTGTTGTTGATAAACTGTTTGAACTACTCTGAGCCTGTGTGTGTGCGTCTCCTGAGCCGTGCGTTATGTCAGTACGGCTTCAGCAGAGCGGCTCGGCAGACGGCGGGCTCGCACACCGGCTTACCACCCTCGAGGCTCGGGTGGATCAGATAGCTTATCAGCAACAGGTGATCCTCAATCAATTAATAAATATTACTAACTGATTGGACCGCTTGGACCCCCAGCAGCCGTTCCCCCCGGCTCGTCAGGGTGGTGTGGCTCCTGCCGCTCCAGTGGCCGTCCAGCAGGCTCCTGCGGCACCGACATGGCTCACTCCCATTCCGACCCCCGCCCGCTTTAGCGGAAAGCTCGGCGGAGCACGGGGGTTCATAATGCAATGTGAGTCCGTGTTCCATCGCGTGCCCGGAGACTTTCCCTCAGATCACAGCCGAATTGGTTATATCGGGAATCTCCTGGAGGGGCGAGCATTAACTTGGGCCTACGCTGTGATGGCGAGGCCCAGTTATGCCACCCTCACATATGACCAGTTCGTGAGACGCTTTCTGGAAGTCTTTGACCATTCGCGTACCGAGACGGTCCAGGTCGACCGGCTTCTCGCCCTCCAGCAGGGAAGCCGGTTGGCAGCGGACTACGCGGTCGACTTCCGGGTAGCAGCGGAGGAATTAGGCTGGGAGGAACGCTCCCTCTGTGGCCTTTTCCTCCGCAGTCTAAATGATGATCTGAGGGATGAACTGGCTGGGCGGGATATCCCTGAGACGCTAGCGGAGCTAACATCTCTTGCCATCAGTTTGGACAACAGGCTGCGCGAGCGCTCCTCGGGGCAGAAGTCGTCTTCTTCTCGCCCTCGTGGAGCCTCGTCGCGCCTGCCCCAAGCTCGCCCCCTGGCGACGCCGCCACCATCGCGCCCCGAGGAGTCGGAGCCGATGGTGACGGGCTGGACCAAGCTCTCTCCGGCGGAAAGACAACGCCGCCGTGAGTTTAATCTCTGTATGTATTGCGGAGATAGTCAACACACGGTAGAGCTTTGTCCACAGAAGCCAAACGGCGGGGTCCGCGAGTCACTGTAGGGGGCCTCACGGACATCAATCGGTTAAATCCCCTCACACAATTGAAGCTGCCCGTCCGTTTCTGCCACAACCCCACTGGGCATCTCACCCACGCACTGGTGGATTCGGGCGCAGAAGGCAGCTTTATTTCACAAAGCCTGGCAACCCGATTGGGCATCCGCTGTCAGGCACTCAGGAACCCCATCTCCCTGGTCAAGCTCTCTCGTGCCTCCCTTGGGAGAGTCACACACCAAACCATCCCCGTCCCGGTTATTGTCTCTGGAAACCACCGGGAGAAGATGACCTTTTACGTCCTGCCCAACTCTGTGTCGCCCGTCATCCTGGGGTATCCCTGGCTACGCCTCCACAACCCTGTTCTGGATTGGAAGTCCGCCGGGGTGTCGGCATGGAGCACGTTCTGCATGGGCACCTGTCTTCAGTCCGCTGCCTGCTCTCCGTCCGCTTCTCCCCTTCCTACGGACGCTGCACCCCCGGACCTGTCCCTGGTGCCACTGGAATTTCACGACCTGGGTATGGTATCCAGCAAATCCAAGGCGATATCTCTCCCTCCTCATCGGCCCTACAACTGCGCAATCAATCTCCGCCAGGGGGCGCCCTTACCTTCTGGACGGCTCTACAGTCTGTCGGCGCCGGAGAAGGAGACTATGAACACATACCTCAAGGAGTCGCTGAGTGCTGGGATAATCCGCCCATCGTCATCACCCGTGGGGGCAGGATTCTTCTTCGTCGGCAAGAAGGACGGTTCCCTCCGTCCCTGCATTGACTACCATGCGCTTAATGACATAACGGAGAAGGATCGTTACACCCTGCCCCTCATGGACACCGCTTTCCACTCCCTCCAGGGGGCGACTTGGTTCACCAAGCTGGATCTACGCAGCGCATACCACCTCGTCCGGATCCGGGAGGGAGATGAGTGGAAAACAGCCTTCTGCACCCCGAACGGCCACTTCGAATACCTGGTAATGCCGTTCGGGTTGACCAACGCGCCAGCCGTCTTTCAGTGCCTCATCAACGACGTCCTCCGGGATTTCATCGGCCTCTTTGTGTTCGTCTACCTGGATGATATACTCATCTTCTCCAAGTCCAGGGACGAGCACCAGGTCCACGTGAGGCGGGTCCTCCAAAGACTGCTGGAGAACCGGTTATACGTGAAGGCTGAAAAGTGTGAATTTTACGCTAAGACAACATCCTTCCTTGGGTTCATCATCTCACACGACCAGGTGCTTCCGGACCCAGAGAGGGTGAAGGCGGTGGTGGAATGGCCTACACCTGCATCAAGGAAGCAGGTGCAACAGTTCGTTGGGTTTGCGAACTTCTACCGCCGCTTTGTCCCAAACTTTGGCACCATCGTCGGCCCGCTGACCCGCCTCACGTCCCCTAAGGTTCCATTCCGGTGGACCGAAGAGGCCGCGGCTGCTTTTCAGGCGCTGAAGGCGGAGTTCTCCTCCTCCCGGGCCCTTAGCCAAGTCAACCCCGCGCTGCAGTGTATCGTGGAAGTGGACGCTTCGGACACAGGAGTGGGGGCGGTGCTATCCCAGCGGTCACCAGACGACGGTATCAAACGGCCCTGCGCCTTCTTCTCCCGGCGCTTGTCCCCGGCGGAGAAAAATTACGACGTGGGGGACAGAGAGCTCCTCGCCATCAAGCTCGCGCTACAGGAGTGGCGTCACTGGCTAGAGGGGGCGGACCTGCCGTTCGTGGTCCTGACGGACCACAAGAACTTGGAATATCTTAGATCTGCCAAGCACCTGAACGCCCGCCAGGCGCGCTGGTCCTTGTTCTTCGCCAGGTTCCAATTTACCATCACCTTCAGGCCTGGCTCCAAGAACGGCCTGCCCGACGCCCTCTCTAGGCAATTCGCCCCTGAGGAGTCGGAGGACATGGTTCACACCATCCTACCCAGGTCGTGCGTCGTGGGAGCCGTCACCTGGGACATCGAGAGCAAGATCCGGAAGGCGCAGGAAGTGGAACCTGACTCTGGCGGCGGACCGGAGGGGAGGCTGTTCGTGCCATCCACGGTTCGAGGGGAGGTCATCCACTGGTTGCACACGTCTAAGCTCACCTGTCACCCTGGCTCCTCCCGGATGATTGACCTCCTCCAGCGGTCCTTTTGGTGGCCGGGCCTGCGGAGGGATGCTGCCCGCTACGCCCGGGCCTGTCCAGTTTGTGCCACCAACAAGTCGGGAAATGCCCCTCCAGCGGGTTTGCTCCAGCCTCTGCCCGTCCCTGGCAGGCCCTGGTCACATATCGCCCTGGATTTCATCACAGGACTCCCAGTCTCGAACACCTATGACACCATCCTGACCATCGTGGACCGTTTCTCCAAGGCGGTACACTTCGTCCCCGTTCGAGGTCTCCCAACTGCCCTGGAGACGGCGGACCTCCTCATCCAACACGTGGTCAGGCTGCATGGGATTCCGGTGGACGTGGTCTCGGACCAGGGTCCCCAATTTTCCTCAGAGGTTTGGAGATCGTTCTGCAATGCCTTAGGAGCCAAGGTGAACCTCTCCTCCGGCCATCACCCCCAATCCAACGGGCAGTGTGAGCGGACCAACCAGGAGCTGGAGGCTGCGCTCCGCTGTGTAACGGCATCCAAACCCACGTCCTGGAGTAACCACCTTGCCTGGGTTGAGTACGCCCATAACACCGCTCGCTCTTCTGCTACAGGGATGTCACCCTTTAAGGCGTCCCTGGGTTACGACCCCCCGCTGTTCCCGGCGCAGGAGAGTGAGATTACTGTCCCCTCAGTAAGGGCGCATCTCAGGCAGTTCCGCTCCATCTGGGCGTCAGCGCGTAATGCGCTTTTACGCACGGCGGAGCGCAACAGAGCCGTGGCGGACCGGCACAGAAGACCTGCCCCGGCGTACAGAGTTGGGCAACAAGTCTACGTGTCGACCCAGGACGTGACATTAAAGGGCGAGAGGAGGAAGCTGGCACAGCGCTTCATGGGACCTTACCCCATCACCAGGATCGTCAACCCGGTGGCTGTGCGTGTAGCTATTCCCCCCTCCCTCCGCATCCATCCCACCTTTCATGTGTCCAAGGTGAAGCTGGCAGTCTCCGATCCCCTTTGCCCTCCTCCTGCTGCGCAACCCGCGCCCCGGATGATTGATGGCCAACCGGCCTGGTCCGTCGCCTCCATCCTGGACTCCCGGCGCCGGGGTCGTGGGTTGCAGTACTTGGTGGACTGGGAGGGCTATGGGCCTGAACATCGACAGTGGGTACCCTCGTCGTTTGTGTTGGACCCGTCGCTCATCGCTGATTTCCACCGAGCGCACCCAGAGAAGCCATCGCCAGGAGGCACTGCTAGAGGGGGGAGTACTGTCACGCCGCGCCGCTCATCAGCGGCGCCACCTGCTCGCACACCTGCTCGTCATCAGCGGCGAGGGATATAAGCCGCCTCGCCCTGAGCTTCGGCCTGAAGCCGTCAGACTTCTTCACGCATCGCTGTGAGTCAAACCTCAACTTCAGCTAAGCATTCGGGTAAGAAGACCTTACCTCCTTTTCCTCCCAGTCTGCTCCCCTGTGCACAGGTGGATTCCCCGGCAGCGGACAACGCCTCTCCATCGCCTGATCCTCGCTGCTGCACCGGGCTCTCCAGGTGGCTGTCTACCGGGCTTCGTCCCTTGCTGTGCCAGTCATCTGTCCTATTCAAGTAAGCTCCTCTCTCGCTCTCATATCTCCTGTGTTGGTGTGTGCCCGTCACCCTTCTCCTTGTGTTTTTCCCTTAGGGTTGTCCGGCTGTACGGTCTCCTGCCTCTGTGCCCGAAGCAGACGCCGCCACCAACACATCTACATCTCGCAGACACACATCCATTCACTCCTGTTGTTGATAAACTGTTTGAACTACTCTGAGCCTGTGTGTGTGCGTCTCCTGAGCCGTGCGTTATGTCAGAAAGTCCCTGGTGTCCCTCATGGATTTTGTTTAATATTTCCTTTCTCATGACTTGTGGTATTACAATGCGGCTCCCTCTGATGATTAGGCCATCACACTCAGAGAGTTCACCTCTGTAGTGGTAATAGTCTCTTACTGTGGGATGCACTGATGCCACATGATCGGGCCATCCATTTTGTATCAGTGTCATGACTATTTTCAGTTGACTGTCAGAGAGAGTAGCTGCTTTTATCTCATTTAGCTTCCCTATGCTCACCGGTAGCATGGTTATGATAGAGTCGACATAGCATCCAACATCTGCCTCTGTGTCACTGAATATGGTACTGTCCTCTGGGCTCCGGGACAGGATATCTGCTATCACAAGTGTATTACCAGGTGCATATTCTGCTTTGCCGTTGAATCTCATTAGCCTGAGGAGCAGCCTCTGGCAAAGGAGTGGCACTGTACCCAGATCTTTGGTGTTAATCAACAGGACTATTTGTGGTCAGTTATTAGTTTAAACTGGTCCATGCTGCTCAGATATTTGCTGGTGTCCACATGCCCAGACTACTGCAAGACACTCCTTTTCTATCTGACCATAGCGAGTCTCTGCACTTGTTAGTTTTCTTGAGCCATAAGCAACAGATTTCCAGCTGTCTCCATGTTGCTGGAGGAACACGCATCCTAACCCGCAGCTGCTAGCATCGGCAGATACCGCTGTTGGTTTCTTTGGATCATATTATGCCAGCACAGGTGTGCTCATTAATGCTTGCTTCAGGTTCTGAAATCCTCTCTCTTGTTGTTCATTCCACGTCCACACTTGGCTGGTTTTGAGAAGGTCATAAAGTGGGGCTCCAACAGTGGCCAGGTGAGGTATGTATTTCCCCACATAGTTTATCATTCTGAGTGCTCTTTTCAGTTCTCTGATGTTTGTTGGTGCAGGTAGTTCAGTTATTGCCTTTACTTTTCCAGGATCTGGCTGGACTCCTTTCTCATTCACCAGATGACCCAGGAAATACAGCTGTTTTGTCTGAAGCGGCATTTCTCTTTGTTTAATTTCAGTCCCACTCTCTCCATTCTTTGCAGAACTTAAATGTTCATCGTGCACCTACATGCTGGGGCCGTAGATTATAACATCATCCATGTAGACCTCAACCCCCTCTAGGCCAGCCAGTATTTCATGCATTTTTCTTTGAAATATTTCTGGTGCTATGCTGATACCAAAGGGCAAACACTTAAAGCAGTATCGTCCAAGTAATAAATGTCGTTAGTGGGCTACTCTCACTGTGCAGTGGAATTTGCCAGAATCCAATGGATGCATCTAGGGAGGTGAAAACTTTGGCTCATGCCAGTTGAGCCATTACTTCCTCTATAGTCGGGAGTATGTATCTCTCCCTTTTCACCTGCTCATTTACCTTCTTCATGTCAACACATATTCGTACCTTGCCCTTGGAATTCACCACTGGGACCATTGGACTGCACCAGTCAGTTGGCTGGGTGACTCTGGCGATCACCCCCATAGCTTCCATCCTCCTAAATTCCTCTTCAACATTAGGTAGTATGGGTAGAGGTACTCTGTGAGCTGTTGACACTGCATAAGGATGTGCTCCCTCTTTAAGATGTATTTTTACAGGCTAAGTCTTTAAAGTGCCATGTTCTCCAAAGGCTTTGCTGGCTTCCTCAACTCTTTTCACTAAGCCTAAAGCAATTGCTGCTTCTCTCCCCAGCAGGTTATTAACAGTTGAATCCGTGACTACATAAACCTTTGCTTTGTGGTGTTTTTGCTTGTAGTTGAAAACTGTATGGAAGTAGCCTGAACAGTTTAGGGGTCCCCCGGGGCTAATCATGGGAGCATCCGTTTCATATAGGGACTGCCTCTACCTCAGGGTTTTGAATGTGTTAAAGTTTATTACTGTGGCATCCACTCCCGTGTCAATCTTTAGCTGGTGTTTGAGCTATTTCTAGGGTCACTGTCCATTTACTGGGATCACTTTCTGAATTGATGGCACCCAGATAAAATGATTCAAGTTCACTGGGTTCTCCTCTGACCTCCATGACTGCTTTTGAGCGACACATCCGTTGCCAGTGTCCCTTTTTATTGCATCTTCTGCAGATGGAGCTTTGTGCTGGGCACCCCGATTTATCAGCATGCTGTGCTTTTCCACATCTTGTGCATCTTTCCCCATTACTGGTACTGTGTCCTTTTTTTGTCCTTTTATTAGTGCTTTGTTGTGGTTTACTCTCTTTTCTGTCATAGTTTGCTTTTGGTTGTCTTTCTCTCCAAGAAGGCTTCTTGTACTGAGCAACAGCTTGTATACTGTGTAGATGCTGGCTCATTTGCTGCTCTACGTCCTCTGTTTGTCTCACCATTTGAATGGCTTCTTCTAATGTCGGGTTTTTGGTGAGCTGTAGCTTCTTTGACAGGTCTTTGTCTCTTATCCCAACTACTAGCCGGTCTCTTATATTCTCACTCCTGCTCTGCCCAAACTCACAGTTTTCAGATAGTTCGTAAAATGCTCAAATGAAGTTCTCTAATTTCTCATCTGGCCTCTGTATCTGCTGGTGAAACTGCAACCTCTCATGTATGATGTTCTTTTATGCAACAAAATACTCATCAAATTTGTTCAAAATGAAATCAAAGTCCTTTTCATTGTCTCTCGTGGGAAACGTGAAAGACGATTATATTTTCAGCCTCAAATTCCATGGCATATATCAAAGTGCTTACTTGGACCTCTCCGTCCTCCTCATTGAGCTCTGTGGCTCTGCGGTAACGGAGAAACCTCTGCCTCCATGCGGGCCACTCTCCCACTTTGTCGAAGCTGAAGCTCTCTAGTGGTTTGAAGTTCGGCATTTTAGATCAGCACAGGTCTCCTCTCTAATCAGACCACTTCTGACACCATGTCAAGTGAGGAATGATGCACTTACTTCTGTTTAGTCACTTTATTAAGAACAACAAAGGAAGAACACATGACTTGTCTAACTACCTGCCCGTGGCTCTCTCTCTATAACTCTTCTCACTATTTAAGATGCCTCACTACATCCTGTCTAAGAGCTCTTCCGGTATGCCGTAGATATTCTCTGTTTGAGATGTATCACTACGCTCATCTCTATGACAACTACTTTCCCTACAAGTGAGCACCCAGCCAAGTTGACTTCAAAGGCATAACCTAGAATGTGCAATGAGGTAAAAAACAAAACAAAACAAGACTCTAGAGTAACAGCTAAAAGCTTGAAATAATCATTGGAACTGGTTAACATCTCAGCCCATGAATCTACCACACACAAATTATTGAACAGGCATGGTATCCATGGCAGGACACCACAGAGAAAGCCACTGCTTTGCAAAAAGACATCACTGCATGCCTGAAGTTTGCTTAAGAGCACCTTGACACTCCACAGTGCTACTGGGAAAATGTTTTGTTGACTGAAAAAATTAAGATTGAATTGTTTGGGAAGAACACGCAATGCTGTGGTGTAAAAAGGGCACCGCATACCAGCATGAAAACATCATCCCAACAGTGAAATGTGGTGGAGGAAGCATCATGATTTGAGGCTGCTTTGCTGCCTCAAGGCCTACACTGCTTGCCAGGATTGAGGGGAAAATGAATTTTCAAGTTTATTAAGGTATCCTACAGAATAATGTCAGAGTGGATGTCTGCCAGCTGAAGTTCAGCAGAAGTTGGGTAATGCAGCGGGACAACGATCCTAAACATCAGCATAAATCTAGTACAGGATGGCTTCAAGAAAAGAAAATTCACCTTTTAGAGTGGCCCAGTCAGAGTGCAAACCTGAATCCAATAGAAATGCTGGGAATGACCTGAAGAGAGCCATTCACACCAGACATCCTAAGAATATGGCTGAGCTGAAGCAGTTCTGTAAGGAAGAATGGTCCCAAATTTCTCCTGAATGTTGTGCTGGTCTGATCAGCAGCTACTGGAAGTGTCTGTTGGAGGTTATTGCTTCCAAAACATGTTTGATCAGTTATTAAATCCAACCAGTTATTAAACCATTCACTCTCACTAATGGTTGTCTGTCTCTCTGTGTTGGCCCTGCGATGGACTGGCGATCTGTCCAGGGTGTACCCTGCCTCTCGCCCAAAGATGCTGGGATAGGCTCCACCCCCCACCCCACCCCACGACCCGAAAAGGATAAAACGGAAGATGGATGGATGGATGGATGGATGGATGGTTCACTTACGTACTTTTTCCACCAGTATTTCGAATAGTTAACAGATTCTAATAAAGATATGAAATATTATAATTGTTTGTTTGGTAATAGGTTAAGCACATTGTGTTTGTCTGTAGTTGGGACTTAGATGTAGACAAAATCAAACTTTAAGAGCAATTAAAAAAACCAGGTCAGTCCAAAGGGTTCATACACTTTTTTCTTGCCACTGTAAGATACAACCAAGTCAGCATGTTGGACAGTTCTGAAATCCCAAGAGAGTCAAAAAGAGTAAGACAGGCTTTTGATTAAGGCTTCTCTATGTGTGGCAGTGGTATTTTGTTCTACCAAGATTCAAAGCCTGCAGAGCATCACTGACCTGATATATAGGACGAGACCAACACAAGGATGACAGCACAGTGCCCACCCCCACTAACTCTGACTGACAGTTCTGTAACCTCAGCTGTCTCCAACGACAATAGTTTCATCTTGGCTCCACTATAACGTCTGTCATTTCTAGTTTAATGCAACAGCTATTTATGGAGCAAAGTTCTATAAAAGCATCATAACAGGACTCGAGGACAAACCACATGACATAGAATGAGAGGAAATGAGTGTTTTTCAGGAGACGTATTGGGATTCTTAAAAAATGACTGCTGTGTATTCCTTAAAGCAACTGTCAAGATGTGAACGTCTTACATGGCTCTGGGTGTCCAAAGATGTACAACTACATTAGTGTGGTGGACATGCTTTACCACAGGATTCTTCTTTCACTCTTCAGCATTTTTGACCACTGTGGCACTAAGCACAGCATTCAGTTGCCCATATTTCTTATTCTGGTGGGACAAATCCATCCTAATCCAAGGATAAGGGACAATAGCCTTACATCTTAGTGGTTTGAAATAAATCAGGTCAAAAGGGAGGATGCACTCAAGAGCACATTATTGTACACAAAGAGATAAAGCTGAGTTACCATTTGATGCCAAGAAAGCAAATGGATGAGGAGACTGATAATAGCAAGTGGAAAATAATACAAACTTATGTTTCTAGTAATGTTTTCCTCTTTGTAACTCATGGTCAACAAATGAATGACATTGACATCATAGCCCCATTCTCCTTGAGAATTATTTAATAAAAGCCTGAAAGGTGGAAATAAGGTATTTCACTATATTTGAGCTCAAAGAGATCTTTTAAGTCTCAACATTGTGTTCACTGTGAAATAAATTCAAATCTTATTTGTGATTAAATAACACAAAAACAGAAACATACATGTTAATAGGGTACCTATAAATATCCATCTGAGCATGTTACGTCTCAGAAATATATCCTTGCTATGCTTTGAGGCACTTTTGAAAGGCTTTTAGATGAGCCAGAACTTCCCCTGGGTCTGGAGAATGTGGGAGGGGAAAAAGAGGAAAAATTTGTAAAGTGAAAACATCACATGTTCATTGAGCATGCAAAGAACTGTGGGAACTGATATGACTGGTGTGTGTTCTTTAGAAAGTTAACACATAAGGCACTTTTCCACAAGTATCACCTTAGAAGATGAAGAGGGGACAGCAACTCATAAAACTAAAAAAAATAAATAAATAAATAATGGGGTCTTAACATCCTCCCAGTGGGACGTGCCCAAAACACCTCAAGTGGGAAGCATCCAGGAGGCATCCTGATCAGATGCCAGGACTCGCTGGAGAGACTATTGGCACTTTTCCACTAGTACCCACTCGGCCCTACTTGACTCTACTCAACTCGGTTTCTAGCCTTTTCCATTAGTACCTGGTACCTGGTACCAGGTACCTTTTTAGCACCGACTCAAGGCCAGGGTACAGCCGCACTAAGTCGGGCCGAAAATGTGACGTCAACAGACTGCAGGCCACTGATTGGTCAGGGCGTAACGTCATGAAAGCGTCCGTCTTCTGAAGAATCTCCAAACCGCCATTTGCAAAAGTTCACAGAGTAAACACGATATTAATAGAGATGGCGTTGCAGGTTTCGTGGAAATCTACACCGTGGTCCAACGAAGAGGTGCAGAGTTTTCTGTGCTTGGTGGCAGATAGTATCCAGAGCGACAGGAGCAACCCGCACCAAAACAGATGGCAGCCCAGCATAGAACCGGACTACGTACAAGCTGAAGATGAAAGTGAGAGAACCATCGATGGTGAGTGATTTGTGATAATGTGCATCTTTTCGCTTATTTATCCTGTTGGTGGTAAGCTCCCTTTTTTTGAGCAAACAACGCCCTCCTGTGCTGGCTAACGAGTGTTAGCTAGTAGCTAGCTAGCTAGTAGGCAACTCTGCTGATTCGCGCTTGCTTTGTCTAAGTATTCACTTGTGAGAGCAAAATGATGAAATATGTTAATCCTGGTTAAAGTCCTGGTTTGTGTACGTGTTGCACTTTGGTGCTGTGCATTAAGTTGTGTGTAATTTCTTTCTAGAATGTGTTTCCACATGCCAGGGGTCCGCCTCCCTCAGCATGTTGTGTTTATATTTTGGCTACAGGTCAAGAGGACCCTAGGATCCAAAATCTCAACATATTCAAGTGCATTGCCAAACCAGTGATTTATAAAGTGATTCATATAATTTTCTAAAGCCTCATAATAGACCCACATACCTATTCTGTGGATTTTCAAAAAACAGTGTTGGAACAGTGTTGTTGTGCTGCTTCTGTTCCACCAGAAATCCCTGGAATGAAAATGTACATGTACAGAGTGGATTCTGGGGTGCTCACTTGTCAGGGAAACAAAGCATTTTTGTCACAACCCACCACTGACTTTCACAAGTGTATTTCCCTAATACAGGTACATCTCAGAAAATGAGAATATCATGAAAAAGTTCAATATTTTTTGTCACTCATTTCAGAAAGTGAAATCCATATATTATATAGATTCATTACACAGACAGTGATATATTTCAAGCGTTTAATTTAGATGATTATGGCTTACAGCCCCTGAAAACCCCAAATTCAGTTTCTCAAAAATTAGGATATTGCACAAAATTAATTTAGCACTGTGGCAGCACAGCAACTCACCCTTGGCCGGGGGATCCTGGGTTCGATCCCAGCCCCTGACCAACAGTGATCTGTGTGGAGTTTGCATGTTCTCCCCGTGTCTGCGTGGGTTTCCTCCGGGTTTCCTCCAACATGCCAAAAACATGCAAGTTAGGTGAATTGGCATCAACTGGGGATTTTAAATTGTCCTTAGGTATGACTGTGAGAGTGAATGGTTGTCTGACTCTCTGTGTGCTGGCCCTATGATGGACTGGCGATCTTTCCAGGGTGTACCCTGCCTCTTGCCCAAAGATGCTGAGATAGGCTCCAACCCCCCCACGACCCAAAAAGGATTAAGTGGAAGAAGATGGGTGGATGGATGGATAAAATTAACTTTAAAAAAATAGTTTTTAAATAGAAATGTTGGCCGTTGAAATGATGGTTAACATGGGCTGTAAGCCATAATCATCAAAATTAAAATAAACACTTGCAATAGATCACTGTCCGTGTAATGAGTCTATATATGGGTTTCACTTTCTGAAATGAGTGACAAAAAATACTGAACTTTTTCATGATATTCTAATTTTTTGAGATGTACCTGTATATGTTTTGAACTTGCTTGAACTAACCACCATCCAGTTCTATCTTTGGTCTAGGCAAGAGGAAAGGAAAAGCAGCCACCCCACAACGGACCTTGCCACTGTGGAAAGTACTGAAATCCGTTTCTTTTTTAGATAAAGTGAAAAAACTTAAGTAGCACAATTTCCACTTAATATAAACGGGACTGAACTGAGATTTATTTGATTGTGTGAACATTAATTACAGAATAACTGAAAATGAATGGCACATCAACTGTAAAATAATCCACTTGTTAATATATATATTTTTTTTTTTTGTCAGATCACTTGTGTGATCCTTTGTGAGTTATGTTCATAACTGTATGTTGCACTTTGGGGAATGGGAGTTGTTCAGTCATCAATATAACTCAGTTTATATGTGTAGTTTATAGTCTATCATCAATAAACTCATGCAGTATTATAATAGCAGGACAAATTACAAATATTTGAGACCCATTGTCGTGCTTCCTTCTATATTTTAGCAATACAAGTACAAAACACCGCCCACACTTGAAGCCAGGGCAAGAGGAGACACAGTGGTGACAGAGTGGTGGCTAAACTTTTATTGATTAAAAATTCCATATTTTGACTGAGTGACTCGGTACTCGGTGATGCACACCCTCAGTTAAAGTACTATATTCCATTCAACTGAATGTATTAATTTATTCTGATTGCAGAGGCCACAGTAAAAACAAATGATTTTAAACATAACCCAGCCCTTGTAAAATCTACTTCACTGAAGCGCAGCTACATGAAAATTGTGGTTAAATACAACAGCAAAGCACTTTGTCACATTCCACCACTGGCTTTTAGCAACAAGTGTATTTCACAAATACGTTATAAACTGGGAGTTTTTCCTCTCCACCGTCGCCAAGTGCTTGCTCACAGGGGATCGCCTGATTGCTGGGGTCTTTCTGCAACTGTGGGGGTCCTCCCTACAGTTGATAGTGCTATGAGATGACTGTTGTTGTGAAATGGCGCTATATAAATAAAGTTGAATTGAATTGAATTGAATAAACTTGCATTAATTAACCACCACTCATTTCTGTCTTTCGTCTAGGCAAGAGGAAAACGATCCACCCCAAACCCGACCTTGCCTCACTATTTACAGAGATGCCGGCTGAAGATCTGCTGAACAGAGACCAGTGTGAGTGGCACATCCCAGCTGCTTCTGAGTGAGGCAGTGTGGTTGGCGTGTGTGACCCATCCTAAGTTGTTTTTTTTTTACAGTTTGAATTTTGCACATTCTGAATAATCTGGAATTTGCTGCTGATTGTAATAAACAATTTAGTGACTTATGTGTTTGCATCATGATTTTCGATTTTGTCTGATAAGACACCGGTGGGAAAAGAGTCAACAGTACAAACCATTTATCAGAGACTTTGAAAATAATGGCTCATTTTTAAGAAAAAGTAACCAAAACAATTATTTTATTTACTGAAGACTGTATTGTTGGATGTGCCAGTGCAGAAGACCCTGCACACTTTAGTGATAGTACCAGTATATGGAGGAATTCTGGGCCATATTAGCATCTGTATTTTCTAATAATGGGTTAGGGCGGGGGTGTCCAATCATGTGCCATGGAGGGCCAAGACCCTGCAGGCTTTACCTCCAACCAGCAGGGATGGCAACAGGAAATTCTGATTTCAGCTGAAATCTAATTTGGTCGATTGACTTATGGGGGGGCCGGGGGGAGGGTGCAGCCCCCCTGAAGCTGGGAGGTTTTCAGTAAAACAGAAGTAATTTAGACTGAAAAAAATGATAAAAAAAATGAAATACTAGACTTAGATAAATCATTAAATTTAATGAAAAGTTAACTTACTTTTTCTTCAATGTTGTCTCACTGTCTTTAGTCCAACATATTTAACAGTTCTGTAAGAGTTTATTACACTATTTACACTGGTCACCAAGTCACTTCTAATGTGCAACTTTCTTCCTTTTGGCAGCAAGCTGTGTCAGTCTCTGAACTTTGAACTTCATCTCCTTTTCTGGTTTCTTCAGAAATTGTCCAAGTGTTTATGTTGCCTCGTCGAACTCTGAGCCAATTTTCACCTTTACCGTCACTTTTCTCTCAAGCCAATTCCATCGGAATTTATTTTTGACACTTTTGTCTATTTCTAGCACTGATGACTCCTGATCCTTCGATAAAAATCTCATAATTCCGCTGAAAACAATACCAAACGCTCAGAATTCCAACACGAACCAGCGATGTGATTTGGGGTTGGGGAAATTATCTGAAAATTTAGCAGGGGGTCCGGGTCCGGGTCAGAGCCCCGGTGGGGGGGTAAGGGGGGCAAAGCCCCCCGAAGCTCCTGGGTTTTTATGATTTTTAAGTACCAGAACTGTGCTTAAATGACATAAAACAAACAGCTGAATGCCACTTATTACTGTATAATATTGACTTATGTTCCAAGAAGATAGCATTCCTAAAATATTCCAACAAGCATTATCCATCATATGCTTTTAACACTTGATCAAATCAAAATCAGTTAATTTTATCTATTCCATAATAGAAATAAAATTCCAACATACCATTACTTTTTATAATTTCAGCATTCATTTCAGATCACCAGTTTCAATCTCCATTGAGACTTGAGCAGCTCATTTTGCACAATCACTGATGTAGCCAAGTCTTAGAAATATTCTGATTGATTGATTGATTGATTGATTCAAAAGTTATGAGTCAATGTCCACTGTGCACTGTCAATTTCAACCTGTTTGGAATCATAAAAGTAATGTAACTAAATTGTTTTGCTATTTTTTCTCCTCAACATCAATGTCAGGGCGCTGTAGGAGTTTTGGGGGATGGTTAACTTTTATAACCGTTTCCTCCCCCGCGCAGCCCAGCTCATACAGCCATTGTATGCCGCACTCAAGAAACGGAAACCGGCAGACAGAGTCGACTGGACTCCAGGTGTTCTCTGAGGTTAAAACAGCTCTGGCGAACGCTGCACTACTGGCACACCCAGACCCGGTGGCTCGGATAGCGCTCACTACCGACGCCTCGGACATGGGCATAGCGGCCGTCGTGGAGCAATGCGTTGCCGGTTCTTGGCAGCCGCTCACCTTTTTTTTAGCAGGTCTTTGCACGACAGTGAGCGTAAATACAGCGTGTTCGACAGAGAGTTAATGGCTCTGCACCTGGCCATACGCCACTTCCAGTTCTGGCTGAAAGGGCGCACCTTCACTGCGTTCGTGGACCACAAGCCGCTAACGCACTTAACGTACTTTATCTTCCTGGAAGATAAAAAAAAGCGGAATTCGGCGAATTAGCGGAAAAATCACATCCCTGAGAACACGCCGCCATGAATTTTTGACAAAGCATACAACGAGCCATTTGATTGGTCCAATCGTTTGCAACTATCCAATTGCAGGGCTGTTTACAATACAGCAGTAGCTTGAGTACATAACATCCGGGTTATCGCAGGAGACTTGACCCGGGGAAGCGCAGAGCGCTTATGTAATCGTGTTGATTTTCGCTAAAATCGGTAACAATAAGGTACCTTACCCCCCTAAAATTTTCTCAATAGATTTAGACGATTCACAGAAATGATCAATTTGAAAATAAATTGGCGGAAATCCGCGGATCGGGGGAAAATTGCCATCCCTGAACCAGTTTCTTCAACAGCAGATCCCACTGAATTTCTTTCACTGACTGCTGATCAGTGAAAACACCTGCTGAAGAGACTGGGCAGAAGAGAAAACCTGCAGGGTCTTGGCCCTCCATGGCACATGATTGGACACCCCTGAGTTAGGGTTTAAACGTATTTAACATTTTAACACAAACTCCTTTATGGTTTATAATTCTGTTGACAGACTTACACCAAACCAAAAGTGATTTCTCAAACTGCTGGATTGTTCTTAGCTTTTCCAGTCTTTTAGTATTTAATTTGTCACTTGGTGGTAACCTTCACACATAAAACAAAAGAAACACATCTGCAAAAATTCCAGAGGTTGATTGTCAACATTCCCATTGCAATACTACATGAATACACGTATAGTACTTTGTTGATGCAGAGAATATATATTTCTACAGTATCTACATGTATCTAGTAAATCAAATGTTTTCCATGTAACCTTGTGACTGCATTATTTTAATTGCTTTTAATCCTAGATCAAGTTTGTTTTGGCCTAAAATGCATCATAATTGTCAAATATATCTTATTATACCAAGCTCAGTACTGTTTACCTTTTGAATATATATTATGTGGCTAATATAACCCCATAACTACAACCTGGCGATCAAGTTTTGGCAGCTTAACAGTTTTTGCCATGACACCACCACAGACTGGAGTGCTGCTGGAGCAGGTACATGACGTGATGTCTCAACAGTCTGTCCACGCAGATCAGAGCAATTTGTTGCACAGGAAGCTAAACGTTTCTACAGACATTCTTAAGTTCTATAACCACTAGAGTGTTTGTGAAGCTGGGGTGACATCAGTGACAGTCTGTGTTGAACGCCCAGACCGACAGTTTGAAGCAGTAATTTTCCCACAAGAGAGCCATCTGAAACACACACACACAGCATACATATTTTAGTACCTAATGGTGATAACTTGCAGACATTACAATGTAGTACGGCGGACTTAAAGCAAACTAGCATTAGCAATCATTAGCTTACCGTCATATGTGATCTAGGTCATATCCTCACGTCTTCGGCTCTATGGCTTCCCAGATGCTCCAGTACTTTTCCAGAGTGTTTCGTCTCGCTGCCTGTACCCTTGTCTGGTGGTCCTTTTTGGCCTTTACGGTGACAAAAATCCAGAGACCGAGGAGTTGCCTTGTACAGCCGCAATACTATGTTTTGCTTGGGTTGCGTGTTTTACGTCATGGGAGTGTGGCGCCACCTTGCTGTAAAAAAATCCCACCCACCCCAGGCGTACCCAGTTGTAATGGAAACACAAGTGAAGTCAGTAGAGTAGTGTAGAGTCGAATAGGGCTGAGTGGGTACTAGTGGAAAGGCGCCATAAGTCTCTCAGCTGGTCTGGGAACACCTTGGTATCCTCTCTGAAGAACTGGAGCAGGTAGCTGGGGAGAGGGAAGTCTGCTTCTCTGCTTGAACTACTGCCTCTGCGACCTGGACCTCCAGACGGATGGATAGTCTTTAAACATCACCATGAAATGTGATTCATTTGAAGTAGCTGCAGTAGCCAAGCTACTGGATTGATAGAGTTTGCTGGAGTGGGGATTTCTCTGAGATAATCGTCAGCTCTTGATCCAACATCTTTCCATGATAAATTCATTTAAAAGAATCTTGTTACATTCTAAGAAGAATCGTAATACTTTGTAGAGGAGTAAAGTCACCTAGAGAGTCAATGTTAAGTTGGATAGTGGCTAAAACTGCATTTGCTTAGCCCACCTTGGCTCCTGTCACTGTAGTTCAGAGGACCAACCAGAAGAAAGCAAGGACTCCAGGAGGAGAGGAGCGAAAAAAGAAGATGGCCAACAGGGATGAAAGCATAGACTCAGAGGAGAGGCAGATCTGCAGGCTTTTTTTCAAGGGCTTACATTTTCAGTGAACTCTAGTAGCTAACAGTAGCAACTTCCTTACCTCCACCAAGGAGGTAATGTAATTGGGACTGTTTGGTTGTTATCAGTATTTCGTAAAAACTACTTGAACAGATTTAGATGAAATTTTCCCCAGAGGTGGTCCTTGGGCTATTGATAAACCCATTAGATTGTGCAGGTGAGCCATGAGCTCACACCTCTGACAAGGCCCTATCTCGCAATGTTAAAGATGAAAACTACTGGATGGATTTTGATGGCATTTTCACCAGAATTGGCCCTTGGGCTACAGATGAATCCAATATAGATGTAATTCATGCACACATACCTCAACCAAGGCCCTATCTTGCAGTGTTAAAGAAAGTGAAAAAGTGATCCAGAATCTGCATCCTGACCTGGATCACCTCCAAAATCTGGTGAGTTCATCCATAGCCCAAGCCCATCCATAGCCCATCCATAACCTGTGGCAAAAATGTCATCAAAATCATCCAGTTGTTTTTGCATAATCCTGCTAACAGTCAGACAAACAAACCAATATTCTGACAGATAGGGCATTGGTGGAGGTATGAGCTCGAGAGCCCTCTGGTTAGAGTTGTCATCCCCCAGAAGTATTGATATTGCAACTTTGATGCCACATTTGAAAGTTGGAAAGGACAAAAATCCACAATAAAGCTAAGAAAATCAAGGTATCAGAAGACAAGGAAAGTTGTAGTATGTGCCACACAGTGCCAACAGATTCAATTCAATTCAATTCAACTTTATTTACACTACCGTTCAAAAGTTTGGGGTCACTTAGAAATGTCCTTATTTTTGAAAGAAAAGCACTTTTCTTCAATGAAGATAACTTTAAACTAATCAGAAATACACTCTATACATTGCTAATGTGGTAAATGACTATTCTAGCTGCAAATGTCTGGTATTTGGTGCAATATCTACATAGGTGTATAGAGGCCCATTTCCAGCAACTATCACTCCAGTGTTCTAATGGTACAATGTGTTTGCTCATTGCGTCAGAAGGCTAATGGATGATTATAAAACCCTTGTGCAATCATGTTAGGTCTGCAATGCTGTAATTGCTGCAAATGGAGGATTCTTTGACGAAAGCAAAGTTTGAAGGAAAAAATTATTATTTCAAATACAAATCATTATTTCTAACCTTGTCAATGTCTTGACTATATTTTCTATTCATTTTACAACTCATGGTGGTAAATAAGTGTGACTTTTCATGGAAAACACAAAATAATTGTCTGGGTGACCCCAAACTTTTGAACGGTAGTGTATACAGCACCATTTCACAACAACAGTCATCTCATAGCACTTTCAACTGTAGGGGAAACCCCCACAATTGCAGAAAGACCCCAGCAATCAGACAATCTCCTGTGAGCAAGCACTTGGCGACGGTGGACAGGAAAAACTCCCTTTAAGCAGGAAGAAACCTCCAGCAGAACCAGACTCAGGGAGGGGCAGTCATCTGCTGCGACTGGCTGGGGGGGTGAGGGGATAGAAAAGAAGAAGAAAAGAACAGACATGTAGAGAGCAAATAGCACGACGGGGACTCAATCTACGGGAGAGAACAAACAGATGTTAACCCTTTAACTGTCCACATTTTATGGATGGGTCACGCGCCCCCAGTGGCACTATGCAGCAACTGCATGTGTCAACTTATTGACATCCCCGGGCAATACTGAGAATTTGTACTAATCTGTATTGATCTGACAGTTTAGAAGGTGGCAGACACGCGCCGAAGGAATCATGACTGACATGGAATATAGCAAAGAAGAAATCCTCATTATTATTCTTCCTTTTCCCACTTTGAGCTCACACACTAATGTGGATGCTGCCATGTTTGGTCATTGCGGCAGCGATGATGACTGAAACTGCATGAAACCGGAAAAATAGCGGAGTAATACAAACGAAATTCACATGGCATAATCATAAGCGTTTGTAGATGTGGAAGTGGGTGTAAATTACCAAGTAAATGTGAAACATCGGCCACGATGGACGAAAAATTGAGCTCCCATTACCAAGATGGCGGCGCCCACGAGCGACTGGATTACCACAGGAAAAATGCACCAAACAGAAAAAATAGCCACATAAATACAAATGAAATTCACGTCGGATAATCATAAGGGTTTGTAGATGTGTAAGCAGGTGTAAATTACTAAGTAAACGCAAAACATTGGCCACAATGGACGAAAACGGACCGGTCACGTGGGTGAGCGAGCCCCCCCACCCGGCAACAGGTAAGAGAAATATATGGGGTTTTTTGACATTTTATTGATTTTCTGGTTCATATACTTTGAAGATTCAATAAAAGCACACCCCTGTAGACAAATCAGCGTAAAAAAAAACGGACTCTTCTTTGTGTAAATGTGTCCAAAGTCCACTTTTTGAGTTATGTAATTTATATAGCTGCCATGACATTATGCAAATTAGAGGCGTAAATTTATTCCTATCTGAAACTTTGGATCATATTCTACATCTTACATCATACATCTTACATCATACATGGGCTGCACGGTGGCGCAGTGGTTTAGCACTGTGGCAGCACAGTTTTACCCTCGGCCGGGGGATCGCGGGGATCATGAGATCGTGGGTTCGATCCCAGCCCCCGACCAACAGTGAGCTGTGTGGAGTTTGCATGTTCTCCCCGTGTTGCGTGGGTTTACTCCGGGATTTCTCCGGTTTCCTCCCGCATACCAAAAACATGTAGGTTTAGGGCGCTCGCGCATGCAGCGACCGGCAGCCGGTGGCTTGTCACCAGACTGCAAACCAAATCTACCTACGGGTACAAATAAGTAACAAAAAAAAAAAAAAAAAAATCTTTCTAATTGACAGTAAGCCATTATCTCTTGTAACTTTCAAGTTATAGCCTTGGAAATCTGAACTATTTTGACAAAAAATTTTTACCACTCTTGACCACTGGGGAGGGGGCTTGAGTTGCCTAGGGCAATTAGAGGGTTAATGACCAGCAAAATTGTTTAATTGAGAGTGAAGAAAGGAGTGAAGCCCAGTGCATTGTTAGAGGTCCTCCGGCTGTCTAAACCTATTAGCAGCATAACTAAGGGAGGGTTCAGGGCACATGATCCCACCCTAATTATAGGCTATATCAAAAAGGAAGGTTTTAACCCAATTCTTAAAAACAGAGATCGAGTCTGACTCCCGAATTCAGATTGGCAGCTGGTTCCACAGCAGAGGAGCTTGATAACTGAAGGCTCTGCCTCCCATTGTACTTTTGGAGATTGTAGGTATTACAAGTAATCCTGCATTTTGGGAGCGTAGTGCTCTGTTAGGATAATAGGGTAGTATCAGATCTTTTAAATAAAAAGGGGCCTGATTATTTAGAGCTTTGTAAGTGAGAAGAAAGATTTTAAACTTAATTCTAAACTCTGTGGGAAACAGATGTATCATAGTGTTTATCACAATGCCATTTTTATATTACACGCCCTCTACACAGGCAATAATGACATGTTGTTAATGTGTGGAAAAAAATGCAGTAAACACAGTAAGTGTGGCAAGTGTCTCTTCAAGTGGGTAAAGAAAGTCACTGAAGGTTGAACTGAATTTAAACAACTCTTCCTGTCCACCTCAGCTGACACTTGGCTGCCTATTGACATGGTAAATTGAGAGCCCATTCGAGCAGCACTGTGACGGCCAGTGGAGGCCGTAGACCTGACCAGAGCTTTATATTCATGGGAACTGTGGGAGAATAGATGGCAGAGAACAGAACAGGAAAGGCAGAGGAAGGAAGAAGAAAAACAACCTGAGGTATAGGTCAATTAAAAGACTGAAACACAGGGTGGAGAAGGAAAGGTGTAGCAGAGAGGGGGGGGGGGGACAAAGAAAAATGTCTATTTTTAGATAGATTGCTGAATTGTTTAAAATATGTTTGATTTTAAAAAAAATCACACAGCATCATTGTACTTGCATAGTTTAATTCATTCATAAAAATGGTCTCACACGTAGACCCAAAGTGCCACAGCTCGTGCTACTAGATTTCTAGCAGTAACATAATTGCTTTTTGAGTGGATGAATGTGACTTGCTCTCCTGACTGTGCACAGATGCATGATTGTTGCAGAGTGTAGCTGGAGCTATTAGCCATTTGGTTTAATGACCAATCTGTGGCACAGCCTTCACTGACCCTCAGCATTTGGTAGGAGGAGCGGGCCAACCTATTAACAAAGAGTGAAAAGCTCCAAGCACAGCCTCTCACACAAAGCCACACTTAATTAGACTGTTTGTTTAGCAGACTCTAATGGTGAGGATGGCTAACAGGGGAAGAGGCTGACTGCTCTCCTTGAAACTGCAAGCTGAAAGACATTTGGCCAAGGCTGGGGGGAAGAAATGAAGATCCTCGTCACTTCTATCAAGACAAATGGTAATGACTGTGAGCAACCACAAGCAAAGCCTCTATAAGTTACAAGTCACTACAACACCACTGCCATTACAGTATTTACAATAAAACTACAGAAATGCTTGATCTGAATACTCTGACACATTTATTACAATGATCAAGCATGAAAAGAAGAAAAATACAGCATAACTGAGAAACAGTGATTGAGTTTATGTAAATTCACGTGGAAAGTACCAACAATGGGGGATAAACTGTGTGAAATTATATCTGATTAGTACAATCCTTCACAAGTTACATTTCTCTCCTTACACCCTTTCAGTTCCCCCTCCCTTGATCTGCGTCTGTGTGCTGAAGGCTAATTAAAGGAGAGCAATTGGATATGGACTGGTGCACATTTTAATTCAGGAAGAGGAAGGAGCAAAAGGGGGTGAAAAGTGGTTGGAAGAAAGAGAGACAAATTTGGACCCTGTACAAGGACGCTGGATTGAAAAAAAGGTGAGGCTCTGTCATTTTACTGAAGATTATAGAAAGTTCAGATTGATAAGATGTTATGACCAAGAACAAAACAAATAAAAAATCTACCAAACTCTCTTATCAACAATAAATTTATGTCACTAGCCATTTCTGAGCCCATTAGATAAACATTTCATAAAAAATATTACTGAACAAAAACATCTCACTAACTGACATCTGAGTTTGAACAAATGAGATTATTGTGCTTCTTTTATAATGATTATTACACATCCATTCCTGGATGATTTGTGAAGCCTGCACCTTATTTTCATACTTTTGCTCAAAATAATAACTCAGTGTTCTCCGACTGAATTGATGAGATCTCAAAAAGATGAAACAACATGGATGGGCGCAAGGTAGAAGGCAAGAAACTCAAAGCAGAAGTCACATTCATTTACATAACAAAGACTGTTTACAGGTTTTGTGGAGTTTAAGAGCATATGAGGCTTAAGGCTACAGCTTCTTCCGCACTGGTATACTAATTGGTTTGAGAAAATTATCTGTAATTAGGTCTATTAGTAAGCCTTCGTTCCTCATGGAAAAAATATAGTCATCCTATTGCTTCCATTAGTAAATTTATATGCTGTACTTTTATCCACAAGTTTTATTAGACTTAATGTATTTGTGTTATTAATATTTACCTGTGCAAGAGGCTACTGTTTAATTTCTTTCATGCAGTACAATGTAATGTTTCATGTTTTAGTCGATACCTCATCAAGACCAGAATCTCCCAAGACCAAGACAAGACCTACAGTACATACACAGTGGTCTTGGGAGACTCCAGTCTGGTCTCGACTACAACACTAGTAATGTTAACTTCATGCTCAATATTTACGCTGCATGATAAAAAAAAAAACCCCCACAGACATCAATCCTTATTGCATATTAGAATATCATAGTATTAAACAATTAATATTTTTGAAACACATAACACATCTAATCATAAACACTTTTGATTTCACAGGCTCAGCTTCTTCACTTGTATCTTTTAGCTATTTTTTATGATGATCAGGTGAGCGTGCTCCCCCTCCCCTCCTGTGTATTTTTCCTCTGCCTGTCTCCCGGCTCCGGAGTTGATTACACCCACCTGCGTGATTATGCGCACTTGCTGCTACCTCCTCTGCCAGCTTTAAAAGAGCCAGTCTGCGAGTGCTTCTTCACTGGACTGTTGGGTATTGCTGCCTCAACCTAAAACTTAATTTTAACTTAATTTTGTGCCTTATCTGAACTGTTGGTTGACCGTTTTTCCTCTTCTCCTTCCCAGGTTGCTGCCATTGGAGCGGTGTGTCTCTCCAGGGCTGTGCACGCTCATCTGCCCTTCCACCATCCCGTCTGGACTACTCCTGCTCCACCCAGTCAACCTGCAGCCCTTCCCTTCGCCATTCCTCGCACCTGCTGGTCTCACTGGTCCTACCCCCACCGGCTCCAATTCCACTGCATGTTGGGTTTCACAGTCGGGCCCTCTGCTCACTGTTGTAAGACTCCTCTCTTCTCTCTTGGACATTTCTCCTCCCTTTTTATCTCACATTAATCATCTCCTCTGTTTCTCTCGTTCACAGGCTGTGTGCTGCCTCCAGCATGCATCTCGATTTATTATTGTTCTCAATAAATTGTGTGACACGTTTTCACCTGAGTCTGTCTGTTCCTCTGGTGTCTCTCACTCTGCATTTGAGTCTCTGGCTAGTTAATCATGACAGAACGGTCCAGCCAGGATCGAGGCTCAGCGTGCGCTGTACCGGGGGAACATTCAGCTCTTTCCCACTTAGACGCCACGGACTGCCAAGTTCTCTCTAGTTATCTTTACTGAACAGCTGCAAATAATTACCCAACAATTGGCTACCGTAAACGACCATCTTTGTCATCTGTCTCGTTCGGCTCCTCCTCCTCCTGCTGCTCCAGTAGCCTCTACTATCCGCCGGACCATTTCCATCCCTTCTCCTGCCCCGTACACAGGGGAGGTGGGGGATGTAGAGGGCTCCTACTACACTGCCGGCTATATTTTCAGCAGGTGGTGGGGAAATACCCGGACAACACTTCTAAAATCCACTTTGTGACCCTGCTGCTCAGAGACTGAGCACTTAGTTGGGCCCAGTCTATATTAAGCAGTCCGGAGGGTCCTCGTTATACTTACAATCATACAGGAATTTTCTTGGGCTTTTGATCATACAAAGAGTGAGGTGAATCTCACGAGTCAACTATTGGTGCTTCGGCAGGACAGTCAATCGGCCGCCGATTTCTCGGTCGAGTTCCGGGTCATCACGGCGAAGTCCAGATGGAATGACGTTGCTCTACGCAGCGCCTTCCTCCGGAGTCTCAATTCCAACTTCCGCGATGACCTGGCAATCCGCACAAACCCCTCCTCTCTGGATGAGTAAATTGAGCAGGCCATCAGCCTGGACAGCCGGTAAAGGAGCACAAGGCTTCTGCCTCTTCATCTACGTCACAGCCGTCCCCCAGTCCTCTCGCTCAGATAGGTCGACTTCCTTCCGGAGCCAATGGTCCTGGGCCGGGCTCGTTTGACTATGAAGGAACATCAGTGTCGGAAGAAGGCAGGGGCCTGCATGTACTGCAGCTCCACCGAGCACATGCTGTCAAAGTGCCTCATTCGGCCAAAAGATTTGGCCAGTCAGTAGCCGTGGGGGGTCTGGCAGGCGGATCCTCAGCAAATCCCCCTGGTAATTTTTCACTGCCAGCCCTCATTCAATTACCGGGGGCTGAGCTTAAAGTCTCAGCTCTAATCGATTCTGCAGCTGAGCAAAATTTCATTTCACAAGAGCTAGTTCTGAAACTTAAGGTTCCCACAAGGGTCCTACCGGCTCTGTTAAATGTCTCAGCCCTTTCCAGTTGCAGGCTGGCCGTGGTTACACGTCAAACCGAGCCAGTATCTGTTCTTTTGTCTGGTAACCACTATGAACTCCTTCCATTTTTTGTTCTGCCCAGCTCATCTACCCCCATGGTTCTGGGTTATCTGGCTCCGCCAACACAACCCCATAAACAATTGGTCCCAAAATTCCATTTCATCTTGGAGCCGTTTTTGCCCTTCATCATGCCTCTGCTCAGCCGCGTGTTTGCCTACTCTCCCTATCTCCTCCCCTCTGGCCGAGACGCCGGACATCAGTCTCGTGCCTGAGGTCTATCATAACCTTGGGAAGGTCTTTATAAGTCTAGGGCCCTCTCTTTGCCACCTCATCAGTCCTATGACTGCACTATAGATCTCCCCCCGGGTGCACAACTGCCGCCCAGCTGGCTCTACAGCTTGTCGGCACCGGAGAGGGAGGCGCTGGAGAGCTATATCAAAGACTCCCTGAATGCCGGCCCCATTTGTCCCTCATCTGCTCCTCTTGGCACCGGGTTCTTTTTTGTTAGGACAAAGGACGGGTCCTTGCGGCCCTGCATTGATTACTGGGAACTGAATGCTATTACCATCAAAGATAAATACCCATTACCACTCATTAACTCCGCTTTTCAGCTTTTTCAGCATGCGTGAGTGTTCACCAAACTCAACCTCCAGAACGCATACCATCTGGTTCGCATACACGAGGATGACGAATGGAAGACGATGTTTAAGACACACCTGGGGCAATTTGAATACCTGGTGAACCTGGCCAACCCCACAGTCCAGGAAGCATCTCCAGCATTTCCTGGGCTTTGCAAATTTTTACTGCCGTTTCATTCGAAACTACAGTAAAGTAGCCCTGCTGTTAACCTAGCTGACCTCGACAAAAGTTCCATTTAAATGGTCTGAGGCAATGGAACAGCCCTTCTCCAAACTGAAAGCCCTTTTCTCTGATATGCCCTTTCTGGCTCAGGTTGACCCACAATTGCAGTTTGTGGTTGAAGTTGATGCTTCTGATTCGAGGGTGGGTGCTGTCCTCTCTCAGCGCTCTGGCTCCGATCAGAAGTTACATCCATGTGTGTATTTCTCTCGGCAGCTGACTCCAGCCAAGAGGAACTACAACATGGGGGACCGTGATCTGCTGGCCATAAAACTGGCATTACAGGAATGGAGGCACTGGATAGAGGGAGCCAACCAACTCATCATCGTCTGGACAGATCACAAAAACTTAAAGTATTTAAGATCTACCAGAAGATTAAATTCCACACAGGCCCATTTGGCCCTGTTTTTCTTAGGTTCAATCTCTCCATTACTTACTGCCCTGGCTCCCACAATATTAAACCTGATGCTCTCTCTTGCCAGTTCTTCTCCAACCTGTCACCTTCCTCTCCCCCTCTTACTGTCTCTCCTTCTCCTGAACCCATCCTGCCTTCTTCCTGCATAGTAGGTGCCCTCTCTTGGGAGATCGAGCAGAGGGTCCGGCAGGCCCAGTCCTCTGAACCCATTCCAAAGGGAGGCCCTAATAACCGTCTTTATGTCCCCTCTGCCTTCCATAGTGATGTTATCCAGTGGGGGCACATCAGCTTCTTTTTTTTTTTTTTTTTTTTTTTTTTGTTACTTATTTGTACCCGTAGGTAGACTTGGTTTGCAGTCTGGTGACAAGCCACTGGCTGCTGGTCGCTGCGTGCGCGAGCGCCCTAAACCTACATCTTTGCCTGTCATCCTGGAATCTCTCGGACTAATGAACTGCTGCAACGAGTTTTTTGGTGGCTGACCCTTCAAGCTGACATTTGGGACTTTGTTAAAGCATGCCAGGTCTGAACCACCAACAAATCGGATTCTTCACCTCCTGCCAGTCTCCTTCATCCTCTGCCTGTCCTGAGTGGCCCCTGGTTTCACAATGCTATGGACTTTGTTATGGGTCTGTCTCCCTCCATCACAAGACAACACTGTCATTCTCACTATCACTGACCGATTCTCTAAAGCTATTCATCTAGTACCCTTGCCCAGGTTGCCCTCAGCTGCAGAGACCGCTAATCTCCTCACCCTCCATGTTATCCATCCACACGGAATCCCAATCAATATTATTTCTGACCAGGGTCCACAGTTTACATCTCAAGTCTGGAAGGCTTTCTGTCGGTCCCTCGGCACCACCATCAGTCTCACATCCGGTTATCATCCCCAGAGTAATGGGCAGGCTGAGCGTGCCAACCAGTCCCTGGAGGCCACCCTGAGATGCGTAGCTTCCTGCAACCCCACCACCTGGAACTCCCATCTGACTTGGGCGGAGTACACGCACAACACCGCCGTCTCCTCTGCCACCAGACTGACGCCCTTCGAGGCCTCTGTGGGTTACACCCCTCCTCTTTTACCTATGGCAGAGAGGGAGGTAGCTGTTCCATCTGTGGAGGCCCATGCTTCTCGCTGCCGCCGGTTATGGAGGTCAACTCAGGCTGCCCTTCTCCGCTCATCCGAGCAGAACCATCTCTACACCAACTGTAGACATGTGCCAGCACCCAGCTACTCCATCGGCCAGATAGTGTGGTTGTCTGCTGAACAGGTTCCACTGAAGATGGAGTCAAAGAAACTGTCACCTTGTTTCCTGGGTCCATTTCCCATCTCACGGATCATTAATGATGTGACTGTTTGGCTCAAGCTGCCTCTGGCACTCCACATCCATCCTACCTTTCATGTCTCCCGGATAAAACCCCTCTTCGCCAGTCCTCTCTGCCCCCCACTGAAGCCTCCTCCTCCTCCCCGGGTCCTCAAAGGCCATACCACCTACACCGCTCAGAGGATCCTGGATGTCCGTTGACGGGGCCGGGAACTACAATACCTGGTCCACTGGAAGGGTTATGGACCAAAGGAGATGTCGTGGATCCCCGGGTCATACTTCCATGACAAAGGAATGGTTCAGGTTTTTCACTGGGCACATCCCAACAAGCCCAGAGGGACGCCAGGAGGTGCCCCTTGAGGAAGGGGGACACTGTGATGATCAGGTGAGCGTGCTCCTTGACAATGACATTTTTATATGCTTGTTTTTCCCCCAAACTCCACTATAAATGCTAAAATGTTGAAGAGTAGTTTAAAATGCCCTCGGACAATCAGAAGAAAATTAAATAAATTATAAAATCATAACCCACACCAGGAAATAAGTCAGTGATGTAGACAGTATGTTTATAATGGAATTACAAATACACTACGTACATCATTGATTTATTTTCTTATTCAACGTTTTCTACAGATGAGTGTACACACAGGTTTTTCTTTTAATGAGGGGTAATTAATGAAATATGGGAGGCATTAAGCACTGAAGCTTTTTAGATTGTCGAAATAAATGACTTATTACTTATCTGATCAGTGAATCTTAGTGTTTCTTGATAATGACTGTTCCATTGATCCATCCATCCATCCATCCTTCATCTACTGCTTATTCAGGGGTCCATGGCAGCAGTCTAAGCACAGAAGCCCAGATCTCCCTCTCCCCATCCACCTCTTCCAGCGCTTCAGAAAGGATACTAAGGCATTTTCAGGTCAGCTAGGAGGCATAGACTCTCCAGCGAGCCCTGGGTCTATCCTGGGGTCTCCTCCCAGTGGGACGTGCCCAGAACACCTCAAGTGGAAGGTGTCCAGGAAGCATCCTGATTAGTTTCCCAAACCATCTCAACTGGTTTCTTTTGATGTGAAGGAGTAGTGGCTCTACCCTGAGCCTCTCTGGATAACTGAGCTGACCCTATCTCTAGGGGTGAGTCCAGCCACTCTGTGGAGAAAGCTCATTTCAGCCACTTTTATCCATGATCTCATTCGTTCGGTCATTACCCAAAGCTCATGACCATAGGTGAGGGTAGAAACGTAGACTGAGCAGTAAATCAGCAGCTTTGATTTGGAGCTCAGCTCCTTCTTCACCATGACCGACCGTTACAATGTCCACATCACTGCAGATGCTGCTCCAGTACATCTGTCAATCCCCCATGGCATTCTCCCCTTACTCATGAATAGGACCCCAAGATACTTAAAACTCCTCCGCTTGGGGCAGGAGCTCAACCCCAACCTAGAGAGGACAATTATTATTATATTATATTATACCAGTACGGGGCTTCACATAATGACTATTAAAATCATTTTAGATTGTGGCAAGTACTTTGCCAAACCGGCGACAATATTATCAGAATCAGAAAAGATGATGGTTAAAATCAAGAAAAAAGTATGTTTTTACTTAAAAAAAAAACAGTGAACAATTCATGGTTCGTGACATTATATTTAGAGGATTATGGCTGCCTGACTAGTTTATGAGAGCACAGCCCTATCTATCCTCTCTCCCTCATCCATGCTGTGTTTTTTTTCACTCTGTGTGATTGTAAAATGCACATACTGGTGCCAGGTGCAGCTGCAGAGCAGCAGTGGATCAGAGACTTAATGATGGATGATGAGAGTGAGTCTCTGTTCAAGAGGATTCCCCGTGCATTATATTGACTGACATCTCCTGCTGTGAGGAAGCAGGGGACGATGGTGGACTGGGGAAAGAGGTTAACAGCTTTGTGCTCCCTGACATGAATACACACATAAAAACTGCTGTATAACCCCACCGTACCACAGTAGCCGTGAAAGTTAGCACACGATTACCATATTACGTTACTACAGAGGCTCAAAACACATTTGGCTCCAGCACCAAATGCACCAAATGGACGCCGTGTGCAGCAGGCAGCAGAACACACGCCAAGAAAACAACAGAGGGTATGTTTGTCTGTTTAAAGCTAACACTTCTCCCCCTCCATTGTCCCACCCACAGGGGTGTTGGCTCCCCTTCTACTTCATCTGTATGTTCACACACAAACAAACATAAACACCCATACGGGCCAAAACACTCACACACACACACACACACACACACACACACACTTGCACACACACACACACTGGAACCCTGTAGTATAGCAGGAGAATCTAAGTGGAAAGGGTCAATTATTTTCCAACTGAATGAGCAACTACGTGACCTGATCCACAGAAAGAGTGAGCTTATTTACTGGGGGGTTGAAGAAAGGGTTAAACGTGGCCAGCAAGGTAAACAACATTATTATTTGTGAGTTACATACAGTATATTTAGCATATTTAGTGGCATACTGTATAATTACAGCATCTCCAATTCATTTAAAGATTTTTGTCCATCAACCCACCCACAGTGGACAATCCACCACCCCACAGAGAGAGGGAAATGGGGGTTCAGATAAATGACTGGCTGGTTTAAACTTCAGGTCCATCTCTGTGTGCGCCTGTCAGACCGGTGGTGAGCATGGCATGTTGCTTCTTTTTAAAACTCTGTGCAAAAAGATTTGTGCAAACATGTGCAATTAAAATAAATATAACAGAATAAGGAAGGGACGGATGAGGGAGACTGTAGAATTTTCTGCACTGTGCATGCTGCTATTCTTGCCTAGACCTGCCTCTTGGAGTACACTGGGCTGCCCAATATGTCTATTCTTAACACAAACAGGGAATCAATTGTGCTACTTTAAGAAAAAAGACAATGACACTAGAGCTGTGCGATATGACGATATATATCTGATGACGATATAAACGTCTATCGTTTCATAAAATACTCTATCATTTATATCATGATTTAAGATGCACATACTCCCGTTTATTCAGTAAAGCTCTTCACCTGTCAGCACCCTGTCTTTCCCCCGCATTGCGCGACTGCGTGCAGTGGAACAGGTGTGGTGGGTGGCTAGGTTTCAGTCCGGTGGTTGCTAATGCTAACTCCAAACTACCGGTCCAGATAGCTGTTACTGCTGTTTGCCAGGAATGTGGGACTGTTTTCCATCATGCTGCGTCAGAAAGGATAGTTCGCTAACCTCGTTTTAATAGGAGGTAAGTAACGTTAACACTATGTCTAAATATAAAATGCTAAATGATGATGCTAAGTTGTGCTAACTGGAAACTGCAGCATACCATCGTTTCTTTGGTTAAATTACTGCTGAGTTTCTTAGTTTTGTCTGAAAAAACTTATTAAAGCTGCAAAAGTGCACGATGGTGGCACATACAGGCAAAATAAATAATAAATTAAAACGGGTCGGAGGAGCAAGTTGGCTCTTAATATAATTTATTTATTTCTAATAATTTTAATTAGTCAAGTAGCAATAATGCCCGGGAATATGGTGAGGATCATGTTCTTTGACTTCTCCAGTGCTTTCAACACCATCCAACCGATGATCCTGAAGGACAAGCTGCTGCGCGCAGGGGTGGACCAGCACCTGTCATCATGGATCCTGGACTACCTCACGAACCGGCCTCAGTTTGTGAGAACCCGGGACTGTGTGTCCGACACGATCATCAGTAGCACGGGGGCCCCCCAGGGAACGGTGCTGGCTCCCTTCCTGTTCACTCTTTATACTGCGGACTTCTCACACAACACAACACACTGCCATCTACAGAAGTTCTCTGATGACTCTGCGATCGTTGGCCTCATCTCCAATGGAGATGAAGCTGAGTACAGAGGGCTTATCCAGGACTTCGTGGACTGGTGCCATCGGAACTGCCTCCAGATCAACGCGAGGAAAACTAAGGAGCTGGTGGTGGACTGCCGCAGGCATGGGCAGCCCCTCACAGTACCAGTAAATATACAGGGAACAGACATCGAGATGGTGACATCCTATAAGTACCTGGGTATTCATCTGAACAATAAACTAGACTGGTCACACAATACTGATGCACTCTACAAGAAGGGACAGCGCAGGCTGTTCCTGCTGAGGAGACTCAGGTCTTTTGGTGTACAAGGGGCGCTGCTGAAGTCATTCTATGACACGGTGGTGGCATCAGCCATCACTTTTGGAGTGGTCTGCTGGGGCAGTGGCATTACTGCAGCAGATAGGAAGAGACTGAACAAACTGATTAAGAAAGCTAGCTCTGTCCTGGGGCAGCGCCTTGATCCGATGGAGGAGATAGGAGAGAGAAGGACGGTGGCTAAACTGTCATCTCTGCTGGAGTCCGAGTTCCACCCTATGCAGGACATACTGAATGCACTGAGGAGCTCATTTAGCAGCAGACTACATCACCCCAGGTGCACAACCGAGAGGTTTCGTAGGTCCTTCCTACCAACGGCTGTCAGACTGTACAACCTAAGCAGGGCTGCTCGCAGAGATAGCAAAAAGACGTAACAAACTAATAGTTTTTTGAATGCAAAAGATGCAATAGACTTACACAATGGTCCTCTCCGGCATACAACTAGGAACATACCGGTCGCTATGGAGGGTGAGAATATGTATGGGCACATAATCATACCATGTAGGATAACTAAGTAGACGGTTATGCTGTTTCATTCCATCTAGCAACAATGCTCTGCACTGTGTGTGTTTATATATTTGCATATTTATTCCATCTAGCTACAATGCTCCGTACTGTGGGTGTTTATATATTTATATATCTACATATTATTCCATCTAGCTACATTGCTCCGCACTGTGTGTGTTTATATACTTGCATATTTATTCCACCTAGCTGCTATGCTCCGTACTGTGGGTGTTTATATATTTACATATTTATTCCATCTAGCTACAATGCTCTGCACTGTGTGTTCATATATTCATATATTTATTCCATCCAGCTACAATGCTCTGCACTGTGTGTCTGTGTGTGTGTGTATATATATATATTTTATAGTAATACGTACATATGTTTATTAGCTGCTCTTGCTTGCTTGTTTTTTTTTTTCTTGCCTTCTGATTGTTGCTCTGAGTGTTGCTATCCCTGTGCTGTTGCAATCCTGGAATTTCCCCGTTGTGGGACTAATAAAGGCTTATCTTATCTTATCTTATCTTAATGAATAAAGTTAAAGGCATCACATGTATTTTATTACATTACCTTTTGTGTCTTTGACTTTCAGATCATGACCAATCTGAAATATTTTTACTAAGAAGCAAACAGGTTAAAACAGGGCAGAATGACAGCCATTAGGCTGCGGGTCCACACTTAAATTTTCACTGATTTAAACTAACAGCTAATTTATATCTGTAGATGGCAGTGATGGGTTAGTTTCCCATTTTCAGACATTTTTTTTATGTTATCTGTTTGTTTTTTGGGTTTTTTTTTTTGCTATTCTCCTCTGGTTCATGAAATATTTAACTTACTGATGTTTACTTTTTATTCATATATGACTGAGAAGAAAAACCTGGAATTTATGAGAATCAAGTCTCAAATGCACATTAAAAAATTATTTTCTAACAACACTGCAAAATTATGAGGGAAAACGGTACATGTAAAAAAAGTTTAAAAAAAGAGATGGTTCTTTTTATGTGATTAAACAATAGGATTTACAGAAAATGTATATTGTGATATACAGTATATCATTATTGTGATATAAGATTACATATATCATGATATGAAATTTTTGTCATATTGCACAGCCCTAAATGACACCTAAACTATGTGGGCTGGACAGCAAACAGTCACACCCACATGTCATTATCAACAATGTAATCACACCACTGATAAATTTTAACCAGTCAGAATGGCCAGAAATGTAGGAGAACATAATTACATAGCGTGACTCACATCCCAGCAGTCAGCAAGGAGGTAAAAATGTAATTCTCTCCACAATTTACATGAAAATGAGGGCGAATGTCTGTTGTACCATTTTCAGTGCAGATCACCGCTGTAATTGATAGCAACACAAGCGCGTGGCTGACAGCCCACCTAAAAACATAAAGAAATTTCCTGACAAATGGAAAATAGGTGAAAACATTATCATCTGATGTAGCTGTTATAGCGCACACTGCCCATTAAAGGTGGTCACAGTTCACAAATTGGCTCCCAAGGGGTCTTTACATACATAAATTGTTGAGTTAACTTTTTTTTAGGATAAAAATGTCAAATTTCAAATCCACAGAGAAATCTATATGAATAACTGTCTTAACATATTTAAGGGTGTTTTACAAGTACACCTCAAGGTTCTATGGTCATAATGATTGCTACGGTCTATGAAGTCCAATGTATTATTTTTTTGGACCAACACTCATTAAAGTTTAAGTGGCTGAGCACACTGTTGGGATGACATCAACGCCCATAGCCGTAAGTAGATTAATGCTGCTTAAGTAAAGTATGGAATAATTACGGACTGTCAAATGTGTCATTACACGTGCATGCATCTCTGACAGAGCCTCCTTCTACTCACAGCCGTGCTCGTGAACAGAAAACCTGCTTCAGATGACACTTAGCTCTGCACAGATGTTTTCACACATGCTATTGCCCTTCAGCACTCAGAAGCTCTGATTAGGCTTCACTTAAGCTAGTTAGCCGTGAGCTAATGCCAGCCGCTCAAGCACAGGAGAAAGAGATAGAAAGGGGCAGGACAACAGCAACAACAACAGAACAAACTATTTAGAAATTCTGGAGAGTGCTCCATGCACTATATATTAATGTCTAATTGGGTTTGTCCCCTGAAGCTAGGGGACATGCAGTGTGTAACGAAAATTTGTATTAAGCTGCACTGGAATAAAATGTGACAGCCAAATGAAAATATATGCCAGAGTGTTTTTAAAATAAATTCTGGGATTTTTGTTTGTTTGTTTTTTTAAAGAAATATATATACCTTCAATTGGTAGAATGCTCTGCAACTGATTTATTTCAGACAAAATTATTCAATCTTTTTTTAACGCTATATTTCAACATTCCACACGCAGTCGATAATCAGTGTCTCAAGAAAATAACCATATGTTTGTCTGACACTTTGATCACGCTGGCTTCATTCATCTTTTTGCACAAAAGCAATGCAAAAGAATGAAGAACAATGGATGCTGCATCTCTGCTGCTCCTGAGTTCAATACTGTCTTATCTTTTATCCAGGTGATCCAGGTGCTTCTCTACAAATGTAGACTACAAACACAACAAACTATGGGGGACACTTTGGTTCTAATACAATTCCCTTCCCTCTGTCCTTGTTACAGCTATTATCATTTTTTTAAATCAATAAAACACATCTTTAAATATCTACTTTGAGAGCTGAATAAATCCAAGTTTAACCAGATTTAGAGCAGTTCATGGCATTCCTCTTACAAAAGTTATGTCATATCTTATCATAAATCCTGTCATACATATCTGACATACTGTAGATTCTTTGGTGAGAAAAACAGTGATTTAGCTATAGGCAGTACAATAAAAATTATTTTTAAAAAAGGCTACAATAGGTTACATTCTATACCTGCAATACCTGTATCTTATATCCTTGTTTTTGTGTGTGTGTGTGTGTGTGTGTGTGTGTGTGATTTTTGCATGGATAACTGGATAACTTCCCTTAAACACACGTGCAGAGTAGTACATAGGCTACTGAATGTAAACGGCATGCTTCAGTTGACTTCTGACGGGATCTCAAAGAACAACCACACAACTACCGCATAATAAGGTCAGTGGAACTGAGTGCCACCCCACTCCTGAGTCAAGACTGGAAACGGGCTGGACGGGGCGCTTTGGCGAAATGATTTACAAAGTGTCCTTACCGTCCACAGCCATAGTCGGTCTCAGCGTGTACCTCTCCGTGGTGTCAGCAGGACTCTGTCATCCTTCTGCCAGACGGATTAAAATGCAGGTTAGCGGCAGCGGTGGGGATGGACGGCGCTTCTTGCCCTTTCTAACCTATGGGCGCCTGGAGGCACCTCTCACTGCTATTGTGGCGCTAAGGAGAAAGAAACCTAGATCACACTCTTCTTCTTCTTCTTTGTCGGTTCTCGACAATTTGCCGTCCGGGATGCCCGGACCAACCCGCTGTGAATCCGCTTCTCCGCCCCCCTCTCCGTACCTGACCGGCGGGAAACAAAAGGTCATTACGCACCGACACCGGCTGTTATTGGATACGGATACTCTCTCTCTCTCTCTCTCTCTCTCTCTCTCTCGCTCTCTCTCTCTCTCTCTCTCTCTCTCTCTCTCTCCTCAAAAGCGCGCTCACTTCCACGATTCTATTAAAATGGCAACCAGCCGCCGCAATAACGTGGAAAAAAAGTAGAGAAAAACTATGATCTGATAAATACTGTTAAAAGTAGACAAAACTTCAGAGCTGTACAAGGGTAGGTAATAACTATTTCAATTTACAAAATTGTGACTATATAATTAATTGATACATAAATTTATCAGTTTATAAGATCATTTATAGGTTAAATGTTGTTTGTATAGGTTACCCCATTAAAAAGTGGGTCATTACCTGGAGTTGACTAAGCAAATAGCTAAGAACCTTCCACTGGATAATCACTGCTGTGATTAATACATTTCAAATGTCAAAAAGTTATTTACCCCTATTTTGCAGCCAGTGTCGTGGGGCTGATGTCTTCCCTGGCTATTAATTTTTCTTTTCCCCATTCCATTATGCTGGCCATCAAGCTAGAAGGAGAAAAATGCAGTTTTTATATGGTCTTTGTTATGGCCCAGCTGGGGCATGAACCCACAACCTCCTGGCTGTGTGGCAGATTCTTCAGCACCAGGTCATCACTCCAGTAGTGATGCAGCGTCTTATTTTTACAGTGTCAGAAGACATATCCCATGTCACTAAAACTTATGTTTTGTGAAACTGTAATGTCAGCTCTGTTAAATGTTGGATTAGATAGCAAATTACCATGATAAACAAGTGCAAAGCCCTGGGTAGAAGGTAAAGTACACCTCCAAGGTGGACAGTTAATCAATTAGAAGGTGTTACAAAGGGGATTTATAACAGAGAACGGCTTGATGACGTAGCCGACTGGTACCGTCATCACGCCGACCTATATAAGGGAAGAGTCAGCCATCTTGTGTCTTTTTTAAAAAAAATAAAAATAAAAAAATAAAAAAATAAGGGAAGAGTCAGCCATCTTGTGTCTTTGCTAGCTCTCTCTCTACAGGCAACAGTTAGGAGCTGAGTGCTCGTTCACGTGTGTCATAATATTAACAGTTTCTGTAATAAAGTTCAGTTCCAGTACAGCTCATTTGTCCATGGTCATTCCCAGGTTTGTGGACATAACATTTGGCAAAGAAGATGGGATGATCACGGTCCAGGGGACCCAGCACTTCCAGGGGCACATCCTCGCAGGCCTGCTACAAGGCCCCTCCAGCAGAACCGCCTTAACCCCATGGAAGACTGTAAAGAAAGAAAGTGACTGTTTAGTTTGAAGTGCAGCTGCCAAGACAAGTGGCAGAATAATCCATTCAGCCGCGCTGGGTTGAGCGGCGGTCCACCCGCTAACCCTATGTCAGGATGTTGTTTATCCCAAATTGGGGAGGGTTACAATTTGTAAAAGTGTTCTGTGTTTTTCCAAGGGGGATGGGGGGATGTCATAAAAGGGCTTTATAACAGAGAACGGTGTGATGACGTAGCCGACTGCTACCGTCATCACACCAACCTACATAAGGGAAGAGTCAGCCATCTTGTGTCTTTGCTAGCTCTCGCTGTACAGGCAACAGTTAAGAACTGAGGACTCGTTCACGTGTGTTGTAATATTAACAGTTTCTGTAATAAAGTTAAGTTCCAGCACAGCTCACTCATCTGTGGTCATTCCTAGGTTTGTGGACATAACAGAAGGGTCCTACTGGACAGGCTAGCAAAGTGAAGTGGTCCCCATCCATGTGCCATGGAGGATCAAGACCTTGCAGGCAGGCCTTCCCAGGTATGCCACAGTCTCACTGGCCTTGACGTGGGCATTGAAAAATATTCTTCAGGTTAGTATTGCAAGGGGGCACAATCCAAATACTTATTTGTAGTACCAAGTGAGCCAACCAAAAGGGAACAACTAAGAAGAATGAAGAATCTATGTACTAAGGTTGGTTAAAAACTGTTCAACACACTGTTAAAACATGGAAGGGTAGTTATGACTCCTCATTTTTTTTTCATCAACTCTCAACACCTCTTCTATCACAATAGATCTTTGAGAAAAATTAACACAACTCCAAATGGAAAAAAAAAAAAAAAACTGTTGTGACTGCATAAGCTTATTGAAATTATGCCATGGTAAATTTGTGCTGTAATCAAAGCTAAAGACCAACAAAATATTTGTTGGATGTACAATGTGTGTGTGTGTACACTACCGTTCAAAAGTTTGGGGTCACTCAGACAATTATTTTGTGTTTTCCATGAAAAGTCACACTTATTTACCACCATGAGTTGTAAAATGAATAGAAAATATAGTCAAGACATTGACAAGGTTAGAAATAATGATTTGTATTAGAAATAATAATTTTTTCCTTCAAACTTTGCTTTCGTCAAAGAATCCTCCATTTGCAGCAATTACAGCATTGCAGACCTAACATGATTGCACAAGGGTTTTCTAATCATCCATTAGCCTTCTGACGCAATGAGCAAACACACTGTACCATTAGAACACTGGAGTGATAGTTGCTGGAAATGGGCCTCTATACACCTATGTAGATATTGCACCAAAAACCAGACATTTGCAGCTAGAATAGTCATTTACCACATTAGCAATGTATATAATATATATTGTGGGACACATGTGTATCACTTTAAGCTTCACATCTCAGAGAGAACAAAGAACTGGGTCTCCTTGGAGATAACAGGAGGATGTGAAAATTTAGTCTTTGGTATGCAAGAGACGGCCTTGGGGGATTTCCTGGTCTGCCAGAGACTATGAGGAGGATGTTATAGGATTTAAGATAAAGATGCATTGTTACTTGTGATTAAATGCAATGTGACTGTGAGCTTTGAAGGTCCTGGATATATAAAGGACGAATGTCTGTGTTTTTCCTTTTTCTGCTTTGCTGATGTTGGAAGTTGTGAATAAACCTGACTCGTGAGATAAACTCTGCCTCGTCATTTTCACATTTCCACACTGGTGACTCTAAGACGTATCATGGATGAAAGAAATTCCCCCGGGCCAGCCGAGTCAGGAGCTCCCAGCCAAGTGTATGCCGCTACCGTCCAGCTACCGGACTTTTGGCAAGACAACCCGTGCTCCTGGTTCCACTTGGTCGAAGCACAGTTTGCCCTCCGGGGGATAACGGTAGATGACACGAAGTTCTACCATGTGATTGCAAAGCTCGACAACCGCACGGCTCGGCATGTGCAGAGCCTATTGGAGCGGCCACCGGCCAACGACAAATACGGCGGGTTGAAGGCTGCGCTTATCCAGCGTTTCACTCTCTCAGTCGAGGAGAGAGCGGAGAGGCTCCTGGCTCTGAACGACTTGGGAGATGGCACGCCCATTGACCTGATGGAGAACATGCTGAGGTTGAGGGGCTCAGATAACGACGACTTCATCTTCACCCACATTTTCCTCAGGACCCTACCGTCGGCCACGAGCGCGACCCTGGCCAGTTCGCCGTTGTTGGCCCAGCGGGACTTCCGCGCGCTGGCCCAGGAGGCGCACTGGATTCTCAATGCTAGCAAACAGCGCGCGGCCACCGCAGCAGCGACGGAGTTCGGCACGACGGCCGGAGATGGCAGGGGGCCAGAGACGGCAGTAGCAGAACCACCGACGACGGCGGCGGCGGGGGCCAAGGATCGCGGAGGAGACATCCTCTGTTTCTACCATCGCCGCTTTGCAGAGAAGGCACACAAATGTATACCACCATGCCAGTTCAAGCGCTCGGGAAACGCCAAGGCCGGGGGTCGGTAGCAGCTGCGGCCCTCGGGGAGGAGAACAAGCTGCTCTACTTGAAGGATGCGCGCTCGGGGAGGCATTTCCTCGTGGACACAGGCTCCCAGTTGAGTTTCATCACACCTTCCTCCGCTGACCGGCTGGCGGTTTCCAGAGGTCCCGGGGTGTCAGCAGCGAACGGCTCGGAGATTAAGACCTTTGGTGAGAGGACTCTGCTTCTGTCTCTACACGGCCGTACATTTGAGTGGACTTTTGTCATAGCTGCAGTGAATTTCAATATGTTGGGGGCTGATTTTCTGTGCTCACATGGTTTATTGGTTGATCTTGCTAACAGGCGCCTGGTTAATGCACTTTCTTTTTATTCTATTCCCTGTACAGCCCGAGTGGCCCCGCCAACAGCACAAGCCAGCGTCACAGCTGCAAGCGGTAAGTTCCACACACTGCTCACTCAGTTCCCAGCACTCACGGTTCCCACATTTGTGCCCTTCAGAGGTAAAGTTAACCCCATAGGGGGTAACTTTTTAATGATATAGGCACACTGATTTTTTGAGAATATTTCAACTTTAGAGCTCATTTTCTCAAAATAATGGTTTTGTGGGATAGCCCACTTTACCTCTGAAGGGCACATTTTCAGCAGCCGTCGCTAAACACGGGGTGGAACATTTTATTACTACCACCGGACCGCCCGTTTTTGCAAAAGCTCGGCGCTTGGATTCAGCTAAACTGACCATAGCGCGCAAGGAGTTCGCCAACCTGGAAAGGTTGGGCATCATCAGGCGTTCGAACAGCCCATGGGCTTCCCCGCTTCACATGGTCCCGAAAGCTGACGGCTCATGGCAACCTTGTGGAGATTTCCGCAGGTTGAACAACGCCACAGCACACGACCGCTACCCAATCCCGCATATCCAAGATTTTTCCGTTCATTTGGCGGGGGCGCGCGTTTTTTTCTAAGATAGACTTGGTCCGCGGTTACCACCAAGTCCCAGTGCGCGCTGAGGACATACCCAAAACAGCGGTAATAACGCCGTTTGGTCTATTCGAGTTTTTGCGCATGCCATTTGGGCTTAAAGGCGCTGCGCAGACGTTCCAGCGCATGATGGACGCGGTGTTGCGCGATCTCCCCTTCGTATTTGTCTACCTGGACGACATCTTAGTAGCCAGCGCGTCCGAAGACGAACACGAAAACCACCTCACGGCAGTTTTCCGGAGGTTGGGAGAGCACGGTTTAATAATCAACCTAGCGAAGTGTCAGTTCGGGGTGACGCAGATTGATTTTTTTGGGGCATCGTGTCTCTCCAGAAGGAGCGGTTCCGCTGCCTGACAAAGTGCGCGCGGTAGCAAATTTTCCCCAGCCACAAACGGTCAAGGCATTACAGGAGTTTTTGGGAATGGTGAATTTTTATAACCATTTCCTCCCCCGCGCAGCGCAGCTCATGCAACCATTGTATGCCGCACTCAAAAAACAAAAACCCAAAAATAAGATCGAATGGTCTCCGGAGCGAGAGCGAGCATTCTCGGAGGTCAAAACAGCCCTGGCAAACGCTGCGTTGTTAGCACATCCAGACCCAACGGCCCGCATAGCGCTCACTACTGACACATCAGATGTGGCCATAGGGGCGGTCGTGGAGCAGCATGTAGCCGGGGCTTGGCAGCCGCTCGCTTTTTTCAGCAGGACTTTGCGCGATAGTGAACAAAAATACAGCGCATTCGACAGGGAGTTGTTAGCTCTCCACTTTGCCATTCGCCACTTCCAGTTCTGGCGGATCAGGTTAGCGACGCGGACGTGCGCGCGCTCCAGTCTGGACCAACAGGGTTAAGGCTGGAGAACAGGGTGCTGCAAGACGGTATGCCCCCCTCTAATCTGCAATGTCTCCACTGGGCGACCACGTCCTGTGGTACCGGCCGCGTGGCGCCGCCGCGTTCTTGACTCGATTCATTCTCTGGCGCACCCGGGAGTGCACGCGTCGGTCAAAATGGTTGGAGAGAAATTTGTATGGCCGAGCCTGCGCAAACAAGTTAAGGAGTGGGCAGCAGCCTGCATGGCTTGTCAACGAGCCAAGGTACACAAACACACGAGAGCTCCCTTGGAGCCGTTTCACATCCCGGCTAAGAGGTTCGATCATGTTCACGTGGACCTCGTGGGCCCCCTCCCGCCGTCACAGGGGTGCACACACCTTCTGACAATGGTGGACCGCACCACGCACTGGCCGGAAGTGGTTCCACTGGCGTCAACCACAGCCGAGGAGGTGGCGCGGTCGTTTTTAACAGCATGGGTAGCACGCTTTGGAGTCCCGTCGGACATTACGTCCAACAGAGGCCTTCAATTTGTTTCCGAACTTTGGTCAGCAACGGCCCGCAGCCTGGGGGTAACGATCCACCGCACAACCGCGTACATTCCGCAGGCTAATGGGTTATGCGAACGTTTTCATAGGTCATTGAAAGCGGCTCTCAGAGCGTCGCTGACAGATGCAAATTGGGTGGACAGGCTACCGTGGGTTTTATTGGGGTTGCGTTCTGCACCTACAGAGGACTTAGAAGCCTCCCCGGCTGAGCTAGTTTTTGTGCAACCACTTCGGCTGCCCGGGGAGTTTCTCCCAGATAATCCTACCCCAGATAGCTCCTCGTCTCAGCGGTTGCATCGTGGCACGGAATCAGGCATGCTGCCCGGCCCCGTTCACCACAGTTTTCCGCGCGTTTTTGTACCTAAGGCTTTGAAAAACACGGAATTTGTTTTTGTCAGACACGATGCCCATCGCCCACCGCTGCGACCACCTTATGATGGACCATTTAGAGTGATGGAAACAGGGGACATTTTTTGCTAGATTTGGGGGGCAGGAAGGAAAAGATTGGCAGGTTCAAACCCGCCTTTGTGGTGGCGGACGAGGATGTGCTGTTGGCCAGGGCTCCTCGGCGCGGCAGACCCCCCCGAGGACATTCCCCAGAACACCCACAGGGAGTGACAAACAGTTCTCACCCCAAGACAGCAGCGCCCCAGCGGGATGGCGCCACAGAAGTGGCGAAGCCCGCTTACAGCAGATACGGGAGGAGACTGAGGCCCAAGCAGCACGTGGGTTAATGTGTAATGATTTTATCATGACATGCAGACTGTTATTCTGTCGTTCCATCTTAGATGTTTGGGGGGAGTCATGTGGGACACATGTGTATCACTTTAAGCTTCACATCTCAGAGAGAACAAAGAACTGGGTCTCCTTGGAGATAACAGGAGGATGTGAAAATTTAGTCTTTGGTATGCAAGAGACGGCCTTGGGGGATTTCCTGGTCTGCCAGAGGCTATGAGGAGGATGTTATAGGATTTAAGATAAAGCTGCATTGTTACTTGTGATTAAATGCAATGTGACTGTGAGCTTTGAAGGTCCTGGATATATAAAGGACGAATGTCTGTGTTTTTCCTTTTTCTGCTTTGCTGATGTTGGAAGTTGTGAATAAACCTGACTCGTGAGATAAACTCTGCCTCGTCATTTTCACATTTCCACAATATATATTATATACATTGCTAAGGATATATATATATATATATATATATATATATACTGTATATACAGTATATATACTGTATATATATATACTGTATGTATATATATATATATATATATATATATATATATATATATATATATATATATACAGTATATATACTGTATATATATACTGTATATATATACTGTATATATATATATATATATATCAGAATCAGAATCAGCTTTATTGGCCAAGTATGCACAACACATACAAGGAATTTGACTTTGGCTAAAAACTTGCTCTCGTTGTTCAGGTGAAGGATTTAAATAAGGATTCAATGACAACCAGAGTATGTACAGTAAATTACAGTCTGTCCACGTTTCTATAAAAGGATGCAAATATATACAGGAATATATGCAGTTATTTACTCGGACTAACCACACTTTGCAGAAATATATGAAAAAATATACAATCACACAGTATTTCAATGTGGACTCAGATTCAGTGATATAATGTGAATGAAGTAAAAAGCAGTGTGAGAGTTATGTGCAATGTAATAATGGATGAAAAGTCATGAGTACAGCAACAGGTAGGACTAGGTGAATGTTAGGAGTTCATCAGAGTGATGGCTTGAGGAAAGAAACTGTTCCTGTTTTATATATATATATATAAAATATTAAATATATTTTATATACATAAATATAAATAATATAAATATAATATTAAATATAAATATAAATAAATAAATATACACACACACACACACACACACACACACATATATAAGATAAGATAAGCCTTTATTAGTCCCACAATGGGGAAATTCCAGGATTGCAACAGCACAGGGATAGCAACACTCAGAGCAACAATCAGAAGGCAAGAAAAAACAACATCTAGTAAACATATGTCCATATTACTATAAATATATATATATATATAGACACACAGTGCAGAGCATTATGGTTGGTTGGTGAATGTGCAGCAGAAAGTCTAAGCTCTCTCTCCGCGGATGCAGCGGGCCAGCTGGAAGTCTTTGGGCATGATGGTGACCCCCTTAGCGAAGAAGAGACCCACCAGGTGGGCCTCGCTGGTCTCCTGCAGAGCCATGACGGCGAAGCTCAGGAAACGCAGGACGGTCTTGAAGTCCTGAGCGATCTCCCTCACCAGGCGCTGGACGGGCAGCTTACGGATGAGCAGCTCCGTGGATTTCTGGCAGCGACGGATCTCTCTCAGAGCCACGGGCCTGTGACGGCGAGGCCTCTTCACTCTGCCGGTGGCCGGAGCGCCTCTCCGAGCAGCCCTGGTGGCTAGCTGTCTCCTGGGGGGCTTCTTCCTCCAGTAGATTTTACGGGCGGTCTGCTTGGTTCTTGCCATCGCTCTTTATTATTATGTCTTATATTTCTTGCACGCTGCCTAAACTCCAGCCCGGCACCCGCGTCGTTTTCGCTACAGCTCCCGGTATGTCGAGTTTCCCATTAGCACTGGGCGGCGGCCAAGTGCTAGCTAGCACTAGCTCCTCCCCGCTGTAGCGTCAACCGCTGCAAACCGTGGCTCCGTCCGCCGACCCGGAAGACCCCCGGGGCGATCCGTGCGTCCGTGATATATATACAGAGTGAAAGGTGTAGAAAGAAGAAGGAAGATTAAAAAAAAGGCTGTTGCAACGGGCAGCCTACTCGTGTGGCGCCATCGGTCCGGCGGAACCGGAACCGGAAATAGATGTATATATATATACTGTATATATATATATATATATATATATATATATATATACACTACCGTTCAAAAGTTTGGGGTCACTTAGAAATTTCCTTATTTTTGAAAGAAAAGCACTTTTTTTCAATGAAGATAACTTTAAACTAATCAGAAATACACTCTATACATTGCTAATGTGGTAAATGACTATTCTAGCTGCAAATGTCTGGTTTTTGGTGCAATATCTACATAGGTGTATAGAGGCCCATTTCCAGCAACTATCACTCCAGTGTTCTAATGGTACAATGTGTTTGCTCGTTGTGTCAGAAGGCTAATGGATGATTAGAAAACCCTTGTGCAATCATGTTAGGTCTGCAATGCTGTAATTGCTGCAAATGGAGGATTCTTTGACGAAAGCAAAGTTTGAAGGAAAAAATTATTATTTCAAATACAAATCATTATTTCTAACCTTGTCAATGTCTTGACTATATTTTCTATTCATTTTACAACTCATGGTGGTAAATAAGTGTGACTTTTCATGGAAAACACAAAATAATTGTCTGGGTGACCCCAAACTTTTGAACGGTAGTGTATATATACATTTCTTGTGTGCTTACACATTTATACACACAAACACATGCGTAGACATTCTTAAATGTGCCACTCTATTCTAAGTAGACATAATAGCTGGTAGAACTGATTCATGGCCAGAATTCATCCACCCATTGCTTCACTGATTCAGCTCATATTAAGAATGTGCCATCTCTACACTAAAAGCTCTTAGAAGGTGATAGACCCCAAAATCTTCTATCTGTGAGGCAGCAGTGTGAAAGACAAAGACACTGCATGGGAAGGCCAACATCTTTTCCTCCATCAGTACTGAGACATGTTAACATTTTCAGTCCATGTTTGTTCATCTGACAAACATGAACTGATAGGATGCAGGAATCTGTTGGGCATTTTTTATTTATAATATTGCATGATAACATTTTTGCTGCACTAAGAAGATGATGAATAATAACAAGGTCAGGAATCCTACTATTTCTCCAGAAAAAGCTCCACTTAATGGGAGAAAAATCCACTTTTGTGCTTGCAATTGACTGAAAGTAAACTTAGCTTCTCCCCTGAGAAGCTCTCTACAAGATTCCCCCCATAGCAATAGAATGACTAGAGTGTGCACCTTTGCCTTTTATATTGCAGTTTGATAACTTACACTGTAATATCACTTTCTTCTACTTTTTTAATTAAAAATGGGTAAAATCAAAAGTCAGCCTCCAACTCAAATTAACATAAACACCAAAGCATTAAATGCTGCAACAAAGTCTTCTGGCAAACAGATAGGTTTGCAGCATTCTCTTTCAAGACACTTTCCTTGCTCCATCCAAAAGTTTCCAAGTCTTTGCAGTTACAGTGCATCCGTAAAGTATTCACAGCACTTCACTCTTTCCACATTTTGTTATGGTACAGCCTTATTCCAGAAGGGATTAAATTCATTTTTTTCCTCACAATTCTACAAACAATACCCTATAATGACAATGTGAAAAAGGTTTTTTTTTTAGATTTTTGCAAATTTATTAAAAATAAAAAACCTGAGGAATCACATGTACATAAGTATTCACAGCCTTTGCCATGAAACTCAAAATTGAGCTCAGGTGCATCCTGTTTCCACTGGTCATCCTTGAGATGTTTCTACAGCTTAATTGGAGTCCACCTGTGGTAAATTCAGTTGATTGGACATGATTAGGAAAGGCGCACACCTGTCTACATTATATAAGGTCCCACAGTTGACAGTGCATGTCAGAGCACAAACCAAGCATGAAGTCAAAGGAATTGTCTGTAGACTTCAGAAACAGGATTGTCTCGAGGCACAAATCTGGAGAAGGGTACAGAAAAATTTCTGCTGCTTTGAAGTTCCCAGTGAGCACAGTGGCCTCCATCATCCATAAATGGAAGAAGTTCAGAACCACCAGGACTCTTCCTAGAGCTGGCCGGCCATCTAAACTGAGTGATCGGGGGAAAAGGGCCTTAGTCAGGGAGGTGACCAAGAACCTGATAGTCACTCTGTCAGAGCTCCAGTGTTCCTCTGTGGAGAGAGGAGAACCTTCCAGAAGGACAACCATCTCTGCAGCAATCCACCAATCAGGCTTGTATGGTCGAGTGGCCAGACGGAAATCACTCCTTAGTAAAAAGCACATGGCAGCCTGCCTGGAGTTTGCCAAAAGAAACCTGAAGGACTCTCAGACCATGAGAAACAAAATTCTCTGGTCTGATGAGACAAAGATTGAACTCTTTGGCGTGAATGCCAGGCATCATGTTTGGAGGAAACCAAGCACCGCTCATCACCAGGCCAATACCATCCCTACAGTGAAGCATGGTGGTGGCAGCATCATACCGTGGGGATGTTTTTCAGCAGCAGGAACTGGGAGACTAGTCAGGATAGAGGGAAAGATGAATGCAGCAATGTACAGAGACATTCTGGATGAAAACCTGCTCCAGAGCGCTCTTGACCTCAGACTGACGATGGTTCATCTTTCAGCAGGATAACGACCCTAAGCACACAGTCAAGATATCGAAGGAGTGGCTTCAGGACAACTCTGTGAATGTCCTTGAGTGGCCCAGCCAGAGCCCAGACTTGAATAAAATTGAACATCTCTGGAGAGATCTGAAAATGGCTGTGCACCAACGCTTCCCATCCAACCTGATGGAGCTTGAGAGGTTCTGCAAAGAGGAATGGGTGAAACTGCCCAAAGATAGGTGTGCCAAGCTTGTGGCATCATATTCAGAAAGACTTGAGGCTGTAATTGCTGCCAAAGTTGCATCAACAAAGTTTTGAGCAAAGGCTGTGAATACTTATGTACATGTGATTTCTTAGTTTTTAATTTTTAACAAATTTGCAAAAATCTAAAAAAAAAAAACTTTTTTCACGTCCTCATTATGGGGTATTGTGTGTAGAATTTTGAGGAAAAAAAATGAATTTATTCCATTTTGGAATAAGGCTGTAACATAAAATATGGAAAAAGTGAAGCGATGTGAATACTTTGCGGATGCACTGTATAAAATATTACGATAAATAGCAAGATACAAACTTTTGATTCCAAAGTCTAGGATGTCATATACAGTAAAAAGTTTAAAAAGCACCACAAGCAGAGATAGTTTTCAAAATAAAAGCTACACCTGCCTGAATGCCTGCCTGCCCGTCGGCATGAAGACTATTGTATGCAGACATTATGCGGCTGGTATGCTTAGCTTCAAAGCTTAAAAAAAAAACCAAAAAAAAAACCCACACACACAGAAGACTGTTGTGTTTTACAGTCACTGCAAAGGCAAACATTTTGTATTTTGTGGAATTAGTTCATACAGACTACAAGGTCAGCCCAAGGCCAACTGTGTAACAGATAATCCAGCTGTGTAATCAGCATCCGATGGGCAGGCTTCCAAACTTTGAACCAAGTTAATCATAAAAAATCCTAAACAAAGTTATAAAGGTTTTTATTGCAAACCAGTATCATTGTTAAACATATTAAATGACCCATTATTTTAACACAGGACACTGTATCATTGTCATGGTTTCTCCCTGCAATGGAGGATACATGCATGTGCGACTGTCCCAGTTGACTCACCTCTTTCAATGTTTCAGAACTGCCGAAATCCTCACACAGAGCCTGGTGGGTTGTTATGACCCACTGTCTTTCTTGTCCTTTCTCCTTTCTCCAGCCTCTGACTAGGTCTTGTGCCTGATTGGACTGTTGCTTCCAACTCTCCCCCAGTCAAGGCACGGCTCCAATCAGCCACTTGATAAAAAGACCAGGGCGGCTGTAATTTAATGTGACCAGTCTGTGAATGCTCACTCGTGTGAGTGTCTCTGTTTACTTGGTCTTTGACATTTGGTCATTAACTGTATCTTGTTTAACTGACCAAGTAACACTGTTGTGTGCTTTTAGTTGTGTGTAGTCAAGCACACTCATTTGCAATTAGGGATTCCTTAAAGTTCTGCTGACTAACTCCATGCCTTCATGTTTTCATTTCATTCAACTCTCCTGAACATAAACAAAGTGCAAAGACCCTTGGCTACACAAATAAAATGTATTAAGTTATTTTACAGAGGGGGGACAAATGAGCTTTCTTCGTAGGATCGCTGGACTCACCCTTAGAGATAGGGTGAGGAGCTCAGTCATCCGGGAGAGGCTCAGAGTAGAACCGCTGCTCCTCCACTTTGAAAGAAGCCAGTTGAGGTGGTTTGGGCATCTGATCAGGATGTCTTCTGGACGCCTCCCACTTGAGGTGTGTCGGGCACGTCCCAGTGGGAGGAGACCCCGGGGCAGACCCAGGACTCGCTGGAGAGCCTATTAGGCCCTTTTCCACTAGCCCCGCTCAGCCCCGATTTGAAAACCCGGCTCTACTCACTTCGGTTCGGTTCAGCCTCAGTTGCTTTTCAACTACTGCTGGCGCACCTGCTGGCACACCTGCTGTGGGTGGGATTTGTTGAACAGCAGGCGGCGCCACACCCTCGTGACATGAAACACGCGACCAATCCTCCACAACAAACAAAATGGCTGATGACGAGGAGAGAAGGAGAGAGGAATGACTGTGACATGAAACTGGTTAAATCTATGGTGCTGACTTGTTGTGCTCTGCACAATCTGTGTGAGAGTCATGGAGAGACGTTTGACACTACATTGGATGATGCAGTAGATGAACCAGTGGTGGCAGCGGCACAGAGAGCAGAGGAGCAGGGTGGTGATATTGTAGCGAACTCAATATAAGCACCCTACTTGGCTTGACAAGTGAGTTGACCCTATTGGCGACACAGGTAGAGTGTGGGACTCCGGAGCAGGAGGCGTGAGTTCAAACCTCCCGGTGGGACATCGCCATGTCAAGCTGCACGTTATAACATGTGATGCAATACTTGTCTATTTTGTCCACATTTATGTGCATACATATTTCAAAAATGTTTTTTGTAAATAAAATGTTGTGCATAGTCCATCTACCTGTCCTCTTGTTCATAACACTTATCTGTTAAGAAGGTGCGAAGCCATCAGCCTAATGATGAGTCCACACTTCTGTTGTGATAATTGCTCACGCTGAGCGCTCTGACAGCCCCGTACGCTGTGGGGGTCACACACAACGTGTTCCTCCCCACACTCTCAATTTTTTTTCCCGTATATTTTTCTCTTTGGCGTACAGAAATGGCAATACGCCCGTATTTGCTAAAATTGCATTTTCCCCGTATTAAAATACGGCGAAACCGTATCACTTGACAGGTATGTAATTACATGCAGAAACACCGCACAGGCCATCTTCACAAAAATCCAGCTCGACAAGTCACTTTTGCTTAGGTGCAAATGCAAATTGAACTATAAATCATGTGCTGATACAGGTCATATTTTCCCATGTAAAGGTCTCCCACTTTTACTTACAAATTGATTTTTAATTTTTGGGAAAAGGGAATATAAATTTTGCACTTGTTGGTGACAACAGTTGTGTGCAACAAAAACACAGTTGTGTATCCTTGTCCGATTTGTCTACTGTTATTAGTGCCAAATTTTTGCTAGATTCCTTCTTAATTTATTAAATTTTGACTGGTGATGCAACATTCAACTTACACGTACTTACCTTTATCACTGTCTACAAGTTCAAGCACACCTGTACAACTGCTTATAACCTAAAAAAAAGTACCCGTTCAAGAGAAATGGATTCAGCATTGCAAATTTGTTTAAAATTAAAAAAAACTACCAAGACATTATGTTTCGTTGTGTTGTTAAAAATTAAATTACCATTAGAAGGCTATACACCTGACCTGATGAACAGCAGCATGTGGAGTGAACAGAGAATGGAATGTGTATGTAATTATTGGCTTTTCTCATACGGTGTCATAACAGATAAACCAGACTTTTGACGCAAACAATACAATTTTATTCCCGAAGCAAAATTTACAAACAAAAAAACAGACTGGGCGATGACATCTCTGCGAGCTCTTCCCTTCATAACGCAGCGTCCTGTTCCAGGGCTTCATGCGCATCTGCCCGCACATCTGCGGCCACCTGTTGCAAATGCTGCATGTACTCCGGATTCTTGCCGCTGGTCATGTTGCCGTTCCAAGAGCCGCATCTCTTCGTCATGCATGTTGACCATCGCTAATGTAAGGTCAGCGATGGGAGTTGTCTGTTTTCGTCTTGCCTAGATGGAAAGACAGAAAGGCATGGTCGTTAAAGCTGGATCACTACATATATTATGGAATTACACAGGTGAAAGTCTGTGGTGGAATGTCACTATTATATTATGCTTCATTGCTGTATATAAGCTGAACTGTCATGTTGCTGCCCCTCAGTAGAGCAGATTTTGCAACACGCAGGGTGCTGTCTTCGGCTGCAGCCCCCCTGCAAAACTAAAAAGGATTAAGATTAAGAATATGGATGGATGGATGGGTAATGTTTAAACTAGTTGCTTGTAGTGTGGCTGCAGAAATCTGAATGGGTTAATACAGTCAGCTGACGCGAAGCATTTCAATGAAGCATGTTGATTTCAACGGCAGTTCATGCACTTTGTTTGTCTAAAACAGGAGTTACAACAGCACCAATCACCACACCTAAAAATGGTTGTGGAACACCGATAAGTGAAGACCAAAGAATAACCTTTTTGTACATTTAAAAAGACGTTTTCAATTAATTAATATGCAGCTGCAGGAAATTGCATTAATCAATTTGGTACATAACTTGTTAGGCTCCAGCCCCCCCGCGACCTGTAAAGGATTAAGCAGTAGAAGATGGATGGATGGATGGATTTTCGACCCTGGTTTCCGCTGCTGGACCTGTTTCAACCAAAAAAAAAAATCGTGGTTATTGTGCCTTACCGGCACTTGAACGTGATCCAGATGGAGCTGGTGATGTGGAGCTGATCCAGCTGGCGCTCCGGCAGACGCACACGCAGAGGCAGCGCCAGGAGAGTCCGCTGTGTCCATCATGTCCGCTGAGGTGGACCCCTGTGATATGAAATGCGATTCTAGAAAGAAAATGCACGCAATTTAAAACTTAACACCAAAGTGCAACATGTACACAACACTCTCAAGTTTTTAACCGGAATACAATAAGCGTAATTCAGCGTTTTGTTCGCGCTAATACTTAACACAAAGCAAGTGTGAATCTGCAGTTGGCTGCAAAACAATACGCAAGCCTCAGTAACAACCATTACCCACAATCTAACAACCTTCCTCTTTCTTAAAAACAGTGAGCTTGGCACAGAAAGGATCAAGTGGCGAAAAGATGCGCAATATCAAAAAAAAACTCACTGTTCATCAATGTCTCACGGTAGTGAAAAAATCAGGTTCAATGCTTTTTTAGGGTCAGTGAACTCCTGTTTACCACTTGCCAACTTCACAACGAGAACTGCAGGGTACCTGAGAGAGAATGCAATCTTCTTCTGGTGCAGCAGGTGTTTACACTGCTTGAACGCCGCTCTCATCTCGGATACTCGTCTGGAATAATCCGGGAAAATCATGATGTGATGACCATTCCAATCCAGCTTTCCCATCCTGCGCGCTGCCTCCACAATACGCTCCCTATCCTGGAAACGCAGAAGTCGAATCAGGATAGCCCTGGGTGGCTGCCCGTCAGGTCTGCGTCCGGCGAGGCTCCGATGCGCACGATCAATTTCCAGCCCTCCAGGGAACTCCATTTTCAGCAGATGTGGGATAGCTTTGCGCATGAAGGTAAGGGCATCTGATTTTTCACAATTTTCTGGAAAGCCGACAAAGCGTAGATTGTTTCGGCGTGATCTATTTTCCAAATCGTCCAGCTTCAAAAGTAAATCTTCTACCTGCGTCTGGGTTGCGGGGGGATTAGCATCCAGAGCTGTATTAGCATCCTCAAGAAAAGCGATGCGAGACTCCACATCTCCCAGCCGGGTAGCTAACTCCGTTAGCTTGGTGTCCACCGCCCTCATTGACGCCTCAATAGAGTTGAGTTTGGCGTCTTGCCTCTCCGATATTTCCTTCAACAGTGCAAAGATCTTAGAGATGTCCTCTGCCATTTGGTCTTTGGCAACACCTGCACCTGTTGAAGGTGGCGGAGAGGGAGGAGGGCTCGATGTGGTATCACCAGCTCTAGCCAGATTTTCCTTGCTAGCACCGGCTTTGGGGCGAAGATTAATTTTCTGCTGTTGCGTTGGCATACTAATCCTGTTCTCCACAAATCCAGTCTCAATGTAAAGTGTAGTAATAATAATAATTTCAGCTGAGGAAACAAGAGAAAAACGCCCTTGTAGAAGAAAAAAAAAGGCTGTCTGCACTGCAGTGCTCCTCACCTAAGCAGCCATCTTCACTGCCCGCGTCTCGCAATTAGTATGGTATGAATATATGCTATATGTTTATTTGTTATATATTTTTGACGGAGGATTTGATGCAGTATTAATGTAAGGTTCCTTTTTTTTTGCCCACGCTATATTGTCTATAGGCATGAGGCTGCTGCGATGTTGCGGCTCTCCCTAAGTTTGTTGCACTGTTCACAGTCACGGTCCTAGAGTTTTTTATTTTCTTTTTTTTGGTTGGTGCGGTTTTTGTGCATCGATGGATGACATTGGTTTCAGCTCACCGATTATGTTACTTTATGATTATGTGGTTTTCGTTTTTTTTTTTTTGTATTTTTAATTTTTATTGTGTTTGTCTTTTGCCCAGTGAGGGGTTTTTTGGTGGAGAATTGCTGGATATTTTGGATGGTAATATGTACCGTTTATGATGTCGGCTAATTGTCAGAGCTTTCTTAACCTCATTACTTGGAATGTTAAAGGCCTTAACCACCCAATTAAGAGGAAAAAAATTTTGGCGTTTATTAAATCAAAAAAAGTGGATGTAGCGTTGCTTCAAGAGACCCACCTCACTAAAACAGAATCTAAAAAACTCTGTCGGGACTGGGTGGGCCATGGGTTTGCGTCTTGTGGTAATAGCCAGAGCAGGGGGGTGGCAATCCTTATTCATAAACATTTGCAGTTCAAGTGTCTAAAAGAGGTTAGTGATGATGATGGACGACTCCTTATAATTCTTATAGAAATTCAGGGCCATAGGATGATACTCGCTAATGTTTATGCACCAAATATAGTTGATTGTGCATTTTTTGCACAATTGGAACACAAATTAAGCGAAATGGGTAATTATCCCATTTTAGTAGGTGGGGATTTTAATCAGGTCATGGACAACATTTTAGATCGGAGCACCCCCTCACAGCGTTCATCTAAATCTGGCTCTATATTGAAAGACATGTGCAATGCAGTTGGTTTGGTAGATGTTTGGCGGCTTTTTAATCCGTCCACAAGGGATTACACTTTTTATTCCACTGTTCATAATGTGTTTTCCAGGATTGATTATTTTTTAATGTCAAAATTTTCTGTTTCTTCTGTAAATTCGAGCTTCATTGGTAGCATAATACCATCAGATCATGCCCCTGTTTTTTTACATATGATCCCGCCTTGTCAGTTGAAAAAAAATTCTAGATGGAGGCTTAATTCAAGCTTTCTTTTTAATCCAGATTTTGTGTCCTCTTTGAAAGCAGAGATCTCCTTATATCTTGAGACAAACTGGGATTCTGCTCCCTCTGCCAGGGTTGCTTGGGAGGCCTTTAAGGCATTTATTAGGGGACATATTATTCAATATGCATCTTTTAAAAAGAAAACTAATATTGCTAAACAGATTGATTTGGAGAGGAGAATAGCTATATTAGAGACTTCATTCAAACAAGACACAAATTTAGTAAATTTGTCACCCCTTCTGAAGCTTAAGTATGAGCTGAATTCAATTCTAACACAAAAAGTTGAATTTTCCCTATTTCGTCTTAGGCACAAACAATTTGAGGAGGGGGATAAAGCTGGCAAAATGCTGGCTAGATATATTAAAATGAAAGAAGCTCAGTGTACTATATCTGCTATTAGGACACAGGATGGTACTCTGGTGTCAGACTTAAATGAAATTAATGGTGCTTTCAGAGAATTTTACACCTCGCTTTATTCTTCTGAAATGGAGGCTGGATCTCAAGAGATCTATGCATTTTTATCATCCCTATCTTTGCCCTCCCTAACGAAGGAACAAATAGACTTACTTGACGCCCCAATTACTAAAGAGGAAATTGTGAAAGTGATTAAGAGCTTCCTGACTGGAAAGGCACCGGGCCCTGACGGATTCACTGCAGAATTTTACAAGGCCTGTGTTGATGAGCTTTCTCCTTTACTTTTAGAAATGTTTGCGGAATCTTTTGAACAAGGCCGTTTGTCCCCTTCTTTAACAGAGGCTTTCATTTCGCTTATTTTAAAAAGCAATAAAGATCCGTTAGAATGTAAGAATTATAGACCAATTAGTCTTATAAACTGTGACTGTAAAATTCTCTCCAAAATTTTGGCATTAAGATTAGATAAAGTAATGATATCTCTTATAAATCCTGATCAGGTGGGTTTTATTCGTTCCAGGGGTGCGGCAGACAATATTAGGCGATTTATTGATATCATATGGTTAGTTCAAAATGATCCCTCACTTGCACACCTCTCTCCAGTGGCAGCCCTCTCCCTGGATGCTGAAAAAGCATTTGACAGGGTTGAGTGGCAGTATCTCTTTGCAACTCTAGAGACTTTTGGTTTTGGTTCAAAGTTTCTTTCTTGGATTAAATTACTATATAATGAACCTAGAGCTTCAGTGATATCAAATCGAGTTACATCACAGTCTTTTAGACTTTATAGGGGTACGCGCCAGGGCTCCCCTTTAAGTCCCTTGCTTTTTGCTTTGGCATTAGAACCATTAGCTGTTGCTATCCGCAAAGACGGCAATTTTCCAGGTATTCAGGTCCATGGCAGTACCCATAAGATAATGTTGTATGCTGATGATGCATTGGTACTGATTACACAACCTCAAAAATCAATTCCAGCTCTCCTTAAAATTATTAACCAATTTTCACGTTTGTCTGGTTATAGAGTTAACTGGATAAAATCAGAAATTCTCCCTCTAACATCTTATTGCCCTAAAACACTGTTTACATTTGGTCAAAATATAGGCTTCTCTTGGCCAAAATTAGGAATTAAATATCTTGGCATCCTGTTTCCTCACACTTTATCAGATCTGATTCAGATTAATTTTGAACCCTTGCTTGAAAAATTTAAAATAGACATAGAAAGGTGGTCACCTCTTTTTTTGTCTCTCTGGGGCAAGGTCAATGTTATTAAGATGATTTGTGCACCCCGATTTAATTACCTTCTGCAATCTCTTCCTCTTAGGATCCCAGTTGGTTACTTTCGACAATTTGATAGGTTGTGCAATAAGTTTTTATGGAATGGTAAGCGCCCTAGATTAAAGTTGAAAAGATTGCAGAAGTCTATAGATTCAGGAGGTTTGGGGGTCCCAAATTTGGTTTTATATCATTACGCTTTTAGTCTTAGACATTTGATTCATTGGGCTCTCCCCCCTGAGAGAGCTCCCCCTTGGTTTTATTTGGAGAGTTATTTGAGCAGCCCTCTTCCCCTAGTACATCTAATCACAATTAAACTGTCTTCTGAATTTCAGTCGCATCCTATTATATCCTTTTTACAATACGTTTGGAAGAGAGTTGCTTCTATACTAGAGTTTAGCTCTCATCTTCATTCTATGGCTTCTATTTGGCTTAACCCAAGTCTCCATATTGGAAAATCCCCATTTATGTGGAAAATCTGGATGAAAAAGGACATCTTGATGTTAAAAGATCTATATGAAGGGGGAGCTCTCAAATCATTTGATGTTCTACGGGCACAGTATGGACTACCACAGAATCAGTTTTGGAAATATTTACAACTTCGACATCTACTGTGTCAAGTCTTTGGATCTACAACTACCCCTCCTCCTGATGTAGATTGGCTCATCCAGGCTTTGAGTTCCTGTGGCAAAAGATCTAAGGCCTCAAATTTCTATTTAATGCTCCTTAAGAGCTCAAATAAAGATTCTACATTCCTTAAACACGTATGGGAAAAAGATCTGAATTCACAATTTACTGATGTTGAATGGGCAAATATTTTAAAGAATGGGAAGAAAGTGTCTAGGGAATTGAAAACCAGACTTGTTCAATTTAAAATTTTGAATCGATTTTACTGGACACCTCGTAAAATGTTGAGAGCGAATCTCATTCACTCTTCAAGTTGCTGGAGATGTCTACAGGGGGAGGGGACATTAATCCATATGATCTGGAGTTGTCCGGTAATACAGGACTTTTGGTTGCAGATCCATAGACATATTATGACAATTGTTAAGCAAGAAGTGCCATTTACTCAGAGACTTTTTGTCCTTGGGGATCCATCAATGATTCAGGACCCAATCTCTGATGCCGAGTGGATTCAGACTGCTTTGATGCTGGGCCGAAAGTTGATCACTTTTTACTGGAAATCTTCCTCTGCCCCACCTGTAGCTCAATGGCTCAGGGAGTTGGGCAAGCTTGCTGCACTAGAACACCTTTCATATAAACTTCTGGACAGGATGGACAGCTTCTATAATAAGTGGGGATCCTATCTTACCTTTATAGGTGTAGTAGATTAAGCTAATCATCTTAAGAGTATTAGGGTGGAAATGGAAGGTTTTATCCTCTCACTGGGTATACTTGTTTTTTTTTTTGTTTTTTTTTGTTTTTTTTTGTTTGTTTGTTTCTGTTTTATTTTCTAAATTGAAAACCCAATAAAATTCAAATTACAAAAAAAAAAACACTCACTATCCACGGTTTCCAAGGCCGTGACCGTGAGAGTGACAGTGACGTGTTGAGCCCAATGTCTCTCAGCGAACCACTTCCACTCTTTCCGATCCGCTGAACTTCGACCATTGTGGTCCTTCACTGCTCGGTAATCGCTTTTCAGCTTTTTCAGCTTCTCCCGACACTGTTTGGCAGTACGGATGTGCCCTTGGGAAGCCATCTGCTCGGACACCTGCATTTCAAGTAGATCCGTCCAACTCGCGCTGGATGCGATCGTCGCCTAATATAGAAAGAAAATTGCGCACCTCCTAATATATAATATTAGGAGTATATTATTATATAAGTATATTATACAGTATATTAATATAATATACTGTATTAAAGGGGCGCACTGTGTTCTCTGGCTGAACAATTACAAATGGCGGTCGTGGAGTAGATTCAGCAGAAAAAGTCGCTTTCATGACGTTATGACCTGACCAATCAGCGGCGACCAGTCTCTTAAAGTCATATCACAGCCCTACTCAGCCCGGTTAGACCCTGCCCTGGATCAGGTACGAAAAAAGTACCTGCTAACCGGTGCTGGGGCTAGTGGAAAAGTGCCTAAAGCGGGCTGAGTGGTGCGGTGTAGGGCTAAGTGAGGCTAGTGGAAAAGGGCCTATGTCTCTCAGCTGGTCTGGGAATGCCTTGGTATTCTGTCTGAAGAGCTGGAGCAGGTGGCTGGGGAGAGGGAAATCTGGGCTTCTCTGCTTGAACTGCTGCCTCCGCGACCCGGAACTCCAGAAAAGCAGTAGAAGATGGATGGATGGATATTTTACAGACAAATTTGGGGGGCCCAAAATTGATTGTAGACTACTGGTTTCAGGCCAAGGAATAACTGAAATTGTAGTGGCTCAGACAGCGCACTTGCTGTGCACCTTGTAACTCCACAATTCAATACAAATTCAAGTATATAAAAGGAGTATGCATGGTCTTACCTTTACTTGTAAATGAAGTCCATCCGCCTGTCCCTCTGGACAAAAATCTCATTGACTTTGTTGTAAAACTCCTCCTTGTCTTCTTTACTTTTAAAAGTCCCTCTGTCTCAACTCAGATTACTGCCAGTTTTGATTGAAAGGCCAATTTTGAGAATTTTTTAAGTTTAGCTATAAAATCTTCCGTTTTCAGTCTGTATAAAATAGAAGCACAAACGGAGTCCTCAGTACACTTGACTTTCTGATTTTAGCTTTAGCTAATCTGGCATTTAGCCTCAGTGTTGAAGAACAACAAGAAGTACAAATCCCTACAGTGCTCAAGTACACCCCCCCAATTTGAGCAACAGTACTGCGCAGCTTCTGATTGTGATTTTTAACTAAACTTTTATGTCAGATTAAGAAGACTAAATTTGTTATACACACACGTTAAGTACATTACATAGACTATGGAAAAGGAGGACACCCAATAAAAGCTCCTACAAACAGGGGCGTCAGACTGGCGAGGAAAAGCGTACTCTTTACCTAGGGCCCACTGCAGGGAGGGGCCCTCAAAAAGCCTGGAGTGAAAATGTTTTTCTGTTTTGCATTCTTTTAAATTCTAATTAATGTCATGGTAAAATTCACTCTGGCAGAATGAAGTGTTTGAAAGACTGAATTTTGCGATAACAGTAATGATAGATGTTGTCTGAGGCCCCTATCACCCCTTTAAAAAGGTGTGAAATAGTTTAGTCCACACACCTGCACCAGCTGATTCAACTGCAGCACCAGTCACACAGTAGCCTGCATCCTACAGAATTCCTGCAGCATGTCTGCTTCCTCAGCAGGTTAGTGCATCATTACCTGAAACCTTGTCATATATTTATTTATTGCTTTGTGAAAGTACACACAGTAGGTGATTTATTTTTTAATAAGGGGATTGTGGGTGATATTAATAAAGTTAGCACTTGGTAGAACTTCTTCTTCTTCTTTCAGCTGCTCCCTTTAGGGTCTCCACAGCCAATCGTCTGTCTCCATCTCACCCTATCCCTTGCATCTTCCTCTGTAACACCAACCCTCTCCATGTCCTCCTTCACCACATCCATGAATCTTCTCTGTGGTCTTCCTCTTTTCCTCCTGCCTGGCAGCTCCATCTTCAACATCCTTTCTCCAATATATCCACTATCCCTACTCTTCACATGTCCAAACCATCTCAGCCTTGCCACTCTTACTTTGTTTCCAAACTGCCCAACGTGAGCTGGCCCTCTGATATACTCATTTCTAACCCTGTCCCTCCTAGTCACTCCCAGTGAAAATCTTAGCATCTTCAACTCTGCCATCTCCAGCTCCACCTCCTGTCTTTTTGTCATCACCACCGTCTCCAAACCATACATCATAGCAGGTCTCACACTGTCTTGTAAATCTTCCCTTTCACTCTGGCTACCACCTTTCTGTCACAAATCACCCCTAACACTCGTCTCCAATCACTCCACCCTGCCTGCACTCTCTTCTTCACCTTTCTTCTGCATTTTCCATTGCTTTGGATGGCTGACCCCAGGTATTTAAACTCATCTGCTTTCACTACCCCTACTCCTTCCATCTTCACTGTTGCACCTGCTTCCCTTTCATTCACACTCATGTATTCTGTCTTGCTTCTACTGGCTTTCATTCCTCTTCTCTCCAGAGCATACCTCCACCTCTCCAGGTTCTCTTCCATCTGCTCCCTACTCTCACTGCAGATCACAATGTTGTCTGCAAACATCATGGTCCGTGGCGACTCCTGCCTGACTTCATCTGTCAGCCTGTCCATCACCATGGCAAACAAGAAGGGGTTCAGAATCGATCCTTGATGTAATCCCACTCCCTCCTTGAATCCATCCATCACTCCTACAGCGTACTTCACAACCGTCTCGCTATCCCCATACATGTCCTGGACCACCCTCACATAATTCTCTGCCACTCTTGACTTTCTCATACAGTACCACACTTTCTCTCTTGGCATACTATCATATGCTTTCTCTAGATCCACAAAGACACAGTGCAACTCCTTCTGACCTTCTCGATACTTCTCCATCAGCACTCTTAGAGCAAACATTGCATCTGTAGTACTCTTTCTTGGCATGATTCAGGATTCAAGATTTAAAGATTTTATTTGTCAATACTACTATACATACAGGACATACAGGAGAACTGAAATGCCGTTTGTCTGTCTTCAGTGGTGTGTGCAATATAAAAAACAAACAAACAAAAGAACAAAAGGAATAAGGCTGGAAAAACAACAGCAGTCTATGTACAGTAAAGCTACCCGTAGTGCAAATAATGGTAAAAGATAAAACTCAGACATCCCCTAGTGCAAATAAAGATAAACAATAAAATCCAGCAATCCTATATACAGAAAAGGTAGAGCAGTAATACTTGTAGTTGCAAGTTTGATGCGGTAGTGCAGGTGCAGACAGGGACAGATTGGAGTTCACATAATCAATATTGCAATAACAGACAGCAGCAGGTATGGCATTTGTGCAAATGGTTGTGGTAAGGTACAGAGACATACGTAGCTACAGCAGTTGTATTACTGTTGGTGTGCCAGTCTTTCTGTGCCAACAGCTGAGGTAGTTATTATGCAGGTGAGTGCGTTATGGTCCAGGGGTGAGGGGGTGGACAGAGTTCAGGGTCCTGATGGCCAAGTGAACAAAGCTGTTTGACAGTCTTGTGGAGTGGGCCCGGAGGCTCCGGTACCTTTTAACCAAGGGCAGGGGGCTGAAGAGGGAGTGTGAGGGGTGGGAGGTGTCACCTGCAACGTTGATGGCTCTGCGGGTGAGGTGGGTGAGATAGATGTTTGGGGGGGGAGGGGCACCAGTTATCTTGCTGGCTGCATTCACTGTGCGTTGCAGTGTCTTCCAGCAGGGGGTTGTGCAGCTTCCATACCACACCGTGATGCAGCTGGTGAGGATGCTCTCAATGGTGCCCCGGTAGAATGAGCAGATGATGGGAGGTGGGACTCGTGCTCTCCTCAGTTTGCAGAGGAAATAGAGGCAAGTCTGAGTCTTCTTGTCCAGTGATGTAGTGTTGTTGGACCAGGAGAGGTCCTCAGAGATGTGCACCCCCAGGAACTTGGTACTGCTTACCCTCTCCACATCTGCTCCATTGATGATCAGACGGGGATGCTGTGTGTATCCTCTCCTGAAGTCAACTGCAATCTCCTTGGTTTTACCCACGTTCAGGAAGAGGTTACTGTCTTTACACCACTGGACCAGTTGGCTCACCTCATTTCTGTAGTTGGCCTCCTCGTTGTTGGTGATGAAGCCCACCACAGTTGTGTCGTCCACAAACTTGATGATGTGGTTGGTGCTGTATCCTGGTACATAGTCATGGGTCAGCAGGGTGAAGAGCAGTGGGCTGAGCACGCACCCTTGTAGGGCCCCTGTGCTCATTGTGATGGTCTTGGAGGTGTTGCTGCCAACCCGCATGTTCTGTGGCCTCCCTGTGAAAAAGTCCAGCACCCAGTTACAGAGAGAGGTTCTGAGTCCCAAGTATCTGAGTTTTTGTATTAGGTGCTGGGGGATGATTGTGTTAAAGTCCAAGAGCAGCATTCACACATAGGAGTTCTTTGAGTCCAGGTGGGTGAGGGCTGGATGGAGAGCAGCAGAGATGGTGTCTTCTGTGGATCTGTTTGACCTGAATGCAAATTGAGATGGGTCGTGGGAGGAAGGGAGGATGAACTTGATGTTTTGCGTGGCCTGCCACTTGAAGCACTTCATTATGATGGAGGTCAGTGTTACAGGCCGGTAATCGTAGCTGGATGAGACATGGGACGGGCTTCTTTGAGACTGGTATTATGGTGGCAGTTTTGAAACATGTGGGGACAACAGCTTGACTCAGGGCAATGTTAAAGATGTCGGCCAGGACATTCTTGAGCTCCTCTGCACAGTCCTTCAGAACGCGACCTGGTATGTTGTCTGGTCCAGCTGCCTTGTGTGGGTTGATTCTGGAGAGGGTCCTCTTCACACTAGCCGGATCCAGACTTATGGCATGTTCGTCTGGGGGAGGAGTGGTCTTCTGTGCTGATGTGCTATTTTGTGCTTCAAAGCAGCCAAAGAAGTCATTTAAGTTGTTAAGCAGTGTGATGTCATTTGCACAGGTCTGAGATGGAGATTTGTAGTTGGTGAGGGTCTGTATGCCTTGCCAGAGAGAATGTGCATCTCTGGTGTTGCTGAAGTGTTCAGATATTTTCTTGCAGTACTGCATACCTGCCAACTACTCCGGTTTTGCCGTAATGGTTACGGTTTTCAAGACCCCATTCCGGGTTACGGCTTTATTAATCAAAATTATGGTTTTTCACTAAAAATTCAGTCAAAAATTTTAAATGGTAAAAAAAAAACACAAAAGCAATTCCAAACACAAGATCGCTAGGAATCGTATCTAAATTTAGAACAAAGGCAATCAGCACTGCTTCCTGTAGGTGTATTGCGCATGTGCGAGAGGTCTGAGCCATTGGTTCCATTTGGAATCGCAAAGGAATTGGGTCAGCATTGTATACGTTTTCATCATGGAATCTGCCGGAGAAAAATCACAAATGAGCGTGAAACCCAAACGAAAATTGCAGTCTTTTCGTGAGGAATACTCCAAAGCATTTCTAGGAATTATTATTGTGGACTGTGAGCGCATATTCAGCCATGTGAACAAGAACAAAACTGAGTTCAGGTCCAGTCTGTCAACTAAAATTCTGGGCAACCTCATGACCAGGAAAACAGGGATGAGAATTTTCTGCGGATCCGCGGAATTCCGTGGATTTGATCATGTCTAGGGTCATTCGAGGAGAAAATTTTAGGGGGGGGTGAGGTATGTTGTGACCGGCGAGTCGTATTTTCGATCGGCTGCTAAAATCCATCACACAGAACGCGCTACCCAGCGAGATCAGTAATGTAATGTAACAAGGCCACTGATTGGCTGATACTTATTGAAGCAACCAATCGGCGATTTTGTTAGATTTCCTTTGTCATATACAGCAAGTGCCTACAGGCATGAAAAGGAAGAAAAAAGGAAAGAGAAGGAAATGAGACAGAAAGAACTCAATCTTCAATGTGATTCTGTGGCAAGCAAGGCAGCCATGAAAAAGAACAGAGAAGCTGCAGCTAAGCAGGCACTACTTGCCCACAGAAAATCAGAGAAGAGGAAGGCTACAGAACGGCTCCAGGCTTTGGTAGCCAAGAAGAAGAAATTGCACAATTAGATGTGAAGAATACATTGACTTGTACATAAGTTCATAGAGTAGTAGCACAGGCATGTAAATATGGAAGTGACATTTTCTATTTCTCAGTCAAGTGTGACACTGAATCAAAACAGTATTGAACATGATTACACATGTGATGCAGCAGCAGATTAAAAAGGTAAACTATAAATGCATTTGTACTTACTTCTAACTTTAAATATAAGACCACATTTGAGCATTCTAAAACACCAGATTTCGTTAGCTTCTGGGGGGCGTTGCCCCCCTACACCCCCACCAAGGCTCAGCCTTGGATCCAGCTTGGGAGCCTGCGTCCCCCAAGACCCCCGGCTTAGTTTCCTCTTTTTTTCCCAAACCCCATTCTCATCCCTTGGAAAATGATGATGACAGCTTTGGGTAACAAGTGCCACAGTGTGTCCCATTCAAAAGACCAACTGAAGAAAGCTAAAAGGTGCACCATGGAAAACAACAAAGCTTGAGAGTTACCATAGAGTTTGTCCTTGATCTTTTCCATCAGCATATCTGCACTGACAATTTAAGGAAAATAGAAACATGATTGTTGAAGAAATATGAGGTTGTTAGCCACATTTTAACTTGATTTGATGCTAATATTTGTTTGGCGTCGGGGGGCTTCGCCCCCCTGAACCCCCCACCAGGACTTTGTCCTGGACCTACTGGGGCCTGCGGCCCCTGGACCCTGGCTAACTACTAGGCTTTTCAGGTTTTAAAAGTTGACAGGTATGGTACTGTCCTTTTTCCTCTTTGATACCACGGGACAGGTTAGCCCTAGTTGTTGCTAGTCCTGCAGTGACGCTGGCCCTGAAGGCTGCGTACTAAACCATAAACCCTACTGCTGTTCACTGATTGTCACCTCTCCTCTCAACCTGGCTTCAACAACTCTTTCCCATATCTTCATAGTGTGACTGATCAACTTTATGCCTCTGTAGTTACTACAGCTCTGAGCATCACCTTTGTTCTTGAAAACTGGTACCAAAACACTTCTTCTCCACTCCTCGGGCATCCTCTCACTCTCCCAGTGACATGGTTTGCTGACCCAGTGAGAAGACACAGACTCCAAATTGATACAATTATGTTTAGTAACAACCAGTGTGAAGGAATAGGGGTGTAAGTGCTAACTGGAACTGCCGGGAACTGAGCAAGACACCATATGGCCTGGCAACCCTGAAGACACAGAGAGAGATGGTTACTGGGCGTCACAACTGGAGTTAAACCGTTATTGTATAGCTTACTGTGGGAACAGATGGTGAGTTTCTCCGGTTCAGCGTTGCGGCTGTGGCCAGGGAGACAGTGCTCTTCAGATGGTGGTTTTGTCCTAACAGGAGAATGTAGGTGAAGGTGGTGAGGGAAGGAGGCTGGTAAGTCCACCGCCACAGACTCCGCCTGTGCACAGGGGATTAGTAGGAAGTGGAAGGTTGATAAAGGAGCTTACGTAGAAGGCTGGTTGGCTCTTTCCGGCGTAGGTGAGGGCTGGCTCGGCTGTGGCTCTAGTGACCAAGACAATTAGGCGATGAAGCTCTCCTGGAGCGCAGTGAGACAGCTCCACACTGCCACTCCGGGCAGCGTGGAAGATATAGGCCCAGCCTAACGAGGATCAGGTGTGCGTGCAGCTGCGGATAATGAGCCGAGCGGACCATGACACCCAGATTGTGTTAAACAATCTGGTTAAAAAGTCCACTGCCATCGCTCCTAAATATCTCCATACCTCCACAGGTATGTCATCTGGACCAACCGCCTTTCCATTCTTCATCCTCTTCAAAGTTGCCCTCACTTGCGCCTTGCTAATTCTTGGGACTTCCTTGTTCACTATCTTTCTTTCATCCATCTATCCTTCCTTCTCATTTTCTTTATCAGCTCTTCAAAGTATTCCTTCCACTTTCTCAACACACTCTTGTCATTTGTTAGCACATTTCCATTTCTGTCCTTAATCAACCTAACCTGCTGTACATCCTTTCCAGCTCGATCGCTCTGTCTAGCCAGTCGATACAACTCCTTTTCTCCTTCCTTAGTGTCCAGCCTCTCATACAACTCACTATATGCCTTATCCTTTCCTTTTGCCACCTCTCTCTTTGCCATGTGCCTAGATTCCAAATACTCATGTCTACTTTCTTCATCTCCCTGACTATCCCACTTTTTCTTTGCTAACCTCTTCCTTTGGGTATTTTCCTGTACCTCCTCACCAAGTCTCCTTGTCTTCCTTCCTCTGTCCACTGGATATACCACATATCTTTCTACCCATTTCCCTCAATACTTTTGCTGTACTTTCCCAGTCATCTGGTAATTCTTCCTTACCACCCAGAGCCAGTATCAACTCCTTCCTGAACTCTGTGCTAGCCGCATTCTCCCCTGCCACCACCTTGCAGTCTCGTATCTCATTCAGATTTCTCCTTCTACATAAGATGTAATCCACCTACCTGTATGCACCTTCCTCCATTCTTGTAAGTCACCCTATGTTCCTCTCTCTTCACCTCTCTCCATCCTTATGACAAAATCCACAACCATCTGTCCTTCCACATTTCACTCCTTCAGACCATACCTACCCAGGACCTTCTCATCACCTCTGTTCCCTTCACCTACATGTCCATTAAAGTCTGCTCCAATCACCACTCTCTCCCCCTTGGGAACACTCTCTACCACTTTATCCAACTTACTCCAGAATTCCTCTTTCTCTTTTACCTAATATCCAACTTGTGGGACATATGCACTGACAACATTCAACATCACACCTTTGACTTACAGCTTCAAACTCATGATTCTGTCTGACTCCCTCTTTACCTCCTGAACACTTCACATACTATTCCTTCAAGATTACTCCTACTCAGTTTATCTGCCAATCTACACCATGGTAGAACAATTTAAATTCCCCTCCAATGTTCCTAGCCTTGCTTCCCTTCCATCGAGTTTCTTGAACACACAGTATATCTACCTTTCTTCTCTCCATCATATCAGCCAACTCTCTGCCTTTACCAGTCATAATCCCTACATTTAACAACCCTACTCTCACCTGCACACATCTACGCCCCTTCTACTTCTTGCATGCAGAAGGGGCGGTCTCTTGGCCGTCTCTCTTCACAGCGGTTTGTTGTGGTTAGGTGCACTGTGCCCTGTTAATTAACGTGTGTTCAATTCAACACTTGGCCTCATCCTTTGACTCCAACTATCGACATAACATTTGGCAATGTGGACAAAAGTGGATAAATTTGAAGGTATGGAAGCATGTGGCCCCTCCATTCGGCCATTTTTGGAGCTCCCAGGCAAGCCACCTGTTCCCTGGCCTGGTGGCATGACGCTTTCCGCATGTATATGGTGGTGCTGGACCTGGGAAGGATGGAGAAGCTAAGGGCACGTGCTTTACTTGTGCATAACCTGGGAATGGTGGGACAATGGATCTTGGGCACACTTGGTGACGCGGACGACTATGAAGTGGCGGTTGAACTAATGGCGTGCCATTTCGGAGCACCTGACAACGTCATTGTCCGGAGAATTAAATTTCGACTGTGCCGCCAACAGGTAGGCAAGTCCATCCAATGGTTTGTGTCAGACTTGAGGCAGCTGGCCGCTGAGTGTCGGTTCGGACTGTTGGAGGAAGAAATGGTTCGCGCCCAGTTGGCGAAACATACCAACTGTGCTGCAGTCCGGTTGAAGCTGCTCACATTTCCGGGTGAATTGATGCTGTCTAGGGCCGTCGAGTTGGCTCCCCAGCTGCAGGCAGCAGATAAGCTAACTCGGGAGCTGAGTGAGCATCTGTCACCGCGAGAGTTAGGATCCCCCATGGCTACACAAGTAATGGACCCGGACGATGGCAGTGTTGAGGATGATGCGGAAGGTGTCAGCACTGTGAGGATAAGGTCTGCCCCGGGGAAGTCCAGATGTATGGGCTGCGGGTCCACGAAGCACCACTACAAAGCCAGAGATTGTCCAGCAAGAGGGAAGCGCTACAGCAAGTATGGCTGTTTACATCACTATGCAGGGGTGTGCCAGTTGGCCGAGCAAGGGAGACTGCGAAGAAGCTCAACCCCTCCCGCCCCGACACTGAGCCATACTGTGTCCCCGAGTACCAGTGGGCACATGTATTGCACAGTGGAGTTGGACGGAATGAAGGTGCCGATGCTGATCAACATGGGGGCGGAGAGTTCCCTGCTGAATTGGGCTACGGTGAGGCAATTTTTTCCACGCTACAGAATTGGGGGTGATCCAGTGCCGCTTTGCACAATGGAAGAGGACGGTTAGCCACGGTGGGAAATATCAGACTGACAGCTCAGTACAAGTCAACAGAGATGGCCGATGTGGAGTTCATCGTGATGGCCCGTGGTGTGAACATCATGGGCTGTAACCTCTTCTATGGCCTTCACTTCGCCATTAAAAGCGGTGCTGGGGAAGAGTGGTCACGCTGTGGATTGTGGGACCAACTGGTTCTGAGAGTACAAGATGACAGGTTGATTGGCACCCCGTAGAGTGGAAAGGCTTTGTCGCGCTCAGGGTCACCGCAGGAGGGCCCCAGTGCCAGAGCCCAAGTTGCCCTGGACGAGGGTACTGGGCGGCACAGGGGAGGCACCTTCACCGATGAGCAATGCTGAAGGAATGGTCCCAAGTGTTCCCGGAGCTCGGCTGAAGTGGGCCGATGAGGCAACCCAGGAGGTGAGCCACCTCCAGGAACAGAGTAAAGGACGGTCCAGGGGGCCTACGGGGCCATCTTCCCCGAGCCGTGTGTATATAATTTGATTTGTTGTGTATTGTGTATGTAGTTTGGGATTATTTTGTGCATTTTATTTTTGCTAGGAACACAGCGGTTATTTTTTTTTTCTAGATGGACTTTTTCTTTAGTATTGGTGGCAGAATAATCCGCCTGGCCATGTGGGGGGTAGGACAGCAGTCCACCTGTCCTCCCCTGGTTTTAGTTGTTTTGTGTGACTGTGATAGGCCCCTTTTAGTGTCTTCAGCTTAGTTTTCTTAGTGCGTGATTAGGGTTCCAAATTGGGGAGGGCTTGATTGTACTGTATGTGTGTTTTGGACTTTTCTACATGTTATATAGTTAATTATATGTTCTGTGTTCTGTTTGTGTGGCACGGAGTGGTGGCTCCACCCTTCGGTCACGCCACCACCCGTGAGTATAAAAGAGCTGCATGCAGAAAGGGCAGTCTCTTGGCTATCTCCTTGCACAGCGGTTTGGTGTGGTTAGTTGCACTGTGCCCTGTTAATAAACGTGTGTGTGGTTCAATTCAATTCAATTCAATTCAACTTTATTTATATAGCGCCATTTCACAACAACAGTCATCTCATAGCACTATCAACTGTAGGGGGGGAACCCCCACAGTTGCAGAAAGACCCCAGCAATCAGGCGATCCCCTGTGAGCAAGCACTTGGCAACGGTGGAGAGGAAAAACTCCCTTTTAACAGGAAGAAACCTCCAGCAGAACCAGGCTCAGGGAGGGGCAGTCATCTGCTGCGACTGGCTGGGGGGTGAGGGGATAGAGAAGAAGAAAAGAACAGACATGTAGAGAGTAAACAGCATGATGGGGACTCAATCTATGGGAGAGAACAAACAGATGTTAATGACCAGCAAAAAAAAAAATATTTCATAGAGAGTGAGGAAAGGAGTGAGACCCAGTGCATTACTGGAGGTCCCCCGGCTGACTAAACCTATTAGCAGCATAACTAAGGGAGGGTTCAGAAACACATGATCCCTCCCTAATTGTAGGCTATATCAACACTTGGCCTCATCCTTTGGCTCCAACTACCGACATAACACACACCTGTCTATATAAGGTCCCACAGTTGACAGTGTGCACAAACCAAGCATGAAATCAAAGGAATTGTCTGTAGACTTCCGAGACAGGACTGTCTCGTGGCACAAATCTGGGGCAAGGAATTTCTGCTGCTTTGAAGGTCCCAGTGAGCACAGTGGCCTCCATCATCCATAAATGGAAGAAGTTCGGAACCACCAGGACTCTTCTAGAGCTGGCCGGCCGTCTAAACTGAGCGACTGGGGGAGAAGGGCCTTAGTCAGGGATGTGCTCAAGAACCCAATGGTCACTCTGTCAGAGCTCCAGCGTTCCTCTGTGGAGAGAGGAGAACGTTCCAGAAAGACAACCATCTCTGCAGCAATCCACCAATCAGGCCTGTATGGTAAAGTGGCCAGACAGAAACCACTCCTTAGTAAAAGGCACATGGCAGCCCGCCCGGAGTTTGTCGATGAGACTGATCGAACTCTTTGGCGTGAATGCCAGGCGTCATGTTTGGAAGAAACCAGGCACCATTCATAACCATGCCAATGGTGGTGGCAGCATCATGCTGTGGGGATGTTTTTCAGTGGCAGGAACTGGGAGACTAGTCAGGATTGAGGGAAAGATGAATGCAGCAATGTACAGAGACATCCTGGATGAAAACCTGTTCCAGAGCACTCTTGACCTCAGACTGGGGCGATGGTTCATCTTTCAGCAGGATAACGACCCCTAACACACAGCCAAGATATCAAAGGAGTGGCTTCAGGACAACTCTGAATGTCCTTGAGTGGCCCAGCCAGAGCCCAGATTTGAATCCAATTGAGTATCTCTGGAGAGATCTGAAAATGGCTGTGCACCGACGCTTCCCATCCAACCTGATGGAGCTTGAGAGGTGCTGCAAAGAGGAATGGGCAAAACTGGCCAAAGACAGGTGTGCCAAGCTTGTGGCATGATATTAAAAAAAAACTTGAGGCTGTAATTGCTGTCAAAGGTGCATCAACAAAGTATTGAGCAAAGGCTGTGAATACTTATGTTCATGTGATTTCTTCGTTTTTAATTTTTAATAAATTTGCAAAAATCTCAAATATATTTTTTTTCATGTTGTCATTATGGGGTGTTGTGTGTAGACTTTTTTGGAAAAAAAATGAATTTAATCCCTTTTGGAATAACGCTGTAACATAACAAAATGTGGAAAAAGTGAAGCGCTGTGAATACTTTCTGGATGCACTGTATGTTTTCCCATATAAACTATCCTTACAGTCTTTGTGGGGATGGAGGGGGGGCAGGTTAACAGAGGGGAGGATTTTGTCTCATTTTGCTGACATGGGGAAAAGACTTTTTAAGTTGTTATTTTGCAAATATTTATATATTTGAATGGAGGTTTAATATTTTACTTATTGAAAAACAAGCTTTTTCATATTTTTGCAAAGATTTTTTGTATTTTGATCATATTTATTTTTCAATGGAAGCTGACCATTTTTTTGTCATTGACTTTTGCATAATTAATGATGAAGACCATGGTCTCTGTGTTAGTTGATAAGTTTGTAAAAATCTACGGGGTCATAAATATGTCATGAGTGTATAGGTATTAAAATAGATATACCGAACAAGTACAGTAAAATTTGCACTACTGTATGCAGATTTCCTTTTCTCATTATTTAGGAGTGCCTTTTCTTTTCTTTTTCTTTTTCTTTTTTCACCACCAACCATCACCGTCGACGACTACGAGCTGGAGGTCATGAATCAGTTCACGTACCTGGGGTCCACGATCAGCAACAACCTCTCCCTTGATACAGAGATCAACAAGAGGATTGGAAAATCAGCCTTCACACTCGCTCGCCTCACCACACGAGTGTGGGAGAATCCCAAACTCTCTGTCAAGACGAAGATGGCAGTGTACAACGCCTGCGTCATCAGCACACTGCTCTATGAGAGTGAGACGTGGACAACATATGCCCGGCAGGAAAAGAGACTGAACTCCTTCCACTTGCGCTGCATTCGCCACATCCTGAACATATCCTGGCAGGACAAAGTGCCCAACACAGAAGTTCTGTCCCGCGCCGGCCTTCCCTCCATGTTCACTCTACTCAGGCAGCGCAGGCTCCGCTGGCTTGGCCACGTTCACTGTATGGAGGATGGCAGAATCCCCAAAGACGTCCTCTACGGAGAACTGGCGACTGGCAGGAGAGACGTTGGCCACCCACAGCTGCGCTTTAGAGATGTCTGCAAGAGAGACATGAAGGCCCTGGAGATCAACACAGAGCGCTGGGAGGACCTTGCAACAGACCGCTCCAAATGGAGAGGCACCCTGACCAGACAGCTCAAGGCGGGTGAAGAGAGACTGACTGCTGCAGCAGATGAAAAAAGGACCCGCAGGAAGAACCGCCACAGACCCAGCAGCACGGAGACCACCCACAAGTGCGACCTGTGTGACAGGGACTGCCATTCGCGCATCGGCCTGTTCAGCCACAGGCGGTGCTGTTCCAGCAGAGTAGACGTTTAGGATTCTCTTCCATGGTCATCATAGACCAACGGAGGCCGACGAATCCAAATAATCTTCACTGTTTGGATCAGTCTTCGATTTATAACCCCACAGAGATTGTGTCTGTCTCCCGTTACCCAAACTATAAATAACCCAAGACAAATACAACACAACCTGATAAATACACGTCTTTCTGCAGCTCCGCCTCATCCACCCCCCCCCAACTTTGCCCCTGTCTTCTCCCTTAGAGAACCTTTCTCTGCTCCCCCCAAAGTTAATAAAAAAGTTAATAAAAATAGAATGCATAAACATCCCAAAGTGATTAAACAAAATGTTGGTAAAATTCAAATCAAACCTCAAGTCTCTAAATTTAATAATGTGGCCCCTGTTCCTCCTCAAAATTTAAAAATTAAATGTGGTCTATTAAATATTAGGTCTCTAACTCCCAAGTCTCTTCTAGTCCGTGATCTATTAATCGATCATCAGATCGATTTATTATCCCTCACACAGTCCTGGCTTGGGCAAGATGATTATGTTGGTTTGAATGAATCAACTCCTTCTGGTTATTGAAACTGTCATAACCCCAGAGGTTCTGGTTGTGGAGGTGGAGTGGCGGCAATTTTTCATTCTAAATTACTAGCTAATGTCAAGCAAAAATCATGTTTTAATTCCTTTGAGGTCCTGGTCCTCAGTGTGGGGCATGTTGGCTATCTTGGCTTGAACCACTTGAACCTATCTTGGCGTGCAAGAAATATAAGACAGAATAATAAAGAGCGATGGCAAGAACCAAGCAGACCGCCCGTAAATCTACTGGAGGAAAAGCCCCCAGGAAGCAGCTGGCCACCAAGGCTGCTCGGAAAAGCGCTCCGGCCACCGGCGGAGTGAAGAAGCCTCACTGTTACAGGCCCGGTACCGTGGCTCTGAGAGAGATCCGTTGCTACCAGAAATCCATGGAGCTGCTCATCCGTAAGCTGCCCTTCCAGCGCCTGGTGAGGGAGATCGCTCAGGACTTCAAGACCGACCTGCGCTTCCAGAGCTCTGCCGTCATGGCTCTGCAGGAGGCCAGCGAGGCCTACCTGGTGGGTCTCTTCGAGGACACCAACCTGTGCGCCATCCACGCCAAGAGGGTCACCATCATGCCCAAAGACATCGAGCTGGCCCGCCGCATCCGCGGAGAGAGAGCTTAAACTTTCTGCTGCACATCCACCAACCACAATGCTCCGCACTGTGTCTATATATATATATATATATATATATATATATATATATATATTAATATGTACATATGTATACTAGCTGCTCTTGTTTTTTCTTGCCTTCTGATTGTTGCTCTGAGTGTTGCTATCCCTGTGCTGTTGCAATCCTGGAATTTCCCCATTGTGGGACTAATAAAGGCTTATCTTAACCAAGGCCTACTCAGAGTTTCTATCCAAATTTGCTGAATTTTTAGCTGATTTAGTGCTGAAATCAGATATAATTATTGTTGGATAATAATTATAGCAGAATAATTATTGTAGGGGACTTTAATATACATGTTGATGTAGAGAGTGACTGTCTTAATACGGCATTCAATTCAATTTTAGACTCAATGGGGTTTTCCCAGAAAGTAGAAAATTCTACCCATTATCTCCACCATACATTGGACCTTGTTTTTGTTATGGTTTGAGCGCCGATCTCGTCTGCGCTCGAGCCATGCACCATTCCTGGCCATCTGGCGGCTGTGTTCCCCTTTTGCTCTCCGAGCTTTTATTGTGACAGTGGTCGGAGGGGCTTCCGGCCGTCAAAGCTGTCAGCTGTGTCACATTTCGCCTCATCAGCGGCCCCCTACTTAAGAGGGCAATTGGGAGCGAAATGTGCGGCAGTCTCGTCAGAATCTGTTCACGGTCAGACGTTATTGGAGCATCCCTCTGTTCATTCGTTGACCATTCCTCCTCTGTGACTGTAAGTGTGTTATCTTATGTTCCCATTATTCCCTGTCTTCAGTGGTTATTGTCACAGTGTGTTTTAGCCCCCTGTGGCTCGTTATTTTGTTCCTTTTTCTGTTCCCTTAATAAACCGTGCAAACTCACCAGTGACTTGTGGCGTCTTATGATGGCTCGCGAGGGCCATCCATGACAGTTTTGACTTACGGTATAGATATAAAAAATCTGGTAGTGTCTCCTCATAATCCTGTACTGTCAGACCATTGTCTGTTAACCTTTGAGTTCACTATTTCTGATTATTTGACTCCTAAAGAAAAATACTACTACAGCAGATGTCTTTCAGATGACGTTGTTACCAAATTTTTGCAGATTGTCTCCTCTATACCATGGGTCAACACAACAGAAATAAAAGATGGAGAGCCTGCTCCTTTCGTAATTGATAGTATGGTAGATATTGTTACAGCCTCTCTGCATCAGACTCTAGATTTGGTAACCCCTTTAAAAAAGAAAAAGTCTAACCAGAGATTTCTAACCCCTTGGTTTAACTCAGACATTCGTACCTTAAAACAGAAGACTCGTCAACTGGAAAGGAAATGGCGTTCTACTGGTTTAGATGAGTTCTAATTAGCATGGAGAAATCATCTCTTAATTTATAAAAAATCTCTTAGAAAAGCTAGATCAAGTTATTATTCTGCATTAACAGAAGTGAATAAGAATAACCCCAGGTTTCTTTTCAATACTATAGCCAGGCTAACAAAGAGTCAGGACTCGGTCAATCCTCGCATCCCTCCTGAGCTTTCTAGTCAGGACTTTATGAACTTTTTCAATCAAAAGGTTTTATCTATTAGAGATAAAATCAGTCAGATTCTTACTATCGTAAACTCAAGTACATTAACTACTACAACTCCCTCAATTGATATTTGTTTAGATAAGTTTACTCCAATCGACCTTTTAGAGTTGGATAAAATAATCTTCTCATCTAAACCTTCATCTTGCCTTTTGGACCCTATTCCTACCAGGTTATTTAACCACTTGCACTCCGGTCAATTTTCCTAAAAACGCCAAAAAATAATGTGCCCAAAGTAAATCGAAAGCTGTTATTCAACCCTTTGCAGCATCTTCATGGGGTTGGTCTCATTTAAAAGAAAACACTTTGAATTTTTTGGCAAAAAAAACCATGATCTCTCTAAGTGCTCCGGCCACTGAGTTACAGTCATCTAAACATAGTGAACTTGAAGAAAATAAATTTGGCCTGGGTGTTTTTTTGGATACAAATGCTTGCAAATAACACAGCTTCAGATCCGGGCTGGAAAATGCAACAGAAATGTAGAACCAAGTGTTATCCAGCTGAGGTCCAAATTTTGTAACAATACCACAAAAAATGAATATATTACACAGCTTTGCTCTCAGGCTGTTCCCAGGCGTTTTGGAACTGTGCCAAATTGTGCCAAATGGCACAGTTTGGAAAAACGTCTGTAACTTTTGAATGATTCAATATAGAAGCTTCATCTTGGGCTCAAATGAAAGGTCACATTCAGGGCTGTGTCTGTGTGTGTGTGTGTGTGTGGTGGGGGTTGTCCCCCCACCCCCCCGCTACAGAGGACGGAGATCGGCCCTCGCTACATGACGGATTACACTCGGATGTGGCATGTTTCCACAGCAACGCTGTCACCGCGGCTCCCCCCACCCCCCCGCTACAGAATCGTAGTGGCGGGGGGGGGGGGCGTTCATGGTTCGGAGGCGGCGAAGAACCGTGTAACGCGGCGCACGCACTTTGTACTTCGTGCGCTGTACAGTTGTAATTTACCGATCGGTCAAAAGTCATTTTTTGATTACAATTTTCAGGGATAAATAATAATTTAGCTTATAACACCTTACCTCTTCACAGCCACATTGTCCTGGCGAACTTCTCTTCCCCATTGTCAGACGAACGCGACGCTGGTCCGCTCGTGGATCCCGGTCAAAACATAATTCCATTATTGCGGTTTTGGCGAATGATTTACGACCTTTGTCGTCGGCCTCCGTCGGTCTATGATGACGGAAGAGAATCCTAAACGTCTATTCAGCTGGAATGAGTGCAGGTCGCACTTGTGGGTGGTCTCTGCTGGGTCTGTAGCAGGTTCATCCAGCGTCCTTATTTTCATCTGTTGCAGCAGTAAGTCTCTCTTCACCCAGCCCGAACTTCTGTGCTTCAATTGGCTCCTGCATTCACAGTAGGCGGGTCCTCCTTCCTAGGTTTTCATTCACTGGTTCTTCAAGGTTTCAGAAACCCAATTCAAGGCTCTTATTAGTCGAATGAGAGGTCAATCCGATGAACTAATCTGTTCGCGGCTGTGTCTGCAGCTTTTATTTTCAGTGCGCGCTTGGACGCCACTACATCACCATCACCACCTACATCACCATCTACACCATGCGTCCTAGAGCGCACGAGCGCGCCCTCGTGCGCTCTCGTGCGCTCAAGGATGCAGAGACTTGCCTGTCCGTGGTACAACGGAGCGCAAGAGGTTAAAGTTGTCTTCCCAATTATTGGTAGCCGTACTCTTCATATAATTAATTCTTCTTTAACTCTGGGTTATGTACCACTGGCTTTTAAAATTGCTGTAATTAAACCCTTACTCAAAAAGCTGATGCTCGATCCAGGAGTTTTGGCTAACTATCGACCAATCTCTAATCTGCCTTTCATTTCAAAAATCTTAGAAAGAGTTGTTGCCGTGCAATTGTTTGACCACTTGCAGGGAGTTGGTTTGTTTGAGGAGTTTCAATCTGGGTTCAGAGTTCATCACAGCACTGAAACTGCCTTAGTGAAGGTCACTAATGACCTCCTTATCGCATCTGATAATGGACTTGTTTCTGTTCTTGTCCTTTTAGATCTAAGTGCAGCCTTTGACACTATTGATCATGCCATTCTACTTGATAGATTAGAACACTATGTTGGACTAAATGGAACTCCGCTGCAGTGGTTTGGATCTTATTTGTCCGATAGATTTCAGTTTGTTCACATCAATGATGAATTTTCTTCCAACTCTAAGCTCAGTGACGGAGTTCCACAGGGATCTGTGTTAGGCCCTACTCTTTTTAGTTTATATATGCTTCCGTTAGGCAATATCATTAGAAAGCACTGCATACATTTTCATTGTTACGCAGACGACACACAACTATACCTGTCAATGAAGCCCGATGATTGTAATCAATTAGCCAAGTTAGATGCCTGTCTTAAGGATATCAAAGGCTGGATGACTTGTAATTTTCTGCTATTAAACTCAGATAAGATTGAAGTCATTCTTGTTGGCCCAAAACACCTTAAAAATTCCTTTCCAAATCATGCTCTTAATTTAGATGCCTCCACTCTCACTTTGAATAGTTCTGTGAGGAACCTTGGAGTTATTTTTGATTAAGATCTGTCCTTTAATTCACATATTAAATTTGTTTCTAAGACTGCCTTCTATCATCTGTGCAATATTGCCAAGATTAGGAGCATCTTGTTTCTGAATGATGCTGAGAAACTGATCCATGCCTTTGTCAGCTCTCGATTAGATTATTGTAATTCATTATTATCAGATTGTCCTAAAATATCCTTAAAAAATCTTCAGTTGATCCAAAATGCTACTGCAAGAGTTCTCACTGGTTCTAGAAAAAAGGATCATATTTCCCCGGTTCTGTCCTCCCTTCATTGGCTTCCCATAGAGTTTAGAATTAAGTTTAAAATCCTTCTTCTCACTTTCAAAGCTCTTAATAATCAGGCCCCCTTATATATAAAAGATCTGATATTACCTTACCATCCTAATAGAGCATTACGCTCCCAAAATGCTGGATTACTTGTCATGGCCAGAATCTCCAAAAGTACATTGGGAGGCAGAGCCTTCTGCTATCAAGCTCCTTCTCTGTGGAACCAGTTACCACACTGGGTCCGGGAGTCAGACTCAGTCTCTGTTTTTAAGAACAGGGTAAAATCCTTCCTTTTTAATATGAGATTGAGATTGAGATTCAACTTTATTGTCATTACACATGTATGAATACAAGGTAACGAAACGTGACTATAGCCTACGATTAGGGAGGGATTTTGTGTCTCTTAACCCCGCTTCTGTTTTATCATCTGTCCTTTTCATCCTCTCTATCCCCTCACCCCCAGCCAGTCGCAGCAGATGACTGCCCCTCCCTGAGCCTGGTTCTGCTAGAGGTTTCTTCCTGTGAAATGGGAGTTTTTCCTCTCCACCATTGCTAAGTGCTTGCTCACAGGGGATCGTCTGATTGCTGGGTCTTTCTGAAATTGTGGGGTTTTCTCTGCATTTTGTAGTGCTATGAGATGACTTCTGTTGTGATGTGGTGCTATATAAATAAAGCTGAATTGAATTGAATTGAATAATTTTACATGTTTGAAATAAAGGCATCAATCATGGTCAAAGTATGTGCAGACCAGCTAGTAGGGATCCTCACCAAGCTGTTCAACCTCTCCCTGACACACGCCACTGTGCCCTCCTGCCTCAAGGCGTCCACCATCATCCCCATCCCCAAAAAGGCTGCAGTTGACAGCCTGAATGACGACAGACCCATAGCACTCACTTCTGTAGTAATGAAGTGTTTTGAGCGACTGGTGACTGGGAGAACCGATCTATGGAAGACGCCATCGCCACCACTCTCCACAGAGTGCTGAGCCACCTGGAGAACACAAGGAGCTATGTGAGGATGCTCTTTGTGGACTACAGCTCAGCTTTTAACACCATCATCCCGGACATCCTGATCAAAAAACTGCACCTCCTGCAGAGCCCCCCCCCCTCCCCCCCGCTCCTGGATAAAGAACTTTCTCACCAACTGCCCACAAACAGTTAGACTTGGCCCCCACCACTCCTCCACACTGTCCCTCAGTACTGGCTCCCCCCAAGGCTGCTTCCTAAGCCCTCTACTGTACTCCCTGTACACCTTTCACTGTATTCCAACCCACCCAACTACCGTTATCATGAAGTACGCGGATGATACCACCTTGGTTGGGCTCATCACCAACGACGATGAGAAGGCATACAGGGCGGAGGCAGAGAATCTGCTGCTGTGGTGCCAAGCAAACAACCTGAAACTGAATGTCCATAAAACCAAAGAACTCATACTGGACTTCAGGAAGAACAGGCAGGACCACCCTCCCTCCTCATAAATGGTGACTGTGTGGAAACCATCCCCACCTTCAGGTTCCTGGGCACCCACATCTCCTCTGACATCTCCTGGACTGTCAACACCAAGGCCCTGGTGAAGAAAGCCCAGCAGCGGCTGCACTTCCTCCGTGTCCTGAGGAAGAACAACATGGCTGCTGCTTGCCTTCTACCGGGACTCAGTGGAGAGCGTGCTCACCTACTGTCTGGGTATGTGGTACGCCGGCTCCATGGCTGAGAACAGGAAGGCTGTGCAGAGGATCATCAACACCACTCAAAAAATCATTGGCGGCCCTCTGCCCTCGTTGGAGGACATCTCCAGATCCTCCTGTCTCAGAAGGATCAAGGCCATCACAGGAGACTCCTCACATCCACCACCTGTTTGAATGATGGTTCAGATTGATCAGGTCCCACACCTCCAGACTGACAGTTTCTTCCCCTTGGCCATCTGAACTGCCAACAGTCAGAGGCCCCACCCCCTCCCTCTGAATACTCATATGCACTGAACTGAGGACCTTTTAATTATCACTATAACTCACCTGTCTTTGCACTCCTCACTTTCATGAATATTGACCCATCAGTGAAATCACTACTGGACATACTTCCATTATCCTTGGGCCATTTTACTCAGTTATGTGTTCTGCACTCCGCACTCTTATGTACATAGTTCCACCTGTGAAGCCACTACCGTACCTGTGTATATACAGTGATGTGAAAAAGTGTTTGACCCCTTCCTGATTTCTCATTTTTTTGTTTGTCACACTTAAATGTTTCAGATCATCAAACAAATTTAAATATTAGACAAAGATAACGCAAGTAAACACAAAATGCTGTTTTTAAATGAATGTGTTTATTATCAAGGGGGGAAAAAATCCAAACCTACATGACCCTGTGTGAAAAAGGGATTGCCCTATTAAAACATAAATTAACTGTGGTTTATTACATCTTTGTTACATGTGGCTCTAGGGAGCCACACAATGAGAGCCGAGGGCGAGCCAGTGAGTTGAGATGTTTTATTATAAATGAGGGTTTAGGACAAGGGATAAGGAACATAGGGTAAGGAACACGGTCTTGCTGACCGAAAGCACAGCTACTCATATACAGGGTTAAACTCACGAGTAGAACGGCACAGGAGTAGAGGGCTGGCACCGGAGAATAGGATACCAAGGCATAATACTCACAGCGGGGAACACTCACAAGGTTACTGCAAGAAGAGTAAGGGCTGACGCCGGACATTAGGGTTTCAGCCTGTAGTGCTTTAAGTTGCAGCCCCGAGTGATTGAGGCTGCTCCTTTTTATCCTCATTAGCAGCGCCCCAGCTGATGGGGATTAATTGGCCCCAGCCGTCCCGTAATACTGACAGCTGGGAGCCAGCTGAGACGCTGTCTAATGAGAGGCAGGGATGAGGAGACATGGGCTGAGCGCCGAAATGGCGTCTCCTCCCATGGTGACAGAGATGCTGCCTAATGAGAGGCAGGTATGAGGAGACATGGGCTGAGCGGCGAGACGGCGTCTCATCCCATGGTGACAGAGCCCCCCCCTCAAGGTCGGGCTCCCGAACGACCAGGAACATCCCAGCTTCCCCCCACCCCACCTAGGGTGGGCGGAAGGGGGGCAGGACCGGAGGGGGAGATGCCAAAGGAAGGACAAAAAAAAAAAAAAAAACCCAATGGAACAATGTAGGGTAGCAGGGCAGAGAGAGGAAAAAACCCAAATACAATACTTTACAAAACAGGGAATAATTAACCCAGGGCACAGATGGGGAGAAAACTGAGTCAGAACACTGGCTGCACACTACTCAGATAATACCAACAATGTGTGGCCCAGGGCAAGGAAAAAAAACCACCAAAAAGGTAACAGGACAAAAACGCTGAGCACGAGTGATAAATAACAAACACAATACACAACGCTAAATGGAACAGGATGAGGTAATCACAGAGCATGGTTGATAAAGAAACCAAAACACATTACTCCATGAAACAAAAGCGGGCTAAGACCAGGACAAGAATAATAGGAATGACGTGCACCGGTAAGTAAAAAAGATAAAATACACGGCGCCATATGCAAAGAAAGACACCTAGGAAAATAACGGTGACAGAGTAACAGGACAACAATAAGATAAGATGCTGAGTATGGTTAATAAGGAGAGAACGCAATACACAGCACTAAATAAATGGGGGGTCACCTAGGGGGATAACGGTGACAGGTTCACAGGATAATAATGAGATAAGATGCTGAGTACGGTTAACAAGGGGAAAAACACAATACACAGCACTAAATATACGGGGGGTCACCTAGAGGAATAACGGTGACAGGTTCACAGGATAACAATGAGATAAATTGCTGAGTATGGTTAATAAGGAGAGGACGCAATACACAGCACTAAATATACGGGGGGTCACCTAGAGGAGAAAAGATGACAGGGAAACAGGATAACAATGAGATAAAATGCTGAGTACGGTTAATAAGGGGGAAAACAATACACAGCACTGTAAATATATGTTCGCCAAAAGGGCAGAAATTACACTCGAGTGACTTTGATCATAATAAAAGGTAGACAACACCCGAGGAATATGGCAGGCAGAGTCCAAAAATGGCCGGGATAGTACCGGGGTCTCCCCGCCCACTGTCCAGTTGGTGAATCGGGGAGAGGGAAATGTTCGGACGGCCAAGTCCAGACCCAGATCCCAAGAAACCAGTCCACCGGTAGCCGTGCCAGGCCACCCAGAAGCAGCAAAGTTCGTCGGGGGGTTGGACCAGATCGCCGAACCGGAAGTCTTGCGGGTCGGGCCGTCGACCCGCATCACTCAACCACCAGGACCGTTGAGACGGACGAAGGGTCAAAGCGGGTCCCGGTGGACGAGGCACAGGGGAGAGCTGATGACGAGGGCAACGAGCGTCAGGCTGCTGGGAAACAGCCACCTCCTCACCGGACCTGGACAACGCTGGTGCAGCACCCACGTCGGACCCCGATTGGGTCTTAGGGGAACCCACGTCGGACACCGCCGAAGCAGCACCCGCGTCAGACCCCGACTGGATCGGCACCGCACCAGAACCGACCTCCAACGTTGAACCTGGACCCTCCAGCATCACGAGGAACAGCAACTCCTCGCCAGTGACCCTGGAAGAAGGTTCGGGAGAAAAAACAGAACCGGGATCAGGATCACCGGCAGCGCCAGAACCCGGCAAAACGAGCTCGGATGCAGTGGGCGGCTGCACCCGGCTCATCTCCCCTAGAGACAGGCTAAAGTGCTCAAAGAAATAGAGAGAGAAAAGAAAGGAGAGCACTCGCCTGATCTCGGGTTCCGACGCCGTCCAGGACTGCGAAGATCCAGGATCTGTCGTCAGAAGGTCGTTGTCAGGCTCCCACTCGGCTGCGTCAGGCCCCGCAGCCAGCACGATGGTCAACGCAGCTTGAGGCTCCTCCAGCTCCGGTAACCCCGCCGATGAACCACACAGCGTGAAGCCAGAAGAATCTCGTCCCGCTGGACCGAACCACTCCTCCGTGGAGACCCGGGGACGCTTAATCGTCGGCGCAGACTCCACGCAGCAGTCAGTCCTCCTCCTCCGTCCACAACGCAGCTGCGGAACCAGAACCGCAGGGGCTCTCCTGGTCCCACGACGTTGACCCGGGGCCGGGGACCGATCGGCGGAGAGAGACACAGAGGATGCAGGATTAGGAACACAGGTTACAGCAGGTGGGGGGAGTTCAGGGAGCTGCGAACCCTGAACCCCTCCTCCAGGAGTGTGACAGAGCAAATCATTAAACTGATGTAAATAAACTATGACTTGCCCGTCTCCTGGAGGTTGGATAACGCCTGCTGCGGTGGACACTGCTTCTTCCTCTCCTCGCCCGGCGATAACGGAGGACCCCCTGGGAAATCGTCTGAGGATCGCTCGCGTAGTCTCCAGAAGAGAGCTCACCAGGCCGGGATTCCAGGCACACACAGCAGTCAGGAAGCACGTCGAGGAAGAGGGGGAAACAGCCAGGGTGAGCCAGCCCGAATGTCCAGGAGTGACAGCGGGGGAACGAGGCTCAGGGAACGAGGCTGTGAAAACTTCACGCTGACGAGACGAAGAGGTGACAGCTGCGTGGGGGGAACGGTCCTGGCGGCAGCCCAGAACTGGATCCAGAAGGGGGTCGTGCAGAGGTGACTTGGCGATGTGACGACGGCCTCTCCCAGGACACGAAGCGAGGGGGGAACCCAGGAATCGCCGCTCCAGAGCAGAGACCGAGGCGAGGAAGGCGTTGAGCTTGGGAAGGCTTCATTGCCCTGGAGTCCTCTCCATCAATCTCACTGCCGCCACCACGTGCCAGAAGATGGTGGATGGATGCACAGCGGGAATCGCGTCAGCCGCTCGGTCCCGGACGTAACAGCTGTCAGCTGCGGCTCCATGGGGGGAATCCCGAGTGACGTAGTGCAGAACAGGGGAAGCCCTCTGGGTGGCGCAAACTCCCGGGCTGGAATGGCAGCAGGAACGGGGTCCCGAAGCGGGGGGCAACGTCATCCACTTCGGCGTCCTGCCGGGGTTTCCATCCAACCCGTGGACTCCCGGGCTGGAATGGCAGCAGGAACGGGGTCCCGAAGCGGGGGGCAACGTCATCCACTTCGGCGTCCTGCCGGGGTTTCCATTCAACCCGCGGAGCTTCTCTCGCTGTGTGACCATGGCGTCAATCCTGGCACTGACCTCGAGATGGAACAAAGAATGAGGGTGACAGTCCAGGAGATCCTCAGCACGGCCCGGATGCCAGCGTCTCAAATTGGAGGCGTCGTGCAGGGTGAAGAGCGTCCTGTCGTCAGCCCCCGGGATGGACCCCAGCTCGTCGCCCTGGCGTCGGGAGTGACTCCTGGGAAATGGCATGCTAATGGCGCTAACACCCGGACAAGGAAGGTACAGTTCCACAAACTCACGGCCGCCAGCAACTCGTCTGGCTGCGACTTACTGTTACATGTGGCTCTAGGGAGCCACACAATGAGAGCCGAGGGTGAGCCAGTGAGTTGAGATGTTTTATTATAAATGAGGGTTTAGGACAAGGGATAAGGAACACGGGGTAAGGAACACGGTCTTGCTGACCAAAAGCACAGCTACTCATATACAGGGTTAAACTCACGAGTAGAACGGAACAGGAGTAGAGGGCTGGCACCGGAGAATAGGATACCAAGGTATAATACTCACAGCGGGGAACACTCACAAGGTTACTGCAAGAAGAGTAAGGGCTGACGCCGGACATCAGGGTTTCAGCCTGTAGTGCTTTAAGTCGCAGCCCCGAGTGATCGAGGCTGCTCCTTTTTATCCTCATTAGCAGCGCCCCAGCTGATGAGGATTAATTGGCCCCAGCCGTCCTGTAATACTGACAGCTGGGAGCCAGCTGAGATGCTGTCTAATGAGAGGCAGGTATGAGGAGACATGGGCTGAGCGCCGAAATGGCGTCTCCTCCCATGGTGACAGAGATGCTGCCTAATGAGAGGCAGGGATGAGGAGACATGGGCTGAGCGCCGTGACGGCGTCTCATCCCATGGTGACAATCTTTGGAAAGCTGAGTTCAATTTCTCTAGCCACACCCAGGCCTGATTACTGCCACACCTGTTCTCAATGAAGAAATGACTTAAATAGGACCTGCCTGACAAAGTGAAGTAGACCAAAAGATCCTCAAAAGCTAGACATCATGCTGCGATCCACAGAAAATCAGGAACAAATGAGAAAGTCATTGAGATCTGATTGTCTTTAAAAAGTTATAAAGCCTTTTCTAAAGCTTTGGGACTCCAGCGAACCACAGTGAGAGCCATTATCCACAAATGGCACAAACATGGAACAGTGGTGAACCTTCCCAGGAGTGGCCGGCCAATCAAAGTTACTCCAAGAGCGCAGCGACAACTCATCCAAAAGGTCACAAAAGACCCCACAACAACTTCCAAAGAACTGCAGGCCTCACGTGCCTCAGTTAAGGTCAGTGTCCACCATAAGAAAGAGAATGGGCAAAAATGGCCTGCATGGCAGAGTTCCAAGACGAAAACCACTGCTGAGCAAAAAGATTATAAAGGCTCATTTCAGTTTTGCCAGAAAACATCTTGATGATCCCCAAGATTTTTGGGAAAATACTCTGTGGATTGACGAGATCAAAGTTGAACCTTTTGAAAGGTGTTTGTCCCATTACATCTGGTGTAAAAGTAACACAGCATTTCAGAAAAGGAACCTCATACCAGCAATAAAATACTATAGTGGTGGTAGTGTGATGGTCTGGGGCTGTTTTGCTGCTTCAGGACCTGGAAGACTTGCTGTGGTAAATGGAACCATAAATTCTGCTGTCTACCAAAAAATCCTGAAGGGGAATGTCCGGCCATCTGTTGGTGACCTCAAGCTGAAGCGCACTTGGGTTCTGCAGCAGGACAATGATCCAAAATACACCAGCAAGTCCACCTCTGAATGGCTTAAGAAAAACAAAAGGAAGACTTTGAAGTGGCCTAGTCAAAGTCCTGACCTGAGTCCGATTGAGATGCTATGGCATGACCTTAAAAAGGTGATTCATGCTTGAAAACCCAATGTGGCTGAATTACAACAATCCTGCAAAGATGAGTGGACCAAAATTCCTCCACAGCGCTGTAAAAGACTCAATGCCAATAATCGCAAATGCTTGATTGCAGTTGTTGCTACTAAGGGTGGCCCAACCAGTTATTAGGTTTAGGGGGCAATCACTTTTTCACACTTTTTTCCCTTAACAATAAACACCTTCATTTAAAAACTGCATTTTGTGTTTACTTGTGTTATCTTTGTCTAATATTTAAATTTATTTGATCATCTGAAACATTTAAGTGTGACAAAAAAAAAATCAGGAAGGGAGCAAACACTTTTTCACACCACTGTACCTATGAGCTATTTTTATTTTTACTTTTATTTTTACTTCAGTTGTATGGCTAATCGTGTGTTCTGTAACTGTGTTTTATTCAAATTCTTCTCTCTTACTTTATTGCACAGTAGACTGGTAGAGCACCCACAATTTTGTTGTGCTGTACAACTGTACAATGACAATAAAGCCTATTCTATTCTATTCTATTCTATTGATTTTGTAATAACGAGTGTAAATTATGGAGCTGCAACACACAGAGAAATGCAGCTCTCTGAGCCACAAATTTTTGTTCTTCCTTGGCCAAAAACAAAGTATAATGAATTTTGTACCCAAAAACTTGTTTGTATAAAATAACATACATTATACTTGTGTAACCATGGGTCTTTGCACATTGTCTATACTCAAGGAGAGTTATAAAATGAAAACAAGGACTTTTATTATTGTCTTTTCTGTGTATTCACTTAAGAGGTAATTCAAAAAATACCTTGCACTTGGTTTGATAAAATTATTTGTAAAATCTGATTTTAAAAATGTAAGATTAGCAGATTATAAAACCATGCAAGCTTTCAGTGGCATGATGAATTTAAGGTTATCTATTGGGTTCATATGTTTGTAAATCTGGCTCTGAAAGTGTCAGAGCCTCACAGCCATGAACCTCACCGCACGTCACTGGTGCAAACTGTGGGAGAAAAAGGGCAGTGACAGCAAACACCATGAGAAGCTTCCCCTTCTGACCAAAGAACTTCTGCTTCCTGGACACAAGGCAGAATGGAGAACATGGAAGAACCTGAACAGATTGAGTACAGGGATGAGACGATGCACGGCAAAGCTAAGGAAGTGAGACTATTTAGATGACACAGACATCGGCTACGATTGTGGCACCTCACCCTAGTCAATGTCACACCTTCTCAAACTTCCACTCAGAGAGCAGCGCAGCCAAAAAGATCTGAGGGCAGCAAACGAGAAAACATTGGGCTGTGTCCGGGTCTGGCCGAACATCTGAGCACCAAGTGGATGATGGACACACACAAAAAAAGAAAAAGGGTTAGAGCTATGGTAGGGTGAGGAACTGTTTAAAAGTCCTTTCACATCACTCCCCTATCCCCTCCCACTGTACATACTTATTTTCAAACCCACATGGTGCTGTTTCTAATACTTTCTTTGTTTCTGCCATCATGTTGTAGGATTGCACCAGTGAAAGGCGTATCCACTGTACTTTTTTACAAAAGGAAGTCTTTCCTCCTCTAGCGCTCATATGGAATCGCTTGAATGTTGGGGCTTTTCTGTGGTACTTATTGTATGATTTATGCCTTTGATGTACTGAGCACCACAAGATGACTTTTTGCCGTGACTGGAAAGTTCAAATGAAATTTCTGGTTAAAAAGCTGATGTTTCTATAAACATCCTGCTTGTGAGAATGGGCTGTTCATTCATCTTGCATGAATCCACAACCTGTTTTAATCCTTTAATGTGCTCCAAAATCAATACAGATTTTATTTTGGATTAACTAAAATAAAATATTCACATCTGTGTATGTGCATATGCAAAATCGGTAAAATGCCACTGGAGAAGAGGGGGGAAAGGGGAATTTCATATTTTTGCCACCAACTTTACAACTAAGGGATTTGCACAAACCAAGCAGACATGGGGAGGAATCCACTTGCAGCAAAGCCTAAAAACAGCCAACCCCGGTAGACACCAACGTCAGCTGCTATTTGCCTGTCAAACAGCTGAGCTACACTTCAAAGCAGGGGATATGGGAGCAAGTTCTGAACATGTCTTTGTCAATATATTCACAGCATAGCCCACTAATTGATATCGCTGGCATTCAGATACACACAGACTGCTCTCCACCAGAGCTTTTTTGTGCAACACTGAACGATATGTCCTTAAAAGCCTCCGTCACTCTGTGCAGAAAAGGAGGAGGGCCCTACCTAAAGCTCAGGCACTAGATCATCAAAGGGTGAACAGCGAGGAACAAAGGACTAGCTGGTCTATGAGGACTTCACTAGAATACCTACTGACTGGGAGAGAGAGCACTGTAAACTCCCACACCCTCAGGTTTTCTGTGTACTAAATGATAAATGCATACATGCATGCAACAGAGAAACATGTAGCTTTACATGCACTCTTTCATGCACTCAAAGTTGGAGCCTAATTTAAAAGTGTGTTCTGTGTGCCTGTAAGGACATTTTGTCATGTAAAAAATTAAAGAGCAAGAGCTTGCATCTCTAATTCAGATGGTGGTCAGTGTGCTGAATAATGAATCGAGTGGGTCTTGCAGAGATCAAGGGGGGGAGAGACTTGCACAGCACCATAGTCTCAGGTGACAGAAACACAGCAGCTAAAGGATGAGCAACTCTTGTGGAGAGATATACTCTGCTATTTGTCAGTGAAGATAAACACGGGAATAGAGGGTTAGGGGGTATAGGAAGTGCTACTGTTTCTCTCCATTCATCACTTTGTGGATGTATTTTTTGCTCCTTAGTTGGTGGCTTGCAGAGAGTCTGGTAAAAGCATTTTCCTGTGATGAACAGCATTGTTGGGGTGAAAGAGTGATTGCGACTTAGCGAGAATTGGTCTCTTCATACATCTTATACATTGCAACATACTTCAGTGCTGATAGTGTGCTATACCCACAGTGGAACACAGGCATACAGTAGTCAGCGTGCACACAGACAGACAGACAGTGTTTAAGTGGTATGATTAAAAAAACAGCTCAAATGATAAGCCAGAGGCAACAACAACAACAAAGAGTATGTCTGTACTGCTAACAGATAGTCAATGTGACTGATATAGCATGATGAAAAAAGGGAGTGTCTTGGGCATATGTTAGAGCTTTCTTCAAAGGGAGAGGGAGAAAGAAGGCTCTTCCTCAAGAGACACAGAGAAGCTATTGATACTGGAGTGTGGCAACAGCATTGCCAAAGCTGGTGTCATGGTGAGTGGCTGTCTCTCAGCTGGCAGTGAGAAGTAACGGTGCCCTACGTAAGAGAAAAGTGGAAAGAAAAGAGTGGTTAAATAAAGGTGGGATAAATCCCGGGTGAATCTAAATGGCTCAGAAACAGAAAAGATTCAAAGAGGCTGGATATCAATAAAACAGAAGAGTTCTCCTCTGTCTGTACTTAATCTGATCTGAAAGAGAAAGGCTCTGTGTGGTGAAAGTGAAAGCAATCTAATGAATTCCCATAGGAAGCTATTTACTCCACTGAGATGAATGCTGATGATAAAGAGAGGGATGCACTTTATAGTGTTCAGCTGTGGCCCTGAGCTGCTTTACTAATCGAAACCTGGGGGAGTGTTTTTGTGCATATTGTGTTTGTTGTGGGGGGGTGCCTTGGAGAGCCATGCCCCGTCTGGCTTTATTCACGATCAGGAGCAGAAGATGACGGAACACATTTGAGAGATATAGTCCCTTTGCCACTCCCTGATGATCATCACCTCTTGTCTCCAACTCTGCAACCTGTGTGTGCTTGGCTGTGCCTAAGTTATTTGTGCATCTCTGTGTGACTGCTGTGTGTGAGGAGGAAAGGAAGGAAAAGGAACGCAATTCACATTCCACTCACTATTTCATGGTTGGCCACTCTGATGCAAATGACCAGAGCAATAGTGTATAAAGCCCCCCCACACACACACTCCGACACCCACATATCCATGTACCTTATCTGTCAGTCCATGTCCACTCCCTTGTAATGTACAAACTTCAATAATAATAACATTAAATGGCATCCATCGGGTAACGCTGAACGTCATTAACTTCACTGACAATGTTGCACATAAAACATACACTGGGTTTGTGGCAGGAGTCAGGGGAAGGTATCAAATAGAAGACCACATTTAAAATTACCTATTATGCTCTTTTCCTGCTCTGTTTTTTTTTCTCACAGAGCCCACAGCATCTTTGCAATAATTCTCAGCAGATAACAATCCTCATTTTTTCTCATAGTGCAGCTCCGCAGTTCATCCTCTCTCTGAAACAAGACGTTATACCAACTCATTAAGGATATCCACTCTCATTTACTTCAGTAGGATTTTTAAAATGCCTGAAAACAAGAGTTTAGAGCAGCCTGAGCTATCTCTACTTGCTTTATCTGACCCAAGGGCCTATGTGGCCCCACTTGGCAATCATTTTAAATTTGGGGGGGAGGTTTCGAGTTGTTTAACAATGTCAGTGATTGAGGGTGGTGGCACTCTTCAGCTGTAAAAGAAAAATAATTCCCTCTGCACTAAAAAAAATGATGTAGCAAATAAGTATTTGGATCAATTTGATTATTATATATTTTTGCGTGTTCAAATTGCTTAGAATTGGGATAAATGTATTGATTGTCATTTGATCAGTTATACTTAATGAAACATGTTTAAATATGGTATTGCATCCTAATGACTGATGTGGTGTGTACAATTCGCTGAAGAAACCTCTAGTTCCGCCTTTTGGTCTGGTACATGATGACACAGGTTATGCTCCACTTCACCCATAAAACCCTTTTCTGTTCCTCCATGCTCTTCATAGATCCCAGTGTGAGGCAGGTCACAGGTGTGTTGCACTGAGCTCCAACCCTTAGGCGAAGGACCACCTTTGGTGAAAATTTCATCGAAATCTGTCTTGTAGTTTTTGCATAACAGACAAACAGACAGACAAATGCACACAGGCAAAAACATTATCTCCTTGGCAGAGGTAATAAATGTGGTATTTGTCTATGACACTGGGTATGAATGTGTATAAATGTTTGGTAGTGGTTGGAGAGGCCGTTGGTGTGGATTTGCAACCACATTTCCATCAGTCTGCCCCAGAGCAGCTGTAGCTACAGAAGTAGCTTACCACTATCATTGTCTGTGGAGTGAATGAATAATGTATCCATTGTAAAGCGTCTTTGAGTGTCTGTGAAAAGCGCTATATAAATCTGATGCATTATTATTATTATTTCGATGTAATGAGTGATTGGATAAATTGGACTGATTTATAATAAATACAAAAACCTGCTAGTATAACCAGAGTGGTGGCCTAGTGGTAGAGCATTCGCCCCACAGCCAGGAGGTTGTGGGTTCAATCCCCAGTTGGATCATACCAAAGACCATAAAAAAGACCATTTAAGATAAGCTAAGCCTTTATTAGTCCCACAATGGGGGAAAATGGTACTTTCCGCTTTCTAGCTTGGTGCTCAGCATAAATACAATGGAGAAAGGAAAGTTGGTTACCCACCCACAGGGGAAGCCCTTGTGCTGGTCCCAAGCCTGGGTAAAAGGGGAGGGTTGCATCAGGATGTTATGTCTGCCCCTTGCAGGGCATAAATAAGGCACCAATCGCCAGTAGAGAGCTTGCTTATTAATTAAATAATAAAGAACAAAAGAACGTGCCACGAGGGGCAAAATACAAACAACTCTAACACGCCCTCAAGGGGGAATAATGTGAAACATATAAATGCTGAAAAAACCATGAAAGGTAACTTACAAATAGCAAGAGAGTCCACAGTCCAAAAGCAGAAAGAAGACTGGAATCAGGGGTAGGGGATTTCAGCCTGAGTAGGGTGAGGTTGCAGTGAGGAATGAACCTTGCTAGCGACCTTAAATAGTACACCAAAAACACAAATTACAAACAGGTGTGGAGAGAATGAAATCAATAAAGCACAAACAGCTGTGACAGGCCGCGAACAGACTGACAGGCGGAAGTCCTGCTGTTGCGCTGTCAAAATAAAAGCACAATCATAAAGACATTATAACATGACTAAATACATACACAGAGAAAAGGATAATAATCAGGAGACCCGAACACGGTACAGAACCGCACTAGGGATCATGACAGTGCCCATCCCTTAAGGGGTGGAACCCCAGACACCCCGCAGTAACATCAAGGGAAAAAGGAGCAACCCCCCCCCCCATCCCCCAACAACTACAAAAACCAACCGAGGAGGGGGGCAGTGGGGGAATCCAGGCCCGGAGGGAGAGACACAAAAAACCAAAACAACCCAAAAACCCATAATCAACAACCAGAATAAAAAGAGAACTGGATCATACATAATAAATAAACAGTTCAGGTGGCCTCTTGGCATCCTGGCTCCACCCGACCATCAAGTGGAAAAGGCCAGGCGGCCAACCAACTTCCCAGAGACCCCGACTAGGAAAAAAGAGTTTGGGGGGCCGACTGAAATCCCAGGACCACCGAACAGCCAGATGGAATGAGTCAGGTAGTCTGCCTGAGAACCTAGACCACCTGACCCGGCAACTCAGTCTTTCGGTTGGCCGGCCAGTGTTCTTCAGCCACCAGGACCGGTGAACTGGGAGGTGGCTTACCCACCGGGAGGCTCAGTGGCAGGAAGCCAGGCCAGGAGAGGGGAATCCCAATGCCGTCTGGTGGTGGAGAGAGGAGAGGGACCACGACAACATCAGGCTGGAGTTTAGCAGCACCCACGGTGGACCCGACCGGGCCAATGCTGCACCCACGGTGGACCCAACCCAAGGAGGGACCCAAACGACGGCCTCGGGCAGGGGGGGAGCAGAGCACTGGACGACTTCCAGAGGTGAACCTGGACCCTTGGAGATGTCAGACAGAGCTGGATCATCTCCGGTGACCCTGGAAGAAGGCTCAGACACAGCAGAGAGACACAAGGGGTCAGGGTCACCAACAGCGGCAGAGCCCGGTGAGGCAAGCTCGGAAGCAGCAGGCGGCTGCACCCGGCTCTCCTCCCCAAGAGACAGGCAAGATTGCTCCAAAATAGAAAATAGAGTGACAAAATAGAGCACTTGCCTGATCTTGAGCTCCACCGCCATCCAGGACTCCGATGATCCAGGCAGTGATGGCGATATGGGCTCAGTTCTCAGGAGGCCCATCTCCGGCTCCCACTCGGCTGCGGTGGCCTCTGCAGCCGGCATGATGGTCTTTGCAGTCCTCAAACCACCTGGTAATGTAACCCTCACCGATGGCTCACTCGGCGTGGCGGCAGGGGATCTATTAATTGCTGGGGCTGAGCTTTGCTCCGGTGATGCCCTGGGGACACTTCGTCGTGGGTTCAGGCTCAGGGGTGCAGATAGCCCTCCTCCTCCATCCGTGTCGTGGCTGCGGGGCTGGAACCAGGCTCTCCAGGCCTGCAGGCTCCTCCTCCATCCAGCGGCTAGATCCTGGACCCGGCGGACACTTGGGGGGGTATTGAAGGAGTCACAGAGGTTGCAATAAATTCATTTGTGGCTGCAGCAGGTGATGAGGACTCTGTAGACTGCAATAACTGAGCCTCATCCCCAGGAATCAGACAAGGTAATTCACCAAATTGTGCTATAGAATGAAAAAACACTTGCCTGTTTTCCTGGGGTATGGTGGTGACTGCTCGAGGTGACTGCTCGAGGGGGAATAACGTGAAACATATAAACGCTGAAAAAACCGTGAAAGGTAACTTACAAATAGCAAGAGAGTCCACAGTCCAAAAGCAGAAAGAAGAGTGGAATCAGGGGAAGGGGATTCCAGTCTGAGTAGGGCAAGGTCGCAGCGAGGAATGAACCTTGCTAGCGACCTTAAATAGTAAACCGAAAACACAAATTACAAACAGGTGTGGAGAGAATGAAATCAATAAAGCACAAACAGCTGTGACAGGCTGCAAACAGACTGACAGGCGGAAGTCCTGCCGTGGCACTGTCAAAATAAAAGCACAATCATAAAGACATTATAACATGACTAAATACATACACAGAAAAAAGGATAATAATCAGGAGACCCAAACACGGTACAGAACCGCACTCGGGATCATGACACAGGAGAGGTATCCGGCATAAAAATCCTTGCCAAATCAAATATGTGGACCCTCTGTGGCGAGCCCAAATAGAGAGCAGCCGAAAGGTGTACAGTATATGCACAAAAACCTGTTACTATGAATTTGAACTGCCTAGTTCATGAGATTAAATAACTTTCATTTCTATGTGATTATTTTATGCTTGACTGAAAATGGACATCACTTCATCTTTATTAGTATGTCTTATTTGAAAATTCCTAAGAACAAATGGATGCAAAATTGTTATGCAATTAAAATTGCTGAAAATATCAGAGGGGTTTTGAGTGTGCTGTGAAGAAACAAGTGAGTTGGTTGTTTTAACCTTCATCAAGGAATGGTGTAAGGTAATGTTTTTGATGGCGTTAGTCTGTCCGTCTGTTAGCAGGATTACACAAAACTACAGGACAGATTTTCATGGAGTTTTCACTAGAGGTAATCCCCGAGTGCATACCTCCACCAAGGCCCTATCTCTCAATGTACAGATAGATGAAAGAACAGAGGGAGGGAGGGAAGGAGCCTTGGCAGAGGTATGTGCTCTTTAAGTGCCTTCTAGTTAGAGGGCACTTAAATGTCTGGGCTAGCGGTTATCTTTTTCTTTGTTTTTTATTATTTTTGGCTAAAATAGCAGCATACATACACACATACAAAAATAGCAGCATACACATTTGTTTTCTTTCTTAAATTATATAAAGAAAAAAAGTTTTATGCACAAGTTGCTTCAACTTAAAAATGTTAGTGACCAGGCTACTTTAACCCTCTGAGTGTGTGAATTTGCGTGCCCCTAGTGGCAGAGCGCGGCACTGCGCCTGTTGTCTCCCTTTGACATGATCGGCTGCATTGGGGATTTGTACTGATTTGCCAGTTTCAAAAGGTGGCAGACATCCGTTGGAGGACTCAATGGATGACACATAATACACCAAAGAAGAAGAATTCCTCATTTCCTTTTCCTGTTTTTAGCATTTTAGCCCCAAAAGCTAATGTGGCCGCGATCGGTCACCGTCACTTTGTCGGCTTTGTACGTGGAAAATAGCCACGGGATACAAGCGAAATTTATGTGGGATAATCATAAGACTTTGTAGATGTGATAGAGACTTTAAATGACCGACAGAACGCAAAATAATGACCACGATGGGTGAAAATGCAGCGACCATGCCAGCCAGCCAGCCAGCCCCCCTTTGTCAAAAGTAAGTGAGGAATTTCTGTTTTTTTTTAAATGTACTGATTTCTTGTTCATATACTTTGAAGATAAGATGATGAGGTACCTCTGTACAAAAAATGGTGCCAAAACACTGAACCATTCTTTGTGTAAATACATTCAAAGTCCAGTTTTGACTGAATTATGGAACTTAAAGAGGGGCCACGACATTATGCAAATTAGATGCGTAAATTTATTCCTATCTGAAACTCTGGATCATATTTTACATCTTTCTAATTGACAGTAAGCCATTATCTCTTACCACTTTCAAGTTATAGCCCTGGAAATCTGAACTATTTTATTGACAAAAAATATATACCACTCTTGACCACTAGGGGTTATATCACAATTCGGCTACAGACACACTCAAAGAGTTAAAATTTTATGTTGAAAAGACAAGTTGTAATGATTTCAAACTGGTCTTCTCAAATTCAAAAAAATTAAGCCAGCCCAGACACTGTTTTTGAAGGCAAGGCAAGTTTATTTGTATAGCACAGGAATGGGCAACTGGCAGCCCGTGGGCTGCATGTGGCCTGCCCCCTCATCCACTGCTGCCCGCCAGTCCATTTCCAAAAATCAATTATTTATTTATATCATGTTTGCCGTATTTGAAACTACATTCTGAAATGCAGTTATCCACCTTATTCCTAGCCCCCATGATGCCTTGCATGAATTATGTGTGCAACTTCCGGTACTGGTTTAGAACGTGGAGGTGTCCTGGAAACGGGACACATTCCCTTGTTCCTCCCTTTTATACTTTAATCCCTTGCCTAGTGACCTGGGGGCTCACACCACAATCCACATCGGATACACAGTCTGCATGGCGCATTAGCATAACATAGTACATCACATTATGTTAACATGACAGTCGCTGGCACGCTGCTTCTTCCTCCTCCCTGTAACCAGCGTCTGCACCTCCACTGTCTCAACTCGACCCCCTGGTCAGCCTCCCACTTCATGGTCCATTCTCTGGGTGGAGGATGTCACCTCTATGCCCCCCCCCAAACACCCAGAATGGGCTTCATCCCCCCTTGTCCTGTGGGCTTCATCCGACATCCATATCGGCTGTAACGGGAGATCACTGGCTGTGAGGTGCTGCTCTGACGACAAGGCACTGCGGGAGGTACGTCCGTCTGTAGGGGGGCGGGGGTGGGGGACACATCCTCAAAACGCATTGTTGACTTCCGGTCTGGACGCCATGGTGATAGCAACTTAACGCTGAAGCTCCCAGACCCAATCCAAGGAAAACATCTTCAAAATCAGACTTAACGGATTTTTGGAAGAATAAAAATCAAAAGACAAAAACACCATGCCTAACCAAAAACAGAAGAAACTGACATTCCCCAGGTCAGGACGCGCAGCGGCCACAGAATCTGAACCGGAGGACCTCCATTCAGAAGACGAGGAGCTGGACCTAGCTAACAAGAAGGTTAGCTTGAAATCGCTATTTGATGAATTACGATGATTTCGGGCCGAATTTCATGAATTCAGAGAGGAATTAAAAAGGACGAACAGCAGAATGGACCAGGCCGAAAACCGAATCTTGGAAGCTGAAGAAAGAATAAAAGTGCTTGAAGATTCTATGCTGGATTTACACAAAAAACAGTCAAGGCTGGAGGCTAAGCTAACCGACCAAGAAGGAAGACAGAGGCGAGACAACATCAGAATTCACGGTCTGAAAGAAGGAGCTGAAGATAGTTTCAACACAATGGCGGAATGCGTGGAATCCTTATTGAGAGAGAAGTTGGATATTCCACAAACCACCGATTTGAAGATAGAAAAGGCCCATCGTATAGTAGCCGCAAAGCCAGCGGCAGAAGCGCCCCCACGTTCGGTGGTGGTAAGATTCTCCGATTTCAAAATAAAACAAGAGGTTGTAAGACGGGCTTGGCAGAAAAAAGGATTTATGCATCAAGAGATAAAAGTCTTCGTGGAGCATGATTACGCCCCAGAGGTTCTTAAAAAGCGACGGGAATATAACGACGCCAAAAAGGTTCTACGGGAACAGAATCTACGCTTTCAGACGCCATTTCCTGCGAAGTTAAGGGTCTTTTACGGTGAAGAGTCATGTCTCTATTATTCAGCGGAAGAAGCAACAATTGACATGGCGAGAAGAGGGCTCCCGGTATCGGTGTTTAAACCCACAGCGGATCTGAGCGAGAGGATCAGGGCTCAAACGTGGTCCACTCAGAGACCTTCAAAATCCACGGGCCAGCAGCGGGAAACCCAGCCCCAGAGCTACAAAGATAAGCTTTCCAGTTCCAGGAAGGAATAGCAACCTTTTTGTTTTTTTTCTTTTCAGTCATTCTGCACTTCCATCCCCCCTCCTACAAGGTAACAAACATTAAAGGAGATGCAGAATCAGCATGTGGTAAAACCTTTCATGGAGCAGTTATAGCATTAGAAACAAATGTCTTCTTAATTTAAAGGAAAAAAAAAATCTTGTTAAAATAGAAATGTAACAATGACCCACATGTTCTCCCTACACTAACAAATACTGTATTAGAGTGAATGTTTGCTGTGATGGGGGTGGGAGGGTACACACAATCTCATAGGGTATAGGCATAAAAAAAAAAAAAAAATCATTACAAATTCGGATTGGGATCTGAAATTCACGTTAAAAACATGGGACAACTTACAGGGGTAAGAGAGGGCCCTCAACACGTAACAGAGTTTGAGGAATTTCCCTCAGAGCCTACACTCCATCAGGGCTCTTACAGGGTCTTTAAAGAGACCCCAGCTCAGGAAGTTTTTTTGACAGTTTTTTGTTTTAAAGTTTCGTACACTATGTTCTTAATGTTTTTTATGTTCTTAATGTTCTTTCAGTTTCTGAGTAGCAAAAAAGAGGGCCACCACACTGTTATACTAAATAAGAAAATACAATGGAGAAACAGGGTGTAACCAAAATAGCCTCATATAATGTAAAAGGGATCCTGAATCCAGTTAAAAGATCCAAGATTCTACGCAAAATGAAAAAAGACAAAGCAGAAATAATATGTTTACAAGAAACCCACCTAACAGACGTGGAACACACTAAACTCAATAGACAAGGGTTTAAAATGATCTCTTCATCTTCATATAAGTCAGGGAGGAGGAGGGGAGTAGCGACATTGATATCAACCAAAATTACATTTGAAAAAAAATCAGAACACAAAGATAAAGAAGGGAGGTACAGTTTGGTAATTGGGCGGCTAGAGGGAGAAGATATCACCCTGCTGAATGTATATGCACCACCAGGGGCTAAATGGAAATTTTATAAAAATGTATTCGATTTAAAGATAACTAAAGCCCAAGGTTTAGTGATATGTGGTGGAGACTTCAATCTAAGACTGAATCCATACTGGGATGCAACAGGTAATTCTTCACATCAAAATAACACTCAAAATAGGAAAACTCGGATGCTATTAAAAGAAATGGGAATCTGTGACGTATGGAGGTAATTCAACCCCAATGTAAAAGATTATACTTTTTATTCAACGCCACATTCATCTTACTCAAGGATTGATTACTTTTTTATGTTTAATAGAGACATTGGAAGAGTAAAAACATGTAAAATAGGACTGATGGATCTCTCTGACCACAGTCCGATCTATATGGACTTAAACATCCAAAAATACACAAATAATACATTCTCCTGGAGGTTGAATTCAAATGTCCTGAAAGGACCACTGAAAGATGAATTGGAATCAGATATTCTCAGATATTTGGAAGAAAACGATATGGAGAAGTATCCCCTTTAATACTGTGGGATGCGTGCAAAGCTGTAATAAGGGGAAAAATTATTGCAAAACTGGCAACCCAAAAGAAACTGAGACAAGAAAAACTAATCACACTAGAGTCAGAACTCAAGAACCTAGAAAAAGAACACAAAGACAACACTCATTCTAATGGCTCGCTCAACATTAAAGAAATTAAAAATCAAATAAATGAGATCTACACAATAGAAATCCAGAAGAAACTTACATTTCTGAAACAAAAACACTATGAAGCAGGCAGTAAATCGGCAAAATTACTAGACTATAAGATAAGATAAGATAAGATAAGCCTTTATTAGTCCCACAACGGGGAAATTCCAGGATTGCAACAGCACAGGGATAGCAACACTCAGAGCAACAAGCAGAAGGCAAGAAAAAACAAGCAAGCAAGAGCAGCTAATATACATATGTACATATTACTATAAAATATATATATATACACACACACACACAGACACACAGTGCAGAGCATTGTAGCTGGATGGAATAAATATATGAATATATGAACACAGTGCAGAGCATTGTAGCTAGATGGAATAAATATGTAAATATATAAACACCCACAGTATGGAGCATTGCAGCTAGGTGGAATAAATATGCAAGTATATAAACACACACAGTGCGGAGCAATGTAGCTAGATGGAATAATATGTAGATATATAAAAACACAGTGCGGAGCATTGTAGCTAGATGGAATAAATATATAGATATATAAATATAAACACACCCAGTGCAGAGCATTGTAGCTAGATGGAATAAATATGTAAATATATAAACACACACAGTGCAGAGCATTGTTGCTAGGTGGGATGAAACAGCATAACCGTCTATTTAGTTATCCTACATGGTATGATTATGTGCCCATACATATTCTCACCCTCCATAGCGACCGGTATGTTCCTAGTTGTATGCCGGAGAGGACCATTGTGTAAGTCTATTGCATCTTTTGCATTCAAAAAAAAAAAAAAAAAACTAAATTGAGGAAACAACAAACAGAAAGAGCAGTCTACAAAATCAGAGACCCAGTATCAAAGGAAATAAAATTCAGAAATCAGGATATTCTTAAAAGCTTCGAGAATTACTATAAGAACTTATACTCCCACAAAAAACATAAAAACGCATCCGAGACATTCCTAAACACATTAAACCTTCCCCAACTTACGGAATCACAAAATAAAACACTACTGTCAGAAATACAACCTAAAGAATTGGAAAAAGCAATTATGAAACTTAAAGCTAACAAATCCCCAGGAGCAGATGGCTATACAGCAGAATGGTACAAAACCTTTAAACAGCAACTATCTCCTCTCCTCCTGAAAACATTTAACTATGTCCTCCACACAGGGGAAATCCCCCCCTCCTGGAGAGAAGGGGTCATTGCAGTTATACCTAAACCTGAAAAGGATAAACTAGAATGCTCCAACTACAGACCAATCAGTGTATTAAATCAGGACTATAAGCTTTTTATCATTATCCTTGCCAAAAGGTTAGAAAACATACTGACAGACTTAATTCACTTAGACTAAACAGGTTTTATAAGACAAAGACAGACACAAGACAACATTCGACGCACTTTACACATAATTCATCATATAAAAAAATATAACTTAAATGCAGTCATATTGGGATTAGATGCTGAAAAAGCATTCGATTCGGTTGACTGGTCTTTCCTATATAGAATCTTATCCAGTTTCAATTTTCATAACAACTTCATTAGAACTATACAGGCATTATATAAAAAACCAACAGCTAAAATAAGGATTAATGGTAATTTATCATCATCTTTTGAGCTGGAAAGAAGATGTCGTCAAGGCTGCCCCCTGTCTCCACTGCTCTTTGCAATCTTCATAGAACCTCTGAGCCAATGGATAAGACAAAATCAAGAAATTCAAGGTATTACACTTGGTCAGAAGGAACATAAAATAGCACTCTTTGCTGATGACATTTTAATATACCTAGGGCAGCCAGACACTTCTTTACCAGAACTAATCTCAGTTTTTTCAGACTATGGAGATTTATCGGGGTACAAATTAAACATGCATAAAACCCAAGTTTTAACATTCAACTATGACCCAAATCATTATTCACTAAGTGAACTCAAAACTAACTGGGAGTTGGAATCTATGAAATATCTGGGGGTCAATATCCCGAAACAACTCAACAAAATTATAACACTAAACTATGATCCACTGGTGACAAAAATAAAATCTGACCTAGCAAGATGGAATATGATACCATTCTTAGGTACTGCACAAAGAATTGAAGCAGTCAAAATGAATATACTTCCACGTCTTCTATACCTTTTCCAAACAATACCGGTAGACCCTCCCAAAAAAACATGGCAGGAGCTGGACAGAAGGATCTCAAGATTCATATGGCAGGGCAAGAGACCTAGAATCAGATATAGAACCTTACAGCTAAACAAAGACAAAGGTGGGCTCACGCTGCCAAATATCAGGGACTATTTTAAAGCCGCACAAATTAAAACTTTAATAGAGATATGTAACCCAGTCTACACTGCACAATGGAAGGAGATCGAATGCCAAATAACAAGTGACATCCCCCTACAGGCGATAATAGGGAACAATGCCTTACCTAAACTCTTGAATAACACTAACCCGTGGATAGAGACCCCGCTAAAAATTTGGTTTAAGATAGTCAGAGAGAATCAAGCTAAAGAGCCCTATCGACTTCTGCAATGGATTGCCTATGATCAAGACTTTACCCCCAATAAAACAGACACTAGATTTAAAGAGTGGAAAGAGAAAGGGCTGATAAAATATTACGATTTTTTTAAGGGGCAAACTTTAAGAAGTTTTGAAGATTTGAAAAAACAAAGTCTAATAAATCAAGATCTTTACAGGTTCTTTCAGCTTAGACACCACATAAACAATATACTTAAAAAGGAGGATTTGGAAAGGGCCCAGTCAGGTGTTCTGAAGGTCTTCTTAATGGCATATAAAGGGATCCCAGGGATCAGATACATTTCTAAAATATACCAAGGTCTTCAAGACTTAAAAGGAGACAACACATCATATATAAAAGAGAGATGGGAAAAAGAGGGGAATTTCACTTTATATATGGGAAAAGCTAAATAAACAGCAATGGAAAAGTACCTCATCCCTGCAGTGGAGAGAATTTGGATGGAAAAATTTGGTAAGATTTTTCAGAACACCTGCACAAAACAAATTTACCCATAAGGGGTTGAACTGTTGGCGCTTGTGTGGTGAAAAGACTGCAAATCATTTTCATGTGTTTTGGTCATGCCCAGTTATCCACCAATATTGGACCAATGTACAGACAATATTGGGGAAAATATTCAAAATAACAGTTCCCTTTTCTTTTGTAACTTTGTATTTGGGTTTACTACCGGACTCACTGGAAAGACGAGGAGATAAATACTTATTCAATGTTTTAATATTGGCAAGTAAAAAAGCCCTAACTAAAAAATGGATGCTGAAGGACTGTCCTACACCTGAAGATTGGATTAACGTGATTCAAGACATTTACTCGATGGAAAAGTTGACATTCGCACTGAGACAGGACATGGATGGGTTCATGAACTTTTGGCAACCCTGGATCGCATATGTGTCTTCCATTAGATCTAATCTTTGACAAATACCATTTCAATAATGGTCCCGCTCTTTGTTCCAATGCTACTCAGATGCTCTTTTACTTTTAATTACTTAACTTTCTGTTTGTTTGTTTTTTGCTGTTCTGTTTGTTTGTTTGTTTGTTTTATTTTATTCTCTTTAATTTCACTTTTTCTTTCACTTTAAAAAAAAAAAGGGGTGTTGTAATAATTATCCTACCAGTGTTGTCAAATAGCAAAAAATAAGGGAACATGTGATGAAAATGTAAACAATGCAATGCTGTAATGACCTGTATACCCTTTACAAAAACTTAAATTAAAAAAAAACAACGCATTGTTGTTGCTGTTGCTGAGTCATTTACTTGCGGAGGCCCCAATAGGGGGTGTTCATGCCGGGGAGCCTGGGCCAACACCACTTCCTCGTCTGCCAACACAAATGCTGGTTTGAGCCTGTCAATGCAGACGGTTTTGCTGTGTCCCCCCAAACCTAACACAAAGTGTTTCTTGCCAGGTTGCAGCACTCTGAACAGCCCATTGTACGGTGGGCGCAAGGGGTCTGGTGTGCGTTGTGTCTGATGAACACAAACGACGCATTCCGCAAGTTTTTGGGGATGAAAGCGTGGGGAAAACAGTGGTGGGCTGGGCCCGGTACTCTCCCCGGTTCCGCGGCATGTAGGGAATTGGGGGGTGTTTGGGAGTCGGGCGCTGGATTGTTGGGCAAAAATTCCCCGGGGAGCCACAGCAGTTGTCAAAACATGAGTTCAGCCGGGGAGGCTGCCAAATCCTCCTTCGGTGCGGCGCACAAACCCAACAAAGCCCACGGCAGTTGGTCCACCCAATTGGCGTCAGTAAGCGAAGCCCTGAGCGCTGCTTTCAGTGATCTGTGGAAACGCTCGCATAACCCATTGGCCTGAGGGTTGTATGCAGTAGTGTGGTGAACGTTGACCCCCAGGCTCCGTGTCATCGCAGACCAGAGGTCAGAAATGAACTGGGGGCCCCTGTCAGACGTGATGTCAGACGGAATGACAAAACGTGCCACCCAAGTAGTCAAAAAAGCGCATGCTACTTCCGCGAATGTTGTGGACGCCAGCGGCACCGCTTCTGGCCAACGCGTGGTGCAGTTCACTACAGTTAGGAGGTGCGTAAACCCCTGCGATGGCGGAAGGGGCCCCACCAGGTCCACGTGGACATGGTCGAACCTCTTAGCCAGGATGTGGAAGTGTTCGAGGGAGCCTTTGGGTGCCCGTGCCCCTTGGCCCTCTGGCATGCAACGCAAGCTGCCGCCCACTCTTCCACCTGTTTACGCAGACCCGGCCAGACGAATTTTGCCCCCACCAGCTTGACTGAAGCACGCACTCCCGGGTGCGCCAGGGAGTGAATCGAGTCGAAAACACGACTGCGTCAAGTGTGCGGGATGACCGGGCGCGGACGGCCTGTGGAGACGTCACAGAGTAGGGACGGGCCCCCGGCTCACACTACTCTGCTCTCCAGCCTTAACCCTGTTGGTCCAGACTGGAGTTCGCAAATGTCGGCATCACCAGGTTGCTCGGCGGCCATGGCATTGTAATCTATCCCTACATAGATTGGGGCCACGAGCGCGCGCGAGAGATAGTCCGCCACCACGTTGAGTTTACCAGCCACATACTGTATGTCGTTGGTAAACTCCGAGATTGCAGCTAGCTGTCTTTGCTGTCGGGCCGACCATGGTTCCGAAACCTTGGCCATGGCGTATGTTAGCAGCTTGTGGTCCACAAATGCTGTGAAGCTGCGCCCTTCCAGCCAGAACTGGAAGTGGCATATGGCCAGGTGGAGAGCCAGCAGCTCCCTGTCGAACGTGCTGTATTTACGCTCGTTCTTAAATCAACTAGAAAAGCACTCGGAGAGCGCAGACCTCTGCCAAGCACCACAGTTCCCCCCATACAATGTTTGTGTGTACGTTTTCAGATTCCTTGACCATGAAAACATATGACTAGCAATTGGATTCACAATGATAGGATTAGTGGTTCAGTAGTAAAAGCATTACCTCCTTGGCGGAGGTAATAAACTGAAGTGTTGTTGTTGTGTCCATCTCCTGCATCTGCAAAGTGCCAGGCTGCGACCTGTCAAGGCATACCTCATGCCTCCCTTATTGGGGGGCTTTCACACCTGTACTGACCTCATGCCTCCCTTATTGGGGGGGGGGGCTTTCACACCTGTACTGAGTACTTAAAAACTGTATTTATCAGCAGATGAAAGAAAACTGAAGCAAAAACAAACAAACAAACAAACAAAAACTAAACAAACAGCAAGTGCAACATGAACTATTTCAAACATATTTATTCAAATGTACACTTATATGGACACAATCTTGAGCCATAACTTTTTGGTAATGTGAAAATAATAAGCCAAGTAGCACAAAAAATTGAGTGCTCTTGCTGTCAGGAAACAATGTTGGCACCAAATCACTGAAGTGATCTGCCACCAATGGGGGTAGATTGTGGTCTGCCACAAAATGACAAAACATCACTTCTGCTAGTGATGCATTGGATTTGGAAGGCGTCGGTTCTCTCACTGGCTCACTGGATCAATGTTCATCCATTGATCGAATTTGGCTACAAAGTTTTTGTGGCGCTGTGTAGCAAAGTGCGACTTCAGGTCGAAAATCCCCGATGTAGTCAGTTTTAGTATTAGAGTCACACATATCAGGCGCAGCATTACTGGCGCTGGGATTCCTCTCTGTTCCGGAGCTGCAGGACAAAAGAAGGTGCGATAATGGTTGCCGTGGGTTTTATTGGGTTTGCACTCCGTGGAAAAAAGAGGATTTGGAAACTTCCCCGGCAGAGAGCTGGTTTTTGCGCAGCCCCTATGGCTGGCCGGGGAATTTCTGCCAAATAATCCGGCGCCGGACAGCTGCCCGTCTCAGCTTTTGCAGCATAGCGCAAACACAGGCACTGTGGCGGGTCCTGCCCACCACTGTTTTCCGCGTGCTTTTGTGCCTAAAACTTTGAAGAAGGCGGAGTTTGTGTTTGTCAGACATGACGACCAGCGCCCTCTATTGCCCCTGCACGCATGCTGAAAATGGCCGTATCTCACAATGTTAAAGAATCCTTTAAAAAATTCCTGCATCAAGACGGTGATCCGGATCATCCCCAAAATTTAATCAGTTCTTCCTTGTACCATTTCCAACAACGCCTGAAAGTTTCATCGAAATCCGTCCAAAACTTTTTGAGTTATCTTGCTAACCAACAGACAAACAGACAAACAAACAGACAGACAGACAGACAGACAGACAAACCCCGGCAAAAACATAACCTCCTCCTGGCCTTCGGCCTGGCGGAGGTAATAAGCATTAGGAAGCAAACTGTTACTATTTTTTAAAATTTATTATTTCACTTCATGCAGCCTTGCATCTGGTGACATATATGACACAAACATCAGATCTGTGACAGTCATACAAATAAATACATACCTGGTACTCTTGTGTCTGTCCTATGTCTGCAACACCGATCGCACTAACAATCCTTTTAAGTTTTTGGTGCATGATCTACGCATTGTTGTTTAAGCCACAGATTTAGCTGTGCTTATTTGTGAGGAGCCTCCATTTATACAGTCTATGGCACAACCATGAACAGTAGCAACAAGTACCAGAACTACGCAAAAACATTCAAAAATACAAAGACTACAAGTGCTGAAATTAGCTGCCATTTGACTGCAAAACACATATGTGGACTATACATTAAAACAAATTTGAAAAACTTTTAGAAACGCTATTTTAAATGTCCTACTACTCCACTCTTGTTGACTGATGAACACTATTTCAGCCCGAAACCGGAAGTTGCATGCCCCAATAATAACTGCTCCAGCAACACCCTCAGGAATAAGGTGGATAGAGTCCACCAGCAGAGGGAGCACTAATTGAAACCTCGGTGCAACTCTGTGTGCAAGTGGTCAAGGAGAGAGCAAGAGTGAGGGAGCCACAGAGGGAGTGCACCAGCAGAGAACGTGTTTTTAAGGCATTGCCCGTAGAACGCAAGTATTCCTGTCTGAAACAGGTGTCCCAATCAGGCTTTACAGGCCCAAATGTAGGCTGTGTTTGAAAGTGGAATCACATGTTAGACTTTGACAAATATAAAAGGGAGTAAATGGCACTAAGATTTATTTGATTGTGTGAATATTAATTACAGAATACCTAAATATTGAAAATGAATGGGACATCCAATATTAGTGGCTGTTTCAGATCCTTTGTTTATTTGTTTGTCAGATCACTTATTTGTGTGATCTTTTATCACTTATATTCCAGATAATAGTGTATCTTGCACTTTGGGGAATGGGAATTGTTCAGTCATCATTAAAATTATTTTACTTTATATCACTGTTCATTGATGGAGTTAAGTCTAATACTGAATTTCTTCTGTGTATCATCAATGAAATCATACAGCACTATAACAGGACATGATTACAATATTTGAGACCCATTGTAGTGCATCATTTTATATTTTAGCAATATTTTGTTATTAAAAGTTTTTTTAAAACTGTAATCAACCAAATTAACTACAAACCACCCAACATTATTACACACAGCAGAAGGACCTATTTGACTGCAACTGTTGAATCAGTGTTGCCCATTTGTCAGTACATATTTAACTAAAAATGATTTACTTCGTTATTTGGGTGTTTTTGTGTTCTGTGTTTAGGCCCTGTCACACCTAGACGATTTAGGCAACGTTTGTAAAATGTATGAAAAATTTGGAGAATATTCTGGCGTACATGGAATCAGTTATGGCTAAGTTTTATCTAAGTGAAGAGCACGCTGAAGAATGCTGAAGCACCCTGAAGCATGCTGGTATATGGCATAGTTCGCCGAGCTCCTCTGAAAATTTTCAGCATGCTGAAAATTTCCAACGTATCCAGCGTATGGTTGATACGTCCCACATTCGCGGAGCAAAGGTTGTAGGGAAGTTATGCGTTCGTTTACACATGTTACTTGTCAGTGACTCATAGTTACTCAAAAGTCGAAATACATCAAGATGAATGTCTAGCATACCCCAAAATTATTTCTAACATATGAGTAACACTCTTTGAAGTTATGTGTAACTTACTGAACGGGTTTCTAACTTGTAGCTACCCCATAATGGTGTAGTGTGGCTGACTACTGATCGGAGGGTCAGGGGTTCGATTCCCACTCTGTCTGCGGTCTGCATATCGAAGTGTCCTTGAGCAAGACACTAAACCCCCAGTTGTTCCTGGTGGCCAGGCTAGTGCCTGTGTATGTATGGCAGCTCTGCCGTCATCAGTGTGTGAATGTGTGTGTAAATGGGTGGATAGCAGGATCTTTAAAGCACTTTGGTCATCCAGAGATGAGAAAAAGTGTTATATAAGTGAACACCATTTACCATCTATAATGGCGTATTTGCAGCGTTGGTTGTCAGGAAAAACCCCTACAGAGCTCTGCCTGCAGCGCATACACACACACACACACACAGAGCTAAACACACGTACTTGTTCGTATAATGGGACCTGTCGAGGATGTGTGTGAGCACTTTCAAGTTACAGGATAAAGATCCAAATCACTGTTTAGCCCTTCCCCCATGGGGTTTTTTTTTACCTTTGACTGCAGTCTGTACCATCAGCTGTCCAGTGCTGTTCTGACAGATATGCCAAAATATTTGAACACTGGAGGAGGTGGATCCAATCAGCCGATTGCCCCAAGCGCTTAGCTCAGCTAATTTCCATGATAAATCACACTTTGGTGTTGGGTGCACCTCCTAGCAAAAGCACACTGCATGCATTATCTTGTTTTGTTTTTTTCACTTTATTGAAAATAAACTTTATTTTATCGCCATCAGTTAGCATGCCTTTGAGACAAGTTGTGACAACTGTCATCTGATGTTCCTGACATGTCACATCAGCTGTTTTAGACATGACCCACCTGATGGATTTGACAGCTCTGCCAGGTTGGTCATGCCCCCCACTGTGGTCTTTGGAGGAGAGAATCATCTGGGTTGAACAGAGGTGATCTCTTGCACACCTAGGATTCATGGATCAAGAGGCTACGGCAGTTTGGCATGACCGTGCTATGCAGAAGTTAGGATCAGCTGTGCAGAAGTCAGACTATTGTTGCACGTAAGTTGTGAATGTCAGCAACATCCTAAGCATTAGTTGGTTTGTTATTTATAAGTTATGGAAATATTCTATGTAAGCTACCAATACATTGTGTACGTATATGTCCAACTTGTTATGGATATGCAGTGCATACAGCCAAAAGTGAAAATTTTGGCATATGCCAGCATTTTAGACCAATTTTTATACATTTGGCAAACGCTACCTAAATCATCAAGGTGTGACCGGGCATTTTGGTCGTTAAGTCATTCCGGCCATTCTGCTCCACAATTATGATGGTATTATTATTGTTTTTAATTTTTAGATACTCATGCGGGAAGGGGGAATTGCGGTCCTGCAAAGTGCAGTGGTACCACATGGGTGAAGCAAAATCAGGGACTCCCGTCTACCACTGACTGGGCAGGCTGGGCGTGCCTCCTCGTGAAGGACTGTGGTCTGCTCGGTCGGGCTGCTGCTTCTCCCAGCATGTTCTGTTTTAATTTTTAGATACTCATGTGGGAGGGGGGATTCGCGGCCCTGCAAAGTACAGTGGTACCACATGGGTGAAGCAAAATCAGGGACTCCCGTCTACCACTGACTGGGCAGGCTGGGTGTGCCTCCCCCTGAAGGACCGTGGTCTGCCCGGTCAGGCTGCTGCTTCTCCCAACATGTTTTGTTTTAATTTTTAGATACTCATGTGGGAGGGGGGATTCCTGGTCCTGCAAAGTACAGTGGTACCACCCAGGTGAAGCAGAAGCAGGGACTCCCATCTATCACTGACTGGTCAGGCTGGGTGTGCCTCCCCACGAAGGGGCTATGGTCTGCCCAGTAGGGCCGCTACTTCTCTCGGCATGTTCTGTTTCAATTTTTAGATACTCATGCAGGTGGGGGGACTCACGGTCCTGCAAAGTACATCGGTACCACATGGGTGAAGCAGAAGCAGGGACTCCCGTCTACCATTGACTGGGCAGGCTGGGCATGCCTCCCCGTGAAGGACCATGGTCTACCTGGTCAGGCCGCTGCTTCTCCCGGCATGTCCTGTGTTGGATACACCGGTGTTCTTTGTCAGACCCGAGCCCCCGCTGATGCTCCGCCCAGTCTGCTAACATGCTTCATGTTCTCCACATATGCCAAATTATCCTTTAGACCTACGCAATCATAGCAACTTTATGGTATAACTTTTTAAGCATTAAATCTTAAGTATTATCTTTTTCTGTCATGATCTGAGCTCGAGGGTTCCGCCGTGCTCTGTCTCATTGTCTTTTTCTATATTTGTATATTCATTGTATTTTTGGGTTCTTAGTTCCTGTCAGTTTATCTCTGGGTGTCTTTCGTATATTTTGTATTATCCCTTAGTCCAACTTATTTTCCTGTTCGTTTTCATCTCAGTCTTGTCATTTATATATTTGGCATTATCTGTATTTATCCTTCAGTTTATTATTTGTCTTCTTGTTCTCGCTTTGTATTTGTGTTTTTGCCGGATTCTTTTTGGTCCTCTTCTCTCTTTCTCTCTCCGGGACTGCAGCTGTCAGTGGCACTTCAGGGTTTTGTTCTGATAGTGGGTGGCGCTCTTGTCAAGCTGTCAGTCCCACCTTCTCTCCCCTCATGACTCACAGCTGATCTTTATTGCATAATCACTTTCACTTCCTGCCCCATTTAACCCCGCAGCACTGATCATTCGGGGCTGTGGTCTTCTTGGTGATCAGACATGCTCTCCTAGTCTGCATCATAATTTGTAAGTACCTTTTCGCTCTGGCAGGTATCCCCTGTCTATCCACAGTTAAGTGTGGTTGCTAGTTGTCCTGATGAGCTACCCTTGTCTTCTGACATTTTTTTCATACGCCTTAGCCTTTCGGCTATTCCAGGCAGAGCGACTCCTCTCTGGCCTTTCCTGTTATTTTGTGTTTTTGTGCTTTTGTGGATTGTGGACTCTTTGTTTATTAGTTTTGCAAGTTTGTTCTTTTGTCATTTTGTACACTTGTGCCTGGAGCTATTGTAGACGTACAGTACTTTTTTTTTCTTGTGCACGGTGTGCCTTTGTGTTATTATTAAATACGTAACTCACAGTACCTGCATGTGGTGTCGTTAATCAGCCCTTGACAGGGCAGTTCATGACAGAAGACCGTAGCCAGTCAAGACGCCAGTGGTCTGTGAGTGTGCCTTTTTTCACTCTTCGCCTCCTTTTTGTTTAAGTCTGGTTTTGCCAGTATGTCTGCTTGAATGGACTTTAGACGAGGGAGTTGATGAGGTTGAGTGTTGGGCAGCAGTGCTGGGCAGCAGAATTAGTAGCGGACATTATTTCAGATGCTCATGCTGACCACACCCCTGAGGAGCTTCTGTGAGCGTTTAACAGCACAGCAGATGCCAGTGAGGTATTTCCCAGCCTGTGGAGCCATCCAGAACTCACGTCCCTCCTCATGTTTGTTACCGACACCCAACGCATGCTCCGCAGGCTGGAGGGGGGCTCTCTGCTGTCTGTACCTGAGCCGGCGAGGGAACGTCCCCAGGTGCAGCCGCCTCCAGAGTCTGCTTCCACACTGTACTGTGTCCAGTCCGTGCCTGTGCCGACAAAGAAACGCCCCCAGGTATGGAAGCCTCGCCTTCCTCGCCAGAAGACCTCTGCAGTTGCCGTGTGGACCTCGTCTGGACCCGCAGCAGCTGCTACCATCATGCCCCGGGAATTCAGCCAAGTGTTTTCTCATTCTTCTTTACCCAAAAATGAATCCTCTTGCCTAATTCATGGTGGTAAGGCTCAGCATTTGTAGCTCACTGAGTCCTCACCACCTGCTGCTGCTATTATTTCCTCACCTGCTACCCCCGTGTCTCTTCCATTCTCCCCTGAGTGTCCGCCGGTCCCGGGATGGAGCCGTCGGATGATGGAAGAGCCTGCGGCCCTGGAGAACCAGGTTCCAGCCCCACAGCCACGATCCAGACAGGAGGAGAGCACCCCCTTTGACCTAAAACCTGTGCCAACAATGGAATGTCCCCTGGCTTCAGCTACCCGGGATTCGGTGCCAGTGGTGGGGCAACCTCCAGCTGCAACGCTGGATGAGCCACCTGTGTCGGCCGCCTTGTCTGGAGGTCCTGGAGCTGCATCCACCACCATGCCTGCTGCTGGGGTCATTGCAGCAGGTTCGCTGGAGTCCTGGACAACGGTGGAGCTCCAGCCCAGGCAAGTGCTCTGTTCTGTTTCTCCTTTCACAGATTCAGAGAAATCTTGTCTGGCTCATCGGAGGGGAAAATCAGCTGCAGATGTCCTCTGCTCCTGAGTTCTCCTCGCTGAGCTCCACCGCTGCCAGTGATTCCTCTCTGTTTTTTTCTTTCTGTTCTTCTCCCAAGGTGACCATGTCAAGAGAGGGCACCCAAATGGAGAGATTCGAGACGCCCCTGGTTGGATCGCCGGAGTCCTGGGCGGTGGTGGAGCTTGAGCTAAGGCAAGTTCTCTTCTTTGTTTTCACAGTAATTGTATTAGAGAGATCTTGCTTAGCTCTTGGTGTGGAGAGCCAGTCGCAGTTGCCAACTGCTTCTGAGCTTTCCTTGCCGGGCTCCACTGCTACCGGTGGGAGTAACCCGGTGTTTGTGTCTTCTCCCTTGCTCCCTTTTCCTGTTCGTTTTCATCTCAGTCTTGTCATTTATATATTTGGCATTATCTGTATTTATCCTTGTTTATTATTTGTCTTCTCGTTTTCACTTTGTATTTATGTTTTTGCCGGTTCCTTTTTGGTCCTCCTCTCTCTTCCTCTCTCCGGGACTGCAGCTGTCAGTGGCACTTCTGGGTTTTGCTCTGATAAGATAAGATAAGATAAGATAAGCCTTTATTAGTCCCACAACGGGGAAATTCCAGGATTGCAACAGCACAGGGATAGCAACACTCAGAGCAACAATCAGAAGGCAAGAAAAAAAACAAGCAAGCAAGAGCAGCTAATAAACATATGTACGTATTACTATAAAATATATATATATACACACACACACAGACACACAGTGCAGAGCATTGTAGCTGGATGGAATAAATATATGAATATATGAACACACAGTGCAGAGCATTGTAGCTAGATGGAATAAATATGTAAATATATAAACACCCACAGTACGGAGCATTGCAGCTAGGTGGAATAAATATGCAAGTATATAAACACACACAGTGCGGAGCAATGTAGCTAGATGGAATAATATGTAGATATATAAATATATAAACACACCCAGTGCTGAGCATTGTAGCTAGATGGAATAAATATGCAAATATATAAACACACACAGTACTCAGTACAGTACACAGTACAGATAGTGGGCAGTACTCCTGTCAAGATGTCAGTCCCATCTCCTCTCCCCTCATGACTCACAGCTGATCTTTATTGCATAATCACTTTCACCTCCTGCCCTATTTAACCCTGCAGCACTGATCATTCGGGGCTGTGGTCTTCTCCGTGATCAGGCGTGCTCTCCTAGTCTGCATCATAATTTGCAAGTACCTTTTCACTCTGACAGGTATCCCCTGTCTAGCTACGGTTAAGTGTGGTTGCTAGTTGTCCTGATGAGTTTCCCTCATCTTCTGGCATTTTTTCATACGCCTTAGCCTTTCAGCTATTCCGGGCAGAGCGACTCCTCTCTGGCCTTTCCTGTTATTTTGTGTTTTTGTGCTTTTATGGATTGTGGACTCTTTGTTTATTAGTTTTTGCAAGTTTGCTCTTTTGTCATTTTGTACACTTGTGCCTGGAGCTATTTTAGACGTACAGTACTCTTTGTTTCTTGTGCACGGTGTGCCTTTGTGTTATTATTAAATATGCAACTCACAGTACCTGCATGTGGTGTCATTAATCAGCCCTTGACAGGGCAGTTCATGACATTTTCTAGTCAAATTTGTCGCTTTTCACTTCCTTGTTTAGCTCATGCTGTAGTTACTGATGCCGTCATGTCGCGTATTATCCAATCAGTGTGGAGTCAGTACAAAACCCCGCCCACACCTCTAGAAGCCAGAGCATGAGGAGAGAGCGATGACTAAACTTTTATTGATAAAAATTACATATTTTGACTGAACAACTCCATACTCAAGCGACGGGACAGCATCCCTTAAATAAAGCAAAGATAATTAACAAAATCATAAACAGCTGTGAATAATCAAGAACTTAACAAGACACAAAACAATCTAGGTGAAAACAGAAGTAAACAATAGGCGCTGTCAAAATAAAAGCCCAAACCAAAATAATGACAGGAATAAACGATCAGACATAACCATGATGACAATGATAATAATGATAAATACAGAAAATCCCCAAAGGTGAACTAAAGACAAGGACGTGAGCTGAGAGTCATGTCCTGGTAACAAGAAAATATAAATTACAAAACAAGGCGAGGACATGAGCTTAACCCATGCCTTGACATTATCACCTTCTTAAGGGGCGGCTTCCATATGACCCTCATATAAACAACAACAAAGACAAAACACCCTCCCAGGGTGGGTGGTGGGGGTACAAGGCCAGGCGAGCCGAAAACAAGTCCTGCCCCCCCCACAGACTTCAATACCAAACAACAGTCTAGTGGGGCCAACACAAGTCCAAAGCCCCAAAACGGGTCAGCTGGTCTGTCCAAGTCCATGGCCCACTGGACCGGAGTACAGGGCAGATCGGATGGTCAGCCAAAGTCCAAAGACCACCAGACAGATGTACATGGTATGTCAGGTGGCCTACCAAAGTCCAAGGACCACCAGATAGATGAACATGGCATGTCAGGTGGCCTACCAAAGTCCAAGGACCATGAGACGGACAAACACAGTGCATCAGGTGGCCTACCAAAGTCCAAGGGCCACCAGGCTGATGAACATGGCACCGTGAGGGCATTGACCTCTGGAGCTTTTAACACAGGAGCTAACATGGGAATTTTATGCTCAGGAGGTGACAACATAGAAACTTTCTGAGCAAGAGATAACATAGGAGCCTTAACCCCAGAAAATAATGACATGGAGATCTTAAACTCAGGAGATGACAGAGGAGATTTAACCTCAGGAGATAATGACAACATTGGAGTTTTAAACTCAGGAGAAAACAACATGGGAACTCCTTGCTCTGGAGAAAATAATGTAAGAGCTTTTTGCTTTGGGGAAAACAATGTAGGAGCTCTTTGCTGGGGGGAAAACAATATAGGAGCTCTAAACTCTGGAGAAAACAATGTAGGAGCTCTTTGCTCAGAAGGTAACATAGAAGCCTTTTGCTCTGGAGAAAACACAGAAGCTTCTTGTTCTGGAGAGAACACAGGAGCTTTTGGCTCAGTAGATGACACAGATGTTTTAAACTCAGGAGATAATAACAACATGGAAACTTTAAACTCAGTAGATGACAACATACAACCTTGAAACTCAGGGGATGACAACATGGACCCTTTAAACTCAGGAGATGACAACATGGAACTTTTAAACTCAGGAGATATCAACATAGAACTTTTAAACTCAGGAGATGAAAAGGGAGCCTTTTGTTCTGGAAACCACAAAGGAGCTGTTTGGTCTGAAGACCACAAAGGACTTCTTTGCTCTGGAGACAACAACATTGGCATTTTCAGCTCCGGAGATACCAATATAGGAGGTTCTAGCTCTGGAGATACCAACATAGGAGCTTTTTGCTCTGGGGACAGTACCTGAGGGGCCTTCGGCACAGGGGCTAATAGCAGCTGAAGAGCGGCAACCCTAGGCGGCAAAGGTGGAGCGGATTTCTTGGATGGCCTAGGTGGAGCGGACTGCTCAACCTCTTGGATGAAGGGTGGAGGTCCCTTGACCTCTGGAATGACGGGTGGAGGTCCCCTGACTTCTGGAGTGACAAGTGGAGGTCCCCTGACCTCTGGAACGATGGGTGGAGGTCCCCTGACTTCTGGAATGATGAGTGGAGGTCCCCCAACCTCCGGAATGATGGGTGGAGGTTCCCTGACCTCTGGAATGATGGGTGGAGCAGACTTCTCAACCTCTTAAACAATGGTGGGAGCGGACTGCTCGACCTCTTGAATGATGGGTAGAGCGGACTGCTCAACCTCTTGGACAATGGGTGAAGTAGACTGCTCGACTTCTTGGATGACAGATGGAGTGGACTGCTCAACCTCTTAGATGATGGGTGGAGCGGATTGCTTGAACTCTTGGACGATGGATGGAGCGGACTGCTTGACCTCTTGGATGATGGGTAGAACCGCACTGACCTCTGGAGCCGAGGGCTGGGGCACACCGACCACAGGAGCAGATGTCAGTGGCATGGAGGTGAGGTATAGAGCAGTGACTAATGAGAAGACCCCTGTCTCCAATGAGCCAGGAGTTGAAGGCTCTTCCACCTCTGGGGAGAACTTGCTGGAGAGGAGGAATTCATTGAGGAAGGCTGGAATATCCTCCCTCAGATGTGGGTTAGATGCCACCAGCTAGTGTGCCTTCACCCATGCCATGTGCTGCTACCCATCTCTCTGAAGGCAGAGCTTGTAGCACTCTCCCAGCTGCCTGATGAGATCCTGCAGCCCCCTGCAGTGGGTCAGTTCCCCCGAAGGGTTTGGGAGAGAGGAGAGAGGAGAGGCAGGTTAGAATGATGGCGCGGCAGCAGATGTTACAACAGAGCCAGGTGGCGAGGAATCGGTGGTGGTGGGTGGCTGGTGCTGAGCCCCACCACTGGGAACAAGACAAGACCTTTCATTCATAAGTGTAAAAAAATTAAAAGGTACTTGCCTTGTTTCCTGCTCTGGTGCTGCTGAAGAGCCAGGCAAGTTCCTCTGGGTGGCTGCAGAGCTTGTCTGGCAGTGAGCTATGGGGGGTGGTGCTGGAGCTGGGGTGGAGTGCTGAGAGGAGTGGCACCAACACACTCTTCGCCTATCTTCCCCAGTTCTAGGCGGAGAGGCAGTCCACTGGGCGCAGTGAGTGAGTTGCTCCCATAGCCATGGAAACACCCCTAGATGTGGGGTGCAGTCCAACACCCAGGTTGCCACTGTCCAAAACTGGCACTCCTCCTCTGGATCGGTGCAGTTGTGGGCCGCGGTCACCAGGCTCCGCAGCCTCTCCATGACTCACAACTGTTGGAAGGAGAGCAGCACGCAACCCTTCATAGCTCTAAACAAACAAAGTCCGCTGGGTCTTTGACATCCTACTGTCAAAGTATAGTGCTCCCCTGGAGCACAGGATATAAAACTCAAATGCTGAACTGACAGTTTGCAAGATTTATTGAAAAAAACACAAAATAAAGACTCAGCTTGTGAGCTGGAAATTAAAAGCTAAACAGGCACAGCAAGATCAAACAAGACAAGCTTGGAAAACAGGCTGACAGAAACCGGAAGTGTAGCATCATGCCAAATGACATAAGGACATCGCCCCGAGCTACGGGGCGGCATCCCTTAAATAAAGCAAAGATAATTAATACAAAACCCTGCCCACACCTCTAGAAGCCAGAGCATGAGGAGAGAGCGATGACTAAACTTTTATTGATAAAAATTACATATTTTGACTGAACAACTCCATACTTGAGCTACAGGGCAGCGTCCCTTAAATAAAGTAAAGATAATTAACAAAATCATCCAGATTTTCTTAATATGGGCACGAAGGACGGCGGGGTTAAGCTAGAGAAGGCTCAACGCTCCCTTGCACCGGCACCCGGCTCTAATCAGCGACCTCACCCAGTCATCATCAGATTCCACTCATTTCCTGACAAGCAGAGAGTGATGCGGCAGCGCGATGTAAAGCAGGCAACGGAGACATTACCTTGAACGAGAGAAAAATATCCTTCTATCACGATCTTTCTGCTGACGTTCTTCGTAGACGAATGGAGTTTAATGAAGTCAAGCAGCGCCTGAGAGGAATTGGAGCAGAATATTCCATGCTGTTCCCCGCAAGGCTGCAAGTATCCTTTAACGGCACTAAGAAAACTTTTTTCTCCCCGACTGAAGTAATGTCTTTTGTATCCAGTGTGACAAATCAGGGAAGATGAGAAAGTGGACCTTAAGGTTGGACAGTGCATTTATTATTATCCATCTCTGTGCCTTATTATGACTCTCTGTGTGTGATATGTGGTTTAAATAATAGACACAACTCTTTGTGTTTAATACATATGTTAAACCGCTAATCCAACTATCTAAGGAGAAAACTCTATCGAATATGACTTAAACCTAAGTTTAAATGCATTGCTTGTTCTTAATATTAAGGGGCGTTTCAGTAGCTCCCTGCCATGTGGATTATCACTTACCCCCTCTTCCCTTTTTTTTCCCTGTTTGTTTTTTTTTGTTGTTGTTTTTTTTTTTGGCACTCGTGTAAAGGAGGTTTTTTTTTCCTATTTATTCTTTTTTTTTTTTTGCGTTGCGGGGTTTTTTTTTTTGTATTGTCCCCCCCCCCCCCCGCTTTTCTTGTGAAGTGTTTTGGCCTTTAGTAAGTGCCTCGAAGAATAGCAATCCCCATGCGATCTGGGGAAGGAGCCTTCTTATTATCTATTGGTTTTGTGTGTATTTTTTTGTTTTGGGTTTGTTTTTGGGTGCATGTTTTATGCTCAGCAGTGGTCTACCGTATCAATATTTATATTATTTGTACATTACATTATGCCAAATACAGTACATAAGAGTTTCACATGTACAAAATGGGGCGCTGGAGGCATATTTATTAGTCTCTATAGGGTACATAAATCCTACATAAATCCTAATGTCTTCTTCCAATAGGATTAAACTTTGTTCTTGGAACGTGAGGGGCTTGAAGGGGAATGTGAAGCAAAGAAAGGTTTATGCTTTATTGAAAAGGGAGAGAGTGGATATAGCTCTATTACAGGAAACACACCTGGACGATAATGGACATCATAAACTTAAATATGGTTGGGTTGGCCAGGTTTTTTCCTCTTCTTTTACCACCAGCAGCAGGGGCGTAGTTATGTTAATACATAAAAATCTCCCATTTCGGCTGGTGAAGTGTGTTAAAGATACGCATGGAAGATATGTGATTATTAAAGGGGTTTTATATGGTGAAGAGATTGCTATTATGGATCTTTATTGTCCACCTAATTATTCACCTAGCTTCTTGGTTAAGGCCTTTTCTGAATTTGCAGAGCTTTCCCCAGCAATAGCTTTAGTGGGAGGAGACTTTAACTGCCTACTTAACCCCCTGCTTGATAGACACCCTCCTCGGAATACATCTTTAACAACTCAGGCTGATGCTCTTCATGCTGTCTGTGAAGAAATGAATTTAGTAGATGCATGGCGAACTTTCCACCCATCTGCTAAAGAATTTACTTTTTATTCCCCCCCTCATAAATGTCATAAAAGGATTGATTACTTTTTCATTTCTAAACTCTTGGTACAATCGGTGTCTTCATGTACAATAGGCAACATCATTGTTAGTGACCATGCAACAGTATTAATAGATTTATCTGTTGGTTTAGGGCAGGTTAAGAGTAGACGATGGCGATTTGATACATGCCTTCTAAAAGATGAAAAGTTTACTACGTACTTACTTGAGAGATGATTTTAAAATATTTTTTGCTATCAACTCTCAATCTACTAATGACTCATCCTTATTATGGGAAACCTCTAAAGTCTATATCAGAGGCCTAATCATAGCATATTTAGCCTCAAAAAAATGAAAGCAAAAAGAACAGCAATCTAAACTTGAAAAGGAACTGGAAGAAATTAAGAGAGTACTTGGTTCATCATCATTATCAGATCCTATATTATTGCAGAGAAAGTGTGCCACTTTCTAATGCCAAGCTGCATTAGATGCATTATTAACTCAACAAGCTAAGCGTGCTCTTTTTTTTTTTTTTCAAAACAGAGGTTATATGAATTTGGAGACAAATCTAGTAAGTATTTGTCTTGTTTAACAAAAATCAGAACAAATTCCCAACTGATTCCTTCAGTTGTAGGTCTAAATGGCACTCGTTATTTTGATAACAAAAATATTAATAATACCTTTAAGCAGTTTTATATTCAGCTATATACAGCAGACCAGACAGCAGGGGCCTCATATAAGATGGACTCTTTCTTGGACAGCCTAGCGCTTCCTACTATTCCTGATACTCAGAGACATGATTTAAATTCTCCCATCTCTAGAGAAGAGGCTATATTAGCGATTAACAGTTTACAGTCAGGTAAAGCACCGGGGCCAGATGGCATGGGCAGCAAATTTTGCAAAGAATTTCAGGATATACTTGTGGATCCATTTTTGGAGATGATAGAACACTCCTTTACCTCTGAGAGTTTACCTCAGTCATTAAGAGAAGCTGACATCTCTCTAATTCTTAAAAAATGCAAGTGTTCTGAAGATTGCTCAGGATATACTGTAGTCCTATTGCTCTTTTAAATCAAGATGTTAAACTGTTATCTAAGATCCTGGCTCTGCGATTAGAGAAGGTTTTGCCTCTTATCATTAAGGAGGACCAGACAGGTTTTATTAAAGGCAGAAGCTCTAGTCACAACATTAGGAGGCTTTTAAATATTGTTCATTTCTGTCAATCACAAGAAAACGACACTGTAATCATCTCATTGGATGCAGAGAAAGCCTTCGACCGAGTTGAGTGGCCTTATCTATTTAAAGCACAGGTGTCAAACTCATTCCATGGAGGGCCAAGACCCTGCAGGTTTTACCTCCACCCAGTGGCTTCAACAGGTGTTTTCTCTGAATTTCTTCCCACTGATTGCTGATCAGCGAAAACACCTGCTGAAGAGACTGGGTGGAAGTAAAACCTGCAGGGTCTTGGCCCTCCATGGAATGAGTTTGACACCCCTGATTTAAAGTATTACAAAAATTTAATCTGGGGGATAACTTTATCAAATAGATCAAACTTTTGTATAATAAACCCTTGGCATCAGTCATAACAAATGGTTATAGATCGGATAATTTCCCAATTTATCGCTCAACACGTCAAGGCTGCCCCTTAAGCCCTGCCCTTTTTGCCCTTGTGGTAGAACCTTTAGCTGAAGCCATCAGACAGGATCCAGCTGTCAGGGGTATAGATGTAGGGGAGACGCAACATAAAATTTTCCTTTATGCGGATGACATTTTGTTGTACGTAGCAGAGCCTACTACCTCTGTTCCGCGACTGGTTGATATCATTAATTATTTTGGGTCTTTTTCTGGTTACAAAATTAATTTCTCTAAATCTTTAGCTATGCCCATGGGAAGCCTCAGAAAGAGAATGAACTCCCTTATATCATTTCCATTTCGCTGGTCTATGTCAGGTTTTGAGTACTCGGGTATTCAGATTACTCCTGTGTTCCATCAGATGTTTAAAGCCAATTTTAACCCTCTCCTAGACACTATAAAGAAGGATTTAAACAGGTGGTGTTCACTTCCCCTATCATTACTCGGCAGAGTGTCTGTTATCAAAATGAATATCCTGCCTAGGTTATTGTACCCCCTACAGATGGTTCCAATATTTATAACTAATAAGGTTTTGAAGTTACTGAATGGTTGGTTGAGTGATTTTATTTGGAGCAAAAGGAAGCCGAGGTTAAAAATGGTAAAACTACAACTTCCAAGTTCAATGGGAGGTTTGGATGTTCCTAACATTCGTCGTCGGCCTCCGTCGGTCTATGATGACCATGGAAGAGAATCCTAAACGTCTACTCTGCTGGAACAGCACCGCCTGTGGCTGAACAGGCCGATGCGCGAATGACAGTCCCTGTCACACAGGTCACACTTGTGGGTGGTCTCCGTGCTGCTGGGTCTGTGGCGGTTCTTCCTGCGGGTCCTTTTTTCATCTGCTGCAGCAGTCAGTCTCTCTTCACCCGCCTTGAGCTGTCTGGTCAGGGTGCCTCTCCATTTGGAGCGGTCCGTTGCAAGGTCCTCCCAGCGCTCTGTGTTGATATCCAGGGCCCTCATGTCTCTCTTGCAGACGTCTCTAAAGCGCAGCTGTGGGCGGCCAACGTCTCTCCTGCCAGTTGCCAGTTCTCCATAGAGGACGTCTTTGGGGATTCTGCCATCCTCCATACGGTGAACGTGGCCTAGCCAGCGGAGCCTGCGCTGCCTGAGTAGAGTGAACATGGAGGGAAGGCCGGCGCGGGACAGAACTTCTGTGTTGGGCACTTTGTCCTGCCAGGATATGTCCAGGATGTGGCGAATGCAGCGCAAGTGGAAGGAGTTCAGTCTCTTTTCCCGCCGGGCGTATGTTGTCCACGTCTCACTCCCATAGAGCAGTGTGCTGATGACGCAGGCGTTGTACACTGCCATTTTCGTCTTGACAGAGAGTTTGGGATTCTCCCACACTCGTATGGTGAGGCGAGCGAGTGTGAAGGCTGATTTTCCAATCCTCTTGTTGATCTCTGTATCAAGGGAGAGGTTGTTGCTGATCGTGGACCCCAGGTACGTGAACTGATTCACGACCTCCAGCTTGTAGTCATCAATGGTGATGGTTGGTGGTGCTTCCGTGCCTTGCGCCAAGACGTTAGTCTTCTTCAGGCTGATGGTAAGCCCGAAGTCCTTGCATGCCTGGGAGAAGCGGTCCATCAGGGTCTGAAGCTCCTGCTGTGTGTGGGTTGCGACTGCAGCGTCGTCTGCGAACAGCATGTCTCTGATTAGAGCCTCGCGTACTTTGGTTCTGGCTTTCAGGTGGGCGAGGTTGAAAAGCCTGCCGTCAGATCTTGTGTGCAGGTAGATTCCCTCTGTTGCTGTGCTGAAGGCATGCCTCAGGAGCATAGCAAAGAAAATCCCAAAGAGGGTTGGCGCAAGTACACAGCCCTGTTTCACTCCGCTGCGTATGTTGAATGGCTCTGAGACGTTGCCATCGTGCTGCACTATCCCCTGCATGTTGGTGTGAAACGATTCGATGAGGCTTTGCAACTTTGGTGGGCATCCTATCTTTGGCAGGATCTTGAAAAGGCCCTCTCTGCTGACCAGATCGAACGCTTTGGTGAGGTCGATGAAGGCGATGTACAGAGGCATGTTCTGTTCTCTGCATTACTCCTGGAGTTAGCGGATGGAGAATATCATGTCTACCGTCGATCGCTCAGCGCGGAAGCCACACTGAGACTCGGGGTAGACACGTTCGGCAAGCTTCTGTAGACAAACGAGAACAACTTGTGCGTAGACTTTGCCAACAACGCTGAGGAGGGAAATGCCCCTGTAGTTGTTGCAGTCGCTTCTCTCCCCTTTGTTTTTGTAGAGGGTGATGATCTTGGCGTCCCTCATGTCCTGTGGTATGGCACCTTCCTTCCAGCACTGGCAGAGGACGTCATGCAATGGCAGCAGTAGGGCGGTCTTGCAGTGCTTGATCAGGTCAGGGGGTATGCCGTCGTTGCCGGGTGCCTTGCCAGCGGCCAAGCTATCAATGGCCTTACTGAGTTCGTCGATGGTTGGCTCGGCGTCAAGTTCGTCCATGGATGGCAGGCAGTCGATGGCATCAAGGGCTGACGGTGTCATGGTGTTCTGTCTAGAGTAGAGGTCGGAGTAGTGTTCCGCCCATCTCTCCATCTGCTTGTTCTTCTCTGTGATCATCTCCCCAGTGGAAGATTTGAGGGGGGCCGTCTTGCTCTGAGCCGGACCAAGTGCTTTCTTGATGCCATCGTACATACCACGGATGTTCCCTGTTATGGCAGCGGTTTGAATGTCTTGGCTGAGCTGAGTCCAGTACTCGTTGGCACAGCGCCGAGCAGTCTGCTGAACTTTGCTTCTCGCAGCCCTGAGAATCTGGAGATTCTTCTCGTTTGGGTACTTCTTGTACTCAGCAAGTGCTGAGCGCTTGGCTTCAATGACGGGGGTCATCTCGGTCAACTTGGCATCAAACCAGTCCTGTGACTTCGAGGTCTTCCTCCCAAAGGTAGCCAAGGCTGTGCGGTAGATGGTGTTTCGCAGCTCTTCCCACTTCTGCTTTGCAGATTCTCCTCCTTGTGGTACACCAAGTTCCTTCTCAAAGGTGGAGGCAAACTGCTCAACAAGTTCTGGTTGGGCCATCTTGCTGATGTCAATCCGTGCCTTTCCAGGTTGTCTAGCACGATGGAATTTCTTCAGCTGCAGCTTGACCTTGCAACACACCAATGAATGGTCTGTGTCGCAATCTGCACTCTGGAACGAACGGGTGATTAGCACGTTCTTCAGTGAGGTGCGCCTGGTCAGGATCAAGTCTAGCTGGTGCCAGTGCTTTGAGCGTGGATGTTGCCAGGAAACCTTGTGTTGGGGCTTGGTCTTGAAGAACGAGTTTGTGATGCACAGATCGTGATATGTGCAGAACTCGAGCAGCCGCTGTCCGTTGTCGTTCATTCTGCCCACGCCAAAAGGTCCAAGACAGGAGGGCCAGGAGTCGTGGTCAGCACCCACTCTGGCATTGAAGTCTCCAAGGAGAATGAGTTGTTCAGAGTTGGGGATGATCCTGACAGTTGTTGCGAGATTCTCGTAGAACTCGTCTTTTGCCTCTGGTGTGGCTGTCTGTGTTGGGGCATACACACTGATGAGGGTGACTGGGCCTTGAGTGGTGTTCAGGCGGAGGGTGAGGAGTCGTGCAGAGCCAGTGCTGCCCGGTTCCACCATCTTCAGCAAAGTGTTCTTCACTGCGAAGCCCACTCCGTGTTCCCTGTGTTCGTCACTGCCCTTTCCCTGCCAGTAGAACGTGTAGTCCTTCTCTCTCAGTGTGCCTGCATCAGCTAACCGTGTTTCCTGGAGAGTGGTGATATCCACTCCCAGTCTCTTCAGCTCATTATTGATGATGGCAGTATTCCTGGTGTCGTTGATGTCCTTGAGGTTAGCAGCGAGTCCTGTCATCATAGTGCGGACGTTCCAAGTTCCCAGTTTTAGAGTTGGTCTCTTTTGTTTTATTGTCTTGCCTGGTGCGAAGGTTCTCAGCCTGCTGTTTGGATTTCTCCTTATCCCCATGCACCCAATGAGGAAAGCAAGCTGTGGCGGGACAACACCTTATTGGCTGGGGGCTGCCCAGCTTGAGGCGGGCGGTAGCTGTACAGTGAGATCTGATGATCCCTCCCACCGTCGGGAACAACCCCTGGCGCCACGCTCTATGCCAATTGAGCAATGGCTTATAACTGGTAACTGTCATTCCCCGTGTTTTGTCTACGCCAAAGGCGAAGCTGGAGTGTCCTCTCCAGTGATCCGGTGTTCTACCTTCCAGCGTTGGGCGTTGGTAGGATTCAAGCCTGGGCAGGAAGATATGGAGGACAAGATGTTGCCCATGCAGCATGTCCCCCCTCTCCACGTCACTGATGAATCCAAAGGAACAGCAGGGCTGCTACAGTTTGGCACCAGCACCGTTGCAGGAGCTGCCAGAACGATGTTGAGCACAACATAGAACTGCCTTAGGGGCTCCGACTCTGGATTTTTCCTCAGGGTTGACTCCCGAAGCCTTTCCCGTAACCGGGTATGCCGCAAGGCAGCAGAGGTTTGAAATCAGGGTTTACCTTCCCCTAGATGGGCTACCTTCCCAGGTTGACGAGCCACCATCTACCCGAAGCATCTGGTTTTAAGGCGCCAGAGATCCGCCCTCGCCCCTTCTCCTATTAGTAAAAGCAGTTCCGCCGGGCTTAGAGACTAAACCACACGGGCAGGCTAGGAGTTGGACTTAGTTGTCAGAGGCTTTTCGAGACGCACGCCATAAGGAGCATTTTATGAGCACTGGGAGCTTAACCCCAGTGCCGCTCCTGGCTATGACAACCAACTTGTACTCCCTCAAAAAACACAAAAAAGACACATCCGAGGCCTTCCTAAATACATTAAATCTTCCCCAACTTACTGAGTCACAAAATAAAAAACTATTGGCAGAAATACAACCTAAGGAATTAGAAAAAGCAATTATGAAACTTAAAGCTAACAAATCCCCAGGAGCAGATGGTTATACAGCAGAGTGGTACATAACTTTTAAACAGCAACTAGCTCCTCTCCTCCTGAAAACATTTAACTATGTCATCCTAACAGAAAATATCCCCCCCCTGGAGAGAAGGGGTCATTGCAGTCATACCTAAACCTGAAAAGGATAAATTAGACTGCTCCAACTACAAACCAATCTGTGTGTTAAATCAGGACTATAAACTTTTTACCGCTATCCTTGCCAAAAGGTTAGAAAATACTGTATACTGACAGACTTAATTCGTTTAGACCAAACGGGTTTTATAAGACAAAGATGGACACAAGATAACATTACACGCACTTTACACATAATTCATCATATAAAAAAATACAATTTAAATGCAGCCATACTGGGATTACATGCTGAAAAAGCATTTGATTTGGTTGACTGGTCTTTCCTATATAGAATCTTGTCCAGTTTCAATTTTCATAACAGCTTCATTAGAACTATCCAGGCATTATATAAAACACCAACAGCTAAAATAAGGATTAACGGTAAATTATCATCATCTTTTGAACTGGAGAGAGGATGTCGTCAGGGCTGCCCCTTGTCTCCACTGCTCTTTGCAATCTTCATAGAACCTCTGAGCCAATGGATAAGACAGAATCAAAAAATTCAAGGTATTACACTTGGTCAGAAGGAACATAAAATAGCACTCTTCGCTGATGACATTTTAATATACATTAATGTATATTCTAATGTTATATATACGTATATATAACATTAAATGGTACCAAATAGCATCTCAACTAAGGTTTATAGCAGAATGGGTTAAAGATGATCCTACTTTTGTTTGGTCGGGCCTTGAAAAGTCACAGGCCTCCTGTTCATTGTTGGGCCTTTTGTCTTGTAAGAATTTAAAGTCAGTTAGAAATCTCTGTGATAATAACCCCATAATTTGCAATACTTTAAAGGCCTGGTTTATGACATGAAAGCTTGAAGGAAGATCAGATTTAACTACTTTATTAATTCCTATTCAAGGCAATCTGGACTTTGTTCCTGGTATGACGGACAGTGGTTATAATATATGGACAGTTAAAGGGTTAAAGAAAATTTATGACCTTTTTGATGGTGCATTGTTATTGTTTGAACAGCTTCAGGAGAAATTTGGTCTTTCTAAACAGAATTTTTTTAGATACCTTCAGATCCGAGATTTCATAACTAGAAAGACCACACTCAATGTAAATGCCACAGTGTCTGCAGTTGGGTGGTTACTTCTTTTAGGCCCAACCAAAAAATTTATAACTCGCTGTTATAGTGCCTTAAGTCAGTCAGATGTGATATGTATGTCAATTATGCAGGATCTTAAACAGAAATGGCAAAGTGAACTTGGTGTAAATATTTGTGAGGATTCATGGGATGCAATCTGGGAGTGTGCCAAGAAGATTTCAATATGCAATCGTGCAAGATTATTGCAATACAAAATTTTACATCGCTTACAAATCTCTCCCAGTAAAAGATCCAACATGAATCCCCAGCTTTCACCCATGTGTCTGAAATGTAAAATTTCAGTTGGTACCTATACTCATTGTGTTTGGTCTTGTCCTAAAATCCAAGCATACTGGCTAGACGTTTTACAAGACATGAATCAAATATTTGGTGTGAATGTAGACATGGATCCTCGCTCTCTGCTACTGGGACACTCAAACCAGGACTTACTTTTTGGAAGCTCTGCAAGACTGTACAATATCCTTGCATACGCGGCAAGAAGGAATATTTTTTTGTCATGGATATGTGACAAATCACCAACTAAAACAAACTGGCATAAAATCATCATGGAGTGTTTCCCTTTGGAATATTTAACATGTTTCCTTCACTCAACAAAGAGATATTTTATGAAAATATGGACCTCATATCTCAAATTATCTAACCTTATGGTGGCCTCGATTCTTGGGAGCATTAACTTGGATTAAATATTACTTTGTTTTTTAACCTTGTTTGTGGTGCCATGATGGTTACACTCCTCTGTACAAATGTACAAGTGCTGGTTTATGTGTGTACATGTATGAGTTTCTAGCTAAGTATACCTTCCCTCTTGTGGCTTATATTATTCATATATCCATACCTACATATGTATAGACATAAGTGGAATGTTTAGAGATTGCATATGTGGAATGACCTCACGTCTCAGAGCAGGACAAGAGGTCTCGACCACCGGTGAAGATCAAGGAGCAGACGGAGTCGCAGCGGTGGAGACCTGATCGAACTTCCTGACCCCCCAGGGTCCAGGTGGAGGAGAGAGAGGACAATGGAGAGGGATTACGCTAATGCGGGATGTCAGCTTTGATATGCAATGTCTTTTGTTGAGTGTGGGTATAAGTATGAAGGTCTGACTGCGCTCAGCCTCTTGATTCTGCTTCTGCACTGAGATGAGACATATTAGGGACTGGAAGCTGATAATAAAACTTGATTCATAAAGTCACATCGCTTCTTCATTTCGAGCTCCCTACATTGGTGACCAGACGTGAGGATGGACCCAAGACGTTCTCCCGCTACAAGCTCATCAGAGGCGACCCAGGCAAGCGCCGTCACTAACGCAGACAGGGGAACGGATGGAAGACGTTCCCCCACAGCAGAATCGTCAGAGAGGGCTCAACCGAGCACCGCCCCCAGCTCCGCCACGAGAACGGAAGAAAGGCGTTCTCGCCCTGCAGACACATCAGAGACGGCTCAGGCAAGCGCCGTCACCGTCAAACTCCCAGAGTTCTGGCAAAACGACCCGAGCTCGTGGTTCCAGCAAGCTGAGGCTCAGTTTGCACTGGCGGGGATAACGGCGGATGAAACAAAATTTTACCACATCGTCGCCAGACTCGATGCCGCCACATCAAGATGCGTGCGGAGCGTGATTCAACAACCGCCCGCCCACGACAAATACAAAGAACTGAAGGCGACCCTCATCGAGAGCTTCGTCCCCTCGGCCGAGGAAAGGGCAGGGAGGATTCTGGCGATTTACGGCCACAGAGGACACAGACCGATGGCCCTCATGGAGGACATGCTGCAGCTGAGGGAGGCAGACAATGACAACTTCCTCTTTAAACATATCTTCCTCAGCACTCTGCCGTCGCACATGAGAGGGACCCTGGCCAACATGCGGTGCAGCACCCAGCAGGACTTCCGCGTGCTGGCCCGAGAAGCGCAGTGGCTCATCAACTCCTGCGGCGACCAGATGGCCACAGCAGCATCGGCAGATCTCGGCGCGGAAGCCCAGAGCAGCAGAGAACCGCAGACAACTGAGCAGAGCCCGCCCACCATGGCAGCGACGCGACCAGGGCGCAGCAAGCGGAACGACCTCTGCTATTATCATCAACGTTTCGCCGAGAGGGCGTACAAATGCGTGCCCCCCTGCAATTTCAAGAGCACAGGAAACGCCAAAGCCGGGAACCGTTAGCAGCTACAGCTCTTGGCAAGACAAACAAGCTGCTCTACGTGACTGACGGACGCTCCGGGAGACAGTTCCTAATCGACACTGGAGCTCAGGTGAGCTTCATCACCCCGTCCAACGCAGACCGGGAAATGGGACCCCGTGGAAACGGAGCGATGGCAGCTAACGGCTCGATCATCAACACCTTCGGTGAAAGAAACCTACCTCTGTCCATTCACGGCCGCAACTATAGGTGGACATTTATTATAGCGGCGGTGAGTTTTAACTTGTTGGGCGCTGATTTCTTGTATGCACATGGGTTGTTAGTCGATCTTGCAAATAGACGCTTGGTTAATGCACCATTTTCTTCTATTCCCTGCTCAGCTCGAGTTTCTCCACCACCCGTGCAGGCCAGCGTCACCACAGCAGGAGGTAAGTTTGACCAACTCCTCACCCAATTTCCAGCACTCACAGTTCCCAAATTTTCAGCAACAGTAGCGAAACACGGGGTTGAACACTTCATCCCCACAACAGGCCCACCTGTTTTTGCCAAAGCTCGGCGCTTAGACGCGACCAAGCTCGCCATAGCATGCGACGAGTTTGCCAGCCTTGAAAAATTGGGCATTATTCGGCGCTCGAAAAGCCCTTGGGCATCACCACTATATATGGTCCCGAAAACCGACGGTTCTTGGAGACCTTGCGGGGGATTACCGCAGATTAAACAATGCGACAGCGCATGACCGCTACCCAATCCCTCACATCCAAGATTTTTCACTACATCTGGCGGGTATGCGCATTTTCTCTAAAATAGACCTGGTCCGCGGCTACCACCAAGTTCCGGTTCGACCGGAGGACGTTCCTAAAACGGCTGTAATAACCCCTTTTGGTCTTTTTGAATTTTTGCGAATGCCGTTTGGCCTCAAAGACGCTGCTCAAACTTTTCAGCGTATGATGGACGCGGTATTACGCGACCTCCCCTTCGTGTTCGTCTACCTCGACGATATTCTAGTAGCCAGCTCGTCAGAGGAAGAACACGAACAACATCTCACTACAGTTTTTCAGAGACTAGAAGAGCACGGGTTAATAATCAACCCAGCCAAATGCCGATTCGACGTGTCACAAATTGATTTTTTGGGACACAGAGTTTCACCAGAGGGGGCAGTTCCATTGCCGGACAAAGTGCGCGCGGTAGCAAATTTCCCATGACCACAAACGGTTAGATCGCTACAAGAATTTTTAGGAATGGTGAATTTTTACAACCGTTTCCTCCCCCGCGCAGCTCAACTCATGCAGCCCCTGTATGCCGCGCTCAGAAAACAAAAGCCCTCCAACGCGGTCGAATGGACCCCGGAGCGGGAACGCGCCTTCGCGGAAGTAAAAAGTGCACTAGCGAATGCCGCATTGTTGGTTCACCCCGATCCCTCGGCCCGCATAGCGTTAACCACAGACGCTTCAGACCTGGCCATAGGGGCAGTCATGGAACAACATGTTGGCGGAACCTGGCAACCGTTAGCATTTTTTAGCAAATCCTTAAACCAAACTGAGCACAAATACAGCACTTTTGACAGGGAGCTGCTAGCGCTTCATTTATCCATCCGCCACTTCCAGTTCTGGCTGGAAGGGCGGCGTTTCACGGCTTTTGTAGACCACAAACCACTCACTTTTGCGATGGCTAAAATTTCAGAACCATGGTCAGGCAGGCAACAAAGACAGCTAGCTGCAATTTCAGAGTTCACCACAGATATTCGACATGTGGCAGGCAAACTTAATGTGGTGGCAGACTGCCTCTCCCGCGCTGTGACATCGTCAGAGCGCGAGGAAGCAGATTATACTACCGCAGCCACAGAACTCATGGCCAACGCGGACGCGTACGTGGCCCCAATCCACGTAGGGATAGATTATGCGGCCATGGCAGCGGAACAAAGCAGTGACCCGGACGTGCGCGCGCTCCAGTCTGGACCAACAGGTTTAAGACTGGAGGAAAGGGGTTTGCGTGACGGTGTTCCCCCCCTAATCTGTGACGTGTCAACCGGCCGGCCTCGCCCGGTAGTTCCAGCCTCGTGGCGCCGCCGCATTTTTGACTTGGTTCACTCCCTCGCGCACCCAGGGGTGCGCGCCTCGGTTAAAATGGTCGCGGAGAAGTTTGTTTGGCCGGGCCTGCGTAAAAAATGTAAAGGAATGGGCAAAGACTTGCATGTCTTGCCAACGCGCCAAAATACACAAACACACAAAAGCTCCTCTAGAACCTTTCCGAATTCCAGCCAGGAGGTTTGACCACTAACACGTCGACCTCGTGGGCCCACTACCATCGTCGCAAGGGTTCACACACCTGTTAACAATGGTAGACCGTACCACGTGCTGGCCGGAGGTGGTCCCGCTGGCGTCAACCACAGCCGCGGAAGTCGCTCGCGTTTTTTTTAACAAACTGAGTGGCGCGTTTCGTTGTCCCATCGGACATCACGTCCGATAGGGGGCCTCAATTTGTCTCAGAGCTGTGGTCAGCCATGGCCAGCAGCTTAGGGGCGACAATTCATCGCACCACTGCGTATCACCCTCAGGCTAATGGGTTATGCGAGCGTTTTCATAGGTCTTTAAAGGCTGCCCTCAGGGCCTCACTAACGGATACAGATTGGGTGAATAAACTCCCCTGGGTTTTATTAGGGTTGCGTTCTGCGCCTAAGGAGAATCTAGACGCCTCCCCAGCAGAATTAGTTTTTGCACAACCTCTCAGGCTCCCAGGTGAATTCTTACCAGAGCATCCAGAGCCCGGGCACCTACCAGCCCTGAGGCCCCTAAGCAGCACGGGACCGGACACGCTCCCCAGACCCGTACATCACTCTTTTCCGCGGGTTTTTGTCCCCCAAGCTTTGAAAAACGCAGAGTTCATTTTTGTTAGACACGAAGCTTTAAAACCAACCCTCCGCCCTCCATACGATGGACCATACAGAGTGCTGGAACCTGGTGATAAGCATTTTGTGCTTGATTTAGGGGACAGAAAAGAAACAGTCAGCATTGACAGACTTAAACCTGCTTTCTTGTTGAGCGACGAACCTGCACAGGTGGCGAGAGCACCTCGGCGGGGTAGACCCCCCAAGAAAAAAAACTCAGCCCCCCCGCAGGGAACAAATAACCACTCTCCTCCCCAAGCTGCAGATCCCTTACAGGACGGTCCCGCCAGGACGCCAAAGCGGACCTACAGCAGATTCGGGAGAAGATTTAAACCCAGACGACACATAGATTGATGTAAAATTGACAAAAAGTTGTTAACTATGTTGTCGGATTGTGCCGTTGCAGTTTTAAGGCTGACTTGTGACATTAACTATACTGCTGTTGTTTCCACTGAATCTTTAACAGGATCATGCTGCATAACTTGAAGGTTAACATGACTGCTGAAAATATTTTTCCTTTTTCCTGTTGAGATGCATAACGGTATAATATGTCATGGATGTTATCTTAAGCTGTAAACTTAATTTGATTGTCCTTTTCTTAGACGTTTGGGGGGGTGTGGCTTATATTATTCATATATCCATACCTACATATGTATAGACATAAGTGGAATGTTTAGAGATTGCATATGTGGAATGACCTCACGTCTCAGAGCAGGACAAGAGGTCTCGACCACCGGTGAAGATCAAGGAGCAGACGGAGTCGCAGCGGTGGAGACCTGATCGAACTTCCTGACCCCCCAGGGTCAGGTGGAGGAGAGAGAGGACAATGGAGAGGGATTATGCTAATGCGGGATGTCAGCTTTGATATGCAATGTCTTTTGTTGAGTGTGGGTATAAGTATGAAGGTCTGACTGCGCTCAGCCTCATGATTCTGCTTCTGCACTGAGATGAGACATGTTAGGGACTGGAAGCTGATAATAAAACTTGATTCATAAAGTCACATCGCTTCTTCATTTCGAGCTCCCTACACCTCTTTTTTTTTTAAAATTTTAATCTTTAATTTTGTGTAGATCAATTTTGTGCTGAGCTGTTTTTCATGTTTTGATTGTTGGTGTGTGTGTGTGTGTGTGTGTGTGTGTGTGTGTGTGTGTGTGCAAAACAAAAAAAAATTTCAGTAAATACAATTTGAAAATTAAAAACGCTAAACGGGCACAGCAAGATCAAACAAGACAAACTTGGAAAACAGGCTGACAGAAACCGGAAGTGTAGCATCATGCCAAATGAAATAAGGACGTCGCCCCGAGCTACGGGGCAGCATCCCTTAAATAAAGCAAAGATAATTAATACAAAACCCTGCCCACACCTCTAGAAGGCAGAGAATGAGGAGAGAGCGATGAATAAACTTTTATTGATAAAAATTACATATTTTGACTGAACAACTCCATACTCGAGCTACAGGGCAGCGTCCCTTAAATAAAGTAAAGATAATTAACAAAATCATAAACAGCCGTGAATAATCAAGAACTTAACAAGACACGAAACAGGCTAGATGAAAATGGAAGTGAACAAACGGCTCTGTCAAAATAAAAGCCCAAACCAAAATAATGACAGGAATAAACTACAAGACGTAACCATGATGATGACAGTAATAATGATACATACAGAAAATCCCCAAAGGCGAACTAAAGGTGAGGACGTGAGCTGAGACTCACGTCCTGGTAACAAGAAAATATAAATTACAAAACTAGGTGAGCACATGAGCTCAGTCCGCGACTTGACATCATCTGCTTGTCCTATATAAATTAAGGAGCACTGAAGCTGAGGAGCTCAAAGGTGGTTGGGCAATAGCTACTGTAACAGAGTCAATAAAAGCATTCCTACTTGGCTTGCCAAATGGGTCGACCCTCTTGGCGACACAGGTTGAGTGCTGGACTCTGGAGTCGGAGGTTGTGGGTTCGAACCCCCAGTCGGATGTTGCCAGCTGGGGCTTAACTGCCCGTCCACTTGGCTACACTTGGCCCTGTGAGCAGGATTTGCGCATTTCCCCAGATACCACCGGTGTGTTGGTCCCCACCACAAGAGGTGTTGCTGGTAGGACTCACTGGTGTTGACATAGTCAGAAGGCGGACACCCTTAAAGCTTAAATGCACCTCTGACATCGGGACAATGTCAAAATCTGAGGGAGAATATGTAGTATATTCAGTAAAAAAAACAATGATGACCTAGGGGAGATAAGTAACATTAGGGCAAGCGGCCTCAACATATTTTGGAACAGAGCCCTCTGGCTTTCTTCTGAACCACACAATATTTTGTGTGGTCTCGTTTTTAAAAGGGGCGCATCTGGGCACAAAGTTGACACATTTTCAGCTAAGAGCAGTGTAATGACATTGTGCTTTTGGCCAACAAAAACAATATCTAAAGTCACTTGCACAACTGTTATTTAATTAGTGCATTTTAAAAAAAGTGCAAGTGCACGTTGCTCATTGCAGACACAGGGCCATACTAGGACTAGAACCCAATGCTTCTTCATCTCGAAAGGTTTAGGTGGAACAGTGGTGCTTTCATAAATGATATTCTCATGCATTTTCACTTCTTACAAGAGTATGCCGGTTTCCCCGGTGTGCATTAGATCATGTGCACCTGCATTTTAAAGGTGAGGTGACAAACCATTCTGATGGGTTTATTGCAGTTGATGCCCAAAGCACACCTCTGAACAATTAAGAGAGTTGGGACATTTTTGCACGTTTCACCAGCACAAAATCAGTTTTTTCCACAATCATAATAGCAAAAATTGGAATTGGACACACCCATTAATGATGTTTGCTAGTGTGACATCACACTGTTGACTGGACTGTCGTAATACTGTTTATGAACACATATGCAAGTGTCCCAAAATCAAAATGAATATACTTATTTTTAAAACTGGACCATAATTTTACTTGAATCCTCTCTGGTGTCACCCACAATACAGTACATTAAAATGAATCTCAGTTTGATAGAAATGATCTTGCTCATAAGTTCAAAAATAATGCAGAGAGCAAATATACAGTGATAGATATCCTGGTAAATGGTAAGAGATGTATTATTTGGCTTTGGACCACTAGGTAGCAGCCTCTTTCTCTCTCTCTCTCTCTCTCTCTCTCTCTCTCTCTCTAACCTAGTTAAGATGCTTCTGACATTGCCTCTGATTCTGGAGTGGCTTACTTAGTATTAGAAACACGACAGTTGTAGCTCTTTGTCTGCGTGTGTAGTGGCTCGTGATGCACTGACACCAAACTCAGTCCACTCCTTGTGAAGCTCCCCGAAGTTCTTAAATCATTATTTCTTGACAATCCTTTCAAGGCTACAGTCATCCCTGGTGCTTGTGTATGTTTTTCTACCACACTTTGGTCTTCCAGTCAGTTTTCTATTATATTACTAATTTGCAGTGACCGACTGTGTTGTCTTCTGGACAACTGTTAAATCAATAGTCTTTCCCATGATTGTGGTTGTGGCACTGAACTGGTCAAGGAGATTTTCGGTATTTGTACTGCTTGAATAGTAATTTACTCAAACTTCAAGTGAAATATTGTAATAATTTGAAATATCAGATTCTAATTTTCATAAGAGATAAATCATAATCATCACAAAAACGACTTGAAATATTTCTCTTTGTTTTACATTAGACATAATTAAAGTGCATATTCCAGATTTTATTTTTGAGGTATTTACATACACTACCGTTCAAAAGTTTGGGGTCACTTAGAAATTTCCTTATTTTTGAAAGAAAAGCACTATTTTTCAATGAAGATAACTTTAAACTAATCAGAAATACACTCTATACATTGCTAATGTGGTAAATGACTATTCTAGCTGCAAATGTCTGGTTTTTGGTGCAATATCTACATAGGTGTATAGAGGCCCGCAACTATCACTCCAGTGTTCTAATGGTACAATGTGTTTGCTCATTGCGTCAGAAGGCTAATGGATGATTAGAAAACCCTTGTGCAATCATGTTAGGTCTGCAATGCTGTAATTGCTGCAAATGGAGGATTCTTTGACGAAAGCAAAGTTTGAAGGAAAAGATTATTATTTCAAATACAAATCATTATTTCTAACCTTATCAATGTCTTGACTATATTTTCTATTCATTTTACAACTCATGGTGGTAAATAAAAGTGTGACTTTTCATGGAAAACACAAAATTGTCTGAGGTGACCCCAAACTTTTGAACGGTAGTGTACATCTTGGTTCACAAGGCTGAAATTGCAACACTTTTTACAAAGTCCCTCTTAATTCAGGAACATTTGATTTCACCGGCATTAATGTTTACTTACATGAGCTCCATTGCTTTACTATGGCCAGCATAAGATTCTGCAGTTTTCCTCTAAGCTTTCAAGCACCTTTTCAGTCTGTGGTTGCGGTTGTTTAACATGAAGACAAGGATTGTTATGAGGATGAAAAACCATTAGAGATACCAGTCAAACCTCAAGATTACCAAACTCAAATGAAGCTCAATGATATTAAGAAAAAAAAAGCATGGGTGAGCTCATTCATTGTCAAATGAAGAGACTGGTAATGGACCTCCTCTGATGATGGAGGAATCCTCACTAAAAACTCCTCAATTTTCTAGGACACATCAGAAATAAAGACAGGTGTGAATTTCTCAGAAACTACAATCCACTTAAATATGCACTCCGGTGGATATAAATCCCCTATAAAAACAAATCTCCATTGTCTAAAATGGTATCTTATGCCCCTATTTCTACAAAAAAAAAAAAAACAACTTTCATTGTCTTACAGTTCTGTATCAAAATCTTCTCACACTTTTTCTTCTCCTTTAAACACCAAGATTTGTGAATAGGCCCACCCACATTCCACAAGGCCAATGGTGGCTAGCGCTACATTAAACAGCATAAATCATGTGATAAAAAGACTTACCGGTTGAAGCACATGCACAGTTGTATGCATGGTGGCTCGGGATAATGAGTGAAACTGCATCAGCCCTTAAAAGCAGTTTAATGGTAACACATATCTTAATATTGGTCAAACTTTCAAAGGAGCAGTCCAAAAATGCTAAATGGCCCTTGAAGCTAGCTTCAGTTAGGCCAGATTATGTCCTGACTGGCTCAATACTACAGACCTCTTATTGTAACGTCACCAAAAACTTTTAAACTTGCCTTTTTCTAAGGGGAGGAGCTTAATTGAAGTTTCACAGCAAAAAAAAAAACAAAAAAAACACAACTCTGACACATTTGAGTGATTTTAGTCTTGATGTCTTTTAAGTAATAAAAAGCACGTTACAGACATGTTAACTAAAAAAAAAAAAAGATTTTTGGTGGAGTGTCACTAAGACATCATGAACAGAAATACAGAGGTCAAACGGCAAAATGCAAAGCACTAGTTGACCACAAAAACAGAATGACCAAATACAGTTAACAACTTGTAGCACTGGTAGAGCTCACAACTCCAACAAGGCAGCTTATATCTTTCTGAGCATTAATAGTGTGACACATCGGCCTCTGCCAGTGACCATCAAAATGACTCTGACAAGACAGCACTCTGCCCCCTTTGTAAAACTGCTGCATTTGAATCATGTGGCACTTTGTCACGAACTATTAATCCAAATTAGGGGTGGGTTCAAAAGATCGATTCTACTGTTCAAATCGAATCCCGTCTGAATGCACCAATATCAATTCACAATGTTATGATTTACATGTGTGAAACTTGCAAGAACTCCTGTGTGACTAAACATCCATGCGAGAGCAGCTGTGACTGAGCATGGACTACCACGGCAGCCGATGGTGCCGACAAGCCCGATGGCAGATAGCACCCTGGACCCAAGAACTGCAAAGACAGCAAAGATCCCAACAAAATCAAAGCCACACACGAGGCCTGCTAAGCGGAGGTGAAACACTGTGGAAAGACCACAAACCCCAGAAACCGACACGATGCCAGCAAAAACACTCAACCAGAAAAAAAACACACTGGAAAAGGCATCCGCAGCAAGGTCAGCATGCACCTCCCAGCGCACCCAAGAAACAACAGAGGCCATCACAAGCCTCATCCCCACAGCATCATCGAAAACAATGGCCTCTGAAGTCCCACAAACACGCCAGAACTATGACACGCCCCATGACACACAAACCCCAGCAAAATGGCAATCTTGAACCTGTACAAAGAAGCAAAACACCACGCCGTAGCACTGAAACCAGAGAGAGCTATCCCAGCGCACGACAGCTGGACATCCAGTGCCACAACTGACACCACCCCCACACCAAAGAAAGCAGTCACCAATACCCAGCCAAATAAGATATTCCTTTATTATTTTCCCTTTGCAAGTAAAGTAGTTATTATCATGGTAATTTCCCCAAGTGAATTAATATTAAATCAGATAGGATCGAATGCGGATCAAGTCGATTCAGAACCTTAAGAATCGGAATTGAGTGGATTAATTTTTGATGCTTCCCAGTCCTACTCCAAATACTAACTTTTAATCCCCCATCCCACAACTCTACAGATAGAAAGCTATCTGATATTACACTTTTTATCTTTAAAAAATTGCAATTGTAGTCTGTCCTGAAAGAATAAATACCCAAAGTTAAAGAAGTTAAAGTCATCAACCAAAATAAATGAATCAAATCAAACAGTCACATTCTGGACTTCCGGTTATGGCTGCCACGTGAGAAGGACACGTCTCACTCTGCTCTGCTCCTGGAGAAAAAAAATCGGCAAATAACTCTCTCATTTGGGACAGAACGTCTCCCAGCGTTTGGGCGAGGACATGTCGGTGAAGCCTAAGGCTGGAAAACCAGGTAGAGGAAAAAGCGAGCCGCCGAAACAGTCCAAATTAACGGACTTTCACGTCTGTGACGCAGTAGATAAAGCTCCATATATGGCGGAGGAAGCTAGCAGCGGTGCGGTATCTGCAGGAAACGGCACAGGTGCGGTGCTAGCTGCCATAAGTTCAATGAGAGCAGACTTTTCCTCTAAATTTGATGGGATTATGGCAGCGTTGGAAGGAATGAGAAAGGAATTGGGTGACTGTGTAGAACGAATGACGCAGGTGGAGCTTTGTGTCTCTAGTGCTGAGGATGACGTCACCGGTCTTCAATTAAAGGTGCGCACTTTGGAAAAAAAAAAATGTCTGGAAGATAATGTCTTGGATTTGGAGTCCCGGTCGAGACGGAACAACTTGAGGCTGGTGGGTCTACCGGAGGAATCCGAAGGTCGGGACTCATGTTCCTTTCTGGAAAAGTGGATTCTGGAGGCGCTGGGCAGCGCGGAGCTGCAATCAGCAGTGGTTCTGGAAAGCGCACACCGTATTGGCCCACGGAGAGATAAGGGACCACCAAGGACCCTAATTATGAAGTTCCTCAGCAACAGAGACAGGATGAAGATCTTCAACGCTGCACGAGCTAAAGGAGAGATTAAACACCAGGACCAGCAGGTGCGGTTCTACCCAGATTTGGCCACAGGAATCCAACAATTGAGGAAGCAGTTTGATCCCGTACGTAAAGAGCTGCGCAACCTTGGGATTCGTCATGGTGTAATTTATCCTGCGAGACTGTTGACTACGTATGGGGGCAGAACACACATCTTCAAGACCCCAGAGGAGGCGCAGGAGTTCATCAAGAAGATCCAAGAAGAGACTGGTGGGAGCTAAGCATGAACAAAATATAAGGTAGAATATTTAAGCATTTGCACAGGCGTCTGACTGACTTGAAGCAAATAGCAAGTTTACAAGATATAGATTGTATTATATATTTAAAAAAAAAAACCAAAAAAAACTATGATGTACAAAGTTGCTAAAAATTTTGGAGTTAAGTTGGAAAACTACAGAGGAGAGTTAATGTTACGTCATTAAAAGCGGTAGAGTTAGGGTGATTGGCAGGATGAAGAAGGAGTGGCTTTGGCTGTTCCTCGTGGGTGTGGAGCGGTCGATGGCTATATCGGGAGACAGAATTTTTCTTTTGATTTTGGGGGGATCGCCACAAATGTGGGAAGGGGGAATTTGTTTGTGTGTAGTTTGTAGGATGAATGTTCAACCACTCATTTTTTTGCTTCTCTGTATGAACATGTTTACACTGCAAGGTAATCCCAAACTCCCTATTGATCATAAACCCAAGTGTTAATCTTAATTTAACTTCATGGAATTGCAGAGGTCTACAAAATTTAAAAAAACTTAAACAAGTTATGAATAAAATGTCACGCCGCGCCGCTCATCAGTGGCGCCACCTGCTCGCACACCTGTCAACCATCAGCGGCGGGGAATATAAGCCGCCTCGCCCTGAGCTTCGGCCTGAAGCCGTTAGACTTCATCTCCCTTCCATGAGAAGCAATTACTCTTTCTTCAGCACCACGCTAAGCGGTAAGAAGATCACTTACCTCACCTTTTGCAGTCTGCTCCCCTGTGCACAGGTGGATTCCTCGGCGGCGGACAACTCCGTCCCTCGTCCCTCCTCGCTGCTGCACCGAGTCCTGCAGGTGGCTGTCTCCCGGGGTCCCGTCCTTGAAGTGCCAGTCATCGGTCCCATACAAGTAAGCTTCTCTCCCTCGCCTATTCTCCTCCTGTGTTGGTGTGTGCCCGTCACCCTGTGTCTGTTCTTTCCCATAGGGTTGCTGGCTGAACGGTCTCCTGCCTCTGTGCCCGAAGCAGACGCCACCACCAACACATTAACATTCCGCAGACACACACCCATACATCCCTGTTGTTAATAAACAGTTTGAACTACTCTGAGCCTGTGTGTGTGCGTCTCCTGAGCCGAACGTTATGTCAGTACGGCTTCAGCAGAGCGGCTCGGCAGACGGCGGGCTCGCACACCGGTTTACCATCCTCGAGGCTCGAGTGGATCAGGTTGTTTATCAGCAACAGGTGATCCTAAATCAATTAGTAAATTTGACTAACCGATTGAACCGCCTGGACCCCCAACAGCCGTTCCCCCTGGCTCGCCAGGGTGGCGCGGCTCCTGCTGTTCCAGCGGCCGTCCAGCCGGCTCCAGTGGCACCGGTTCGGCTCACACCGATTCCGACCCCCGCCCGCTTTAGCGGTAAGCTCGGCGGAGCGCGGGGATTCATTATGCAATGTGAGTCCGTGTTCCACCGTGTGCCCGGAGATTTTCCCTCGGATCACAGCCGAATTGGTTACATAGGGGATCTTCTGGAGGGGCGTGCGTTAACTTGGACCTACGCCGTAATGGCGAGGCCCAGTTATGCCACCCTCACCTATGACCAATTCGTGAGGCGCTTTCTGGAGGTCTTTGACCATTCTCAAACCGAGACGGTCCAGGTCGATCGGCTTCTCGCTCTCCAGCAGGGAAGCCGGTCGGCAGCGGACTATGCGGTCGACTTCCGGGTAGCGGCGGAGGAATTGGGCTGGGAGGAACGCTCCCTCTGTGGCCTGTTCCTCCGCAGCCTCAATGATGATCTGAGGGATGAACTGGCTGGACGGGATATCCCTGAAACGCTAGCGGAGCTAACTTCCCTAGCCATCAGCTTGGACAACAGGCTGCGCGAGCGCTCCTCAGGACGGAAGTCGTCTACTTCGCGCCCTCGGGGAGCCTCGCTGCGCCTGCCCCAAGCTTGCCCCCTGGCGGCGCCGCCACCATCGTGCCCCGAGGAGTCGGAGCCGATGGTGACGGGCTGGACAAAGCTCTCCCCGGCAGAGAGACAACGCCGCCGTGAGTTGAATCTCTGCATGTATTGCAGAGACAGTCAACACACAGTGGAGCTTTGTCCACAAAAAGCCAAACGGCGGGGTCCGCGAGTCACTGTAGGGGGCCTCGCGGACGTCAATCGGTTAGGTCCACTCACTCAATTGAAGCTGCCCATCCGTTTCTGCCATAACCCCACTGGGCATCTCACCCACGCACTGGTGGATTCGGGCGCAGAAGGCAGCTTCATTTCACAGAGCCTGGCAACCCGTTTGGGCATCCACTGTCAGGCACTGAGGAATCCCATCTCCCTAGTCAACCTCTCCCGTGCCTCCCTTGGGAGAGTGTCACACCAAACCATCCCCGTTCCGGTCATCATCTCGGGAAACCACCGGGAGAAGATGACCTTTTACGTCCTGCCCAACTCTGTGTCGCCCGTCATCCTGGGGTATCCCTGGCTTCGTCTTCACAACCCGGACCTGGATTGGAAATCAGCTGGGGTATCGGCATGGAGTACATTCTGCATGGGCACCTGCCTTCAGTCCGCTGCCTGCTCTCCGTCCGCTCCTCCCCCTGCGACGGACGCTGCACCCCCGGACCTGTCTCTGGTGCCTCCGGAATTTCACGACCTGGGTATGGTGTTCAGCAAGACGAAAGCTATGTCTCTCCCCCCTCATCGGCCCTATGACTGTGCCATCAACCTCCGCCAGGGGGCTCCCTTACCTTCTGGTCGGCTCTATAGCCTGTCAGCGCCGGAGAAGGAGACGATGAACGCCTACCTGAAAGAGTCATTAAGTGCTGGGATAATCCGCCCATCATCGTCACCCGTGAGGGCAGGGTTCTTCTTCGTGGGAAAAAAGGATGGGTCCCTCCGCCCTTGTATTGACTACCGGGCCCTCAACGATATCACGGAGAAGGACCGTTACACCCTGCCCCTCATGGACACTGCCTTCCACTCCCTCCAGGGGGCGACCTGGTTCACCAAGCTGGATCTACGCAGCGCTTACCACCTCGTCCGGATCCGGGAGGGAGATGAGTGGAAGACAGCCTTCCGTACCCCGAACGGCCACTTTGAATACCTGGTAATGCCGTTCGGGTTGACCAATGCTCCTGCCGTCTTTCAGCGCCTCATAAATGACGTCCTCCGGGACTTCATCGGCCTTTTCGTGTTCGTCTACCTGGACGATATTCTCATCTTCTCCAAGTCCAGGGACGAGCACCAGGTCCACGTGAGGCGGGTCCTCCAAAGGCTGCTGGAGAATCGTCTGTACGTTAAGGCAGAAAAGTGTGAATTTTACGCCAGGACTACGTCCTTCCTGGGGTTCATCATCGCCCACGACAAGGTGCTCCCAGACCCGGAGAAGGTGAAGGCGGTGGTGGAATGGCCTACACCTGCATCCCAGAAGCAGGTGCAACAGTTCGTTGGCTTCGCCAATTTCTACCGCCGCTTTGTCCCCAACTTCAGCTCCATCGTTGGACCACTGACCCGCCTCACGTCCCCAAAGGTCCCGTTCCGGTGGACCGAAGAGGTCGCTGCCGCCTTTAAGGCGCTGAAGGCGGAGTTCTCCTCCTCCCGGGTCCTTCGCCAGGTCAACCCCGCGCTGCAGTGCATCGTTGAGGTAGACGCCTTGGACACGGGAGTGGGGGCAGTGCTGTCCCAGCGGTCGCCGGACGATGGCGCCAAACGGCCCTGCGCCTTCTTCTCCTGGCGCTTGTCCCCGGCGGAGAGGAACTACGATGTGGGGGACAGAGAGCTCTTGGCCATCAAACTCGCCCTGCAGGAGTGGCGCCACTGGCTAGAGGGGGCGAACCTGCCATTCGTGGTCCTCACGGACCACAAGAACTTAGAGTATCTACGATCTGCCAAGCGCCTGAACGCCCGCCAGGCGCGCTGGTCTTTGTTCTTCGCCAGGTTCCAATTTTCAATCACCTTCAGGCCTGGCTCTAAGAACGGCCTGCCTGACGCCCTCTCTAGGCAGTTCACTCCCGTGGAGTCGGAGGAGACGCCCCACTCCATCCTGCCCAGGTCGTGCGTCGTGGGAGCCATCTCGTGGGACATCAAGAGCAAGATCCGGAAGGCACAGGAGGTGGAACCTGACCCTGGCGGCGGACCTGAGGGGAGGCTGTTCGTGCCATCCGCGGTCCGAGGAGAGGTCATCCACTGGCTACACACCTCCAAGCTCACCTGTCACCCTGGCACCTCCCGGATGATAGACCTCCTCCAACGGTCCTTTTGGTGGCCAGGCCTACGGAGGGATGCAGCCCGCTACGCCCGGGCTTGCCCAATCTGTGCCACCTGCAAGTCGGGAAATGCCCCTCCCGCGGGTCTGCTCCAGCCCCTGCCCGTCCCTGGCAGGCCCTGGTCGCACATCGCATTGGATTTCGTCACCGGACTCCCCGTCTCCAACTCCTATGACACCATCCTGACCATCGTGGACCGCTTCTCCAAGGCCGTGCACTTCGTCCCCCTGCGAGGCCTCCCTACTGCCCTGGAGACGGCGGACCTCCTCGTCCAACACGTGGTCAGGCTGCACGGGATTCCGGTGGACGTGGTCTCGGACCGGGGCCCCCAATTTTCATCTGAGGTTTGGAGGTCATTCTGCAACGCCATCGGAGCCAAGGTGAGCCTCTCCTCCGGCCATCACCCCCAATCCAACGGGCAGTGTGAGCGGACCAATCAGGAGCTGGAGGCTGCGCTCCGCTGTGTGACCAGATCCAAACCCACGTCCTGGAGCAACCATCTTGCCTGGGTTGAATATGCTCATAATACCGCTCGCTCTTCTGCTACAGGGATATCTCCCTTCAAGGCGTCCCTGGGTTACGACCCCCCGCTGTTTCCGGAGGAGGAGAGTGAGGTGACTGTCCCCTCAGTTAAAGCACATCTCAGGCAGTTCCGCTCCACCTGGGCTGCCGCGCGCAGTGCGCTTTTACGCACAGCGGAGCGCAACAGGACTGTGGCGGACCGGCATAGAAGACCTGCCCCGGCGTACAGAGTTGGGCAACGTGTCTACGTTTCCACCCAGGACGTCACTCTAAAAGGCGAGAGGAGAAAGCTGGCACAGCGATTCATGGGTCCCTACCCCATCACCCGGATCATCAACCCGGTGGCTATGCGCGTGGCTATTCCCCCCTCCCTCCGCATCCATCCCACCTTCCACGTGTCAAAGGTGAAGCTGGCAGTCACCGACCCCCTTTGCCCTCCTCCTGCGGCGCAACCCGCGCCCCGGATGATTGGTGGCCATCCTGCCTGGTCCGTCTCCTCCATCCTAGACTCCCGGCGCCGGGGTCGCGGGTTGCAGTACTTGGTGGACTGGGAGGGCTATGGGCCCGAGCATCGACAGTGGGTGCCCCCGTCGTTCGTGTTGGACCCATCGCTCATCGCCGACTTCCACCAAGCGCACCCTGAGAAGCCATCACCAGGAGGCGCTGCTAGAGGGGGGAGTACTGTCACGCCGCGCCGCTCATCAGCGGCGCCACCTGCTCGCACACCTGTCAACCATCAGCGGCGGGGAATATAAGCCGCCTCGCCCTGAGCTTCGGCCTGAAGCCGTTAGACTTCATCTCCCTTCCATGAGAAGCAATTACTCTTTCTTCAGCACCACGCTAAGCGGTAAGAAGATCACTTACCTCACCTTTTGCAGTCTGCTCCCCTGTGCACAGGTGGATTCCTCGGCGGCGGACAACTCCGTCCCTCGTCCCTCCTCGCTGCTGCACCGAGTCCTGCAGGTGGCTGTCTCCCGGGGTCCCGTCCTTGAAGTGCCAGTCATCGGTCCCATACAAGTAAGCTTCTCTCCCTCGCCTATTCTCCTCCTGTGTTGGTGTGTGCCCGTCACCCTGTGTCTGTTCTTTCCCATAGGGTTGCCGGCTGAACGGTCTCCTGCCTCTGTGCCCGAAGCAGACGCCACCACCAACACATTAACATTCCGCAGACACACACCCATACATCCCTGTTGTTAATAAACAGTTTGAACTACTCTGAGCCTGTGTGTGTGCGTCTCCTGAGCCGAACGTTATGTCATAAAATAAAAGACATGGGTTCAAAAATTGTGTTTTTACAAGAAACTCATCTAATAGAGGAGGATGTAAAAAGAATTAGGAGTAGATGGCAAGGAAGTGTTTTCACCTCATCATTTTCATCCCGAGCCAGGGGAGTTATGACTCTCATACGTAAATCAGTCCCATTTCAAGTGAAAAATGTAATTGGAGACAAATTTGGAAGATATTTAATCATTCAAGGATCTTTGCTATTAGAAAATATAAATTTGGTGAACTTATACACTACCGTTCAAAAGTTTGGGGTCACTTAGAAATTTCCTTATTTTTGAAAGAAAAGCACTGTTTTTTTCAATGAAGATAACTTTAAACTAATCAGAAATACACTCTAATATCTAATTTACATTGCTAATGTGGTGAATGACTATTCTAGCTGCAAATGTCTGTTTTTTGGTGCAATATCTACATAGGTGTATAGAGGCCCATTTCCAGCAACTATCACTCCAGTGTTCTAATGGTACAATGTGTTTGCTCATTGCGTCAGAAGGCTAATGGATGATTAGAAAACCCTTGTGCAATCATGTTAGCACAACTGAAAACAGTTTAGCTGGTTAGAGAAGCTATAAAACTGACCTTCCTTTGAGCAGGTTGAGTATCTGGAAAAAATTATTATTTCAAATACAAATCATTATTTCTAACCTTGTCAATGTCTTGACTATATTTTCTATTCATTTTACAACTCATGGTGGTAAATAAGTGTGACTTTTCATGGAAAACACAAAACAATTGTCTGGGTGACCCCAAACTTTTGAACGGTAGTGTATGGTCCCAATATAGATGATCAAAAGTTCTTTGCTAATTTATTTCTTTTCTTATCATCATTTACAGGGCAACATATAATAGCAGGGGATTTTAATTGTACATTGAATCCCGGTATAGATAGATCAACAGGACTGGACTGTACGCACAATGGATGTAGGATGACCATTAATCATTTTATGAAAGAATTGAGATTGCTAGATATATGGAGAGAAATGAAACCACAAGTTAAAGCCTACTCTTGTTATTCCAATACCTACAAGACATTCTCACGTATTGATTATTTTTTGATCTCCACAGAATTAAGGTCCAAGATTCAAAACTGCTTTTATGATAACATCGTGATTTCTGATCATGCACCCTGCTGTCTAATATATGTAGATAAGAAATTGACAAAGGAATCAGGTAGAAGGCAATTTCAGCATAAATGGCTTCAGGATGAGGAATTTGTTAAGTACATAGAAAAACAGATAGATGAGTTCTTTGACATCAGTACTACACAAACATCAGCATGTCTAAAGTGGGAGGCTTTCAAAGCTTTTATTAGGGGACATATTATTAGTTATACAGGTTCAAAATCTAAGAAGACTCGAGAGGAGAGAGCCCAATTGGAACATAAAATAAAAAGCCTTCAGGAAAAAGTGTATGCAGGAAGTGATCCAAGGTTGGAGAACGAATTACTGATTTTGAGAGCTGAATATGACAAAAAAATCAGCGAATAGAGCTGCCTCGAGTCTTCTAAGATTGAAACAATCTTTTTATGAACAAGGTGAAAAATCAGGAAAATTATTGGCATGGCAGATTAAACAATTAGAATTTAAAACACCAATTACCAGTATTATAAGTAACGGACAGGTAGTTATAGATCCTTTAGAAATTAATAGAGCCTTTAGAGATTACTATGAAAAATTATATGATACCAAAAATGAATCTGACTTAACAAAACTAAATGGGTTTTTGAACAAACTATCTATACCGTGTATTCCAAATGAAAACAGGGAGATACTGGAGTCTAAAATTAGTCAAGAAGAAGTTGGGCTAGCCATTGATAATATGAAATCAGGAAAAAGTGCAGGACCAGATGGTCTTCCAGTTGACCTTTATAAAAAATTTAAGAATAAATTAATAAAACCTTTTTTGGAAATGGTTTTAGAAGCATTTCAAAATAGTAATTTACCATCATACATGAATAATGCCTTAATTATACTGTTGCCAAAACCAGGTAAACCCTCTAATAAATGTGAAAATATGAGACCAATAAGCCTATTAAATGCCGACCTTAAGATAATCTGTAAAATTTTAGCAAGACGAATACAAGAAATTTTACCAAATATTATTAATCGAGATCAGAATGGCTTTATAAAGGGAAGACAAGGCTTCCATAATGTAAGAAGACTATTTAATATTATTTATTCTAATAAAGAAACACCGGATACAGCTCTCCTATCACTGGACGCCGAAAAGGCCTTTGATAGAGTCGAATGGCCCTTTCTTTTTGAAGTCTTACAAAGGTTTGGACTTGGAAATAATTTCATAAAATGGGTTCAGATAATATACAATAATGCTACAGCAGAAATCCTAACAAATAACAATATTTCAAAATCAATAAAAATCAATAGAGGATGTCGACAAGGCTGTCCACTTTCACCTTTACTGTTTACTATGGCAATTGAACCTTTAGCGATGGCGATACGTTTACATTCACAAATATATGGAATTAAAGTTGGACCAACAGAACATAAAACCTCCCTGTACGCTGATGACATAATTTTGTTTATGTCGAATCTTAAAAAAATCAATTCTGACCTTGTTGAATTTAATAAAGAATTTTGGGGAAATATCAGGATATAAAATAAATAAAACTAAATCTTCAATATTAATGCTAAATGAGACCCAGAGAAATTACCCAGCCCCTGAGGTAAATCAATTCAACGTTGTAAATCAGTTTAAATATTTAGGAATCCAAATTGTGCCTAAGCTAGAATCAGTCGCCAGTGTCAACTATGAAGCCTTAATGACAGATATTAATGAGTTAATTCAGAGATGGATGTCACTACCAATGTCGATGATCGGGAGAATCAATATACTTAAAAGTAATATCTTACCTAAAATACTTTATTTATTTCAATACATTCCCTTACCACCACCTTTAGATTTATTCTCAAGAATTAAAAAAAAGTTAGTGGAATTTATATGGAACAACAGGAGGGCTAGATTACGTCTGTCTTTATTATATTTACCATTTGATCGTGGAGGTCTGAAATGTCCAAATTTTATGTTGTATTATTGGTCGGCACAACTGAGGTCTATGACATATTATTTTTCATTAAATGATCTCTCTCACTGGACTGAAATGGAATCATACAATTTACCTTTACCTCTTCCCATATTTATATACTCAGATTCGGCAAAAAAATTACAAAAACAAGTTAAAAATCCATTTGTAAAGCATATGATCAAAATATGGTGTGAAACTAAAAACTATTTAAAAGAACCACACTTATTGTCACAATTTAGCCCAATATGGGGTAATCAATATTTTAAACCAGGGAGAGCGGATGCTGTATTTAAAGTATGGAATTTAAAAGGGATTCAAAAGATTCAAGATTTATATTTGCCATGTGCAGATAACATAATGTCTTTTGAAGAGCTGAGGATCAAATTTAATCTTAATAGAACACATTTTTTTAAAATATCTTCAACTTAGAAACTTTATTCGATCAAATCAAAATAAAGCTCTCACTCGACCTATTTATTCATCCTTGGAAAAAATGTTGATGAAAGATAGTAAAAGAAAGGGTATTATTTCAGAGTTTTATAACTCATTGACACTATCCTCAAGTAAAAACTCACAGAAAAGATTAAACTACTGGAAAGAAGCTCTGCAAACTGAAATTTCAGAGGAACAATGGGAATTGGCTTGTACAGAAGCTCAAACCAAATCAATAAATGTACGTCTTAAATTGATACATTTTAAATGGTTAATGCGGATGTATGTTACACCGGAGGAGTTAAATAGATATAACAAAAACATACCAGATACGTGCACAAAATGCATGGAAAGTAAAGGAACCCTATTTCATTGTGTATGGGAATGTAGAATAATTAGAATGTTTTGGGAAGAGGTGAGGGTAACAATTGAAAAAATAATCTCAAAACAAATCATATTGAATCCTAAACTGTTTTTGTTGGGTCTGTACCCAGAAAAGCATAACTTTAATAAAAGTGAAAGAACATTCATAGACCTCAGTTTGCTTAATGCCAAAAAATGTATTGCACTACTGTGGAAAAAGACTCATAGACCAGATGTGACTCAGTGGTTAAGACAGATGTTAACAAACCTTCCATTAGAAAGAATAACATACATACTGAAATCAAAGGAAATTGTGTTTGAGAATATATGGAGACCTTTTATTGATTATGTAAAAAATTTAAACATAACTCTTGAAGAAGAAGGTGAATGATGTGTGTGGACCTTGTAAATTCCAAACTGGTGAACATAATATGTATACTTATGCAATGGATTGTCTAGACTAAACAGAGGAGCATTGTTGAAGACTTGATTTTGTTGGTGGTTGTTGGTGTTTTTAGTGCATTTTTTTTGTAGTACTTTAGTGTTAGTGTTTGATTGTTTGTGTCATGTTTGTTAAAAAAAAAAGGTTCAATAAAGATATTGTGGAAAAAAAAAACAGTCACATTCTGCAAATTCAGTCATCTTGAGCTATCTTGACTTCAGCTCGGCATGTCGACTTCAGCTTGGCATTCAACACCATCATCCCAAGCATCCTTCATCAGAAACTCCTCCAGCTCAAGGTGCCCCCCTCCACCTGCCAGTGGATCTCCAGCTTTCTGACTGACAGGTGGCAACAGGTGAAGCTAGGGAGAATTACATCCAGCTCCCGAAAAATTAGTACTGGCGCCCCCCAAGGGTGTGTCCTTTCCCCACTGCTCTTCTCCCCCTACTCCAATGACTGCACCTCAGAGGACCCTTCGGTGAAGCTCCTGAAGTTTGCGGACGACACCACAGTCATCGGTTTGATCCGGGATGGTGATGAGTCTGCATACAGGCGGGAGGTGGAGCAGCTGATCCTCTGGTGCGGCCGGAACCATCTTGAACTTAACCCAGCCAAAACGGTGGAGATGACCGTGGATTTCAGGCGACACCCTCCTTCATTCCCCCCACTCACCATCCTCAACAGCACAGTGTCCACTGTGGACTCCTTAAGTTTCTGGGTAGCACAGTCTCCCGGAACCTGAAGTGGTCCTCCCATATAGACACTGTCCGAAAAAAGGCCCAGCAGAGGTTGTTTTTTCTGCATCAGCTCAAGAAGTTTGATTTGCCTCAGGAGCTGCTGGTTGTCTTCTACACCGCCATCATCCAATCTGTCCTCTGCTTTTCCATCACTGTCTGGTTTGGATCTGCCACTAAACAGGACAAGACCAGACTGCAGCGGATCATTAAGTTTGCGGAGAGGATCATTGGTACCGACCTACCCTCCATTGAGAACTTATATCGGTCCATAACCAGGAAACGGGCGGGAAACATTTCTGCTGACCCGTCACACCCCGGCCACAAACTGTTTGAACTTCTACCTTCTGGTCGACGTTACAGATCACTGAAGACCAAAACCACCCGTCACAGGAACAGTTTCTTTCCTCAAGCCATCACTCTGATGAACTCCTAACATTCACCTAGTTCTACCTGTTGCTGTACTCATGACTTTTCATTCATTCTTACATTGTACATAACTCTCACACTGCATTTTACTCCATTCACATTATATTACTGAATCTGAGTTCACATTGAAATACTGTATGACTGTATATTTGTTCATATATTTTTTGCAAAGTGTGGATAGTCTGAGTAAATAACTGCACATATTCCTGTATATATATTTGCATCCTTTTATAGAAACGTGGCAGACTGTAATTTACTGTACATACTCTGTGTCATTGAAATCTTATTTAAATCTTATTTAAATCTTACACCTGAACAACGAGAGCAAGTTTTAGCCAAAGTCAAATTCCTTGTATGTGTTGTGCATACTTGGCCAATAAAGCTGATTCTGATTCTGATTCTGATTCTATACTTTCAAATAGAAAGGGGGGAAAGTGTACAAATCTACAGTATTAGTTCATGGCACATAGGCATCATGATGAAAATTTGGGTTTTGCAATGAATTGCACCATACATATCCTGATGTTTTGTCAATTCTGTCAGTTCACCTTGGCTGATAACCATTATAGGTAATCTATAAAAACAGCCTCTTTCTCCCTATTTGCATGATTTGTATAGAACAATAGTAAACAATACAGTGGTAGCTCACTATTTTGCACATACGTAACAGATCCTTCCAGCCCAGAAACATTACATTGTTGAAGGGTGATTACATCATCAGGATGGCCAACATCCTTTTTGCTTATAACTCATGCACTGGTCTGTACTGTCTGCCAGTATGGTGTTGCTCAGCTACAGCAGGAGAGGTGGGGCAGAGTGATTTGGGAAGCAGTGGCAGGTGTGCTGAGAGGCACAGATGCTGTTGATTATCTAATCACATTTCCCTTTTAAGCAGTAGTGTGCTGGGATCAGAGGGCTACACGGACCCAGAGCAAGTGTGCACAACCATGACAAGCTGTGCGCGCAGGGGTCCACGGAAGGACTGAATGTGAGTCCAGTGCACAATTCAGTATTTATTTAAAGCTGTTTGACATCCAGCAAATAAAAACTAAAACTATTTATTGGTGAACTGTCCAGAACTCCGGATACAGTTAAAGCTTGCATAGACAGTATAATTTTGTTATATCTGAAAATAAATCAGTTATTACCGCACAGCAATTTGTAATGCAAGGGGTCTGATAGAACTACACCACAGTATCTACTCTGGCCTCTGTTCAGCCTGCAGAAAGTTTCACACCTGTGATGGTTTCTTTGCCCAATCACAAGTCTTGTCAGCCAGAGGCTTTGCTGTTGGCTGTTCTAAAAAAAAAGCTGATGAGCCTCATAGTCCTACTCTTCAGATGGGGAGTGGTTTAGGATAGGGAATGAAGGGGGAACTTTGGAATGCAGGCATTTCACCCCCAAAATTTATCAGTTTTTTTTTTTTGTTCTGGTTTCTCAGATTTCTGCCTACTCTAGCTTTAAGCAGTTTCTTCACTATTAAAACTATGTATCTTATGGGTGACATATTTCATTAGTTTGATTTAAATGGTGTGAGGGCCATTGACCATGTTTACATGTACATGAATAAATCGGTTATGACTGGATTTCTGGAGTTATCTGATTATATGTGGCCATGTGTTATGATCCAGTATGAGTCGGTACATGGGCGGGGGCCATGCTTAATTATTAGATTTATTTTGTCTTTTTCTGTTTGTTTATTTTTCTGTTTGACTGTATTTGGCTTCTGTTTTTGGTTATTTCGTTATTAGAGTCTTTATTTCCTTCTTTGGGTTTTTGTTTTGATTGTTGCTGGCACTGTGACAGCTCGCACGTCACTTCCTGCTGTCAAGTTCTGTCCACGCTCTGTCACGACTGCCAGCAATAATCGCCACTCGGGACCCCGCAGGTGTTTGTGATCAGGGGTGGCCTATTTAAGCCGTGGGCACCATTTCCCTGGAGCAGCGGCGTTGACGATCTTTCATGTCTGGATTCCCCTGGTCACCCTGCTAAAGTTAAGTCATTGTTTATCCAGTTTTTGCTCACTTCCTTGTTTTTGCATTTCTTTGCTCCAGCCTCAGCGCTGTGCTTTTCATTGGTTTATGTTCAGTAATTTGTGTTCTTTCGTTAATAAAACTGAAAACTCACAGTCTGCGTTTGGTGTCCTGTTTGCCCTCGGGGAGGGCCGGTTTCTCTCTTCTTCTTCTTCATAGCAGTCTGTCGGGGGCGACAATGACTATTTCATTTAGGTCTGATCAGATTCCTTCACACAGCTCTGTCTTTTGCCTTCCGCTGCCAGGAACTCTTGACCTTGTTAACCTGGGTGACGTCCGAGCCCGTATGGGTTGCTTTCTCACTGACCATTTCATGAAACTGCTTGCAAAGTATTTGAGTACTGCTAGCTTTTGCTGGACTAGCAGCTATGACACCATGAAAACAGAATAATCCGATAAAGGCCATGTAACTGCGGTCGTTAACTCCAGTGGTTAACCCTCCAATGTTTATTCACTATATGTAAACACAACAAAACTGATTATTGCCACTACCAGTTTATTCCCAGTAATCAGTTTACTGTGACCATGTAACCAGGGTCACTGACTCTTCTCCGAACGGTTTGAATTTCAGCCACCAATTTTGGTTGTCTTTCATAAGGGATGGCTTTTCTTTCCTTTCCTTTCCTTTTCTTTCCAAAATATAGGGACACAGAGAAAGCAAAACACAATAAGATCTGGTTCACTGTGTCTGAATAACTCTCAGTTGCAGGTTGGGAGAGCAGCCTCGTTCAATAATCTCATTTATCAGTTCACCCGTCAGGAAAAGAAATCAGTTCTACTTTGCGTCTTGTTAGCTGTCAAAAGTAATGTGGAAAAATATGAAAGCCTCAAACCAGCATGAGTGTAATTTGCACACTCCTGTTCGTGTCCCAGGCTGAGTAAAACTCCCTGATCACAAGGAGATATGTAACATGCCATGTGTGTGAGTAAAAACCATACAAGCTTTCTCCTTCAGAATCAAGGTGATCCTATTACTACTGTAGGAGAGGAGTGAGAGTTTTTTTTGTTTTTTTTTTCTTCTTCGTACAGCAATTAGCCTAATGAATAATTTACATTGACCCACTATGTATATATGTCACATTTGTCCAATTTGTGAAAGCATTAACATTCACAACACAAAATCCACTGGCTTTTCCTCCTCTTTGTACGGTGTTTCAAATTCTACCTAAAACTAATTATCAGTCTGCATTCAAAGCATTTCAGTGCACTAAGCTCAGAAGATCAATGAAACTCTATTTAAACATCTGTTGGCCTAAAAGACTCTAGATGGCCACTAAAAACAGGATGAGCCTAAGAGGAATTAACTGTTGTCCTTTCACAAGGACACCTCTCTTTGTCTCAGAATAATAAACAGTAATTAGAGCCAAATAAATCATTAATTCTCCTTCTACATATGAAATCAGTCATCATAGGGGTTGAGAGTCTCTCTCTTAGTCCATCATGTATGTGAATTAAAAATGATCATGTCTGCATCCTAGTTTGCATTTTTTCCTCTTTTCTTTCCCTTTGCCCACAATGTATTGTTGATTATAATGAGCTAAAATGAATTTGCAGTAAATCCCAGGCAGCCTGAATGATGTCTCGGTGTTTCTTTGTGTGTGTAGGTGTGTGTTTGCAGGTGATGCGTTGAACATATCAATAAACCTGTCATGTTGACATATCTCCTGCTGTGCTTTTTTTTTTTTTTTTGCAAATGACAGCATCCTCTCAATCAGTGGACCATAAACAGGACATGATGCTACTGATTCTCAAGTATTTCAGTTTACTTTTACATCTTGATATCCTGTTATAGACCTACATTTGACATCAATATCCAGGTGCATCTCAATAAATTAGAATGTCACTGATAAGTTGATTTATTTCAGTAATCCAATTAAAAAAATGAAACTCATATAGATTCATCACACACAGATATATTTCAAGTGCTTACTTCTTTAATTTTAATGATTATGGCTTACAGCTAATGAAAAACCAAAATTCAGTTTCTCAAAAAATTAGAATATTACATAAATTAATTAAAAAAATACATTTGTAATAGAAATGTTGGCCGACTGAAAAGTATGTCCATGTACACACTCAATACTTAGTCGGGACTCCTTTTGCATGAACTACTGCATCAATGTGGCATAGCATGAAGGCGATTTGACATAATGTAACACTTAGACCCAGGAGCAGACACGGAGGACAATGTTTAGAGCAGGGGTGCCAAATGTACGGCCTGCGGGCCAAATCCGGCCCGCCAGAGTCCAAACTGGCCCGCGGGATGAATTTGCATAGTGTGAAAATTAAATAATAGAATACCCGAGCAGCACTTTGTAGATAAAGTAACTGCTATTCCCAATTTGTCCATTTGGGGTCGCACAAGAGTAGCAGACACAAAAGCGATCCCCAGTTTCCACTGAGGGAGTCTGTCATGCAGGTCAGGAGGACAGGATTTTTTTCCAGAAAGACTCCAAGGTAAACCTTTCCCACCTGCATCTGCTATGATCCCTTCTTGCCCATAACATCGCTAAAAAAATGCAACAAGTCTTTTTTATGGATGCCGGATCCAGCACACACTGAAATGTCATGGTATTTACTGTATTTAATAACTGTTCTTTAAAAATACATTTAGCTCTGTGTCTCACAGCTCAGCAGGTGCTGGGGGGGAGGTCTGTTCGCTGTCGCTTACTGGATGTTTTTACGGTTGGAACCAGTTTTTCTTCTCACAACAATTTTTAAACATATTTAAAACAAAAGAAGCTGCCAGTGTCTTGCCAAAAAGTGATGGGCTGCTAGAAACTGATCGACTGATGACATTTTATCTTGTAGCAGCTTTTAATGGTTTGCCTTATATGTTAAGAAAAGTGTGCTGAAATTAACAAAATCCTTGTATAAACAATGTAAACGTCAATAAAGCTTTTCTTTCACATGAATATTAGTGTTTGTGCATTATTTACCTCCTATAATTCTATATTGTTGTCATGATGCGGAGAACGGTTGGGGAACCGTGCTCACACTGCTTTGTTAGCCTGGTTACTTTCTGTATTCCCCACTTCAGTTTGTATCTATTGGTCTTGGATGTATTATGTTATTGTTTTTTGTCTCCTGATATTATTTTCCTTATTGCTGTGGTCATTTATATTATGCATCCAGTACCATCTAGTTTTATATTATTATTATTTTCCTGTTCTAACATGAGCCTACCCTCACCGCTACTCTTTGTCTTCTTCTGGTATTTTGATATGAGTATTCCAGTTTTGTATATTTATTTCCTTGTTAGTTTTTCCCGTACATTCTTTATTCTTTCTCTGGTTCATGATTTGTTGGGCACTCTGGTCTGTACTTGTGTTATGGGTTTCCTTATTCCGGTTGAGCTTTTATTTTGACAGCACTGTGTGTTTACTTACTCCTGTAGCTCAAGTTCGCGGTTTGGCTCAGCTGTCTTTATTTTAGGATTATTACTCCTCGCTCCTATTACCCACACCTGGGATCATTTGTGGTATTTCCCTCTGCCTTATTTAAGGGGTTTGGCACCGCTGTTTGGTGCAGCACCCTTCTCAGCGATCAGATGTAAGTGTTACGTCTTATGTCACTCTCAGTGTCCAAACAGAATCTCCTGTCTTTTCCCTCTGTTAATCCTGCGTGTGCGCCATGCTCACTCTCTTGTTATTTCGTGTGTCAGCCTCCATGCTGTTCGTCGCCTTGTTTATTCCTCATCATAAGTTTTGTGCCTTGCTATAATTTGTGTTTGTTGCTATTAAACTTGCAAACTCACAGCCAGTGTTTGGGGTCTTCGTTCCTGCCTTAAAAGGGCAGTTTATGACAACTATAAGTAGAATCCATAAAATGTATGCTTCATCTGCCATGCATCAACATTTTATCTGCCAAAAATTACTTGATTTTAGTTCTTCAAGGTTGAATTGTGAATATAACACTGTAACTTGCTCTGTCACACTTGTGAAATAGTCTCAAAGGGCTGTTATAGCTTATAAATGTGTTATTTCACCTGCCAAAAATTGAATAAAGGTCTTAATGTTGATTGAAAATTTTGCGTGCTTTGAAAATGATTTTATTTGGTTCAGGAATAAATTGTGAATAGAATATAATATTGTAACTTACTCTCTTGCACTTGTGAAATAGTCTCAAAGGACAATAATTCTGTATTTTGCCTGCCAAAAATTGATTAAGGGTCTTAATCTAGATTGAAACTCCAGAAATCCAATCATAACTGGTTTATTCATGTGCATGTAAACATGGTCAATGATCAGGCTTACATGTACACTAAAAAAACGGTTATGATTGGATTTCTGCAGTTATCTGATTATTCAAGTGGCCATGTAAACAGAATAAGCTGGTAAAGGCCATGTAACCGGGGTCATTAACTCAAGTGGTTTACCCTCCAGTAATCTGTTTATTCAGTGAAACCTGTCATGATCCGGGGCACGGGTGGGGCCGTGCCAGTCTCCTGTTAGTAGTCAGTCTGTCCTCTTTGTTTATTTCCTGATTTATTGTTATTTGATGTATTTGGTCACCGTTTAGTTAGGGGTTACATTCTTAGCCACATTCTTAGCCCACTGCACTGATCAGGAGGGAATCTCCTGGGACACCACCAGCAGCGACCAGCACAGCCCGGGAATTAAGACAAGTAATTTCTCATTCCTTAACACCTAATGATGAATTACCTTGCTTAATTCCCGGTGGGGGAGGCTCAGCTGCAGCCACGTAGTGTGGCTGAGCTCTCCCCCTCTGCTGCTGCTGTGTTGAATTCTTCTCCTTCTACCATCTCTCCTGCTGTTTCCAAGTATCCATCGGTCCTGGGGGGCAGCCGCCGGAAGACAGAGGAGCCTGCAGCTCTGGAGATCCCAGCTTCAGCCCTGCAGCCACACCCTGGATGGGAGGAGAGTGCCACCTGTACCCCGGATCCTGAGCCGACCGATGAGTGTCCCCTGGATCTGGTTGCACAGGAGTTAGCACTGTCAGTCACCACGGGTCCTTCATCATCGACTGGGGTCTCTGTGGTTCCCGCTTCTTCGCCGGAGATCTCCGTGGGTCCAGCCTTTCCTTCTCCCGAGGTGGCTGTGTCTGATGTGGACACCCAGGCGGAGAGAGCCGAGATGCCCCAGCCTGAATCGCCGGAGTCCTGGATGGCGGTGGAGCTCAAGCTCAGGCGAGTTCTCTCTTTTATCAACAAAAAGCTTTACTGACTTTTACATTGTTATTCATGGATTTTGTTAATTTCAGCAGACTTTTCTTAACATATAGGAAAAAAACATTAAAAGATACTACAGAATAAAATGTCACATCTGATTATTTAACACAAAACTCATGGGTCTAAAATTATGACTAATCCTTCATCGCATTAAATATTCACAGACATACCTTCGCTAATTGCATGGACAAAAAGTTACGTCCACTTTGCTCAAAAGCAGTCGAAACGGCTTTAGCTGTGTGAGGTGCGCTCCCGCAAAGAGTCGATCAGTTTCTGGTGGCGGCAGCCCATCACTTTTTGACAAGACACCGAAGCTTCTCTTGTTGTGAACAAAAAATTTTGTGACAAGAAAAACTGGTTCCAACCATAAAAAAACATCCTACAAACAGCAGCGAACTGACCCCCCTCCCCTCCTGCCAAGCTGCGAGACACGGGGGTAAATGTATTTTAAAAGAACAGTTATTAAATACAATAAATACTGTGGCATTTCAGTGTGTGCTGGATCCGGCATCCATAAAAAAAGACTTGTTGCATATTTTTGGAATGGGCGAGAAGGAATAATAACAGAGGCAGGTGAGAAAAGGTTGCCTTGGAGTCTCTCTGGAAGAAATCCTGTCTTCCCTACCGACATAACAGACTCCCTCAGCGGAAATCGGGGATTACTTTTGTGTCTGCTACTCTTGTGCGACCCCAAAATGGACAAATTGGGAATAGCAATTATTTTATTGAAAAAGTGCTCCTCTTGGATTCTATTATTTAATTTTCACACTTTAAAAATTCATCCTGCAGGGCAGTTTGGACTCTCTGGCGGGCCAGATTTGGCCCACGGGCCATATGTTTGACACCCCTGGTCTAGCGACAGGCAAGGGTCAGATCACGGCACAACATTTCACAAGGTTTAAGCACAGGATAAGCACAGACAGGATACAGGCAGGTAGTAGATCAGAAGTGACCAGACAGTGGAGTGAGAGTGTCCTACTTATACTACCCCACTAATTGGCTGCAGGTGGTGACTGAAATCAGCATCTCCATAAAGCTTGTCAGCAGAGGGAAGCATGAAGTGCTCTAAAATTTCCTGGTAGACAGCTGTGCTGATTTTGGACTTAAAACACAGTTTACCAACATCAGCAGATGACATGGCTCCCCAAACCATCACTGACTGTGGAAACTGCACACTGGACCATAAGCAACTTGGATTCTGTGCCTCTCCACTCCTCCTCCTGACTCTGGGACCTTGATTTTCAAATGAAAGGACTTGACACCTGATTTGGGGTTCCATGTCATCTGCTGGTGTTGGTCCACTGTGCTTTATTGAGTCCAAAGTCAGTGCAACCATCTACCAGGAAATTTTAGACCACTTCATGCTTCTCTCTGCTGACAAGCTTTATGGAGATGCTGATTTCATTTTCCAGCAGGACTTGGCACCCCCACACACTGCCAAAGTATCAATACCTCGTTTAATGAACATGGTATCACTGTGCTTGATTGGCCAGCAAACTCTCCTGAACTGAACCCCAGAGAGAATCTATGAGGTATTGTCAAGAGGAAGATGAGAGACACCAGACCCAACAATGCAGACAAACTGAAGGCCGCTATCAAAGCAACCTGGGACTCCATCACACCTCAGCAGTACTACAGGCTGATCACCTCCATGACATGTCACGTTGGTGCAGTAATTCATGCAAAAGGAGCCCTGACCAAGTATTGAGTGTGTACATGGACATACTTTAAAGTTTGCCAACATTTCTATTAAAAATAAATTTTTTAAATTAATTTTATGTAATATTCTAATTTTTTAAGAAACTGAATTTGGGGTTTTCATGAGCAGTAAGCCATAACCTGTCATGGCGGCCGCTGGGCAGTCATCAGCTCCAGCTGCGCACACACCTGCCGCCAATAACCAGCAGGCTTTAAAAGACGGTGTCACTGACTGCTCTGCACGGAGTCGTCTGTTGTCTTCGCCACGCAACGCGTCAAAGATACGACCTCAATCCAGAGCTACTACAAAGCCTTTTCACCAAGTCACGTCACGTAAGCATCAGCAAACCTTACCTTGTCAAAGTAACTTTGACTGTGCACAGGTGGACCTCCCTGGTGACGGACCCGTCTCCCCTGACAACGGGGCTTCTCCTCCTCCTCCTCGGATCTCCTCCTCACCTTCACAGCGCCAAGCTCCACGCTCACCCAGCCACGTCAAGTCACGGAGCAGACAGAAGTCTCACAGCGGCACCTGCAAGTAAGCAGCACAAACCACAATCTCCTGTTGCTGCGAGCTGCATTAATCCCTTGTACTTGTGTGTTTCCAGGGTTGCCACGTTGCAGCGAGACTCGCTCAGCTCCAGCTGTCTGTCAGCATCGCACTCATCCACACATCCACACACACACTAACTTCACTGGGTTAATAAATAATTGTCTAATCACTCTACTCGTGTCAGTGTCTGTCTCCTGGGTCAAGCAACCATGTCAGTACGACTCCGTCAAGACGACCCAGCAGACAGCGCGCTGACGTGCCGTCTTAACACCCTTAGCGCATGAGTAGATCTCATTGCCCATCAACAGACAGTTATTCTTAATCAATCAACTCAGATTAACAGCCGGCTGGATCGGCTGGATCGCCTGGAAGGACGCCAGGCGTTCCCCCCGGCCGCTGGGGCCTCACCAGCCCCTGTTAACCCACCTACTAGTCAAACACACTAGCCTCCTTCACCTCGCCTCACTCCCATGCCTACCCCCACCCGCTTTAGCGGAAAACTCGGGGAGGCACGGGGTTTCTTGCTACAGTGTGAAACAGTTTTTCACCGCATCCCGGGAGATTTCCCCACGGTTCATAGCAAGATTGGGTACATCTCAAACCTGCTTGAAGGGAGGGCGTTAGCTTGGGCGTACACAGTTTTGGCTAAACCCAGCTACGCCCATTTAAAATACCGGTCACTATGGAGGGTGAGAATATGTATGGGCACATAATCATACCATGTAGGATAACTAAGTAGACGGTTATGCTGTTTCATCCCATCTAGCAACAATGCTCTGCACTGTGTGTGTTTATATATTTACATATTTATTCCATCTAGCTACAATGCTCAGCACTGGGTGTATTTATATTTATATATCTATATATTTATTCCATCTAGCTACAATGCTCCGCACTGTGTTTTTATATATCTACATATTATTCCATCTAGCTACATTGCTCCGCACTGTGTGTGTTTATATACTTGCATATTTATTCCACCTAGCTGCAATGCTCCGTACTGTGGGTGTTTATATATTTACATATTTATTCCATCTAGCTACAATGCTCTGCACTGTGTGTTTATATATTCATATATTTATTCCATCCAGCTACAATGCTCTGCACTGTGTGTCTGTGTGTGTGTGTGTATATATATATTTTATAGTAATATGTACATATGTATATTAGCTGCTCTTGCTTGCTTGTTTTTTTCTTGCCTTCTGATTGTTGCTCTGAGTGTTGCTATCCCTGTGCTGTTGCAATCCTGGAATTTCCCCGTTGTGGGACTAATAAAGGCTTATCTTATCTTATCTTAACATACCAGCAATTCGTGGCAGAGTTCCTTGAGATTTTTGACCATACTGACCGGGGCGCAGAGTTAACAGACCGGTTGCTTAACCTTCGGCAGGGCAGCAAATCCGCCGCCGATTTCGCCGTAGACTTCCGGGTGCTAGCTGCAGAGGTTGGGTGGGGGGATTCTGCTCTTTGCAGTATTTTTCTCCGCAGCCTTAGCTCGGAGCTAAGAGATGAACTAGCAACACGGGATAAGCCAGGCAGATTAGGTGAACTGATTTCATTCACCATTAGTTTGGACAACAGGCTGAAGGAGCGGGTGGCCAAACGTAGGGCTGCCAGCCGTTTGGTTAAATCACGCCCCCGCTCCTCCCGGCCGCCTCTCCCGGCTCTGCCTCCGCCGGAGGAACTTCCGGGGCAGGAGGAAATGATTATTGGGCAATCGGGTGTTTCAGCAGTTGAGAGACAGCGCCGAAGGGATCTGGGCCTGTGTTTTTACTGTGGTAGTGAGTCCCACGGGGTAGCTGAGTGTTCCAACCGGTTAAAAGGGGAGGTCCGTGGGTTACAGTAGGGGGATTCACGGACGTTAATCAGAAAAAAACCCTCACCAGTTGCCTTATCCCCATCAGATTAATTTATAAACACAGGGAACACATGACACATGCCCTCATTGATTCTGGAGCTGAGCAAAGCTTCATTTCAGGAGACCTGGCAACCCATCTGGGCCTCAGCTGTCAACCCCTTCGCCCGTCTGTCAACCTCATTACGCTGTCAAAGCCTTCACTAACCACTGTCTCCCACCAGACGGCCCCTGTGTCAGTGATTATTTCTGGAAATCATAGGGAGGAGATCCAGTTTTTGGTGTTGCCTATCTCCTCCTCGCCTGTGATCCTGGGTTACCCGTGGCTACGACTTCACAACCCCACTTTCGACTGGGAAGCAGGAAACATCACTGCGTGGAGCACCTTTTGTCTCAGTGCCTGCCTCCAGTCTGCACCATGTGTCCCCTCGATATCGATGACCTCGCCCTCGACACCGCCCCTGGACCTGTCCAAGGTACCAGAGGTCTACCATGATCTGGGAGCAGTTTTCAGCAAGTCACGGGTGTTGTCCCTTCTCCCCCACCGCCCCTACGACTGTGCGATCAACCTCAGGGCAGGGGCCCCGCTCCCGGCAAGTCGATTGTATAGCCTGTCTGCCCCGGAGCGTGAGGCCATGGACACGTACATTAAGGAGTCCCTCAGCTTTGGAATCATTCGACCATCTTCTTTGGCGGTGGGAGCAGGTTTCTTCTTCGTGGGAAAGAAGGATGGCTCGCTACGTCCCTGTATCGACTTCCGGGGGCTCAATGAAATTACCATCAAGGACAAATACACACTGCCCCTAATGAACTTGGCCTTTGACTCTCTCCAGGGGGCATCATGGTTTATGAAGCTGTGAGTGGAAGACGGTGTTCCGGACCCCAAGCGGCCACTTTGAGTACTTGGTGATGCCATTTGGGTTAACCAACGCTGCGGCCGTCTTCCAGCGCTTAATCAACGACGACCTCAGGGACTTTCTGAACTCCTTCGTGTTTGTTTATTTGGATGACATCCTGATCTTTTCACGCACGTTGGAGGAACACCAGGTGCACGTTAGATGGGTCCTGCAGCGCCTCCTGGAGAACCAGTTATTTGTCAAGGCCGAGAAGTGTGAGTTTCACACCAGCTCGACGTCCTTTTTGGGGTTTACTGTTGCACACAATCAGGTGCTCCCTGACCTGGCCAAGGTCAAGGTGGTGGTGGATTGGCCCACGCCCACGTCCAGGAAACAGTTGCAGGGGTTTTTGGGATTTGCCAACTTTTACCGCCGTTTTGTGCCGAATTTTGGGATCATCGCCCGGCCCCTGACCAGCCTCACGTCCCCCAAGACACCCTTTCGCTGGAGCGAGGAAGTGGCTGCGGCGTTCGGGAAGATGAAGGAGGAGTTTGCCTCTGCCCGCGTCCTGACCCAGGTGGACCCGGCCCTGCAGTGCTTGGTGGACGTGGACGCCTCGGATTCTGGAGTTGGGGTAGTCCTCTCTCAACGCTCCCCTGTGGATGGGGTGATCCGGCCGTGCACCTTCTTTTCCCACCGCCTAACACCTGCTGAGAGGAACTACGGCATCAGTGACAGGGAGCTGCTGGCTGTGAAGCTCGCCTTGGAGGAATGGAGGCACTGGCTGGAGGGGGCTGCCAAGCCGTTTGTCGTCTGGACGGATCACAAAAACCTAGAGTATCTCCGGACGGCTAAACGGCTGAACTCCCGCCAGGCCCGCTGGTCCCTCTTCTTTAGCCGGTTTAATTTCATGATCACCTACCTGCGGGGGAGCAAGAACACTAAGCCGGACGCCCTCTCCAGGCAGTTCGAGGCAGAGACCGTCGGAGATCAGGAGGAGACCATCCTGCCTTCATCCTGTGTGGTGGGCGCCCTCGTGTGGGAGATCCAGGACAGAGTCAAGAGGGTGCAGGAGGCTGAGCCCGACCCGGGTGGGGGTCCCCCGGGCCGTTTGTTCATTCCCCCTTCGGTCAGGAGCGAGGCCATCCAGTGGGGTCATGCTTCTAAGTTGGCGTGCCATCCAGGAATCGCTCGCACGGTCGACCTGCTTTAGAGAGCCTTCTGGTGGCCAGGGCTGAGGAAGGACGTCACCAGCTATGTCCGGGCCTGCGCCCAGTGCGCCACCGGGAGATTGTCATCTTCCCCCCCGGCAGGTCTTCTCCATCCTCTGCCGGTTCCTTCCCACCCCTGGTCCCATGTGGCTTTGGATTTTGTGACTGGCCTGCCCCCTTCTGATCACTTCACCTCGGTCCTGACTATAGTGGACCGCTTCTCCAAGGCAGCCCATTTTGTGCCTCTCCGGGGGTTGCCTTCGGCACGGGAGACGGCGGATCTCCTGGTTCAGCATATAGTCCGCCTTCATGGCATCCCTGCGGATATTGTCTCGGATCGAGGTCTGCAGTTTGTCTCCCAGGTTTGGAAGGCGTTTTGCACGTTGTTGGGGGCCACGGCAAGTTTCTCGTTGGGGTATCATCCGCAGAGTAACGGCCAGTGTGAGCGAGCCAATCAGGAGCTGGAGGCTGCGCTCCGCTGCGTCATATCTTCTTGTTCCTCTTCTTGGAGTACGTTCCTGCCCTGGATCGAGTACGCACACAACGCCACGGTGTCTTCAGCGACTGGGATGTCCCCGTTCAAGGCATCTTTGGGGTATGATCCACCACTGTTCCTGGAGGAGGAGAAGGAGGTGGCTGTCCCTTCGGTGCAGGCTCATGCCAGGCGTTGTCGTCGGATCTGGACCATCACCCGCAGAGCCCTCCTCAGGACCACGGAACACAATATTCAGGTGGCCAACCGTCACAGGAGGCCTGCCCCGGACTATAAGGTGGGTCAACAGGTTTGGCTGTCTACAAAGAATATCAGTGTGCCGGCCGAGAAGCGCAAGTTAACGAAGCGTTTCATCGGCCCATATGTGATTTCACGTATTGTTAACCTGGTGGCTGTGCGCCTAGCTCTCCCCTCTTCCATGCGCATCTGCCCTACCTTTCATGTCTCCCAGGTCAAGCCCTACATCTCCGACCCTCTGTGCCCACCTCCCGCGGTGCCTCCCCCCCGCCGAGGATGATCGACGGCCACCCAGCTTGGGGGGTTACTGCCATCTTGGATGGACGGCCACCCAGCTTGGGGGGTTACTGCCATCTTGGATGTCCGCCGGCGGGGCCGGGGTCTTCAGTACTTGGTGGACTGGGAGGGATTCGGCCCTGAGCACCGCTCCTGGATTTGCCCAGCGTTGATCCTTGACAAGCAGCTCATCCGTGATTTCCATCGGGTGCATCCAGGCAGGATAGGGCAGGTGCCTGGAGGCACCTCTAGAGGGGGGAGTACTGTCATGGCGGCCACTGGGCCGTCATCAGCTCCAGCTGCTCACACACCTGCCGCCAATAACCAGCAGGCTTTAAAAGCCGATGTCACTGACTGCTCTGCATGGAGTCGTCTGTCGTCTTCGCCACACAACGTGTCAAGGACACGACCTCAAGCCAGAGCTACTACAAAGCCTCTTCGCCAAGTTACATCATGTAAGCATCAGCAAACCTTACCTTGTCAAAGTAACTTCCGCTGTGCACAGGTGGACCTCCCTGGCGGCGGACCCGTCTCCCCTGACAACGGGGCTTCTCCTCCTCCTCCTCGGATCTCCTCCTCACCTTCACAGCGCCAAGCTCCACGCTCACCCAGCCACGTCAAGTCACGGAGCAGACAGAAGTCTCACAGCGGCACCTGCAAGTAAGCAGCACAAACCACAATCTCCCGTTGCTGCGAGCTGCATTAATCCCTTGTGCTTGTGTGTTTCCAGGGTTGCCAGGTCGCAGCGAGACTCGCTCAGCTCCAGCTGTCTGTCAGCATCGCACTCATCCACACATCCACACACACACTAACTTCACTGGGTTAATAAATAATTGTCTAATCACTCTACTCGTGTCAGTGTCTGTCTCCTGGGTCAAGCAACCATGTCATAACCATGAAAATTAAAAGAAATTAACACTCGAAATATATCACTCTGTGTGTAATGACTCTACATAATATAAGTTTCATTTTCTGAACTGAAATATGGAAATAAATCAACTTTTCAGTGACATTCTAATTTATTGAGATGCACCCGTAGTTATTCCTTTGATTTACATCTTTTTAAATAGAAAGTATTTTAGTAGTATAGTAACCACTTCCAGCCCCTTTGTTAAAATAATGGATCATAGAGTTATGCATCCATTCAAACTGACACAAGCATAAATTGATGAACAAGTAAGAATGCACAGATTGCTGTTAGAAGTACAAAAAAAAAAAACTAGTCCATTCACACTGATTTAGCTTTAATTTCACTTGCACATAGTAATTAATTCTTACCAATTAGCCTTTTTTCCCCTCAAACATGTTTCTCACCATATCAAAAATATTTTTACAAAATGAGGGATATTGTTTTGGGAATCTTCATCATCCAAAATGCAAATTCACCCAAATTAAGTGATTAGTCTTTGTTAGAAAAGACAATTGAATTACTGAGTCTTGTACAGACAAATCATACTAATGCTTTTTAAAAATAAATACACTGTTCCCTTCTGCTTGATAAAAAGAAAAAATATGTTAACTTGATTTCTTTTATTACCATGAAGAATGTAGAAGTCTTAGACTAATTTCCTTTACACTAGGAGTGATGATACAAAACTGTATAGTTCTTTGAGTTTTTTCATTCTAGATACCACTTCCAACTCCCAGCTACATTTACAAGGACTGCCAAATGCCTCATGGCAGCACATCAAAGGAAATGATGATAGTACCATCTCTGGTTGCAATGACACTTTCACAGTTAGCCTTCGCAGCTTTTAATGTAGGTATCTGCAGTCTTCTGCCACTGCCATCACAATTGCAGATTTTAATGTGTCTGCATGCATGGTGGAGGTTGATGAATTCCTGCAGAGGTTTTATGGGTATAGAAACACAATAGGTTGCAAAAAAAAGTCAGTTTATGTGAAGCCTATTTAGCAACTTGGATAAGACACTTGTCACCAGTGATGCACAGACATTTTGGGGGGCAGGTGCTCAGCCAAAAAAGGGGGCATTCCCAAATACTGAAAAAGTCAAGTTACACACAGTAGCACAAATTTTACTGTACTTGCTTGATATATCTATTATTTTAATACCTATACATTCATGGAAATATTTAATACCCCTGTGGATTTCTACAAAATTACACTGGTCAGCACCAAATTTATTGTCTGTTTTTTTTTTTTTTTGGTTTTTTTTTAGCTGATTTAGGACAATTTTGATGTGCTGAATCCAAAAATCACATTGGTTTTGCTCAATCAGGTCAACTTTTTGAATTATGGCCACATGTTGTTTTATACGTTTTTGTTTACATGTACGGGTATTTTCACTTTATATAATGCAAAATTCTTTTTTATGTATTGAAATTCTCTGAATTTTGAACAATGATAACGAAACATTCAATTTACATGTACTGACCTTTATATAAAGGTCAGTACATGCACAGTACTAAGTAAGTACTAAATAAGTACAGGTTTTTACTTACCACCTGATCGAGAGAAACGGATGCAATTTTCGGATTCAGCGGTGCAAAATTGTCTTAAATCAGTTGAAAAAACACAGACAACTTACAAAAAAATTATTTTTGTAACCCTGTGTTATCAGTTTGCACAGAGACCATAGTCTTCATCATTAATTATTTATTTACATGACAAAAGGTTGATGACAAAAATAGGCAGCTTCTAATAAATATCTGTTCAAAATAAATAAATCTACAAAAATCTGAAAAAGGCTATTCTTTAAAAATCTTTATAATCGTTTCTCATGTATTTTTTTTCTTATATACAGTGTATATATTTTACTTCCCAGCCAGCGTGTCCATGTGGGCCCCTCCATAAGTTAAATTTGGGCTGCCAAGTGGGTCCCATGTGGGTTTGTCCATGGTTTCCATGTTGGTCCCATCTATGTTTGCCCATAATGACTCTACCTGTGGCACAGGGCACCACATGGGGCCATAGACAGCCCAGGTTTAACCTATGGTGTTGCCCACATGGACATGCTAGGTTTTTTTCTTGTAAATTTACTGCTTTTTGGGCCTCATACAAAAACATGTTAGCATTAGTATTTCTACACCGTGCATGTTTTGTTAATAAGCCACATCAGTACTAATGAGCTACTCCTGATTCAACAAACTACTCATATTTCCTCCAAACGTGTGTAAACAGCACATACAAAATGGGTGAATTCCACCCATGTGTAAGTGAGTGCGTGTTCTTGTGAAATGAAGATTTGTATAATTGACGCCCTAAAACTACCATATAAGGTCACACTTTCCGTTGTTTGATTAGAACTTTCATTTAAAAAAAAAATGGCTTCAAAGTCTAAGGAAAACAATAAACTTCTAAAATGAAATATACAGTCGTGAAAAAATTAGGACACCCATATAAGCCTGTGGTTTTTTTTTTTTTTTTTACATATTTGGACATATGGATATCTAATATCAGTGTTAAAAATTCTGGGAGATTTATGTAATACAACTAAACAATTAAAAATGAATTAAAGAGTTTTTTTCAAATTTTCTGTAAAATGTAATTTTAAACAAATAGTGAGGAATAAATTAGGACACCCCCACAGTCATCCCCACTTAAAATGACTAAAATAAATGTTAAAAAAATTGCAATTAAAAAAAAGGCAAGGTTAGACATAGATATGTGAACATTTATTAATAAAGAACTGAATATTTAATGGGGTGTCCTAATTTTTTCATATGACTGTAAGTTCTGCTGTCTGAGATCCAAATAATAATAATAAAAAATATCCCAAAAACTTAAATGGCATCTGCAGCAGAATCTGAGGACCAGCAAAACTGAAAAAATCCATTAGATTATAGGAGATATTTTGTGTGTGTGTGTGTGTGTGTGTGTGTGTGTGTGTGTGTGTGTGTGTGTGTTGTTCCTGTTTAAAGTGACCAACCTGAAGACAGCTGAACACAGCGCACTTTGGTCAGGTGTCCCATGCGTACGCCCTGCACTGAAAATGTGCTGAGTAGTATGACGCATTTCAACAATTTGAACTTACAGTGTGTGCATAAAAAAGGGAAAAAATGACTTTTGATCATTTTCACAGTGAAATGCTAGTTTATGAAAATACGGCTTAGTTTTTTCTCAAAATCATATATCAAAACAGACACTGCACTCTAACCCAGAGGTGAAGCCCAAACCACATACAGTGGGGCAAAAAAGTATTTAGTCAGCCACCAATTGTTCAAGTTCTCCCACTTAAAATATGAGAGAGGTCTCCAATTTTCATCATAGGTATACCTCAAATATGAGAGACAAAATGAGAAAAAAAATCCAGAAAATCACATTGTCTGATTTTTAAAGAATTTATTTGCAAATTATGGTGGAAAATAAGTATTTGGTCACCTACAAACAAGCAAGATTTCTGGCTCTCACAGACCTGTAACTTCTTCTTTAAGAGGCTCCTCTGTCCTCCACTCGTTACCTGTATTAATGGCACCTGTTTGAACTCGTTATCAGTAGAAAAGACACCTGTCCACAACCTCAAACAGTCAGACTCCAAACTCCACTATGGCCAAGACCAAAGAGCTGTCAAAGGACACCAGAAACAAAATTGTAGACCTGCACCAGGCTGGGAAGACTGAATCTGCAATAGGTAAGCAGCTTGGTGTGAAGAAATCAACTGTGGGAGCAATTATTAGAAAATGGAAGACATACAAGACCACTGATAATCTCCCTCGATCTGGGGCTCCACGCAAGATCTCACCCCGTGGGGTCAAAATGATCACGAGAACGGTGAGCAAAAATCCCAGAACCACACGGGGGGGACCTAGTGAGTGACCTGCAGAGAGCTGGGACCAAAGTAACAAAGGCTACCATCAGTAACACACTACGCCGCCAGGGACTCAAATCCTGCAGTGCCAGACGTGTCCCCCTGCTTAAGCCAGTACATGTCCAGGCCCGTCTGAAGTTTGCTAGAGAGCATTTGGATGATCCAGAAGAGGATTGGGAGAATGTCATATGGTCAGATGAAACCAAAATAGAACTTTTTGGTAAAAACTCAACTTGTCGTGTTTGGAGGAGAAAGAACATCATACCTACTGTGAAACATGGGGGTGGAAACATCATGCTTTGGGGCTGTTTTTCTGCAAAGGGACCAGGACGACTGATCCGTGTAAAGGAAAGAATGAATGGGGCCATGTATCGTGAGATTTTGAGTGAAAACCTCTTTCCATCAGCAAGGGCATTGAAGATGAAATGTGGCTGGGTCTTTCAGCATGACAATGATCCCAAACACACCACCCGGGCAACGAAGGAGTGGCTTCGTAAGAAGCATTTCAAGGTCCTGGAGTGGCCTAGCCAGTCTCCAGATCTCAACCCCATAGAAAATCTTTGGAGGGAGTTGAAAGTCCGTGTTGCCCAGCGACAGCCCCAAAACATCACTGCTCTAGAGGAGATCTGCATGGAGGAATGGGCCAAAATACCCGCAACACTGTGTGAAAACCTTGTGAAGACTTACAGAAAACGTTTGACCTCTGTCATTGCCAACAAAGGGTACAGTATGAAAGCAATAAAAATAAGAATGATATCCAGGCGACTGTATTGTCATATTTGATAATTCACTGACCGATCAGCCAGCCATCATCATCAACTTGCCTGAGACACTCGACCGCGTTGTTCTTCATTATAGCAAAACCATGCTGAATATACTGAAGAACCATTTGTTCTTGAGTATAACAAAACCATGCGCTGCCCAAGCAACACTGAAACACTGCCGTTCAGCAACAATGTTCAGAATCTTATTTTCATCTGATAGGATTTGGACATTGATGGAATGATAAAATTTTTATTTTTTTAACTGTTTTAATTTCAATTATAACTTAAATCAAAGTATAAAAATTTTGTCAACTAGTTATTAAGTTTACAGGGTTTACACTCTGATACTTCAATCAGACAAATCTTCTTTTGGCTCCCTTTAGGGGTTGTCACAACAGATCATCTGCCTCCATCTCACCCTATCCCTTGCATCTTCCTCTGTAACACCAACCCTCTCCATGTCCTCCTTCACTACATCCATTAATCTTCTCTGTGGTCTTCCTCTTTTCCTCCTGCCTGGAGCTCCATCTTGTCATGGTTTGGCTTCACACTACTCTGTGTCTCTCACTAATTAATCTCATTCCCCACAGCTGTACTCACCATCTGCAGGCAATCACCAGACTTTTTAAATAGCTCCAGCATCCTCCACTCATCAGGAGATTGTTGATGACTTCAGCCTCGCCTTCAGACACATGTGCAACCAGCTCTTCTCCTCCAACACACCGAGGAAAAAGGAAAGTTTATTACTCAGCCTTTTTGTCCCCTTCTTCTCTCTCCAGGATCTCCTCAGGCGAATTTGGACCCCAACCCTGGCAGATTGGACCCCCGATCTGTGGAGGCTTCCCCTGGACCCTCTCTACCCATTCATTGTAAGTGCACTTAACAACACTCCCGAACCTGTTTCCCTTTTTCCCCAAGCTCTTCCATCTCCCCCTTCAACACTTACCTGTTCTGCTGCGACACTGACGTTTCAGCCTTCCCTTCACTGCCCTGCTCCCTTACAGCACCTTTAAGCAAACAAACAATTATCTGCATAGTGAATTAATTCCTCATTGCTATTATATTTACCACTGATTTTCTCTCTCCTTTCACAGGTTTGCCAGACCTCTCGCTGCAGCTCACGGCCTAGCACTAATAAAATTATTGTTAACTTGCCATCCGTTCCCTCTGTTGTCTGCCTTTGGGTCTATCACCATTTGAACCATGACAGAAAGATCTGCCATAGGAGACCCAGCAACTGCAGATGGAACCAGGGTGGCCTGGTTAACTTTACTCAAACGAGTTGATCACCTAGCATCACAAGATCAGTCAGTAATCACTCAGCTGTCACGAGTCATGGATAAAGTGGAAAAATTGTCACTCACCGTGAGCACTATCACCTCAGCTCCTTCTCTCACACCAGCTAGCCCAAGTCGCTTGGTGGCCGTTTCCACCCCTGCTTGCTACAATGGAAAACTGGGAGGGGGGTGTTTTCCTACAGTGTAGCCTGGTTTTTCAGCATATAAGATAAGATAAGATAAGATAAGATAAGCCTTTATTAGTCCCACAACGGGGAAATTCCAGGATTGCAACAGCACAGGGATAGCAACACTCAGAGCAACAATCAGAAGGCAAGAAAAAAAAAAGCAAGAGCAGCTAATATACATAAGTACATATTACTATATATATATACTGTATATATATATACACACAGACACACAGTGCAGAGCATTTTAGCTGGATGGAATAAATATATGAGTATATAAACACACAGTGCGGAGCATTGTAGCTAGATGGAATAAATATGTAGATATATAAACACCCACAGTACGGAGCATTGCAGCTAGGTGGAATAAATATGTAAATATATAAACACACACAGTGCGGAGCAATGTACCTAGATGGAATAATATGTTGATATATAAACACACAGTGCGGAGCATTGTAGCTAGATGGAATAAATATGTAAATATATAAACACACACAGTGCAGAGCATTGTTGCTAGATGGGATAAAACAGCACAACCGTCTTAGTTATCCTACATGGTATGATTATGTACCCATACATATTCTCACCCTCCATAGCGACCGGTATTTTCCTAGTTGTATGCCGGAGGGGACCATTGTGTAAGTCTATTGCATCTTTTGCATTCAAAAAACTATTAGGTTGTTAAGTCTTTTTTGCTATCTCTGCGAGCAGCCCTGCTTAGGTTGTACAGTCTGACAGCCGTTGGTAGGAAGGGCCTGCAAAACCTCTCGGTTGTGCACCTGGGATGATGTAGTCTGCTGCTAAATGAGCTCCTCAGTGCATTCAGTATGTCCTGCATAGGGTGGAACTCGGACTCCAGCAGAGATGACAGTTTAGCCACCGTCCTTCTCTCTCCTATCTCCTCCACCGGGTCAAGGCGCTGCCCCAGGACAGAGCTAGCTTTCTTGATCAGTTTGTTCAGTCTCTTCCTATCGGCTGCAGTAATGCCACTGCCCCAGCAGACCACTCCAAAAGTGATGGCTGATGCCACCACCGTGTCATAGAATGTCTTCAGCAGCGCCCCTTGTACACCAAAAGACCTGAGTCTCCTCAGTAGGAACAGCCTGCGCTGTCCCTTCTTGTAGAGTGCGTCAGTATTGTGTGACCAGATACTGGAGGATTTCCCCTCTGAACACAGCAAAATTAGCTACACGGTATATCTGTTGGATGGATGAGCACTCGCTTTGGCACACAGTCTTAATTAGCCCCGATTATCCCAATTACTCCTTTGACCATTTCATAATCGAGTTTCTCAGGATTTTTGATCACTCTGACCGAGAAGGAAGTGCATCGGCTCAACTTAGGGAAGATTAATTCAATTCAATTCAATTCAACTTTATTTATATAGCGCCATTTCACAACAACAGTCATCTCATAGCACTATCAACTGTAGGGATAGTAAGATTAGAGAGGGTAAGGACAGTTACAGGAAGAAGATGGAGGACAAGCTGCAACAGAGTGACATCAGCGGGGTCTGGAGAAGCCTCAAAACCATCTCTGGGCTCCAGAATACCTCCTCCCAGGCCACTGGGGGCAGGGAGTGGGTGAACAACCTGAACCTGTTAACAGGTTTGACCAACTGCCCTCCCCTCCACCTGCACACCAACCTGACCCTCACTAAGACCCAGGTGAGGGCGGAGCTGAAGAAGATCACAGATGACCATCCAAGACCATCCAACCAGTGATCCTGAAGGACAAGCTACTATGCGCAGGGGTGGACCAGCATCTGTCATTGTGGGTCCTGGACTACCTCACAAACCAGCCACAGTTTGTGAGAACCCAGGATTGTGTGTCCGACACTATCATCTGCAGTATGGGCCCCCCCCAGGGAACAGTTCTGGCTCCCTTCCTGTTCACCTTTTATACGGTGGACTTTTCACACAACACACCACACTGCCATCTACAGAAGTTCTCTGATGACTCTGCGATTGTCGGCCTCATCTCTGATGGAGATGATGCGGAGTACAGAGAACTTATCCAGGACTTCGTGGACTGGTGCCATCGGAACTGCCTCCAGATCAATGCGAGGGAAACTAAGGAACTGGTGGTGGACTGCCGCAGGCGAGGACAACCCCTCACAGCACCAGTAAACATCCAGGGAACAGACATTGAGATGGTGACATCCTACAAGTACCTGGGTGTTCATCTGAACAATAAACTGGACTGGTCACATAATACCGACGCATTCTACAAAAAGGGACAGTGCAGGCTGTTCCTCCTGAGGAGGCTCAGGTCTTTTGGTGTACAAGGGGTGCTCCTGAAGACCTTCTACGATTCGGTGGTGTCATCAGCCATCTCATTTGGAGTGGTCTGCTGGGGCAATGGCATCACTGCAGCCGACAGGAAGAGACTGAATAGACTGATCAAAAAAGCTAGCTCTGTCCTGGGGTGGTGCCTCGACCCAGTGGAGGAAAGAGGAGGATGGTGGCTAAGCTGCCATCTCTGCTGGAGTCCGAGTCCCACCCCATGCAGGACACGCTGAATGCACTGAAGAGCTCATTTAGCAGTAGGCTGTACCATCCTAGGTGCACGACTGAGAGGTTTTGCAGGTCCTTCCTACCTACTGCTGTCAGACCTTCTAACCTAACCAGGGCTGCTCGTAGAGGTCGTATTGAATGCACAAAATGTAACAGACTTGCACAATAATGGTCCCCTCCATTACACAACTACGACAATTATCAGTCACTACAGAGGGTGACAACTAGGCTGATTCAAATACGAAATATACTGTATGGGTACATATTCATACTGTGCGGGCTAACTGAATAGACCATTATGCTGTTTATTCCACCTAGCTACAATGCTCTGCACTGTGTATATTTCTGTGTACATACACTACCGTTCAAAAGTTTGGGGTCACCCAGACAATTATTTTGTGTTTTCCATGAAAAGTCACACTTATTTACCACCATGAGTTGTAAAATGAATAGAAAATATAGTCAAGACATTGACAAGGTTAGAAATAATGATTTGTATTTGAAATAATATTTTTTTCCTTCAAACTTTGCTTTCGTCAAAGAATCCTCCATTTGCAGCAATTACAGCATTGCAGACCTAACATGATTGCACAAGGGTTTTCTAATCATCCATTAGCCTTCTGATGCAATGAGCAAACACATTGTACCATTAGAACACTGGAGTGATAGTTGCTGGAAATGGGCCTCTATACACCTATGTAGATATTGCACCAAAAACCAGACATTTGCAGCTAGAATAGTCATTTACCACATTAGCAATGTATAGAGTGTATTTCTGATTAGTTTAAAGTTATCTTCATTGAAAAACAGTGCTTTTCTTTCAAAAATAAGGAAATTTCTAAGTGATCCCAAACTTTTGAACGGTAGTGTATATATTCACTGCTTTTATTATCTTATCTTTTGAATTATTGCTCTGAGTGTTGCTATCCCTGTACTGTTGCAATCCTGGAATTTCCCCATTGTGGGACTAATAAAGGGTTATCTTATCTTATCTTATCTTACTTACCTTTGCCAGGGTAACTGGTCAGCTGCAGAGCACTCGGTCGACTTACGGGTGCTCGCGGCCAAGGTGGGTTGGGATGATACGACTTTGAGATCCACATTTATTGGTAGCCTTAGTTCCCAGCTTTGGGACAAATTTGCCTGCCAGGATGAGCCCGATTCTCTTGATGCGCTAATTACTCTGGTCATTCGCCTTGATAACTGTCTCAAGGAATGTGCGCATGAATGCCAGTATGACATGCGCGCACCCACCCCCTCCACTTTCTCAATAGCCATGCGCCCCTCAGCCGTCCCCACCCTGCCTTCCCCTGACCCCCCTGAACCTATGACGTTAAGTCAATCTCGGCTTTCGGCCATGGAGTGGCACCATCGTTCCAAGGGGGGGCTTTGTCTGTATTGCACAGGGGACGGTCACTCTGTAGAGGTATGCCCCATTAGACCAAAAGGGGTCGGCCCATCCGTCGCAGTAAGGGGGCTGGCGGGCCTTTCTTCTAAGACCCCTCAAACCAAATTCATCCTCCTCGTCCTTCTTCTGTTATCTTCATGGGAATACACTGGTCATCCCTTAATTGATTCTGGGGCCGAGCAAAATTTTATGTCCAGGGGTCTAGTAACCCGGTTAGAGAGATACCCTGTTCCCTACTCCCGACTCCCATTAAGGTGGTAACATTATCAGGCAGCCTACTGCTCACCGTCACTCACACTACTGCCCCATTGTCCCTATTGGTCTTGGGTAATCACAGAGACAGGATTTCATCTCTCTTTCTCCCTGCATCTAGCCCACAGTCTGTCCTAGGGTACCCCTGGCTCTGCCTGCAGAACCCCACCATCAACTGGCAGAGGAACGCTATCACATCTTGGGGCTCCCTCTGCTACTCTACTTGCCTACGGTCTGCCGCCTGCTCCCCTTCAGTGACTCTATCCTCCCCAGTGGCTGAACCTCTGGATCTAATTAAAGTACCTCCTGAATACAGTACCGTGATCTTGCCCCTGTCTTTAGCAAGGCTAGGGCACTCTCCTGCCCTCCCCACCGGTCATATGACTGTCCCATCAAGCTCCTGCAGGGAGCGTGCCTTCCTACCAGCAGTCTCTACAGCCATTGTGGGCTGGAAAGGAAGACCATGGACAAGTGCATCAAGGAATCCCTTAATGCCAGCCTCATTCGACCCTCCTCCTCCACATTGGGGGCTGTTTTTTTTTGTCAAGCAGAAGGATGGCTCTCTCTGCCCCTGCATTGACTACCAGCAGCTCAACGGCATCACCATCAAGGACAAGTATGCCCTTCCTCTCATTAACTCTGCCTTCGGTCTGCTCCAGAGCTCCACCATCTTTACCAAGTTGGACCTCAGGAACGCCTACCATCTGTTCAGGATATGCGAGGGCGACAAGTGGAAGACGGGATTCCGCACCCCCACTGGACACTTTGAATACTTGGTAATGCCATTTGGCCTGACCAGCGCCCTGGCAGTTTTTCAACGACTCATTAATGATTGTCACGATTGCTGAGCGGTCAAGGCACACCACAGAAGGGCAAGACTTCCAAAAGTTTGCAACAAGCAATTTTCCATTTACTACAAATATTTCACAGGCAACAACTTACATGAACATCCGACACTCAACCCAAACCAAATGAAAAACACCTGTTACTACAGTATACTTAGTGAGATAATTAGACTAATTAGAACATACCAAAATCCCAGGTAAGACAATAAATATACCACATTCCCACATATACCCAATAGTATCTAAAAAAGGCAAGATAATACAATAAATAGTTTAAACCCTTATTTACATATTAAATCCACCTCTACTCAACCATCATATACTTCCTCCCCCTGGCATCCTTTAAAGGGCACTCAAACCCCTGAGGAGTCTTTTGCCCGGACACCACCAGGAAGCATGCTGGCAAAGGGACGTGGTCTTAAGAATATTCAATTGCCTCACCCAATTAACATAATTAACATTAACATTTATTTCACAAATGGAATTCAATTCATTCAAACAGATCTCAAATTATATGTGCATTTTATCCAATACAATCCATGTTAACATTTGCAAATTATAAATCCTTTTACACATATAATATAGTATTCAATTACAGAGGGCCATAACAGTGGCGACACTCCGTCGTCACATTTCCTCCCCCCCCCCTTCCCGAGAGTTCAGTACTCTGAGTCATGTACTCTGGAGAGGCTGTCTGCCACAAGGTTGGTTTTCCCTGCCATATACCGAACAGTGAAGTTATAAGGCTGAAGGGACAAATACCACCCTATAAGATGACTATTCGTGTCCTTTATCCTATTTAGCCACTGTAAGGCCCAATGATCTGTCTCCAACGTGAAATGACACCCAAGTAAATAGTATTTCAGAGACCCTATTGCCCATTTCATGGCAAGACATTCTTTCTCCACCGTAGAGTATCTCGCCTCCTGGTCCAACAACTTACGGCTCAAGAACAGTACCGGGTGTCTCTCTCCCTTCACCTCCTGGAGAAGTACTGCTCCGATACCAACTCCTGAAGCATCTGTCTGTAGAATAAATGGACGGGTGAAATCTGGACTGTAGAGAACCTTCTCACCAGAAATAGCACCCTTCAGATCTTCAAAGGCTCTACCACACTCCTCTGTCCATTTTACCCTATTAGGTGCTGAAGCCTTAATGAGGTCAGTCAGGACTGCTGCTCTTTCAGCAAAATGGGGGATGAATTTACTATACCACCCTACCAAACCCATAAACGACCGTACCTTCTTCTTGGTAGCAGGGACAGGATAGACCTGAATGGCATCCACTTTACCCACTCGTGGTCTAATGACCCCCTGACCAACCACATGTCCCAGGTACTCCACCTGCTGCTGTCCAATTGCACACTTGTGTGGGTTAATCGTCAATCCTGCCATCTTAATTAACTGAAGGACCTGCCGAAGATGTAACAAATGTTCCTTCCAGGTCTGACTATAGATGACCACGTCATCCAAATAGGCAGCTACAAAGCCTGATACCCCTCTTAATACCTGGTCCATAAGCCACTGGAAAGTTGCGGGCGCCCTCTGGAGGCCAAATGGCATAACCTTGAACAGAAAATTGTCATAAGGTGTTTCAAAGGCTGTCAATTCTTTCGTTTCAGGCGCCAAGGCTACCTGCCAATACCCCTTGCTTAGGTCTAGCGTGGAAATAAACCTAGCCCTGCCCACTTTCTCTAATAACTCATCAATACGGATCATGGGGTACGACTCAAACTTAGAGACTGTGTTAAGGTATCTGAAATCGATACAGAACCTCAAAGAGCCATCCTTTTTGGGGACCAGCACAATCGGGCTACACCACTCACTGACTGACTCCTCAATCACTCCCAGCTGCAACATCAGGTCAATTTCCTGCTTCAATTTAGGGACCAACCATTCAGGGATCCTATAAGACTTTCTATGGGAAACAGCCTCTTTCTTCAAATGAACTTTATGGTGAACAAATGTGGCGAAACCAGGTCTCTCCTGAAACAATTCTGGATCTAATAGTGCCTCTAACTGTCTTTGCTGGTTAACCTGCAAGTGAGACACCTGAAATGAACAAGGCTCTGTCAAGTCTGTGGGAAAGGACTGTTCTCTCTCCTCATCCACTTCCGTCGCACAAATGAGGAGCTGAAGATGCGTCTGCTGATGACCAGGCTGCTGCTGCTGATGAACAGGCTGCTGAAACTCCTTTAACAAGTTAACATGAAAGCACTGACGTTTTGTCTTCTTGTCAGGCATATATAGTTCATATGTCACTGAACTGTTTCTTACAAATTTCATGAGGCCCCTGCCATCGAGCCAACAGCTTATTGTCACAAGAGGGCAGCAGTAGCAACACCTGCTGACCTGGGTGAAAAACCCTTTTTCTAGCCTTCTTGTCATAACCAGTCTTTTGTTTAGCTTGTGCCATCCTCATGTGCTCCTGAGCCAAAGCAGTCATCTGATCCAGTTTTTCTCTCATTTTAATAACATATGAGACCACATTGTCCTGATCACTCGGTGGACTCTCCCAGTGCCCCTTTAATAAGTCCAATGGACCCCTCACCTGACGACCATATAGTAGTTCTAAAGGTGAGAATCCTGTTGAAGCCTGGGGCACCTCCCGATAAGCAAATAACAAGTACGGCACCCATTGGTCCCAATCTGAGCCCATATTAGAAACAAATTTCCGCAGCATGTTCTTCAAAGTCTGGTTAAATCGTTCTACCAATCCATCTGTCTGAGGGTGATATGGGGTGGTCTTAATTCCCTTAATACCCAACAGCTTATATACCTGCTGCAACAATTTTAATAGAAAATTTGTTCCACAGTCTGTCAGGACCTCTCTGGGTATGCCTACCCTCGAAAATAACTGTATGAGGCAGTTAGCAACCTGCCTAGCCTTGATAGATTTCAATGGGAAGGCTTCTGGGTACCGAGTAGTATAGTCACAAATTATCAGAATGTATCGATTACCCGAGGAGCTTCTCTCTAGGGGGGGGGGCAACTATATCCATCCCTATTCTGTCAAACGGTGTTCCAATGACTGGTAATGGCTGCAGTTGGGCACGGGCTACTCCCCTAGGTGATATAATCTGACATGTTTCACATGTTGCACAGAACTCCTTAATCTGGGTATACATTCCCGGCCACACAAACCTTCTAGCAATTCTTTGTAATGTTTTCTGGAATGCTAGATGACCTGCCCAAGGAATAACATGTCCAAGTTCCATAGCCTTTTGTGTGAGGCCTTGCGGCAAAGCTATGGCCATAACTTCGCCTTGTTGTTGATACAAAATGCCCCTTTAAATGACATACACGGCCTCAGCCAAACAGTCCACTCTGCCCTGTTTCACACCCTCAATCTCAGAGACTTTATCAAACCAAGGTTTTAGCACTGGGTCAGCTTTCTGCAGCGCAGCTATGTTAGAAGGGATGTCAAAGTCTACTGACTGGCTTAGCTGTGGTGTTTCTTCCCCCAAGTTCTTAACTGTAGCTAAAACATTGTCTCTTCTTCTCTGAGCCTTGGATTTTGGCTGCTTAATAGGGCCTTTCTCTACCCCAGAATCATAAAAAGGCAATTCCTGGAGAACATTGGCAGCCCCCTGGGCTCTAGTTGTGACCATATTACAATCTTTTTCCACAGGTGTATTTAACCTCTGCTCAATAGCGCCACCTGCCTGTCCCTCTTCACCTGACTGGAACTGGAATACAGTCTATTTTGAGCTTGATCACCCCTTTCACCCCCGTTAAACTTACTCTGTGTGGTGAAAGAGCCATCATGGCTGAGAGTAGGTCTCCTGCTCCCAGACCTGGCTGACAGAAAGACCTCCGCCGGATGAGCAGCACCCTCTGCAGTCTTCGGGTCCCGCTCTCATATTCAGATTCCCAATTCTGGGTCCACCATCCGCAGAAACTGCTCCAGAATCATCAGTTCCGCAATGTCTTTTACCGTTGAGGTCTCTGGTTTAATCCATTTACAAAAACAGGTCCTTTGAACCTACATAAAGTTCACGGGGGGGTTCGTCCTGATGAATGTCCAGGGCACGAAACCTTCTCCTATAGGTGTCGGGTGTTATTTCATATTTAGTTAAAATTGTTTAGAAAGCTTGGGACAGGCTCCTGCCCCAAGTGGAGGAGTTTAAGTATCTTGGGGTCTTGTTCACGAGTGAGGGGAAAATGGAGCGAGAGATCGACAGACGGATTGGAGCAGCATCTGCAGTGATGCGGACGTTGTACCGGTCTGTTGTGGTGAAGAGGGAGCTTAGTTCTAAGGCAAAGCTGTCGATTTACCAGTCAATCTACGTTCCTACTCTCACCTATGGTCACGAGCTTTGGGTAATGACCGAAAGAACGAGATCGCGGATACAAGCGGCTGAAATGAGCTTTCTCCGTAGGATTGCTGGACTCACCCTCAGAGATAGGGTGAGGAGCTCAGTCATCCGGGAGAGGCTCAGAGTAGAACCGCTGCTCCTCCACATTGAAAGGAGTCAGTTGAGGTGGTATGGGCATCTGATTAGGATGCCTCCTGGACGTCTCCCACTTGAGGTGTTTCAGGCACGTCCCACTGGGAGGAGACCCCGGGGCAGACCCAGGACTCGGTGGAGAGACTATGTCTCCCAGCTAGTCTGGGAACGCCTTGGTATCCCCTCTGAAGAGCTGGAGCAGGTGGCTGGGGAGAGGGAAGTCTGGGCTTCTCTGCTTGAACTGCTGCCTCCGCGACCCGGACCTCCGGAAAAGCGGTAGAAGATGGATGGATGGATGGATAGTTAAAATTGCTTCCTTCACTTTGTCATAGTCTTCCGTGTCTGTAATGTCTATAAGCACATATGCACTCCGTGCTTAACCTGTGAGCAGAGGAACCAACTGAATAGCCCACTCTTCTTTATGTGAGCGGCAGACCGTAGCAATCCTCTCAACAGTTGCCAGATAATGCTCAATATCGTCGTCGGGAGAGAGTGGATTCAGCCTGGGCTCATGGTGCATCTGTGTTGTCCTCGGCTGCACCTGCAGCAGTAGCTCCTCCTGCGGGCCGACCCGACTAGCCGTCACCCTGGGGTCTTCCCCCAAAGCGTCGTCATCCATCACCGTTGCGTTCAGCCCAGCTCTCATACTCCTCTCTCACCTCCGTCACCTGTGATTGCGTCTCGTGAAACTGGTGCTGCATAGTCTGCCACCTTTGCTCCTGAAGAGAGGCTTCTTCCTCTAACCGATGATCTCTGTCTATCAGTGAACGCACCACGGACTTCACCATGCTCGTTAGTTCCTCCAGCTTGTCCAGTCCACTGGCCCCCTGCTCCTCAGTTGCCATACTTGCTTCAAAGTCCTCTAATTGTTACCTCCGCCAAAGGGGGAGGTTATGTGATCATCGGTGTTGGTTTGTCTGTTTGTTTGTCTGTTTGTTAACAAGATAACTCAAAAAGTTATGGACAGATTTTCATGAAATTTTCACAGATTGTCAGAAATGGGGTATCCTACAGATGATTACATTTTGGTGGTGATCCGGCTCACCGTCCACAAGAAAACCGCCATTACACAAAATGCCATTTTCGTGAATAACTATTAAACCGCTAATCCTATCATTGTCAATCCAATTGCTTGTCATATGTTTTCATGGTCAAGGAATCTGAAGACTGTATGGGGGGAACTGTGGCGCTAAACCGCCATTACGGAAAATGCCATTTTCGTCAATAACTACTGAACCACTAATCCTATCATTGTGAATCCAATTGCTAGTCATATGTTTTCATGGCCAAGGAATCTGAAAACGTACACACAAACACTGTATGGGGGGAACTGTGGCGCTTGGCAGAGGTCTGCGCTCTCCGAGTGCTTTTCTAGTTCCTGTTGTTTCTTTATATTCCTTTTAGCCATCGCTCCTTCTGTCCCGTGTTGTCACTTCTTAATTTTGACAACACTTTCTTGACCAAATGTCACACAGTCCGCTTTATTCTGACACCATTGTCATACCTTCCGCTTTCTTTCCTCAGTAGTGAGAGTGGAAAATTTCTGACACCACTCGTCAGGCTACACTTTTCTTCTTACCACGGCCGTGAAAACGGACCACTTCTGTCACTATTTGTCAGGGAACGGGCCACTTCTGACACCAATTGTCAGGGAACGGACCACTTCTGACATTAATTGTCACGATTGCCGAGCGGTCAAGGCACACCAGAGAAAGGTGAGACTTCCAAAAGTTTGCAACAAGCAATTTTCCATTTATTACAAACATTTCGCAGGCAACAACTTACATGATTATCCGACACTCAACCCAAACCAAATGAAAAACACCTGTCAATATACTTAGTGAGATAATTAGACTAATTAGAACATACCAAAATCCCAGGTAAGACAATAAATATACCATATTCCCACATATACCCAATAGTATCTAAAAAAGACATAATAATTTCCCACCATATTTACAGAATAAATAAACACCATAAATAACACCATAAATAATACCATAAATAGTTTAAACCCTTATTTACTTATTAAATCCCCCTCTCCTCAACTATCATATACTTCCTCCCCCTGGCATCCTTTAAAGGGCACTCAACCCCTGAGGAGTCTTTTGCCCGGACACCACCAGGAAGCATGCTGCCAAAGGTACGTGGTCTTAAGATTATTCAATTGCCTCACCCAATTAACATAATTAACATTAACATTTATTTCACAAATGGAATTCAATTCACTCAAACAGATCTCAAATTATATGTGCATTTTATCCAATACAATCCATGTTAACATTTGCAAATTATAAATCCTTTTACACATATAATATAGTATTCAATTACAGAGGACCATAACAGTGGCGACACTCCGTCGTCACAATGATGTACTCAGAGACTGCCTCAACACCTTTGTTTTTGTCTAGCTTGACGATATCCTGATCTTCTCTTGTGCTTCAGCTGCAACAGATCCACGTTCCCACTGTCCTCCAACGCTTGCTGGAGAACCAGCTGTATGTCAAAGTGGAGAAGTATGAATTCCACACCCCCTCCACCATGTTCCTGGGGTTCGTCATAGACGAGGGGCAGATTCTACCGGATCCTCAGAAGGTGAGACCCCTCCTCGACTGGCCTACACCATCCTCCCACAAACACCTACAGCAGTTCTTGCATTATGCCAACTTTTACCACTGCTTTATACACAATTACAGCTCCTTAGCTCTTCCCCTCACCAGCCTTACTTCCACCAAGACCCCCTTTCATGTCAGGACGTGAGTTGGGGTCTTGTTCCTTCCTTGTGTTGCAATTTATGTTTCTTGTCACCAGGTCAAGGTCTCCAACCCACATCCTTGTTTCAAGTTCTTCTGTGTTTTTCTGTATTTGTTTCTCATTTATTATGGTGTTAACTTTGTATTTTGTTCACCTCTGCTTTAAGTTTATTTTATTATTTTTTTTTGTATTCACTATTGTTTATTATTATAGTCCTGTTTGTCTTTTTGTTAATCTTGTTCATGTTCTATCTGGGTTTGTTTTCAATGTGTGTTAATTTCTCACTTTAGTCTTGCCTGGTTTGTGTGTTGTTTAGTTCTTGATTTGTCACAGCTGTTTTGTGTTTTAACTGATTAGTTCACCTGTTATTTAAAGGATGCAGCCCCTCAGTTGGGTGCTGTGTAATCTGTCCATTTGGTGTTCAGTGCACGCTTCTGTCTGCCTTGCCGTGATCTGCCACATTTGTGAGTTTTACCCTCTGAGCCTGTGTTTTTCCAGTCTGCATTGCCAAGCCTGTTTAGCTTTTACGTTCAGCTTCCGAGCGGCTTTTTGTGCTTTTGTTTAATAAAATGTTGTATGCTCGCTACGCATCTGGGTCCTGCTCTCTGCCCCGAGGGACAAACCATGGCATTCCACTGGTCCAGGGAAGCTTAAGACGCCTTCTCACTCCTCAAGGCCAAGTTTTCTGACGCATCCATCCTGGCGCAGGTCGACCCCGACCGTCAGTTCATCATGTAGGTCAGTGCTTCTGATTCAGGGATGGGGGCACTCCTGTCCCAGAGGTTGGCTGCCAATGGCAAGCTCCACCCCTGTGCTTATTTCTCTCGGTGACTGAGCCACACTGAGAGGAACTACGATATCGGAGACTGGGAACTGCTGGCCGTGAAACTGCCCTTAGAAGAGTGGAGCCACTGGCTCAAGGGCTCCACCTTACCCTTTCTGGTATGGACTGACCACAAGAACTTGGGAGTACCTCTGAACTGCCAGACACCTCAGCTCCTGGCAAGCCAGATGGTCGCTTCCAGTACACCATCACCTATCATCCTGATTCCTGAAACACCAAACCTGATGCCATCTCCAGGCAATTCTCCACCAGATCCACAGAAGGCCGCCTCAAAACCATCATCCCAGCCAAATGTGTAGTAGGGGCGCTTGCATGGGAGGTGGAGCATAAGGTTCAGGAAGCGCTCAAGACCCAGCCCACTGGCTCTGGCCCACCTCAAATGCACCTTTTGGTGGCCCTCTATGAGCAAAGATGTCCAGGAATACATCAAGGCATGTTCCCAGTGCTCCATGGGGAAGTCATCCACCACCACTCCTGCCGGGTTGCTCCAGCCCCTTCTTACTCCTGGTCGTCCTTGGTCCCACATAGCCATGGACTTTATCACTGATCTTCCCCCATCCAATGGCCACACTGCCATTTTGACCATCATTGACAGGTTCTCCAAGGCCGCCGACTTCGTCCTCTTTCAGGAGTTGCCATCTGCCAAGGAGATGGTGGGCCTGTTAGCGGCACACGTGGTAAGGCTGCATGGCATACCAACCGACATCGTTTCCAAAATACTATTCTGCTCAAAACTAACTCCAAAAAGGCTGTCCCCCTGATTTATTGGGTCTTTTCCCATTTCCCCTTAACCACTTGCGCTCCGTTGTTCCGCGGGCGGGCAAGTCTCTGCGTCCTATGACGCACGAGGGCGCGCAAGAGCGCGCTCGTGCGCCCTCGTGCGCATGACGCATGATGGTGGTGATGGTGATGTAGTAGCGTCCAAGCGCCACTCAAAAAAAAACTGCAGAGACAGCCGCGAACAGATTAGTTCATCTGATTGACCTCTCATTCGACTAATAAGAGCCTTGAATTGGGTTTCTGAAACCTTGAAGAACCAATGAATGAAAATCTAGGAAGGAGGACCCGCCTACTGTGAACGCAGGAGCCAATTGAAGCACAGAAATTCTGGCTGGGTGAAGCGATATTTACTGTTGCAACAGATGAAAACAAAGGACGCTGGACAAATCTCCTACAGACCCAGGCTCACCCAGCAGCATGGAGAACACCCAGAAGTGGGACCTGCACTCATTCCAGCAGAATAGACGGAGGCCGACGACAAAAGTCGTAAATCATTCGCCAAAATGGCAATAATGGAATTATGTTTTGATCGGGATCCACGAGCGGAGCAGCGTCGCGTTCGTCTGACGCGTGGGAAGAGCTGTTCGCCACGACTCTGCTGCTTTGAAGAGGTAAGGTGTTATAAGCTAAATTATTATTTATCCCTGAAAACTGTAATCCAAAAATGACTTTTGACCGATCGGTAAATTATAACTGTACTGCGCACGAAGTGCGTGCGCCGCGATAAACGGCCAAATGGCACAGTTTGGAAAAACGTCTGTAACTTTTGAATAATTCAATGTAGAATCTTCATTTTAGGCTCTAATGAAAGGTCACACTCAGGGCTGTGTCTGTGTGTGTGTGTGTGTGGGCGGGGGGTCGTCGTCCCCCCCCGCTACCAAGGACCAAATTCGGCCCTCTACATGACGGATTACACTCTTTTTTTTTTTTTTTTTCCCTTGCATGTTTTCACAGCGGGCCCCCCCCCCTCGCTACTGTGTGTGTGTGTGGGGGGGGGGGAACCGTGAACGGACCGTGAACGCCCCTCACGGTCTGCAGAAGAGGAGCGGGGGGGGCACGGGGGGGGGGGGGGCATGGTCCGAACGCTCCCCGGTCCGCGGGGGGGAACCATATCAGTTTATTCCATCATGTAGCGATGGCCCTCTTCTGTAGCGAGGGGGGGGGGGCGTTCACGGTCTGTTCACGGTTCCCCCCCCCCACACACACACAGTAGCGAGGGGGGGGGGAGCCGCTGTGAAAACATGCAAGGAAAAAAAAAAAGTGTAATCCGTCATGTAGAGGGCCGAATTTGGTCCTTGGTAGCGGGGGGGGGGGACGACCCCCCGCCCACACACACACACACAGACACAGCCCTGAGTGTGACCTTTCATTAGAGCCTAAAATAAAGATTCTACATTGAATTATTCAAAAGTTACAGACGTTTTTCCAAACTGTGCCATTTGGCACAATTTGGCACAGTTCCATAACGCCTGGGAACAGCCTGAGAACAAAGCTGTGTAAAATATTCATTTTTTGTGGTATTGTTACCAAATTTGGATCTCAGCTGGATAACACTTGGTTCTACATTTCTGTTGCATTTTCCAGCCGGATCGGACAGCTGTGTGTTATTTACAAGCATTTGTATCCAAAAAAACACTGTGTCCAATTTTTTTTTCTTCAAGTTCAGTATGTTTAGATGACTGTAACTCAGTGGCCGGAGCACGTAGAGAGATTATGTTTTTTTTGCCAAAAAATTCAAAGTGTTTTCTTTTAAATGAGACCAACCCCATGAAGATGCTGCAAAGGGTTGAATAACAGCTTTCGATTTACTTTGGGCACGTTTTTTTTGGCATTTTTAGGAAAATTGCCCGGAGTGCAAGTGGTTAATCAACCCTGCCTCAGTTCGACTCAAGCTCCCCCCGTCTGCATCAACCCATCTTTTCACGTTTCTCACCTCAAGTCCGTCTCCACCAGCCCTTTGTGCCCCCCCATCGAAGCTGCCTCCTCCCCAACTATGGTCAACGTCGGCTTGGTCTACAAAGTCAACCAAATTATGGACTCTCATCATCGGGGTCGTGGAGTCCAGTTCCTTATTGACTAGAAGGGTTATGAACTGGAATGAACGATCCTGGATCCTGAGGTCTTTTGTTGAGGATGCCCACCTCATCCACGACTTGTACAGCAGACACCCCGACAAGCCTCGGGTGCCAGGGGTCGCCCCTTGAGGGGAGGGTACTGTCATGGTTTGGTTGCACACTGCTCTGTGTCTTTCACTAATTAATCTCATTCCCCACAGCTGTACTCACCATCTGCAGGCAATCACCAGACTCTTTAAATAAGCGCCAGTATCCTCCACTTATCAGGAGATTGTTGATGACTTCAGCCTCACCTTTTGACGCTTGTGCAGCGAGCTCCTCTCCTCCAAGGCACCTAGGAAAAAGGATAGTTTATTACTCAGCTTTTTTGTCCCCTTCTCCTCTCTTCAGGATCTCCTCAGGCAGATTTGGACCCCAACCCTGGAGGATTGGACCCCCGATCTCTGGAGGCTACCCCTGGACCTTCTCTACCCGTTCACCGTAAGTGCACTTACCAATGCTCCCTAACCTGTTTCCCTTTTCCCCCAAGCTCTTCCATCTTCCCTTTCAACACTCAACTGTTCTGCTGCGACGCTGAGGGTTCCAGCCTTTCCTTCACCACCCTGCTCCCTGACAGCATCTGCAAGCAAACAATTATCTGCATAGTGAATTAATTCCTCATTGCCATTATATTTATCATTGGTTTTCTCTTTCCTTTCACAGGGTTGCCAGACCTCTTGCAGCATCTCATGCCCTAGCACTGTTATCAGTAAAATTATTGTTAACTTGCCTTCCGTTCCCTCTGTTGTCTACTTTTCAAGATTCAAGATTTTATTTGTCAATACTACTATAGCCTCACCGTTACACCGTTACAGGCCCGTGGCTCTGAGAGAGAGCCGTCGCTACCAGAAATCCACGGAGCTGCTCATCCGTAAGCTGCCCATCCAGCGCCTGGTGAGGGAGATCGCTCAGGACTTCAAGACCGACCTGCGCTTCCTGAGCTTCGCCGTCATGGTTCTGCAAGAGGCCAGCGAGGCCTACCTGGTGGGTCTCTTCTTCGCTAAGAGGGTCACCATCATGCCCAAAGACTTACAGCTGGCCCGCCGCATCCACGGAGAGAGAGCTTAGACTTTCTGCTGCACATTCACCAACCATAATGCTCCGCACTGTGTGTCTATATATATATATATATATATATTTATAGTAATATGTACATATGTTTACTAGATGTTCTTGTTTTTTCTTGCCTTCTGATTGTTGCTCTGAGTGTTGCTATCCCTGTGCTGTTGCAATCCTGGAATTTCCCCATTGTGGGACTAATAAAGGCTTATCTTATCTTATACGTACAGGACTTAAGGAAGAATTGAAATGGCATTTCTCTGTCTTCAGTGGTGTGCACAATACATGCACGTGTACACACACACACACACACACACACACACACACACACACACACACACACACATATATATAAGGAATAAGGCTGGAAAAACAACAACAGCAGTCTATGTACAGTATTGCTACCCGTAGTGCAAATAGCAACAAAAGATAGACCCAGACATCCCATAGTGCAAATAAAGATAAATAATAAACTCCAGCAATCCTATATACAGAAAAAGTAGAGCAGTAATACTCGTAGTTGCAAGTTCAATGCGGCAGTGTAAGTGCAGACAGTGACAGATAGAACTGCATATGAACAGTATTGCAATTACAGACAGCTGCAGATATGGTATTTGTGCAAATGGTTCCAGTAAAGTGCAGAGACATACAGCAGCAGATGTATTGCTGTTGGTGTGGCAGTAGCTGAAGTACTTAATGTGTGGGTGAGTGTGTTACAGTCTGGCGGGGACAGAGTTCAGGGTCCTGATGGCCTGGTGAACAAAGCTGTTTAGCAGGCTTGTGGGGTGGGCCCAGAGGCTCCAGTACCTTTACCCCGAGGGCAGGGCACTGAAGAGGGAGTGTGAGGGGTGGGAGGTGTCGCCTGCAATGTTGATGGCTCTGTGGGTGAGGCAGTGAGGTAGATGTCTGAAAGGGGGGGCAGAGGGGCACCGATGATCTTGCTGGCTGCTTTCACTGTGTGTTGTAGTGTCTTCCAGCAGGAGGCGGTGCAGCTTCCATACCACACTGTGATGCAGCTGGTGAGGATGCTCTCCATGGTGCCCCAGTAGAATGAGCACATGATGGAGGGTGGGACTCTTGCTTTCCTCAGTTTGCGGAGGAAATGGAGGTGAGTTTGAGCCTTCTTGGACAGTGATATGGTGTTGTTGGACCAGGAGAGGTCCTCAGAGATGTACACCCCCAGGAACTTGGTGCTGCTCACCCTCTCCACAGCTGCTCCATCAATGATCAGAGGGGGATGCTTTGTGTGTCCCCTCCTGAAGTCGACCACAATCTCCTTGGTTTTCCCCATGTTCAGGAAGAGATTATTGTCTTTACATCACTGGACCAGTTGGTTCACCTCATTTCTTTAGTTGGCCTCCTCATTGTTAGTGATGAGGCCCACCACCGGTCATGTTTGGGTCTATCACCATTTGAATCATGACACATCTTCCCCATCCTTTGTCCAATATATCCACTATCCCTCCTCTGCACATGTTTAAATCATCTCAGTCTTGCCTCTCTCTTACTTTGTCTCCAAACCGCTCAACCTGAGCTGTCCCTCTAATAAACTCATTTCTAATTCTGTCCCTCCTAGTCACTCCTTAGCATGTTCAACTCTGCCACCTCCAGCTCCACCTCCTGCCTTTTTGCCAACACCACTGCCTCTAAACCATACATCATAGCAGGTCTCACTACCATCTTGTCAATCTTCCCTTTCACTCTGGCTGCTATCAATCAGGTCAATCAGGTCTCACACCTCCAGACTGCAGGGGTTAAAACAAACAAACAAACAAAATCCTGAATCTGAACTTTTTTTTACGGGGGCAGGGTTACAGGGGTGGACACACACACACACACACACACACACACACACACATACCATATACGTATATACCACCTTGCAGACTCCTATCTCTTTCAGATTTCTCCTTCTGCATAAGATACAGTCCACATGTGTGCATCTTCCTGGGCAGTGCAGTGGTGCAGTGGTTAGCACTGCGGCAGCACAGCAACTCACCCTTGGCCATGGGATCCCGGGTTCGATCCCAGCCCCTGACCAACTGTGATCTGTGTGGAGTTTGCATGTTCTCCCCGTGTCTGCGTGGGTTTACTCTGGGATTTCTCCGGTTTCCCTCCACAGGGAAAAACATGGAAATTAGGTTAATTGGAGACTACAAAGTTGCCCTAGTTGTGAATGTGTGTGTGAATGGTGAAGGGATAGTGCCGTACCGTGGCTGCTTCATCCATCCAGGTGGATGCCCTGAATTTCCCCTCTGGGGATCAATAAAGTACACAAAAGCAAATCAAAATCAAAGTCACCGATGTTCTTCTCTCTTCTTTAAGTATATGTTCCACACAGCCATTTCCATCCTTTTGACAAAATCCACAACCATCTGTCCTTCCACATTTCTCTCCTTAAGACCATACCTACCCAGAACCTCCTCATCACCTCTGTTACCTTCACCTACATGCCCATTAAAGTCCGCTCCAATCAACACTCTCTCCCCCCTGGAAACACTCTACCACTTCATCCAACTTACTCCAGAATTCCTCTTTCTCTTCTACCTAGCATCCAACTTGTGGGGCATATGCACTGACAACATTCAACATCACACCTTTGACTTCTAGTTTCAAACTCATGATCCTGTCTGACTCCCTCTTTACCTCCTGGACACTCTTCACATACTCTTCCTTCATGATTACCCCGACTCCAATTGTTGGTAGAACAGTTTAAATACACTTCCAGTGCTCCTAGCCTTGCTTCCCTTCCATCTGGTTTCTTGAACACACAGTATAGTCATGTGAAAAAATTAGGACACCCCATTAAATAGTCAGGTCTTTATTAATAAATGTTCACATATCTATGTCAAACCGTGTTTTTTTATTTGCATTGTTTAATATTCATTTTAGCCATTTTAAGTGGGAATGAATGTGGGGGTGTCCCAATTTATCCCTCACTATTTGTTTAGAATTACATTTTACACAAATTTTGAAGAAAGTCTTTAATTCATTTTTAATTGTTTAGTTGTATTACATGAATCTCTCAGTATTTTTAACATTGATATTAAATATCCATATGTCCAAATATGTTAAAAAAAACAACAACACAGGCTTATACAGGGCATCCTAATTTTTTCACATGAATATCTGCCTTTCTACTCTCCATCATATCAGCCAACTCTCTGCCATTACTAGTCACATTCCTTACATTTAAATTCCCTACTCTCACCTCCACACTTCTACCTTTCCTTTTCTCTCTCTCCCTCCTAAGACGCCTTCCCCCCCTCCTCCTCCTCGATCTTCAACCAACAGTAGCCCAATTTCCACCGGCACCCTGTCAATTAACAGCACTGGTGGCGGTTGTTATAAACCCGGGCCTCAACCAGTCCGGTATGAAAGTGTCATTTGTCATAATCCACATGTTTGATTTGGCAAAGCTTTTACGTTGGATTCCTGACACACTTCTACCTTTCCTGGAAATGCTCATTCCAGCAATTTCCACCACATTCCTAAGGAGATCACCAGACCTTTGGGTGCTCCGTGGTTTGTTATGCCCCACAAACAGCGTAGACAACAGGAGAGGAAGCAGAAGAGAGGCTGCAGGGCTGGCATATGTGCACAGCTGCGCAAACTTTGCTCCAAACCACCGCTACCTTCAATTTTCCTCACCAATGCCAGATCCCTTGCCAACAAAATGGACGAGCTGTGCACGGAGATAGTCCATAATCGCTACTTCTGGGACTGTTGTATTCTGATTGTGACCGAGTCATGGTTGACCAAACGCATCCCGGATGCTGCTGTGGAACTACCTGGCTGAACTACACACCATCTCGACCGCAACGCTGATTCTGGTAAGGGAAGGTGGGGAAGGCTCTGTGTTTATGTGCTCCAGACTTGGTGTAAAAACAGCAGAATAATGTCCTTCCTGTGTAGGCCCTTTTATCTCCCCTGCGAGCTAACGGCAGTAATTTTAACAGCTGTTTACATTCCTCCTGATGCTATTGTTAGCTTAGCACTCAATCACCATCCAGCACATGCCAGCAGGCAGCAAAGAGATCACCCCGACACAGTCCACATTATTGCAGGGGATTTTAACAAAGCATGGTTAAAGACTGTATTCCCCAAATTCTACCAACATGTTAAGTTTCCCACAAGAGGGGAAAGGACACTGGATCATGTTTATAGCAACATTAAGCACGCCTACAGAGCCACCCCACTCCCCCACCTTGGACAATCAGACCATCTCTCTCCGTTTCTGATTCCTGCCTACAGTTCCCCCCCAACTAAACAAACAATTAAAATCTGGCCTGAAAATGCTCTTCTCCAGCTACAAGAGCGCTTTGCCTGCACTGATTGGAACATTTTTGAACAACAGGACCTGGACTCCTACACCGAATCTGTCCTTTTCTACGTCAAATGCTGTGTAGAAAATGTGACAGTCACCAAACACATCCGGGTATTTCCAAACTGCAAACCTTGAATGACCAGTGAGGTCCAGGCTCTGATCAGAGCCCGCAACTTGGCTTTCAGACAGAAGGACAACTCTCCGTACAGCACTGCCAGAGCTAACCTGAGGATAGGCATAAAATTAGCTAAAAATGCCGATAGGAGGAAGGTGGAGGGCTTCCTCTCAGACAACAACCCCCGACAGATGTGGAGAGGCATCCAGGCCCTCATCAACTACAGGGGCCAGGGCCCCCCCCAACATCAGACAGCAGCCTCACTCTGGCAGAGGAGCTTAACAGCTTCTTTGCCCAGTTTGAGCACCCACCACCACCACCAGCACCAAACCCGTCCCACCCTCCTCCCCTCTCTCTCATCCTCCCCCCTCCCTCCCCTCCCCCCTCTCTCTACAGGTACATGAGGTGAGGAGGCAACTGAAAGCAGTGAATCCCCGCAGAGCTGCTGGCTCAGACGGCATCTCAGGAGCGGTGGTCAAAGCATGTGCAGACCAGCTGGCAGGGATCCTCACCAAGTTGTTCAACCTCTCCCTGACGCACGCCACCATCCCCTCCTGCCTGAAGGCCTCCACCATCATCTCCATCCCCAAAAAGTCTGCAAGTGACAGCCTGAATGACTACAGACCCATAGCACTCACGTCTGTGGTCATGAAATGTTTTGAGCGACTGGTGTCCCAGCACATCAGAGACTGTCTTCCCCCCTCCTTTGACCCCCACCAGTTCACCTACAGGGAGAATCGGTCTACGGAAGACGCCATAGCCACCACTCTCCACAGAGCATTGAGCCACCTGGAGAACCCAAGGAGCTATGTGAGGATGCTCTTTGTGGACTACAGCTCAGCTTTTAACACCATCATCCTGGACATCCTGATCAACAAACTGCACCTCCTCCAGATCCGCCCCCCCCCATCACACCTGCTCCTGGATAAAGATCTTTCTCATCTACCACCCCACAAACAGTCAGACTTGGCCCCCACCACTCCTCCACACTGTCCCTCAGCACTGGCTCCCCCAAGGCTGCGTGCTTAGCCCTCTACTGTACTCCCTGTACACCTTTGACTGTATTCCAACCCACCCAACCACTGTCATCGTGAAATACGTGGATGACACCACCTTGGTTGGGCTCATCACCAACGACGATGAAAAGGCATACAGGGTGGAGGCAGAGAATCTGCTGCTGTGGTGCCAAGCAAACAACCTGAAACTGAATGTCCAAAAAACCAAAGAACTCATTCTGGACTTCAGGAAGAACAGACAGGACTCCCCCCGCCCCCCCATTAATGGCAACCGCGTGGAAATTGTCCCCACCTTCAGGTTCCTGGGCACCCACATCTCCTCTGACCTCTCTTGGACTGTCAACACCAAGGCCCGGGTGAAGAAAGCCCAGCAGCGGCTACACTTCCTCCATGTCCTGAGGAAGCACAACCTGGACCAGAAGCTGCTGCTGGCCTTCTATTGCTGCTCAGTGGAGAGCGTGCTCACCTACTGTCTGGGTATGTGGTACGCCGGCTCCACGGCCGAGAACAGGAGGGCTGTGCAGAGGATCATCAACACCGCCCAAAAAATTATCGGCAGCCCTCTGCCCTCCCTGGAAGACATCTCCAGAGCCTCCTGTCTCAGAAGGATCAAGGCCATCACAGGAGACTCCTCACATCCCGTCCACCACCTGTTTGACCTGCTTACCTCTGGACGATGGTTCAGACTGATCAGGTCCCACACCTCCAGACTGACAAACAGTTTCTTCCCCTGGGCAATCCAAACTGCAAACATTCAGAGGCTCCACCCCCTCCCTCTGAATGCTCACACGCACAGAACTGAGGACTTTTTAATTATCATTATAACTCAACTGTCTTTGCACTCTTCCCTTTCATGTATATTGACCCATCCCTGAAATCACTACTGTACATATTTTCCATAATCCTTGGGCCATTTTACTCAGTTATGTGTTCTACACTCCTCACTCTTATCAGGTTCAGGTTAATTTATTTGTACCCGTAGGTAGATTTGTTTTGCAGTCAGGTGACATCCATATTTACAAACCACAATTACACTCAGCATGAACACAAACATAGGCCCACATGAAGCTGATTATAAACATGATAAAATTACTCAAGGCTCCACCAATCAGGACGTAGGACAAAGAGATAAGAGAAAAAAACAGAGATAAGAGAGAAGGGTCATATTAAAAAGTTAAACACCAGTCAAAGAGGTTAAAAACTCAAATGTCTAAAACCCAATAAAAGATTTAGAACCCAAATAAAAAAAACCCTACAAAAATAGGTAAATATAAAATAAAATTAAAAATAGGTAACTAAATTATGTGCAATATATTGCTACATCTTGTTCAACTCTAACAGCAGCAGGAACAAAGCTGTTTTTGTAGCACTGGGTTTTACATTTTGGGACAGCAAACCTCCGTCTGGAGGGAAGAAGCTGAAAGTGGCAGTGCAAATGGTGGGAGTCATCATTTAAAATGGAGGTAGCAATCCTCTGTACCTGTCTGGTGTATAGGGATGTCAGGCTCAGCTGTGACTCACCAAGCAAACGACTGGACAATCTAACAACCTAATCCAAGGATTTCCTTTGTTTCAGTTTTGTCTGACCAAACCATGACACTAAAGAAAAGGATAAAACAGATTCAATAAAAGCCCGATAAAACATTGCCATTATGGTTCGGTCAGTTTGGAAGCGTGCAAGTTTCCTTAAACAATGCAAATGTTGCTGACCCTTTTTGCACACCCTTTCACAGTTCTCTTCAAAGTTTAAATTACTATCAATAATCGTCCCAAGATATTTGTAGGATTGCACACATTCAATGGTCTGGTCTTTTAGTACAGTGACTTTGTGCCTGGGAGTTTTCCTCCTAAAGTCAATAATCATATCTTTAGTTTTTGTCGTATTCAGCTGCAGGTAGGAATCCTCGCACCAGTGAACAAAATCATCAACTACTGGGCCGTGGCCACTCTCACCATCCTGGAGGAGACTGACAACAACTGAATTATCAGCATACTTTATAATGTGTCTGTTGTCATGTCTGCTCCGACACATGTTTGTGTACAGGATGAAGAGTAGTGGTGACAATACACACCCCTGAGGAGAGCCAGCAGAAGAACACTTTTGGTCAGACAATGTACCATTGACCCTTACTCTCTGTGTCCATCCATCCATCTTCTTCCGCTTAATCCTTTTCGGGTCGCGGGGGGGGCTGGAGCCTATCCCAGCATCTTTGGGCGAGAGGCAGGGTACACCCTGGACAGATCGCCAGTCCATCGCAGGGCCAACACAGAGAGACAGACAACCATTCACTCTCACAGTCATACCTAAGGACAATTTAGAATCCCCAGTTTTTGATGCCAATTAACCTAACTTGCATGTTTTTGGCATGTGGGAGGAAACCGGAGAAATCCCAGAGTAAACCCACGCAGACACGGGAAGAACATGAAAACTCCACACAGATCACTGTTAGCCGGGGGCTGGGATCGAACCCAGGATCCCCCGGCCAAGTGTGAGTTGCTGTGCTGCTGCAGTGCTAACCACTCTCTGTGTCCTGTTGGTTAAAAAATCCAGAATCCAACCCACCAGATTATTATTCAAATCAAATTGTTGCAGGAGCCTTTCAACTAAAATATGAGGTTGGATTGTATTAAAGGCGGAAGAAAGGTCCACAAATAAAAGCTTGGCGTGTGTCCCATTAAAATCCAGATGTTTAAAAAGCATGTTAAACAGAGTGACAGTGGCATCCTCCACTCCTCTGTGAGGCCTATAGGCAAACTGCAAAGGATCCAATGCATGCTCAGTCTGCTTTAGGACCTCAAATCTGACCAGTTTTTCAAAAATTTTCATTAAAATTGAGGTCAAAGCAACTGGTCTAAAATCATTTACTGTTTTAGGACAGCTGGATTTTGGAACGGGGACAACTACGGCATCTTTCCAGATCTTAGGCACATGTTGTGTCTTTAAGGACTTATTGAAAATATAGTGAAACACAGGACTCAGTTCATGTGCACAGGACTTTACCAAGCGCCCACATATATTATCAGGGCCCTGACTTTTGTTCACTTTTACAGCACAGAGCGCCCTTTTAACATCCTGCACCTCAATATTAAAGTGCCGATTGTCTTTGAGTTTCTGTTTCAAATCTTGGGTTTCTGTGCTAAAATCAAAGGAATCAAAATGACCATAAAAACAATTAAGAGCATTAGCCAGCTCTGTGTCTGAATTAAAACCATCTAAAAACACACGATTACTGCGCTCTGTGCTCTGAAGGCCTGCAATAGTTTTCATACTGGCCCAGGCTGAACCAAGCTTCTTTGTTGCCATCTTGCTTTCCAACTCTGATTTATAATTCTGTTTTGCTCTTAAAATTTCGGCCTTCAGCTCTTTTGTGGCTACCTGTAGCTCAGAAACAACCCCGTGTTTAAAGGCAAGTGCTTTCCTCTGTAAGCAAGATTTAACTGATTTTGTAACCCATGGCTTGTTGTTGGGATATATTTTGACACGTTTATGTGGAACGATCATGTGTCTGCAGAAAGCCATGTATGAGCATGTCACGTCCACTAAAGAGTCCAAATCTTCTCCGCAGGTGAGCTTGAACACCTCCCAGTCCGTACAGTTAAAGCATATCTGGAGGCAGTGCACTGAATCCTCTGTCCACACATTTATGTCTCTGGTCTTCGTCTTGCCTCTTTTGAGAGCAATTTTATATGTGGGCAGCAAATGTACACAGTTGTGATCTGAGGATCCTAAAGGAGGAAGGGGAAGAGATTTAAAGGCCCTCTCTATGGATCCGTAGCACAGGTCCAATGTCTTTTTTCGCCTGGTTGGGCAGGAGACATACTGATAAAAGTTTTTAAGTGTCTTCTTTAAAGACACATTGTTAAAATCCCCAATGATAAAATTTGGAGCCTCTGGGGAAATCGACTGCAACCGCTGTACCACATCAAAGACGGTGCTGGAGGCGGAGGCAGCATCTGCCCTTGGGTGAATGTACACAGTCATTATGAAAAGTTGGGGAACTCGCAGTGTAGATAAAAGGGGCGTAGTGACACGGACAGAAGCTCCACATCTGGTGTACAGATGTGCTCTCTGACCGTGACAGATGTACAGTACTGTTTATTAATGTATAAACATACGCCACCCCCTTGACGTTTCCCCGTTACCTCTTCCTGCCCATCCGAGCAAAGTGGGGCTCCAAAGCCGTCAATCCACAGGTCCGCATCCTGGTCATGTGCCGTAAGCCACGTCTCCGTGTAAGCCATGACACAGCAGTTCTTGAAATCCTTCTGATATTGTACATTTCCTTGAATTTCATCCACTTTATTTCTCAGGGATTATACATTCCCCATAATAATAGAAGGAAGAAGAATGCGGTTAAGCTGACGCCTCCTCAGGTTTAATCTTACGCCGCCACACTTTCCGCGTCTCCTCTTCTTGTCTCTCTTTTCATCGCTGTGTCCATGAAAATCTCTTAAAATTCTTCTTCTTCTTCTTCGTCGATCGCTAGATGGTCACACCAGCTGCCCTGACGAATGCTGCCGTCCTGCGGAGGTCCCCGAGGTCCCCCTGCAGCTTTTGGTTCAGCGATGTGGGGTCAGGCCACGTAGCTCGTCTGAGTGCAGCGTGGTCTGGGCAGTCTTGGAGGAGGTGTTCGCTGGTCATTTGGGCAGTACCACATGGGCATCTGTCCGACTCTCCAACTTTAAGTTTCTGGTGCATGTGAGCATGCATTCTGTTATGTCCAGTTCAGAGTCTGAACAGAACGACTTGGTCAGCCCTGCTCAGACTGTAGTAGTTGTCATCCTTGCAGAAGTTTGGGTGTTGCTGCTGCCACTTCTTGTGAGACAGGGCCTTAATAATGGTTTTCTCCTCACTGTAAGAGACCTGCCTGTCTTCCTGGTCTTGCTGCCCACCCTCCTTAGCAAGTCTGTCAGCCATCTCATTTCCATAGATTCCACAGTGGGCAGGAATCCACTGGAGTGATATGTTCGCCTGTGTTGCTAGTTGAGACAGAGTGAGGCCGAGTTCATTCAGTTCTTTGTGTCGGGGGTCCTGAAGTGCATCCAAGACAGAGAGGGCATCAGTGAAGATGACGACCCGCTTGTGTGCCTTGTCTTGATATTCCCTGACGTAGGCCGCTGCTGTTCTCAGGGCCTCTGCCTCAGCCCTGAAATTGGTGGAGTACTTTCCAGTCGCAATGGGAATGTGGGTCTCCTCGTCAGCGTACCTGATGTACACGCCACCTCCTCCATTCCTGGTTGCTTCCATGGCAGATCCGTCTGTGTAGACGTGAGTCCACTGCTCTTAAGGGTAGGCAGACCGAATGAACTCCAGGGCCAGCGACTACCTCTCTTGGTCTGACTGTGTTCCTTTCTTCCCAATGCCCGATATGTCTGTGCGCATGGCTGGGAAGTTCTGTCAGTTCCAGGAGGGAACAGATGCTATGGGTGGTATTGGTGTGGGTATGTGGTCCATCAGTTCTGGGTCTCTCCTTTCAAGTGTCCTGCTCTGGTGGATGAAGCTCGATCTCTTAAGTCTCCCTTTTGTTGGCTTTCTTAAAATAAAGTCTGGCAGTTGCGGCACACACTCAAACACAGATGCTGCATTATCCATGTTTAAATGCAGTAACATTTCTCTGGAATACTGCGTTCTTCCCGGCATGGTCACGATCACGCTTACCTCCAAGACAAAGAGCCGGTAAGAAAGAAACGACAGTGCAAAAACAAGAAGGAAATCCATACTGATGGAACCAGGGAGCTCTTCGTTATATAGTCCACAAACATTCAAGGACAAAAACGGCACAGAGAATTACGTTAAAACACATTAAAGTGCATAATACAGAATACAGGCTAGTACTTCCGGCACCACACGAGTAGGCTGCCTTTTTGCAACAGCGGATCAATTTCTTCCTATTTCTATTTACTATCTGGCTCTCTTGCTAATCTTTCTGATCTGGCGACCCATCACAGACACGTAGATTGCCCAAATGTCTCCTAAGGCAGCGGACGGAGCCACTGTGTATTGCAGGAGGCAGTACAATAGAGACCAGCTGTTAGCACTTAACCGGCCCATGATGCTAACGCAAAAACTCGACATACCAGGAGAAATAAGACGGAAACGGCGTGGATGTCGAGCTGGAGTAAGACAGCGGGTGAGGAATATAAGGTACAGACCCGTCCTCCTATCCATTATTATGGGGAATATACAGTACGATCGCTACTCAATAAGACTGACGAGCTAGCGGCTATCTCCCGCTACGAGAGCGTCTTCAGAGAGATTAGCTTGATGTTGTTTACTGAGACGTGGCTAACAGAACTAGCAACAGATGCTAACATCGAACTGGAGGGTTTCCACGCAATACGGGCAGACCGGACACCAGACAGTGGGAAGGCAAGGGGCGGAGGAATGATAATGTATGTCAATAACAGCTGGTGCAGACCAGGACATATCACGGTTAAACAACAACACTGCAACAAAGACATTGAGCTGCTAGCTGTTAGCATGCGGCCTACCTATCTCCCGAGGGAATACTCACATGTGATCTGCATTGTTATTTATGCAAATCTGACGGCAAATGCGGGGACAGCGCGTGACGCCATTCACTTAGTAACTGGCAGGCTGCTGACAGAACACCCAGATGCTCTCCTACTCATCTCAGGTGATTTCAACCATATTTCACTGTCCCCCATTCTTCCCACGTTCACCCAGTATGTCACATGCCACACTAGAGACAATAAAACACTGGACTTATTCTATGCAAACACTAAGGAGGCGTACACCTCATCACCACTCCCCCCACTTGGGAGATCGGATCACAACTTGGTTCATCTCCTGCCGGTGTACAAACCGCTAGTACACAGACAACCTCCGGTCATGCGCACGGTGAAGTTATGGTCTGAGGAGGCAATGGACGTTCTAAAGGACTGTTTTGAAACCACTGCCTGGGAGCAGCTCTGCAATCCACATGGTGAGGACATCGATGGCCTCACTCACACCATCACGGACTACATCAACTTCTGTGTGGACAACACCGTACCCACCAAGACCATACGGTGTTGCTCGAACAACAAACCCTGGATCAACTCTGAGATAAAAACACTTCTGAGAGAGAAGAAGAGGATCTTCAGGTCGGGGAACAGGGAGATGCTGAAGTACGTACAGAGGGAGCTGTGGAGGAAGATCAGAGAAGGCAAGGACAGCTTCAGGAAGAAGATGGAGGACAAGCTGCAACAGAGCGACATCGGTGGGGTCTGGAGAAACCATCTCTGGGCTCCAGAATACCTCCTCCCAGGCCACGGGGGGGAAGGGAGTGGGCGAACAATCTGAACCTGTTTTTTAATAGGTTTGACCAACCGCCCTCCCCACCGACTGCACAACAACCACTGCTGCCTCTAAAGTCATCGAGACCTGCTGTCCATACCCCACTCCACCAACACCCCCCCACTCCCAGCACACAGCCCCCCAACCTGACCCTCACTAAGACCCAGGTGAGGATGGAGCTGAGGAAGATCAAGGCGAGGAAGGCGTCGGGACCGGACGGCATCAGTGCAAAGCTCCTCAAGTCCTGTGCAGGCCAGCTGTGTGGGATTGTGGAGCACATCTTCAAACTGAGCCTGAAGCTGGGGAGGGTACCACAGTTGTGGAAAACATCTTGTGTGGTACCTGTACCAAAGACTTCCCACCCCAAAGATCTGAACAGCTACAGACCAGAGGCCCTGACGTCTCACCTGATGAAGACCCTGGAGAGACTGCTCCTTGCTCACCTCCGCCCCCCCGGTGGGACCAGCGATGCATCCACTCCAGTTCTCCTACCAGCATGGCATTGGGGTGGAGGATGCAGTGATCTTCCTCCTTCACCGTTCCCTGTCCCACCTGGAGAAGCCCGGGAACGTGGTGAGGATCATGTTCTTTGACTTCTCCAGTGCTTTCAACACCATCCAACCGATGATCCTGAAGGACAAGCTGCTGTGCGCAGGGGTGGACCAGCACCTGTCATCATGGATCCTGGACTACCTCACTAACCGGCCACAGTTTGTGAGAACCTGTGATTGTGTGTCCAACACGATCATTGGTAGCACGGGGGCCCCCCAGGGAACGGTTTTGGCTCCCTTCCTGTTCACCCTTTATACTGCAGACTTCTCACACAACACAACACAACACAACACAACACACTGCCATCTACAGAAGTTCCCTGATGACTCTGCGATCGTCCTGTACTCAGCCTCATATCCTTTGGAGATGAGGCTGAGTACAGAGGACTTATCCAGGACTTCGTGGACTGGTGCCATCGGAACTACCTCCAGATCAACGCGAGGAAAACTAAGGAGCTGGTGGTGGACTGCCACAGACAAGGACAACCCCTCACAGCACCAGTAAACATACAGGGAACAGACATTGAGATAGTGACATCCTACAAGTACCTGGGTGTTCATCTGAACAATAAACTGGCTGCACGGTGGCGCAGTGGTTTAGCACTGTGGCAGCACAGTTTACCCTCAGCCAGGGGACCGCGGGGATCATGAGATCGTGGGTTCGATCCCAGCCCCTGACCAACAGTGAGCTGTGTGGAGTTTGCATGTTCTCCCCGTGTTGCGTGGGTCTACTCCGGGATTTCTCCGGTTTCCTCCCGCATACCAAAAACTTGTAGGTTTAGGGCGCTCGCGCACGCAGTGACCGGCAGCCGATGGCTTGTCACCAGACTGCAAACCAAATCTACCTACGGGTACAAATAAGTAACAAAAAAAAAACAAAAAAACAAAAACTAGACTGGTCACACAATACCGATACACTCTACAAGAAGGGACAATGCAGGCTGTTCCTACTGAGGAGACTCAGGTCTTTTGGTGTACAAGGGGCGCTGCTGAAGACATCCTACAACACGGTGGTGGCATCAGCCATCACTTTTGGAGTGGTCTGCTGGGGCGGTGGCATTACAGCAGCCGATAGGAAGAGACTGAACAAACTAATCAAGAAAGCTAGCTCTGTCCTGGGGCAATGCTTTGACCCAGTGGAGGAGATAGGAGAGAGAAGGATGGTGGCTAAACTGTCATCTCTGCTGGAGTCCGAGTCCCACCCTATGCAGGACATACTGAACGCACTCAGTGACATCGTTCAGGTGACCCACAGAACAGACACGACTCAGGATTAACACAATTAACGTACTTTATTTGTTAACGTGAGTGATTGGGTGCGTGAGTGCGGTTATATGGTGTAATGTTGTGTAGTGCAATCCGTGTATTCCAGCTGGGCCGGCAGAGCACCGTACAGACTGGCAACCTGTCAACAGATGTTGGAGTGGCTTCAGGTGGCGCCGAAGCTGCGGCCAGAGAGACAGTGTCTGCGGGCAGGTTAGCTGGAGGTGGAATAAGGGTCTGCCGCCTGGAGGGAGATGGAGGTCCACTGTTGCGGGCTCCGCCTGTGCACAGGGGAATGGACAGGTTTAGAAGCAATAATGCTTACTTGGTTGTTGGTCTGGGTGGAACCGACCCAGACGTCGTTCAGCTGGGCTTGGAAGCCGATGGCTGGAGAATTCAGTGCAGGGAAGCACGGAGGCAGGGTGTGGCGTGATTCACAGGAAAGAATCAGACGACTCTGTGCCCAGCACTGGTCCTGATGGGAATAAATAGGGGCGCAGGAGATGACAAGCAGATGCGTGTACAGGTGCCATGTTTGGCGGCCATGACAGTACTCCCCCACTATGGCACGCCTCTTGGCGTGCGTTCCAACCTATCCGGGTGCGTCCGATGGAAGTCCCTGATGAGCTGCTTGTTGAGCACGAGGGCAGGATGCACCCAGGACCTTCACTCCGACCTGTAGCCCTCCCAGTCCACCAGGTACTGCAGGCCACGCCCCTGGCGGCGGACATCCAGGATGGAAGAGACGGACCACGCCGGGTCGCCGTCGATCACCCTCGGTGGAGGTGGAGACCTGGGAGGGGGACACAACGGGCTGGAGGAGACAGGCTTAACCTGAGAGACATGAAAAGTTGGACAGAAGCGGGGGGAGGGGGGGAGAGTTAGCCGCACAAACACTGGGTTAATAAGTCAACATATAGGGAACGGGCCAATGAACCGCTGGGCGGTCTTCTTGCGTTCCACCTTCAGGTTGATGTTTTTGGTAGAGAGCCATACCTGCTGACCCACCTGATAAGCCGGGCCCGGAACCCTGTGTCGACTGGCCACCGTAGTGTTGCGTTCCGCCGTCCGTCGCAGTGCCATTCTGGCTGCCTTCCAAATCCACCGACAACATTTTAGATGGGCCCAAACCGATGGAACGACAATGTCCCCCTCATCTTCAGGGAACAGTGGGGGGTTGTAACCCAATGAGGCCTCGAAGGGGGACATGCCGGTGGCAGTGGACACCGCTGTGTTATGGGCGTATTCAATCCAAGGAAGGTGTGTGCTCCATGACTATGGGTTGGCGGCAGTGACACACCACAGCACTGCTTCCACCTCCTGGTTGGCTCGTTCACATTGCCCGTTGGATTGCGGGTGATAGCCGGAGGACAAGCTCGCCGTAGCCCCTAAGGCAGTGCAAAAGGCCTTCCAGACTCTGGAGATAAACTGGGGCCCTCGGTCCGATACTATGTCCTGTGGGATGCCATGCAGCTGAATTACATGCTGAACCAGCAGATCAGCTGTCTCTTTGGCAGATGGTAACCCCTGCAGAGGGATGAAGTGAGACGCCTTGGAAAATCTGTCCACCAGCGTGAGGATGGTGGTGAAGTTGTTGGACGTGGGGAGGCCTGTGACAAAATCCAGCGCCATGTGGGACCATGGTCTACCCGGGACGGGGAGGGGGTGGAGCAGCCTAGCCGGCAGCGACGAGGACGTCTTCCCAGTAGCACACTCAGGACAGGTGCGGACATATTCCCCCACGTCCTTCTGGAGGGATGGCCACCAAAACGACCTCTGTAGGAGCACCACCGTGCGTGCCCTTCCCGAATGGCAGGCGAACTTGGAGGTATGCCCCCACTGGATGACCTCCCCTTGGACCGCTGTGGGAACAAATAATTTGCCTGCTGCCCCCCCCCCCGGGTCGGCTTTGTCAGACTGCGCCCTTATAACCTTATCCCGAATGCCCCAAGTGAGGGCGCCCACGACACATGCTGGGGAGAGGATGGGATGCTCAGCCTTCTCTGCCGTCTCTGGGGTGAACTGATGAGACAGGGCGTCGGGCTTGGTGTTCTTTGACCCAAGGCGGTCGGTGATGGTAAAGTCAAACCGTCCAAAAAATAGCGACCAGCGGGCCTGTCGGGCGTTCAGCCATTTAGCGGTCCAAAGGTACTCCAGGTTCTTGTGGTCGGTCCAGACGATGAATGGCTGTGACGCTCCTTTCAACCAGTGCCGCCACTCCTCCAGGGCCAATTTAACCGCCAGCAGCTCCCTATCCCTGATGTCGTAGTTTCGTTCTGCTGGGGACAGGTGGCGAGAGAAGTAGGCGCAGGGGCGGATCTTACCGTCTGCCGGAGAGTGCTGGGACAGCACAGCCCCCACTCCAGAATCAGAGGCGTCCACCTCCACCAGGCACTGAAGGGTGGGATCCACCTGCGTCAGGTTAGGCGACAATGAAAACCTAACCTTCAGCTCCGAGAACACAGTGTCCGCCTCTTCCGTCCATCGAAAGGGAACCTTGGTGGAGGTCAAGTTGTTGAGAGGAAGGGCGATACGGCTGTAGTCCTTAATGAACCGGCGATAAAAGTTAGCGAAGCCCAAGAACTGCAGCAGCTGTTTCCTCGATGCAGGGATGGGCCAGTCCACCACCGCCTTCACCTTCACTGGGTCCGGGATGATCTCCTTCCAGGCGATAATGAAACCGAGGAGAGAGGTCCTGGAGACTTGGAACTCACATTTCTCTGCCTTGACGAAGAGCTTATTCTCCAGCAGCCGCTGCAAGACTCGCCTGATGTGCACGCGATGCTCCTCCATGGACTGAGAAAAGATAAGAATGTCGTCAAGGTAGACAAACACAAAGGTGCCCAGAAAATCCCTCAACACATCATTAATAAGACGCTGGAAGACGGCCGGGGCGTTGGTCAGCCCGAACGGCATGACCATATACTCGAAATGCCCACTAGGGGTCCTAAAGGCCGTCTTCCACTCATCCCCCTCACATATCCGCACCAGGTGATAGGCATTGCGCAGGTTTAATTTGGTAAAGCAGCAAGCCCCCCGGAGGGAATCGAATGCAGAGTTGAGGAGGGGGAGAGTATACTTATCCTTGATAGTGATGTTGTTAAGTTCCCAGAAGTTGATGGAGGGCCTGAGGGAGCCCTCCTTCTTCCCCACGAAGAAAAACCCCGCCCCCACCGCCGAAGATGAAGGTCTAATAATATCCGAGCTGAGAGATTCCTTAATATATGAGTCCATGGCTGCGCGCTCCGGAGCAGACAGGATGTAAAGTCTGCTAGATGACAGAGGAGCGCCAGCCCGCAGATTAATAGCACAATCATACGGTCAGTGAGGAGGGAGGGAAAGGGCTTGGGATTTACTGAAGACGGCCCCAAGGTCATAGTATTCCGGTGGCACTTTTGACAGATCCGGGGGGTGGAGCGGCAGGGACCTCCAACGGTGTGGCAGGCAAGCATGCAGCAGACTGCAGACACGCACTTAGGCAGAAAGGGCTCCACGACACAATACTTCCCGAACACCAGTCAATAGATGGATTATGCAGGTGCAGCCAAGTATAGCCCACGATGACTGGGGATGATAACACCGGTAGGACAAACAAGTTTAACTCCTCCCGATGGTTGCTCGAAATGATGACAGGCACCGAGGCGATCCGATGAGTGACAGTGGCCAACGCCGCCTTCGACAAGGCAATAATCTTAAGGGGAGTTTTTAACGGCTGCATAGGTAGACCCAGACGGGTTGCCAGACTCCTAGAAATGAAGCTCTGCTCGGCCCCTGAGTTAATGAGTGCATGTATCTTATGTTCTTTGTGACCAAAGCAAAACCGAATAGGAATGAGAAAGCGGGTGAAGGGATTGTTATAATTTACGTCCGTGAGGCCCCCTACTTCGACGCACGGACTTCCCCTTTTGGCCGCCTAGGACAGGAACTCAGGTCATGCTCCCCGCTAACGCAATAGACACACAACCCCAACTCACGGCGGCGCTGTCTCTCCTCAGCAGGAAGTTTCAACCCACCCACTATCATTGGTTCTTGGTCCTCAGAGAGGTCAGTAGACGGGAGGGCCAGCAGGGGGGGCTGGAGAGCACGGCGCAGCCTATTCTCCGTGCGGCCGGAAGTCTTACGCTCCACAGCTTGTTCCCTCAGACGGTTGTCAAGGCTAATGGCCAGGGAGATACACTCATGCAGCGTAGAGGGTCTCTCCAGGCGGGCCAGCTCGTCCCGCAGACTAGGGCTCAAACTCCTCAGGAATATACTACTCAGGGAAGCGTCTTCCCACCCAACCTCAGTAGCTACGACCCGGAAGTCAACAGCGTAATCGGCGACTGCCCTCAACCCCTGCCGAAGATTTAATAGGTGAGAGGTGAGTACATCCTCCCGGTTCGAGTGACTAAACACCTCCTAAAATTCCTGGGTAAATTGCACGTATGTCATGGAAGCATAATCAGCCCTAGCCATAACCGCATAAGCCCATGCTAAAGCCCGCCCCACTCACAGATTGATCATATAGTCAATGCGGCTCTGGTCAGTGGGAAAATCTCCAGGAACCCGTTGGAATACGATTTCGCCCTGCATGAGGAACCCCCTGGCTTCTCCCAATACCCCTATAAAGCGGACGGGAGTAGGGACGGGAGTGAGCCGGCTGGCGGGACCTGTGGAGTGAGGGCTAAGAGTAGTGCTAGTGGTGGAGCTAGCGGTAGAACTAGCGGGAGCTGAGGAGCTAGCTGGTGCTGTGGGGAAACCCTGTGGGCTAGCTAGATGATCTAACCTATCGGTGAAGCAGGTTAGCTGGGTTAGCATCACCTGTTGCTGGTATGCTAATTGGTCTACCCGAGCCTCTAGGTGGTTAACACGGCGCACAAGTGCGCTGTCTGCCGGGTCACTTTGGCGGAGTCGTACTGACATGGTTCAGGTGACCCACAGAACAGACACGATTCAGGATTAACACAATTAACGTACTTTATTTGTTAACGTGAGTGATTGAGTGCGTGAGTGCAGTTATATGGTGTAATGTTGTGTAGTGCAATCCGTGTATTCCAGCTGGGCCGGCAGAGCACCGTACAGACTGGCAACCTGTCAACAGATGTTGGAGTGGCTTCAGGTGGCGCCAAAGCTGCGGCCAGAGAGACAGTGTCTGCGGGCAGGTTAGCTGGAGGTGGAATAAGGGTACGCTGCCTGGATGGAGATGGAGGTCCACCGTTGCGGGCTCCGCCTGTGCACAGGGGAATGGACAGGTTTAGAAGCAATAATGCTTACTTGGTTGTTGGTCCGGGCGGAACGACCCGGACGTCATTCAGCTGGGCTTGGAAGCCGATGGCTGGAGAATTCAGTGCAGGGAAGCATGAAGGCAGGGTGTGGCGTGATTCACAGGAAAGAATCAGACGACTCTGTGCCCAGCACTGGTCCTGATGGGAATAAATAGGGCCGCAGGAGATGACAAGCAGATGCGCGCACAGGTGCTGTGATTGGCGGCCATGACACTGAGGAGCTCATTTAGCAGTAAACTACATCATCCTAGGTGCGCAACTGAGAGGTTTCGCAGGTCCTTCCTACCTACGGCTGTCAGACTGTATAACCTAAGCAGGGCTGCTCACAGAGATAGCAAAAAAATGTGACGACCTAATAGTATTGAATGCAAAAGATGCAACAGACTTACACAAATGGTCCCCTCCAGTATACAACTAGGACAATATCAGTCGCTACGGAGGGTGACAATATGTATGGGTACATATTCATACCATGTAGGGTAACTAAATAGACGGTTATGCTGTTTATTCCATCTAGCTACAATGCTACGCATTGTGTATACTGTATACATTTATGTGTACATACACTACCGTTCAAAAGTTTGGGGTCACTTAGAAATTTCCTTATTTTTGAAAGAAAAGCACTGTTTTTGCAATGAAGATAACTTTAAACTAATCAGAAATACACTCTAATATCGAATATACATTGCTAATGTGGTAAATGACTATTCTAGCTGCAACTGTCTGGTTTTTGGTGTAATATCTACATAGGTGTATAGAGGCCCATTTCCAGCAACTATCACTCCAGTGTTCTAATGGTACAATGTGTTTGTTCATTGCGTCAGAAGGCTAATGGATGATTAGAAAACCCTTGTGCAATCATGTTAGCACAGCTGAAAACAGTTTAGCTGGCTAGAGAAGCTATAAAACTGACCTTCCTTTGAGCAGGTTGAGTATCTGGAAAAAATTATTATTTCAAATACAAATCATTATTTCTAACCTTGTCAATGTCTTGACTATATTTTCTATTCATTTTACAACTCATGGTGGTAAATAAGTGTGACTTTTCATGGAAAACACAAAATAATTGCCTGGGTGACCCCAAACTTTTGAACGGTAGTGTATGTATATTCACTGCTCTTATTTTCTTATCTCCTTAATTATTGCTCCGAGTGTTGCTATCCCTGTGCTGTTGCAATCCTGGAATTTCCCCATTGTGGGACTAATAAAGGCTTATCTTATCTTATCTTATAAAAACAGAGACACAAACGTCCAACTTTTTTCACCCGCTGCTGGTTGCTGCATGCGCATGCGCCCTACACATGTACATAGTGTATGTACATTATGTGCATAGTTCCACCCACAAAGCCACTACCATACCTGTGTAAATACCAATGGGCTACTTATTATTTTTACTTTTTATTTCTACTTCAGTCGTATGATTAACCATGTGATCTGTAACTGTTTTATTTCAAATTCTTCTCACTTACTTTATGCACAGTAGCCTAGTGGAGCACCCACAATTTCGTTATGCTGTACAACTGTACAATGACAATAAAGCCTATTCTATTCTATTTACACGGGCTTGGGATCAGCACTAGGAGTACACTGCACCCCCTGTTGCTTGGTTTTATAATAATTCATTATTCATAATAATAATATAATATAATGTAATATAATATAATATAATATAATATAATAAGAATATATAATAATGTGAAAACTGAGGTAAAAATAACAGCAAGTATTTACACATTACTCTTACAACTGTCTGGACCACTTTTAAATATAAAATAAAATAAATAAATATAAAATTAAAAACTATAATACTACCTCTTAAAAAAAGTTCTCCAAAGGGGCAATTCAGAAGGCAGTGGGCAAAGGGGCAGGTGCTAGAGCACCACCTGGGGTCTATCTGTGCACCTGCTAGTCACTACAAATTATGAATTTCTGGAAATAAAAATGGGTAAATCTTTGGCAAATTTCCCCCACCAGTCGCCTCTAGATCTTTCTTTCTTTCTTGTTCATATAGACCTGTTTTATGTTCGATATTTTGAATTTTCCTTACAAATTCTCTAGCTACTGTAAAATGATCACATTAGCAATTCAAATGGCTCATTATGACAATTTCTACATGATTATAATAATGGCTCAATAAAATCAAAATGATCATTGAAATACTCACAGGAAACTAAAGCAGACTCTGTATTGGCTGGATGAAATCAAGGTTTGAGTAATGTCCCATGTTTAAAAGGGTCCTATGAGAGTTATATATCCCCTAATGCCTCTGATAGTCCATTTTCATCATAACATCTTCTCCTGGGAGTAATGTAGTGTCTGCCCTTCAGGGTATGTAAATGAAGAAAAATGTAAAGGCGTGAGCCAAGGCTTAGACCATGGATGAATGAAGTTAAATGTGAATGAATTTCCCTACATCTTAATCGATTGAACCCATGAAAAATCATGTTAATATAATATAAGCTAATCACTTCTACTGCAGTCTCCTTTTGATGGTAGAATAATGTTTTGATAATACCTAAATAATCACTGTGATGCATGCATATCAGAGTAGAACTCAACATTTATTGCCTCTATGCATGCTAATGTCGGACAGTTAAATTCAGGAAGATTAATTTTAGACAGACAGACAGACAGACAGACAGACAGACAGACAGACAGATAGATAGATAGATAGATAGATAGATAGATAGATAGATAGATAGATAGATAGATAGATAGATAGATACCAAACTGGGAAATTACACTGTAACAGCAGCATGGCAGTAGACGACTAAATTGGCAGAACCACACAACATAAAAGAAAAAAGGGATTACTCATGGAAAGTAAAACTTCCTAGGTAACTTATATACATCGCAGATGAATAGATGATGACCCGTATAGATAAATGAATCGTACTCACTGTACAATGCAGGACTATCAGGTGCAGAGTGCAATGTGAGGTACCAATTAGACTGCAAGGTGCAGTATGACAGCATAGTTATGACCAGAATTCAACATTAGAGTGAGTTATTGTACAGTGAAATGGCATGTGGCAGGAAAGATTTCCTGTACCTGACTGTTTGACAGCGAAGCTGTAGCAGTCTGCTGGAGAAAGTACAACGCTGTCTGTCCAGTGTATTTAAGCATCCCACTGTGGTTAATAAATACTCTCATATTGAGAAGTGCATATGATTTCCCCCTAAAAACTCTGAGTTACTTAACTCTGTGTCAGTGGTGTCATGTATAGTAATGAAACTAATTTATTTACACAGATACTGCATTCAGGCCTTCAACAGTACATTACAGACCTCTGCTGTCTGGCAAGCACGTGCAGGTTTGGGCAACTAGAGGACGAAATGGTGCGGGACTAGCTAGCAGTTAGTTAGCCGGCTGCAGGCAAAGCTGCTGATGGTGCCGGATGACATGCTGCTAGCGAAGTTGGTGGGGTTAGCATTCCAGCTGGAGGCTGCTGACAAGCTAACATCACAGCTAGGTGAGCTACAACAACGAGCCCCACTAGCACACGCAGTTACCCCAGCAGAAGAATCCGGTTACACCGTGATCTTCTCGGAGGACACAGAGGTGAACACTGTATGATTACGGAACATCATGAAACATTGTTCGTGTGGGAACTGTGGCTCCCTGACACACCGAGAGCAAGGGTGATCCTGCCTGGCCAGGGGGCAGCAATGCCACTGGTGCAGCAACCTCAATCACTTCACCAAAGTGTGCCGCTCGACACAACTAACATCAAGCCTGCTACCCAACTCAGCAGAACCACCAACAACCACCATCCATGCAGTGGGCTCCAGAAGGGTGGTGTACAAGTGGTGCATGGTGAGGTTAGACGATGTCAGCTTACCATTGCTGCTGGACACCGCCGCTGTGAGGTCCATGATGAACTGGGTCACTGTCAAAAAATTCTTTCCTAATCCTCTTATTAGGAAGAATCCAGCGGCGCTTTCTGGTTATGGGCACACTCGTATCAGCTTAGTAGGAACCCTAACACTGACGGTTCACTACGGGTCAAGAGTCATCCCGGCATTCGTCTTCCAGGTAGCCACACATCCTGGGGTGTGACCTTTTTCATGAATTAGGCTTCACCATTCACAACAACCAGGGACTCTGTTTGACTGCTGATGATGGGAGCGCAACACACCCGGACGAGGGTACAGCTGCTCCAAGCTTGACACCGCAGAGACAGCACAAAACGGAGAGAGGGCACAAACCGGACTCACCTCTGATCCTTACCCGGCATAAGCCTCAAGGAGCCTCAAGGAGCCACCGCAGAGCTGCAGGAGAGGGAGTTTGTGACCCTGGTGAATGACAACAACCTGGTGCACGTCCTGTCACCGGCGACAGCGACACATTGCCGCAACCACAATCCGCACCAGGAGAGAGGGAACAGAAGCCGGATTCATCTCACATCCTCGCCCGGCATCAGCCTCAGGGAGCTACCACAGGGCTGCAGGATAGAGAGTTTGTGGCCCAGCAGGACCCAGCAGAGCAATGCCAACTGAGAGCATGTCCTGCAGCTGGCATGAAAGCTGCCAACGGCAACGCTGAGTGCAGCTGAACCAATCGCCACTTGCAGTGCTGAAATGGGTTAGGACATGCTGATCCGAATGCTTGGACCTGCAGACGCTCCAGCCACCGCTGATGAGAATCACCATACAGTTGGGGCCAGCCACCTTTCAGATGGCTGATGGTTTGAGATGGCACGCCAGTCATCTGCGAAGGGTGAGAACAGCTGCCCTCGATCAAGCTGCGACGCTGGAGCTGATCCAGCCAGAGTGGGACCTGGACTGGGACTTTGCAGCAGAACACCCAGATCCACCGCACTCAACACCTCCAGGGCCGCACCCACCACGGGCTTGCCAGAGGCCCCTAAACTAAAAAATACAGCAGTGACTCTGAAAACTGTTTAGCGGGGCATGACTGCTTCAAAAGTGGCAGAATAACCCACTCAGTCATGCAGGGTCAACCGGTGGTCTACCCGGTGCCCAGGTTCTGTTCAGTTTACTGGTGTGACTGTTCAAGAATTCATGAATGTTTATAATGTTTTTGGTTTTCGGGGGGGGGGATATTGTGAAGCACTATATTACAACAGACTGTGCAGACGTGATGACGGAGGCATGGATGACGTCATCACGTCCAGCCCTATGTTAGGGGACTGTTGACGGCAGCTCGGCTTCTTTGGCACTCTGCCTCTATCAGCACACCAGCCTGTACCCTGCTTAGGTTAGTTTACTAGCTTGTTGCATGTAACACATGCTACTAGTTACTCTGTTTAATAAAGCTACTGTTCAGCACAGCCACTGCCTCCACTGTCCTAACTTTCAGACACAAGAAGTATATCCCTATACGCTTCAGAATTCATCTGGCTGCTTCTGTGTTCTGTCACATTATCAATAAACACTAGTGACCCAGTGCCATTGGCAGACATGCATGCCCACGCATCACATTGCCTCCACCATGTTTAACAGAAGATGTGATGTGCTTTGGATCATGAGCCAATCCAAAACCTTCCCATCCTTTTGGTACAATTTGATCATGGTTTCATCTGTCCAAAGAATGTTGTTACAGAACTTTACAGGCTCTTTAGATGTTTTTTTTTTTTGCCAAATCTAATCTGGCCTTTCAATTTTTAAGGCTGATTACTGTTTGCATCTTGTGGTGAACCCTCTGTATTTGTTCTCATGAATTTTTGTCTTTACGGTAGATTTAGATAGTGATACATCTACTTCCTGGAGAGTGTTCTTCATTTGGGTAGATGTTGTGAAGGGGATTTTCTTCACCATGGAAAGGATCCTGCAGTCATCCACCACTGTTATCTTCCATGGACATCCAGACCTTTTTGAGTTCATTTGCTGACCAGTGTGCTTGTTTTTTCTCAAAACGTACTAAACTGTTGATTTGGCCCCTCCTAACATTTCTACCATCTTTCTCATGGATGTCTTCTTTTTTCAGCCTCAGGATGGTCTGTTTCACTTCCATTGAGAGCTCCTTTGACCACATGTTGTGGGTTCACAGCAGCAGCTTCCAAATGTAAATGCCACACCTGGAATCAACTCCAGACCTGTTACCTGCTTGACTAATGATGGATTAATGAGGAAATAGCCCATGAAAAAGCTTTTGAATCAATTGTACAATCACTTTTGAACTCCTGAAATGAGGAAACTGTATAAAAATGGTTGCAATCCCTAAACCATAACTGCAATTTGGATGTGAATACCCTCAGAGTAAAGCTGAGAGTCTGCACTTTAAGATCATGTTGATTATGTAACTGTATCTTGAATATGTTTTGGTAAACAGCTAAAATAACAAAACTTGTGTCAGTATCCAAATAGATATGGACTTAACTGTACCTCCATTAAGGCCCTATCTTGCAATGTTAAAGAAAGTGAAGAAGTGATCCAGAATCCGCATTTTGACCCGGATCACCTCCAAAATCTCATCTGTAGTCCAAGGGCCAGCTCTGGTGTAAATTTCATCAAAATCTATCCAGTAGTTGTCTGGAGTGGTGGTCTAGTTGATAATAGCATCTGCCCCACAACTGAGAGGTTGGGGGTTCAAGTCCTGGCTGGGCCATACTAAAGACTATATAAAAATGGTACTTCACTCCTTCTAGCTTGGTGCTCAGCATAATAGAATGGGGGAAGGAAAGGTTGTTTTTGGCAGCAATCCCTCTGATTCTTGATGTGATTAACATTGTAAATAAGAGAAACGTAATTTTGTTCTACTGTACATAACAACAATAAAAGTTGGCTTCTTCTTAGTTTTTGCGTGATCCTGCTAACAGGCAGACAGACTGAGAGATAGGGCCTTGGTGGAAGTATGTGCTCTGAGTGCCCTCTAGTTATTATTATCTACACAATACAATATATACAGTATATGCTTTGACCATATATGAATAGCATGTGGCGGGGGTGCTGTCGAGCGATGAGCGGATAGGACGCACTCACCGGTAGCTCCTGTAGATTTTAAGATAAAATTTCATTTTGTCAAAACCATATGAATAACTGAGAGAAAATATTTTGACGGAAAGACAATTTAAACCATAGGGGAACCTAAAAATGAGGAAAATGCCAAAAAAGTGCAGCTCAAAAGACACCGGAGACGAAACTCAATGAGGCCCAACTACAGCCCCAGGCTCAGCTACAGAAGGAAACGGAATGGAGGGAGCTAAGGAGGCGGATAACAACAAGGTGCTGACAGCTATAGCATTGCTTCACTCGGAATTAGCCAACGTTAAGTCGGACATCTGTAACACAATTGAGGCCAAGATATCAGAAGTCACCAGCACATTGAGAAGGGGGATGGCAGCGCTGAAAGCCGAAAACGACACAGCGATATCTATGGTAAAAGTCCAGCTCGACGTGCAAAACCAAACGCTAAAGGAACTATCAATGGCCGCTAGCAGCTCCTCGGATGTGCTTCAAGAGTTGGAAACCAAAGTTAAAAAGCTGTCTGGGCAAATGGAAGTCCTTTCAGAAAAATGCCTAGACCTGGAGGGACGGTCAAAATGACAGAATTTAAGAATGGCTGGAATTAAAGAGGGTAAAGAAAACGGGCAACCAGTGAGAGATTTTGCAGCTCAGGTATTAAAAGAAGTACTGAACTTGGAGGAGATGCTGATAGACAGAGCCCACGGAGCCCTACGGAGATGGCCCGGGGATAATGAGCCACTGCGACACCTGATTGTAAGAGTACATTACTGCCACACATATGAAGACATGATGAAGACAGCCATGTCCATGAAGGATTTAACGTTTCTCGGACAAAGGATCCAAATCTTCAGAGACCTTCCGAGTGAAGTGGTTAAACGCCGGGCAGCATTCACTCCAGCCAGGAGGATTCTGCGTGACAAGCCGGGAGTCAGGTTCGGGCTTCTATACCCAGCCAAGCTATGTGTGTCCCACAACGGAGCAGAGGTGTTTTTTACAGATCCAGGAGAGACTCGTCAGTATGCAGAATGCCACTTTGGACAACCAGATAAAGACTGAGAATAGTGACTTTTTATCTCAGAGGATTTTGATGTCTGATCTCCAGAGAGAGACTGAGGATGAGGACTCTGACCGGTCCTCATACAGGTGACTGTGTGAAAATTTAAGTACACGCCGTGTTCTCCCCATACTATTTTATAAAGAAAGTGCTGGGGGGGGGGGGGGTGTTAGATAGGCTTGATTTCAAGTTTACAGACATTTCTGCCTCTATTACGTTCTAGCACCTGTGTAGACACTGTGTTTCGTGCAAAATTAATGGTGAGGCCAATTTGAGTCAAATTTAACGATTTATTTAATACATTCTTTTTTCTTTTCAGTGTTTTTTTTTAAGCTATTCAACACTTAAGGATTATGTGTCCCCTTAAAGAATTAACTATGTTGCCCTATTGGGATTTTGGTTTTGGCTAATTGTTCACAGTGGAGTTACAGCTTAGGGATAGTATTAGTATTGAGAGCTGGTTAATACAGTAAGTGAAGGGAGGAGAGCCCGGACTTTTCGGAAGGAGGGTATGATCCCCCCACCAGAGGTTCAGCTTTGGTCATTGTTTAAGAGTTCTGAAGTTTTTTGTTCTTCTGTGGGTTTTTTGGGGGTTAAGTGGAGGTTAAGGGTGGGTTGGGGTGGAGTGCAACCTACTTTACTCTGTTTGATGTGAGAGCTTAAAGAGAGAGAGCAGTGGAATGATTCACTTATATGAGTATGGTGACAATGTAGGAGGGGACACAGGAGTAGGTGGAAGCATAACTTTTTGCTCATGGAATGTGAATGGATTGAATGAACCAGTGAAACGGGGTAAAGTTTTATCTCATCTCAGGGGACTAAAGGCAGATGTGATGTTTTTGCAAGGGACCCACCTAAAAAATGAGGCACATGGTAAAATCAGGGCTAAGTGGATTAGTCAGGTATATCACTCTAGGTTTTCAGCAAAAGCCAGGGGCGTTGCAATTATAATTTGGAGAGGTGTCCCATTCCGCCACGTCAACTATCACAGACAAAGAGGGGAGGTATATTCTGGTTACAGGTGAAATACAGTCCATGCTGGTTACATTACTGAATATTTATGGCCCAAATTGGGATGATACAGAATTTTTTAGGAAAACGTTGAGCCTGATACTGAATATTTCTACCACTAATTTGATAATCGGAGGCGACTTTAATGTTGTTCTGGACACCTATTTAGATAGATCATCTACTCAGAGAATAACTCCTTCTAATGCCTCCAACTTTCTGAGATCATATATTACCAACACAAATTTATTTGATGTTTGGAGAATATTGAATGCCACAGGCAGGGAGTATTCATTCCACTCTCGAGTCCATAATATATATTCCAGAATAGACTACTTTCTATTGGATGGCAAACTTTTATCTGGTGCTCATGATGCTAAATATCATGATATTATTATTTCAGACCATTGTCCTGTGTCGTTCTCACTTAGGCTGCTTGAAGTGGCGGGGACACGTTGATCCTGGAGGTTTGATCCCCAACTTCTCACTAGGAAACAGTTCTATGACTACTTACAAACTCAGATTACTTTATTTTTTGAGTCAAATGATAAAGACAATGTTTCACCTATTTTACTATGGGAGACCTTTAAAACATACTTGAGAGAGTGTGCCATCTCCTTCCAATCCTCACAAAAGAAACACAACAACTTAGAATGATTGGAGCTGGAAGAGCAAATAAGAAAATTAGATGCTGAAAATGCAGCTCACCCATCCATTGAGATGCATAATAAAGGTTCAGCTCTCAAATATAAATTAAACCAAATACTCTCAGACAAAATCTCGAGAGCTTTCATATTTATCAAAACAGACTTATTCTGAGTTTGGGGATAAACCACACAAATTATTGGCAAGACAGCTGTGAAAAAGAGAAAATGATTGGACCATCCACACAGTGAGATCCGATTCTGGTGCTTCAGTCACCTCACACAAAACTATTAACGAGACATTTCGACAATTCTATGAAAAATTATATACATCTCAAGTCCAAACCACACCGGAGACTATGAAGCAGTTTTTACACTCATGTAATTTGCCCACACTTGATCAGAGAGACAAAAAATTCTTAGAGGCAGAAATTACATGTGACGAGATAAAGAAAACGACTGGCTCTTTAAGAAATGGTAAGAGCCCAGGGCCAGATGGAATATGCAATGAGTTTTATAAAAAGTTTATTGATATAGTAACACCATACTTGCAAAAGATGTATAAAGAAGCTCTCCAAGTGGGCAGACTACCACCAACTCTAAACGAGGCCACGATCACTCTTATACCAAAAAAAGGGAAAGATCTGGAGCAGGTGGGTTCATACAGACCGGTGTCATTATTAAACTCAGATCATAAAATCTTGGCCAAACTTCTAGCTAGAAGACTTGGTCCCTACATGACAAAACTGATACATCCTGATCAAACAGGGTTTATCCCGACTAGACATGCATATTTATTTTATTTCATTTTTATTTTTATTTATTTATTTATGCAGGGACATGCACAATATACATTGACCTTAAAGAGGAAAGATGCATTGTACCAGGTTTTAGCACAAGTGCTAATTTCCACCTGTAGTCCCTGGGCAGGCTGGTGTTAGCATTAAAAAGCAGACATTTGCTAAAACTACAAGTAAGCATTGCTAAAAACTAAAACAAACATTAATATCATTGATAAGAACCCAAAACATTGATAAGAACTAAAACATACAATAATACATTTTTATAACTCTATCCATATAAACAATTTTTCACATCCAACCACGGACTCTTATTGGTCCCACTGTCAACATCACACACTCTAACATCTTTACATCACAGTACATTATGGACACAGGTTTGCTTAGAGATGAACTGTTTTTTCACCAAGCGTGAAAATGTGTGATAGTCTGTTACTGCAAGTAACTCCGTTGGTAACATGTTCCACTGTCGCATAGCCACACATGAAAATGTTGAATTTGCTAATGTTGTCTTGTGCTTAGGAATCCTGCACTCGCCGCGTGCTGTTGATCGAGTTGTCCGAGATGTATTTACAGAACTTAATGAAACAAACCTTTTTAAGGGAGGAGCAGCAGAGTTATGGATTATCCTAAACAAAAGACACACATTTGTATACATGATTAGATTTTCAAAGCTCAACAGGTTATATTTGGACAGGATTGGGCAGTGATGGAACGTTCGTCTTTTCTTGTCATGAATTTTGATAGAATACTTGTATAATGATTCCAGAGGCCTCAGGGCAGATTTACACGCCTGTGACCAACTTGTCATACAGTAAAGAAAATGTGGAATTATCATAGCATTTAGATACATACTTGATGCTTCAGTAGACAGTGAATTTCTGATATGTTTGAAATTAGCAAACATTTTAACCTCAGACATCTTTTTAACGTTATGTATTCCCCTAGACATCCTAAAGAAGATGTGTCCGTACTGAGTCTTGACACAGAGAAGGCTTTTGACTTTGTGGAATGGTCCTATCTACAGTGGGGCAAAAAAGTATTTAGTCAGCCACCAATTGTGCAAGTTCTCCCACTTAAAAGATGAGAAAGGTCTCCAATTTTCATCATAGGTATACCTCAACTATGAGAGACAAAATGAGAAAAAAAAAATCCAGAAATCCATTGAAGGATTTTTTTTTTTTTTTACAGTTGGATTGCCTTTCTTTTTTTTTTTTCAGTTTTTATTCAGTTTTTTTTGAAAATAAGACAGAACAATAAAGAATAAACACTGCCAGTGCTCAAGAAAATACACAAAAAAATAAGTGATTGTTACACAAAGCCCATATAACTACAAAAGTGTAAGCAGTCCATGCTAAGCAAGTTTAATCCTTTCATGTTACAGGCTGAGTCTTCTTTTTCTTAATGTGATCCATAAATGGTCCCCAAATTTTAGTAAACATATCTTGAGTATTAGACAAATGATATCGAATCTCTTCAAGGTACAAGCAGGATGCCAAATCATTAAGCCAGTTAATATAACTGGGCGGCGTATTGGCCTTCCATTCTTTCAGAATGACCCTCTTCGCAACAATCATGCCAAACCTAATAGCATGCTGAACTGACTGTGAGCAGAGCAAAGTTTGATCTGAACAACCAAGTATTACTGTTAAGACATCAGGTATTATGACTTTTTTATATATGACACTGTACAAATTAAAAATCTGAGACCAAAAATTTTTAAGCGAGGGGCAGGAGAAAAATAAATGACATAAAGTACCATCACTTATTTTACACTTGTCACATAGTGGTGAAATGGTCGGAAAAAGTCTATTAAGGCGAGTCTTAGAGTAATGTAATCGATGTATTACTTTAAATTGTATTAGCTGAAGTCTGGCATTTACTGAACATGAATGAATACCAACTAAGGCTCTTTCCCATAGATCATTTGAGATCTCTATACCTGCATCCCTCGTCCATGCCTCCTTGACATGGGTCGAAGACGTTGGCCAAGAGAAAAGATTAACGAATTCTGAAACTAAATGCTTGGAGGCTGGGTGTTTTCTCAAAACCTCATAGAAATCATGTTGTACAGGAAGTTTGACAAAATGGGTTAAAGACTGTTGTACAAAATGTCTAATCTGCAGGTACCTGAAAAAATGATCAGGTGGGAGATTGAACTTCATTTGTAATTGTGTAAAAGATGCAAAGTCCTTGTTGATATACAGGTCCTTTATTAAAAGAATACCTTTATTTGACCATTGCCTGAACACAGGATCTGATAAAGCTGGTTTGAAGGCAGGGTTTTGGCATATAGGTGCATATATAGAAAGGTCAGGAAGATGCAATATCTTCTTAATTTGTTTCAGAATTCTGAAGGAATTGTACAGCACAAAGTCATGTCTGAACACATTCAGAGGGAGGTCGACCTTGCTAAATAATAAAGCAGATAAAGATGTACCAATGAGGGATCGACAGTTATGAGATTCAAGTGCAGGCCAACACGGTATTTGATCCACATTATGATTATCTTGGGACCAAAAGACCAAGGCCCTAGCGTTGCAGGCCCAATAATAATGTCTCATAATAGGCAACCCAAGACCACCCTCGACCGAGGGTTTTTGGAGATGTAATTTAGAGACACGGGGGTTTTTGCCAGCCCAAATAAAGGAGATGATAATGGAATCAACTAATTTAAAAAAAGATGCTGTAAGAAAAATTGGCAGATTCTGAAATAAATATATAAATTTAGGAAGTACAATCATTTTGACAATATTTACTCGTCCAATTAGAGAAATTGGTAGTAATTTCCATTTCTCAATCATGCCCCTAATCTTATTTAATAGTTCTGTAAAATTCAATTTGAAAATAAGTTTGGGATTCCTAGGGATGGTGATTCCTAAATATTCAAAGTGCTCATTTGATATTTTAAAAGGTAATGTGTTGAGAAATGTTTTATCTAGACCATCTGAAAGAGGCATGAGAACATTTTTCTCCCAGTTAATGGTAAAACCAGAGAACTGACCAAATTCCCTAATGATCTCGAGAAGAGGTGGAAGAGACTGTTTAATGTCAGACAGTGTCAAAATGACATCATCAGCGTACAAGCCAATAGTGCATTCAGATGCGCTATATCTAAACCCAACTATTTCAGGCTCCATCCTGATGGCAACAGCAAGTGGTTCAAGCGCCAGAGCAAAAAACATTGGCGATAGACAACAGCCCTGCCTGGTCCCACGATGTAATAAAAATGGGGCAGATTTATTGTTGTTAGTAAGTACATATGATCTAGGATGTGCATAAAGCATTTTTGCGATAGCTATAAATCTGTCACCAAAGCCAAATCTTTTAAGAGTAATAAACATATACTCCCACTCAATTTGATCGAAGGCCTGCTGTGCATCCAAGGAGACAACAGCAGAATATGGTGGGTTGTTAGAATACATGACGTTCAGAAGTCTACGAGTATTCGAAAATGCAAACCTTTCGGGGATAAACCCGGTTTGGTCACTATGAATTAAGGAACCAATGTGTTCGTTCAAGTGGTTTGCCAAAACTTTTGCAACAATTTTCTGGTCACTATTTAAAAGGCTGAGAGGGCGATAAGAAGCTAGATTTGTTTCATCTTTACCCTTCTTCAACAGTAGACAAATGTTCGCATCGTATAATGTCTCTGGGAATGATCCTTCCTTCACGGAAGAGTTTATCATACGAAGCAACAATGGAGCAAGTTTGTCAGTGTGAATTTTATAAAATTCAATGCCAAATCCATCAGGGCGACAAGCCTTACCATTTGGAAATGAACGGATGGCAGCTTTGATCTCCTCTAGTGTAAAGTCAGCATCCAACTGTTGTTTGGCATTTTCACTCAATGTGGGCATATCCAATCTATTTAAGAACCCCCATATATCTTCCTTTGATGACGATGATTTAGAGGTATATAAGTTTTTATAATATTCATAAAAAGTGTTATTTATCTGTAAAGGGTCAGTTATTAGTTCTCCATTAGATACAATTTTATAAATTGCCCGTTCAGCTTGAACACCTCTCAACTGCCTAGCGAGTACGCTGTGTGCTTTATCACCAAGCTCAAATTGCTTTTGTTTAAGCTTTCGTATATAATTACAAACATGCTCACCAAGAATGCGGCTGTATTCAAGTCTTGCAGATACAATATTCTTTAGTATTTCATCTGATTTTGAGATACGAAATGATTCCTCCAACAAAGGGAGTTGGGCCTGTATTTCAGACATACGCTTCTGTTTAACCTTTTTATTATAAGACTGGTACGAGATAATATCACCCCTAATAACGGATTTAAATGTTTCCCACAGTGTGGAATCAGATACCTCACCATTATCATTAAAGTGTAAGAAATCTGTAATTTTGTTTGAGATGCTTTCACAAAAAGCTTTATCTGAATTTAATGCCGGATTGTATTTCCAATTATATGAGTGCACAAGCATGTTGAAGTTTATTTTAACAGACACAGGGGCATGATCAGAAATTAAAATATTGTTATAATCTGAACTGACAACGTTGGTAATTAAATTAGAATCAACGAGAAAATAATCAATCCTAGTAAAACTGCCATGTACCTGGGAGAAAAAGGAGTACTGTCTGTCCAAGGGATGTTGATGCCTCCAAATATCCACTAAATTTAGCGATTTAATAAGATTATTTAGGACTGGCACAGATTTTAACATGGGAGCAGTTGTAATGGAAGATCTATCAAGATGAGGGTCTAGGAAACAATTAAAATCACCTCCTATAATAATGTTACAGTTATTCTGTTCTGCAACAAGACGAAAAATTTTACAGAAGAAATCCGGACTATCAAAATTTGGAGCATATACATTTAAAAGGGCCAATGGCATAGAGTTTATGGTACCTGTTACAAACACAAATCTCCCACCTGGATCGGTCACCATAGACTTGAATACAAAAGGTATAGTTCTGCGCACTAAGATGGCCACTCCTCTGGCCTTTGAGGAAAAGGTAGATTGATAGACCTGGGATATCCATAAGGCTCTCAACCGTCTCTGTTCTGTGGGGGGAATATGGGTTTCCTGTAAGAAGATTATATCAGAGGACAATGATTTCAGATGTGAAAATACTTTTACTCTTTTGAGAGCTTTTCCCAAACCCCTACAGTTCCATGATGTGAACGTGAGATGACTCACACCTGATCCAGAGGAACCAGCTTGCATTCAAAAAAAAAAAATTAAATTTAAAAAAATATATGGGCTTAGGCCCATGGCTAATGGCCCAATGGCTACACTGGCAGGCAAAACAAACCAAACAAAGAACAAATTAAAAAAGAAAAACATATTATAAAAACCCATTCCCTTAATGCCGCAAAAAAGCGGCAAAACCCACTAATACTTGGGAGACTGCTGGGTAACGGACACAGTTTTGCGTTTCAGCAAACCACCAATGGAGCCGCGCAGTCTTCTAATGTAAATCAATTAACCGAAAAAAAAGCTACACACAAAGACAATATAATTAACTTGGAATATGCCATCAAAAAAGGACGATGCAGAATAAAGTGCAGTATTAGAATGGCGTCAACAGCTGTATAATTTAAACAATGTGCACTTCGCCAGTTATACACTGTCAGTCAGGGAGTTGGCAAACCTCTCTGCATCCGCCGGAGTGTTAAACACTTTAACTTCACTGTTGCGGACGACCTGAAGTTTGGCAGGAAACCGTAGAGAGCACTTGGCACCGGCATCAGTCAGCTTCTTCTTGACGTTGTTAAAGGCTTGACGCTGTGATGCAACCTCCGCCGTGTAGTCCGGGAAGATGTACACTTTATTGCCTTGATAACGGAGTGGACCCTGTTGTCTGCTGAGTTTAAAAATATTGGCCAAGTCGCGGTCATTGTGGACTTTGGCGATGATCATCCATGGGCGCTCGTTGTCCGGAGGCTTAGGTTTGAGGCTGCGGTGGGCACGGTCAATTTTAACGGGCTTGGTCAGATTATTCGGGTCAAGCAACTCCGGTAGCAGTCGTGTCACAAACTCTGTGGGATTGCCCTTCTCTTCTCCTTCTTTGATCCCCACGATCCTGATGTTTAACCTCCGCGAGCGCCCCTCCAAGTCATTTAGCTTAGCCTTGAGCCGACCATTTTCCACCTGCAATTCACGGTAGCTAGCTTCCAGTGCCGTGATGCGAACATCTGCGTCGGAGAGTGCCACATCCATACTATCCAAGCGTTGTTCAGTCTGATTATGTTCATTCTGTAATGTGCCCAAATGCGTCTCCACTGTGCTTAAGCGACCCTCCACGGACTTTTTCAACTTTTCCATCTGCGCTGAAACTTTAGCTAGCTCGGCGCCATATTTATTAACTGCAGCTAATATAGCTTCGTTGCTAGCGCTAGCCGAGGCTGAATTTGATGATTTTACCTCGTCTCTCTTGGGTGGCATGATTGGAGGTTAGTTAGAAACAGCTCTGACGATAAGTAGGCAAAAAGTTGGTAAGTAGGTGTAGCAAAGATAAACAAAATTTAGAAGTCTGCGACGGAGCCTCGTGGAAACACGTCTACTCCATTACTGCGCACGAGCGCCCCCCCCCCCCCCATTGAAGGATTTTTAATGAATTAATTGGTAAATTCCTCAGTAAAATAAGTATTTGGTCACCTACAAACAAGCAAGATTTCTGGCTCTCACAGACCTCTAACTTCTTCTTTAAGAGGCTCCTCTGTCCTCCACTCGTTACCTGTATTAATGGCACCTGTTTGAACTTGTTATCAGTATAAAAGACACCTGTCCACAACCTCAAACAGTCAGACTCCAAACTCCACTATGGCCAAGACCAAAGAGCTGTCAAAAGACACCAGAAACAAAATTGTAGACCTGCACCAGGCTGGGAAGACTGAATCTGCAATAGGTAAGCAGCTTGGTGTGAAGAAATCAACTGTGGGAGCAATTATTAGAAAATGGAAGACATACAAGACCACTGATAATCTCCCTCGATCTGGAGCTCCACGCAAGATCTCACCCCGTGGGGTCAAAATCATCACGAGAACGGTGAGCAAAAATCCCAGAATCACATGGGGGGACCTAGTGAATGACCTGCAGAGAGCTGGGACCAAAGTAACAAAGGTTACATCAGAAACACACTACGCCGCCAGGGACTCAAATCCTGCAGTACCAGACATGTCCCCCTGTTTAAGTCAGTACATGTCCAGGCCCATCTGAAGTTTGCTAGAGAGCATTTGGATGATCCAGAAGAGGATTGGGAGAATGTCATATGGTCAGATGAAATCAAAATAGAACTTTTTGGTAAAAACTCAACTTGTCGTGTTTGGAGGAGAAAGAACACCATACCTATTGTGAAGCATGGGGGTGGAAACATCATGCTTTGGGGCTGTTTTTCTGCAAAGGGACCAGGACAACTGATCCGTGTAAAGGAAAGAATGAATGGGGCCATGTATCGTGAGATTTTGAGTGAAAACCTCCTTCCACCAGCAAGGGCATTGAAGATGAAACGTGGCTGGGTCTTTCAGCATGACAATGATCCCAAACACACCGCCTGGGCAACGAAGGAGTGGCTTCGTAAGAAGCATTTCAAGGTCCTGGAGTGGCCTAGCCAGTCTCCAGATCTCAACCCCATAGAAAATCTTTGGAGGGAGTTGAAAGTCTGTGTTGCCCAGCAACAGCCCCAAAACATCACTGCTCTAGAGGAGATCTGCATGGAGGAATGGGCCAAAATACCAGCAACAGTGTGTGAAAACCTTGTGAAAACTTACAGAAAATGTTTGACCTCTGTCATTGCCAACAAAGGGTATATAACAAAGTATTGAGATGAACTTTTGTTATTGACCAAATACTTATCTTACAGAGGAATTTACCAATTAATTCGTTAAAAATCCTTCAATGTGATTTTCTGGATTTTTTTTTCTTATTTTGTCTCTCATAGTTGAGGTATACCTATGATGAAAATTGGAGACCTCTCTCATCTTTTAAGTGGGAGAACTTGCACAATTGGTGGCTGACTAAATACTTTTTTACCCCACTGACTGTATATGCCGTACTAGAAAAATTTAAATTTGGAACTGGATTCATCTCATGGGTTAAGTTATTATACAGTAACCCTAATGCTAGAATCCTCACAAACCAGACTATCTCGGAACCATTTAATCTGTACAGAGGCATGAGGCAGGGCTGCCCACTTGGCCCTTTACTGTTTGCGCTGGCATTGGAACCTCTTGCAGAAACAATACGGTCGCACACACAGATTCATGGTTATAACACTGAATATACTCTGAATAAAATTTTGCTTTATGCGGATGATATTTTGTTGCGTATAACAAAGCCACTGGTCTCTCTCCCTGCCCTGTTGCAGACAATTCAGCTATTTAGCTCATTTTCAGGGTGTAAGACAAATTGGGGCAAAAGTGAATTGATGCCAATTCGATGTAGTGATTTGGACATACTTAAGCCCATTCAAACTGACACTGGAAAAATTTACATACCTGAGAGTTGAGATTACAAGGAGGTATAATTCATTATATGAAGCAAATTTTGCAGGAATGTTGGATAAGTTAAAAACTAAATTTGAATTTTGGAGATCACTTCCCATTTCTTTAATTGGTAGAGTTAATACAGTTAAGATGATTTGTCTCCCCCGACTGTTATACTTCTTTCAATGTATACCAATATATCTTACTAAAACTTTTTTCAAAAAACTGGAGTCGATAATACTCCCATTCATTTGGAATTATAAAGCTCACAGGGTCAGGAAAGGTCACCTGTGTAAACGTAAAACAAACGGTGGGCTAGCCCTACCGGATTTCATGGGCGACTATTTGTCACGCCGCGCCGCTCATCAGCAGCGCCACCTGCTCACACACCTGCTCGTCATCAGCGGCGAGGGATATAAGCCGCCTCGCCCTGAGCTTCGGCCTGAAGCCGTCAGACTTCTTCACGCATCGCTGTGAGTCAAACCTCAACTTCAGCTAAGCATTCTGGTAAGAAGACCTTACCTCCTTTTCCTCCCAGTCTGCTTCCCTGTGCACAGGTGGATTCCCTGGCGGTGGACAACACCTCTCCATCGCCTGATCCTCGCTGCTGCACCGGGCTCTCCAGGTGGCTGTCTACCGGGCTTCGTCCCTTGCTGTGCCAGTCATCTGTCCTATCCAAGTAAGCTCCTCTCTCGCTCTCATATCTCCTGTGTTGGTGTGTGCCCGTCACCCTTCTCCTTGTGCTTTTCCCATAGGGTTGTCTGGCTGTACGGCCTCCTGCCTCTGTGCCCGAAGCAGACGCCGCCACCAACACATCTACATCTCGCAGACACACATCCATTCACTCCTGTTGTTAATAAACTGTTTGAACTACTCTGAGCCTGTGTGTGTGTGTCTCCTGAGCCGTGCGTTATGTCAGTACGGCTTCAGCAGAGCGGCTCGGCAGACGGCGGGCTTGCACACCGGCTTACCACCCTCGAGGCTCGGGTGGATCAGATAGCTTATCAGCAACAGGTGATCCTCAATCAATTAATAAATATTACTAACCGATTGGACCGCTTGGACCCCCAGCAGCCGTTCCCCCTGGCTCGTCAGGGTGGTGTGGCTCCTGCCGCTCCAGTGGCCGTCCAGCATGCTCCTGCGGCACCGACATGGCTCACTCCCATTCCGACCCCCGCCCGCTTTAGCGGAAAGCTCGGCGGAGTGCGGGGGTTCATAATGCAATGTGAGTCCGTGTTCCATCGCGTGCCCGGAGACTTTCCCTCAGATCACAGCCGAATTGGTTATATCGGGAATCTCCTGGAGGGGCGAGCATTAACTTGGACCTACGCCGTGATGGCGAGGCCCAGTTATGCCACCCTCACATATGACCAGTTCGTGAGACGCTTTCTGGAAGTCTTTGACCATTCGCGTACCGAGACGGTCCAGGTCGACCAGCTTCTCGCCCTCCAGCAGGGAAGCCGGTTGGCAGCGGACTACGCGGTCGACTTCCGGGTAGCAGAGGAGGAATTAGGCTGGGAGGAACGCTCCCTCTGTGGCCTTTTCCTCCGCAGTCTAAATGATGATCTGAGGGATGAACTGGCTGGACGGGATATCCCTGAGACGCTAGCGGAGCTAACATCTCTTGCCATCAGTTTGGACAACAGGCTGCGCGAGCGCTCCTTGGGGCGGAAGTCGTCTTCTTCTCGCCCTCGTGGAGCCTCGTCGCGCCTGCCCCAAGCTCGCCCCCTGGCGACGCCGCCACCATCGCGCCCCGAGGAGTCGGAGCCGATGGTGACGGGCTGGACAAAGCTCTCTCCGGCGGAGAGACAACGCCGCCGTGAGTTTAATCTCTGTATGTATTGCGGAGATAGTCAACACACGGTAGAGCTTTGTCCACAGAAGCCAAACGGCGGGGTCCGCGAGTCACTGTAGGGGGCCTTGCGGACATCAATCGGTTAAATCCCCTCACACATTTGAAGCTGCCCATCCGTTTCTGCCACAACCCCACTGGGCATCTCACCCATGCACTGGTGGATTCGGGCGCAGAAGGCAGCTTTATTTCACAAAGCCTGGCAACCCGATTGGGCATCCGCTGTCAGGCACTCAGGAACCCCATCTCCCTGGTCAATCTCTCTCGTGCCTCCCTTGGGAGAGTCACACACCAGACCATCCCCGTCCCGGTTATTGTCTCTGGAAACCACCGGGAGGAGATGACCTTTTACGTCCTGCCCAACTCTGTGTCGCCCGTCATCCTGGGGTATCCCTGGCTACGCCTCCACAACCCTGTTCTGGATTGGAAGTCCGCCGGGGCGTCGGCATGGAGCACGTTCTGCATGGGCACCTGTCTTCAGTCCGCTGCCTGCTCTCCGTCCGCTTCTCCCCTTCCTACGGACGCTGCACCCCCGGACCTGTCCCTGGTGCCACTGGAATTTCACGACCTGGGTATGGTATTCAGCAAATCCAAGGCGATGTCTCTCCCTCCTCATCGGCCCTACGACTGCACAATCAATCTCCGCCAGGGGGCGCCCTTACCTTCTGGACGGCTCTACAGTCTGTCGGCGCCGGAGAAGGAGACTATGAACACATACCTCAAGGAGTCGCTGAGTGCTGGGATAATCCGCCCATCGTCATCACCCGTGGGGGCAGGATTCTTCTTCGTCGGCAAGAAGGACGGTTCCCTCCGTCCCTGCATTGACTACCGTGCACTTAATGACATAACGGAGAAGGATCGTTACACCCTGCCCCTCATGGACACCGCTTTCCACTCCCTCCAGGGGGCGACTTGGTTCACCAAGCTGGATCTACGCAGCGCATACCACCTCGTCCGGATCCGGGAGGGAGATGAGTGGAAAACAGCCTTCCGCACCCCGAACGGCCACTTCGAATACCTGGTAATGCCGTTCGGGTTGACCAACGTGCCAGCCGTCTTTCAGCGCCTCATCAACGACGTCCTCCGGGATTTCATCGGCCTCTTCGTGTTCGTCTACCTGGATGATATACTCATCTTCTCCAAGTCCAGGGACGAGCACCAGGTCCACGTGAGGCGGGTCCTCCAAAGACTGCTGGAGAACCGGTTATACGTGAAGGCTGAAAAGTGTGAATTTTACGCTAAGACAACATCCTTACTTGGGTTCATCATCTCACACGACCAGGTGCTTCCGGACCCAGAGAAGGTGAAGGCGGTGGTGGAATGGCCTATACCTGCATCAAGGAAGCAGGTGCAACAGTTCGTTGGGTTTGCGAACTTCTACCGCCGCTTTGTCCCAAACTTTGGCACCATCGTCGGCCCGCTGACCCGCCTCACGTCCCCTAAGGTTCCGTTCCGGTGGACCGAAGAGGCCGCGGCTGCTTTTCAGGCGCTGAAGGCGGAGTTCTCCTCCTCCCGGGTCCTTAGCCAAGTCAACCCCGCGCTGCAGTGCATCGTGGAAGTGGACGCTTCGGACACAGGAGTGGGGGCGGTGCTATCCCAGCGGTCACCAGACGACGGTATCAAACGGCCCTGCGCCTTCTTCTCCCGGCGCTTGTCCCCGGCGGAGAAAAATTACGACAGAGAGTGGGTGACAGAGAGCTCCTCACCATCAAGCTCGCGCTACAGGAGTGGCGTCACTGGCTAGAGGGGGCGGACCTGCCGTTCGTGGTCCTGACGGACCACAAGAACTTGGAATATCTTAGATCTGCCAAGCGCCTGAACGCCCGCCAGGCGCGCTGGTCCTTGTTCTTCACCAGGTTCCAATTTACCATCACCTTCAGGCCTGGCTCCAAGAACGGCCTGCCCAATGCCCTCTCTAGGCAATTCGCCCCTGAGGAGTCGGAGGACACGGTTCACACCATCCTACCCAGGTCGTGCGTCGTGGGAGCGGTCACCTGGGACATCGAGAGCAAGATCCGGAAGGCGCAGGAAGTGGAACCTGACCCTGGCGGCGGACCGGAGGGGAGGCTGTTTGTGCCATCCACGGTTCGAGGGGAGGTCATCCACTGGTTGCACACGTCTAAGCTCACCTGTCATCCTGGCTCCTCCCGGATGATTGACCTCCTCCAGCGGTCCTTTTGGTGGCCGGGCCTGCGGAGGGACGCTGCCCGCTACGCCCGGGTCTGTCCAGTTTGTGCCACCAACAAGTCGGGAAATGCCCCTCCAGCGGGTTTGCTCCAGCCTCTGCCCGTCCCTGGCAGGCCCTGGTCGCATATCGCCCTGGATTTCGTCACCGGACTCCCAGTCTCGAACACCTATGACACCATCCTGACCATCGTGGACCGTTTCTCTAAGGCGGTACACTTCGTCCCCCTTCGAGGTCTCCCAACTGCCCTGGAGACGGCGGACCTCCTCATCCAACACGTGGTCAGGCTGCATGGGATTCCGGTGGACGTGGTCTCGGACCGGGGTCCCCAATTTTCCTCAGAGGTTTGGAGATCGTTCTGCAACGCCTTAGGAGCCAAGGTGAGCCTCTCCTCCGGCCATCACCCCCAATCCAACGGGCAGTGTGAGCGGACCAACCAGGAGCTGGAGGCTGCGCTCCGCTGTGTAACGGCATCCAAACCCACGTCCTGGAGTAACCACCTTGCGTTGTGGGTTGAGTACGCCCATAACACCGCTCGCTCTTCTGCTACAGGGATGTCACCCTTTAAGGCGTCCCTGGGTTACGACCCCCCGCTGTTCCCGGCACAGGAGAGTGAGATTACTGTCCCCTCAGTAAGGGCGCATCTCAGACAGTTCCGCTCCATCTGGGCATCAGCGCGTAATGCGCTTTTACGCACGGCGAATGGCGGACCGGCACAGAAGACCTGCCCCGGCGTACAGAGTTGGGCAACAAGTCTACGTGTCGACCCAGGACGTGACATTAAAGGGCGAGAGGAGGAAGCTGGCACAGCGCTTCATGGGACCTTACCCCATCACCAGGATCGTCAACCCGGTGGCTGTGCGTGTAGCTATTCCCCCCTCCCTCCGCATCCATCCCACCTTCCACGTGTCCAAGGTGAAGCTGGCAGTCTCCGATCCCCTTTGCCCTCCTCCTGCTGCGCAACCCGCGCCCCGGATGATTGATGGCCATCCGGCCTGGTCCGTCGCCTCCATCCTGGACTCCCGGCACCGGGGTCGTGGGTTGCAGTACTTGGTGGACTGGGAGGGCTATGGGCCTGAACATCGACAGTGGGTACCCTCGTCGTTTGTGTTGGACCCGTCGCTCATCGCTGATTTCCACCGAGCGCACCCAGAGAAGCCATCGCCAGGAGGCGCTGCTAGAGGGGGGAGTACTGTCACGCCGCGCCGCTCATCAGCGGCGCCACCTGCTCGCACACCTGCTCGTCATCAGCAGCGAGGGATATAAGCCGCCTCGCCCTGAGCTTCGGCCTGAAGCCGTCAGACTTCTTCACGCATCGCTGTGAGTCAAACCTCAACTTCAGCTAAGCATTCTGGTAAGAAGACCTTACCTCCTTTTCCTCCCAGTCTGCTCCCCTGTGCACAGGTGGATTCCCCGGCGGCGGACAACGCCTCTCCATTGCCTGATCCTCGCTGCTGCACCGGGCTCTCCAGGTGGCTGTCTACCGGGCTTCGTCCCTTGCTGTGCCAGTCATCTGTCCTATCCAAGTAAGCTCCTCTCTCGCTCTCATATCTCCTGTGTTGGTGTGTGCCCGTCACCCTTCTCCTTGTGCTTTTCCCATAGGGTTGTCCGGCTGTACGGTCTCCTGCCTCTGTGCCCAAAGCAGACGCCGCCACCAACACATCTACATCTCGCAGACACACATCCATTCACTCCTGTTGTTAATAAACTGTTTGAACTACTCTGAGCCTGTGTGTGTGCGTCTCCTGAGCCGTGCGTTATGTCACTATTTAGCTGCAAAGGGTGGTGCGGTGGCACAGTGGTTAGCACTGTGGCAGCACAGCAACTCACCCTTGGCCATGGGATCCCGGGTTCGATCCCAGCCCCTGATCAACAGTGATCTGTGTGGAGTTTGCATGCTCTCCCTGTGTCTGCATTGGTTTACTCCGGGATTTCTCCGGTTTCCTCCCACAGGCCAAAAACATGCAGGTTAGGTTAATTGGAGACTCTAAAGTGGCCCTAGGTGTGAATGTGTGTGTGAATGGTGAAGGGATAGCACCGTACTGTGGCTGCTTCATCCATCCAGGCGGATGCCCTGAATTTCCCCTCTGGGGATCATTAAAAGTATACAAAAATCAATACCCAGTGCATTTCCTACTGGTTGGATGACACTATTGTGCTCGCCAACTGGCTGGATATAGAAGGGGAGGACTGCTTACCATACTCTCTGGGTGCTATTATAATGTCTCCCATTCGTCCTAAGAAAATATACTACAACTACGACCCTGTTATCAATAGTACCATTCAAATCTGGAGACAAGTAGCAAAACAGTTTAAGCTTAGATCTCTCTCTTTTACACTACCGATTTCCGCTAATCCCTCTTTTAAGCCTTCACCCATGGATGGAGCCTTTGAACAATGGAAAGAGTTAGGACTGTACAGTGTTGGGGATCTATATATTGGGGGAGTGTTTGCATCATTTCAGCAGCTACAGGAGAGACATGGATTGCCGAAGACAGATTTCTTTAGATACCTGCAGATTAGACAATTTGTGAAAACTCATCTTAATAACTTTGAAACAGCACCGCCTGATAAGTTAGATCAATGTTTGAGAGACTGCCTATCAGAAAAGCATGCTGTATCATTCATATATGACATATTACAGGGACTAGGGCTAGTAAATATGAACTATATTAAGAAGGACTGGGAAGGGGAGTTGGGAGTGGAGATAGCGGAAGATATCTGGAATGAAAGTTTGAAATACGTAAACACGTATTCCATTAATGCGAGACACTGTCTAATGCAGTTCAAAATCATACGCAGGCTGCACTACTCAAAGGTGAAGCTCAATAAAATTTTTCTAGAGATATCGCCAATCTGTGATAAATGTAACCAAACAGAAGCAAATTTACTCCATTGCTATGCTACATGTCCGAAGCTCCAAGACTTCTGGGCTGCAATCTTTACGTTGTAGCACCTTGGGAGAGCCAGATTTCTAGCATCTCAGACAAGAGACAGTGGAAAAGCATGGGAGATCAAAGAGCAGGAGGCTCCTGGTGAGATAGCAGGAAGGAGTCAAGGATGTAGGGGGTTGAATGCAGTGTGATGCAAATGTCCTGTTGTGTGTGATGTAAGCCATGAAACTTAAGAGGAGAGTCTCTGATAAAAAATTCATTCTGTTCTGTGCTCGTGAGATGTGAGTGTGCAATAAATCATTTGAAATGAATCTGCCTGTGATTTCACACACTCCACAACGTTTTTTTTTTTTTTGAAAACTTTTTCAAACTCCATTAGAACCAGATCCATTTCTGGTTATTCTGGGAGTTTCTGAGAACTCAAGACCGTTACAGACCCCACAGCGCCATCTTCTGTCCTATGGCCGCCTGTGTGCAAAAAAACTCATTCTCCTTTTTTGGAAGAAAAAGGATGTACCAGCTCTTAACCATTGGATTGCAACACTGACTGAGACCTTGCACTTAGGGAGGATTCGTCACATCTTTTGTGATAGACTGGTGGAATTTGAACTTACTTGGCAACCACTGCTCTACTTTTTTGGAAGGGATAGATCATAGAGATGCTCTGTAAGGCATTATACTGTATATCTTTAGCCTGTTTGTTTTTCTTGTAGGAAGCACCGCTTCGGTGGGAGAGGTGGGGTGGGGTGGGGGGTGGGGGTGATATGTTATGTGTTATGTTTAAATATGTCTAAGGTGTGTTTTGTAAAACTTGAGATATATCTATACAACTGTGATGGCTGTGTGACTCATATGCCTCTCAATAAAAATATCTGAAACATATATGAATAGCATGCTACTTGTGTAGAAGTATTACAAAGCCCCTGAACAAAACCATTATGCACATATGTATGTATGATATAGACAACTAAAACGCTTGCACAGTGACTGGCTGTTCTAACTTCCTGTAAGCAAGCACTTGGTGATGGTGGAAAGGAAAATTTCCCTTTTAGCAAAAGGAAACCTCCAGCAGGACCAGGCTCAGGGAGGGGCAGTCATCTGCTGCAACTGGCTGGGGGGTGAGGGGACAGCGAAGAAGAAAAGAACAGACATGTAGAGGGCAAACAACATGACAGGGACTCAATCTATGGGATAGAACAAACAGATGTTAATGAGCAGCAAAAATATTGCATTGAGAGTGAAGAAAGGAGTGAAGCCCAGTGCATCGTGGGAGGTCCCCCGGCTGTCTATAGTACCTATTAGCAGCAAAACTAAATCCATTTTTCCACTAACACCTACTCAGCTCGACTTGCCCCGACTCTACTCAGCCTGACACAATTTAGGTCATTTTCCATTACAATGGAGTACCACCTCAAGGTGGGTGGGTTCATTACAGGAAGGCGGCCCATTATCCCGTTATGTTGTTGACATGGTGACGTTTTGCTGTCAGAAGCCAATACTTATTACAGCAAGAGCAAAATAGAATAGAATAGAATAGGCTTTATTGTCATTGTACAGTTGTACAGCATGTCATTGTACAGTTGTACAGCACAATGAAATTGTGGGTGCTCCCCTAGGCTACTGCGCAATAAAGTAAGTGAGAAGAATTTGAAATGAAACAGTTACAGAACACATGATTAACCATTCGACTGAAGTAAATGTAAAAGTAAAAATAACAAATAGCCCATAGGTATATACACAGGTACGGTAGTGGCTATGCAGATGGAACTATGTACATAAGTGTACAGAATGCAGAATACATAATTGAGTAAAATGGCTCAAGGATTATGGAAAATATGTACAGTAGTGATTTCACAGATGGGTCAATATACATGAAAGTGAGGAGTGCAAAGACAGTTGAGTTATAGTGATAATTAAAAGGTCCTCAGTTCTGTGCATGAGAGCATTTGGGGGGGCTCTGACTGTTTGCAGTTTGGATGGCCCAGGGAAAGAAACTGTTTCTCAGTCTGGAGGAGTGGGACCTGATCGAGCTGAACCGTCATCCAGAGGGAAGCTGGTTAAACAGGTCAGAATCAGAATCAGAATCAGAATCAGGTTTATTGCCATTGTTCATGTAGTACACAAACTAGGAATTTGTCTCGGTACAATGCTGCAACATTAAACATGATAAGATAAGAGAAATAAACTATACATGTAATAAAGTGTAGGATAAGATTAAGTGATACTGGTCAACAGTTAAAATATATATTAGCCAGCAGCAGATACTGTGGAGAACTATATAGTGCAGTCGGTAATGCAGGAAGAAAACAGTGATGATTGACATGAGTCTGGTTGAGCTGCTGTACATGGTGCACGAGAGTCACTTAGTGTTCAGCAGTCTAATGGCAGAGGGGAAGAAGCTGTTCATGTGACGGGAGGTTTTAGTCTGGATGGACCGAAGTCTTCTACCAGAGGGGAGGGGGGCAAACAGTACGTGACCAGGGTGTGAGGGATCGGCTATGATCCGGCCAGCACGCCTCCGGGTCCTGGAGATGTACAGATCCTGGAGAGATGGGAGCTTGCAGCCGATCACCTTCTCAGCAGTGCGCACGACGCGCTGCAGCCTTAGTCTGTCCCTGGCAGTGGCTCCTGCGTACCACACGGTTATGGAGGTGGTGAGGATGGACTCGATGATGGCTGTGTAGAACTGCACTAACATCTTGGTGGGTAGCTTGAGCTTCCTCAGCTGCCGCAGGAAGAACATCCTCTGCTGGGCTTTTTTGATGAGTGAGCTGATGGTCAGCTCCCATTTGAGGTCCCTGGTGATGGTTGTGCCTAGGAAGCGGAAGGAATCAGCAGTGGTGATGGGAGAGCCTGAGAGGGTGAGGGGGGGCAGAGGAGTAGTGACTTTCCTGAAGTCTACAATCATCTCCACTGTCTTCAGAGCGTTCAGCTGCAGGTTGTTATTGCTGCACCAGGACGCCAGCTGGGCTACCTCTCTCCTGTAGGCGGACTCGTCGCCGTTGGAGATGAGCCCGATGAGGGTGGTGTCGTCCGCAAACTTGATCAACTTGACAGACTGGTGGCTGGAGGTGCAGGAGTTGGTGTAAAGGGAGAAGAGTAGGGGGGAAAGTACACAGCCCTGGGGTGATCCGGTGCTGATGCTAGTATAGTCTGAGACAGTCTTTCCCAGCCGCACATGCTGCCTCCGGTCCGTCAGGAAGTCGATGATCCACCTGCAGAGGGAGTCAGGCACGTTGAGCAGGGACAGCTTGTCCCGGAGCAGAGCGGGGCGGATGGTGTTGAATGCGGAGCTGAAGTCCACAAACAGGATCCTGGCGTAGGTTCCCGGGGAGTCCAGGTGCCGCAGGATGGAGTGGAGGGCCAGGTTGACTGCATCGTCTACAGACCTGTTGGCTCGGTAGGCAAACTGCAGCGGGTCCAGGAGAGGGGTGGTGATGGACTTGAGGTGGGACAGGACCAGGCGCTCAAAGGACTTCATGACTACAGAGGTGAGCGCTACAGGTCTGTAGTCATTAAGTCCAGTGATCCGTGGCTTCTTGGGGACAGGGATGATGGTGGAGGATTTGAAGCAGGACGGCACGTGGCATAACTTAAGGGAGGTGTTAAAAATGTCTGTGAATACAGGAGCCAGCTGTTTCGCACAGAGTCTCAGGGTGGAGGGAGACACGCCGTCTGGGCCGGGGGCCTTGCGCGGGTTCAGTCTGGAGAACTGTTTGAGCACATCCTGCTCACTGATGATAAGGGGAGGGGGGGAGGAGGGGGGGGTGCCTTAAATGAAGTAGGGAATGTGGAGGCTGTGGAGCTGGAGGGAGGGGGGGAGTTGGACACAGATGACGAGGTGTCAAAACGGGCATAGTGTTGGGACAGTCTCTGACAAAGGGCTTTGTCATCCTGACCTTTAGGAGCCTTAGGTCGATAGTTGGTGATTTGCCTCAGTCCTCTCCACACGGAAGCCGAATCATTAGCAGTGAACTGCTGCTGGAGTCTCTCTGAGTACACAGATTTAGCCCTCTTCAGCTCTCTGTTAAACCGGTATTTAACCTCCCTGTAGCAGTCCCTGTCTCCACTTTTCAGCGCTGCTTCCTTCTCCTTCCTGATCTGTCTGAGCTTAGCTGTGAACCAGGGTTTGTCATTAGAGTAACTCACCCTGGTGCGTGATGGAAGAATGTTCTCTTCACAAAAGTGGATATATGAGTTCACAGTGTCCGTGTACTCATCCAGATCATGCGTGGCTCCTTTAAGCATGCCCCAGTCAGATATTTCCATGCACGTTTCCAGCTTCTCCTCAGCATCACTGGTCCGTATCTTCGTAGTGCTCACAACAGGTTTAGTGAGCTTCAATCTCTGTCTGTATGTGGGAATGAGGTGAACCATCACGTGATCAGATAATCCCAGCGCAGCTCGAGGGACAGCGCGATATGCGTCTTTCACTGTGGTGTAACAGTGATCCAGTGTGTTTAATCCTCTGGTGGGGCATTTAATAAACTGTTTGTAGCGGGGGAGATCGTGGCTCAGATTGCACTGATTAAAGTCGCCAGCCACAATAATCAGCGAGTCTGGAAAACTCCGCTCTGTGTGTTGAATGTGATCCGCGAGCACGCGCTGAGCTTCGCGCGTGTCCGCGTCGGGAGGGGCGTACACAGCGATCATTATGAAAGAAGCAAACTCCCGCGGGGAATAGAAGGGCTTGCAAACAGGTGGTAGGCGGGATAAGAAAGCTCTCCTGTCATGGCCTTGGCCCTTCTGAGACAGGAGGCATTGGAGATGTCTTCCAGAGAGGGCAGAGGGCTGCCCATAATTTTTTGGGTGGTGTTGATGACCCTCTGCACAGCCTTCTTGTTCTCGGCCATGGAGCAGGAAACAGGAAATACAAGCAAAGCACACAGTTAGTGTTGATGAGCTCATTGTCTGCATACAGGAGACAATGGCGATATCATTGTTTGTTCAAAATGAGCTTGCCACCAATGGAATAAATAACGAAAAAGATGCTTAAAATCAAAAAACACTCATCATCTTCCCCATGAGCAGCCATCAGCTCCGAGACCTCCTGGTATACTTTTTCATTTTGGGTTGCTCTGCCGGCTACGGGGCTGAAAAGTTCAGTCCCGTAACTCCCTCTGGATTCTCCCATCATCCACCAAGCACAGAAGAGTCTGCACCTCGTCGTTGGACCACGTTGTTGATTTGTGTGTAGCCATTTATCTCATTAATAATCACAAAAATAACAAAAAAAAAATTCACAGCCAAATTTACAAATGGCGGTTTTGAATCTTATGAAGATGTTGCTCTCATCCAATCAGTGGCCTGCAATCTGTTGCCATAACATTTTCAGCTCGACTCAGCACACTTGGAACCTCACTGGAGTAGGTACCAAAACAGTACCTAGTACCAGGTACTAGGTGCTAATGGAAAACCCAACAAATCGAGTAGATTTGAGGCGAGTCAGGCTGAGTAGGTGTGAGTGGAAAAGGGCCATAAGGGAGGGTTCAGGGTCACCTGATCCAACCCTAACTAGGCTCTGTCAAAAAGGAAAGTTTTTATCTTATTCTTAAAAACAGAGATCAAGTTTGCCTCCTGAATCCAGATTGACAGCTGGTTCCACAGGAGAGGAGCCTGATAACTGAAAGCTCTGCCTCCCATTGTACTTTTAGAAATTCTAGGTATTATAAGTAATCCCTGCATTTTGGGAGTGTACTGCTCTGTTAGGATGATAAGGTACTAACTATCAGATCTTCTAAATAACAAGGGGCCTGATCCTTTAGAGCTTTGTAAGTGAGGAGAAGGATTTTAAGTGAATTTTAATAAGTGAATTGCACATGAGCCTCCAGAGACTTTGCTCACTTGTGTAAGTGCTAACGGCCACACTAGATAGCTAAAAATGTCTGGAAATGTCAGACATGGTAATGTATCTTCACTTTTCCATTGCTCTTTCTCAATTTCGTATGGATTCAGACCTCTGATTGTGCTAATATTTTCAAGTTAGTGCTTCTTGGCATCTGGTAGAAGTTTGTGTCTGGATGGTCCATTGTCTTTGGGTCATTTTAGGCTTATTAAGGCTGTGCAAACACACTAAATACTACTCAAATCGCTGCTCTGTTTTGGTTTTGCCCCATGCCAAGCAATATGGCAACAAAGCTCCATAAGCCTTAGCAGCATGATGTCAGTTGCCAAGCTTTATAACAATATATGCAGTCATGTGAAAAAATTTGGACACCCCTTTAAATATTCAGTTCTTTATTAAGAAATGTTCACTTATCTATGTCTAACCTTGTTTTTGTTTTTATTTGCATTTTTTTAAAATGTATTTTAGCCATTGTAAGTGGGAATGAATGTGGGGGTGTCCTAAAAAAGATGGGGTGTCCTAATTTATTCCTCACTATTTGTTTAGAATTACATTTTACAGAAAATTTGAAAAAGTCTTTAATTCATTTTTAATTGTTTAGTTGTATTATATGAATCTCCCAGTGCTTTTTAACATTGATATTAAATATCCATATGTCCAAATATGTTAAAAAAACAACAACACAGGCTTATACATCCATCCATCCATCTTCTTCCGCTTAATCCTTGTCGGGTCGCGGGAGGGCTGGAGCCTATCCCAGCATCTTTGGGCAATAGGTATGACTGTGAGAGTGAATGGTTGTCTGTCTCTCTGTTTTGGCCCTGCGATGGACTGGCGATCTGTCCAAGGTGTACCCTGCACAGGCTTATACAGGGTGTCCTAATTTTTTCACATGACTGTATATACAGGGGGGAAAATAAGTGTTGAACACGTCAACATTTTTCTCATTAAACATATTTCTGATGGAAACACTGACCTGAGATTTTCACCAGATATCAGTAACGACCCAAGTAATCCATACTTACAAAGAAATCAAGGGAACTGTGTTCACAAAACAAGTTATATTTAACAAAGTGGAATGACACAGGGAATAAGTACTGAACACACAAAGAAAAAGAGGTGCAAAAAGGCATAGAAAGCCAAGAAACCAGCTGAAATCCATCAGAATTTAGGAAGCCATCCCACCCTGCATCAGTGCAAATTAATTTCAGCTGGTTAAGTCCTGACTGATAACCTTTAAAAAGGTCTGTGAATATCAGATTGTCACACTGTTATGTCCATAACTTGAGTAAACAGCGAACAGGCTGGAGGTGCAGTTGAATGTACTTTATTATAATGAACCACAAACCACAAAGTGCTCCATACAGGCCAAGGGGTCGATGGCAAAAGAGACACAGCTCTTCCACCCTAGCCCTTTATACCCCTGGTGATGGCGGAACCGGAAAGGCGGGGCCTTCACCCCCACTACACCCAGGGTACACCCAACACCATATTGGTACACTACACACACACACCCCCACCGTAAAAAAAATAAAAAAAGTCAGACACACCAATTAGGCCCTCCCAAATTTCTTCTTCTTCTTCTTTTAGATTTGATTGGCAGTTGGCAACCAGCTTACAGGTACATTACCGCCACTAACTTGATTATCATCACTCTATGTCTTTGCATAAGGAGTTCTTATAAGGAGTTCCGAACAACTCCTTATGCGTAAAAAAATCATCTGTCCTTGGACATATACTTGGTCACCCAACACACGCGCTAATTGCAATAACACATATGTACAAAAAGAAATATACTGTATATACACAGGCCTATCCATTCACACAACTCAAACTAGATGGGAAACATTGGACTATTCTAAAGTGGCCTTCTACGAGCCCTGATATAAATCCTATTGAACATCTGTGGAAGGAGCAGAAACATGCCGTTTGGAGAAGGCACCCTTCAAACCTGAGCCAACTGGAGCAGTTAGCTCATGAGGAGTGGGCCAAAATACCTGCTGAGAGGTGTAGAAGTCTCATTGACAGTTACAGAAATCGTTTGATTGCAGTGATTGCCTCAAAAGGCTGTGCAACAAAATATTAAGTTAAGGGTACCATCATTTTTGTCCAGGCCTGTTTCATGAGTTTGTTTTTTAAAATAATTCTGTTGAACCACAATTCAAAAGCATTGTCTGATTTTCATTGGTTAATTTTCATAAAATTTTTATTTATTACCACTTTTGTCAGATTCAAGTTATTTCTGTGACCATTGTGGGTTTTTCTTTCATTAACAGAGGGGTACCAACAATTTCGTCCACAGCTGTAAATAAATATACACAGTGACCCTACTTAGGTGACGCAGCTGTCAGTCAGCATGACCTGTTGCAGAGAACCTGAGTCTTAATTACTGAATGGAGGAAAAGATGAAGCTACTTTGTTTTAGTGGAAATAGATTATTTTTCCTTTGTCGCGGTTAAAGACAAAAGCATATTGGTGGTTTGCAAACTAAAGAGTTGGTTGAAACCTACGGCTATCTTCAGCTCCGACAAAGCTAGTGCTATGCTATGGTAACAATACCGTGAAGTGGATCTACTGTATTCTGAACATCCACAGCTGGATGCAAAGTGGAAATACTCGTCTCAACACCCATGGCTGGATTTCAAGAACAGGTATGGATCTGGACTGTTTGTGACCCAGCAAGAATTAAACTGACTGATTGCCAGATGCACCGTTCCAGACTGAAGACGTGATAACACTTTCCATTACACAGCTAGACTGTGATCCACTGAGATTAAAATGAATTTACTTGCTACCTAGATAAAGATTATTCAAAAATGGACTTTGATTTCCAAAAGGAATTTGAGAGACTGAATCATGTCTCTGTCACAGCAGACATTTGGACTGTGGATAATGAACATTTTCTTTGGATCACTGCACATCAGATTAAATCCATAATCATAAAGGTAAGATAAACAGGTAAGATAAACATGGACAGCTTTATGCAGTGCTGGCAACTCTCACTCTTTTGGAGTGAGTCTCATTCTTTTTCCCTCTCCCTCACTTCACAAACCCTATTTCTCATTCCAAAATGATGAAATTACTGGCAATATTGTGTTGATTTTCTTCAGATTTTTCCCACAATAAGAGCTCTCAAGGTAGGAAAAAGCAGACTGAACATGTTCTAAAAGCTCTGTCTGAAACAGTCTGTTTTTAGCCTGACATTCATAAGCCCGTAATGTAATTCATTAATTAAATTATCTTGCTATGTGTGCAAGACGTCCCTCCTGTGGAACGTTTTACATTGGCAGGACACCGGCTAAAATGATAAGGGATTTAAATCTAGAGCTGTAAATCAGGTACGTATGTGTCTGTGAGTATGTTACCATTTTCTCCAAAGTTTTAGAAAAAAAACTGTTGCTACATAATTATTGGATTATATGGAGTCTAATAATTACTTACATCCTCTCTATGGCTTCTGACCAAATCATTCAACTGAGAGTGCTAACTCCTACTTGATTGAACAAATTAAAAATAAAAAAAGTCAACAGATCAAAGTCAGGTTGTGGGTGCTGTTTTACTGGACCTTCAAAAAAACTTTTGATGCAGTGAATTATTACATTTTAGTTACAAAAATATATTTAGATCAATTTGTCGAATCTGTCCATGCAATGTTTTCATCTTGTCTGTGTGATAGACAACAATGTGTAATGGTGAATAATGAAAGATCTTCCTTCTTAGCCTCTTAAAATTCTAGTTTTCCACCCACAGAATGTTTCACATTGGCTGGAAATTGGCAGGAATGCTAAGGGGTTAAGTATGCATTTAAAAGTAACGTGAAAGTTACTTTTCCAAGTAACTAGTTACTTTAATCATGCAGTAATTAGTAAAGTAGCTCAGTTACTTTTGAAAAGAAGTAACTAGTAACTGTAATTAGCTACTATTTTTTAGTAACTTGCCCAACACCAATCACAACACACAGCATGTTTAGCACAGTGGCAGCACAGCAAGAAGGTCATGGGATCGATTCCACCCTTGACCATCGTGGGTTCGATCCCACCCCCAGACCATCAGTGACCCTTCTGTGTGGAGTTTGCATGTTCTCCCCGTGTCTGCGTGGGTTTACTCCGGGCACTCCGGTTTCTTCCCACATGCCAAAAACATGCAAGTTAGGTTAATTGGCATCAAAACTGGGGATTCTAAATTGTCCTTAGGTATGGATGTGAGAGTGAATGGTTGTCTGTCTATCTGTGTTGGCCCTGCGATGGACTGGCGTACTGTATCTATTTTTTCTTTAAATGATTTGGAACATTAGAGTGTACATGTATATATTTTTCCTCAGATGAATACAGTTAAGAGAAAAACCTCCCTCACTGGCTACAGTAAAGTTACAGATTTACAAGGACAAAATACACCCTGTATTGTACCCTGTACTGGACTTGTCAGAGGTGCTGAAGCTGTAAAAATATCCAAGCTTCATTACAAAAAGAAAAGTATTCACTTATAAAGCACTTCCTACTCATCTCTGGATGATCAAAGCACTTTACAGATCCTGCTATCCACCCATTCACACAATGATGGCGGCAGAGGTGCCATGCCCCGGTGCTAGCCTGAGCCACTAGGAGCAACTGGGGGTTCAGTATCTTGCTCAAGGATACTTCAGCTACAAACAGAGTGGGAATCGAACCCCTGACCCTCCACTCAGTAGTCAGCCACACTACACCTGCGCCACAGCCACGCTGTAAATAAACAAGTTGTAAATTTTAAAAAAGTTTCAAATAAAAAAACCCCACACATCTGAAAGTCCTTAAATGTATATGAATAAAATACACCCTGACAAATGTATAAGAAAAAAGTTGCAAATTCATGAGAAAAAAAAGTATGTGAAAAAGGCTGAAGATCTGCGATAAAATCACTTATTTAAGAGCAGATTCATACATTTATTAGAAGAAAATCTCACAAGTTGGAACGAGTAATGTACTCACTAAAGAAATACCCTAGAATATACTTACTCAAATAATTTACTTTCACTTCAGTAATTTTTAACTACTTTTACTCATATTTGAATAGGTCACATCATGTCTTTACTTGAGTACAAATTCTGACCACCCTACTCAAATCTACAAATCCAGCCCTTATTTTCAGATTGATTAAAATCCTCTGTTATTTGTCAGTATGTGGCGCCCTCGTGTGGCACCTACAGAACATTCTTTTTAGTTTAGTTTATTTGAAAAGGGACAATGCAATTTCATAAAACACGTTTACACATGGTTAAAAAAGCCAGAATTAGCCAGAATGCTAGTTTTCATCTGTAGTCCCCTGGCCAAGATGTAAAAAAGCAATAAAATGCATCTACAAGAAAAAAAAACATGGTTAAACATTTAAGGGGGCACTAATGTAACAAATAACATACACATAACAAACTGTACATTTGATCACAACATCAAACATCACAACAGACTTATCTTTTAGTGTTGGCAGCTGTAGGTGTTTATAAGCCACATTTTCAATTTTTTTGTGAAGGCCTTGAATGTTGTAAGCAGTTTAACCTCCTCAGGTACTGAGTTCCACTCACTAGCGCTCCTCACTGACCAGGCCAACTTACTGAAAGTGCTCCTGCACAGAGGGATGAAACCGTCACCTCTGACAGAGCCTCGACTGACACGCTCAGAGCTGTTTCTTTGGCTGATGAACTCTGCCAGAGGATCTGGAGCCAAATCATGCAGTACTTTATAAATCAAATTTAAATCCGCAAATGTATGGAGACTATCCCAGTTAAAAAGACTGTATTTTTTTTTTTAATTGCACAATGATGATAATGCATAGGTTTTTTATCCATAACTTTGACTGCTTGTTTGTACAAAACTTCCAATGTTTTTTTTGCACTCAAACCCGCCTGGGACCAGCTAGTTAGGCAATAGTTGAAGTGACTGAGAATCATTGAATGCAAGTATATTTTTGCGGCTTCAGTTGACATTTCATTTCGAATTGCACGAAAATTTACAAGATTTAACTTGATTTTTTTTACTCAATTTAGCAATATGGGCTTTAAAGGAAAGCTGTGAATCTATTATTAACCCAAGATATTTATATTGGCTAACAATTTGTATTTTTCCTCCATTAACATGTATGTCAGGATCAGGTGACACACTATTTATTTTAGTGAAATACATGCCTACAGTTTTAGAAACATTTAACTGTAGACAGCACTCCTGTAACCAAGTTGTGACACAGGACATTGTTTTACTAAGTTTAGCAGCAACAGTGTCTTTGGAGCGACCATGAACAAAAAATAAAAACGTGTCGTCTGCATACATTAAGCATTCAGCTTCAGGACAAACAGTGGGCAAATCATTAATATAAAGACTAAATAAAAGGGGGCCTAATATTGATCCCTGAGGGACTCCAGAAGTTAGCCTAAGAGAATCAGATCTGCAGTTGTTAACTAATACAGATTGTGTTCGATCATACAGATATGATTCAATCCAGCTCACAGCGTTGTGAGAAAAATTAAATTTAAAGAGCTTGGTAAGAAGAACAGAGTGGTTTACTGTATCGAATGCTTTCCTAAGGTCCAAAAACACCACGCCATACAACTCCACCCTTATCAAGGAAAGATTTTATTTTCTCAATGAAGAGGCATGTAGCCATTTCAGTGAAATGCTCGGATCTGAAACTAAACTGCATGACGTGGAGAGAGGGGGAATTACTGTTTAAATAATGGACAATCTGCTCTGCCACCCATTTTTCTGCAATTTTGGAAATGGCCAGAAGAATACTTATTGGTCAGTAGTTATGTAGAAAAGTTGGGTCACCAGATTTAAAGACAGGGGTAACAATAGCAGATTTCCAGGCCTTTGGAAAATGGCCAGATGAAATTGAAAATTAATGATTGAAGCAATAGGAGTGGCGAGAGCTGAACCTAAATCTTTGAGCATGTTCGTGTCCATTCCAAAAATATCCTTTGAGTGATTGAATTAAATCGATAACTTTGGTCTCAGTAATATTTGTAATGGTAAAGGACTGCGTTGCAGACAATGCAGGGTATTCCTTCCTTTGTTTTACTATAAACTTATCAGAAATTTCTGACACAGATTCAATGAAGTAATTGTTAAAAGCATCAGCCATCATTTGGGGTTCCGTCAGAATGTTTCCATTTAACTGAATTTGCATTAGTTTTGTTTTGTTTTTTTTGGGGAATCACCCAATAATTTTTTAATATAATTCCAGGTTCTTTTAGAATTTCCCCTCACACTATTCAAAACAGTAATGAAAAAGTCAGCTTTAGATTTTCTTATTTCTTTCACTACCCTATTTCTCAATGAAATAAATTGGTGCCTATTGTGTCATGATTTAACTGACAACTTCAAAAAGTGATCTCGTTCTTTCATCAATTTCAGGATAAATTTGTTTAACCAAGGAAGGTTATTCTTTCTAGCTTTTAGTTTAATTATCCATGTAAATTGTATAATAATTTGTTGTATTTTGTTGGCAAATTTAGAACAATCCTCATCTAAATTTTTACCAACAAGTAATTCATCCCAATTTACTTCTTGAATTGAATCTTGAAAATTTTGTTGTTCCTGTTTTGGTATTCTATAGAATTCAGTGGCGGCCAAGGATTTGAAGCGCTTTTTATTTAATTTTCTTGTGACCATTATAAGACTGTGATCAGACAATCCTGTGAGCATATTGTATGACTTCAAGATCCTTTCTGGCCTATTAGTAAAAGCTAGATCAATCTGAGTGCAAGTAGAGTTTGTGATTCTCGTCGGGCCATTAATTACCTGAGTCATATCCATGTCATCCATAACCTTTTTCAAATTTTTCCTAACTTTGTTGACTTCCCAATTAACATTTAGGTCACCCATTATTATTACCTCTTTTGCAAAATTAAGTTGTTTCAATAAAATTTCCAACTTTTCATAAAAATCTACATTTGATGAAGGAGGCCTATAAATAACTACAAGAATAAAAGACATTTGCTGTGACAAAGAAACAGTTAGTCCAAGAAATTCCAATCCATTCTCATCTGTAACATGTATCTCATTACAATTAAAAGTATCCTTGGCATAAATCATAACGCCTCCTCCCTTAGAGCCCTGTCTTTTCTAAACATTTTATAACCAGGTCCAGATAGTATTGCTGAGGGCGAAGATTCACGGAACCATGTCTCAGATAAGCAAAGAAAGTCAATATTTGAATCAACGAGAAGGTGATGAATCTGATCACTTTTTGTTAGAATACTTCGTATATTTAAGTGTGCACAAAGAATGCCTTTTGGTTTATGTGCTGAGTCCCATATTAACTTAGAATTATTAACAGTTTGACACACCCTGAATTTCCGGTGTTTTAATATTGCAGGATTTGTTAGCCTCCTGTTTCTTTTATTGGCAATGTTTGTACATAGTGAAGGCCCGGCTGGTGTTGGTGAAGATTCAATTAGAGGTGATGATGACTCAAATATCAACGGAAGTGGCCCGGCTATTGTTGAAGATGGTTCGACTGGCTGCAATGTAAGTCCAGCTGGCTGTGTTGTCAGCCCAGGTCCAAACCCAGCTGGCAGGGGTAGAAACCCAGCTAGCAGAGTTGGAAGCCCTGTTGGCAGAGGTGGAGGCCCAGCTAGCAATGGTGTTAGCCCAGCCAGCAGAGGTGGAAGCCCAGCATGCAGTGATGTTAGCCCAGCTAGCAGAGGTGGAGGCCCAGCTGATGATGGTGTTGGCCCAGGTAGCAATGGTAAAGGCCCAGATAGCAGAGATGGAAACCCAGCTAACAAAGGCAGAGGCCCAGCTGGCACTGGCCCAGGGTTTAATTCAACATCACCAGCCAAAAGAGGTATCAGCAAGAGATTAAAAACACCCAGGAGTGGTTTGCCTGTAACAGCCTGTTCCTGCTCACCTGGGGGTGGCCTGGCATGGCCATAGTCCAATACCCTTGTTACCTCCGCCAGGAGATTATGTTTTTGCCGGGGTTTGTTTGTCTGTTGGTTAGCAAGATAACTCAAAAAGTTTTGGACGGATTTCGATGAAACTTTCAGGCGTTGTTGGAAATGGTACAAGGAAGAACTGATTAAATTTTGGGGATGATCCGGATCACCGTCCAGAAGAAAACCGCCATTACGGAAAATGCCATTTTCCTGAATAACTACTGAACCACTAATCCTATCATTGTCAATCCAATTGCAAGTCATATGTTTTCATGGTCAAGGAATCTGAAAACATACACACAGACACTGTATGGGGGGAACTGTGGCCGCCATTACGGAAAATGCCATTTTCGTGAATAACCACTGAACCACATACCTGTCAAGTGATACGGTTTCGCCGTATTTTAATACGGGGAAAATACAATTTTAGCAAATATGGGCGTATTGCCATTTCTGTACGCCAAAAAGAAAAATATACGGGGAAAAAAATTATTGAGAGTGTGGAGGAACACCTCGTGTGTGACCCCCACAGTGTACGGGGCTGGCAGAGCGCTCAGCGTGAGCAATTATCACAACAGTGAGAGGTGTGGACTGATCATTATGCAGATGGCCTCGCACCTTCTGTTGTCCTGCGGCTCCGGAACAGAGAGGAATCGCTGGATGGATAAAGGCTTCTCCAGAGGGCCCTACATACTCCTTCTGTGTTCCATGTAGGAGGAGCATAAAAGTGACTGCATCAGGGATTTTCGACCTGAAGTCGCACTTCGCTACACAGGGCCACAAAAACTGTGTAGCCAAATCGAAAACGTATCGATGGATGGATGAACATTTTCAGCCAGTGAGAGAACCGACGCCTTCCAAATCCAATGCATCACTAGCAGAAGTGATGGTTTGTCATTTTGTGGCAGAGCACAATCTACCCCCATCGGTGGCAGATCACTTCTGATCTGCCACCTGATCTGATCTGCCACTTCAGAAATGCTAGTCAGCAAAGGCTGCTACTTGGAACTATAACAAGCAGCATCAGTGAACATTTTCTTGTTTCAAGTTCATCCAAGTGCATTAGTGTAACAAAGCTGACAATTAAAAACTCTTTAATTCCAAGTGTATATACAGTATCTAGCTGACAATTAAGAACTATATTCAGAATAATTCTTATTGTGTACTTTCAAATTAAGCAATCTACCTTGTGCTAATGTAAATTTGAAAAATATTTATTTATTTATTATTAATATCATTTATTTATTTATTTATTTTTGTGCTACTTGGCTTATTATTTTCACATTACCAAAAAGTTATGGCTCAAGATTGTGTCCATATAAGTGTACATTTGAATAAATATGTTTGAAATAGTTCATGTTGCAGTTGCTGTTTGTTTAGGTTTTTTTTTTTTTGCTTCAGTTTTCTTTCATCTGCCGATAAATACAGTTTTTAAGTACTCAGTACAGGTGTGAAAGCCCCCCCAATAAGGGAGGCATGAGGTATGCCTTGACAGGTATGGAACCACTAATCCTATCATTGTCAATCCAATTGCTAGTCATATGTTTTCATGGTCAAGGAATCTGAAAACGTACACACAAACACTGTATGGGGGGAACTGTGGCACTTGGCGGAGGTCTGCGCTCTCCGAATGCTTTTCTAGTGAATAGCATGTGCTGACTCCATCTGGCTGGATACAAGGTTAGAGTGTCCCTTTTTCTGCAGAAGAAAGAGAATTATCCAAACAACAGAAGAGTATATTGATATCACAATCCACGGTCCAATTTGCTCTTTAGATGACTTTTTAAGCAAACACACAGGACTTGCCAAACTGTGTGTCTACACCCCGGCAGCCATTTTGGATCACCCACCTTCAAACAGGTTGACCACAGACTACACAGACTACACACAGACTACACCTGCGCCACAGCCACAGGCTGACATAATGTTACACACTCTTCTTCTTACCCACTACGGCGCCTACAGGTGATACAATATGCAATAACACTGCTGTAAAAGACACCATCTTCATAAAGAACACAGACGAAAGAGAGGTCATTGAAATTGTTAAATCGTTCAAAAGTAAAACATCTACTGACTGCGATGGTATTGACATGCTACTAGTCAAAACTGTTATCGAATGCATAGTGAAACCACTGACGTATATCTGTAACCTGTCTCTCCAATCAGGTATATTTCCCAATGCAATGAAAATAGCTAAAGTAATTCCGATTTACAAGACAGGCAACAGAGGGGAACTCTCCAACTACAGACCAATTTCACTATTACCACAATTTTCCAAGATACTTGAAAAAATATTCTATGAGAGAATTGACAACTTCATACTGAAGAATGATTTATTGTGTGAGCAGCAATATGGGTTCAGACACAAAAGGACAACAGCATAGGTATACCTTAATGGAATTTACAGAAAAAATATCAACAGCCATTGAAAATAAAGAGTATTCAGTTGGAGTATTCCTGGATCTTAAAAAAGCATTTGATACAGTAGATCACAATCTATTATTAAAGAAACTACAAAATTGTGGTATTAGAGGGGTAGCACTGTCCTGGTTAAGAAGTTACTTAAAGAATAGATATCAGTTTGCATGTGTTAACAGCAAAAACTCAGAGTTACTGAAGGTCACCTGTGGAGTCCCACAGGGTTCAGTTTTGGGACCATTATTATTCAATATGTATATAAATGATATATGTAAAGTTTCAGAAAAAATGGACTTAATATTGTTTGCTGATGACACTAATCTGCTATGCAGTGGAAACAATTTGGAACAACTTCTGGATACACTCGGAAAGGAATTAGGAAAGCTGAAACTGTGGTTTGATTCAAACAAATTAACGCTCAATTTAAGCAAGACAAAATTTATAGTCTTTAACAACCATCACAACTACCCAGTACCCAAACTCAGTGTAAATGGTGTAGAGATTGAAAGGGTATCCGAAACTAAATTCCTTGGAGTAATAATTGATAACAAACTGTGTTGGAAGCCACATATTAATTATATAAAAGGTAAAGTATCCAAATCAATTGCAATATTACACAGAGTGAAAAATTTGCTGAATCAACCCACACTATACACCTTGTATCATTCATTAATACTCCCATACATGACATATTGTAATGAAGTATGGGGAAATACATATAAAACAAACATATATCCACTCTTTATGCTTCAAAAGAGAGCTATTAGAATAATCAACAAAGCAGCTTACAGGGAACCAACAAACCCACTTTTTCTTAAACAAAAAACTCTCAAGTTGAAAGATCTGATTGACTTTAAAACTGCAATAATAATGTTCAAAGTGAAGAATCTATCACTGCCCGCAAATATCCAAAAGTTGTTCCAAACAAGGGAGAAACGATATCACTTCAGAGGAGCATGTATATTTCAAAAGCCTACAGTGAGAACAACTACCAAGCAACACTGTATTTCAGTGCAAGGAGTCAGATTATGGAACGATTTTGGACCTGAATTAAAATCATGTACAAAGCTTGGACAATTTAAACAAAAACTAAAGGAAGAAATACTCCAAACATATTTACAAGACGACATGTAAACTCACATAAGGATTGACATTTCCAGCCTGTGTTGTGTTATAGCTTAGTTTTTTCTTTTTTTCTCTGTGACACTATGTCTTAGATTTGTTTTTGAATAGTAACCGCTTAACTTAGACTAGCTCAGTTTTCTTTTTTCTCTCAGTCACATTTTGTCTTAGCCTTGTTTTAAATTGTAATCGCTCTTGTCTTGTTTTCTCTTTTTTCTCCTTTGAATTCTTGGATGGAATATGGGTGGGCAATATAAGCTGCGGCTTCAGCCATCACCCATTTCGGATAACTCACGTGGAATTGTATAGTAGAAGGAGTCTTTGTCTAATTTGACCTTGTTGTTATATTATACAGTTTCTTTTAACCTGTAATGTACTATCCGAAATAAATAAAATTCATTCATTCATTCATTCTTCTTCTTTTAGATTTGATTGTCACTTTCGCTTTTCCCCATGATGAATAAAGTGCCGTTTAAACCTGTGTGATCCAGTCTGAGTCTTGCCTTAGTGATGTCTTCCCTCCTGTTTTGTGGTTTTATAATTCTTAGATAGATAATAATAATAAATAGCAATAGATTTTGCTATTTTGTAATATGATCTACCTTTATGAGCTTCATCCCATCTTATTTGCCATAGTTCAATTCCTTTTTTCTTGATTACTGTTTCCCCTTCTCCTTTTTCAAGTGACAATGGTATAGTTAGTATTTCTTTCCCAAGTGCACTACCGCCACACACTCATATACAGTACAGTATGTCTGTCTGTCTGTCGTGTTCTTCTTCTTCTTCTTCTTCTTCTCTCGGTTACTGGCGGATAGCAAGCAACTGAAAGGTGCATACCGCCACCTACTGTACAAGAGTGTGTAACATTATGTCATTTGAGCCCGACCCTGTGTGTTTTTCCCCATAGCTTTGTGACGTTTTCCTCATAGTTTTGTGACGTTTTCCTTATAGCTTTATGACGTTTTCCTCATCCCACCGCCAATCAAATCTAAAAGAAGAAGATAAACACTAGTTTCCAACCGCCAATCAAATCTAAAAGAAGAAATAAATTAAATCTTACCATAAAGCAGTGTCATCCAGAAGATTAGAATGCTACTCGCCAACGATTCTGAACGAAACAGATTTCGAAAAATAAACATGAATTAAAAAGTAAACATCGTGACCTGTAGTAGGCGCTGTTACAGCTGATGACTGGGACCGGAAGTTCTAGTGTTGTTTATCCGGGCATCTCGTGCGTTGGTGTAACGATGGCGAGCAGCGCAGCGAAGCAGACACCTAAAATTGTGTCCAAAACCCCCGCGGGAGGCACAGGGGCGACAGGGGTAAGCGGCGGCCCCCCAATAATGCCCCTCGCCTCTCCGCTAATGGGGAAGAAGAAAAAGCCATTTCTGGGGATGCCCGCTCCTCTCGGCTACGTCCCCGGTCTGGGCAGAGGGTAAGCTATTTACTGCTGCTGTTAGCTAGCTGCTTCATAACGGGTTTTGGCTGTGATTCTTGTAACTCTGCATACAGTAAAAATATGTCAGTAGTACTCAAATTTACTACGGACCCATAGAAAAGAAAAAAACTAGTAATGTCATAAAGTCATTTATTTATTGGAAAACTCAAACTACGCCGCTCATAGACTGTCCATAACGCCACTGCTTTGCACAGTAGGGATCGTCCCCTTCCAATACAGTACTAATACAATTATTATTGAAGGTGGCAACAACACTGTTCATTCAACTGTGAAATATACTGTCTGGATTTATATTTGTATGTTAACGGGTAATTTAACTTAACTGCAATGCTGTAAATGTCATCTCATCAATCCATTTTTAGCATTGGAACAGAATTCTTGCCAGTTACGGGACAGTTGGTATAGCAACATAATAGACATGACAAGGCAAGCTTATACAGTAGGTTAGTCATCATTCACCTATTAGTTGTGTCTATGACGGAATGGATTAAAGATGGTAGATTAAGCTTAGGATTTCAGTCAGTGTTCATGCAGCCAGTAAGAGTTTACCTCAAAGAAAAATAGACACTTAATTACCTGCTTGATGGACCTTTGGTCTGCATTTTCCTCAGACATGAATGTTTAAACCAGTAATTTCCTAGATTTCATTTACCCATAATATACTCACCTTTTATGCCAGGATTTAACTTTTTCAGCTTTGTTTTTCCTGTTTACCAGTCTGTTAAAAGGTCATTAAATTCATCAACTTTGGTTTAAATTCCAACAAAGTACCTCATTTATCCTACCAAGTTATCAATGGATTCAGTAAAATACCCTTTTAATTGACTTATTTATTAATTTAGAAATCCCCATTCCGATCAGGCATACAGAAATTATTTTCAAAGATGGGTTATCATAGGAGAGTCAGCTCCCCTCCTGCTGGACATAAGTACCCCTTGTTTCAGACCAATTTGTGTCGAGGTATAGAGGCAGGAATCTTCCTGGTGGGGGGGCATGGGGAATCCCCCCACCGATGTCCAGGGCAGGAAACGGACCCACAAATGATCCCAGAACACACATTCTGCCTTAAAAAAAAAATTATATACACAAGTTAAATTAGCTATAATTTAATTTGTTTGCTTGCCAAATAATTTAAACTGTATCAATAATTGTTAATCCCCAATAACTTTTTGTTCTTCAAACATTAAATGTCTTCTTTTATAACAATGTATTTTAAACCAATCAAAATTTAAACAGTTTTGTATCTAAATTAATAAGATTTGCCAAACTTATATTGTCTCAAAATGAATATATAGGGAAAAATTAAAAAAAATGCCAACAAATAAGGAAACTGTTCATAAAGTATATTCCAGATATTGCCCCCTCCCTTTTTTTTTTTTTATATCACCCCAAGGACAGGTAGACAAACATAGACCAAATAAATAATTCAGGACAAAACAAACAGACATCAGACAAAAGAAGAAAGAAGAACAGAAAAGGTAGAAGAAGGTAGCTTATCAATGTCATCTGAAGTCATTCTTAATGTAATAATCAGGTCATCTAAGTCCAGTCTCTAAATGCCAAGCTTCAAAATGTCAATAGTCAGTTTACTTTAGAATCAAACTATATTTCAGTCAGGTCTTGAGGCCTTCTCCCACTGACAGTGTGTCATCAGGGGTGCCTGCATTTTGATTAAGCGTGCTGATAGAAAGGATCCTTCCGTCAATATTATCTTTACTTAACCATGGTGTCAAAACGTCTTGTGAAACACTGAATATCACTGTCACTTAGGACATGAATTCGAATAAAGTGAAGGTCTCAGTGTCTCAAAAAGGGAAAGAAAAAATCATTATTATTGCATCCAAGTGTCATATTTGTTTTTGTGACTTAATTTTATCTATCTTAAAGATTTGCATTAATTTAATAATCGTTTTCTGTTAAATTTTGTATGTGATCACATAGTTCAGATTAATCTTTGCTTTACAAACCAAATTATAATTTACTTATTTCAATTTATGGCCATGTAGTCAAAATACTCTACTTGTTAGACTTTATAGTTTCTATTTTGTTGAACAACATTTTATGAAATTAATTAATCATACAGTTCACAGAACTGCCTCCTTCGGATACCAATTTTCAAGAATTCTCCATAATCCATGCTCAAGTTTGTCCTGTAACAAGAAAAAAACTGTCATTTTTCTAAATTTATTTTGTAGTCATCCTTGAAGGCAGAAATCTGAGAAGGGTTTGAGTAAGATTCTGAGTTTTCAGACAATGGAAGAGCTCTTCAGTTTCTAATTTTGTCACTTTGTTCTCAAAATATATTTATTTCATGCATGGTTTAGATAAAACTTTGAGTAATTATCATTTTGAAATTCAAATACAAGCATATACTTTTACACTTTTACACTTTAGAAGTATATTTAGATGTTAAAAGGTTAACCATGATCTCAAACTCATTGGCTGCCATTTTAAATAATGTTGCACATAACTTTTGATTAAAATTTTTCAACACGGGTGGTTTGAAAACTTTTCTGTCTCTGGTTTGCAGCTCGTCAAGCATTCGTTCACTCATTCACACATTCAGTTATCAGCCTACAGTACTTCTGTTCTGTAATCTGTCTGGTGTGTAATCAATTAGGCATGAGGGTATTATTGTTATCATTATTATTCCTTTGTACTAGTAAAGGTGTGATTACTTAAGAAATACTTTTTACCATGTGCTAGTGCCTTTGTGTACTCATAACTGTACACTATATCTCAAATGTGTATGGACTTTGTCTGACTATTGTCCTACGTATAAAAATATTATCATGTTGACAGGAAAAACAACAAAACAAAAAAAATGTTGGTGTAGGTGCATTTTACCACAGGGTTTTTTTTTTTATCATATCTGTTGGGTTAGTAAACCATGGCAAACAGTGTCCATTCTTCCCTCTCTTCAGCACCCAGAGAATGTCCATCTTATCGTTGTCTTTGTCCATTCTTCGGTTCTCACCTGTTATCATATCTTCGGCACACACACATAGAGCAGAGAATGTTCATGGCCCACTTACAGAGGTGGGGTTATGTTACTCAGCAGTTCTTGGAGACGATTGCCACAAACAAAGTAAAGTCTAACAAAGGACTGCAACCCTATTTATTTGCACCATATCATTCAGGAAGCGACGATGACTCGCACGTTTCAGAGGATGAAGGGTCTGACGGTGAAGGGTTAGAGATGGACATCGGTCGCCCTGAATGGTAATATACAGATAGATCTAAATTTCCCCGATCGGGTGCTCGGAAAATTAAAAAAAAATGCTCAGCTATTCAGTTTCAGTAGGCAATGAGATTTATAAAAATGAAAACTGAAAAAATGTAATATAACATTTTTTAACACAAAGTCATTCCATTTGGAGTAAAGTCAACACTCGGCTTCAAAATTCATAGGGGAGGATTTTACTTTTGGCGGAAAAAATATAATAAAATAACAATCACCTTATGTGGGGAAAAAAAAAATTAATTACACAAACTCTTTTCCGGGTGAGTTTTGACACTGTTGCTTCTCTGCGCAGTTTTGATATGGACAATCGCACATATCAAAACAGCGCAGAGAAGCAACAGTGTCAAAACTCGCCGGAAAAGAGTTTATGTAATTGATTTTTTTTCCACATAAGGTGATTGTTATTTAATCGTTTGGTTTACAGAAATTTTGGCTTCAATTTTTTTTTTTTAAATTTCCCTGATCGGGTGGTCGGAGAAAAAAAAAAAAAAAGCTCAAATATTCTGTTTTGGTAGGCGATGAGATTTATAAAAATGAAAACTGAAAAAAGTAATATAACGTTTTTTAACACAAAGTCGTTCCATTTGGAGTAAAGTCAACACTCTGCTTCAAAATTTATAGGGGAGGATTTTACTTTCAGTGGAAAAAAAATATAATAAAATCACGATCGCCTTATGTGGGGAAAAAAATCAATTACACAAACTCTTTTTCGGGCGAGTTTTGACACTGTTGCTTCTCTGCGCTGTTTTGATATGGTGATATCGTCTTGAGCTGTGGGTTTTCGTTTGAAAACCGTTGGTATGGCAGTCGGTTTTAAATCCTGTCTGTAACGAACTTTCAAGCCTAAAGATTCCTGTATAGCAGGCACCTCCTCAAAACTGTCTGCAGTGAAATGATCTCTACAGAGTACAGAAGATGGTGTTGGTTGCTGGGTTGGTTCTCTGTACTTGCTTCGCCCATTTTTTAAGAAGATCTGGGTCTTTTGGGAATGAGAACAGGCGTATACGTTCACTGGAGCAATTAGAACACCCATCCGCCACGCAACGTTTCGGCATTTCTTCACTGATATACGTAGAAGCCAAACAGCTTGTTTACATTGACAGCACACGGATCAGCCAAGAAGAGACACTCCTCATGACGTCGTATCCGGAAATGAAGTGCATCTCAGGATATCGCGTTAGTGCAACACGGCGCTAAATTTGAATTCACTTAGAAATATTTTTCCACTTATTTAGCGTTCGAGTCAACAGAACCAACTATGTGGACGATTGAAGATAAATTCATACTGAATATTGATTCGTAGTTCCTACATCGTGTCACAGACACTTTAACTTGTCAGGTACATAATAGAGAACATAACTTAATATTGTAGTGGCTGGTAAATTATATACTCAGCAATTCATGAGTCCCCCTTGCCTTTCTCTTCATATGAAGCCGGCTGCAGATGAATTCTAACCACGTCTCTAAGCTAAGCGACTCTTCCATTATTGCTCCCGTTACCAGCCGGTTAAAACCATGATAAATGCCTCCAGTGCTTACATACCTCTTATGATTTTTTCCATGTTAAAGTACTTTAACAAATTTATGTTTCTGTCGGATAGACGCGCTTAGCGAGACACTGCCTGCTGACTGACTGGAAGACTCGCGTGGGCGGGGCACTTCTAAACTCCGCGCGAATGACGGCCATGTGGTTGTTGGTGTGTGCGCTTGCGGAAAGTCATTGCTTCATATATTTTTTCTTAATAAATTCATATCTCCTTGGTGTGGCGGTAAAATTTCTGGTTAGGCGGACCGCCAATGAGAAATGTGACCAGAGGAAACCCTGTGTGTTCAATACTTATTTTTCCCGCTGTATATTTGTGCTTATGTATCTAGCCCAACCCATGAGACAGGTAGTACCGGTTTTCATGGTTATCTGGTAGCAAGCAAGCCAATGCCTGACCTGACAAAGTAAAACTAACACAACTATAAAACCTATATACATAGGTACATACCTATGTATATAGGTATATACCTATGTACATCATGTAGGTATATACCTATGTACAACATAGCTTAATATATGATGACCCGTATAAACACATGAATCATCCCACTGCACAATGCAGCACTATCGGGGCAGAGTGAAATGTGAGGAACCAGTTAGACTGTAAGGTGCAGTGTGACAGCATTGTTATGATCAGAATACAACATCATAGTGAGTTATTGTACAGTGAAATGGCATGCGGCAGGAAAGATTTCCTGTACCTGGCCGTTCGACAGTGAAGCTGGAGTAGTCTACTGGAGAAAGTGCTCCGCTGCCTGTCCATTGTGACATGCACTACACAAAGAACAGAGATAAACAAACCTATCATCTGGTCAGTCACTGCAACAGATACTGGAGTCAGTTTGTCTTGGCTTGTCCTTGCTACTTGACTGTTTCATTTAGGTCTGATCAGATTCCTCCACACAGCTCTGTCCTTAGCCTTCCACTGCCAGGAACTCCTGTCTATGTCCAACTTCTTACTTTTCGCTGCCTGTTGGAGTGTGAACAGATCAGCGCGGACCTTGTAAGTCCGGGTGACGCCCACGACAGACTGCTATGATGATGATGATCTAGCGCCTTGGGATAACTTTTGTTGTTATTCAATGCTATACAAATAAAGTTGAATTGAATCTTGGCAGTGCCTTCCTTGCTGCAACTCTATAGCTGCAGTGTTAGGGCAAGGCTGATGTGAAATAACTGATGGACTAATGGAAAACAACAGAAACCTGAATGGAGATGCACCCACTATGCCCAGTAATGATCAAGACACAAAGGCCTCGATCGGGTTCCGATCCAATACTTGAGACTGGATAAGGACATTCCTACTGCTAACAAGCCATGATGTAAATCTTGTTAATGCACATACAGTCATGTGAAAAAATTAGGACACCCTGTATAAGCCTGTGTGTTGGGTTTTTTTTGTTTTTTTTTTGCATATTTGGACATATGAATATTTAATATCAATGTTAGAAATACTGAGAGAGTCATGTAATACAACTAAACAATTAAAAATGAATTAGACTTCAAATTTTCTGTAAAATATAATTTTCAACAAATAGTGAGGAATAAATTAGGACACCCCCATCTTTTTAGGACACCCTCACATTCATTCCCACTTAAAATGGCTAAAATAAATGTAAAAAAAAATGCAAATAAAAACAAAAACAAGGTTAGACATAGATATGTGAACATTTCTTAATAAAGAACTGAATATTTAAAGGGTGTCTGAATTTTTTCAAGACTGTATACTAGATGTCAAAAACATGCGTTAGGTTAAATGGCATCAAACTGGGGATTCTAAATTGTCCTTAGGTATGACTGTGAGTGAATGGTTGTCTGTCTCTCTGTGTTGGCCCTGCGATGGACTGGTGATCTGTCCAGGGTGTACCTTGCCTCTCGCCCAAAGATGCTGAGATAGGCTCCAGCCCCCCTGCCCCCGCAACCCGGAAAGGATTAAGCGGAAGAAAATGGATGGATGGATGTATATACTTTTATTTTTATATTATATTCTGGGGATTCTAAATTGTCCTTAGGCATGACTGTGAGAGTGTATGGTTGTCTGTCTCTCTGTGTTGGCCCTATGATGGACTGGTGAGCTGTCCAGGGTGTACCCTACCTCTCGCCCAAAGATACTGGGATAGGCTCCAGCCCCCCCACGACCCGAAAAGGATTAAGCGGAAGAAGATGAATAAATGAATGAATATTCTGTGTCTGCTCTACGCCCATATTCTTTTGCACTCTTTAATTTCTTTGTTGAAACAAGTACAACATACTCAGCTTTCACCTTTGAAATAAGTATTTTTGATTGTTTTTCTGTTTAAATATGAAAAAATGCAACCTTGGGCTACCTCAGAAATTTTAAATTTCCCAATGTAATATTTTATCCAAATCATAATATGATTGCAGTTTGTGATGTAGATGTTGTGCATATCAAGTAAAGTATACATGTGAACTAAGATGCTGTGCACCATTATTTTTTGATTTGGTGATTATTAAGAGTTTGTCAAAAGTCAAATAGTCGTGGGAGTTTGTCCAAGGTGATTAGACAAAGATGTCTTCTATTAATGAAAATAATGCTGGAAGACATTATGAAATTAAACTCCAGTCCTACACTTTGTGTGTCAGTGCACAAATGAGAGCAAAAACTGAAGCTGATGGCAGCCAACATGGTCCCTCAGCAACATTTTTTTCATGCTAACAAAATACACAAAAACACCCAGGTGTAAAATAAACTATCCTGGCATTAGTATGTCAACATTAGTATTGTTGGTGAATGGCAAGTGTCACAGAAAGCTTGGATGTTTGATTGCATGTGACAGCAGTCCAGATGCCAGACACTTGACACAGCTGTTCTTTATTCGTTTTGTGGGGAGTTAATCACTGTTAAGTAATTGAATGCTGCTGCTTGTAATACTGTTGGTGTCCCCTGACTCAGTATGCTTTTTTTTTTTTTTTTAACCTCCGCCAAGGGAGGAGGTAATGTTTTTAGTGGCATTGGTTGATCTGTTGGTTTGTCTGTCTTTTAGCAGCATAACTCAAAAAGTTATGAACAGATTTTGATAAAATTTTCAGGAAAGGTGTGTAATGGCATGAGGAACAGATGATTTGATTTTGGTGATGATCTGAGAGTACATACCTCCACCAAGGACTTTGTTTGTATTTGTGCAGCAGGATTACACAAAAACTACTGGATAGATTTGTGGCTCTAGGCCTACACACAAACTCATTACATTTTGGAGGTGATCCATGAGGGACAGAAGGAGCCTTGGCAGAGGGATGTGCTCTCTGAGTGTTTTTTTTAGTTCTATATGTGGCCCTCAACAAATAGTTTAGACACTTCTACCCTAAAGATTCCTTAAGATTGAATGATTCTTGAATTTTTTCTCTGCTTGATCTGACTGGAAAACGTCATTAATTACAGCAATTTTAATCAGTTTTTGAAGATGTTTTTCAAAGCCAGAATTTTCAATGGGTAGATGATAATTTTGACATATCTGATTTTAATTTTTTTCCCTTATAAAATGAAATAGATGAACATTTTCAGAGACTGATTCCATAACTTTTTTTTTTTTGCTAGTCACTGTATAAACAATTCAATTCAGCTTTATTTATATAGCGCCATTTCACAACAGCAGTCATCTCATTGCACTTTCAACTGTAGGGGAAACCCCCACAACTGCAGAAAGACCCCAGCAATCAGGCGATTCGCTGTGAGCAAGCGCTTGGCGACGGTAGAGAGGAAAAATTCCCTTTTAGCAGGAAGAAACCTCCAGCAGAACCAGGCTCAGGGAGGGGCAGTCATCTGCTGCGATTGGCTTGGAGGGTGAGGGGACAGAGAAGACGAAAAGAACAGACATGTAGAGAGCAAACAGCACGATGGGACTCAATCTATGGGAGAGGGAGAGAACAAACAGATGTTAATGACCAGCAAAAATACTTCATTGAGAGTGCAGAAAAGAGTGAAGCCCATTGCATTATTGGAGGTCCCCCGGCTGTCTAAACCTATTAGCAGCATAACTAAGGGAGGGTTCAGAGACACATGATCCCTCCCTAATTGTAGGCTATATCAAAAAGGAAGGTTTTAACCTATTCTTAAAAGCATAGATCGAGTCTGATTCCCGAATCCAGATTGGCAGCTGGTTCCACAAGGGAGGAGCTTGATAACTGAAGGCTCTCCCTCCCATTGTACTTTTGGAGATTCTAGGTATTACAAGTAATCCTGCATTTTGGGAGAGTAGTGCTCTGTTAGGATAATAGGGTAGTATCAGATCTTTTAAATAAAAAGGGGCCCAATTGTTTAGAGCTTTGTAAGTGAGAAGAAGGATTTTAAACTTAATTCTAAACTCTATGGGAAGCCACTGAAGAGAGGCCAGAACCGGAGAGATATGATCTCTCTTTCTAGTACTTGCTAAAATTCTTGCTGCAGCATTGTGGATCAGCTGAAGACTCTTAAAAGATGTTTTAGGACAACCTGATAATAAAGAGTTACAATAATCTAATCTAGAGCTAACAAAAGCGTGGATCAGCTTCTCAGCATCACTCTGAAACAAGATGCTCCTAATCTTGGCAATATTACGCAAATGATAGAAGGCAGTCTTAGAAACAAATTTAATATGTGAATTGAAAAACAGATCTTGATCAAAAATAACTCCAAGGTTCCTCACAGAACTATTAAGAGAAAGAGTAACTGCATCTAAACTAAGAGTTTGATTTGGAAAGGTATTTCTAAGGTTTTTTGGACCAACTAGAATAACTTCAATCTTATCTGAATTTAATAGCAGGAAATTACAAGTCATCCAAGCTTTGATTTCCTTAAGACAGGCCTCTAACTTGGCTAATTGATTACTATCATCTGGCTTCATTGACGGGTATGTTTGTGTGTCATCTGCATAACAATGACAATGTATACAGTGCTTTCTAATAATGTTGCCTAACGGAAGCATATATAAACTAAAAAGAGTAGGGCCTAGCACAGATCCCTGTGGAACTCCCATGACTGAGCTTTGAGTTGGAAGAAAAGTCATTATTGACATGAAAACAATGGAACCTATCAGATAAAAAAGATCTAAACCACTGCAACGGAGTTCAATTAAGTCCAACATAGTGTTCTAATCTATCAAGTAGAATATTATGTTCGATAGTATCAAAAGCTGCACTAAGGTCTAAAAGGACAAGTACAGAAAGAAGTCCATTATCAGATGCAATAAGGAGGTCATTAGTGACCTTCACTAAGGCTGTTTCAGTACTATGATGGATTCTAAACCCAGATTGAAACTCTTCAAATAAACCATTTCGCTGCAAGTGGTCAAATAATTGCATAGAAACAACTCTTAAGATTTTTAAAATGAAAGGCAGATAAGAGTTGGTCTATAGTTAGCTAAAACTCCTGGATCCAGCATTGGCTTTTTGAGTAAGGGTTTAATTACAGCAGTTTTAAAAGCCTGTGGTACATGGCCTAATGTTAATGAAGAATTGATTATTTGAAGAATAGAGCTACCAGTAAATGGGAAGACTTCTTTGAATAACCTGGTAGGAATAGGGTCTAAAAGACAAGTTGAAGGCTTGGATGAGGAAATTATTTTATCTAACTCTGAAAGGTCAATTGGAGTAAACTCATCCAAACGGATATCAATTGAAGGAGTTGTAGTAGTTATTGTATTTAAGTTAATGGTGGGACCAATCTGACTGATTTTATCTCTGATAGATGAAATTTTATTGAAAAAGTTCATAAAGTCCTGACTAGTAAACTCTAAGGGAATGCTAGGATTGACAGAGTCCTGACTCTTTGTCAGCCTGGCTACAGTGCTGAAAAGAAACCTGGGATTATCCTTGTTCTCTTCCATTCATGCAGAATAATAACTTGTTCTAGCTTTTCTAAGAGATTTTTTTATAAATTAAAATTTGATTTCTCCAAGCTAAATAGATTTCATCTAATTTCGTGGAGCGCCATTTTCTTTCTAATTAAGATAAGATAAGCCTTTATTAGTCCCACAATGGGGAAATTCCAGGATTGCAACAGCACAGGGATAGCAACACTCAGAGCAACAATCAGAAGGCAAGAAAAAACCCCCCCAAAAAACAAGAGCAGTGAGTATACATATGTACATATAAATATAAATATATAGACACACAGTGCGGAGCATTGTAGCTAGATGGAATAAATATATAAACACACAATGCGGAGCATTGTAGCTAGATGGAATAAATATATGAATATATAAACACACAGTGCGGAGCATTGTAGCTAGATGGAATAAATGTATGAGTATATAAACACACACAGTGCGGAGCATTGTAGCTAGATGGAATAAATATGTAAATATATAAACACACACAGTGTGGAGCATTGTAGCTAGATGGAATAAATATGTAAATATACACTACCGTTCAAAAGTTTGGGGTCACCCAGACAATCACTCCACACAGTGATCTGTGTGGAGTTTGCATGTTCTCCCCGTGTTTGCATGGGTTTACTCCGGGATTTCTCCAGTTTCCTCCCACATGCCAAAAACATGCAGGTTAGGGAGTTAAGGGGCGCTTGCGCACGCAGCGACCGGCAGCTGGTGGCTTGTCACCGGACTGCAGAGCAAATCTACCTACGGGTACAAAATAAGTCCAAAAAAAAAAATTTAAAAAAATTGTGTTTTCCATGAAAAGTCACACTTTTATTTACCACCGTGAGTTGTAAAATGAATAGAAAATATAGTCAAGACATTGACAAGGTTAGAAATAATGATTTGTATTTGAAATAATAATTTTTTCCTTCAAACTTTGCTTTCGTCAAAGAATCCTCCATTTGCAGCAATTACAGCATTGCAGACCTTTGGCATTCTAGCTGTTAATTTGTTGAGGTAATCTCGAGAAATTTCACCCCACGCTTCTAGAAGCCCCTCCCACAAGTTGGATTGGCTGGATGGGCACTTCTTGCGTACCATACGGTCAAGCTGCTCCCACAACAGCTCAATGGGGTTTAGATCTGGTGACTGCGCTGGCCACTCCATTACAGATAGAATACCAGCTGCCGGCTTCTTCTCTAAATAGTTCTTGCACAATTTGGAGGTGTGCTTTGGGTCATTGTCCTGTTGTATGATGATACTGGCTCCAATCAAGCACTGTCCACAGGGTATGGCACGGCGTTGCAAAATGGAGTGATAGCCTTCCTTATTCAAAATCCCTTTTACCCTGAACAAATCTCCCACCTTACCAGCACCAAAGCAACCCCAGACCATCACGTTACCCCCACCTTGCTTGACAGATGGCGTCAGGCACTCTTCCAGCATCTTTTCAGTTGTTGTGCATCTCACAAATGTTCTTCTGTGTGATCCAAACACCTCAAACTTCGATTCGTCTGTCCATAACACTTTTTTCCAATCTTCCTCTGTCCAATGTCTGTGTTCTTTTGCCCATATTAATCTTTTTCTTTTATTGGCCAGTCTCAGATATGGCTTTTTCTTTGCCACTCTGCCCTGAAGGCCAGCATCCCGGAGTCGCTTCTTCACTGTAGATGTTGACACTGGCGTTTTGCGGGTACTATTTAATGAAGCTGCCAGTTGAGGACCTGTGAGGCTTCTATTTCTCAAACTAGAGACTCTAATGTACTTATCTTCTTGCTCAGTTGTGCAACGGGGCCTCCCACTTCTCTTTCTACTCTGGTTAGAGACTGTTTGTGCTGTTCTCTGAAGGGAGTAGTACACACCGTTGTAGGAAATCTTCAGTTTCTTGGCAATTTCTCGCATGGAATAGCCTTCATTTCTAAGAACAAGAATAGACTGTCGAGTTTCACATGAAAGTTCTCTTTTTCTTTTTCTTTTTTTTTTTTTAGATTTAGTATACTTTATTGATCCCCAGAGGGGAAATTGAGGGTCATCCACCACCTGGATGGATGAAGCAGCCACGATACGGCGCTATCCCTTAACCATTCACACACACATTCACACCTAGGGCCACTTTAGAGTCTCCAATTAACCTAACCTGCATGTTTTTGGCATGTGGGAGGAAACCGGAGAAATCCCGGAGTAAACCCACGCATACACGGGGAGAACATGCAAACTCCACACAGATCACTGTTGGTCGGGGGCTGGGATTGAACCCACGATCCCCACGATCCCCCGGCCAAGGGTAAACTGTGCTGCCGCAGTGCTAACCACTGCGCCACCGTGCAGTGGCCATTTTGAGCGTTTAATCGACCCCACAAATGTGATGCTCCAGATACTCAACCTGCTCAAAGGAAGGTCAGTTTTATAGCTTCTCTAACCAGCTAAACTGTTTTCAGCTGTGCTAACATGATTGCACAAGGGTTTTCTAATCATCCATTAGCCTTCTGACGCAATGAGCAAACACATTGTACCATTAGAACACTGGAGTGATAGTTGCTGGAAATGGGCCTCTATACACCTATGTAGATAATGCACCAAAAACCAGACATTTGCAGCTAGAATAGTCATTTACCACATTAGCAATGTATAGAGTGTATTTCTGATTAGTTTAAAGTTATCTTCAATGAAAAAAACAGTGCTTTTCTTTCAAAAATAAGGAAATTTCTAAGTGACCCCAAACTTTTGAACGGTAGTGTATAAACACACACAGTGCGGAGCATTGTAGCTAGATGGAATAAATATATGAATATATAAACACACACAGTGTGTGTTGACGAGTCTTCTGTTTTAAGCTACGAGTTTCTGTGTTGAACCAAGGAGTTAAAAATCTCTTAGACTTTTTCTTTTTTAAAGGGGCCACCATGTCTAGAGGCTGATGCAGAGAAGCTGTAACACTATCTACCATGCTATCAATTACACACGGAGCAAGCTCTCCATAACTTATTTCCGCTGTGTTGACACATGGCATAGAGGAAACAATCTGCATAAATTTGGTATCATCATCTGAGAGGCATCTACTGTAGTAATATTTTTCTTTAGGAGCCAAATAGTCAGAAATAGTAAAATCAAAGGTTAACAGACAATGGTCTGACAGTACAGGGTTATGAGGAGACACTACCAGATTTTCTATTTCTGTGCCATACTGTATGTCAGAACAAGGTCCAACGTGTGGTGGAGATAATGGGTAGAACTTCCTACTTTCTGAAAAAACCCTATTGAGTCTAATATTGAATTAAATGCCATATTAAGACAATCACTATCTACATCTGCATCTATATTAAAGTTTCCTACTATAATTATTCTATCTGATTTTAGCACTAAATCAGCTAAGAATTTGGCAAATTTGGATAAAAACTCTCAGTAGGCTGAGGGAGGACAATAAACTATGGCAAATAAAATTGGGTTTAACCTAAAATTGCTAAAATGCCCAATACTGAGGACCAGGCCCTCAAAGGAATTATAACATGTTTTTTGCTTTACATTAACTAGTAATTTGGAATGGTAAATTGTTGCTCCTCCTCCTCCACGACCAGAACTTCTGGGATTTTGACAGTTTAAATAACCAGAGGGAGTTGATTGATTTAAACCAACATAATCCTCTTGCCCTAACCAAGTCTCTGTAAGGGATATTAAATCAATCTGATGATCAATTAACAGATCATGGACTAGCAGAGACTTGGGAGTTAGAGACCTAATATTTAACAAACCACATTTAATTATTAAATTATGAGGAGGAAGAGAGGCCAAATCATTAAATTTAGAGGCTTCATGTTTAATTTGAGTATTACCAACTTTTTGTTTAATCACTTTGGGATGCTTATACATTCTATTTTTATTTACTTTGGAGGGAGCAGACAATGATTCTCTGATGGGGAAGACAGAGCCTAAGTTGAGGGGTGGCGGATGAAGAGGAGCTGCAGAGAGGCGTGTAAGACTGTGACTCTGCTTCCCGGTCCTAACTCTGAGTTGTCAAGGTTTTGGAAATTTGGATAAAAATGATGCCAGATTGTTAGATAAATGAGACGCACCATCCAAAGTGGGATGGACGCCATCTCGTCTAATAAGACCAGATTTTCCCCAAAATGAGTTCCAATTGTCTATGTAGCCCATGTCGTTTACAGGACACCACACAGACAGACAGCGGCTGAAGGATGACAAGCGGCTAAACATGTCATCACTGGTCAGATTGGGGAGGGGCTCAGAGAATACTACAGAGGCAGACATTATTTTTGCAAAGTCACACACCGATTCCACATTAAGTTTTGTGATTTCCGACTGCTTGAGTCGGATGTCGTTAATGCTGGTGTGGATAACAATTGTGGAGTATTTAGTTACTTTTAGCCAGCATTTCCAAATTTGACTCGATGTCGCCTGCTCTGGCCCCAGGAATGCATTTGGCTATGGCCGCTGGAGTCTCTAGGTTCACGTTTCTGACTACAGAGTCGCCAATGATCAGAGTTTTTTCCTCAGCGGGTGTGTCGCTGAGCGGGGAAAAGCGATTAGAAACATGAACAGGTTGGTGGTGAACCAAGGGCTTTCCGGCTAGGCTTCCGTCTCACCGTCACCCACCCATTCTGTCCTGGCTGCTCAGGAGAGGTCGGAGCCAGGGGACGGCTAGCAGGCCGCCCTATGCTAGGGTGCTCCGCTGCAGCTAAGGGGCGTCCGACTTTAATATACATGTTGATGTAGAGAGTGATTGGCTTAATAAGGCATTCAATTCAATTTTAGACTCAATGGGGTTTTCCCAGAAAGTAAAAAATTCTACCCATCATTTCCACCATACATTGGACCTTGTTCTGACTTATGGTATAGATATCGAAAATCTGGTAGTGTCACCTCATAATCCTGTACTGTCTGACCATTGTCTGTTAATTTTTGACTTCATTATCTCTGATCACTTGTTTCCTAAAGAAAAATACTACTATAGCAGATGTCTTTCTGATGACGTTGTTGCCAAGTTTTTGCAGATTGTCTCCTCTATGCCATGGGTCAACACAACAGAAACAACAGAAATAATAGATGGAGAGTCTGCTCCATTCGTGATTGATGGCATGGTTGATAGTGTTACAGCCTCTCTGCATCGGACTCTAGATTTGGTAGCCCCTTTAAAAAAGAAAAAGTCTAACCAGAGATTTCTAACCCCTTGGTTTAACACAGAAACTCGTGACTTAAAACAGAAAACTCGTCAATTGGAAAGGAAATGGCGTTCAACTAATTCAGATGAATTCTACTTAGCGTGGAGAAATCATTTCCTAATCTATAAAAAATCTCTTAGAAAAGCTAGATCAAGCTGTTATTCTGCATTAATAGAAGCAAACATGAATAACCCCAGGTTTCTCTTCAACACTATAGCCAGGCTTACAAAGAGCCAGGACTCGACCAATCCTCGCATCCCCCCTGAGTTTTCTAGTCAGGACTTTCTGAACTTTTTCAATCTTAAAATTTTATCTATTAGAGATGAAATCAGTCAGATTCTTCCTACCGTAAACTCAAATACATTAACTTCTACTGCTCCCTCAATTGATATCTGCTTAGAAAAGTTCACTCCAATCGACCTCTTGGAGTTGGATAAAATAATTTCCTCATCTAAGTCTTCATCTTGCCTTTTAGACCCTATTCCTTCTAGGTTATTTAAAGTCATCTTCCCAATTATTGGTAGCCGTATTCTTCTTATAATTAATTCTTCTTTAACTCTGGGTTATGTACCACTGGCTTTTAAAACTGCTGTAATTAAACCCTTACTCAAAAAACCGACTCTCGATCCAGGGCTTTTGGCCAATTATTGACCAATCTCTAATTTGCCTTTCATTTCAGAAATCTTGGAAAGAGCTTTTGCTGTGCAACTAACTGACCATTTGCAGGGAGTTGGTTTGTTTGAGGTGTTTCAATCTGGGTTCAGAGCTAATCACAGTACTGAAACTGCTTTAGTGAAGGTCACTAATGACCTCCTGATCGCATCTGATAATGGATTTGTCTCTGTTCTTATTCTTTTAGATGTCAGTGCAGCCTTTGACTCTATCAATCATGCCATTCTAATTGATAGATTAGAACACTTTGCTGGACTAAATGGAACTCCGTTGCAGTGGTTTAGATCTTATTTGTCCGATAGATTTCAGTTTGTTCACATTAACAATGAAGTTTCTTCCAACTCTAGGCTCAGTCACGGAGTTCCACAGGGATCTGTGTCGGGCCCTACTCTTTTTAGTGTATGTATGCTCCCATTAGGCAATATCATCAGAAAGCACTATATACATTTTCACTGTTACGCAGACGACACACAACTATACTGTCAATGAAGCCCGATGATTGTAATCAATTAGCCAAGTTAGATGCCTGTCTTAAGGACATCAAAGCTTGGATGACTTGTAATTTTCTACTATTAAACTCTGATAAGACTGAAGTCATTCTTGTTGGCCCGAAACATCTTAGGAATTCCTTCTCAAATTATGCCTTGAATTTAGATACCGCCACTCTCACTTTGAATAGTTCTGTGAGGAATCTTGGAGTTATTTTTGATCAAGATTTGTCCTTTAATTCACATATTAAAATTGTTTCTAAGACTGCCTTCTGTCATCTGCGCAATATTGCCAAGATCAGGAGGATCTTGTCTCTAAATGATGCTGAGAAACTGATTCACGCCTTTGTCAGCTCTCGATTAGATTATTGTAATTCGTTATTATCTGGTTGTCCTAAAGTATCCTTAAAAAAATCTTCAGTTGATTCAAAATGCTGCTGCTAGAGTTTTAACTGGTTCTAGAAAAAGAGATCATATCTCTCTGGTTCTGTCCTCCCTTCATTGACTTCCCATAGAATTTAGAATCAAGTTTAAAATCCTTCTTCTTACTTTCAAAGCTCTTAACAATCAGGCCCCTCAATATATAAAAGATCTGATATTACCTTACCATCCTAATAGAGCATTACTCTCCCAAAATGCTGGCTTACTTGTGGTGCCCAGAATCTCCAAAAGTACAATGGGAGGCAGAGCCTTCTGCTACCAAGCTCCTTCTCTCTGGAACCAGTTACCACTCTGAGTCCGGGAGTCAGACTCTGTCTCTGTTTTTAAGAACAGGGTAAAATCCTTCTTTTTTAGTATAGCTTACGTTTAAGGAGGGATTTTGTGTCTTTTATCCCCACTTTTGTTCTGCTGTTATTTGATCCATACTGCTGGTTGACCTCCAATAATGTACTTGGCACCTTACTGTTATGTTTTTATGTCTGCCCTCTCCATCCTCCCTATCCCCTCACCCCCAGCCAGTCGCAGCAGATGACTGCCCCTCCCTGAGCCTGGTTCTGCTAGAGGTTTCTTCCTGCCAAATGGGAGTTTTTCCTCTCTACTGTCGCTTAGTGCTTGCTCATAGGGGATCGTCTGATTGCTGGGTTTTTCTGAGACTGTGGGGTTTTTCTCTGCACTCTGGCGCCATGAGACGGCCTCTGTTGTGATGTGGCGCATTATAAATAAAGCTGAATTAAATTGAATTGAATTATTAAGTGGTGCAGACGGTGTTTCAATGCAGCGGGGCCGGCATTCCAAATCACATAACCTCGCCTCAAGCGCTTCAAAAAGAGAACATTTATTACATTTACCATTATCACTAAAAGAGGCAGAGGTGTAGCTAAACATCTGACAGAGTGCGCACACCAGAGGAGAAGGGGAAGGAGAGCTAGTAGCCATAGCTAGTGGCTAACCCGAAGCTAACACAAACACCGATGAAAGGTGAACACAAGGCTAAAAAGGGTGATTAGGTGACACTGAGTGCACACACAGGTGCAAGAGGCTTGTTAAACAGAAGTGAGAGGTGACGGTAGATAGAAAAAAGTGATTAAAGGACAATTAAAGGCAATAATCCTCAGGAGAGCGAACCACAAAGCAAGCCACAACAACAGTCAGCAACACAGGAAGTGGTTATACGTTACCACAGGAAGCGTCTGACCTGACGCAAGGAAGGAGGTAATGTTTTTAGTGGCGTTGATTGGTTTGTTGGTTTGTCTGTCTGTCTGTTAGCAACATAACTCAAAAAGTTATGAATGGATTTTGAAGAAATTTTCAGGAAAGGTATGTAATGGCATGGGGAACAGATGATTAGATTTTGGTGATGATCTGAGAGTGCATACCTCCACCGAGGGCTTTGTTTGTATTTGTGCAGTAGGATTACACAAAAACTACTGGATAGAGTTGGATGAAATTTTCACCAGAGGTGGTTCTTGGGCTAGAGAGGAACCCATTACATTTTGGGGATGATCCGAGAATGCATACTTCTGCCAAGGCTCTTATACTCCAAAACTACTGAATGGATTTGGATGAAATTTTCACCAGAGGTGGTTCTTGGGCTACAGAGGAAACCATTACATTTTTGTGGTGATCTGACAGTGCATATTTCAGCCAAGGCTCTTATCTTCTCACAGTGTGTTGGCAACAATACTCCACAACTAATGGACAGACTTTGATGCAATTTTCACCAGAAGTGTCTCTAGGCCTACACACAAACCCATTACATTTTGGAGGTTCATCCATGAGGGACAGAAGGAGCCTTGGTGGACCTATGTGCTCTCTGAGTGCTTTTTTAGTTTCACCTTTCCTTTCTTGTAGATAATTTGGGTTTAGGTGCTTGGCACACTAGCATCATCTATGGCTATTAGACAACAATCAGTCTCTACTGTCAAAACACTGTGGATTAACATAAACCTCTTTGTGTAACATTAAATAAATGCCTTTCCTGCAGTGCTACTGGTTTCACCACTCGATCTGATATAGGCCCCGCTCGTGATGCAAATGATCCCGTTGACGACAGACACGCACCTCCTGGGAAGAGGACAGTTGGGGACCAAATGAAAAAAAATCAAGATGATGATGATGAGGATCTGAATGACACAAACTATGATGAGGTACATATGATTTTTTTTTTTAATTGTTATCATTTTATTTATTTTTTTGGATGACTTGGCCACAGCTCAAGAGGCAGCCATGCAGTTATATGTGGCATGATTATTCTATTATTCATGTTATTTTGCTTTTCTTTTGTAGTTCAATGGTTATGCAGGTAGCTTGTTTTCCAGTGGGCCCTATGAGAAAGATGATGAAGAAGCTGATGCTATATATGCAGCCCTGGACAAAAGGATGGATGAAAGACGCAAAGAAAGAAGGTCACATAGAATAACTCCTTTACTTTGTGTCTTCTAAACAGTGAACTGTACATTAAGCATGTTCTGTATATTATTGATTTGTCATTCCATGTAATTGTAAAGTTAATTGTTGTTTGTCTGTTTTAGGGAGCTGAGAGAAAAGGAAGAAATAGAAAAATACCGTATGGAGCGCCCCAAAATTCAGCAGCAGTTCTCGGATCTGAAGGTAGGAAATTGCACATGGACATATCATTTCCACTTTCAGCATATCTCCTCTTTTCCTGCAGGAAACATTCTGTAATGTAATGGTTTAATCATAATATGCAAGTTGAAGGAAATTATGCTGGGAACATATGAAAAAAAAAATAGTTTAAGAAGTGTAAAGTTGGATTTGTGCACCCGCATCATGTTGACGCCATTGTCGATGCAGTGATGAGCAATTTTTTCTGGTGCGCTGATTTTAATGCATTGTTCCGTTGCCAAAATGGGTTTCTGCCAATGTGTAGAGTGGTTTGTGTTTGTCATGTGTTTTTGTGTTTATTAAATAATGGACAAGAGCAGATTGTGATGGAGTTGGAGCTAAAAAAAAAAAGGCAACTTTTCATACAGTCGCTACAACAGAGGGGAAAAAAAAGAGAAGGCGTCACGGTCCGACCACCACCTCTGTTATCATTTGGCAGTCTGTGCCATTACTGGGGTTAGGATGAGTCAATTAAACATGTAGTTAGTGCTAAATGCATAATGGAATATATAATGTCCAAAAATGTTCAACAAGCTATATTTTTAACTGTAGAACTGTAGCATACAGCTATATGGTAACAGTGGCACACAAGCAATATAACTTTAGACTCTACTTTAGATTTATTATAGATTTTCTTGAAAAGATCAGAGTGTTTGTGTTTATATATACCAGTGACCTCAAAGTGTTGCTTTCCTGTCGTCTCTTTAAAGATGGTCTTGTGTCAGGTTTAGCAACACAGGTGATTTGCTGCAGGGGTTTGTGGGCCTTTCATATTAGGCTGTAAATGCACTTTTGATAAAGCACCTGTTTATAAGAAATCTGAGTGGCAAATCTCTCTTCTTGGCTGAGCAGGTGCATAGTTTGTCATACTGGTGGCATTAAACAGCATATCATTGCTGATGAATTTGTTTGTACATAAGGGTTAGTTTATCCCCTTGTCTTTCATTCTTATTTATCTTCTCTTACACATCTCTTCAGAGGAAGTTGGCAGAGGTGTCAGAGGAGGAGTGGCTGAGCATCCCAGAAGTGGGAGATGCAAGAAACAAGCGGCAGAGGAATCCCCGCTATGAGAAGCTCACACCTGTTCCTGATAGTTTCTTCTCCAAACACCTGCAGTCCGGAGAGAATCACACCACTGTTGACCCTTTGCAAGGGGTGAGTATGTCATTGCATATTTTAAAAAATCTCAGCATGTATTTCTTGCGCTGAACATTTTGACATTATATTGCAGTTTCAGTCTGCACCAGAAGGAGTCAGTCTCACTAGAGCTTGAGGCATATCACATTAACAGTACTGTGAATTTTTCTTTTTTAAACCGTAGCAAAAGTATAATGTCTTTGGACATCCTATTTGCTGCTGCTGACATTAGCTACATGTATCATTGACTATTCTCAAATATGTCGTTTATGGCAGTGCGAAAAGTGTTACATGATATGTACTTGTGTCTTTTAAGCTGTTTAAACATGCAGCAACAGAATTCACACAGACTTTTTTACTCCTTATTATTTCCTGTCTTCACTAGCTGGGTGGCCTGAATACACCTTATCCAGGAAGCATGACTCCTGGACTGATGACCCCAGGGACAGGAGAATTAGATATGAGAAAAATTGGGCAGGCTAGGAACACACTCATGGACATGAGACTCAGTCAGGTAATTGATTTGTCAACCTCAAGTCACTGCAGTATTTACACTTTTTGTGCTCTGCTTCTGGGGTCCTGAATTTTTTTAAAATCATTTTTCCTTGTCTACCTGTTATCTGTATTTAGGTGTCTGATTCAGTGAGCGGACAGACAGTTGTAGACCCCAAAGGTTACCTGACGGATCTCAACTCCATGATCCCCACTTATGGAGGAGATATAAGGTTTAGACACAATGTGACGCAAGATGTTTCTGCAAAATAAGTTGTTTTGTAAATGTGTGTGTGTTTGCTAATGGTGTATATGCTACTCTGCATGCTAGTGACATTAAGAAGGCACGATTGCTGCTGAAGTCAGTAAGGGAGACCAATCCGCATCACCCACCTGCCTGGATTGCTTCTGCCAGGCTGGAGGAAGTGACTGGCAAATTGCAGGTGGCCAGGAATCTGATCATGAAAGGCACAGAGATGTGTCCTAAGGTATGGGAAGAAGGATTGTATTTTAATCTGTTGAGGGGCTAAGCAAAGAATATCTGTAAATCACAAATACTAGTGCCTACCTGTGCATGCCCGTAGAAAGCAGGTATAAGCAAGGGTGAAAGCAAGCATGTAAGCACTCATTCAGTGATGCCTGGCTTTGATCTTTGATGGTGTCATGGCGAGTCCTACAAACTTTGATGATGTCATAGCGAGTCCTATGATCATGAGTGATGCCTGCCTTTGATGATGTCATAGCGAGTCCTATGATTGTGAGTGATGCAGTCCATCCATCCATCCATCCATCTTGTTCCGCTTAATCCTGTATAGGGTCGCGGGGGGGTTGGAGCCTATCCCAGCATCTTTGGGCGAGAGGCAGGGTACACCCTGGACAGATCGCCAGTCCATCACAGGGCCAACACAGAGAGACAGACAACCATTCACTCTCACAGTCATACCTAAGGACAATTTAGAATCCCCAGTTTGATGCCAATTAACCTAACTTGCATGTTTTTGGCATGTGGGAGGAAACCGGAGAAATCCCGGAGTAAACCCACGCAGACACAGGGAGAACATGCAAACTCCACACAGATCACTGTAATTTTTTTCGCACATAAGGAGTCGTTATACATAGGAGCATCATAGGACATCTTGCAGACATCATAGGAACATCATGGGCAGTCCTGTGATCTTTGGTCGTGACACACAGGCAGAGATTTCTTGGAGTGATAATATTTCTAAGATTACTATATGACATTGCTAATAGTATGACTAAAGGGCAGTTTAATTTATAATCGTGAGTGAGTGAGAGAGGGTGAATGTGTGTAAGTGAGTGTGCGAGTGCGTGCGCTGGTCAGGGGGTGATGGGGTGGTACCTCCTGGTCACTTGGGTTGCCTCCGACACTGGGAGGGGTTGGCTTTCCCTGTGACTCCCTGCTGCTCGCTATTGGCTCCCCTGGGCGTGGGTGCCTGGTAGGATCTTAAGGGAGATGGGCGGCCCAGCCCGGCTTCCCCTGACCCACCCTCTTGGAGCAGGTGCCTGGCTGTCCTGGGGCTTGGTGGCTTCGGGGCATTTAGGTTCTGTGGGGCTGCGGGTTGTCCAGGAGTTGTGGGGTGCCATCTTGCTTGCTCACGGTTCTCAGGGAACATTGCTACAGCCTGCTACCCTCTCTTTTTGTATGTTTCCTGGCAAACCACGCACACTCTCTTCCGCACGTGCACTTGCACACACAGGTTTATCAGTTGTCTTTCAGGTGCAGATATCAGGCTTGTGCTGAGATCTTTTCAGAAGCAGCAACTGTTTCTTGTGTTTTCTTCTCAGTTTGTTCTTCTTTCTTTCTCTGTCCCTCCCCACTCCCTCATCCCCTGCCCCTTCCGACCACTTCATGTCCCTTCAATTCCCTCCCCCATTCCCCCCCGTCAGGTCTAGCATAAGTAAGACAATTTAAATAAAGTATTAACGTTATTACATAGCAAGAGGAGTCTATAAATACTGTTTATGTACAGCATATACAGGACTTGGTGGCGGTAGGATGCGAAAGAGGACAGCTCCTGAAAATCTGGAAGAAGTGGATATAGTTCAGCTAGGAGGAATGGAGGTGGGTAGTGGGGAAGTTTGGAGCACGGTGGAGTCTAAAAGAAGTTGTAAATGCAAGGGTTCTTTGTAGTGGTTCGTTGCTGGTTACATATAAAGATAGTGTTCAACAAGGAAAAGCAATCAGAGTCCCTAAGATGGAGGGAAAAAATGTGCAGTGTTCAGTATTGGAAGAAAATAAGGCAATGAGAGGATTGATATCGGGCATTTCAACAGCTGTCTCAACTGATGAAATAATGAGGAACTTAAACTGGAGCAAAAGTGACAGAGGTACGGAGATTGAAAGCTAATAGAAATGGCGAAAAATGTGATAGTCTGTCAGTAATGTTAAAATTCGATGAAACAAGACTGCCAAGTAAGGTGTATATTGGCTACATGAGCTATGAAGTCAGACTTTGCGTTCCGCCTCCACTCAGATGTTTCAAATGTCAAAAGTTTGGTCATGTAGCAGCGATATGCAAAGGTAGACAACAATGTGCCAGATGTCTGGCACTTGCTATATTCATCTCCGGTGAACATGAATATGGCAAGTGTGAAAGAGGAGCCAAGTTAAAGTGCTGTAACTGCAGTGGTGAGTATAGCCCTGCATATCGAGGTTGTGAAGCCAGCTAAAGAGCAGCAGAAATTCAGCAGATAAAAGTCTTCCAGGGATTAACATTTGCAGAAGCAGAACATGCAGAACATTTGCAGAAGCTGCAAAAAAGGTGCCAGCTAAAAAAGTGGGAGTGGACTGAAACAGGGAAAGTGTGCAAACTTGCAGTGCATGCAGTCGAATTAAGGAAGATACTCTGGTTTTGAAGTAAAATAATTTTGTCTTATTTGTGGTAGATATGATAAACTGCAGTGCGCAGACTTCCAAGAAAAGAGAAAAAATCAAAATCATTGTGAAAGCAGCAGAAAAATAGCTTGGCATTAAGAGGCTACATTGGAAAGCAGTTGAGGACTTGTTAAGTGGGGGATCTTTAAGTTCAAAGACATCATGGGCTGGTGGATCAACCGCCAATCAAGTCTAAAGGAAGAAGAAGAAGAATGAGATGAGCTGCAGATGCGGACTACAGAGACATACGAGATTAAAGAAGAAGACGACGTCACAAAGCTAGGAGGAAGACGGCACAAAGCTATGAGAAAAATGTCACAGAGTTCTGAGGAAATGTCACAAAGCGATGAGGAAAATGTCACAAAGTGATGAGGAAAATGTCACAAAGCGATGAGGAAAAACGTCACAAAGTTAAGAGGAAAACAGACACACGGAAAGACAGACATATATAAAGTGTGTGGTGGTAATGCAACCTGTAGGCTGATTGCCAACTGCCAATCAAATCTAAAAGAAGATATATCAAGTATGAGCAGACCTCTTTTTGGCAAAATAAATTGGTTTGCCAAGCTGCCGGACAGGACTAATTGCCGGACAGGATTAGTTGACTAATCACGATTATTTCTGTCATGTCCACCATCTCTGCTTCCTGTTGGCATGGCTCCTGTCTAGGTGAATCTAGGTCATGTTGTACCTCACTAAGTCTGCACACCTATGAAAATCACTTTGTTGTCAGTCTCAGCCTTAATATAGCATAGCCTATTATAAAAAGTCCCCATAGCTAAATAAAATAATGACCCATGAAACATGTTGGAAACTTGAACTTGACAGCTTAATAAAAAGTGTTTGTAGCAACACAATTAACAGACATTGAAGTGCAGTCTTTTAGCCCAAAAAATAAAGTGCAAAAACTCAAATAGCAGTTTTTGCTGCAGCATAGAGGGCTGTAGCTCTGCATGTTCAAAACAACTAGAATAACATTCAACTTGATAAATGTACAAAAGAAAAACAAACTAGTCCATCTTACTTGAAAACTTGCTGGGTCTGGAAGTTTAAACGTTCAGTTGGGCTTTAGTTGAAAATTTAAAGAACATCTTCCAGTCCAAAATAAGATAAGCCTTTATTAGTCCCACAATGGGGAAATTCCAGGATTGCAACAGCACAGGGATAGCAACACTCAGAGCAATAATTTACAAGATAGAAAATAAGAGCAGTGAATATACATACACTACCGTTCAAAAGTTTGGGGTCACTTACAAATTTCCTTATTTTTGAAAGAAAAGCACTATTTTTCAATGAAGATAACTTTAAACTAATCAGAAATCCACTCTATACATTGCTAATGTGGTAAATGACTATTCTAGCTGCAAATGTCTGGTTTTTGGTGCAATATCTACATAGGTGTATAGAGGCCCATTTCCAGCAACTATCACTCCAGTGTTCTAATGGTACAATGTGTTTGCTCATTGCGTCAGAAGGCTAATGGATGATTAGAAAACCCTTGTGCAATCATGTTAGGTCTGCAATGCTGTAATTGCTGCAAATGGAGGATTCTTTGACGAAAGCAAAGTTTGAAGGAAAAAATTATTATTTCAAATACAAATCATTATTTCTAACCTTATCAATGTCTTGACTATATTTTCTATTCATTTTACAACTCATGGTGGTAAATAAAAGTGTGACTTTTCATGGAAAACACAAAATTGTCTGAGGTGACCCCAAACTTTTGAACGGTAGTGTATGTACACATAAATATATATACACAGTGCGGAGCATTGTAGCTAGATGGAATAAACAGCATAACCGTCTATTTAGTTACCCACATAGCATGAATATATATTGTCACCCTCCGTAGCGATTGATATTGGCCTAGCTGTATACTGGAGGGGACCATTTTGTGTAAGTCTGTTGCGTCTTTTGCTTTCAATACTATTAGGTTGTCACATTTTTTTGCTATCTCTGCACGCAGCTCTGCTTAGGTTATACAGTCTGACAGCTGTAGGTAGGAAGGACCTGCGAAACCTCTCGGTCGCGCGCCTAGGGTGATGTAGCCTACTGCTAAATGAGCTCCTCGGTGCGTTCAGTATGTCCTGCATAGGGTGGGTCTCACACTCCAGCAGAGATGACAGCTTAGCCACCATCCTTCTCTCTCCTATCTCCTCCACTGGGTCAAGGCGTTTCCCCAGGACAAAGCTAGCTTTCTTGATTAGTTTGTTCAGTCGCTTCCTATCGGCTGCTGTGATGCCACTGCCCCAGCAGACCACTCCAAAAGTGATGGCTGATGCCACCACCGAATCGTAGAATGTCTTCAGGAGCACCCCTTGTACACCAAAAGACCTGAGCCTCCTCAGTAGGAACAGCCTGTGCTGTCCCTTCTTCTAGAGTGCGTCGGTATTGTGTGACCAGTCCAGTTTATTATTCAAATGAACACCCAGGTACTTGTAGGATGTCACCATCTCAATGTCTGTTCCCTGGATGTTTACTGGTGCTGTGAGGGCTTGTCCTTGTCTGCGGCAGTCCACCACCAGCTCCTTAGTTTTCCTCGCATTGATCTGGAGGTAGTTCCGATGGCACCAGTCCATGAAGTCCTGGGTAAGTCCTCTGTACTCAGCTTCATCTCCGTTGGAGATGAGGCCAACGATCGCAGAGTCGTCAGAGAACTTCTGCAGATGGCAGTGTTTTGTGTTGTGTGAGAAGTCCGCCATATAAAGGGTGAACAGGAAGGGAGCCAAAACCATACCCTGGGGGGCCCCCGTGCTGCCGATGATCGTGTCGGACACACAATCCCGAATTCTCACAAACTGTGTTCGGTTTTTGAGGTAGTCCAGGATCCACGATGGCAGGTGCTGGTCCACCCCTGTGCACAGCAGCTTGTCCCTTAGGATCATCGGTTGGATGGTGTTGAAAGCACTGGAGAAGTCAAAGAACATGATACTCACCACGTTCCCAGGCTTCTCCAGGTGGGACAGGGAATGGTGAAGAAGGAAGATCACTGCATCCTCCACCCCGATGCCATGCTGGGAGGCGAACTGGAGTGGATCCATCGCTGGTCCCACCAGGGGGCGGAGGTGAGCAAGGAGCAGGCTCTCCAGGGTCTTCAGCCTGTGGGCTGTTCAGGTCTCTGGGGTGGGAAGTCTTTGGTACGGGTACCACACAAGATATTTTCCACAACTGTGGTACCCTCCCCAGCTTCAGGCTCAGGTATGTATACAGTGGGGCAAAAAAGTATTTAGTCAGCCACCAATTGTGCAAGTTCTCCCACTTAAAAGATGAAAGAGGTCTCCAATTTTCATCATAGGCATACCTCAACTATGAGAGACACAATGAGAAAAAAAAAATCCAGAAAATCACATTGTCTGATTTTTAAAGAATTTATTTGCAAATTATGGTGGAAAATAAGTATTTGGTCACCTACAAACAAGCCAGATTTCTGGCTCTCACAGACCTGTAACAACTTCTTTAAGAGGCTCCTCTGTCCTCCACTCGTTACCTGTATTAATGGCACCTGTTTGAACTCGTTATCAGTATAAAAGACACCTGTCCACAACCTCAAACAGTCAGACTCCAAACTCCACTATGGCCAAGACCAAAGAGCTATCAAAGGACACCAGAAACAAAATTGTAGACCTGCACCAGGCTGGGAAGAATGAATCTGCAATAGGTAAGCAGCTTGGTGTGAAGAAATCAACTGTGGGAGCAATTATTAGAAAATGGAAGACATACAAGACCACTGATAATCTCCCTCGATGTGGGGCTCCATGCAAGATCTCACCCCGTGGGGTCAAAATGATCACGAGAACGGTGAGCAAAAATCCCAGAACCACATGGGGGGACCTAGTGAATGACCTGCAGAGAGCTGGAACCAAAGTAACAAAGGCTACCATCAGTAACACACTACGCCGCCAGGGACTCAAATCCTGCAGTGCCAGACGTGCCCCCCCTGCTTAAGCCAGTACATGTCCAGGCCCATCTGAAGTTTGCTAGAGAGCATTTGGATGATCCAGAAGAGGATTGGGAGAATGTCATATGGTCAGATGAAACCAAAATAGAACTTTTTGGTAAAAATTCAACTTGTCGTGTTTGGAGGAGAAAGAATGCTGAGTTGCATCCAAAGAACACCATACCTACTGTGAAGCATGGGGGTGGAAGCATCATGCTTTGGGGCTGTTTGTCTGCAAAGGAACCAGGACGACTGATCCGTGTAAAGGAAAGAATGAATGGGGCCATGTATCGTGAGATTTTGAGTGAAAACCTCCTTCCATCAGCAAGGGCATTGAAGATGAAACATGGCTGGATCTTTCAGCATGACAAGGATCCCAAATACACTGCCTGGGCAACGAAGGAGTGGCTTCGTAAGAAGCATTTCAAAGTCCTGGAGTGGCCTAGACAGATCTCAACCCCATAGAAAATCTTTGGAGGGAGTTGAAAGTCCGTGTTGCCTAGCGACAGCCCCAAAACATCACTGCTCTAGAGGAGATCTGCATGGAGGAATGGGCCAAAATACCAGCAACAGTGTGTGAAACCCTTGTGAAGACTTAACAGAAAACGTTTGACCTCTGTCATTGCCAACAAAGGGTATATAACAAAGTATTGAGATGAACTTTTGTTATTGACCAAATACTTATTTTCCACCATAATTTGCAAATAAATTCTTTAAAAATCAGAAAATGTGATTTTCTGGATTTTTTTTTTCTCATTTTGTCTCTCATAGTTGAGATATACCTATGATGAAAATTGGAGACCTCTCTCATCTTTTAAGTGGGAGAACTTGCACAATTGGTGGCTGACTAAATACTTTTTACCCCACTGTGTGTGTGTGTGTATATAATTTGATATGTATACAGATGTGGACAAAATTGTTGGTACCCCTCTGTTAATGAAAGAAAAACCCACAATAGTCACAGAAATAACTTGAATCTGACAAAAGTGCTAATAAATAAAAATTCTATGAAAATTAACCATTGAAAATCAGACAGTGCTTTTGAATTGTGGTTCAACAGAATTATTTTAAAAAACAAACTCATGAAACAGGCCTGGACAAAAATGATGGTACCCTTAACTTAATATTTTGTTGCACAACCTTTTGAGGCAATCACTGCAATCAAACGATTTCTGTAACTGTTAATGAGACTTCTGCACCTCTCAGCAGGTATTTTAGCCCACTCCTCATGAGCTAACTGCTCCAGTTGTCTCAGGTTTGAAGGGTGCCCTCTCCAGACGGCATGTTTCAGCTTCTTCCACAGATGTTCAATAGGATTTAGATCAGGGCTCATAGAAGGCCACTTTAGAATAGTCCAATGTTTCGCTCTTAGCCATTCTTGGGTGTTTTTAGCTGTGTGTTTTGGGTCATTTTCCTGTTGCAAGACCCATGACCTGCAAGTGAGACCAAGCTGTCTGACACTGGGTAGCACATTTCTCTCTAGAATACCTTGATAGTTTTGAGATTTCATTGTACCCTACACAGATTCAAGACACCCTGTGCCAGATGCAGCAAAGCAGCCCCAGAACATAACAGAACCTCCTCCACGTTTCACAGTAGGGACAGTGTTCTTTTCTTGGTATGCTTCATTTTTGCGTCTGTGAACATAGAGCTGATGTGCCTTGCCAAAAAGTTGCAGTTTTGTCTCGTCTGTCCATAGGACATTCTCCCAGAAGCTTTGTGGCTTGTCAACATGCAGTTTGGCAAATTCCAGTCTGGCTTTTTTATGATTTGTTTTCAACAGTGGTGTCCTCCTTGGTCGTCTTCCATGAAGTCCACTTTGGCTCAAACAACGACGGATGGTGCGATCTGACACTGATGTACCTTGACCTTGGAGTTCACCATGAATGTGTTTAGAGGTTGTTCTGGGCTCTTTTGTTACCATTCGTATTATCCGTCTCCTCCTGCGACCACGTCCAGGGAGGTTGGCTACAGTCCTGTGGATCTTAAATTTCTGAATAATATGTTCATCTGTAGTCACAGGAACATCAAGCTGCTTGGAGATGGTCTTATAGCCTTTACCTTTAAAGGCCAAATGTCACGTAACAGGGTCCTTAAAATGTCTTGAAACTAGATATAAAAGGGAACCGATCCGTTCGGGTCTTGGTGCATATGCTTCAGTAACGCCGGAATATTCGTTAATTTAAAACTGCCGCGCTTGGCCTGACGTTCCTACTCACGGCCCCCGGAATCGCCTGGGGAAGAAGGCGGAAGTGACGAAATAGATTGTACCTTAGTTTGATGCTTGGGGTATCCCGATTGATTGTTTATATGGAGACTGGAAGATTGAAGTGAGCAACAAGAAAGAAAAAATTGGATATTTCACCCATACCTTAAAACGGGGCTATAAGGGACAGCTGGGTAATAAGGAACACTTTTCTGGGAAATGTTTTCATACCTGTCAAGTGATACGTTTTCGCTGTATTTTAATACCGTAAAACGCGGCTATAAGGGACGGCGGGGTAATAAGGGACACTTTTCTGGGAAATGTTTTAAATGTAATTCGTGTTGTTATTGTCAAATATTTTAAGGATTCATGGATATTTGACAATAACAACACAACTCAGCGTCCGGCTCAAAATAAAAAAAGCAGAATTCTGGATTTGGAAGGCGATTCCTTTCTGTTCCGCAGCCGCAGGACAGTTGAAAGTGTGAGGCCATCAGCCTAATGACTTCTAGCTGTAGTGATAATAGCTCACGCTGATCAATCTGCCCGCCCCGGCCATCAGCCTAATGATTGAGTCCACACTTCTAACAGTAGTGATAATAGCTCCCGCTGAGCGATCTGCCCGGGGCAGCCATCAGCCTAATGATTGAGTCCACACTTCTAACAGTAGTGAGAATAGCTCCTGCTGAGCGATCTGCCCGGGGGCGGCCATCAGCGTAATGATTGAGTCCACACTTCTAACAGTAGTGATAATAGCTCCCGCTGAGCGATCTGCCGGGGCGGCCATCAGCCTAATGATTGAGTCCACACTTCTAACAGTAGTGAGAATAGCTCAGGCTGAGCGATCTGCCAGCACCCTAGCTGTGGGGGTCTCACACACACGACGTGTTCCTCAACACACTCAATAATTTTTTTTCCCGTATATTTTTCTTTTGGGCGTACAGAAATGGCAATACGCCCGTATTTGCTAAAATTGCATTTTCCCCGTATTAAAATACGGCGAAAACGTCTCTCTTGACAGGTATGCGCCTCCATTCTCATTCTGATCTGGTAAATTTCTTGACAGCAGCGGCTCTCCTCCACTGTAATAATAATGGCTTCCAAAAAATCAATATTTATGGGGCGCCCTCGACAGACCCCCTTCGGCTTCCCAATTCTGGAGGCGATTAATGTCCAATTCAATGACATTTTCCACTGGTTCTGCTCTCTGGTCATCGTCGGAACTGTTGTCATCAGACAAAGCATCTGATTCCGTCTCGGACAGCTCGAACCTGTAAGGTTCTATGCCGCTGTCACTGTCTGAACCACTGACAAAAAAAAAGACAAAAAAAAAAGACAAAACTAAACTAATTTGTTCACAATCGCTGTCACTTTCCGTCATGATTGTCCAATGTTGATAAGTGTGAATGTGGATAGGCAGGGCAGCCAGGGTGAAATTTCTGACGTCAAAATCATGGCCGCGGTCTGGATTGGCTGTCACAAGCCAGCGAGCAAGGCGGGGCCTTCGCCTGGTGTATTTTGTGCAATTATGTAAATATGGGTGGGTGATATGGTCTCCGGTATGAATATTTGGTTTAAGCTATGTGTATTTTATCAAAATTCGTTGTCATTTAGAAAAAAAAATTACGTGACATTTGGCCTTTAACATGCTTGTCTATAATTTTCTTTCTAATCTCCTGAGACAACTCTCTCCTTTGCTTCCTCTGGTCCATGTTTAGTGTGGTACACACCATGTCAACAAACAGCACAATGACTACTTGTCACCCTCTAAATAGGCCGACTGACTGATTACAAGTTTGTAGAAACCTATGATGTTAGTTAGAGGACACATCTTGGTTGAACATGTCCCTACGGTCACATTATTGTCAATCTTTTCTAGGGGTACCATCATTTTTGTCCAGGCCTGTTTCATGAGTTTGTTTTTTAAAATAATTCTGTTGAACCACAATTCAAAAGCATTGTCTGATTTTCATTGGTTAATTTTCATAGAATTTTTATTTATTACCACTTTTGTCAGATTCAAGTTATTTCTGTGACCATTGTGGGTTTTTCTTTCATTAACAGAGGGGTACCAACAATTTTGTCCACGGCTGTATATATATATATATATCAAATAATAGTTTACAAATGCTTTAAATTGCAGTGCAAGAATGTGAGGCACTGCACATACAGTGAAATAGTTAAGCTGTTTTATAACTTTTTTATGATTATAGTTTTTTTTTTAAATTAAATTACAAATCATGGTCTTCTAATTTCCTGAGATGCACTAATATTCAGAATGATGGCTGATATTACGACAGTAACAAAGAATATGAAAAAGAGTAAGCTATTCCTGAAATTCACTCATTTACTGCATTTAACACATTAGCCAGCATACAGTGGTGTGAAAAAGTGTTTGCCCCTTTCCTGATTTCTCATTTTTTTGTATGTTTGTCACACTTAAATGTTTCAGATCATCAAACAGATTTAAATATTAGACAAAGATAACACAAGTAAACACAAAATGCAGTTTTTAAATGAAGATGTTTATTATTAAAGAAAGAAAAATTCCAAACCTACATGGTCCTATGTGAAAAAGTGATTGCCCCCTAAACCTAAAAACTGGTTGGGCTACCCTTAGCAGCAACAACTGCAATCAGGCATTTGCGATAACTGGCAATGAGTCTATTACAGCACTGTGGAGGAATTTTGCCCCACTCTTTGCAGAATTGCTGTAATTCAGCCACACTGGAGGGTTTTCTAACATGAACCACCTTTTTAAGGTTATGTCACAGCATCTCAATCAGCTTCAGGTCAGGACTTTGACTAGGCCACTCCAAAGTCTTCCTTTTGTTTTTCTTAAGCCATTCAGAGGTGGACTTGCTGGTGTGTTTTGGATCATTTTTCTGCTGCAGAGCCCAAGTGCGCTTCAGCTTGAGGTCACGAACAGATAACTGGACATTCTCCTTCAGGATTTTTTGGTAGACAGCAGAATTCATGGTTCCATTTACCACAGCAAGTCTTTCAGGTCCTGAAGCAGCAAAACAGCCCCAGGCCATCACACTACTAGGGATGAAAATCCTCCTCGGATCCGAGGAATTCCTCGGATTTGATCATGTCTAGGGTCATTCTCGTGAATCGTCTAAATTCGAGGAGAAAATTTTAGTGGGGGGGGGGGGGTCTGGCGGCGAGTTGTATTTTCGATCGGCTGTGAAAATCCACCGCGCAAAATGCGCTACCCAGCGAGATCAGTAATGTAATGTAACAAGGCCACTGATAGGCTGATACTTATTGAAGCAACCGATCGGCGATGTTGTTAGATTTCCTATGTCATATCCGGATAACACGCGGAGCGAAATGCAAGTGGCGGACGGTTCAATCAGTTCAAGCAACTGAGTTTTCCCGATTTCGTCAAAATGGTGAACCTAAAACTCACGAAAGACAACAAAGCAAGAATTTTAGAAATCGACAAAGGGATAAAGAACAAGTTTTGTTGGGAATGGCTTGAAAAAACTGTGTCAATGACTGTAAAGATCGGTAAAAATACCGAAGTTGTGGCTGAAAAAATGGCAGACTTCATAGCGAAATGCAAAGTACCAGGGAAAGCCCAGTGTGTTTATTGCAACGATTTCTTGAGTTATGGATCTCGTGGTTGTGTTGCCTTAGTTGAGCACTGTTCAAAACAGAAACATCTCAAAATTGTGGCTACAATGAGATCGAACTACTCACTCGGTGCTGCGTTCAAAACGATCGATGGACACGGTCAAACTCAGATGCCAGTCAATCAAAGTTCATCACAGTCGCCCCCGATTACAGCAATTAGTGATCAGAAGACGCATTCCGAGGTAAGATTTTTTTTTTCTCGTTTAAGTAATGTACTTGAGAATTTTCGCGTAATGAATTTGTTATGAAATAGCATGTGTAAGTTGTGATGGCATGCCATCACAACTTACTGCATCACAGCATTACACAATGCTGCTCTTCAACCCTTTGCAGCATCTTCATGGGGTTGGTCTCATTTAAAAGAAAATACTCTGAATTTTTTGGCAAAACAGTCATAATCTCTCTTAAGTGCTCCTGCCACTGAGTAACAGGAAAGTTCACCTGGGTGTTTTTTAGATACAGATGCTTGCAAATAACATACAGCTGTCAGATACTGGCTGGAAAACACAACAGAAATGTAGAACCAAGTGTTTTCAAGCTCAGGTCAAAATTTTGTAAAAATACCACAAAAAATGAATATATATTGCACAGCTTTTTTCTGAGATTGTAACAAGGCTGTGTCTGTACTGGAAGACCAGAAATACAGCTTTTTTTTTTTTTCAGTGCGCACTGAGATGCAGAGACGTGACCGCCCGCTGAATTCACAAGAGTTCAAGGGGTTAAAATATACTAATATTGAACTATAAGACCATATTGAATATGCCACCACTAAGACCACTATAAGACTAATATTGAATATAAGACCACATTTGAGCATTCTAAAACACCAGATTTTGTTAGCTTCTGGGGGGCGTTGCCCCCCAGACCCCCCACCAAAGCTCCGTCTTCTTGGATCCGGCTTGGGGGCCTGCATCCCCCAAGACCCCCGGCTAAGTTTCCTCTTTTTTTCAAAAACCCCATTCTCATCCCTGCACTACCACCACCATATTTTACTGTTAGTATGATGTTCCTTTTCTGAAATGCTGTGTTACTTTTACGCCGGATGCAATGGGACACACACCTTCCAAAAAGTTCAACTTTTGTCTCGTCAGTCCACAGAGTATTTTCCTGAAAGTCTTGGGGATCATCAAGATGTTTTCTGGCAAAACTGAGACAAGCCTTTATATTCTTTTTGCTCAGCAGTGGCTTTCGCCTTGGAACTCTGCCATGCAGGCCATTTTTGCCCGGTCTCTTTCTTATGGTGGAGTCATGAACACTGACCTTAACTGAAGCAAGTGAGGCCTGCAGTTCTTTGGATGTTGTTGTGGGGTCTTTTGTGACCTCTTGGATAAGTCGTCGCTGCGCTGTTGGGGTAATTTTGGTCAGCTGGCCACTCCTGGGAGGGTTTACCACTGTTCCATGTTTTCATCATTTGTGGATAATGGCTCTCACTGTGGTTTGCTGGAGTTCCAAAGCTTTAGAAATGGCTTTATAACCTTTTCCAGACTGATAGATCTCAATTACTTTTTCTCATTTGTTCCTGAATTTCTTTGGGTCACAGCATGATGTCTAACTTTTGAGGATCTTTTGGTCTACTTCACTTTGTCAGGCAGGTCCTATTTAAGGGATTTTTTGATTGAGAACAGGTGTGGCAGTAATCAAGCCTGGGTGTAGCTCGAGAAATTGAACTCAGCTTTCCAGAGATGTGATAAACCACAGTTAATTTATGTTTTAACAGGGGCGGGGGGGGGGGGGGGCAATCACTTTTTTTACACAGAGCCATGTAGGTTTAGATTTTTTTTTTACCCTTAATAATAAACACCTTCATTTAAAAACTTCATTTTGTGTTTACTTCTGTTATCTTTGTCCAATATTTAACCCCTTGCACTCTGGTCAATTTCCCTAAAAATGCCTAAAAATAACGTACCCAAAGTAAATCAAAAGCTGTTCTTCAACCCTTTGCAGCATCTTCATGGGGTTGGTCTCATTTAAAAGAAAACACTTTGAATGTTTTGACAAAACAGTCATAATCTCTCTAAGTGCTCCTGCCACTGAGTAACAGTCATCTAAACATACTGAACTTGAAGAAAATAAATTTCGCCTGGTTGTTTTTATGGACACAAATGCTTGCAGATAAGACACAGCTGTCAGATCCAGGCTGGAAAATGCAACAGAAATGTAGAACCAAGTGTTATCCAGCTGAGGTCAAAATTTTGTAACAATACCACAAAAAATGAATATATTACACAGCTTTTTACTCAGATAGTTCCCAGGCGTTTTTGAACTGTGCCAAATTGTGCCAAATGGCACAGTTTGGAAAAACGTCTGTAACTTTTGAATGATTCAATATAGAAGCTTCATCTTGGGCTCTAGTGAAAGGTGAAGGGCTGTGTGTGTGTGTGTGTGTGTGGGGGGGGGTGTTTATTCATTCATGAATGAATGAATGAACAAACAAGCACCCACACACAAAGAAGCATGCCATGTAAAAAATGTGTGGCTTTTTTTTTTTTACAAGAAAAAATAACCTACAGTGCACTAAAAATTATACTAAAATATCTGTAATGTAGAAGATAACAACTCCCACCCCCCACCCCCCGCTACAGAGGACGGACATCGCCCATCGCTACATGACGGACCGCGGGGACGGTGCGCCGCGGTCTACTACGCACAGTTGTACTAAAATATCTGCAATCCGCTCCAGAAGAGTAGGGGGGGGGGTGTTCACAGTCCGGACGCGGTGCACGGACCGTGTCCAGTCCGTGCACCGTGGTCCATCATGTTGCGATGACGCACAGTTGTAATTTACCGATCGGTCAAAAGTCATTTTGATTACAATTTTCATGGATAAAGAATAATTTAGCTTATAACACTTACCTGTCCACAACAGCAGTGTTGCTGGCGAACTTCTCTTCCTCATTGTCAGACAAACATGACGCTGGTCCGCTTGTTACGGACTCGTGGTTCTGGTCACGCGATCCGGTCAAACCATAATTCCGTTATTGCGATTTTGCGCTTCCATGATTGCAGTTTTGGCGAACGATTTTTCAAAACAAATAAGAACAGTTGTAAGAAAAAATGACTGGCGAACGCTTGTGTGTCACCCAGCGGCTTACACAAAACAGATTTTACGCACGTGACGTACGCTTTCAATCGTCGAAGTTCTCTGCTTCAATTGGCTCACTGCATTCGCAGCCGTTGGTAGGCGGGTCCTTCTTGCTAGGTTTTCAGTCATTGGTTCTTCAAGGTTTCAGAAACCCAATTCAAAGCTCTTATTAGTTGAATGAGAGGTCAATCAAATCTAAACCAATCAAAGCACTCCTTTGGCTTTCTGTTCGTGGCTGTGTCTGCAGCTTTTTTTTTTCCAGTGCGCCCTAGGACGCAGAGACTTGACCGCCCGCGGTATTCCGGAGTGCAAGAGGTTAAATTTGATGGTCTGAAACATTTAAGTGTGACAAACATACAAAAAAATGAGAAATCAAGAAGGGGGCAAACACTTTTTCACACCACTGTAACTGAAACAGTTCAGCTGTGAGCAACCATCATCCAAAAGAGATTGCGACGAGTGAACTAATACTATAAAGAGCACATCAACAGTGTGGTCAGTTTTCTGAAGCTGAGATGGTCAGTCACTGAAAATATAAAGCTCTAACTTTCCTTACTAAAACTCGCTAACCTTACCAGTGCGGTGTTTAGAGGGGGCCCCAATTCAGCCATTCATCACCGGAACAGAGCACAGTGGAGGCCCACTGACAGGTGGCCAGAGCTGGGGGAATGGAGAGGAAGGGGAGGCGGATGGTTGCAGCCGCTGTAGTGCTGCTGTGATATGGCAACTCTCTTTTATAGAGTATGCATTTAACTTGTTTCATTTATTTTTGGTAAAATGCTCCTGTATTTTGGAAAATTAAGGTCTTGCTTTTTTGGCCTCTTCTGCTCCATGATTTTCTACCTGTTTCTCCATCATGCGCTCCTCTCTTTCTTTGCTGGAACAGTTACAACTGAACATATCCGTAAACTTAAAAATGAAGCAACGTCCATCCATCCATCCATCCATCCATCCATCCATCCATCCATCCATCTTCTTTCACTTAATCCTTTTTCGGGTTGCGGGGGTGCTGGAGCCTATCCCAGCATCTTTGGGTGAGAGGCAGGGTACACCCTGGACAGATCGCCAGTCCATCATAGAGCCAACACAGAGAGACAGACAACCATTCACTCTTACAGTCATACCTAAGGACAATTTAGAATCCCTAATTGATGCTATTTAACCTAACTTGCATGTTTTTGGCATGTGGGAGGAAACCGGAGAAATCCCGGAGTAAACCCACGCAGACATGGGGAGAACATGCAAACTCCACACAGATCACTGTTGGTCGGGGGCTGGGATTGAACCCAGGATCCCCCGGCCAAGGGTAAGTTGCTGTGCTGCCGCAGTGCTAACAACTCTGCCACTGCACTGCCCAGAAGTAACGTATCGACAATAAAATTTGTGGAATAAATAAGTAAGTTTGGCGACTTAGAATTTTTATGATTGACGTTGCTAGTGTGCATCAGTGCATACGCCGCTGTGCATGTGTTATACAGAGAGCAGAGAGAGGAGAATTGTAAATGTGCAACCATGTAGAGACAAAAATGACTTGCCATTGTGTAAATAAGATAAATGGCCTAAGGCTAGTTAGTTTGTTTAATAAAAGAAGAAAGTATAGAACTGTTCTATAGGAAAGGAAGCCTTAGTTGACTTCTGTTGGGATCTGGTGTTGTCTAGAAAACAAAATTAAATAAAATTAACTTGACTTTCAAAGGGGGGTGAAGGGTGTCATTAGGCGCCCCCCCCCCCATCCCAATATAATGGTAGGAAAAACACTGCAATCCTACCAGTTTAAGTTGTAAATTCAGGAATAGTCTTTGTGTTTTCTTGGAATAAGAGTGTTTCTCTCTTCTGACCAGAGTGAGGATGTGTGGCTCGAGGCAGCGAGGCTCCAACCTGGTGACACTGCGAAAGCCGTGGTAGCCCAGGCTGTTCGTCATCTGCCGCAATCTGTCCGCATCTACATCAGAGCCGCAGAGCTGGAAACAGATGTCAGAGCAAAGAAACGGGTCCTTAGAAAGGGTAAGGTTATCATATTCACAAAAGAAGTGAAGCATTTAACTTTTTCTGGTTTGTGTTTGTCATATTAGAAACTCAAGTTTTTTAGGGAGTCAAAAATGTTGCTCTTTGGCTATTTGCAGATGTAGCTGTGAGGCAGAACAAATAATTTCTCTGCCAAAAAGAATGCACTAATTTCTATACTGTCAAAATTCAAAACCTGTTTCTGGCTCCTCATCAAGGCCAGGCATCCTATTTAAGTGTTATGTCACTTACCCTAACATGCACACTTCCCAGCAGCATACCCCAGTGACAGAGATGGATTGCCGTTTCGTCTGAGTAGCTCTCACCGCCTCTACATGTTCAGTTGTGTCTGATCTGCGGTTCTCTGTTGCATATGCAACACAGTGCCTTCACACTTGAAACAATTTAAGTTTACAGCTACAGGATCATTTAGCGTTTATTATGCCTGTGGTTTAATTTCCTCTTTTGCCACAGTGCAAGATTTGTTATTAAGGTCATTTTTTTCCCCCCACTGCATTTTAAAAACTTATCTAAGAACACACTAGCACTGAGCAGTTTGTCCTGCTCCTAAGCACAACATTCACTTCTTTTTTGATTAGTGTGATTGTTTTGTGCCGTACATAAGAATAGCTTATTTACTTGACTTTGGTACACCTCCTTACTGCTTCCTGTTGTCCTGTCAATCCTGAAATCATTTTAAAAAAATGTGATAACAGAGTGAGGAAAAAACTATTCAAAATAAGACGTGGGTCTGCATTTCTGATGGGCTTGACTTCATATTTATACTGAAGCTTTAACTAATCAATACCTTATGCAAGTTCGATGTAGAGATAAATCTAATGAGGTGTTAACCTGCAAGGTTAACCAATAGCTAAAAGGACTTGAGTTTGAGTTTTTTTTCTTTTGAAAAAGAAACACATTCCTTTGGCTACATGCCAGTCACATCAGATGAGGGCCTGTATTACATTGTTCAGTGAGAACTCTGATATTGGGATGTGTGAGGTATGTGAGCTTGCTCACTAAGGTTCTTTCATTCTCCATTATGCTGTCTCTGACACTGGGCTTCTTGCAAACAAAGGTCACGTCATGGTGAAATAAAGCCATGCCTGTGTTGTATTTCAACATGATGGTTTATCGAAAAGAGATGATGTCACTTAGACTCAATTGGGCCAAAAAGCAGTGTGACAGTGGGGGATGTAGGAAGGACAATCATGCTTCTGCACTGTGTGGACCAACTGGCCCAAGTGAGAATGTGCCTTTGGACTGTTACTGTCAGAAAAATACCTTTAAAAGTTTTTTTAATTTTTACCCATGTAGCCCTGGAGAATGTATCCAAGTCAGTTCGGTTATGGAAGACAGCTGTTGAGCTGGAGGAGCCAGAAGATGCCAGGATCATGCTAAGCAGAGCTGTGGAGTGTTGCCCTACAAGTGTAGAGGTATACTGAGAACTCGTCCCTTTTATTCATTTTATTAAGACTTTATAATTGACTGTATATCCTGTGGTGTAAAACAACAGATAAACACTTGCACCTAACTCAGCCTTTAACTGTTATTTCCTGTTTAGCTGTGGCTGGCACTGGCCCGGTTGGAGACTTATGAGAATGCCCGTCGTGTGCTCAACAAAGCTCGTGAGAATATTCCCACTGATCGCCACATTTGGATTACTGCTGCAAAGCTGGAGGAGGCCAATGGCAACACTCAGATGGTGGACAAGATCATTGACAGAGCTATCACTTCTTTACGAGCCAACGGTGTGGAGATCAACAGAGAACAGTGGATACAGGTGTGTGCTTGTGGCTTTCTTGATAGGGGTTCAGGATTTCATGCTATTTGTGGCACATGGAAATGCCCTTCTTTTAGCTGCTCCCTTTAGGGGTCGCCACAGTGGATCATCTGCCTCCATCTCACCCTATCCCTTGCATCTTCCTCTGTAACACCAACCCTCTCCATGTCTTCACATCATCCATGAATCTTCTCTGTGGTCTTTATTCTGCCTGGCAGCTCCATCTTCAACATTCTTTGTCCAGTGTATCCTCTGTCCTCTGCACTAGGGATGTAAGTTATCAATTAACTCATTAATCATTACTTAATTCACCTTATCGATCAATTAACGATTAATTGATAAACTGCAATTTTCCTGAGAATCTGAATTTCCCCTGGTATAATACAGTTTTTCTGTCTATAACATAAAAACCTAATTACTGTTTTTGTTGTACTGAACAAAACAAAACATGCGCATCATATTCCTCAATGATGTATTATACCATTTGCATTTATTATAGTGTGTACTATGTGCTGGTACATCTCACTAAATTAAAAGGTAATGATTTATAATTTATTTTAAAAACTATAACTAGTATCATCAAATTCATTTAAAAAGGTTTGAAATATTTCCCTTTTTTTTTTTTTGACTTATTTTGTACCCGTAGGTAGATTTGTTCTGCAGTCCGGTGACAAGCCACCAGCTGCCGGTCGCTGCGTGCGCAAGCGCCCCTTAACTCCCTAACCTGCATGTTTTGGCGTGTGGGAGGAAACCGGAGAAATCCCGGAGTAAACCCACGCAAACACGGGGAGAACATGCAAACTCCACACAGATCACTGTTGGCCGGGGGCAGGGATCGAACCCACAATCTCATGATTCCCGCGATCCCCCGGCCGAGGGTAAAACTGTGCTGTCGCGGTGCTAACCACTGCGCCACCGTGCATAAATATATCAAAGTTTATCTTTTTTTAGTTACAAAAACTAACTTTCAGGGTGTTTCAGTTTACTGAGAAGCACTTGTAGACATTTCAACAGGAAAATAAATTGCGAGATGCTTCATCTGTTGCATGTTAAACAGCCCTTTTCATAGTGCCCCAATAATCCAGGCTAAATTCTGTACGATCTGGGCTCCCTCTGGCACTACATGACGCGGCCTGAATGACCCTGCAAACATTGGGGGTCGTTGACTGTCTCAGCTCGGCGGACATTTGAGTAGGACACGTGCATAAACACACGATGAAGTAGGTGTCATGGTCACCACATCACAGCAACAGAGAGTGGAAATGAATCAGAAGGCTGTCTGTCAATATTCTGACAGATATTAAATTTGAGGCTGCGGCAGACAGTTGTGTGTGCTACAATTAGACGAATATCACAGCAGCTGAGAGTGAGGTTTCTTTTAAGAGCATTTTTTTTACCTACTCCTGCAGAGCCTCCAGCTACTCTGACTGTCTCCGGCCACTGTGGAGCTGAATACCAGCCTGTTATGTTAGTCCAAACAGGGCTCCTCTGCTGCTGCATGTTGAAATGTTCAAGTTACCTCAGTGGTACCTTGGGTTTGGTCTGCGTTGCGTCTCGCGGCAGGTTGAAGGCAGCGGGGATGGTTTTTTTTTTTTCCATGCTTCGGTCCATTTCTCCACCCTGCTGATTTGAAGCAGGCGGGTGGATTAGATCTTTAAGCTCACGCGTCAATATACCCCGGAAGGATGAGGCATTCCGCACTGCACAGCGCATAAGCTTTGGGGCTTGGTGTTTTCTTATGTTCTCTTTCCTTTTGGTTGGAAGGGGGCAATGGGTGACTATTTACAGCAATGCCACTACACTTCATAGAATAAACTCCCATGGAAAAGGACTGCGGAGTTATCAATTAATTGACAACTAATTTAATTTAGTTGACTAAATTCTTATTGACAATTAATTGAAAGTCATCCATCCATCCATCTTCTTCTGCTTAATCCTTTTCGGGTCACGGGGGGGCTGGAACCTATCCCAGCATCTTTGGGCGAGAGGCAGGGTACACCCTGGACAGATTGCCAGTCCATCACAGGGCCAACACAGAGAGACACACAACCATTCACTCTCACAGTCATACCTAAGGACAATTTAGAATCCCCAGTTTGATGCCAATTAACCTAACTTGCATGTTTTTGGCATGTGGGAGGAAACCGGAGAAATCCTGGAGTAAACCCACGCAGACACGGGGAGAACATGCAAACTCCACACAGATCACTGTTGGTCGGGGGCTGGGATTGAACCCAGGATCCCCCGGCCAAGGGTGAGTTGCTGTGCTGCCACAGTGCTAACCACTCCGCCACTGTGCTGCCCAATTGAAAGTCAGTTAATCATTAACATCCCTACTCTGCACATGTCCGAACTATCTCAGCCTTGCCTCTCATACTTTGTCGTCAAACAGTTCAGCCTGAGCTGTCCCTCTGATACAGTATCTCACAAAAGTGAGTACACCCCTCACATTTTTGTAAATATTTTATTATATCTTTTCATGGGACTACACTGAAGATATGACTGATACAATGTAAAGTAGTCAGTGTACAGCTTGTATAACAGTGTAAATTTGCTGTCCCCTCAAAATAAGAACACCTACGCAAGAATGCTGTTTGTTGACTTCAGCTCAGCATTCAACACAGTTGTCCCCTCCAAGTTGATCACTAAACTTGGGGACCTGGGAATCAGTACCTCCACCTGCAACTGGATCATGGATTTTCTGATCAACAGACCCCAGCATGTTAGGTCAGGCCCCAACCGTTCTTCCATCATCACACTCAACACTGGTGTACCACAGGGCTGTGTGCTCAGCCCATTCCTCTACTCCCTCTTCACCCATGACTGCAGGCCTATGTATGGATCCAATTCCATCATAAAGTTCGCAGATGACACCACGGTGATGGGACTTATCAGGGACAACGATGAGTCAGATTACAGGGCAGAGGCTGAGCACTTGGCTACTTGGTGCGCTGACAATAACCTGCTCCTGAACACCAGCAAAACCAAGGAGCTCATAGTGGACTACAGGAAGGAGAGGGGAGAGACACATGACCCCACCCATATCAATGGCATAGCTGTTGAACGTGTCCCCAGCTTCAAATTCCTGGGGACCCACATCTCGGAGGACCTGTCCTGGTCAGTTAACACCACCAGCCTGATCAAGAAGGCCCATCAGGACCTCTTCTCCTTGAGGACACTGAAGAAGAACCATCTGTCAACTGACATCCTGGGCAACTTCTACCGCTGCGTGATAGAGAGCACCCTGACCAACTGTGTCACAGTCTGGTATGGGAGCTGCTCTGTCGCTGACCGTAAGGCACTGCAGCGGGTGGTGAAAACCGCCCAACACATCACAGGGACTCCACTTCCAGTTATAGAGGACGTCTAGAGGAAGCAGCATTCTTAGGGACTCCAACCATCCTGCTCGTGGACTGTTCCAGCTTCTCCCCTCCGGAAGGCGTTTCAGAAGCCTTCGGACTAGAACCAGCAGGTTTAGGAACAGTTTCTTTCCAACAGCTGTCACGTTATTGAACTTAGTTCCCCGCTGACTCACTTACCATCATCTCTTACCATCCTCACCTGTACATAACTGCCCACCTAACTTATTGTACATTATTTGCACATAACAGTACTCTTAACTTTCTGCACTGCTGCATATATTTGCTTAACCTCTTGTACTCCGGTGTACTGCGGGCGGGCACGTCTCTGCGTCCTAGGGCGCACGAGGGCGCCCTAGGACGAACACTGTGCGTCCTAGCGTGCACTGAGAAAAAAAACCCCTACATTTCCGTTCTTCCACTACAGACACAGCCGCGAACAGAAAACCAAAGGAGTGCTTTGATTGGTTTAGATATGATTGACCTCTCATTCGACTAATAAGAGCCTTGAATTGGGTTTCTGAAACCTTGAAGAACCAATGACTGAAAACCTAGCAAGAAGGACCCGCCTACCAACGGCTGCGAATACAGCGAGCCAATTGAAGCACAGTAGTTCGAAAGCGTGCCTCCCTTGCAAAATCTGTTTTGTGTAAGCCTCTGGGTGACACACACGCGTTCGCCAGTCTTTTTTTCTTACTACTGTTCTTATTTGTTTTGAAAAATCGTTTGCCAAAACTGCAATAATGGAATTATGGTTTGACCGGGTCGCGTGACCAGAGCCACGAGTCCGTAACAAGTGGACCAGCGTCATGTTCGTCTGACAATGAGGAAGAGAAGTTTGCCAGCGACACTGCTGTTGTGGACAGGTAAGTGTTATAAGCTAAATTATTCTTTATCCCTGAAAATTGTAATCAAAATGACTTTTGACCGATCGGTAAATTACAACTGTGCGTAGTAGACTGCGGCGCACGGACTGGACATGGTTCGTGTGCCGCGTCCGGACCGTGAAACCCCCCCCCACCCCCACCCCCCGCTACTCTTCTGTAGCGGATTGCAGATATTATTGCAGATATTTAGTACAACTGTGCGTAGTAGACCGCGGCGCATGGAGCGTGTACCACGGCGCACGGACTGGACACGGTTCGTGCACTGCGTCCGAACCGTGAACGGCCCCCCACCCCCCCGCTACTCTTCTGTAGCGGATTGCAGATATTATTGCAGATATTTTAGTACAACTGTGGGTAGTAGACCACGGCGCACCGTCCCCGCTTTCCGTCATGTAGCGATGGGCGATGTCCGTCCTCTGTAGCGGGGGGGGGGGGGGGAGTTGTTCTACATTACAAATATTTTAGTATAATTTTTAGTGCACTGTAGGTTATTTTTTCTTGTAAAAAAAAAAAGCCACACATTTTTTATGTGGCATGCTTCTTTGTGTGTGGGGGCTTGTTTGTTCATTCATTCATGAATGAATGAATAAACACCCCCCCCCCACACACACACAGCCCTTCACCTTTCATTAGAGCCCAAGAAGAAGCTTCTATATTGAATCATTCAAAAGTTACAGACGTTTTTCCAAACTGTGCCATTTGGCACAATTTGGCACAGTTCAAAAACACCTGGGAACAACCTAAGAAAAAAGCTGTGTAATATATTCATTTTTTGTGGTATTGTTACAAAATTTTGACCTCAGCTGGATAACACTTGGTTCTACATTTCTGTTGCATTTTCCAGCCCGGATCTGACAGCTGTGTGTTATTTGCAAGCATTTGTATCCAAAAAAACACACCAGGCGAAATTTATTTTCTTCAAGTTCAGTGTGTTTAGATGACTGTTACTCAGTGGCCGGAGCACTTAGAGAAATTATGACTGTTTTGCCAAAAAATTCAGTGTTTTCTTTTAAATGAGACCAACCCCATGAAGATGCTGCAAAGGGTTGAAGGACAGCTTTTGATTTACTTTGGGTACGTTATTTTTAGGCGTTTTTAGGGAAATTGACCAGAGTGCAAGGGGTTAAATTGCACATACTGTCAATTACTGTATATACTGCACTGCTGTCCTTTGCACTTCTGATTGGATGCTATACTGTGTTTCGTTACCTTGTATTCATACATGTGTAATGACAATAAAGTTGAATCTAATCTAATAACTCAGCACACAGCCATTAATGTCTAAACCGCTGGCAACAAAAGTGAGTACACCCCTAAGTGCAAATTGTGCCCAGTTAGCCATTTTCCCTTCCCGGTGTCATGTGACTCGTTAGTGTTACAAGGTCTCAGGTGTGAATGGGGAGCAGGTGTGTTAAATTTGGTGTTATCGCTCTCACACTCTTATACTAATCACTGGAAGTTCAACATAGCACCTCATGGCAAAGAACTCTCTGAGGATCTGAAAAAAAGAATTGTTGCTCTACATAAAGATGGCGTAGGCTGTAAGAAGAATGCCAACACCCTGAAAGTGAGCTGCAGCACGGGGGCCAAGACCATACAGCGGTTTAACAGGACAGGTTCCACTTAGAACAAGCCTCGCCATGGTCAGCCAAAGAAGTTGAGTGCACATGCTCAGCGTCATATCCAGAGGTTGTCTTTTGAAAATAGACGTATGAGTGCTGCAAGCATTGCTGCAGAGGTTGAAGGGGGGGGGGGGGGGGGTCAGCCTGTCAGTGCTCAGACCATACGCCACACACTGCATCAAATTGGTCTGCATGGCTGTCGTCCCAGAAGGAAACCCCTTTTAAAGATGATGCACAAGAAAGGACTAAGGACATGGATTACTGGAACCATGTCTTGTGGTCTGATGAGACCAAGATAAACTTATTTGATTCAGATGGTGTCAAGCGTGTGTGCCGGCAATCAGGTGAAGAGTACAAAGAAAAGTTTGTCTTGCCTACAGTCAAACATGGTGGTGGGAGTGTCATGGTTTGGGGCTGCATGAGTGCTGCCGGCACTGGGGAGCTACAGTTCATTGAGGTTCATGAATGCCAACATGTACTGTGACATACTGAAGCAGAGCATGATCCCCTCCCTTAAGCAACTGGGCCGCAGGGCAATATTCCAACATGATAACGGCCCCAAACACACCTCCAAGACGACCACTGCCTTGCTAAAGAAACTGAGGGTAAAGGTGATGGACTGGCCAAGCATGTTTCCAAACCTAAACCCTATTGAGCATCTGTGGGCCATCCTCAAATGGAAGGTGGAGGAGCGCAAGGTCTCTAACATCCACCAGCTCCGGGGTGTCGTCATGGAGGAGTGGAAGAGGATTCCAGTGACAGCCTGTGAACTCCATGCCCAAGAGAGTTAAGGCAGTGCTGGAAAATAATGGTGGCCTCACAAAATATTGACACTGTGGGCACAATTTGGACATTTTCACTTAGGGGTGTACTCACTTTTGTTGCCAGTGGTTTAGACATTAATGGCTGTGTTATTTTGAGGGGAGGGCAGATTTACACTGTTATACAAGCTGTACACTGACTCAATCACTGAATCAAAGTGTTATATCTTCAGTGTTGTCCCATGAAAAGATATAATGAAATATTTATAAAAATGTGAGGGGTATACTCATTTTTGAGGTACTGTATGTTCAAAATACACCAGTGCCCTATGTTGAGACATACTGTAAACCAGCTAAGCCTTTAACAACTATGAAATAGCCATCAGGGTATCCATCTTGAATGTGATTTTGACACAAATTAGGTGCTGTCCAGACCCATGTTAAGCCCAAATGCAGCAGACACACCACAATGAATCCATGACATCTCCTGGGGGTACAACAAATTTAACACTGTTAGCAAGAGGCATTCATTTAAACCAGAGTGGTGGCCTAGAGGTAGAGCATCCGCCCCACAACTGGGAGGTTGTGGGTTCAAGTCCTGGCCGGGCCAAATCAAAGACCATATAAAAATGGTGCTTCCTGCTTTCTAGCTTGGTGCTCAGCAAAAATACAATGGAGGAAGGAAAGTTGGTAACCCAGCCACAGGGGGTGCACAAGCCAGTGTACTCTCTGTGCCAGTCCCAAGCCCAGATAAGTGGGCAGGGTTGCGTCAGGAAGGGCATCCGGCGTAAAAATCCTTGCCAAATCAAGATGCAGATCATTGCAATATAAGGTGATGATGCACTGTGTTGACCCCAAAAGGGAGCAGCTCGAAGACAAAAAACAAAACAAACCAAAAAAAAACAAGGGGCATTTTTTGTCAGTTCATGGTGACAACTGAAGAACAGGCTGGAGAAAAAATGTGGCCAGTTATACAAGAAAACAATTGTTCACTACACAACAAATGCTACTCATTAAGTGGAACTTGAAGTGCCTTTAAAGATGCTTTTAGCTGAAATGTAGACAAAATCGCTACAGAACAAACAAACAAAAAAACCCATCCTTACCTCTGTGCCGTGTTGAATCTCAAACTTGTAGAAGAGACCCCAGGCATCTCCAAGGTCTGGTTCAATCTTTACTGTCCTGAGAAACCACTTTCTTGCTTTAGTGATCTTGCGCTCACTCCAGAACAACCTGAGATGTGAAAACCATAAAAGTTTCACACCAAGAAGATTGCATGGTGAAATGTGAAATCATAGCTGCAAAGACTTATGTATTAGAGGTCATCAGAAAGAGTGAATAGAGCCTATTAATAAAGGAAATGACGGGCTTCCTGGAAAGATGGCGTCGTGAGCGGCTGTGCAGTTAAGAGCTCATATCAGTCTTTATATTCAAACGCCATTTAGAACACGCAACTCGAGTCATATAGATAAAATATTCTAGAAATGAGTGGCGGAAATATACGCAGAGGCCGTAAAAAGCACTAAGAAGTCACCTATAAAACAACTTGAAGAAGAGGGAGCCACCGAGTGCAGCGAAAGTGATTCTGAAGACACCACAGCGGTGAAAATGGACCACGACCATACCGAGGCCCTACAGGCGGGATTAGCCAGCATTAGCAAAGATATAAAAGAGCTGCAGCAAAATCTTCATGAGGAATTGACATATTTTAAAGACGAAATAAAGAAGGAAGTGATACAAGAAATTGCATCCCTCAGACAAGATATGGACCATAAATTCACAGAATGCAACAAAGAAGTACAGGATCAAAAGGCGAGTATAACCGAGGCCCAGAGTCGCATATCTGAGCTGGAAGAGCGGAACACGGAGGCTAATGAGATGCTGCTAAAGATGCTAAAGCAGACAAGCTACATGCAAGATAAAATGGTAGACCTTGAAGCGAGGTCTCGGAGAAATAACGTTCGCATCTTCGGCCTACCGGAAAAAACTGAGGGAAGCTCCATGAAGAACTACCTGGAACAGTTATTAAAAAGAGAGCTGGAGATCTCCGGGGATTTCAGTCTACAGATCCAACACGCTCACAGAACCCCGCCGCAGGAACCGAGGGCAGGTGCTCAACCGAGGGCAATAGTGGTTCATTTTCAGACATTCGAAATCAAGGACATGGTGCTAAAAAAAGCGTGGCAGAAGAAAATTAAAGTGGGTGATACACGCATTCAGTTTGACCGTGATTATCCTGCGGAAATTGTACAGAAACGCAGAGCATATCGTGACATAAAGAAGACGCTAAAAGACAGGAACATACGCTTCCAAACTCCGTACACGAAAATACGAATTTATTGGAGTGATGGAGTAAAGAGTTACAACGACGCTGGGGAAGCTGCACGGGACATAAGAGCGAGGGGATTCCAGCTGGACATGCAGAACAACACAGACGGCGGCAGTGAGGGAGAGAACCGCGGAGCGTCGGGATGGCAACGAGTGAGAGGCGGAGAGACGAAGAGAGGCGGCGGGACAGCTGTGTTCCCGAGCCGGGATACAGTGCACCGAGTGAAGGAGAAACTGCGTGAATTTCAAAGGAAATAGCAACGAGGAAGACGGAGAACTTCAGGGGTTAAGTAACGAGCTACAATGGTAAGACTCGTGTGTAAAAGTTGGAGATGAAGAATCGAAATCTCCAAATGGGGTAAAAGAACAGCGTTCTCACCCACTGAGATATAGATTCAACTCTACTCATAAAAAACAAGGGAATACATTTTTTTATGAATATATAATAAGAGTTTGTAATACTGTATGGCCTTATGCTTATTTTTTTTTTTTAATTCATAAATAGACTGAGAGTTCATATATAAATGCTGGACTTAACTAGACTGAGGGGGGATCCATCAGTAGAATGGTTTTCTCAGTCTAGGGATGGGCCCTTATTGAAGAAGAGGATTTCCTATCCACCTACCAACAGGGGCACGGGGGGAAACCGAGAGACCCCCAGGTGGAAGTTACTTATGGTTTATGTTCTTACTGTGATGTTCAAATGTGTGCATACACTACCGTTCAAAAGTTTGGGGTCACCCAGACAATTATTTTGTGTTTTCCATGAAAAGTCACACTTATTTACCACCATGAGTTGCAAAATGAATAGAAAATATAGTCAAGACATTGACAAGGTTAGAAATAATGATTTGTATTTGAAATAATAATTTTTTCCAGCTACTCAACCTGCTCAAAGGAAGGTCAGTTTTATAGCTTCTCTAACCAGCTAAACTGTTTTCAGCTGTGCTAACATGATTGCACAAGGGTTTTCTAATCATCCATTAGCCTTCTGACGCAATGAGCAAACACATTGTACCATTAGAACACTGGAGTGATAGTTGCTGGAAATGGGCCTCTATACACCTATGTAGCTATTGCTCCAAAAACCAGACATTTGCAGCTAGAATAGTCATTTACCACATTAGCAATGTATATTAGATATTAGAGTGTATTTCTGATTAGTTTAAAGTTATCTTCATTGAAAAAAACAGTGCTTTTCTTTCAAAAATAAGGAAATTTCTAAGTGACCCCAAACTTTTGAACGGTAGTGTAGTTCTGGTTCAAACTGCTCGGGGAAGCATATGAAAACATGGTTTACGTGTTATGATAAAAAATAGTCTTAAGATTATATCGCTAAATGTAAATGGTCTAAATACACCTGTAAAGAGAGCAAAAGTCGTAACAAAAGTGAAGAAGGAAAAGGTGGAAATTACATTTCTACAAGAGACTCACTTATCTCAAAAAGAGTATGAAAAATTTAAAAGATTAGGATTTAGAAACTCATTTTACAGCTCATGCAAACAGGGACATAAAAGAGGAGTCCTGATATTAATCTCAAATACAACTAAGTTTGAATTTGGAAAAGAAATCAGGGATAGAGAGGGACGATATATACTGGTGAAAGGGAAGCTGGAAAATGAACCTGTCACCCTGGTAAATGTCTATGCTCCTCCTGAAAGTGATAAACATTTTTTCAAAGTTCTCTTTCATAACATTGCAACAGAAACAGAGGGAATTCTAATTTGTGGAGGTGATTTTAACATAATTATGAATCATAGCCTGGATACAACAATTTTAAAGAGAAACAAAAAACATCTGACAAAATTTTTAAAACTGCAACTAGAAGAGATGGGTATGATTGATATTTGGAGGAGTCTCAATCCATATGAAAAAGATTATACTCACTACTCGGCCACCCACAAGGTCCACTCGAGGATAGATCACTTCTTTATAAATATAGGTGATAGGTATAGGGTAGATGAATGCAAAATAGGAGGAGCTGATATTTCAGACTACAGTGCTGTATATTTAAAGATTCAGATAAATGTCCGAAAGAGACAAACGTGTTGGAGACTCAATGTGGGAATACTGAACAACAAAGAATTGGTAGAGGATATAAAAAAAGAAATCAAACAATATATCGAAGAAAACAATAACGGAGAAGTGGATCCAACCATACTATGGGATGCTTTGAAGGTGGTTATTCGAGGAAAATTAATAGCAAAAATGGCATTGTTGAAAAGAGTAAGATTGGAAACCTATAAGAAATACTCAGAGAAGTTAAAGGAATATGAGAAGAAATATCAAGACACAAACGATCAGGAGACATTTCAACAAATCAAGGATACCAAAAAGAAAATAGATGATATACTACTGAATGAAATTGAGAAAAGAAACTTATTCTGAAGACAGAACTATTATGAAACGGGCTTGAGATCTACAAAATTATTAGCAAAATGTATAAGAAAACAACAGGTGATAAATACAATACACAAAATTGAAGACCCACTAACTAAGGAGATAACTGATGATCCAGAAGAGATAGAAAGAATATTCTACCAGTACTATAAAAAATTATATACACAGCCACCTGCTGCAGAGGAAGATGAAATGAGATCCTTTTTAAATGATTTGGATTTACCGGCAATTGGCACCTCACAAAATGATAGATTAACAGCCAAAATTACAGAAAAGGAGGTAGAAGAAGCAATAAATTCATTAAAAAATAATAAATCTCCAGGGAGTGACAGATATCCAGCAGAATGGTACAAACTGTTTAAAGAAGAATTAATTCCACTGCCCCAGACATCCTTTAATTGGACACTCTCAAAAAATAAAATCCCACCAACATGGTCAGAAGCAATAATAACAGTCATTCCCAAAGTGGATAAAGATAAGAATGAGTGCCACAACTATAGACCAATCTCAGTGTTAAACATAGATTATAAGCTGTATACAAAAATAATAGCCAAAAGATTAAACACATTTCTGGCAGAACTAATAGATGAAGATCAAACAGGATTTATAAAGGGACGTAAAACCCAGGACAATATTAGGAGAACCTTACATATCATAGAACAGGCACAAAAGAAAAAACAAAGTACAGTCTTGATGAGTATAGATGCCGAAAAGGCATTTGATTGTGTGAATTAGAGATATTTATATTTGGTGCTAGAGCGGTTAGGATTTAATGAAAAATCAATACAGGTGATTAAAACACTTTACAAAGAGCCTACGGCCAGAATAAAACTAAATGGAAGCTTAACCAGTAAAATACAACTGCAAACAAGACAAGGATGCTGCCTATCACCGGCTCTCTTTGCCATTTACATTGAACCATTGGCTCAAGTGGTTCGACAAAATGAGAAACTTAAAGGTGTCACAATCAAAGGAGTAGAACATAAAATTGGACTTTTTGCTGATGATGTAATGATCTTCCTCGAACAACCAAACACAACACTTCCCATAGCGATGAAGCTTCTTGAAACATATGGCCATTTATCAGGATATAAAATAAATATTTCTAAAACTCAGATACTTACAATTAATTATACACCCTCAATAACAATTCAGAAATCTTATAAACTTAGCTGGAATATGAGGCAAATTAAATACTTGGGAGTAACATTAACAAAAGACCTCTCTGAACTATTCAATATAAATTATGAAAAGGTATATCAAGATTAGACACATGGATTTAAAATTAGACACATGGTTTAAAATTTTAAAAAGATACAAGATTAAGGAAGACATAAAAATTCTGAATTGGGTAGGATATGATAAAAATTTTAAACCAAATCAAATCAAATTTTAAACCAAATCAATATGACCAGAGATTTAAAAGATGGACAGAAAAAGGAGCCACAGCTTGGTGTGTTCTAGAAAAGAAAGGAAAGTTGGAGAGTTATCAGAATTTAAAAGAAAAATATGAATTGGGGACCTCTGATTTTTTCAGGTATCTCCAACTAAGAGACTACTACACAAAGTAATCCGGGTCCCTCCAAAGAAGTGAATGACGTGATAAAAGTCATAATTAAAGCATATAAAGAAAACGAAAAGAAATTTATATCATCAATGTATAAGGCATTAAACCTAAATAATAAACATACAACCAAGTATATAAAAAAAGAAGTGAGAGAAAGAAATTGATATAGAAATCACAGAAGATGAATGGCAAAATATATGTAAGACTCACCACTCATCCACCAGTTCGCGGATTTGGAGGGAATTTGCCTGGAAAAACTTAGTGCGTTACTTTATCACACCAAAGATGAAAAATAAACAACTCAACCAACCTCAGAAGTGTTGGAGAGAATGTGGAGAATATGATGTGGATCACACACATATTTTTTGGAAGTGTAAGAGAGTAACTGTATTTTGGGAAATGATAAGTGAAATGTTACAGAAGATAATAAGATACAAGATCTCTGTGACCTGTAAGATACTTTATCTCTGTAATCTAACAGAGGCAAACATCTTTGGGAGTGATAGATATCTTGTCAAAATATTGTTAGTAGCGAGTAAAAAAGCCATAACAAGGAATTGGTTAAAGAAAGAACCACCTACAAAGGAGCAATATTGGGCTATTATAGAAGACATCTACATAATGGCTGCACGGTGGCGCAGTGGTTTAGCACTGTGGCAGCACAGTTTTACCCTCGGCCAGGGGACCGCGGGGATCATGATATCGTGGGTTCGATCCCAGCCCCCGACCAACAGTGAGCTGTGTGGAGTTTGCATGTTCTCCCCGTGTTGCGCGGGTTTACTCCAGGATTTCTCCGGTTTCCTCCCGCATACCAAAAACATGTAGGTTTAGGGCGCTCGCGCACGCAGCGACCAGCAGCCGGTGGCTTGTCACCAGACTGCAAACCAAGTCTACCTACGGGTACAAATAAGTAACAAAAAAACCAAACAAAAAAAAAAAAAATAATGGAAAAACTAACACACAAACTACGACTACAAGAAGCTGAATTTGACGAGAAGTGGGAAAAATGGACAATATTCAAATCCCGAAATGGCGATAAATAAGTGGACTTCAAAGAAATAATGTGGAATATGGGGAGGAACAAGAGCTAATGTCGGACTCGAGCAGTGGATGTTATTGATTTGTTTTTCTATTGATGTTACTGTTACGGGTTTCTTTCTTCTTTTATATATACTTTTCTCTTTGTGTGTGTATATGATTTAAATTGAAAAACTAATAAAAATCTAAGTAACAAAAAAAATAATAAAGGAAATGACAAACAGCAAAGAGATGCATTCATACTTGGCTACAGCGAGCAAGACGTGGGGGTCATGTTCACACTTCTTCAAAGCATCCACGCTCTTGGTCTTCCTCTGTGGCCTGGCCTCCAAAAATACTGCCTCAGCCCACAGGATACCTTTGAAGTAGCAGGGTAAAAATCAGAATTTTCAGCAAATCATATAGAAATAATCATTTTCACTTTCCTCTTCAGAGAATATGACTGATAAATTAATATAAGGCAGGTGTTCATTAATGTGTTTTTTGGAAAGCCCTTTTCAAGGAAAAATACACTCAATTTCAAATGCCTGATGTATCAAAATGGGATCCATCCATCGATCCATCCATCTTCTACCGCTTTTCCGGACGTCTGGGTCGCGGAGGCAGCAGTTCACGCAGAGAAGCCAGCTGGGAGACGTAGTCTCTCCATCATGTCCTGGGTCTGCCCCGGGGTCTCCTCCCAGTGGGATGTGCCCCAAACACCTCAAGTGGGAGGCAGCTCAGTGGTGCAGTGGTTAACACTGTGGTAGCACAGTAAGAAAGTCACGGGATCGATTCCACCCCGACCATCATGGGTTCAATCCCACCCCGACCATCGGTGACACTTCTGTGTGGAGTTTGCATGTTCTCCCTGTGTCTGTGTGGGTTTACTCCAGGTACTCCAGTTTCCTCCCACAGGCCAGAAACATGCAAGTTAGGTTAGTTGAAGACTCTAAAGTGGCCCCAAGTGTGAATGTGTGTGTGAATGGTAAAGGCATCGGTGCTGTACTGTGGCTCCCTCATCCATCCAGGTGTATGCCCTAAATTTCCCTCTGGGGATTAATAGAGTATACAAAATACAAAAAACCAGCTCAACTGGTTCCTTTCAATGTGGAGGAGCAGCAGTTCTACTCTGAGCCTCTCCTGGATGACTGAACTTCTCATCCTAAGGGTGAGTCCAGCAATCCTACACAGAAAGCTCATTTCCGCCGTTTGTATCAGCAATCTCATTCTTTCGCTCATAACCCAAAGCTCATGACCACAGGTGAGGGTAGGAACCTAGATTGACCGGTAAACCAACAGCTTTGCTTTAGAGCTCAGCTCCCTCTTCACCACAACAGACCAGTACAATGTCTGCATCACTGCAGATGCTGCTCCGATCCATCTGTCAATCTCTCGTTCCATTCTCTTCTCACTCGTGAATGAGTGAGAAACCTTAGAAATTCCTTTCCAAATCAAACTTTCAGTTTGGATGCAGTTACTCTTTCTCTTAATAGCTCTGTGAGGAACCTTGGAGTTATTTTTGATCAGGATTTGTCCTTCAATTCACATATTAAATTTGTTTCTAAGACTGCCTTCTATCATTTGCGTAATATTGCCAAGATTAGGAGCATCTTGTCTCAGAGTGATGCTGAGAAGCTGATCCACGCTTTTGTTAGCTCGAGATTAGATTATTGTAATTCTTTATTATCAGGCTGTCCTAAAACATCTTTAAAAAGTCTTCAGCTGATCCAAAATGCTGCAGCAAGAGTTTTAACAGGTACTAGAAAGAGAGATCATATCTCTCCGGTTCTGGCCTCCCTTCATTGGCTTCCCATAGAGTTTAGAATTAAGTTTAAAATCCTTCTTCTTACTTATAAAGCTTTAAACAATCAGGCTCCTTTTTATTTAAAAGATCTGATACTACCGTATCATCCTAACAGAGCACTACGCTCCCAAAATGCAGGATTACTTGTAATACCTAGAATCTCCAAAAGTACAATGGGAGGCAGAGCCTTCAGTTATCAAGCTCCTCTCCTGTGGAATCAGCTGCCAATCTGGATTCGGGAGTCAGACTCGATCTCTGTTTTTAAGAATAGGGCTAAAACCTACCTTTTTGATATAGCCTACAATTAGGGAGGGATCATGTGTTTCTGAACCCTCTCTTAGTTATGCTGCTAATAGGTTTAGTCAGCCGGGGGACCTCCAGTAATGCACTGGGCCTCACTCCTTTCCTCACTCTCTATGAAATATTTTTTTTTTGCTGGTCATTAACATTTGTTTGTTCTCTCCCATAGATTGAGTCCCCATCGTGCTGTTTGCTCTCTACATGTCTGTTCTTTTCTTCTTCTCTATCCCCTCACCCCCCAGCCAGTCGCAGCAGATGACTGCCCCTCCCTGAGCCTGGTTCTGCTGGAGGTTTCTTCCTGTTAAAAGGGAGTTTTTCCTCTCCACCGTCGCCAAGTGCTTGCTCACAGGGGATCGCCTGATTGCTGGGGTCTTTCTGCAACTGTGGGGGTCCCCCCTACAGTTGATAGTGCTATGAGATGACTGTTGTTGTGAAATGGCGCTATATAAATAAAGTTGAATTGAATTGAATTGAATTGAATGAGACCCTGTGGTACTAAAACCCCTCCACCTGGGGCAGGAGCTCGTGGGATCCAAACGACTAAAATACTGGTGGCTGCCAGTGGTACCCCTCAGCCTGCTGGCATTAGGAGCACTGACTGGCTGAATTTTTCTGCAAAGTCAACTAAAATCAAAATAGTCCCATGTTTTTCATACATACAACTATGGAATCAATATGAAAACCCAACAATATTCGTTCACAAGTTATCACATTTACACATTCAAAACAAAAAGATGAAACTATGGTATCAATATAAAACATTTATGTCAGTTCCTTTCTGAGTTAACATTTACAATGTTTTTGGAAAAACTGACCTGTGACCTTAAGCTTGAGTTCAAGGTCACCCAAATTCAAACTTGTCCAAGATTTGTCAGAGATACGATGTATCCATTTGAAAGATCTACATTATTTCTTTTTTGAGTTATCATGTTCACAAGCTAGGTGTTGATGCCGCTGCCCATCCATCTGAGCGGTGGTGACAGTACCTTTTCGAGGCGCAGATACTAGACACATTAACATTGTTTTAAATGGCCTACTGTGGGAGCAATACTGAGCATACAGAACTCACCTGAATTAGGACACTCCTGTAGGGCTTTGGCCATCAGTGTGTTGGCAATGTTTTTCAGTCCTGCTCGAAACTCCAGCCTGGCAGACTCCAACCTGACAACAGTTATCACAGAAACCCTTTTTTCACACTTTGTACACAGTTTTGAAAAATAAAATGGGGTACATTATGCTCTTAATTCAACAGTGATTCCCATTTAGGTTTCTGTAATACTGTATAAGTACATGTAGTACATGTTATGGAACGTGAATTACTACATAGTGGTTTTGATGAAGATTCTCAGTCATCCAGGCGGGTAAGTATACTGTATGAAAGCTCAGTCAAGTCAACTGGATTCAATCATTTTTTTTTAACTTCTGAAATGTTTCACCATTCATCTAAATTACTTCTTCAGTCAGGAATGAATGTGTAGAAGAATGTTTACATACAGTACATAATACAAATTGTTATTGTTAAATGTAAATTGTTTTCAATCATAAACAATTTTATTGGACTAGTCCCAGAGGAAGAAGATAAGTAAAATGGATATTGTGTACACACTACATATTAAGCTATGAATCTTTCTTAAGAATTCATGGAGCTATGAAGGTTTTCTTTAGTTTTTATTTTTGTACACTCACCATAGCTCTGGGCTTTGGGGGTTTTTCAGCTGTGCCTTCTCCAGAATTGCTCTGGCTCTGGTCAGCTGTCCCACCCTCTCTTCAAGACGAGACAGAAGCAACAAATTAAAACAAAAAAGAAAACAACAAGCCCTTATTCTAGTTTCATAATTAAGGAAAAAATTTAAAGACAAGTTCCTTAGCGTCTTTGGCACTTTCGGTTAATTCAAATATCCTGAACAAACCTAAAGTAACCCCCTCCTTACCCCTTGGTTATAGGCCTCTCTTGCTTTGTCCATACTGTCATACTGTTCCTGAATTTGGCCTCGCATCATCCACAGTTTAGGGAAGTCTTCATAGTGCTTCAGGGCCTCAGTGCACAACTCCAGTGCACCTTCTATGTTCCCCAACACCCACTCCAGCTTCACAGACTTCATAAATACCTGGACAGAGCACCAATGAAATAGGAAGCAGTTTAGACAGACACCATAAAACTTAAGATAAGATAAGATAAGATAAGATAAGCCTTTATTAGTCCCACAACGGGGAAATTCCAGGATTGCAACAGCACAGGGATAGCAACACTCAGAGCAACAATCAGAAGGCAAGAAAAAAACAAGCAAGCAAGAGCAGCTAATATACATATGTACGTATTACTATAAAATATATATATATACACACACACACAGACACACAGTGCAGAGCATTGTAGCTGGATGGAATAAATATATGAATATATGAACACACAGTGCAGAGCATTGTAGCTAGATGGAATAAATATGTAAATATATAAACACCCACAGTACGGAGCATTGCAGCTAGGTGGAATAAATATGCAAGTATATAAACACACACAGTGCGGAGCAATGTAGCTAGATGGAATAATATGTAGATATATAAATATATAAACACACCCAGTGCTGAGCATTGTAGCTAGATGGAATAAATATGTAAATATATAAACACACACAGTGCAGAGCATTGTTGCTAGATGGAATGAAACAGCATAACCGTCTACTTAGTTATCCTACATGGTATGATTATGTGCCCATACATATTCTCACCCTCCATAGCGACCGGTATGTTCCTAGTTGTATGCCGGAGGGGACCATTGTGTAAGTCTGTTGCATCTTTTGCATTCAAAAAAAAACTATTAGTTTGTTACGTCTTTTTGCTATCTCTGCGAGCAGCCCTGCTTAGGTTGTACAGTCTGACAGCCGTTGGTAGGAAGGACCTACGAAACCTCTCGGTTGTGCACCTGGGATGATGTAGTCTGCTGCTAAATGAGCTCCTCAGTGCATTCAGTATGTCCTGCATAGGGTGGAACTCGGACTCCAGCAGAGATGACAGTTTAGCCACCGTCCTTCTCTCTCCTATCTCCTCCATCGGATCAAGGCGCTGCCCCAGGACAGAGCTAGCTTTCTTAATCAGTTTGTTCAGTCTCTTCCTATCGGCTGCAGTAATGCCACTGCCCCAGCAGACCACTCCAAAAGTGATGGCTGATGCCACCACCGTGTCATAGAATGACTTCAGCAGCGCCCCTTGTACACCAAAAGACCTGAGTCTCCTCAGCAGGAACAGCCTGCGCTGTCCCTTCTTGTAGAGTGCATCAGTATTGTGTGACCAGTCTAGTTTATTGTTCAGATGAATACCCAGGTACTTATAGGATGTCACCATCTCGATGTCTGTTCCCTGTATATTTACTGGTACTGTGAGGGGCTGCCCATGCCTGCGGCAGTCCACCACCAGCTCCTTAGTTTTCCTCGCGTTGATCTGGAGGCAGTTCCGATGGCACCAGTCCACGAAGTCCTGGATAAGCCCTCTGTACTCAGCTTCATCTCCATTGGAGATGAGGCCAACGATCGCAGAGTCATCAGAGAACTTCTGTAGATGGCAGTGTGTTGTGTTGTGTGAGAAGTCCGCAGTATAAAGAGTGAACAGGAAGGGAGCCAGCACCGTTCCCTGGGGGGCCCCCGTGCTACTGATGATCGTGTCGGACACACAGTCCCGGGTTCTCACAAACTGAGGCCGGTTCGTGAGGTAGTCCAGGATCCATGATGACAGGTGCTGGTCCACCCCTGCGCGCAGCAGCTTGTCCTTCAGGATCATCGGTTGGATGGTGTTGAAAGCACTGGAGAAGTCAAAGAACATGATCCTCACCATATTCCCGGGCTTCTCCAGGTGGGACAGAGAACGGTGAAGGAGGAAGATCACCGCATCCTCCACCCCAATGCCATGCTGGTAGGCGAACTGGAGTGGATCCATCGCTGGTTCCACCAGGGGGCGGAGGTGAGCAAGGAGCAGTCTCTCCAGGGTCTTCATCAAGTGGGACGTCAAGGCCACCGGTCTGTAGCTGTTCAGGTCTTTGGGGTGGGAAGTTTTTGGTACAGGTACCACACAAGATGTTTTCCACAGCTGTGGTACCCTCCCCAGTTTCAGGCTCATGTTGAAGATATACGTCACAATCCCACACAGCTGGTCTGCACAGGACTTGAGGAGCTTTGCGCTGATGCCGTCCGGTCCCGGCGCCTTCCTCGCCTTGATCTTCCTCAGCTCCGTCCTCACCTGGGTCCTGGTCAGGGTCAGGATGGGGGGCTGTGTGTAAGATGTTAAAATAAATAATACACGTAAACTTCCTTTTGAATGTCCTCCAAAAGATTTTATACACGTGGACAAAATTGTTGGTACCCCTCTGTTAATGAAAGAAAAACCCACAATGGTCACAGAAATAACTTGAATCTGTCAAAAGTGGTAATAAATAAAAATTCTATGAAAATTAAGCAATGAAAATCAGACAATGCTTTTGAATTGTGGTTCAACAAAATTATTTTAACAAACAAACTCATGAAACAGGCCTGGACAAAAATGATGGTACCCTTAACTTAATATTTTGTTGCACAACCTTTTGAGGCAATCACTGCAATCAAACGATTTCTGTAACTGTCAATGATACTTCTACACCTCTCAGCAGGTATTTTGGCCCACTCCTCATGAGCTACCTGCTCCAGTTGTCTCAGGTTTGAAGGGTGCCTTCTCCAGACGGCATGTTTCAGCTCCTTCCACAGATGTTCAATAGGATTTAGATCAGGGCTCATAGAAGGCCACTTTAGAATAGTCCAATGTTTCGCTCTTAGCCATTCTTGGGTGTTTTTAGCTGTGTGTTTTGGGTCATTATCCTGTTGCAAGACCCATGAGCTGCAACTAAGATCAAGCTGTCTGACACTGGGCAGCACATTTCTCTCTAGAATACCTTGATAGTCTTGAGATTTCATTGTACCCTACTAGGGGTGGGTTCAAAAGATCAATATATCGATATGTATCGATACATGTTTGACTGAGCCGATATCGATCCACAAAATCCGCGGATCGATCTTTTAATATTAATATGTTGTAATATAATATTTTTACGTTTGTGAACGTCTGCTGAGTATAATCGGGTCGAAACCGGGTCAGTCAGCCAGGAACAACGGCCGAGAACCATAAACAACTGACGCGCTAACGGAGCTAGCAAGCTAACGGATATGCTAGTTCTTCTTCTGTGGTGTTAAAACGGTTCTCATCCGGCAAGAGTTTCCTGCCGCGCGTGCTCTTTCGTGTTTACACGAGTGGCGATATTAACGTGCGTCTCTTAATTTAGCAACAAAAGTCACCGTAAAGATTGTCCTCAACAGCTTCTGAATATTTTTCATAAATAAAACTTATGTGTTTCCTGCGGCGCGTGCACACGTCTTTTGTGTTTACATGACGCGGAGTTAATAACGTGCGTCTCTTAATTTAGCAGCAAAAGTCACCGTAAAGACTGTCCTCAACAGCTTCTGAATATTTTTCATAAAGCGGGGATAAACGGACTTTTACTCCGTGCAGCGCTGTGTTGGAACATCAAGTTGACGACTGATAAAGGGAAAATGCGGAGACTGAAACCCGTGAAGCAGAGACTTGGAGCTGCTGAGACTGTAAGTATAATATTTGTTTCTTTTAACGTTTATGTCGTCAATTAATAATTTATCTGGCATGATGGTGGTTTCTTTTACAAACTATGGACACAGAGAGAACTGCTGGTTAAGCGCTGTGAATAAATGCAGAATTAAGGTATATTTTAAGAGATTATGGACTTCTGCCACTTTAGCGATGTGAAGAGAATAAATCACAAAATTAATAAAGGCTGCAGTACAACAAGCTATTGTTACTCAGTAGAACTAAATTGAAATGAACAAACCTTCTCAGGAAATGAACTGAAACCCTTTTCCAACATTGAAAGTTAATTTGTAGTTAAAATATTAAAAAAAACCTAAATTATTAAACCCTACTGTGGTGTGGCGATCTAAAAATATGAATGTTAATTTTACTGTGAAATCTATTCTTTTTATCTGCCTTCAGATGTGTGAAGACTGGAAGCTTCATTCTCAATGAGACCTTCTGAAGGTCAGAGGTGGTCAGTGGAGGAGCATCCCTGCTTCATGTGGATTTCAGCACAGAAGAAGACCTTCAAATTCAAGGAGGTGCTGCCATCACTTTCTCCACACTAACATGCATTCAGTGCAATTTAGTTGTTGGAATGACAAATTCTTTTATTTCTTTTTTTAAAGTTCTCAGCAAGAACACACTATTGGTCTTTTTTTTTTAACAATTTTACTGAACATTTAATTCTAAATAAATCACTGTTTAACAAGAAATTTTTGGCAATCCTGTACTTTTCTTGTGGTGTTACATAGAACAGCATCACTGTAAACTATGGAAAAAGCAGCTGCTTTAAAATCTGTACTTCCTCACACAACTTTGAGTGCAAAAAAACTCTAAAAGTGCCATAACTTTTTGGAAAAGCTCCCACAAATCCAGGCTTTTTGGGCCACAACAATCACAAAAACAGCTGACAAAATCCTGGAGGGACTGAAATACAATGAGATTATGAATGCATGGTTCATGCATTGAATTTGTTTACTTACTCTGGGTGGTTAACTTGACACGACACACCCTTTGCACTAAAGAAAGCACCTGTGAGCACTTTATGAAATGATAAGTTAAATAATAAAAAGTGCATTATTGTAACTGATTTTGGGTCAGTTCTATATGTGATAATTTATGAATTAACAAAGTTAGAAGATTCTTGGTACAATTTGCAGCATTAGGTCTCGAAGATTTTTGTTTCATGGGAAGTAAAATGGCTATTAAAAATGGTAATTCCCCAGATCGAATCGGGATTGAATCGGAATCGAATTGAATCGATTCAGAATCTCAAGAATCGGAATCGAATCGATTCTGGAAATTAGGGATCGTTCCCAGCCCTATACCCTACACAGATTCAAGACACCCTGTGCCAGATGCAGCAAAGCAGCCCCAGAACATAACAGAACCTCCTCCACGTTTCACAATAGGGACAGTGTTCTTTTCTTGGTATGCTTCATTTTTGCGTCTGTGAACGTAGAGCTGATGTGCCTTGCCAAAAAGTTGCAGTTTTGTCTCGTCTGTCCATAGGACATTCTCCAAGAAGCTTTGTGGCTTGTCAGCATGCAGTTTGGCAAATTCCAGCCTGGCTTTTTTATGATTTGTTTTCAACAGTGGTGTCCTCCTTGGTCGTCTCCCATGAAGTCCACTTTGGCTCAAACAACGACGGATGGTGCGATCTGACACTGATGTACCTTGACCTTGGAGTTCACCATGAATGTGTTTAGAGGTTGTTCTGGGCTCTTGTTCTGGGAGGTGGAGCAGCTGATCCTCTGGTGCAGCCAGAACCATCTTGAACTTAACCCAGCCAAAACGGTGGAGATGACTGTGGATTTCAGGCGACACCCCCCTTCATTCCCCCCACTCACCATCCTCAACAGCACAGTGTCCACTGTGGACTCCTTCAAGTTTCTGGGTACCACAATCTCCCGGAACCTGAAGTGGTCCTCCCATATTGACACTGTCCGGAAAAAGGCCCAGCAGAGGTTGTTTTTTCTGCGTCAGCTCAAGAAGTTTGATTTGCCTCAGGAGCTGCTGGTTGTCTTCTACACCGCCATCATCCAATCTGTCCTCTGCTTTTCCATCACTGTCTGGTTTGGATCTGCCACTAAACAGGACAAGACCAGACTGCAGCGGATCATTAAGTCTGCGGAGAGGATCATTGGTACCGACCTACCCTCCATTGAGAACTTATATCGGTCCATAACCAGGAAACGGGCGGGAAACATCTGTGCTGACCCATCACACCCCGGCCACAAACTGTTTGAACTTCTATCTTCTGGTCGTCGTTACAGATCACTGAAGGTCAAAACCACCCGTCACAGGAACAGTTTCTTTCCTCAAGCCATCACTCTGATGAACTCCTAACATTCACCTAGTCCTACCTGTTGCTGTACTCATGACTTTTCATCCATTATTACATTGCACATAACTCTCACACTGCTTTTTACTTCATTCACATTATATCACTGAATCTGAGTCCACATTGAAATACTGTGTGATTGTATATTTTTTCATATATTTCTGAAAAGTGTGGTTAGTCCGAGTAAATAGCTGCATATATTCCTGTATATATTTGCATCCTTTTATAGAAACGTGGACAGACTGTAATTTACTGTACATACTCTGGTTGTCATTGAATCCTTATTTAAATCCTTCACCTGAACATCGAGAGCAAGTTTTTTAGCCAAAGTCAAATTCCTTGTATGTGTTGTGCATACTTGGCCAATAAAGCTGATTCTGATTCTGATTCTGATTTTGTTACCATTTGTATTATCTGTCTCCTCCTGTGGCTACGCCCAGGGAGGTTGGCTACAGTCCCGTGGATCTTAAATTTCTGAATAATATGTGCAACTGTAGTAACAGGAACATCAAGCTGCTTGGAGATGGTCTTAAAGCCTTTACCTTTAATAGTACAGCGGTTAATTGCATATTTCATAAGAATCCTTCAAATGGTGACACAAGCATGAAATTCTCCACAAATATGCTTTAATGTCCTCTCTTTCAGAAAAGGGTCCTGGCCACGCCAAAAATTCAAGATGGCCGCCATTTTCCAAGATGGCTGCCAGAATGTGACAATTTTTTGTTATTTTTCCTCTTTTCTTAATTTAATTTTCCAAGTGAACCATGTTTATGCTCTTATATACTAATTTTACAGATTTTGTTGTCTCTGATATAAATTTAAGAAGGTTAGCCTTCAATGTGGTGCCCAAAATGGCTGCTACTCCTTGAAAATTATGATTTATCCATCGTAAATTGAGCATATTTAACACACACATGTAATCGTTTCTGGATGTGGATTGGTGTGGTGCAGATCCCATTCAACCGTTTTTATAAACTACAGTTGTGACTGTGATTGCAATTAAAAAAAAAACAAGAGTGTTTGTCAGCACACAACCAGGGCACACTGGTGTCAATCACTGCTGTGTAACTCGGCATGGGGTTCAGTGTCAACTGATCTAGCTTTACTAACACTGCAGTATTAGACTAGTTGTAGTAGTATATGCATAGTTTAGTGTCCCAAATGCTTTCTAACAGCCCCATATCATGTAGCTACTAAACTGTAGTTTTTTAGTTATTAGATACTAGTTAGAGAGTCGCACCTGAATTGACAGGATGTGCCAGCGCGGGAGAGCCGAGCCAAGGGTAAGGGGGTTATGCATGTCTCGCCAAATGTTCATGTACTTACCCGGATGGTGTACAGATCACACGGGACTTAAATGGCACTGGATGAATGATCGGGCTAGGTGTAGGGCAACCGAACCTAGTTGAATCCCATACAGTAATGTGTGCACAATTTGATTAGGGTGGTAAAAGGATAGCCCCTCGGCCTTAATCAAGACACATCATGGCAGAAGCGAATGTGATATCTGCCAATCGGAAAACAAATTGGAGCTTGTGTTGCCTTTGCCAGAAGGACAAAATAGGTGAGGGCCTGACATCCACTCCAAGTCATCATTCCCCAGAACATGATGGATACAAAATGCTGGCAAGGAACATTCCCATGTTCAGCGAAATCAATGACATGCCATTGAGAATAGATCCAACGAGGCTGGATGAAGGTGATGGCATAGAAGCCACACTCAGGAAAAATATGGCAAAATACCATGTGAGCTGTCGCTTGTTGTTCAACAACACTAAATTGCAACGGGCACAAAAGCGCCATTCCAGTAGTCAAACCAGTGAAACTGAGACTGGAGCTTGTCAGTCAAAACTGCGGCGAAAAAGTCATGACAGTCAGACATGCATTTTCTGTGAAAAAGTGGCACCTGCATCAGACCTCAGAGAGGCCAGTACAACGGGCCTAGACAAGAGGCTGCGCGACATTGCAGAGATGCTTGGTGATGGTAAGCTTCTTGCAAGATTGACTGGTGGTGATGTCATTGCACAGGAGTTCAAGTACCATAATGTTTGCCTTCGGGCTCTCTACAACAGGGAAAGGGCGCACCTGAGCAACCTTGAGAAACGTGACACTAAGTCACAACCAGATGTGTATCCAATGGTGATCTCAGAATTGGTTGCATACCTTGTTGAAAGCAACCTATGTTCAGAAGGACCAGTTACATTTCGCATGCCAGATATCTGCCACATGTACCAAAAGCGTCTGGAACAGCTGGGGGTGGACTCACCAAATGTGAATTCCACTAGACTGAAAGAAAAGCTATTGGCTGAAATTCCAGGACTTGAGGCTCACAGATCTGGCGCAGATCATAGAGAAGTGATACTTACATTTCAGGAAGATGTAGGCAAAGCGCTTGCTCAATCCACAGATCTTTCAGATGCACTTATCATTGCTAAAGCAGCAAAGATCCTCAGAAGATGTATACTTGACCACAAGTCTAGATTTGAAGGTACATTTTCTCAGGGTTGTGTGCAAAATGCTATACCTCCCCTTCTGCTTCAATTTGTGGGGATGGTTGAGCATGGTGCTGACATAAAATCACAGCTGAGATTCGGGGCATCAAAGTCAGACCAGGCAATTGCTCAGCTCATGCAATTCAACTGCTACACCCGCTACAAGGAAGGAGCAGCAACTCACAGGCATTCTAAAGACAGAGAGACCCCATTTCCCGTGTACATGGGGCTCTCTGTTTATGCCAAAACCAGAAAGAGGAGATCTGGTTGAGATGTTGTTCGATCATGGTCTCAGTATCTCTTATGACAGAGTGCTGGAGATCTCTGCTCAACTTGGAGATGCAACAGTCAGCAAGTATGTTGAGGAGGGTGTGGTTTGTCCTCCAGTGCTGCGGAAAGGGTTGTTCACTACTGCAGTGATGGATAACATTGATCACAATCCCTCTGCAACAACTGCAACTACCTCCTTTCATGGCACAAGCATCTCTCTGTTCCAACATCCCACAAAGGATAATAGTGGACAGGAACGAGGGCAACTCAGGTTTGGGCCTGAGAAAGTAAAGTCAGTTCCTGAACTTCCTGATACATTCACAAATATCTCTCCAGCTTCCTTCCGGACAACAAATCCTGTTCCACCAGGTACTGCAATGCCAAAACCACCCACAGATATTCTGGGGCCACAACTAGCACTAGAGTACCAGTGGCTGGACAAGGTCTCAGTGACACAAGAAGTTGATGATGCATTGAACCTAACATGGTCAGCACATCATGCTTCAATGAAGAGAAGCCCTGAATTTGAAGTTACCATTACTTCTTTGCTTCCTCTCCTGCGGGATCCAGCTCATTCAGTTGCTACAGTCAAACATGTAATGAACAAAGTAAAAGATGTTGTTGATTTCCTCAACCCTGGCCAGGTACCTGTCATCACAGCTGACCAGCCAATCTACGCCATAGCAAAGCAGGTGCAGTGGCAGTGGCCAGGTCAGTATGGTGAGGACAAGTACCTGGTCATGTTTGGTGGTCTGCACATTGAGATGGCAGCACTGAAGTCGCTGGGTACTATCCTCCAAGCCAGTGGATGGATAGGAGCTCTAGTTGAAGCTGGTGTGGCTTCATCTGGCACTGCAGAGTCCTTCCTGTCAGCTGCAAGTGTTACCAGGACGCGACAGATGCACCAAGTGACAGCCTCCAGCTTGTACAAACTCTTGAAAGCTGCATATGATGAGTACTGTACTGAGCAGGAAAATCAAGATGAAGAGGCACTGGACTTTGAGAAGTGGTGTGACTCCCGAAAACAGGATAGTCCACAGTTTCACTTCTGGCACATGGTACTATCCAAGGAGCTTGTTGTCTTTCTGCTGATTAGATCTTTCCGCGAGGGAAATTTTGCTCTCTACTGCCAGGCACTACATGAACTGATACCCTGTTTCTTTGCCAACAACAATACAAACTATGCTCGTTGGCTGCCCATCCACCTCAGGGACATGCTTATGCTAGAGATTTCACACCCAGAGTTAGACAAAGAGTTTAAAGCTGGCAACTTTGTGGTGCACAAGACCCGTCGTCCTTTCTCAGCAATGGCTCTAGATCAAGCCCATGAGCAGACCAATGCCATCATCAAGGCTGATGGTGGAGCCATTGGGTTGACAGAAGATCCATCTGCACTCAGGCGATGGATGTTAGCTGGCCCAGAGGTCAGTCGCTTGTTATCTGTTTATGACACAGAGGCCCAACGCAAAGAAATTCCCGAGCAAGCAACACACCATGAGCAAAACCCACAGGCACAGAAGACTTTTCTGGACAAGGTCAACAAGCTTTCTGCAGCCTTGCAAAACCTAGGCAGTCCTTTTCAGGAAGAAAGTTCTGACTTGTATTCCATTGACACCAAGGATATTGCCCACCCCAACACAGCAGAGCTTCTCAAGACACACATGAACAGAGGCCATGCCAAGTTCCAGGAGTTCTCAGATGCTCTGGCAAGCCGCCCTCTCTCCATGTATGAACCCATCAAGAAGAATGTGACCGACTTCTTCCAACAAGAGTCGGCTAGTCCTGTACAGTCAAAGCAAAGGCTATTGAAAGAAGACTGTCAGTTATTCTCCTGACAGTCTCTCTCTCTTGTGAGAAACAGTTCATGATCACAATCCCATGATTTAAAGTTCATTTAAATGAAAAAAGCATGTTTATTTCAACAGATATATGGTCTCGGTGTGAGATTGCCAGATACTGATGGCGGCCATCTTGAAAAAAGGTCGCCATCTTGAATTTTCACGTGGCCAGGACCCTAATCTGAAAGAGTATATCCAGGAGGGTATCTGTGCAAAATTTCATGCTTGTGTCACCATTTGAAGGATTTTTTTAGTTATCTGCTCCACTATAACATAGTTAGTTAGTTAATCCCTTCACACCTGAAGGTGTATATGGGCGGCGCCTATCTCCGTTTCTCTGACCCTAGGCCACACAGCTACTGTAAGTAGTGAATGCTACAGCGGGGGGTCAGTCCTCTGGTAGCTCTGTGTGTAACTTTACTTTCCCATTCCATTATGCGGAGCACCACGCTAGAAGGCAGAAAGCACCATTTTTATATGGTCTTTGGTATGACCCGGCCGGGATTTGAACCCCTGCCTCCCGGGTGTGGGGCGGATGCTCTACCAACTGAGCCACCACTCCGGTTTACCTTTAACATGCTTGTCTATAATTTTCTTTCTAATCTCCTGAGACAACTCTCTCCTTTGCTTCCTCTGGTCCATGTTTAGTGTGGTACACACCATGTCACCAAACAGCACAGTGACTACTTGTCACCCTTTAAATAGGCCGACTGACTGATTGCAAGTTTGTAGACACCTGTGATGTTAATTAGAGGACACATCTTGGTTGAACATGTCCCTATGGTCACATTATTTTCAATCTTTTCTAGGGGTACCATCATTTTTGTCCAGGCCTGTTTCATGAGTTTGTTTTTTAAAATAATTCTGTTGAACCACAATTCAAAAGCATTGTCTGATTTTCATTGGTTAATTTTCATAGAATTTTTATTTATTACCACTTTTGTCAGATTCAAGTTATTTTTGTGACCATTGTGGGCTTTTCTTTCATTAACAGAGGGGTACCAACAATTTTGTCCACGGCTTTATAAAGAACAGCAATGGTGTAAAAATGTAAAACACTTATGTCAACTAAATTCCAGTTTCAAAATATATCAGATGCCAAGTACCTAGTGTTATGTCTGTACATGGAGCGAAGGACGAGGCCAAATGTCGAGCTGAACACGTTTATTAAAGAGGCACTATATCACACAGTTGCAGCTGTCGGGTAGAAGAGGTGACAAAGAGACTGCCCCTCCTGCCCACTGCCCTCTTATAGCCCCGGGTGGTGGCAGAACCAGAAGATGGACCCACTACCCATACCACACAAATAAGAGTCCAAACTATACACAACATTCTCCCTCCCCTTCAAAAAGGTCCAAAACACACGCATACAATTGAGACCCTCCCCAATCTGGAACCCGAATCACATACTAAGAAAACGAAACATAAATACCTAAAAGGGGCCTACCACAGTCACTCAAAACAACTAAAAACTAGGGGAGGACAGGTGGACTGCCATCCCACCCCCACACGGCAAGACGGATTATTCTGCCGTCTGTACTAGGAAAACAGTCCAACTAAAATAAGACAACTGCCGTGTTCCTAAATTAAAAGAAAATACACAAAATAATCCCCAGAAATATATACAATAAACAACACAACAATTAAACTATATGCACACAGCACGAGAAGATGACCCCGTAGGCCCCCTGGACCGTCCTTTCATTAGCCTGCCCCTGGAAGCAGACTGCCTCCCAGGCTGCAGCAGGTCGCCTTGGCACTGGTGCGCCTCCTCCTCTTCACCCTTGGATGTCTCACTTGTCCAGGCCCACCACTCATAGTCTCCTCCACCTGCCGTGGTTTCACCATCCCCCGAGCCCGAATCCAATCCACGGCTCCCCGAGGGGTCTTCTTCAGCTTGCAGTGTCTCTGCTTGGCACTCACTCCCTCAGTGCCAATCGGTCCTGCCCCGACCTCTTTTAACTTCGCCACCACCATCGCCGTTGTGACCCCCTGTTCACCAGTACCTTCAGCCGAAATCCGGGAACAGATGGAGCCAGCCACTTGGTGCCACCCGCCGTCACAGGTGTCCCACCATGCCACCCAGTTCCCTCATCTAGGGCTACTTAGGTTCTGGCACAGGAAGCCTCCTGTGGTGGCCCTGGATGGTATTGGTCTTGCTCACTCTCCAGGGTGCCAGGCAGTTTGTCATCCCACACTGCGCCGTCCGCCATGCTCAGGATCGCACAGTCCCACATCTCGGCAGATTTGCGCCGAGCCGTCAGTTCCAACATTACCACCGTGGCCAGCCATCCTTCTCCACAACCACAAAGCGACACTGGGTCCTTTTCAATTCTGACATGCGGGGAAAAACATCTCATGGTCATCCAATCTGACACGGAGCCCACCGCTCCCGCATCAGTCCACAACAACACTTCCGTCCCGTCCAACTCCATCATACAGTCTGTATGACCGTTGGTGCTTGGAGACACAGCACGAACAACCGTGAGGGCGCGAGAGTCCACCTTGTGCCACAGACGTCCTTGCTCGGATCTGTGGCATGCCCTGGTGACATGAAGCAAGTAGCCACACGTGCCGCAGCACTCCGCTCTTGCCGGACAACTCTTAGCCTTGAAATGGTGCTTCGTGGACCCACAGCCCTCACCTTTGGGCTTTCCCAGGGCGGACCTCACGTTCACGGCGCTGGCATCGTCCTCGCTTCCCACGTTGACCAGGTCCACTGCATATGCGATCGATGGTGATCCCAGATGTAGGTGTGACAAGCTCTCACTCAGCTCCCATGACAGTTCACCCGCAGCTTCCAGCAGTTGCGCTAACTCGATGGTAGTGGGCAGCACCAATTTGCCCGAAAACATAAGCAGCTTTGACCCGATCATAGTGCCATTGTTATAATCTGCCAACTGGTCACGAATCATCCCCTCCTCCAATAGTCCAAGCTGGCACCCGCTGACCAACAGCTCCAAATCTGTCAAGAACTGCTGAATAGATCTGCCTACCCTTTGGCGGCGCTGTCGAAGCCGAATCGTACCAACCATGATGTTTTCCAGGGCGTGAAAATAGCGCGCCATTAGCTCAATCCCTTCAACAAAACTATCACAGTCACCCAGTGTGCTTAGAACACACTGTTCCTTCACTGCAAAATTGCGCACCAACAACTCACGTGTCTTCCAAAGGTCCAGTGCCAGCATGTACGTCCGGAAAACGGTGCACCACCTCAGCCATGGGACTGGTGGCGTGCTGGGGTGGCTCCAAAACCGGCCGAATTTCAAACCCGCACGCTTCCATATCTTGTTGTAATCCACTTTTATCCTCATTGCCAACTGTTATGTCTGTATATGGCGCCAAGGACGAGGCCAGGTGTTGAGCTGAACACGTTTATTAAAGAGGCACTATATCACACAGTTGCAGCCGTCGAGCAGAACATTTGTTTGTTCTCTCCCATAGATTGAGTCCCCATCGTGCTGTTTGCTCTCTACATGTCTGTTCTTTTCTTCTTCTCTATCCCCTCACCCCCCAGCCAGTCGCAGCAGATGACTGCCCCTCCCTGAGCCTGGTTCTGCTGGAGGTTTCTTCCTGTTAAAAGGGAGTTTTTCCTCTCCACCATCGCCAAGTGCTTGCTCACAGGGGATCGCCTGATTGCTGGGGTCTTTCTGCAACTGTGGGGGTCCCCCCTACAGTTGATAGTGCTATGAGATGACTGTTGTTGTGAAATGGCGCTATATAAATAAAGTTGAATTGAATTGAATTGAATTGAATGAGACCCTGTGGTACTAAAACCCCTCCACCTGGGGCAGGAGCTCGTGGGATCCAAACGACTAAAATACTGGTGGCTGCCAGTGGTACCCCTCAGCCTGCTGGCATTAGGAGCACTGACTGGCTGAATTTTTCTGCAAAGTCAACTAAAATCAAAATAGTCCCATGTTTTTCATACATACAACTATGGAATCAATATGAAAACCCAACAATATTCGTTCACAAGTTATCACATTTACACATTCAAAACAAAAAGATGAAACTATGGTATCAATATAAAACATTTATGTCAGTTCCTTTCTGAGTTAACATTTACAATGTTTTTGGAAAAACTGACCTGTGACCTTAAGCTTGAGTTCAAGGTCACCCAAATTCAAACTTGTCCAAGATTTGTCAGAGATACGATGTATCCATTTGAAAGATCTACATTATTTCTTTTTTGAGTTATCATGTTCACAAGCTAGGTGTTGATGCCGCTGCCCATCCATCTGAGCGGTGGTGACAATACCTTTTCGAGGCGCAGATACTAGACACATTAACATTGTTTTAAATGGCCTACTGTGGGAGCAATACTGAGCATACAGAACTCACCTGAATTAGGACACTCCTGTAGGGCTTTGGCCATCAGTGTGTTGGCAATGTTTTTCAGTCCTGCTCGAAACTCCAGCCTGGCAGACTCCAACCTGACAACAGTTATCACAGAAACCCTTTTTTCACACTTTGTACACAGTTTTGAAAAATAAAATGGGGTACATTATGCTCTTAATTCAACAGTGATTCCCATTTAGGTTTCTGTAATACTGTATAAGTACATGTAGTACATGTTATGGAACGTGAATTACTACATAGTGGTTTTGATGAAGATTCTCAGTCATCCAGGCGGGTAAGTATACTGTATGAAAGCTCAGTCAAGTCAACTGGATTCAATCATTTTTTTTTAACTTCTGAAATGTTTCACCATTCATCTAAATTACTTCTTCAGTCAGGAATGAATGTGTAGAAGAATGTTTACATACAGTACATAATACAAATTGTTATTGTTAAATGTAAATTGTTTTCAATCATAAACAATTTTATTGGACTAGTCCCAGAGGAAGAAGATAAGTAAAATGGATATTGTGTACACACTACATATTAAGCTATGAATCTTTCTTAAGAATTCATGGAGCTATGAAGGTTTTCTTTAGTTTTTATTTTTGTACACTCACCATAGCTCTGGGCTTTGGGGGTTTTTCAGCCGTGCCTTCTCCAGAATTGCTCTGGCTCTGGTCAGCTGTCCCACCCTCTCTTCAAGACGAGACAGAAGCAACAAATTAAAACAAAAAAGAAAACAACAAGCCCTTATTCTAGTTTCATAATTAAGGAAAAAATTTAAAGACAAGTTCCTTAGCGTCTTTGGCACTTTCGGTTAATTCAAATATCCTGAACAAACCTAAAGTAACCCCCTCCTTACCCCTTGGTTATAGGCCTCTCTTGCTTTGTCCATACTGTCATACTGTTCCTGAATTTGGCCTCGCATCATCCACAGTTTAGGGAAGTCTTCATAGTGCTTCAGGGCCTCAGTGCACAACTCCAGTGCACCTTTTATGTTCCCCAACACCCACTCCAGCTTCACAGACTTCATAAATACCTGGACAGAGCACCAATGAAATAGGAAGCAGTTTAGACAGACACCATAAAACTTAAGATGTTAAAATAAATAATACACATAAACTTCCTTTTGAATGTCCTCCAAAAGATTTTATACACGTGGACAAAATTGTTGGTACCCCTCTGTTAATGAAAGAAAAACCCACAATGGTCACAGAAATAACTTGAATCTGTCAAAAGTGGTAATAAATAAAAATTCTATGAAAATTAAGCAATGAAAATCAGACAATGCTTTTGAATTGTGGTTCAACAAAATTATTTTAACAAACAAACTCATGAAACAGGCCTGGACAAAAATGATGGTACCCTTAACTTAATATTTTGTTGCACAACCTTTTGAGGCAATCACTGCAATCAAACGATTTCTGTAACTGTCAATGATACTTCTACACCTCTCAGCAGGTATTTTGGCCCACTCCTCATGAGCTACCTGCTCCAGTTGTCTCAGGTTTGAAGGGTGCCTTCTCCAGACGGCATGTTTCAGCTCCTTCCACAGATGTTCAATAGGATTTAGATCAGGGCTCATAGAAGGCCACTTTAGAATAGTCCAGTGTTTCGCTCTTAGCCATTCTTGGGTGTTTTTAGCTGTGTGTTTTGGGTCATTATCCTGTTGCAAGACCCATGAGCTGCAACTAAGATCAAGCTGTCTGACACTGGGCAGCACATTTCTCTCTAGAATACCTTGATAGTCTTGAGATTTCATTGTACCCTACTAGGGGTGGGTTCAAAAGATCAATATATCGATATGTATCGATACATGTTTGACTGAGCCGATATCGATCCACAAAATCCGCGGATCGATCTTTTAATATTAATATGTTGTAATATAATATTTTTACATTTGTGAACGTCTGCTGAGTATAATCGGGTTGAAACTGGGTCAGTCAGCCAGGAACAACGGCCGAGAACCATAAACAACTGACGCGCTAACGGAGCTAGCAAGCTAACGGATATGCTAGTTCTTCTTCTGTGGTGTTAAAACGGTTCTCATCCGGCAAGAGTTTCCTGCCGCGCGTGCTCTTTCGTGTTTACACGAGTGGCGATATTAACGTGCGTCTCTTAATTTAGCAACAAAAGTCACCGTAAAGATTGTCCTCAACAGCTTCTGAATATTTTTCATAAATAAAACTTATGTGTTTCCTGCGGCGCGTGCACACGTCTTTTGTGTTTACATGACGCGGAGTTAATAACGTGCGTCTCTTAATTTAGCAGCAAAAGTCACCGTAAAGACTGTCCTCAACAGCTTCTGAATATTTTTCATAAAGCGGGGATAAACGGACTTTTACTCCGTGCAGCGCTGTGTTGGAACATCAAGTTGACGACTGATAAAGGGAAAATGCGGAGACTGAAACCCGTGAAGCAGAGACTTGGAGCTGCTGAGACTGTAAGTATAATATTTGTTTCTTTTAACGTTTATGTCGTCAATTAATAATTTATCTGGCATGATGGTGGTTTCTTTTACAAACTATGGACACAGAGAGAACTGCTGGTTAAGCGCTGTGAATAAATGCAGAATTAAGGTATATTTTATGAGATTATGGACTTCTGCCACTTTAGCGATGTGAAGAGAATAAATCACAAAATTAATAAAGGCTGCAGTACAACAAGCTATTGTTACTCAGTAGAACTAAATTGAAATGAACAAACCTTCTCAGGAAATGAACTGAAACCCTTTTCCAACATTGAACGTTAATTTGTAGTTAAAATATTAAAAAAAACCTAAATTATTAAACCCTACTGTGGTGTGGCGATCTAAAAATATGAATGTTAATTTTACTGAGAAATCTATTCTTTTTATCTGCCTTCAGATGTGTGAAGACTGGAAGCTTCATTCTCAATGAGACCTTCTGAAGGTCAGAGGTGGTCAGTGGAGGAGCATCCCTGCTTCATGTGGATTTCAGCACAGAAGAAGACCTTCAAATTCAAGGAGGTGCTGCCATCACTTTCTCCACACTAACATGCATTCAATGCAATTTAGTTGTTGGAATGACAAATTCTTTTATTTCTTTTTTTAAAGTTCTCAGCAAGAACACACTATTGGTCTTTTTTTTTAACAATTTTACTGAACATTTAATTCTAAATAAATCACTGTTTAACAAGAAATTTTTGGCAATCCTGTACTTTTCTTGTGGTGTTACATAGAACAGCATCACTGTAAACTATGGAAAAAGCAGCTGCTTTAAAATCTGTACTTCCTCACACAACTTTGAGTGCAAAAAAACTCTAAAAGTGCCATAACTTTTTGGAAAAGCTCCCACAAATCCAGGCTTTTTGGGCCACAACAATCACAAAAACAGCTGACAAAATCCTGGAGGGACTGAAATACAATGAGATTATGAATGCATGGTTCATGCATTGAATTTGTTTACTTACTCTGGGTGGTTAACTTGACACGACACACCCTTTGCACTAAAGAAAGCACCTGTGAGCACTTTATGAAATGATAAGTTAAATAATAAAAAGTGCATTATTGTAACTGATTTTGGGTCAGTTCTATATGTGATAATTTATGAATTAACAAAGTTAGAAGATTCTTGGTACAATTTGCAGCATTAGGTCTCGAAGATTTTTGTTTCATGGGAAGTAAAATGGCTATTAAAAATGGTAATTCCCCAGATCGAATCGGGATTGAATCGGAATCGAATTGAATCGATTCAGAATCTCAAGAATCGGAATCGAATCGATTCTGGAAATTAGGGATCGTTCCCAGCCCTATACCCTACACAGATTCAAGACACCCTGTGCCAGATGCAGCAAAGCAGCCCCAGAACATAACAGAACCTCCTCCACGTTTCACAATAGGGACAGTGTTCTTTTCTTGGTATGCTTCATTTTTGCGTCTGTGAACATAGAGCTGATGTGCCTTGCCAAAAAGTTGCAGTTTTGTCTCGTCTGTCCATAGGACATTCTCCAAGAAGCTTTGTGGCTTGTCAGCATGCAGTTTGGCAAATTCCAGCCTGGCTTTTTTATGATTTGTTTTCAACAGTGGTGTCCTCCTTGGTCGTCTCCCATGAAGTCCACTTTGGCTCAAACAACGACGGATGGTGCGATCTGACACTGATGTACCTTGACCTTGGAGTTCACCATGAATGTGTTTAGAGGTTGTTCTGGGCTCTTGTTCTGGGAGGTGGAGCAGCTGATCCTCTGGTGCAGCCAGAACCATCTTGAACTTAACCCAGCCAAAACGGTGGAGATGACTGTGGATTTCAGGCGACACCCCCCTTCATTCCCCCCACTCACCATCCTCAACAGCACAGTGTCCACTGTGGACTCCTTCAAGTTTCTGGGTACCACAATCTCCCAGAACCTGAAGTGGTCCTCCCATATTGACACTGTCCGGAAAAAGGCCCAGCAGAGGTTGTTTTTTCTGCGTCAGCTCAAGAAGTTTGATTTGCCTCAGGAGCTGCTGGTTGTCTTCTACACCGCCATCATCCAATCTGTCCTCCGCTTTTCCATCACTGTCTGGTTTGGATCTGCCACTAAACAGGACAAGACCAGACTGCAGCGGACCATTAAGTCTGCGGAGAGGATCATTGGTACCGACCTACCCTCCATTGAGAACTTATATCGGTCCATAACCAGGAAACGGGCGGGAAACATCTGTGCTGACCCATCACACCCCGGCCACAAACTGTTTGAACTTCTATCTTCTGGTCGTCGTTACAGATCACTGAAGGTCAAAACCACCCGTCACAGGAACAGTTTCTTTCCTCAAGCCATCACTCTGATGAACTCCTAACATTCACCTAGTCCTACCTGTTGCTGTACTCATGACTTTTCATCCATTATTACATTGCACATAACTCTCACACTGCTTTTTACTTCATTCACATTATATCACTGAATCTGAGTCCACATTGAAATACTGTGTGATTGTATATTTTTTCATATATTTCTGAAAAGTGTGGTTAGTCCGAGTAAATAGCTGCATATATTCCTGTATATATTTGCATCCTTTTATAGAAACGTGGACAGACTGTAATTTACTGTACATACTCTGGTTGTCATTGAATCCTTATTTAAATCCTTCACCTGAACATCGAGAGCAAGTTTTTTAGCCAAAGTCAAATTCCTTGTATGTGTTGTGCATACTTGGCCAATAAAGCTGATTCTGATTCTGATTCTGATTTTGTTACCATTTGTATTATCTGTCTCCTCCTGTGGCTACGCCCAGGGAGGTTGGCTACAGTCCCGTGGATCTTAAATTTCTGAATAATATGTGCAACTGTAGTAACAGGAACATCAAGCTGCTTGGAGATGGTCTTAAAGCCTTTACCTTTAATAGTGCAGCGGTTAATTGCATATTTCATAAGAATCCTTCAAATGGTGACACAAGCATGAAATTCTCCACAAATATGCTTTAATGTCCTCTCTTTCAGAAAAGGGTCCTGGCCACGCCAAAAATTCAAGATGGCCGCCATTTTCCAAGATGGCTGCCAGAATGTGACAATTTTTTGTTATTTTTCCTCTTTTCTTAATTTAATTTTCCAAGTGAACCATGTTTATGCTCTTATATACTAATTTTACAGATTTTGTTGTCTCTGATATAAATTTAAGAAGGTTAGCCTTCAATGTGGTGCCCAAAATGGCTGCTACTCCTTGAAAATTATGATTTATCCATCGTAAATTGAGCATATTTAACACACACATGTAATCGTTTCTGGATGTGGATCTTGGTTGGTGTGGTGCAGATCCCATTCAACCGTTTTTATAATCTACAGTTGTGACTGTGATTGCAATTAAAAAAAAAACAAGAGTGTTTGTCAGCACACAACCAGGGCACACTGGTGTCAATCACTGCTGTGTAACTCGGCATGGGGTTCAGTGTCAACTGATCTAGCTTTACTAACACTGCAGTATTAGACTAGTTGTAGTAGTATATGCATAGTTTAGTGTCCCAAATGCTTTCTAACAGCCCCATATCATGTAGCTACTAAACTGTAGTTTTTTAGTTATTAGATACTAGTTAGAGAGTCGCACCTGAATTGACAGGATGTGCCAGCGCGGGAGAGCCGAGCCAAGGGTAAGGGGGTTATGCATGTCTCGCCAAATGTTCATGTACTTACCCGGATGGTGTACAGATCACACGGGACTTAAATGGCACTGGATGAATGATCGGGCTAGGTGTAGGGCAACCGAACCTAGTTGAATCCCATACAGTAATGTGTGCACAATTTGATTAGGGTGGTAAAAGGATAGCCCCTCGGCCTTAATCAAGACACATCATGGCAGAAGCGAATGTGATATCTGCCAATCGGAAAACAAATTGGAGCTTGTGTTGCCTTTGCCAGAAGGACAAAATAGGTGAGGGCCTGACATCCACTCCAAGTCATCATTCCCCAGAACATGATGGATACAAAATGCTGGCAAGGAACATTCCCATGTTCAGCGAAATCAATGACATGCCATTGAGAATAGATCCAACGAGGCTGGATGAAGGTGATGGCATAGAAGCCACACTCAGGAAAAATATGGCAAAATACCATGTGAGCTGTCGCTTGTTGTTCAACAACACTAAATTGCAACGGGCACAAAAGCGCCATTCCAGTAGTCAAACCAGTGAAACTGAGACTGGAGCTTGTCAGTCAAAACTGCGGCGAAAAAGTCATGACAGTCAGACATGCATTTTCTGTGAAAAAGTGGCACCTGCATCAGACCTCAGAGAGGCCAGTACAACGGGCCTAGACAAGAGGCTGCGCGACATTGCAGAGATGCTTGGTGATGGTAAGCTTCTTGCAAGATTGACTGGTGGTGATGTCATTGCACAGGAGTTCAAGTACCATAATGTTTGCCTTCGGGCTCTCTACAACAGGGAAAGGGCGCACCTGAGGAACCTTGAGAAACGTGACACTAAGTCACAACCAGATGTGTATCCAATGGTGATCTCAGAATTGGTTGCATACCTTGTTGAAAGCAACCTATGTTCAGAAGGACCAGTTACATTTCGCATGCCAGATATCTGCCACATGTACCAAAAGCGTCTGGAACAGCTGGGGGTGGACTCACCAAATGTGAATTCCACTAGACTGAAAGAAAAGCTATTGGCTGAAATTCCAGGACTTGAGGCTCACAGATCTGGCGCAGATCATAGAGAAGTGATACTTACATTTCAGGAAGATGTAGGCAAAGCGCTTGCTCAATCCACAGATCTTTCAGATGCACTTATCATTGCTAAAGCAGCAAAGATCCTCAGAAGATGTATACTTGACCACAAGTCTAGATTTGAAGGTACATTTTCTCAGGGTTGTGTGCAAAATGCTATACCTCCCCTTCTGCTTCAATTTGTGGGGATGGTTGAGCATGGTGCTGACATAAAATCACAGCTGAGATTCGGGGCATCAAAGTCAGACCAGGCAATTGCTCAGCTCATGCAATTCAACTGCTACACCCGCTACAAGGAAGGAGCAGCAACTCACAGGCATTCTAAAGACAGAGAGACCCCATTTCCCGTGTACATGGGGCTCTCTGTTTATGCCAAAACCAGAAAGAGGAATCTGGTTGAGATGTTGTTCGATCATGGTCTCAGTATCTCTTATGACAGAGTGCTGGAGATCTCTGCTCAACTTGGAGATGCAACAGTCAGCAAGTATGTTGAGGAGGGTGTGGTTTGTCCTCCAGTGCTGCGGAAAGGGTTGTTCACTACTGCAGTGATGGATAACATTGATCACAATCCCTCTGCAACAACTGCAACTACCTCCTTTCATGGCACAAGCATCTCTCTGTTCCAACATCCCACAAAGGATAATAGTGGACAGGAACGAGGGCAACTCAGGTTTGGGCCTGAGAAAGTAAAGTCAGTTCCTGAACTTCCTGATACATTCACAAATATCTCTCCAGCTTCCTTCCGGACAACAAATCCTGTTCCACCAGGTACTGCAATGCCAAAACCACCCACAGATATTCTGGGGCCACAACTAGCACTAGAGTACCAGTGGCTGGACAAGGTCTCAGTGACACAAGAAGTTGATGATGCATTGAACCTAACATGGTCAGCACATCATGCTTCAATGAAGAGAAGCCCTGAATTTGAAGTTACCATTACTTCTTTGCTTCCTCTCCTGCGGGATCCAGCTCATTCAGTTGCTACAGTCAAACATGTAATGAACAAAGTAAAAGATGTTGTTGATTTCCTCAACCCTGGCCAGGTACCTGTCATCACAGCTGACCAGCCAATCTACGCCATAGCAAAGCAGGTGCAGTGGCAGTGGCCAGGTCAGTATGGTGAGGACAAGTACCTGGTCATGTTTGGTGGTCTGCACATTGAGATGGCAGCACTGAAGTCGCTGGGTACTATCCTCCAAGCCAGTGGATGGATAGGAGCTCTAGTTGAAGCTGGTGTGGCTTCATCTGGCACTGCAGAGTCCTTCCTGTCAGCTGCAAGTGTTACCAGGACGCGACAGATGCACCAAGTGACAGCCTCCAGCTTGTACAAACTCTTGAAAGCTGCATATGATGAGTACTGTACTGAGCAGGAAAATCAAGATGAAGAGGCACTGGACTTTGAGAAGTGGTGTGACTCCCGAAAACAGGATAGTCCACAGTTTCACTTCTGGCACATGGTACTATCCAAGGAGCTTGTTGTCTTTCTGCTGATTAGATCTTTCCGCGAGGGAAATTTTGCTCTCTACTGCCAGGCACTACATGAACTGATACCCTGTTTCTTTGCCAACAACAATACAAACTATGCTCGTTGGCTGCCCATCCACCTCAGGGACATGCTTATGCTAGAGATTTCACACCCAGAGTTAGACAAAGAGTTTAAAGCTGGCAACTTTGTGGTGCACAAGACCCGTCGTCCTTTCTCAGCAATGGCTCTAGATCAAGCCCATGAGCAGACCAATGCCATCATCAAGGCTGATGGTGGAGCCATTGGGTTGACAGAAGATCCATCTGCACTCAGGCGATGGATGTTAGCTGGCCCAGAGGTCAGTCGCTTGTTATCTGTTTATGACACAGAGGCCCAACGCAAAGAAATTCCCGAGCAAGCAACACACCATGAGCAAAACCCACAGGCACAGAAGACTTTTCTGGACAAGGTCAACAAGCTTTCTGCAGCCTTGCAAAACCTAGGCAGTCCTTTTCAGGAAGAAAGTTCTGACTTGTATTCCATTGACACCAAGGATATTGCCCACCCCAACACAGCAGAGCTTCTCAAGACACACATGAACAGAGGCCATGCCAAGTTCCAGGAGTTCTCAGATGCTCTGGCAAGCCGCCCTGCCTCCATGTATGAACCCATCAAGAAGAATGTGACCGACTTCTTCCAACAAGAGTCGGCTAGTCCTGTACAGTCAAAGCAAAGGTTATTGAAAGAAGACTGTCAGTTATTCTCCTGACAGTCTCTCTCTCTTGTGAGAAACAGTTCATGATCACAATCCCATGATTTAAAGTTCATTTAAATGAAAAAAGCATGTTTATTTCAACAGATATATGGTCTCGGTGTGAGATTGCCAGATACTGATGGCGGCCATCTTGAAAAAAGGTCGCCATCTTGAATTTTCACGTGGCCAGGACCCTAATCTGAAAGAGTATATCCAGGAGGGTATCTGTGCAAAATTTCATGCTTGTGTCACCATTTGAAGGATTTTTTTAGTTATCTGCTCCACTATAACATAGTTAGTTAGTTAATCCCTTCACACCTGAAGGTGTATATGGGCGGCGCCTATCTCCGTTTCTCTGACCCTAGGCCACACAGCTACTGTAAGTAGTGAATGCTACAGCGGGGGGTCAGTCCTCTGGTAGCTCTGTGTGTAACTTTACTTTCCCATTCCATTATGCGGAGCACCACGCTAGAAGGCAGAAAGCACCATTTTTATATGGTCTTTGGTATGACCCGGCCGGGATTTGAACCCCTGCCTCCCGGGTGTGGGGCGGATGCTCTACCAACTGAGCCACCACTCCGGTTTACCTTTAACATGCTTGTCTATAATTTTCTTTCTAATCTCCTGAGACAACTCTCTCCTTTGCTTCCTCTGGTCCATGTTTAGTGTGGTACACACCATGTCACCAAACAGCACAGTGACTACTTGTCACCCTTTAAATAGGCCGACTGACTGATTGCAAGTTTGTAGACACCTGTGATGTTAATTAGAGGACACATCTTGGTTGAACACGTCCCTATGGTCACATTATTTTCAATCTTTTCTAGGGGTACCATCATTTTTGTCCAGGCCTGTTTCATGAGTTTGTTTTTTAAAATAATTCTGTTGAACCACAATTCAAAAGCATTGTCTGATTTTCATTGGTTAATTTTCATAGAATTTTTATTTATTACCACTTTTGTCAGATTCAAGTTATTTTTGTGACCATTGTGGGCTTTTCTTTCATTAACAGAGGGGTACCAACAATTTTGTCCATGGCTTTATAAAGAACAGCAATGGTGTAAAAATGTAAAACACTTATGTCAACTAAATTCCAGTTTCAAAATATATCAGATGCCAAGTACCTAGTGTTATGTCTGTACATGGAGCGAAGGACGAGGCCAAATGTCGAGCTGAACACGTTTATTAAAGAGGCACTATATCACACAGTTGCAGCTGTCGGGTAGAAGAGGTGACAAAGAGACTGCCCCTCCTGCCCACTGCCCTCTTATAGCCCCGGGTGGTGGCAGAACCAGAAGATGGACCCACTACCCATACCACACAAATAAGAGTCCAAACTATACACAACATTCTCCCTCCCCTTCAAAACGGTCCAAAACACACGCATACAATTGAGACCCTCCCCAATCTGGAACCCGAATCACATACTAAGAAAACGAAACATAAATACCTAAAAGGGGCCTACCACAGTCACTCAAAACAACTAAAAACTAGGGGAGGACAGGTGGACTGCCATCCCACCCCCACACGGCAAGACGGATTATTCTGCCGTCTGTACTAGGAAAACAGTCCAACTAAAATAAGACAACTGCCGTGTTCCTAAATTAAAAGAAAATACACAAAATAATCCCCAGAAATATATACAATAAACAACACAACAATTAAACTATATGCACACAGCACGAGAAGATGACCCCGTAGGCCCCCTGGACCGTCCTTTCATTAGCCTGCCCCTGGAAGCAGACTGCCTCCCAGGCTGCAGCAGGTCGCCTTGGCACTGGTGCGCCTCCTCCTCTTCACCCTTGGATGTCTCACTTGTCCAGGCCCACCACTCATAGTCTCCTCCACCTGCCGTGGTTTCACCATCCCCCGAGCCCGAATCCAATCCACGGCTCCCTGAGGGGTCTTCTTCAGCTTGCAGTGTCTCTGCTTGGCACTCACTCCCTCAGTGCCAATCGGTCCTGCCCCGACCTCTTTTAACTTCGCCACCACCATCGCCGTTGTGACCCCCTGTTCACCAGTACCTTCAGCCGAAATCCGGGAACAGATGGAGCCAGCCACTTGGTGCCACCCGCCGTCACAGGTGTCCCACCATGCCACCCAGTTCCCTCATCTAGGGCTACTTAGGTTCTGGCACAGGAAGCCTCCTGTGGTGGCCCTGGATGGTATTGGTCTTGCTCACTCTCCAGGGTGCCAGGCAGTTTGTCATCCCACACTGCGCCGTCCGCCATGCTCAGGATCGCACAGTCCCACATCTCGGCAGATTTGCGCCGAGCCGTCAGTTCCAACATTACCACCGTGGCCAGCCATCCTTCTCCACAACCACAAAGCGACACTGGGTCCTTTTCAATTCTGACATGCGGGGAAAAACATCTCATGGTCATCCAATCTGACACGGAGCCCACCGCTCCCGCATCAGTCCACAACAACACTTCCGTCCCGTCCAACTCCATCATACAGTCTGTATGACCGTTGGTGCTTGGAGACACAGCACGAACAACCGTGAGGACGCGAGAGTCCACCTTGTGCCACAGACGTCCTTGCTCGGATCTGTGGCATGCCCTGGTGACATGAAGCAAGTAGCCACACGTGCCGCAGCACTCCGCTCTTGCCGGACAACTCTTAGCCTTGAAATGGTGCTTCGTGGACCCACAGCCCTCACCTTTGGGCTTTCCCAGGGCAGACCTCACGTTCACGGCGCTGGCATCGTCCTCGCTTCCCACGTTGACCAGGTCCACTGCATATGCGATCGATGGTGATCCCAGATGTAGGTGTGACAAGCTCTCACTCAGCTCCCATGACAGTTCACCCGCAGCTTCCAGCAGTTGCGCTAACTCGATGGTAGTGGGCAGCACCAATTTGCCCGAAAACATAAGCAGCTTCGACCCGATCATAGTGCCATTGTTATAATCTGCCAACTGGTCACGAATCATCCCCTCCTCCAATAGTCCAAGCTGGCACCCGCTGACCAACAGCTCCAAATCTGTCAAGAACTGCTGAATAGATCTGCCTACCCTTTGGCGGCGCTGTCGAAGCCGAATCGTACCAACCATGATGTTTTCCAGGGCGTGAAAATAGCGCGCCATTAGCTCAATCCCTTCAACAAAACTATCACAGTCACCCAGTGTGCTTAGAACACACTGTTCCTTCACTGCAAAATTGCGCACCAACAACTCACGTGTCTTCCAAAGGTCCAGTGCCAGCATGTACGTCCGGAAAACGGTGCACCACCTCAGCCATGGGACTGGTGGCGTGCTGGGGTGGCTCCAAAACCGGCCGAATTTCAAACCCGCACGCTTCCATATCTTGTTGTAATCCATTTTTATCCTCATTGCCAACTGTTATGTCTGTATATGGCGCCAAGGACGAGGCCAGGTGTTGAGCTGAACACGTTTATTAAAGAGGCACTATATCACACAGTTGCAGCCGTCGAGCAGAGGAGGTGGCAGAGAGACCGCCCCTCCTGCCCACTGCCCTCCTATAGCCCCGGGTGGTGGCGGAACCGGAAGATGGACCCACCACCTATACCACACAAATAAGAGTCCAAACTATACACAACACCTCGGGCACTGCCTTAAATGCTTCGCTGGTCCATTAACACTAAAAGGTAGTGTTTTATGTGACAGGACAATCAGTAACACCAACACTGAAACGGTCTCTCTTCATCAGATCTGTCAGCATGCAACACTGATAACAAACAGGAGTGTCACCAGGCCACAGAGTGAAAGGTTAATGCAAGGCAGGCAGCATCTGTCAACCTTTGGGGTGCTGACTGTTATAAAGTATGAAAATCTTGCAAGCCCAAGCATGAAAAGACAAAGTGGTTGTGGAAATCTCTCTTAATCTGTGGTTGTGGGAATCTGCTCCTAATTCAACAGTGATTCCCATTTAGGTTTCTGTAATACTGTATAAGTACATGTAGTACATGTTATGGAACGTGAATTACTACAAAGTGGTTTTGATGAAGATTCTCAGTCATCCAGGCGGGTAAGTATACTGTATGAAAGCTCAGTCAAGTCAACTGGATTCAAGCATTTTTTTTTTAACTTCTGAAATGTTTCACCATTCATCCAAATTACTTTTTCAGTCAGGAATGAATGTATAGAACAGGGGTGTCAAACTCATTTCATGGAGGACTAAGACCCTGCACGTTTTACTTCCACCCGGTGTCTTCAGCAGGTGTTTTCGCTGATCAGCATTCAGTGGGAAGAAATTCAGTGAACTCACCTGTTAAAGACACTGGGTGGAGGTAAAACCTGCAGGGTCTTGGCCCTCCATGGAATGAGTTTGACACTGCTGGTGTAGAAGAATGTTCACAGACAACATACATACATAATACAAATTCATTCATTCATCTTCTACCGCTTAATCCTTTTCGGGTCGCGGGGGGGCTGGAGCCTATCCCAGCATCTTTGGGCGAGAGGCAGGGTACACCCTGGACAGATCGCCAGTCCATCGCAGGGCCAACACAGAGAGACCGACAACCATTCACTCTCACAGTCATACCTAAGGACAATGTAGAATCCCCAGTTTGATGCCAATTAACCTAACTTGCATGTTGTTATTGTTAAATGTAAATTGTTTTCAATCATACACAGTTTTATTGGACTAGTCCCAGAGGAAGAAGATAACTAAAATGGATATCGTTTACACACTACATATTAAGCTATGAATCTTTCTTAAGAATTCATGGAGCTATAAAGGTTTTCTTTAGTTTTTATTTTTGTACACTCACCATAGCTCTGGGCTCTGGGGGTTTTTCAGCTGTGCCTTCTCCAGAATTGCTCTGGCTCTGGTCAGCTGTCCCACCCTCTCTTCAAGACGAGACAGAAGCAACCAAAGGGGCACCGAGTGGGGACACTTCTTTAGCTATAGGAACAAATTTTAAAAAAAGAAAAGAAAACAACAAGCCCTTATTCTAGTTTCATAATTAAGGAAAAATATTAAAGACAAGTTCCTTAGCATCTTTGGCACTTTCGGTTAATTCAAATATCCTGAACAAACTTAAAGTAACCCCCTCCTTACTCCTTGGTTATAGGCCTCTCTTGCTTTGTCCATACTGTCACACTGTTCCTCAATTTGGCCTCGCATCATCCACAGTTTAGGGAAGTCTTCATAGTGCTTCAGGGCCTCAGTGCACAACTCCTGTGCACCTTCTATGTTCTATGTACAAAAATGTGAGGGGTATACTCACTTTTGTGAGATACTGTATGTTATAGATATACAATGTTTTCTCTGGCTTCAAGACCTTGGTGCAATGACAACATATTTTCCAGGGGGGAGGTACTATTGCAACCGTGTTGGAAAAATTCCTGATCAGAAGTCAGGCAGGAGCAACGTTTCAGCAAATTTAATATGCACTGATCAGCGGAAGACAATACAGAGTACAGCTTTCACAGACTGCTTCAGTGCATTGGCTTAACTAACAGAGTGATTCTGGCTATATACTGTATATCCAAGGGGCCGTTGGGGTGAGGTCACGTCTTGATCGTTCATTCATGACTCAGTTGATAAAGTTTGCTGAGCCTTTTGATTCATTCATGACTCAGATTATGCCTGCTGACTACATGCAGGAAACCAGTTGACATTAGTGATAGGGCTGGACGCAGTCACAGTGATAGAACTGTACATTCACAGTTGATAACCAAACAATTATATCAGGATCCTTTAGTCTGTTTTTTCCACTACTCAACAACTCCAAATATGGGAACAGGATTTCCTGAGTCAATATACACATTAAGTGTTATATATACAGTATATGAATTCATATACGTCAAAATTCATATATCTCAGTGTAGCATAGAATTTTTCCATCAAACCGTAATATGCTAATTTTGTACTTTTTTATTTCTTGTTTTTAATTTTGCACAGTAACTTTGCATATGAAAATTATCATATGCAATATTGTACAACCAAGGCTTGAATGTTGGAATATTGGACCAGTTGAGGTTCCACCCAGATGTCCTGTGTCTGGACTTTTTACTGGTGTCATCTTTCTTTCCTTCTTCTGCTCTCACCTGTCCTGGACCATCTGCCTGAACACTTTCCTCTCCTTGGCTCCTCTCTTCTGTTTCATCTTTCCCTCTCAAAGCCCTGTCTAATTCAGGTTGTCTCTCTGTCTATGCTGGTATACAAACAGGTTAGAAAATACCAGGTGTAATGTTTTGTCCTGCATATTTTTTTTGTCATGGTTTACATAACTGACAGAAATATGTGTATTTTATCTACAGTTTCTTTTTTCCATTGAGAAAGAGTAGGAAAAAGAAGGGAACAAAACATTCATAACAGTAATTTACCCTCATGCATTCTTAAATTATATGATCAGAGGTGGGTATAGTAGCCAGAAATTCTACTCATGTTAAAGCAGTGCTGTGAAATTAATAATTAAAAGTAGACAATCAAAACTTTCTAGTTGAGTCAAGGGTACAAAGAGCACCCACTTAAAAACTTGAGTAATGACTTCAGTCTTGAAGGTTTGAGGTTTTTCTCCAATATAGTTTTCTACTTTTCTCTGTAAATTTATATAAATTTGCAACCATTTTCCTCATTTGTAATTTCCTGTTGTAAAATTTTGACTGTTATTGTATATTTGCGACTTTTTTTATAAACTTGTGGGTTATTTTAAAGCTAATTTTTGTCTATTTTTTATAAAAGTACCGGGTTTTTATATATATAAATTTGAAACGGATTGTGGTAAAATTTTGTCTTTTTTTCCTTGTACAATTTACACTTTTGACCATAATTTTGCAGAGCCAGAACAGAACAATGATTTCAAAGAAAAAAGATTAATAAAATTACATTTAATGAAATAAATTAACTTAAATTACCAAAGATTCCATTATTTTTGTTGTAATATTTCTATATATTTATAGTTTTTTAGAACTCTCTTCACCAACCAGACAGCAGGAAAAACCTCCCTTACTTTGAAATCCAAATGTTGGCACGTCCAGGTTGTCTGAAGGCTGCTGACGGATTAAAGTCATTGACTTCGTGAATTTCGGTCATCATAACTTGCCAGGTACATAATAATGAACATAAATTACTAGTTAATATTGTCGTGGCTGGTCAAGTAAATTCTCAGCAATTGAAGTCACTCTTGCCTTTTCCTGCATTTGAACATCATTTTACCATAAACTGGCCACGACCAGGAGTTCTTGGCAAGATTTCTGACAGAGGAGTCAAAAGAATTTTCAGAAGGGTTATCCAAGAGCCAAAGACTACTCGTAAAGGGCTCCAAAAGGAGTTAGCAGGTACTGCTGTTTCAAAGAAAACAATAAGTAATGGACTCAACCGATATGGGCTCTATGCCCCCTCACCTTGCAAGACTTCATTGCTGAAAAAAAAATAACATATTGAAGCTTGTTTAAAATTTGCTGCACAACATTTGGGCAAGCCAGTAAAATACTGGGAGAATATAGTCTGGTCAGATTGAACTTTCTGGATGCCACAACACACAGCATGTTTTGAGGAGAAATGGCACTGCACATCCCATCATGGTGTGGGGTTTTTTCAGCACATGGTACAGGCAGACTTCATATACTTGAAGGAAAGATGAATGGACAAATGTACAGAGAAATCCTTGATAAGAACCTGTTGCCATCTGTCAAGATGCTGAAGATGAAACGAGGGTGGACATTTCAGCAAGACAATGATCCCAAACACACAGCCAATGAAACAACTGGCTCCAGAGAAGAAAAATAAAGCTGCTAGAATGGCCCAGTCAGTCACCTCAGTCACCTGACCTGAATCCAATTGAAGATCTCTGGAACAAACTGAAGATCAGAGTTCATCGAAGACAGCCACGGACCTTCCAAGATTTGAACACAGTTTGTGTGGAAGAATGGGCTAAAATCACTCCTGAGCAATGCCTGCGCCTAGTTTCGCTATACGGGAGGCATCTGGAAGCTGTTATTACCAACAAAGGCCACTTTATTAAATATCACTTATTTTGTGAACACAGTTGCCTTGATTTCTTTGTATGTATGGAATTCTTAGGTTGGTACTGATATCTGGTGAAATCTCAAGTCAGTGGCTACATCAGAAATATGTTTAATGAGAAAAATGTTGATGTGTGCAATACTTATTTTCCCCACTGTATATGGGAAGTGGCTAACCATGTCCTATCTAGTGTTTATATGTGTCTGTCTGTATCTATGGCAGGTAAAGATGCCACAGCCGCTCACAGTCAATAGCAGTGTAGTTGAAGTATTGTACAACCGAGGCTTGAATGTTGGAATATTGGGCCAGTTGGGGTCTCACCCAAACGTCCTGTGTTTGGACTTTTTACTGGCGTCATCCTTCTCTCCTTCCTCTGCTCTCACCTCTCCTGGACCCTCTGCCTGAACACTTTCCTCTCCTTGGCTCCTCTCTTCTCTCTCACCTTGCCCTCTCTGAGCTCTGTCTAATTCAGGTTCTCTCTCTGTCTATGGTGGTATACAAACAGGTTAGAACATATCAAGTGTCATGTAAATTAAAAGTAGATAACCAAAAATTTCTGGTTAAGGGTACAAAGAGAACCCATTTAAAAACTTGAGTGATGACTTCAGTCTTGAAGGTTTGAGGTTTTTCTCCAAAATTTATAACAATTTTCTTATAGTTTTCTACTTTTCTCAGTAAATGTATCTAAATTTTAAACCATTTTCCTCAAATTTGTAATTTGCTCTTGTAAAATTGACTTTTCTTGTATATTTGAGACTTTATTATAAATTTGTGGATTATTTTATGGCTATTTTTTGTCTATTTTTTTTAAAATAAAATTACTTTTTTTTTTTTTATAAATTTGAAACAGACTGGTATTTTTTTTTTTTTACTTTTTCCTTATAACAATTTCCATTTTAGACCATAATTTTGCAGAGCCAGAACAGAATAATAAGTTAACTATGCAAGTTTGGTTAATTGGCATCAAACTGGGGATTCTAAATTGTCCTTAGGTATGACTGTGATGGTTGTCGGTCTCTCTGTGTTGGCCCTGCGATGGACTGGCGATCTGTCCAGGGTGTACCCTGCCTCTTGCCCAAAGATGCTGGGATAGGCTCCAGCCCCCCCCCCCCCCCCCCGCAACCCGAAAAGGATTAAGCGGAAGATGATGAATGAATGAATGAATGATTTCAAAGAAAAAAAAATGAATAAAATTATATTTAATGAAATAAATTAACTTGAATGACCAAAGATGCAGTTATTTCTGTTATAATATTTCTTTATATTTATAGTTTTAGAAATTTCCTCACCACCCAGACAGCAGGAAAAACCTCCCTTATTTTGAAATCCAAATGTTGGCACGTTTCGTTTGTCTAAAGGCTGCGGACAAATTAAACTCATTGACTTTGTGAATTTTGGTCATCTTAACTTGCCAGGTACATAATAATGAACATGAATTAGTTAATTAATATTAACTAAAGTTAAGGTAAAAACTTCTCCTTTTTATTCTTGTCTGAAATGAGAAAAACAAAAAGCTAACCACACGTGTTAGCTAAGCGGCTCTTCCGTTATTGCTCCCGTTACCAGCGGGTTAAAACCATGATAAATGCCTTCACTGCTTACATACCTCTTATGATTTTTTCCGTGTTTAAAAGTACCTTAATAAGCTCGTGTTTCTCTCGGACAGCAATGCTCGTAGCGAGACACTTTGCTTGCTGACTGGAACACGCGGGCGGGGCGCTTCTGAACTCCGCGTGGATGAGGGTCACACGCGTTGTTCATGTGCATGCTTGCGGACCGTCATTGCGTCATCTATTTTTCTTAAATTTATATTTCCTGATAGAATGGTGGAAATTTTTCAGGTGTGGTGGGGCACCACCCAGAAATGTTACCAGAGGAAACCCTCGATAGCTTAACTGGGTTGATATCACATGTCTCTACCAAGCAAATGGGGCAAGAGGAAGTGTGACACCTGCTGGCCAGGAGGTCAGAATGTTGTCTATATCACCTTTAATGCCACAGCAGCTGATTTAGAATGAAACAATCCTGAAGCTGTCAAAATGGGTGTTTTCAGTTTTGATTTATGGATTAGAACAAAATTTATTCAGCCTTTTCCCTGCTACTTATATGATTAGCGGTGGCACCATCCAAAGCAGAAAGGGCTCTTGCTCTTCCCATCCACTGGCTCCAGCTCTTCATTGAGGATACCAGGGTGTTCTGAGCCTATTGAGAAACATTACTATAAAGGCCCCAGGGGCCTTGGCCTGGTTGAACATGCCCAAACTATGTCAACAAAGAGAAATCATGAAACTGTCTTGTCTAGATACCTGAACCAATCCAACTTGCTCCTTTTGTTGCTTCTTTCAGAACTGAAATACATAAAAGAGTTGGACCAAAAAATTAATTTAGCTTTACATTCATGGACATCACCAAGGATATGTTTCCAGGGCTGTTTTTGTGACTTGTTATTGGATGTTTTGCTGGGTTGTAAGCTGCTTTACTGTTGTAAAAGCAGCTTTTAGCCAAAGTGTGACCATTGCTTAATTATGCCATAGGCACTATAATGTGTTAGGGCTGTCTTGAATACCAGTTTTGAAGTGCAAAATATTCGGAAACAGTCTAGTGCGAATATCCAAATATTCTGTACAGTCTTTTTTCTCCCTCAGTTGGATGTGCTGGCGTCAGGGTTTTTTTTGAAGAGTCTTTTGTTATAAATATTGATGTTTTCATATAAATTTGCAACTTTTTGTCATAGATCTGGAGCTGTTCTTTCATATTTGAGATGTTTTTTCTTTCTTTATTACATTTTTTAATGACTGCAATTTTTTTCCTAGTAAATTTAATTTATTTTTTAAGTACAGTCTTATATTGCGTTTGAAATAAGTGCATAATGACAAAATTGGAATTCAGATTGGGTGTTTATCAATATTGTTTTCATTTTTATCATTTTCACCCACACTGGTCCAATACAAACTGATATCTCATGATACACACTGAATGCCCCTCGAGACCGAAGTATGTCAGGCTTTACAAACAGGAGAAGATACATGTTATGAGCTGAACAGCACTCTGTGTTCCTTTTGGAAGAATATTACTTTAATCACTGTTACCAGGCAACAAGGAAAACAAATAGCTAGGGGTGCTCGACAAAGAGGTAACATTTTGTTTGTAGTCATTTCAACATAACTTCAAACTCAAGATATTTACTTGGGTCCCCAGCAATAGTACAAGCAAACAAAAACAAAGAATGAACTAACTTGCACACAGAAGTTTTATTTACTAGTGAGGTTCCTTTACAAACTGGCAGAGGGCCACCCCTTACTACATCTGAATGCAAAATAAACACTGACTGACATTTTGTTTGATGCATTTCAGTAGTTTTGCAATCACAGGCTTTTGCTGAGATGCCCTTTAAAGTGATTTTTTTCCCCTTCATTACAAGACATTTTCTGTTTCTAGCAAATTTTGTGGTTAAGAATTTTGAAAGGTTTGTTTAGGCCATAGGCATACTATCAAATGAACGCAGACAGTTGTCAAAAAGTTTCAAAGGAAAATTGGACCTATTCTATGTTGCAAAATTAATCATGTGTTTTTTTCATGCAGAAAACACATGATAGTATTGTTACTAGAATGTTAATTTTCCACTATTTCTTACTTTTTTAAAAAAAAATTTGCTCAGTAACTTTGCATATGGAACTTACCATTTGAAGTATTGTACAACCAAGGCTTGAATGTTGGAATATTGGGCCAGTTGGGGTCCCACCCAGACGTCCTGTGTTTGGACTTTTTACTAGTGTCATCCTTCTCTCCTTCCTCTGCTCTCACCTCTCCTGGACCCGCTGCCTGAACACTTTCCCCTCCTTGGCTCATCTTGTCTGTCTCATCTTTCTCTCTCTGAGCCCTGTCTAATGCAGGTTCTCTCTCTGTCTATGGTGGTATACAAAGAGGTTAGAAAATACCAAGTGTCATGTTTTGGCCTGCAGGATTTTTGTCATGGTTTACATAAATGACAAAAATATGTGTATTATTTGTATTGTTATTCTAGTGTTTCTTTTTTTCCCATTGAGAGAGTAGGAAAGAGAATGGGGGAGGGGCATTCAATTAATTAAAGTCATTGACTTCATGAATTTTGGTCATCTTAACTTGCCAAGTACATAATAATGAACATAAATTAGTTGATGTTGTAGTGGCTGGTGAAGTATATCCTCAGCAGTTCATCAGTCACTCTTGCCTTTTCCTGCATATGAAACCTGCATATAAAGCGTAACCACACCTGTTTGCTAAGCGACTCTTCATTATTGTTCCCATTACCAGTGGGTTGAAACCGTGATAAATGCCTCCACTTCTTACTTCTGCTTTTTTTCTGCGTTTAAAGTACTTTAATAAGCTCATGCTTCTTTCGGACAGTGACGCTAGAAAGACACTCTGCCTGTCGACTGGAACGGTCATGTGGGCGGCTTGCTTCTGAACTCAGACGCGCGGATGATTGTCAGGCCCATCGTTTGTGTGTGCACTTGCGGAGCGTCATTCCTTCATTTATTCTTCTTAAATTTATTTTTCCTCTTAGCGTGGCGGCATAGTTTCAGGGGTGGTGGCCCGCCATGCGGAAATGATACCAGCGAAAACCCTGCCTTTACTTGTTTTAGTTTGCTTTTAAATTCTTACGTATTTCTTTTGCAACTTGTTGTAATGCTTTAATGTTTTATTTCAAGCAGTTTGAATTGTCTTGTACACGAAATGTACTATACAAATAAACTTGCCTTTTACAGAAATCATCTAATTGTTACTTTCAGGAATAACTATTGAGAAACATTAAAAAAGATTCATTGTTAATCATGAACAGAAGTTCAGATTTATGAGCAGAAGGCATTTTTATGTGACATCAGATGTGCACATATTTCTTAACTGACTTCTTGCGTTGTTTTTTGTTCCTGACACGCTTCACTGCCCTGCAGGATGCAGAGGAGTGTGACAAAGCAGGCAGTGTGGCTACATGCCAGGCTGTGATAAGGGCAGTTATAGGAATTGGCATCGAAGAGGAGGACCGCAAACACACCTGGATGGAGGATGCAGAAAGTGTGAGTATGGATATATCAGTTTTTTTGCCACTATTTTTAATTGTTCATTCAACTTTTGTTTTTGTCACAATTTAGTGTGTTGCCCATGGAGCTTTGGAGTGTGCCCGAGCCATCTATGCCCATGCTCTTCAGGTGTTCCCCAGTAAAAAAAGTGTCTGGCTTAGAGCTGCCTATTTTGAGAAGAACCATGGCACCAGGTAACCAGCTTTTATTGTGCAGTAGAATTCAAAAGGCAGCAATTGTTATTTACCTAGGAGGTAGAGCAGGTCGTCCAATAACCACATGGTTGGTGGTTCGAATCCCGCTCTCCCCGGTTATCCTGCCGTTGTGTCCCTGGGCAAGACACTTCACCCCTAATTGCTCCTGGTGGGTCTGGAAGCGCCATGTTAGGTAGCATGCCACCATCAGTGTGTGAATGTGTGTGTGAATGGGTGGATAGCAGGATCTGTAAAGCGCTTTGGTCATCAAGAGATGAGAACAAAAGTGCTATATAAGTGAATGCCATTTACCATTTACCTCACATCCTTATTTATTAATGTTTTTTTCATTATTATACTTAAATTAACGCTGTTAAACACTTACTCAGTGTTTATGAAAGAAACAGATGAAAAAGAAATTCTTGACATTGTTAACAAATTCAAAGACAAAAAATCAACTGATTGTAATGATTTCAGTATGTTCTTGGTTAAATGTATTATTGATTGTATTGTTAAACACTTCACTTTCATATGCAGCATGTCACTTACTGCTGGTAATTTTCCAAAGAAAATGAAAATAGCAAGAGTCGTTCCTCTGTATAAGACTGGTGACAAACACTCATTGTTGAACTACAGACCCGTCTCCTTGTTACCTCAGTTCTCCAAAATACTGGAAAAAATATTTGTTAAGAGACTAAATGATTTCATTGATAAGCACAATATACTCTGCGAACAACAGTATGGATTCAGGAAGAACCGGACCACCTCACTGGCACTCATGGACTTTGTTGAACAGATTACGGATGCAACAGATAGAAGGGAATACACAGTTGGAATATTTCTGGACTTACAAAAGGCTTTTGATACAGTTGACCATATATTTTGTATATTAATGATTTATGTTCTGTGTCTAAATTGCTCAAGTGTATTTTATTTGCAGATGACACAACTTTTTTTTGTAGTGGAGAAAATCTTAAGCAGCTTCTGGATTCAGTAAAAAAAATGAATTTAAACAAGTCAATCAATGGTTCACTGCCAATAAATTATCAATTCACCTTGGAAAAACAAAATGTATAATATTTGGAAACCGCAAATTATATAATCACAGAAAAATTAAAATAAACAATGTTGAAATTGACAGTTTTTGAAACCAAGTTCCTAGGGGCATTGTTGATAACAAACTAAAGTGGAAATCACACATAAATTATGTCAAAACTAAAATGTCTAAATCCATTGCCGTACTGTATAAAGTTAAGGATCTCCTGTGTCAGAAATGTCTTTGCATTTTATATAATTCACTGATAGATCCTTTTATGACATACTGTGTGGAGATCTGGGGAAACTCATATAAAACAAACACAAACTTAATCTTTTTACTACAGAAAAAAGCCGTACGCATTGTATCAAAGAAACCTTACCATGAACCAACAAATCCAATATTCATTCAATTACATACTCTTAAATTTAGAGATCTGGTAGATTATAATGTCATTCAAATCATGTACAAAGCAAATTAATAACCAATTACCTGTAAATATTCAGAGACTGTTTAAAAAAAGGGAAAGCAAATATGAGCTAAGAGGTAACTCTGTTTTTAATAAGCCAAAGGTTAGGACAAATACAAAGTATCATTGCATGGCTGTCACTGGAGTCAAACTGTGGAACTGTTGCTCTGAAAATATTAAAACATGTTCAGCTCTGAAGCAATTCAAAAAATTGTACAAAGATGAGAAAATCTCCCAGTATCTCACTGTAAATGCTAGGAGATAAATTTGTAATAACATAAAGGTTTTTGTTTGTTTTTTTGTCTTCTTGTTCTATTTGATTTTCTTTGTTGATTTTGGGTAAGACTTAAATTTTTATGTTATTGATTTTAAAATTGTAACGGGGTAGGCACTATATAAGCACTAGCTTCAGCCTACACCCTTTCGGTTCTTCTTTTGTGTGTTCTTACTGTATTGTATGTGTGTTTATTATTATTATTACCGAATAAATTCATTCAATATTGTCCTTTATCCTTTATTTTCCATGTGTCCATGTATTAATCTTGTGTTGCTTCTCCTAGGGAGTCGTTGGAGGCCCTGCTGCAGAGGGCTGTGGCTCACTGTCCCAAAGCAGAGGTACTATGGCTGATGGGTGCCAAGTCCAAGTGGTTGGCTGAGGATGTGCCAGCAGCCAGAAGTATCCTTGCTCTGGCCTTCCAGGTACTACTACAGATACTGCAGTAATAGAAATTTTGACCTTAATGTAATTTGTCTCCAGGGCTGAGCATTGACTTTTGTGCTTACTGTGGCTAATATATTGCCCAAGTTATGGACTATTTCCAATGGAACTGGTTGCATTCCATTATGACTGTGATAGGGTTTGGGTCTTGCAGCAGTCCCCAGTGACTGCATTTGCTCTTTGAAATGGCGTGGCTCGTAACAAGGTTTGTATGACAAGACCATGTGAGAATGGTAACATAACACTAGAGATCAAGAGATCATGTGATAACAGCAAGGCAGGAACACAATAGTTAGTTTACTTGGCAAGACTAGTGTCATCTCTATCCATCTGGATTTGTTTGTGCGATAACAATGGGTAAATAGCCTGCCACTTTTACTTAACTCTGTAAAGTGTTTGTATGCCACATACTTTTGCTCTTGGGTACAGTGGTGTAGGAGTAGATTTTTGTTTGTGGAAGTATAAATGACAGGCAAAAAATGTCTTGTAGTAAAAGCAAATGTGTGAAAAGCAAACCCATCCATCCAGTTTCTACCACTTTTCCGGAGATCCGGGTCGCGGAGGCAGCAGCTCAAGCAGAGAAGCCCAGACTTCCCTCTCCCCAGCCACCTGCTGCAGCTCTAAAGAGAGGATACCAAGACATTCCCAGGCCAGCTGGGAAACATAGTCTCTCCAGCGTGTCCTGGGTCTGCCCCGGGGTCTCCTCCCAGTGGCCCAAACCACCTCAATTGGCTCCTTTCAATGTGGAGGAGCAGCGATTCTACTTAGACCTTCTCCTGGATGACTGAGCTCCTTACCCTGTCTCTGAGGGCGAGTCCAGCAATCCTACGGCGAAAGCTCATTTCAGCCACTTGTATCCGTTTCCGCAGTCTCATTCTTTTTTTTTTTTTTTTTATTACTTATTTTGTACCCGTAGGTAGATTTGTTTTGCAGTCTGGTGACAAGCCACCAGCTGCTGGTCGCTGTGTGCGCAAGCGCCCCTTATCCCTAACCTGCATGTTTTTGGCATGTGGGAGGAAACCGGAGAAATCCCGGAGTAAACCCACGCAACACGGGGAGAACATGCAAACTCCACACAGATCACTGTTGGCCGGGGGCAGGGATTGAACCCACGATCTCACGATCCCCGCGATCCTCCGGCGGAGGGTAAACTGTGCTGCCACAGTGCTAACCACTGCGCCACCGTGCAGCCCGTTCTTTTGGTCATTACCCAAAGGTCATGACCATAGGTGAGGGTAGGAACGTAGATTGACCAGTATATTGACAGCTTTGCTTTAGAGCTCAGCTCCCTCTTCACCATAACATAATGTACAATGTCCGCATCACTGCAGAGGCTGCTCTGATCTGTCTGTCAATCTCTTGCTCCATTCTTCCTTCACTCGTGAATGAGACCCCGAGATACTAAAACGCCTTCACTTGGGACAGGAGCTTGTCCCCAACCCAGAGAGGACAATCCACCTTTTTCCGGCTAACGACCATGGACTCGGACTTGGAGGTGCTGATTCTCATCCCAGCCGCTTCACACTCAGTAGCAAACCGTCCCAGCAAGGCCTGTAGGTCATTGGTTGATGAAGCCAGCAGGACAATTCAATTCAATTCAACTTTATTTATATAACACCATTTCACAACAACGGTCATCTCATAGCACTTTCAACTGTAGGGGAAACCCCCACAATTGCAGAAAGACCCCAGCACTCAGGCATTCCCCTGTGAGCAAGCGCTTGGCGACGGTGGAAAGGAAAAACTCCCTTTTAACAGGAAGAAACCTCCAGCAGAACCAGGCTCAGGGAAGGGCAGTCATTTGCTGCGACTGGCTGGGAGGTGAGGGGATAGAGAAGATGAAAAGAACAGACATGCAGAAAGTAAACAGCACAATGGGGACTCAATCTATGGGAGAGAACAAACAGATGTTAATGACCAGCAAAAAAAAAAAAAAAAAAAAAATCATTGAGAGTGAAGAAAGGAGTGAAGCCCAGTGCAATTATTGGAGGTCCCCCGGCTGTCTAAACCTAATAGCAGCATAACTAAGGGAGTGTTCAGAAACACATGATCCCTCCCTAATTGTAGGCTATATCAAAAGGAAGGTTTTAACCCCATTCTTAAAACAGAGATTGAGTCTGACTCCCAAATCCAGATTGGCAGGTGGTTTCACAAGAGAGGAGCTTGATAACTGAAGGCTCTGCCCCCCATTGTACTTTTGGAGATTCTAGGTATTACAAGTAATCCAGCATTTTGGGATCGCAGTGCTCTGTTAGGATAATAAGGTAATATCAGATCTTTTAAATAAAAAGGGGCCTGATTGTTTAGAGCTTTGAAAGTGAGAAGAATGATTTTAAACTTAATTTTAAACTCTATGGGAAGCCAATGAAGGGAGGCCAGAACCAGAGAGGTATGATCTCTCTTTCTAGTACCTGTTAAAACTCTTGCTGCAGCATTTTGGATCAACTGAAGACTTTTTAGAGATGTTTTAGGACAACCTGATAATAAAGAGTTACAAAGCAGGTCAAAAAAAAGGGGTGGTGGTGTTGCTTTATATATTGGATCCTGCTACCAAAGCCAAGTTGTAGAAAATATGCCTTTTGAAATGGAAAACATCATGGAGTGTGTAACTGTGGAATTAATTACAACTACAAAAAAACATCATAATAAATTGCATTTATAGAGCACCGGGTACCGATATTGACATTGTCAAAGAAAAATTGTCTGAGCTTTTCAGTGCAGTAGGTAATAAGAAGCTGGTATTTATTTGTAGAGACTTCAGTATTGACTTACAGTCCAAATGACCATATCCAAATAAATGAATTCATAAATTTCATGTTTTGTATGGGTTTCTACCCTTCAATAACATACCCCACTAGAATAACAACACATTCAGCAACGCTTATTGGTAACATTTTCACAAATGTCACTGAGGGGAATGTAACTGCTGGTCTTATTATCAATGATGTGACAGACCATCTGCCTGTTTTTGTTTCTTCACACACTGATGTAACACATAACAATGAAATAGATAAGGTTTTTAAACGACTTGTAACAGAAACCGCAATCAACAATCTTAGAAATGATCTAAAAATACAAGACTGGAGTGGTGTTTATGTTGACGACATTGATACAGCATATGGAGAATTTGTCTCTGTTTTGTCACAACTATATAATAAACACTACCCTCTAGTGGTAAAGGAAACTAAAGTTAAATACAGAGATGAGCCTTGGATCACCAAGGGCCTGCAAAATGCTTGCAAAAAGAAAAACTTGTTATACAAAACGTTTCTGAAATTAAGAACTGTGGAAGCAGAAAAGAAATACAAGACTTATAAAAATAAACTCATTAGTATTTTAAGATCGAGTAAAAAAAACATAACAGTAAATTATTGGAAAATAACAAAACTAATATATGTAATATATGGAAGGTGTTAAATAATATAACAAAGAGAGGAAAACTAAATTCCAACCACATCTCTTATTTAAATTCAGATAATGGAATAATCAATGAAAATAGTTTGATCTCCAACACGTTTAATGAATATTTTGTTATTATAGGAAAAAAGATCGCCAACTCCACTGTATCATCAGCAAATACAAGTGGCGCTGACAGTGTCGTCAACATAAACGCTTACTCAATGTTTATGAAAGAAACAGATGAAAAGAAATTCTTGACATTGTTAACAAATTCAAAGACAAAAAATCAACTGATTGTAATAATTTCAGTATGTTCTTGGTTAAATGTATCATTGATTGTATTGTTAAACACTTCACTTTCATATGCAACATGTCACTTACTGCTGGTAAATTTCCAAAGAAAATGAAAATAGCAAGAGTCATTCCTCTGTATAAGACAGGTGACAAACACTCATTGTCAAACTACAGACCCATCTCCTTGTTACCTCAGTTCTCCAAAATACTGGAAAAAATATTTGTTAAGAGACTAAATGATTTCATTGATAAGCAGAATATACTCTGTGAACAACAGTATGGATTCAGAAGAACCGGACCACCTCACTGGCACTCATGGACTTTGTTGAACAGATTACGGATGCAACAGATAGGAGAGAATACACAGTTGGAATATTTCTGGACTTACAAAAGGCATTTGATACAGTTGATCATAAATTACTCCTCAGTAAATTACATACACAAGTATGGCATCAGAGGAATTGCTTTTGACTGGTGACACAGCTCTTTAGAAGATGTATATCAGAATGTTCATGTGAATAATACAGACTCTGAGTTGCTGAAGATGATGTGTGGGGTACCACAGGTTTCTGTGCTTGGTCCATTGCTGTTTATTTTGTATATTAATGATTTATGTTCTGTGTCTAAATTGCTCAAGTGTATTTTATTTGCCGATGACACAACTTTTTTTTGTAGTGGAGAAAATCTTAAGCAGCTTCTGGATTCAGTAGAAAATGAACTTAAACAAATTAATCAATGGTTCACTGCCAATAATTTATCTATTCACCTTGGAAAAACAAAATGTATAATATTTGGAAACCGCAAATTATATAATCACAGAAAAATTAAAATAAACAATGTTGAAATTGACAGTTTTTGAAACCAAGTTCTTAGGGGCATTGTTGATAACAAACTAAAGTGGAAATCACACATAAATTATGTCAAAACTAAAATGTCTAAATCCATTGCCGTACTGTATAAAGTTAAGGATCTCCTGTGTCAGAAATCTCTTTGCATTTTATATACAGTGGGGGAAAAAAGTATTTAGTCAGCCACCAACTGTGCACGTTCTCCCGCTTAAGAGATGAGAGAGGTCTCCAATTTTCATCATAGGTATACCTCAACTATGAGAGACAAAATGAGAAAAAAAAAATCCAGAAAATCACATTGAAGGATTTTTAATGAATTAATTGGTAAATTCCTTGGTAAAATAAGTATTTGGTCACCTACAAACAAGCAAGATTTCTGGCTCTCACAGACCTCTAACTTCTTCTTTAAGAGGCTCCTCTGTCCTCCACTCGTTACCTGTATTAATGGCACCTGTTTGAACTCATTATCAGTATAAAAGACACCTGTCCACAACCTCAAACAGTCAGACTCCAAACTCCACTATGGCCAAGACCAAAGAGCTGTCAAAGGACACCAGAAACAAAATTGTAGACCTGCACCAGGCTGTGAAGACTGAATCTGCAATAGACAAGCAGCTTGGTGTGAAGAAATCAACTGTGGGAGCAATTATTAGAAAATGGAAGACATACAAGACCACTGATAATCTCCCTCGATCTGGGGCTCCACGCAAGATCTCACCCCGTGAGGTCAAAATGATCACGAGAACAGTGAGCAAAAATCCCAGAACCAAATGGGGGGACCTAGGGAATGACCTGCAGAGAGCTGGGACCAAAGTAACAAAGGCTACATCAGTAACACATTACGCTGCCAGGGACTCAAATCCTGCAGTGCCAGACGTGTCCCCCTGCTTAAGCCAGTGCATGTCCAGGCCCGTCTGAAGTTTGCTAGAGAGCATTTGGATGATCGAGAAGAGGATTGGGAGAATGTCATATGGTCAGATGAAACCAAAATAGAACTTTTTGGTAAAAACTCAACTTGTCGTGTTTGGAGGAGAAAGAACACCATACCTACTGTGAAGCATGGGGGTGAAAACATCATACTTTGGGGCTGTTTTTCTGCAAAGGGACCAGGACGACTGATCCGTGTAAAGGAAAGAATGAATGGGGCCATGTATCATGAGATTTTGAGTGAAAACCTCCTTCCATCAGCAAGGGCATTGAAGATGAAACATGGCTGGGTCTTTCAGCATGACAGTGATCCCAAACACACCGCCTGGGCAACGAAGGAGTGGCTTCGTAAGAAGCATTTCAAGGTCCTGGAGTGGCCTAGCCAGTCTCCAGATCTCAACCCCATAGAAAATCTTTGGAGGAAGTTGAAAGTCTGTGTTGCCCAGCGACAGCCCCAAAACATCACTGCTCTAGAGGAGATCTGCATGGAGGAATGGGCCAAAATACCAGCAACAGTGTGTGAAAACCTTGTGAAGACTTAGAGAAAACGTTTGACCTCTGTCATTGCCAACAAAGGGTATATAAGAAAGTATTGAGATGAACTTTTGTTATTGACCAAATACTTATTTTACCAAGGAATTTACCAATTAATTCATTAAAAATCCTTCAATGTGATTTTCTGGATTTTTTTTCCCTCATTTTGTCTCTCATAGTTGAGGTATACCTATGATGAAAATTGGAGACCTCCCTCATCTTTTAAGTGGGAGAACTTGCACAATTGGTGGCTGACTAAATACTTTTTTTCCCCACTGTAATTCACTGATAGTTCCTTTTATGACATACTGTGTGGAGAGCTGGGGAAACTCATATAAAACAAACACAAACTTAATCTTTTTACTACAGAAAAAAGCCGTACATATTGTATCAAAGAAACCTTACCATGAACCAACAAATCCAATATTCATTCAATTACATACTCTTAAATTTAGAGATCTGGTAGATTATAATGCCATTCAAATCATGTACAAAGCAAATAATAACCAATTACCTGTAAATAGTCAGAGACTGTTTAGAAAAAGGGAAAGAAAATATGATCTAAGAGGTAACTCTGTTTTTAATAAGCCAAAAGTTAGAACAAATACAAAGTATTATTGCATGTCTGTCACTGGAGTTAAACTGTGAAACTGTTGTTCTGAAAATATTACATGTTCAACTCTGAAGCATTTCCAAAAAATTGTACAAAGATGAGAAAATCTCCCAGTATCTCACTGTAAATGCTAGGAGATAAATTTGTAATAATTTAAAGTTGTTTTTTTTCTCTCTACTTGTTCTATTTGATTTTCTTTGTTGATTTTGGGTAAGACTTAAATTTTTGTTATTGATTTTAAAATTGTAACGGGGTAGGCACTATATAAGCACTAGCTTCAGCCTACACCCTTTCGGTTCTTCTTTTGTGTGTTCTTATTGTATTGTATGTGTTTATTATTATTATTACCGAATTAAAAAAAAAAAAGTTACAATAATCTAGAGCTAACAAAAGCATTGGTCAGTTTCTCAGCATCTTTCTGAGACAAGATGCTCCTAATCTTGGCAATATTACGCAAACGATAGAAGGCAGTCTTAGAAACAAATCTAATATGTGAATTGAAAAACAGATCTTGATTAAAAATAACTCCAAGGTTCCTCACAGAGCTATTAAGAGAAAGAGTAATTGCATCCAAACTAAAAGTTTGATTTGGAAAGGTATTTCTAAGGTTTTTTTGGACCAACAAGAATGACTTCAGTCTTATCTGAATTTAATAGCAGGAAATTGCAAGTCATCCAAGCTTTGATTTCCTTAAGACAGGCGTCTAACTTGGCTAATTGATTACTATCATCTGGCGTCATTGACAGGTATAATTGTGTGTCATCTGCATAACAATGAAAATGTATACAGTGCTTTCTAATAATGTTGCCGAACAGAAGCATATATAAACTAAAAAGACTAGGGCCAAGCACAGATCCCTGTGGAACTCCATGACTGAGCTTTGAGTTGAAAGAAAACTCATTATTGACATGAACAAACTGGAACCTATCAGATAAATAAGATCTAAACCACTGCAACGAAGTTCCATTAAGTCCAACATAGTGTTCTAATCTACCAAGTAGAAAATTATGATCGACAGTATCAAAAGCTGCACTAAGGTCTAAAAGGACAAGTACAGAAAGAAATCCATTATCAGATGCGATAAGGAGGTCATTAATGACCTTCACTAAGGCTGTTTCAGTACTATGATGGATTCTAAACCCATACTGAAACTCTTCAAATAAACCATTTCCCTGCAAGTGGTCAAATAATTGCGTAGAAACAACTCTTAAGATTTTTAACTTGAAAGGCAGATTAGAGATTGGTCTATAGTTAGCTAAAACTCCTGGATCCAGCATTGGCTTTTTGAGTAAGGGTTTAATTACAGCAGTTTTAAAAGCCTGCGGTACATGGCCTAATGATAATGAAGAAGTGATTATTTGAAGAATAAAGCTACCAATAAATGGGAAGACTTCTTTAAATAACCTGGTAGGAATAGGATCTAAAAGACAAGTTGAAAGCTTGGATGAGGAAACTATTTTGTCTAACTCTAAAAGGTCAATTGGAGTAAACTGATCCAAACAGATATCAATTGAAGGAGTTGTAGTAGTTACTGTATTTAAGTTAGCGGTGGGAAGAATCTGACTGATTTTATCTCTGATAGATGAAATTTTCTTATTGAAAAAGTTCATAAAGTCCTGACGAGTAAGCTCTAAGGGAATGCTAGGATTGACAGAGTCCTGTTTTAAGCTACAAGTTTCTGTGTTGAACCAAGGAGTTACAAATCTCTGATTAGACTTTTTCTTTTTTAAATGGGCCACCATGTCTAGAGTCTGATACAGAGAAGCTGTAACACTATCTACCATGCTATCAATTACAGAAGGAGCAAGCGGTCTATAGCTTATTTCCGTTGTGTTGATACATGGCATTGAGGAAACAGTCTGCATAAATTTGGTAACAGCATCATCTGAGAGGCATCTACTGTAGTAATATTTTTCCTTAGGAGCCAAATAGTCAGAAATGGTAAAATCAAAGGTTAACAGACAATGGTCTGACAGTACAGGGCAATGAAGAGACACTACCGGATTTTCTATTTCTATGCCATATGTCAGAACAAGGTCCAACGTATGGTGGAGATAATGGGTAGAATTTCCTACTTTCTTAGAAAACCCCATCGAGTCTAATATTGAATTAAATGCCAAATCTGATTTCAGTACTAAATCAGCTAAGAATTCAGCAAATTCGGATAAAAAATCTGAGTAGGTTGATGGAGGACAATAAACTATCCATCCATCCATCCATCCATCCATCCATCTTCTACCGCTTTTCCGGAGGTCCGGGTCGCGGAGGCAGCAGTTCAAGCAGAGAAGCCCAGACTTCCCTCTCCCCAGCCACCTGCTCCAGCTATTCAGAGGGGATACCAAGGTGTTCCCAGACCAGCTGGGAGACTTAAGGCCCTTTTCCACTAGCCCCCTCAGCCCCGATTTGAAAACCCGGCTCTACTCACTTCGGTTCGGTTCAGCCTCAGTTGCTTTTCAACTACTGCTGGCACACCTGCTGTGGGTGGGATTTGTTGAACAGCAGGCGGCGCCACACCCTCGTGACGTGAAACACACGCGACTGAATCCTCCACAACAAACATGGCTGATGACGAGGAGAGAAGGATGGAGGAATGACTGTGACATGAAACTGGTTAAATCTATGATGCTGACTTGTTGTGCTCTGCACAATCTGTGTGAGAGTCATGGAGAGACGTTTGACACTACATTGGATGATGCAGTAGATGAACCAGTGGTGGCAGCGGCACAGAGAGCAGAGGAGCAGGGTGGTGATATTGTAGCGAACTCAATATAAGCACCCTACTTGGCTTGCCAAGTGGGTTGACCCTATTGGCGACACAGGTAGAGTGCGGGACTCCAGAGCGAGAGGCGTGAGTTCAAACCTCCCGGTGGGACGTCGCCATGTCAAGCTGCACGTTACAATATAATATGAGATGCTGTGATCCAATACTTGTCTATTTCATCCACATTTATGTGCATACATATTTCAAAAATGTTTTTTGTAAATAAAATGTTGTGCATGGTCCATCTACCTGTCCTCTTGTTCATAACACTTATCTGTTAAGAAGGTGCGAAGTCATCAGCCTAATGATGAGTCCACACTTCTGTTGTGATAATTGCTCACGCTGAGCGCTCTGACAGCCCCGTACGCTGTGGGGGTCACACACGACGTGTTCCTCCCCACACTCTCAAATTTTTTTCCCGTATATTTTTCTCTTTGGCATACAGAAATGGCAATACGCCCGTATTTGCTAAAATTGCATTTTCCCCGTATTAAAATACGGCGAAACCGTATCGCTTGACAGGTATGTAATTACATGCAGAAACACCGCACAGGCCATCTTCACAAAAATCCAGCTCAACAAGCCACTTTTGCTTAGGTGGAAATGCAAATTGAACTATAAATCATGTGCTGATACATGTCATATTTTCCCATGTAAAGGTCTCCCACTTTTACTTACAAATTGATTTTTAATTTTTGGGAAAAGGGAATATAAATTTTGCACTTGTTGGTAACAACAGTTGTGTGCAACAAAAACACAGTTGTGTCTCCTTGTCCGATTTGTCTACTGTTATTAGTGCCAAATTTTTGCTAGATTCCTTCTTAATTTATTAAATTTTGACTGGTGATGCAACATTCAACTTACACGTACTTACCTTTATCAGTGTCTACAAGTTCAAGCACACCTGTACAACTGCTTATAACATAAAAAATGTACCCGTTCAAGAGAAATGGATTCCGCATTGCAAATTTGTTTAAAATTAAAAAAAAAACCTACCAAGACATTACGTTTCGTTGTGTTGTTAAAAATTAAATTACCATTAGAAGGCTATACACCTGACCTGATGAACAGCAGCATGTGGAGTGAACAGAGAATGGAATGTGTATGTAATTATTGGCTTTTCTCATACAGTGTCATAACAGATAAACCAGACTTTTGATGCAAACAATACAATTTTATTCCCGAAGCAAAATTTACAAACAAAAAAACAGACTGGGCGATGACATCTCTGCGAGCTCTTCCCTTCATAACGCAGCGTCCTGTTCCAGGGCTTCATGCGCATCTGCCCGCACATCTGCGGCCACCTGTTGCAAATGCTGCATGTACTCCTGATTCTTGCCGCTGGTCATGTTGCCGTTCCAAGAGCCGGATCTCTTCGTCATGCATGTTGACCATCGCTAATGTAAGGTCAGCGATGGGAGTTCTCTGTTTTCGTCTTGCCTAGATGGAAAGACAGAAAGGCATGGTCGTTAAAGCTGGATCACTACATATATTATGGAATTACACAGGTGAAAGTCTGTGGTGGAATGTCACTATTATATTATGCTTCATTGCTGTATGTAAGCTGAACTGTCATGTTGCTGCCCCTCAGTAGAGCAGATTTTGCAACACGCAGGGTGCTGTCTTCGGCTGCAGCCCCCCTGCAAAACTAAAAAGGATTAAGATTAAGAATATGGATGGATGGATGGGTAATGTTTAAACTACTTGCTTGTAGTGTGGCCGCAGAAATCTGAATGGGTTAATACAGTCAGCTGACGCAAAGCATTTCAATGAAGCATGCTGATTTCAACGGCAGTTCATGCACTTTGTCTAAAACAGGAGTTACAACAGCACCAATCACCACACCTAAAAATGGTTGTGGAACACCGATAAGTGAAGACCAAAGAATAACCTTTTTGTACATTTAAAAAGACATTTTCAATTAATTAATATGCAGCTACAGGAAATTGCATTAATCAATTTGGTACATAACTTGTTAGGCTCCAGCCCCCCCACGACCTGTAAAGGATTAAGCGGTAGAAGATGGATGGATGGATGGAATTTCGACCCTGGTTTCCGCTGCTGGACCTGTTTCAACCAAAAAAAAAAATCGTGGTTATTGTGCCTTACCGGCACTTGAACGTGATCCAGATGGAGCTGGTGATGTGGAGCTGATCCAGCTGGCGCTCAGCCAGACGCACACGCAGACGCAGCGCCAGGAGAGTCCGCTGTGTCAGTCATCTCCACTGAGGTGGACCCCTGTGATATGAAATGCGATTCTAGAAAGAAAATGCACGCAATTTAAAACTTAACACCAAAGTGCAACATGTACACAACACTCTCAAGTTTTTAACCGGAATACAATAAGCGTAATTCAGCGTTTTGTTCGCGCTAATACTTAACACAAAGCAAGCGTGAATCTGCAGTTGGCTGCAAAACAATACGCGAGCCTCAGTAACAACCATTACCCACAATCTAACAACCTTCCTATTTCTTAAAAACAGTGAGCTTGGCACAGAAAGGATCAAGTGGCGAACAGATGCGCAATATCAAATAAACACTCACCATCCACGGTTTCCAAGGGCTGTGACTGTGACAGTGACCGTGTGGAGCCCAATGTCTCTCAGCGAACCACTTCCACTCCTTCCATCCGCTGAACTTTGAGCAATGTGGTCCTTCACTGCTCGGTAATCGCTTTTCAGCTTTTTCAGCTTCTCCCGACACTGTTTGGCAGTACGGATGTGCCCTTGGGAAGCCATCTGCTCGGACACCTGCATTTCGAGTAGATCCGTCCAACTCGCGCTGGATGCGATCGTCGCCTAATATAGAAAGAAAATTGCGCACCTCCTAATATATAATATTAGGAGTATATTATTATATAAGTATATTATACAGTATATTAATATAATATACCGTATTAAAGGGGCGCACTGTGTTCACTGCTGAACAATTACAAATGGCGGTCTTGGAGTAAATTCAGCAGAAAAAGTCGCTTTCATGACGTTACAACCTGACCAATCAGTGGCGACCAGTCTCTTAAAGTCATATCTCAGCCCTACTCAGCCCGGTTAGACCCTGCCCTGGATCAGGTACGAAAAAAGTACCTGCTAACCGGTGCTGGGGCTAATGGAAAAGCGCCTAAAGCGTGCTGAGTGGTGCGGTGTAGGGCCAAGTGAGGCTAGTGGAAAAGGGCCTATAGTCTCTCCACCGAGTCCTGGGTCTGCCCCAGGGTCTCCTCCCAGTGGGACGTGCCTGAAACACCTCAAGTGGGAGGCGTCCAGAAGGCATCCTAATCAGATGCCCATACCACCTCAACTGACTCCTTTCAATGTGGAGGAGCAACGGTTCTACTCTGAGCCTCTCCCGGATGACTGAGCTCCTCACCCTATCTCTGAGGGTGAGTCCAGCAATCCTACGGAGAAAGCTCATTTCAGCCACTTGTATCCGCGATCTCGTTCTTTCGGTCATTACCCAAAGCTCGTGACCATAGGTGAGAGCAGGAACGTAGATTGACTGGTAAATCGACAGCTTTGCCTTAGAACTCAGCTCCCTCTTCACCACAACAGACCGGTACAACGTCCGCATCATTGCAGATGCTGCTCCAATCCGTCTGTCGATCTCTCGCTCCATTTTCCCCTCACTCGTGAACAAGACCCCAAGATACTTAAACTCCTCCACTTGGGGCAGGAGCCTGTCCCCAACCCGGAGAGGACAATCCACCTTTTTCCGGCTGAGGACCATGGACTCGGACTTGGAGGTGCTGATTCTCATCCCAGCCGCTTCACACTCAGCGGCAAACCGTCCCAGCAAGAGCTGTAGGTCATTGCGGGATGAAGCCAACAGGACAACATCATCTGCAAACAACAGAGATGAGATCCTGTGGTCACCAAGCATGACACCCTCCATTCCCTGGCTGCGCCTAGAAATCCTGTCCATAAAAATTATGAACAGGATCGGTGACAGAGGGCAGCCCTGGCGGAGTCCAACTCTCACTGGGAATGACTCCGACAGAGTGTTGGCAATACGAACCAAACTCTCACAACGGTCGTACAGAGACCGAATAGCTCGTAACAACAAGCCCGATACCCCATACTCCCGAAGCACCCCCCACAAAAATCCACGAGGGACGTGGTCAGATGCCTTCTCCAAGTCCACAAAACACATGTAAACTGGTTGGGCAAACTCCCACAAACCCTCAAGAATTCTCGAGAGGGTAAAGAGCTGGTCCGATGTGCCACGGCCAGGACGAAAACCACATTGCTTCTCCTGAATCCAAGGTTCAACCAACAGCCGGACTCTCCTCTCCAGTACCTTGGCATAGACCTTCCCAGGGAGGCTGAGGAGTGTGATCCCTCTAAAGTTGGAGCACACCCTCCGGTCCCCTTTTTTGAAGAGAGGAACCACCACCCCGGTTTGCCATGCCAAAGGCACTGCCCCCAACCTCCACGCAATGTTGCAGAGGCGTGTCAACCATGACAGCCCAACAACATCCAGGGCCTTGAGGTACTCAGGGCGAATCTCGTCCACCCCCGGGGCCCGGCCACCAAGGAGATTTTTAACCACCTTGGCGACCTCAGCCCCTGTGATAAGCGAGTCATCCCCCTCGTCCCCAAACCCTGCTTCCTCTGTGGAAGGCGTATCAGTGGGATTGAGGAGATCCTTGAAGTATTCCTTCCACCGCCCGACGATATCCCCAGTCGAAGTCAACAGTGTCCCATCCGCACCATACACAGTGTGGACGGGGAGCTGCTTTCCCCTCCTGAGCCGCCGGACAGTTTGCCAGATCTCTTTGAGGCCGACCAAAAGTCTTGTTCCATAGCCTCACCGAACTCCTCCCATACCCGGGTTTTTGCTTCAGCCTGCAGGTACACCTCAGTTGCTTCGGGAGTCCCACAAGCCAACCAAGCTTGATAGGACTCCTTCTTCAGCTTAATGGCCCCCCTCACCACTGGTGTCCACCACTTGGTTCAGGGGTTGCCACCACGAGATGCACCGACCACCTTGCTGCCGCAGCTCTGGGCCGCTGCTTCAACAACAGAGGTGGAGAACATGGCCCATTCAGACTCCCATGTCTCCAGACTCCCTCGGAATGTGGTTGAAGTTCTTCCGGAGGTGAGAGTTGAAGACCTCCCGGACAGGGGCCTCAGCCAGACGCTCCCAGCACACCCTCACTATACATTTGGGTCTACCAGGTCTGAATGGCTTCCTCCCCTGCCATCGGATCCAACTCACCACCAGGTGGTGATCAGTTGACAGCTCTGCACCTCTCTTTACTCGGGTGTCCAAGACATACGGTCGCAGGTCTGATGATACGATAACAAAATCGATCATCGACCTGCGACCTAGGGTGTCCTGATGCCAGGTGCACATATGGACACCCTTATGCTTGAACATGGTGTTTGTTATGGACAGACTGTGGTTAGCACAGAAGTCCAATAACTGAACACCACTCGGGTTCAGATCAGGTAGGCCGTTCCTCCCAATCACCCCCCTCCAGGTTTCACTGTCGTTGCCCACGTGTGCATTGAAGTCTCCCAGTAGGACAATGGAGTCTCCAAGAGGAGCACCCTCCAGCACCCCAGTCACAGACTCCAAAAAGGGTGGGTACTCTGAAACATCATTTGGTGCATAGGCACAAATGATGGTCAGGACCCCGTTTCCCAACCCGAAGGCGCAGGGAAGCAACCCTTTCGTCCACCAGGGAAAACTCCAATATAGAAGCAGCATGGTGGGGCGATACAAGAATACCCACCCCTGCTCGTCGCCTCTCGCCCGGGGCAACTCCAGAAAAGGCCAAACTCCAGCCCCTCTCCAGGAGACTGGTTCCGGAACCAGAGCTGTGTGTTGAGGAGAGGCCGACTATATCTAGCCGGTATCTCTCAACCTCATACACCAGCTCAGGCTCCTTCCCCACCAGAGAGGTGACATTCCACGTACCAAAAGCCAGTTTAGAAAGCTTGGGATCAGTCCGCCAAGGTCTCCGCCTTTGACCGCCACCTAATCCACATAGCACCAGACCCCCATGGTCCCTCCTGCAGGTGGTGAGCCCACTGGAGGGCGGACCCATGTAACTCCCTCGGGCCGAGCCCGGCCGGGTCCCATGGGTTGAAACCCGGCCACCAGACGCCAGCCCTCGAGCCCCTCCCCCAGGCCCGGCCCCAGGGCGGGGCCCCGGCAACCCCACACCGGGCGGGGTACACTGAATCCTTGATATACAATTTATCATGAGAGTCTGTTGGATCGTTCTTAGTCTGGCCCTTCACCCAGGACCAGTTTGTCTTGGGAGACCCTATCAGAGGCAAATTACCCCGGACAACATAGCTCCTGGGATCACTGGGGCACGCAAACCCCCCCACCACGATAAGGTGACGATCCATGAGGGGGACAATAAACTATGGCAAATAAAATTGGGTTTAACCTAAAATTGCTAAAATGCCCAATATTGAGGACCAGGCCCTCAAAGGTATTATAACACGTTTTTTTGCTCTACATTAGCTAGTAATTTGGAATGGTAAATTGTAGCTCCTCCTCCTCCACAACCAGAACTTCTGGGATTTTGACAGTTTAAATAACCAGAGGGAGTTGATTGATTTAAACCAACATAATCCTCTTGCCCTAACCAAGTCTCTGTAAGGGATATTAAATCAATCTGATGATCAATTAACAGATCATGGACTAGCAGAGACTTGGGAGTTAGAGACCGAATATTTAACAAACCACATTTAATTATTAAATTATGAGGAGGAAGAGAGGCCAAATCATTAAATTTAGAGGCTTCATGTTTAATTTGAGTTTTACCAACTTTTTGTTTAATCACTTTGGGATGCTTATACATTCTATTTTTATTTACTTTGGAGGGAGCAGACAATGATTCTCTGATGGGGAAGACAGGGGCTAAGTTGAGGGGTGGCAGATGAAGAGGAGCTGCAGAGAGGCGTGTAACACTGTGACTCTGCTTCCCGGTCCCAACTCTGAGTTGTCAAGGTTTTGGAAATTTGGATAAAAATGATGCCAAATTGTTAGATAAATGAGACGCACCATCCAAAGTGGGATGGATGCCGTCTCGTCTAATAAGACCAGGTTTTCCCCAAAATGAGCTCCAATTGTCTATGTAGCCCACGTTGTTTGCAGGACACCACACAGACAGCCAGCGGTTGAAGGATGACAAGCGGCTAAACATGTCATCACTGGTTAGATTGGGGAGGGGCCCAGAGAATACTACAGAGGCAGACATTGTTTTTGCAAAGTCACACACCGATTCCACATTAAGTTTTGAGACTTCCGACTGCCGGAGTCGGATGTCGTTAATGCTGGTGTGGATAACAATTGTGGAGTATTTACAGTTACTTTTAGCCAGCATTTTCAAATTTGACTCGATGTCGCCTGCTCTGGCCCCAGGAATGCATTTGACTATGGCCGCTGGAGTCTGTAGGTTCATGTTTCATGAGTTTTTTCCTCAGCGGGTGTGTCACTGAGTGGGGAAAAGCGATTAGAAACATGAACAGGTTGGTGGTTAACCGGGTCTTTGCGGCTAGGCTTCCTTCTCACAGTCACCCACCCAGTCTCCTCGCTGTTGAGGAGGACCGGAGGACCGCTAGCAGGCCGCCCTAAGCTAGGGAGCTCCGCTGCAGCTAGGGGACGTCCGTTGTTATTAACTGGCGCAGATGGTGTTTCAATACAGCGGAGCCAGGATTCCAAATCAGACAACCTCGCCTTGAGTGCCTCAAAAAGACAACATTTATTACATTTACCGTTATCACTAAAAGAGGCAGAGGTGTAGCTAAACATCTGGATACCTGCCAACTACTCCGGTTTTGCCGTAATGGCTACGGTTTTCAAGACCCCATTCCGGGTTACGGCTTTATTAATCAAAATTACGTTTTTTTCCAAACACAAGATCGCTAGGAATCGTATCTAAATTTACCTGAAGTGTTTGCTAACCTAACGCTATAGCTAACGCCATAGCTAGTCGTAGCACCTAACACCGATACAAAGAAGCGACTCCGTCCCCAGTGATTGGGGCTCGCCGGAGGAACCAACCGAGGCAACAGTTGTACGGGAGCCGGATCGGAGTTCAAGTACAGCGGTGGTAGGAGACGGGGACCAGTGGAGGAGCAGCCGAGGCCCCAGCTGGATAAGTCGACTGTAGCTGGAGCCCAGCTACAGTGGCGGGGCTCGGCGGAGGAACTACTGAGGAAGACGGTGGTAGGTGGCGGGGCTCAGCGGAGGATTTACTGGAACCCAGGCTGGACAGGAGCAGGATCGGAGCTCAACTACAGTGGCGGTGGGCGGCAGGACTCGGTGGAGGAGCTGCCAGTACCCCGGCTGGACAGGAGCTCAATTGCAGCGGCGGTAAGCAGCAGGACTAGCAGCGGAGGGGGCTAGCTGAGGCCCAGCTGGATTCGAGGTCGGTCGGATCGGATTTTATCTTCTCGGAACATAAGTCAATATTATACAGTAATAAGTGGCATTCAGCTGTTTGTTTTATGTCATTTAAGCACAGTTCTGGTACTTAAAAATCATAAAAACCCAGGAGCTTCGGGGGGCTTTACCCCCCTTACACCCCCAACGGGGCTCTGCCCCGGACCCCGCTGGGGGACTGTGTCCTCCAGACCCCCTGCTAAATTTTCACATAATTTCCCCAACCCCAGATAACATCCCTGGGTAAAGAATGACATACTGAGGCAGGCCAGAAAGTTACGGGGAACAAAAGTTTACCTCAATGAACATCTAACAAAAACTAATGCTGAAATAGCACGGCAAGCACGGATGCTGAAAAGACGAAATAATATACAGGCAACATGGACAAGAAATTGTAGAGTTTGGATCAAACTAAATGGAACACCTGAGGAAGCAAAAGAGTATAATAATCAGAGATCTTACCAACTTAAATAAATATAGATGAACACTGATTAAGAAAATTAAGAGACTATGATAATCCATATCCACACACATGGCAAGTCTTTTCGTGAGGAATACTCCAAAGCATTTCCAGGAATTATTACTGCAGACTATGAGCGCATATTCAGCCATGTGAACAGGAACAAAACTGAGTTCAGGTCCAGTCTGTCAACTAAAGTTCTTGGCAACCTCATGACCAGGAAAATGATGATGACAGCTTCGGGTAACAAGTGCCACAGTGTGTTCCATTCAAAAGACCAACTGAAGAAAGCTAAGAGGTGCACCATGGAAAACAACAATGCTTGAGAGTTACCATAGAGTTTGTCCTTGATCTTTTCCATCAGCATATCTGCATTGACAATTTAAGGAAAATAGAAACATGATTGTTGAAGAAATATGAGGTTGTTAGCCACATTTTAACTTGATTTAATGCTAATATTTGTTTGCCGTCGGGGGGGCTTCGCCCCCCTGAACCCCCCACCAGAACTTTGTACTGGACCTACCGGGGCCTGCGGCCCCTGGACCCCAGCAAGCTACTAGGCTTTTCAGGTTTTAAAAGTTGGCAGGTATGCATCTGACATAGAGTGCATACCAGAGGAGGAGAGGAAGGAGAGCTAGTAGCCATAGCTAGTGGCTAACCTGAAGCTAACAAAATCACCGATGAAAGGTGAACAGAAGGCTAAAGAGGGTGATTAGATGACACTGAATCTGCACACAGGTGCAAGAGCCTTGATAAGCAGAAGTGAGAGCTAAAGGTAGATGGAAAAAAGTGATTAAAATACAATTAAAGGCAAAATCCTCAGGAGAATGAGGAGAGCAAATGACAGACAGCAACGCAGGAAGTGACGATACGTTACCACAGGAAGGTCTCTCCCAACATCATCTGCAAACAGTAGAGATGAGATCCTGTGGTCACTGAGCATGACACCCTCCGATCCTTGGCTGCGCCTAGATATCCTGTCCATAAACAGGATCGGTGACAAAGGGCAGCCCTGGCGGAGTCCAACTCTCACTGGAAAGGAGTTTGACTGGGTGTTGGCAATACGAACCAAACTCTTGCAATGGTTGTACAGGGACCGAATAGCTCGTAACAATGAGCCCGATACCCCATACTCCTGCAGCACCCCCCGCAAGAAACCACGAGGGATGCGGCAAAAGCAAACGCTATATAAGCAATATTACACAAGAGGGAGCACGGAATCAATGAACTGCTGGTGTGATACGTCTGATGCCCAACACGTAGACATATCACACCCGTAGTTCCTATATTCACAATTTATTAAATGACAACAGTAGTGGATAAAATATGATTTGTTTGTTTAACCAGTCATTTTGCACAGCTGAGAAAAAAACAGTCCCTTCTAAATTTAGCCAGTAGCTGTTACTAAACATCTCAATCAGCATGAAGGCATCTATTGTCATTTGACACACATGTAAACAAATTAAATATTGTCAAGTGCAAAAGTCAGTGCTTATAAAACATACTGGTCACCTGTTGGGTTGGTACCACAGAAGGGCTGAGATAAAAAAAAATGGTTGGTGCTGGTGGCAAGTTAACATGCTTACAATTTGGCTTTGGCAACAGTAAATTACTGTTAGCAACTAGAAAAGCACTCATAGAGTGCATACCTCCACCAAGGCTCCTTCCGTTTCTCATGGATCACCTCCAAAATGTAATGGGTTTATGTGTAGGCCTGTAGCCTCTTGTGGTGAAAATTGCATCAAAGTCTGTCCATCAGTTTTGGAGTATTGTTGCTAACACACTGTGAGAAGATAAGAGCCTTGTCTGAGGTATTCATTCTTAGATCATCACCAAAATATAATGGGTTCCTCTCTAGCCCAAGAACCACCTCTGGTGAAAATTTCATCCAAATCCATCCAGTAGTTTTTGTGTAATCCTGCTGCACAAATACAAACAAAGCCCTTGGTGGAGATATACACTCTCAGATCATCACCAAAATCTAATCATCTGTTCCCCGTGCCATTACACACCTTTCCTGAAAATTTCATCAAAATCTGTTCATAGCTTTTTGAGTTATGTTGGTAACAGACAGACAAACAGACAAACAAACCCCGGTAAAAACATAACCTCCTTGGCGGAGGTAATTAATGGTTACTAGAACTCCTCTGAAGTGGAGTGATACATATCCAGTGAAACATTGGAGTGCAATTATCATGGAATATAGTAACTCCTGGAATCCAATAAAATTGATTTGTCGCAACTGTTGTATAAATAATAAATAAATTTATATATATACAGTGTATATATATACTGTATATACTGTATATATATATATATATACTGTATATATATATATACACACACACACACAGTGGACATAAAAAGTCTACACACCCCTGTTCAAATGCCAAGTTTTTGTGATGTAAAAAAATGAGACCAAGATAAATCATCTCAAAAAAATTTCCACCGTTAATGTGACCTGTAACCTCCATCCATCCACCCATCTTCTTCTGCTTAATCCTTTTCGGGTCGCGGGGGGGCTGGAGCCTATCCCATCATCTTTGGGTAAGAGGCAGGGTACACCCTGGACAGATTGCCAATCCATCGCAGGGCCAACACAGAGAGACAGACAACCATTCACTCTCACAGTCATACCTAAGGACAATTTAGAATCCCCAGTTTTGATGCCAGTTAACCTAACTTGCATGTTTTTGGCATGTGGGAGGAAACCTGAGAAATCCCGGAGTAAACCACGCAGACACGTGGAGAACATGCAAACTCCACACAGATCACTGTTGGTCGGGGGCTGAGATCGAACCCAGGATCCCCCGGCCAAGGGTAAGTTGCTGTGCTGCCACAGTGCTAACCACTCCGCCACCGCGCTGCCCGACCTATAACCTGTACAACCCAATTGAAAAACAAACTGAAATCTTTGAAGGGGAAAAATAAAAAACTTACGGTAAGCTGTTTACATAAATATACCCACCCTTAACCTAATACTTTGTTGCAGCACCTTTGGCTTTTATTACAGCGCTCAGTCTTTTTGGGTAGGAGTCTATCAGCATGGCACATCTTAATGTGGCAATATTTGCCCACTCTTCTTTGCAAAAACACTAGAAATCTGTCAGATTATGAGGGTATCTCCTGTACACAGCCCTCTTCAAATCACCCCACAGATGTTCGATCGAATTCAGGTCTGGACTCTGGCTGGGCCATTTTACAAACTTAATCTTCTTCTGGTGAAGCCATTCTTTTGTTGATTTAAATGTGTGTTTTGGGTCATTGTCCTGCTGAAAGATGAAATTTCTCTTCATCTTCAGCTTTCTAGCAGAAGCCTGAAGGTTTTGTGCCAACACTGACTGGTGTTTGAAACTGTACATAATTCCCTCCACCTTGACTAAGGCCCCAGTTCCAGCCGAAGAAAAACAGCCCCAAAGCATGATGCTGCCACCACCATGCTTTACTATAGGTATGGTGTTCTTTTGGTGATGAGCAGTGTTGTGTTTGCGCCAAATATACCTTTTGGAATTATGGCAAAAAAGTTCAGTCTTGCTTTCATTGGACCATAACACATTTTCCCACATGGGTTTGGGAGATTTCAAATGTGTTTTTGCAAAATGTAGCCGGGCTTAGATGTTTTTCTTCATAAGATAAGGCTTCCATCTTGCCACCCTAGACGGGCGATTGTTGTCACATGTACTAAACAGTCAGTACTTGCCAGAAATTCCTGCAGCTCCTTCAGTGTTGCTGTCAGCCTCTTGGCAGCCTCCCTGACCAGTTTTCTTCTCGTCTTTTCATCAATTTTGGAGGGACGTCCAGTTCTTGGTAATGCCACTGTTGTGCCATATTTTCTCCACTTGATGATGACTGTCTTCACTGTATTCCATGGTATAATTAATGCCTTGGAAATTCTTTTGTACCCTTTTCATGACTGATACATTTGAGCAGTGAGATCCTTCTGATGCTTTGGAAGCTCTCTGTGGACCATGGCTTGTGCTGTAAGATGTGACTACAAAAATGTCAGGAAAAGCCTACTAGAACAGCTGAACTTCATTTGATGTTAATCAGAGGCGCGTTTCAAATGGTGACAGGTGTGTGCTGACTCCCATTTATCATGAGTTTGAATCTGATTGATTAATTCTGAACACAGCCACATCCCCAGTTGTAAAAGGGTGTGCATATTAAATATGCACAAAAGCTTAAAATAACCCATTTGCATAAAATTTATGCAAATGGACTATTCTAAGTTTTTTCTTTTTTTTCTTTTTCCCTTTAAAAGATTTCAGTTTGTTTTACGATTTGGTTGTATAGGTTATAGGTCACATTAATGGTGGAAAAAGTTTTGAAATGATTTATCTTGGTCTCATTTTTTACGTTACAAAAACCTGGCATTTGAACAGGGGTGTGTAGACTTTTTATATCCACCGTGTGTGTGTGAGAGAGAGAGAGAGAGAGAGAGAGAGAGAGAGAGAGACTGACTGACTGACTGACTGACTGACTGACTGACTGACTGACTGTCTGTCTGTCTGTCTCCTTCCTGATGTCTCGTATCTTACACAAAGATAACACAAGTAAACAGAAAAATGTACTTTTTAAATGAAGGTGTTAACATGCTTAAGGGTAAAAAAAAAAACCAAACCTACATGGCCCTGTGTGAAAAAGTGATTGCCCCTGCCCTGTTAAACCATAAATTAATTGTGGTTTATCACATCTTTGGAAAGCTGAGTTCAGTTTTTCTAGCCACACCCAGACCTGATTACTGTCACACCTGTTCTCAGTCAAGAAATCACTTAAATAGGACCTGCCTGACAAAGTGAAGTAGACCAAAAGATCCTCAAAAGGTAGACATCATGCTGCGATCTAAAGAAATTCAGGAACAAATGAGAAACAAAGTTAATTGAGATCTATCAGTCTGGAAAAGGTTATAAAGCCATTTCTAAAGCTTTGGGACTCCAGCGAATCACAGTGAGAGCCATTAGCCACAAATGGCGAAAACATGGAACAATGGTGAACCTTCCCAGGACTGGCCAGCCGATCAAAATTACCCCAAGAGCACAGCGATGACTCAAGAGGTCACAAAAGACCCCCACAACAGCATCCAAAGAACTGCAGGCCTCACTTGCCTCAGTTAAGGTCAGTGTTCACGACTCCACGATAAGAAAGAGACTGGGCAAAAATGGCCTGCATGGCAGAGTTCCAAGACGAAAACCACTGCTGAGCAAAAAGAACAAAGACTTATCTCAGTTTTGCCAGAAAACATCTTGATGATCCCCAAGACTTTTGGGAAATTACCCTGTGGACTGATGAGACAAAAGTTGAACTTTTTGGACATCTGGCGTAAAAGTAAGACAGCATTTCAGAAAAGGAACATCATACCAACAGTAAAATATGGCGGTGGTAGTGTGACGGTCTGGGGCTGTTTTGCTGCTTCAGGACCTGGAAGACTTGCTGTGGTAAATGGAACCATGAATTCCGCTGTCTACCAAAAAAATGCTGAAGGAGAATGTCCGGCCATCTGTTCGTGACCTCAAGCTGAGCTGACCTTGGGCTCCGCAGCAGGACAATGATCCAAAACACACCAGCAAGTCCACCTCTGAATGGCTTAAGAAAAACAAAATGAAGACTTTGGAGTGGCCTAGTCAAAGTCCTGACCTGAATCCGATTGTGATGCTGTGGCATGACCTTAAAAAGGCTGTTCTTGCTCGAAAACCCTCCAGTGTGGCTGAATTACAACAATTCTGCAAAGATGAGTGGGCCAAAATTCCTCCACAGCGCTGTAAGAGACTCATTGCCAGTTATCGCAAATGCTTGATTGCAGTTGTTGCTGCTAAGGGTGGCCCAGCCAGTTATTTGGTTTTGGGGGCAATCACTTTTTCACACAGGGCCATGTAGGTTTGGATTCCCCCCCTCCCGATAATAAACACCTTCATTTAAAAACTGGATTTTGTGTTTACTTGTGTTATCTTTGTGTAATTTTTAAATTTGTTTGATGATCTGAAATATTTAAGTCTGACAAACATACAAAAATAACGAGAAATCAGGAAGGTGGCAAACGCTCTCTCTCTCTCTCTGTTTCCGGCGGCCGAAGGAGGAGGGCGGAAATAGGGAACTCCGTGGTTTGTTTGGACTTTTTTTCGGTTTTCTACTACTGGCCGCATTTTCAGTTTTTGTTTTTTTGTGTGGAGGATGGCGACCTTGGAAATGCCACCTCCATCTATCTACCAGGGGGTGAGGATCGTTCCCCCGGACAGCAGCGTTACTGTGGAGGAGGTGCTTCTGGCCGTGGCCGAGCAGGTGGGCCATGATTCGATCTGCTTGCGGGGCCTTCCGCCGGCCCTGCTCTGGAGCCTGCCGCTGTGTCTGTGGACGGCCCGGCTGTGGCACCCGCGGCCCAGCTTATGGCCGGAAGCGTCGCTGGTGATGGCGCCCAAAATGTCACTGATGGTGCGTCACAATCATCTCGCTGTGTGACATCAGCGGCTGTGCCTCCAGAAGCTGCTACCGTTTCAGAGCAGGAGACGGAGCACCGAACTGATGGTGCGTCAGAATCTCGCTGTGTGACATCAGCGGCTGTGCTTCCGGAGGCTGCTACCGTTTCACAGCAGGGGACGGAACAGCGACAGTCAGCTGCTGTGGGTGGCGTCCAGGAAAATGTGGCCCATGATGAATCCACTGGCCCAGGAGAACCAAACAGTCAGCAGAGTTGTGCTGACGAGGAAATGGAATCTGATCCCCACACTGTGTCTAATACGGAGTCTATTGAGGCAAAATGCAGTACAAACACGAGTTTGTATTCACTGGAGGAAATAAATGCTTTTCTGGATGAAACCTATAACAAGGCCATTAAAGTCACTGACTACTTCAGTGACACTGATAAATTCATTAAGTCTGTTGATGTGCTAAGACGGCAGGTTGGTCTTGACCTCCTGGATGAAAGGAAACGTTTTCGCCTCAAGAAACACCTGACAGCCTTGCGTAAAGCAGCAGGGAGAACAGGGCTCAAGCGCGCCCGACAGGAGGAATAAATGGCGGTCGTTTCTCTGCCTGTTTTATACATTTTTGGAATATTGTTTGATCAGACTTTTATATGACGTTTCTAATTGACTGTAATTGACTGTCACGGAACTGGATCTTTACCTGCAGGGCATGGATGCCCCAACGTTTTCATTCCTTCGACAATCTGGACAAGCCTGCTGCGAAGATGACTTGCTTGAAAATCCCGCATGGTCTAAGGCCTACAATCCATCTGAGATGAGGAAAATGTCTCTGGGACGTGCAACGGAACTGGCTGCGGCCGCACAGCGCTATCTCTGCTGCCGGAGGAAGGGGACTTGGCCTGGCTTAAGAACTGGGGGCCTCTGGCTCGTCTTTGCACGGACTATGAGGAAGACTCGCACTACTGCCACTGACAGTGTGGAATAGGTGGACTGCAAGGCATACTCTGTGTTGTGTGTGGGGGGGAAGACTTATGTTTGCACTTTTTCCAATGTGAGACACTTGGTGGAATGAGATTGGTGCTCTTACATTTTCTTGAATTGTGCAATAAAGGTCTCTCTCTCTCTCTCTCTCTCTCTGTGTGCAAACAAAAATGAACAAAAAGCCATTAAAAACATGGGTTTTTCATACTGATTTTTATTTATTTATTTTTATTTCATCTTTATGTATAGAGGGGAGGCCCATCTTTCAAGGACGCCCTGTTCACATTCACAGAGTTACACCTGGAAGCTTCACAGTGCAACCACATTCTGACCTGTGGCCACTGAGCAGCTCCACTAGAGCAGTTGGGGTTAAGGGCCTTGCTCATGGGCACCACAGTGAGGTTAATGAGGGTCAGGCACACAATGCTATGTTATCTTTCCCATCCAGATGTGATCCTGCTGGTCCAGGGATTGAGCCGGTGACCCTCCAGTCACCAGCTCACATCCCTAACATTTAGGCCACCACTGCCCAGTTCCAGATCTCAGATCTATGGGAATAGTAGATACCACAAGATACCACGGCACTTCCTTGGAGGCTGAATGAACCATCCATCAAAAAATGAACTTGTTGCAAGCTTTTAGCAATCTATCAGCCAGATCTATGAGGCAGCAAAGACGAGCATTGACAAGAGTGAAAGCTGTCCACTTCGGTCACTGCATCACAGCTGTAACTTAACGCAACTGCAGTCATTTGAAATCAGGGGTTACAAACCACTCAGCATTTTCAGACGCCATAAGTTGAATGTTTGGAAGTTACATTTTATGTTTCATTTAAGAAGACTTTGATGTTTAAAAATGATACGCAGATGACCTAAGCAAAGAAGTGTGAGAGAAATTGTGTTTCAGTTACCGTCATTGTTGTAATGGGATTATTTATTCATTTAAGAGACACGACATGACACCCGCCGAAGCAGGCAGTAAGAGTGATGTTCAAAGCCAGTGATGAATTCCACTTACATTTGACTGGTGGGCAGGACTGAATGTCAAGACCTGTTTTGTCACATAGTGCTGCAATTCCTAGGTATCTAATTGTTATTTGTTTACGCCACACTCCACTTTTGTTTTGTTAGGCTAACCCTAACAGCGAAGAGATCTGGCTTGCAGCTGTAAAACTGGAGTCTGAGAATAATGAGTATGAACGAGCACGTCGGCTGCTGGCCAAGGCCCGGAGCAGTGCACCAACAGCCAGGGTAAGTGTGACTTTGAGAGAGTGGTACAGAACTGAGGGAATTCCCTATGTTCAAAATCAAGTGAGGATCTGCACAAAAACAAATATTTATCCTTCATTTCAGTTTTAATGTGGACAAAGTTTTGTCTATAAAAACCTCTGCTATAAGTGTTGGGGCCACTGAGAATAAAAGTAATAAAACAAAAGCAATTGCTTTCCTATGAAGACATATGAAAACAGCTTTTTTTCCTCTGGTGTATTGAAACACTTCTCGTCCTGCTACTCAGACTGCACTTCTGTGACCTTCTCCACAGTGCAGTTTTACTTGATGGAAAACATCTGACCAGTGCTTGCTGACTTGAAGTGTTTTTTAAATACTTAATTATGCGCTTTCATTGATTTAATAGATTTCCACAACCACTTTGTCTTTTCATGCTTGGGCTTGCAAGATTTTCATACTTTATAACAGTCAGCACCCCAAAGGTTGACAGATGCTGTCTGCCTTGCATTTTAACCTTTCACTCTGTGGCCTGGTGACACTCCTGTTTGTTATCAGTGTTGCATGCTGACAGATCTGATGAAGAGAGACCGTTTCAGTGTTGGTGTTACTGATTGTCCTGTCAGATAAAACACTTCTTTTTAGTGTTAATGGACCAGCGAAGCATTTAAGGCAGTGCCCGAGGTGTTGTGTATAGTTTGGACTCTTATTTGTGTGGTATGGGTGGTGGGTCCATCTTCCCGTTCCGCCACCACCCGGGGTTATAGGAGGGCAGTGGGCAGGAGGGGCGGTCTCTCTGCCACCTCTTCTGCCCGACGGCTGCAACTGTGTGATATAGTGCCTCTTTAATAAACGTGTTCAGCTCAACACCTGGCCTCGTCCTTGGCGCCATATACAGACATAACATTTGACAATGAGGATAAAAGTGGATTACAACAAGATATGGAAGCGTGCGGGTTTGAAATTCAGCCGGTTTTGGAGCCCGGCAAGCCACCAGTCCCATGGCCGAGGTGGTGCACCATTTTCCGGACGTACATGCTGGCGCTGGACCTTTGGAAGACATGTGAGTTGTTGGTGCGCAATTTTGCAGTGAAGGAACAGTGTGTTCTAAGCACACTGGGTGACTGTGATAGCTTTGTTGAAGGGATTGAGCTAATAGCACGCTATTTTCACACCCTGGAAAACATCATGGCACGATTCGGCTTCGACAGCGCCGCCAAAGGGTAGGCAGATCTATTCAGCAGTTCTTGACAGATTTGGAGCTGTTGGTCAGCAGGTGCCAGCTTGGACTATTGGAGGAGGGGATGATTCGCGACCAGTCGGCAGATTATAACAATGGCACTATGATCAGGTCGAAGCTGCTTATGTTTTCGGGCAAATTGGTGCTGCCCACTACCATCGAGTTAGCGCAACTGCTGGAAGCTGCGGGTGAACTGTCATGGGAGCTGAGTGAGAGCTTGTCACACCTACATTTGGGATCATCATCGATCACATATGCAGTGGACCTGGTCAATGTGGGAAGCGAGGACGATACCAGCGCCGTGAATGTGAGGTCCGCCCCGGGAAAGCCCAGAGGTGAGGGCTGTGGGTCCACGAAGCACCGTTTCAAGGCTAAGAGTTGTCCGGCAAGAGCGGAGCACTGTGGCACGTGTGGCTACTTGCTTCATGTCACCAGGGCATGCCACAGATCCAAGCAAGGACGTCTGTGGCACAAGGTGGACTCTCGCTCCCTCACGGTTGTTGTTGTTGTGTTTGTTTCACGAACAACACAGCATACAGACTGTATGATGGAGTTGGACAGGACAGAAGTGTTGTTGTGGATTGCGGGAGCGGTGGGCTCCGTGTCAGATTGGATGACCATGAGATGTTTTTCCCCGCATGTCAGAATTGAGAAGGACCCAGTGTCGCTTTGTGGTTGTGGAGAAGGATGGCTGGCCACGGTGGTAACGTTGGAACTGACGGCTTGGCGCAAATCTGCCGAGATGTGGGACTGTGCGATCCTGAGCATGGCGGACGGCGCAGTGTGGGATGACAAACTGCCTGGCACCCTGGAGAGTGAGCAAGACCAATACCATCCAGGGCCACCACAGGAGGATTCCTGTGCCAGAACCTAAGTAGCCCTAGATGAGGGAACTGGGCGGCACGGTGGGACACCTGTGACGGCGGGTGGCACCAAGTGGCTGGCTCCATCTGTTCCCGGATTTCGGCTGAAGGTACTGGTGAACAGGGGGTCACAACGGCGATGGGGTGGCGAAGTTAAAAGAGGTCGGGGCAGGATCGATTGGCACTGAGGGAGTGAGTGCCAAGCAGAGACACTGCAAGCTGAAGAAGACCCCTCGGGGAGCCGTGGATTGGATTCGGGCTCGGGGGATGGTGAAACCACGGCAGGTGGAGGAGACTATGAGTGGTGGGCCTGGACAAGTGAGACATCCAAGGGTGAAGAAGAGGAGGCGCACCAGTGCCGAGGCGACCTGCTGCAGCCTGGGAGGCAGTCTGCTTCCAGGGGCAGGCTAATGAAAGGACGGCCCAGGGGGCCTACGGGGTCATCTTCTCGTGCTGTGTGCATATAGTTTAATTGTTGTGTTGTTTATTGTATATATTTCTGGGGATTATTTTGTGTATTTTCTTTTAATTTAGGAACATGGCAGTTGTCTTATTTTAGTTGGGCTGTTTTCCTAGTACAGATGGTAGAATAATCCGTCTTGCCGTGTGGGGGTGGGATAGCAGTCCACCTGTCCTCCCCTAGTTTTTAGTTGTTTTGAGTGACTGTGGTAGGCCCCTTTTAGGTATTTACGTTTCGTTTTCTTAGTGTGTGATTCGGGTTCCAAATTGGGGAGGGTCTCAATTGTATGCGTGTGTTGTGGACCTTTTTGAAGGGGAGGGTGAATGTTGTGTATAGTTTGGACTCTCATTTGTGTGGTATGGGTAGTGGGTCCATCTTCTGGTTCTGCCACCACCCGGGGCTATAAGAGGGCAGTGGGCAGGAGGGGCAGTCTCTTTGTCACCTCTTCTACCCGACAGCTGCAGCTGTGTGATATAGTGCCTCTTTAATAAATGTGTTCAGCTCGACACCTGACCTCGTCCTTCGCTCCATATACAGACATAACACTAGGTACTTGGCATCTGATATATTTTGAAACTGGAATTTAGTTGACATAAGTGTTTTACATTTTTACACCATTGCTGTTCTTTATAAAATCTTTTGGAGGACATTCAAAAGGAAGTTTATGTGTATTATTTTAACATCTTAAGTTTTATGGTGTCTGTCTAAACTGCTTCTTATTTCATTGGTGCTCTGTCCAGGTATTTATGAAGTCTGTGAAGCTGGAGTGGGTGTTGGGGAACATAGAAGGTGCACAGGAGTTGTGCACTGAGGCCCTGAAGCACTATGAAGACTTCCCTAAACTGTGGATGATGCGAGGCCAAATTGAGGAACAGTGTGACAGTATGGACAAAGCAAGAGAGGCCTATAACCAAGGGGTAAGGAGGGGGTTACTTTAAGTTTGTTCAGGATATTTGAATTAACCGAAAGTGCCAAAGACGCTAAGGAACTTGTCTTTAATTTTTTTTCCTTAATTATGAAACTAGAATAAGGGCTTGTTGTTTTCTTTTTTTAAAAAATTTGTTCCTATAGCTAAAGAAGTGTCCCCACTCGGTGCCCCTTTGGTTGCTTCTGTCTCGTCTTGAAGAGAGGGTGGGACAGCTGACCAGAGCCAGAGCAATTCTGGAGAAGGCACGGCTGAAAAACCCCCAGAGCCCAGAGCTATGGTGAGTGTACAAAAATAAAAACTAAAGAAAACCTTCATAGCTCCATGAATTCTTAAGAGAGATTCATAGCTTAATATGTAGTGTGTACACAATATCCATTTTTTTTCCACAATATCTTTATTGAACCTTTTTTTTTTTTTAACAAACATGATACAAACAATCAAACACTAACACTAAAGTACTACAAAAAAAAAAAATGCACTAAAAACACCAACAACCACCAACAAAATCAAGTCTTCAACAATGCTCCTCTGTTTAGTCTAGACAATCCAATACATAAGTATACATATTATGTTCACCAGTTTGGAATTTACAAGGTCCACACACATCATTCACCTTCTTCTTCAAGAGTTATGTTTAAATTTTTTACATAATCAATAAAAGGTCTCCATATATTCTCAAACACAATTTCCTTTGATTTCAGTATATATGTTATTCTTTCTAATGGAAGGTTTGTTAACATCTGTCTTAACCACTGAGTCACATCTGGTCTATGAGTCTTTTTCCATAATAGTGCAATACATTTTTTGGCATTAAGCAAACTGAGGTCTATGAATGTTCTTTCACTTTTATTAAAATTATGCTTTTCTGGGTACAGACCCAACAAAAACAGTTTAGGATTCAATATGATTTGTTTTGAGATTATTTTTTCAATTGTTACCCTCACCTCTTCCCAAAACATTCTTATTAATCTACATTCCCATAAACAATGAAATAGGGTTCCTTTACTTTCCATGCATTTTGTGCATGTATCTGGTATATTTTTGTTATATCTATTTAACTCCTCCGGTGTAACATACATCCGCATTAACCATTTGAAATGTATCAATTTAAGGCGTGCATTTATTGATTTGGTTTGAGCTTCTGTACAAGCCAATTCCCATTGTTCCTCTGAAATTTCAGTTTGCAGATCTTCTTTCCAGTAGTTTAATCTTTTCAGTGAATTTTCACTTGAAGATAGTGTCAATGAGTTATAAAACTCTGAAATAATACCCTTTCTTTTACTATCTTTCATCATCATTTTTTCCAAGGATGAATAAATAGGTCGAGTGAGAGCTTTATTTTGATTTGATCGAATAAAGTTTCTAAGTTGAAGATATTTAAAAAAATGTGTTCTATTGAGATTAAATTTGATCCTCAGCTCTTCAAAAGACATTATGTTATCTGCACATGGCAAATATAAATCCTGAATCTTTTGTATCCCTTTTAAATTCCATACTTTAAATACAGCGTCCGCTCTCCCTGGTTTAAAATATTGATTACCCCATATTGGACTAAATTGTGACAATAACTGTGGTTCTTTTAAATAGTTTTTAGCTTCACACCATATTTTAATCATATGCTTTACAAATGGATTTTTAACTTGTTTTTGTAATTTTTTTGCCGAATCTGAGTATATGAATATGGGAAGAGGTAAAGGTAAATTGTATGATTCCATTTCAGTCCAGTGAGGGAGATCATTTGATGAAAAATAATATGTCATAGACCTCAGTTGTGCCGACCAATAATACAACATAAAATTTGGACATTTCAGACCTCCACGATCAAATGGTAAATATAATAAAGACAAACGTAATCTAGCCCTCCTGTTGTTCCATATAAATTCCACTAACTTTTTTTTTATTCTTGAGAATAGATCTAAAGGTGGTGATAAGGGAATGTATTGAAATAAATAAAGTATTTTAGGTAAAATATTACTTTTAAGTATATTGATTCTCCCGATCATCGACATTGGTAGAGACATCCATCTCTGAGTTAACTCATTGATATCTGACATTAAGGCTTCATAGTTGACACTGGCGACTGATTCTAGCTTAGGCACAATTTGGATTCCTAAATATTTAAACTGATTTACAACATTGAATTGATTTACCTCAGGGGCTGGGTAATTTCTCTGGGTCTCATTTAGCATTAATATTGAAGATTTAGTTTTATTTATTTTATATCCTGATGTTTCCCCAAAATTCTTTATTAAATTCAACAAGGTTGGAATTGATTTTTTTAGATTCGACATAAACAAAATTATGTCATCGGCGTACAGGGAGATTTTATGTTCTGTTGGTCCAACTTTAATTCCATATATTTGTGAATGTAAACGTATCGCTATCGCTAAAGGTTCAATTGCCATAGTAAACAGTAAAGGTGAAAGTGGACAGCCTTGTCGACATCCTCTATTGATTTTTATTGGTTTTGAAATATTGTTATTTGTTAGGATTTCTGCTGTAGCATTATTGTATATTATTTGAACCCATTTTATGAAATTATTTCCAAGTCCAAACCTTTGTAGGACTTCAAAAAGAAAGGGCCATTCAACTCTATCAAAGGCCTTTTCGGCGTCCAGTGATAGGAGAGCTGTATCCGGTGCTTCTTTATTAAAATAAATAATATTAAATAGTCTTCTTACATTATGGAAGCCTTGTCTACCCTTTATAAAGCCATTCTGATCTCGATTAATAATATTTGGTAAAATTTCTTGTATTCGTCTTGCTAAAATTTTACAGATTATCTTAAGGTCGGCGTTTAATAGGCTTATTGGTCTCATATTTTCACATTTATTAGAGGGCTTACCTGGTTTTGGCAGCAGTATAATTAAGGCATTATTTATGTATGATGGTAAATTATTATTTTGAAATGCTTCTAAAACCATTTCCAAAAAAGGTTTTATTAATTTATTCTTAAATTTTTTATAAAGGTCAACTGGAAGATCATCTGGTCCTGCACTTTTTCCTGATTTCATATTATCAATGGCTAGCCCAACTTCTTCTTGACTAATTTTAGACTCCAATATCTCCCTGTTTTCATTTGGAATACACGGTATAGATAGTTCGTTCAAAAACCCATTTAGTTTTGTTAAATCAGGTTCATTTTTGGTATCATATAATTTTTCATAGTAATCTCTAAAGGCTCTATTAATTTCTAAAGGATCTATAACTACCTGTCCGTTACTTATAATACTGGTAATTGGTGTTTTAATTTCTAATTGTTTAATCTGCCATGCTAATAATTTTCCTGATTTTTCACCTTGTTCATAAAAAGATTGTTTCAATCTTAGAAGACTCGAGGCAGCTCTATTCGCTGATTTTTTGTCGTATTCAGCTCTCAAAATCAGTAATTCATTCTCCAACCTTGGGTCACTTCCTGCATACACTTTTTCCTGAAGACTTTTTATTTTATGTTCCAATTTAGCTCTCTCCTCTCGAGTCTTCTTAGATTTTGATCCTGTATAACTAATAATATGTCCCCTAATAAAAGCTTTGAAAGCCTCCCACTTTACACATGCTGATGTTTGTGTAGTATTGATGTCAAAGAACTCGTCTATCTGTTTTTCTATATACTTGACAAATTCCTCATCCTGAAGCCATTTATGCTGAAATTGCCATCTACCTGATTCCTTTGTCAATTTTTTATCTACATATATTAGACAACAGGGTGCATGATCAGAGATCACGATGTTATCATAAAAGCAGTTTTGAATCTTGGACCTTAATTCTGTGGAAATCAAAAAATAATCAATACGTGAGAATGTCTTGTAGGTACTGGAATAACAAGAATAGGCTTTAACTTGTGGTTTCATTTCTCTCCATATATCTAACAATCTCAATTCTTTCATAAAATGATTAATAGTCATCCTACATCCAATGTGCGTACAATCCAGTCCTGTTGATCTATCTATACCGGGATTCAATGTACAATTAAAATCCCCTGCTATTATATGTTGCCCTGTAAGTGATGATAAGATAAGAAATAAATTAGCAAAGAACTTCTGATCATCTATATTGGGACCATATAAGTTCACAAGATTTATATTTTCTAATAACAAAGAACCTTGAATGATTACATATCTTCCAAATTTGTCTCCAATTACATTTTTCACTTGAAAAGGAACTGATTTATGTATGAGAGTCATAACTCCCCAGGCTCGGGATGAAAATGAAGAGGTGAATACACTTCCTTGCCATCTACTCCTAATTCTTTTAACATCCTCCTCTATTAGATGAGTTTCTTGTAAAAACACAATTTTTGAACCCATGTCTTTTATTTTATTCATAACTTGTTTAAGTTTTTTTAAATTTTGTAGACCTCTGCAATTCCATGAAGTTAAATTAAGATTAACACTTTGGTTTATGATCAATAGAGAGTTTGGGATTACCTTGCAATGTAAACATGCTCATACAGAGAAGCAAAAACATGAGTGGTTGAACATTCATCCTACAAACTACACACAAACAAATTTCCCCTTCCCACACTTGTGGCAAACCCCCCAAAATCAAAAGAAAAATTCTGTCTCCCGATATAGCCATCGACCGTTCCACACCCACGGGGAACAGCCTAAGCCACTCCTTCTTCATCCTCCCAATCGCCCTAACTCTACTGCTTTTAATGACGTAACATTAACTCTCCTCTGTAGTTTTCCAACTTAACTCCAAAATTTTTAACAACTTTGTACATCATAGTTTTTTTTGTTTGTTTTGTTTTTGTTTTGTTTTTTTAATATATAATACAATCTATATTTTGTAAACTTACTATTTACTTCAAGTCAGTCAGATGCCTGTGCAAATGCTTAATTATTCTACCTTATATTTTGTTCATGCTTAGCTCCCACCAGTCTCTTCTTCTTCTTTGATCTTCTTGATGAACTCCTGCGCCTCCTCTGGGGTCTTGAAGATGTGGGTTCTGCCCTCATACGTGGTCAGCAGTCTCGCAGGATAGATTACACCATGACGAATCCCAAGGTTGCGCAGCTCCTTACGTATGGGATCAAACTGCTTCCTCAATTGCTGGATTCCTGTGGCCAAATCTGGGTAGAACCGCACCTGCTGGTCCTGGTGTTTAATCTCTCCTTTAGCTCGTGCAGCGTTGAAGATCTTCATCCTGTCTCTGTTGCTAAGAAACTTCATAATTAAGGTCCTCGGCGGTCCCTTATCTCTCCGTGGGCCAATACGATGTGCATTTTCCAGAACCACTGCTGATTGCAACTCCTCGCTGCCCAGCACCTCCGGAATCCACTTTTCCAGAAAGGAACATACGTCCCGACCTTCTGATTCCTCTGGAAGACCCACCAGCCTCAAGTTATTCTGTCTCGACCGAGATTCCAAATCCAAAATATTATTTTCCAGAGATTAATTTTTGTTTTCCAAAGTGCGCACCTTTAATTGAAGACGGGTGACGTCATCTTCAGCACTAGCGAGACGGAGCTCCATCTGCGCCGTTCATTCTACACAGTCACCCAATTCCTTTCTTATTCCTTCCAACGCTGTCATAATCCCATCAAATCTAGAGGAAAAGTCCGCTCTCATTGAACTCATGGCAGCCATCAGCGCATCTGCGCCTCCCCCCGCAGACATCGCACCGTTGCCAGCCTCCTCCGCCATATATGGAGTTTTATTTGCTGCGTCACAGACCTGAAAGTCCGTTAATTTGGACTGTTTCGGCGGCTCGCTTTTTCCTTTGCCTGGTTTTCCAGCCTTAGGCTTCGCCGACATATCCTCGCCCAAACGCTGGGATACGTTCTGTCCCAAATGAGAGAGTTATTTGCCAATTTTTTTTCTCCAGGAGCAGAGCAGAGCGAGACACGTCCGTCCTACGTGGCAGCCATAACCGGAAGCCCACAATATCCATTTTACTTATCTTTTTCCTCGGGGACTAGTCCAATAAAATTGTTTATGATTGAAAACAATTTACATTTAACAATAACAATTTGTATTATGTACTGTATGTAAACATTCTTCTACACATTCATTCCTGACTGAAGAAGTAATTTGGATGAATGGTGAAACATTTCAGAAGTTAAAAAAAAAATGATTGAATCCAGTTGACTTGACTGAGCTTTCATACAGTATACTTACCCGCCTGGATGACTGAGAATCTTCATCAAAACCACTTTGTAGTAATTCACGTTCCATAACATGTACTACATGTACTTATACAGTATTACAGAAACCTAAATGGGAATCACTGTTGAATTAAGAGCATAATGTACCCCATTTTATTTTTCAAAACTGTGTACAAAGTGTGAAAAAAGGGTTTCTGTGATAACTGTTGTCAGGTTGGAGTCTGCCAGGCTGGAGTTTCGAGCAGGACTGAAAAACATTGCCAACACACTGATGGCCAAAGCCCTACAGGAGTGTCCTAATTCAGGTGAGTTCTGTATGCTCAGTATTGCTCCCACAGTAGGCCATTTAAAACAGTGTTAATGTGTCTAGTATCTGCGCCTCGAAAAGGTATTGTCACCACCACTCAGATGGATGGGCAGCGGCATCAACACCTAGCTTGTGAACATGATAACTCAAAAAAGAAATAATGTAGATCTTTCAAATGGATACATCGTATCTCTGACAAATCTTGGACAAGTTTGAATTTGGGTGACCTTGAACTCAAGCTTAAGGTCACAGGTCAGTTTTTCCAAAAGCATGGTAAATGTTAACTCAGAAAGGAACTGACATAAATGTTTTATATTGATACCATAGTTTCATCTTTTTGTTGTAATATGCGAAGGGCAGATCCTACCACAAAGTGCTCTTGGGGCTGTTTGCTTTCGGCTTTAGGACTGTGACTAGGATTCTTCTTTGACTTGGCACAGAGGCGTCGTCTCTTCGAATTTAGTCTGCTGGTAGGATCATTAGCTTCCCCAGGCGAGCCCGGGTACTGGTGGGCCCTAGCCCACTGTGCGCATGTGGAGAGGAGCAAACAATGGAACACATCATAGAGGTTTGCCCGCTCCAAAGACTGGAAGGAGGATTACACACCCTCCATACAGCAAACCAGGAGGCAACTGCTTGGCTTAAGGACTTTGCATTCGCTAAATAAATAAAAATCTTTTTGTTTTGAATGTGTAAATGTGATAACTTGTGAACGAATATTGTTGGGTTTTCATATTGATACCATAGTTGTATGTATGAAAAACATGGGACTATTTTGATTTTAGTTGACTTTGCAGAAAAATTCAGCCAGTCAGTGCTCCTAATGCCAGCAGGCTGAGGGGTACCACTGGCAGCCACCAGTATTTTAGTCGTTTGGATCCCACAAGCTCCTGCCCCAGGTGGAGGGGTTTGAGTATCACAGGGTCTCATTCACGAGTGAGAGGAGAATGGAACGAGAGATTGACAGATGGATCGGAGCAGCATCTGCAGTGATGCAGACATTGTACTGGTCTGCTGTGGTGAAGAGGGAGCTGAGCTCTAAAGCAAAGCTGTTGGTTTACTGGTCAATCTAGGTTCCTATCCTCACCTGTGGTCATGAGCTTTGGGTTATGAGCGAAAGAATGAGATTGCGGATACAAGTGGCGGAAATGAGCTTTCTGTGTAGGATTGCTGGACTCACCCTTAGGGTGAGAAGTTCAGTCATCCAGGAGAGGCTCAGAGTAGAACTGCTGCTCCTCCACATTGAAAGGAACCAGTTGAGCTGGTTTTTTGTATTTTGTATACTCTATTAATCCCCAGAGGGAAATTTAGGGCATACACCTGGATGGATGAGGGAGCCACGGTACAGCACCGATGCCTTTACCATTCACACACACATTCACACTTGGGGCCACTTTAGAGTCTTCAACTAACCTAACTTGCATGTTTTTGGCCTGTGGGAGGAAACTGGAGTACCTGGGGTAAACCCATGCAGACACAGGGAGAACATGCAAACTCCACACAGAAGTGTCACCAATGGTTGGGGTGGGATTGAACCCATGATGGTCGGGGTGGAATCGATCCTGTGACTTTCTTACTGTGCTGCCACAGTGTCAACCACTGCACCACTGAGCTGCCTCCCACTTGAGGTGTTTGGGGCATGTCCCACTGGGAGGAGACTCCGGGGCAGACCCAGGACATGATGGAGAGACTACGTCGCCCAGCTGGCCTGGGAATGTCTTGGTATCCTCTCTGAAGAGCTGAAGTAGGTGGCCAGGGAGAAGGAAGTCTGGGCTTCTCTGCGTGAACTGCTGCCTCCGCAACCCGGACATCCGGAAAAGCGGTAGAAGATGGATGGATCGATGGATGGATCCCATTTTGATACATCAGGCATTTGAAATTGAGTGTATTTTTCCTTGAAAAGGGCTTTCCAAAAAACACATTAATGAACACCTGCCTTATATTAATTTATCAGTCATATTCTCTGAAGAGGAAAGTGAAAATGATTATTTCTATATGATTTGCTGAAAATTCTGATTTTTACCCTGCTACTTCAAAGGTATCCTGTGGGCTGAGGCAGTATTTTTGGAGGCCAGGCCACAGAGGAAGACCAAGAGCGTGGATGCTTTGAAGAAGTGTGAACATGACCCCCACGTCTTGCTCGCTGTAGCCAAGTATGAATGCATCTCTTTGCTGTTTGTCATTTCCTTTATTAATAGGCTCTATTCACTCTTTCTGATGACCTCTAATACATAAGTCTTTGCAGCTATGATTTCACATTTCACCATGCAGTCTTCTTGGTGTGAAACTTTTATGGTTTTCACATCTCAGGTTGTTCTGGAGTGAGCGCAAGATCACTAAAGCAAGAGAGTGGTTTCTCAGGACAGTAAAGATTGAACCAGACCTTGGAGATGCCTGGGGTCTCTTCTACAAGTTTGAGATTCAACACGGCACAGAGGTAAGGATGGGTTTTTTTGTTTGTTTTGTAGCGATTTTGTCTACATTTCAGCTAAAAGCATCTTTAAAGGCACTTCAAGTTCCACTTAATGAGTAGCATTTGTTGTGTAGTGAACAATTGTTTTCTTGTATAACTGGCCACATTTTTTCTCCAGCCTGTTCTTCAGTTGTCACCATGAACTGACAAAAAATGCCCCTTAATTTTTTTTTGGTTTGTTTTGTTTTTTGTCTTTGAGCTGCTCCCTTTTGGGGTCAACACAGTGCATCATCACCTTATATTGCGATGATCTGCATGCTGATTTGGCAAGGATTTTTACGCCGGATGCCCTTCCTGACGCAACCCTGCCCACTTATCTGGGCTTGGGACTGGCACAGAGAGTACACTGGCTTGTGCACCCCCTGTGGCTGGGTTACCAACTTTCCTTCCTCTATTGTATTTTTTCTGAGCACCAAGCTAGAAAGCAGGAAGCACCATTTTTATATGGTCTTTGATTTGACCCGGCCAGGACTTGAACCCACAACCTCCCAGTTGTGGGGCGGATGCTCTACCTCTAGGCCACCACTCTGGTTTAAATGAATGCCTCTTGCTAACAGTGTTAAATTTGTTGTACCCCCAGGAGATGTCATGGATTCATTGTGGTGTGTCTGCTGCATTTGGGCTTAACATGGGTCTGGACAGCACCTAATTTGTGTCAAAATCACATTCAAGATGGATACCCTGATGGCTATTTCATAGTTGTTAAAGGCTTAGCTGGTTTATGGTAAATGGTAAATGGCATTCACTTATATAGCGCTTTTATTCTCATCTCTTGATGACCAAAGCGCTTTACAGATCCTGCTATCCACCCATTCACACACACATTCACACTCTGATGGCGGCATGCTACCTAACATGGCGTTTCCAGACCCACCAGGAGCAATTGGGGTGAAGTGTCTTGCCCAGGGACACAACGGCAGGATACCTGGGGAGAGCAGGATTCGAACCGCCAACCATGTGGTTATTGGACGACCTGCTCTACCTCCTGAGCCACTGCCGCCCTGGTTTATGTCTCAGCATAGGGCATTGGTGTCTTTTAACATACAGTACCTCACAAAAGTGAGTACACCCCTCACATTTTTATAAATATTTCATTATATCTTTTCATGGGACAACACTGAAGATATAACACTTTGATACAATGTAGAGTAATCAGTGTACAGCTTGTATAACAGTGTAAATTTGCTGTCCCCTCAAAATAACACACAGCCATTAATGTCTAAACCGCTGGCAACAAACGTGAGTACATCCCTCAGTGAAAATGTCCAAATTGTGCCCAAAGTGTCAATATTTTGTGAGGCCACCATTATTTTCCAACACTGCCTTAACTCTCTTGAGCATGAAGTTTGCTAGAGCTTCACAGGTTGCCACTGGAGTCCTCTTCCACTCCTCCATGATGACATCATGGAGCTGGAGACCTTGGGCTCCTGCACCTTCTGTTTGAGGATGGCCCACAGATGCTCAATAGGGTTTAGGTTTGGAGACATGCTTGGCCAGTCCATCACCTTTACCCTCAGTTTCTTTAGCAAGACAGTGGTCGTCTTGGAGGTATGTTTGTGTTTGTTATCATGTTGGAATACTGCCCTCGGCCCAGTTTCCGAGGGGAGGGGATCATGCTGTGCTTCAGTATGTCACATTACATGTTGGCATTCATGGTTCAATGAACCTTAATGAACTGTAGCTCCCCAGTGTCGGCAGCACTCATGCAGCCCCAAACCATGACACTCTCACCACCATTCTTGACTGTAGGCAAGACACACTTGTCTTTGTTCAGAAATGGTGATAGTCAGGACCGTGCTTACATATTAGATGGTGTTTATGTCTCTGTTGAGCCTTTTTTTTAGGTGTTAGCTGTCTAACCCCACTGCTCTCCCTCCATCAGGAACAACAGGAAGAGGTGCGAAAGCGCTGTGAGAATGCAGAGCCCCGTCATGGAGAGCTGTGGTGCTCCGAGTCCAAACATGTCTTGAACTGGCAAAAGAAGACAGGAGAAATTTTAGCGCAGGTAGCCAGCAAGATCAAAAATACGTTCTGAAATTGTGAGATTTTGACTGAACACCTGGAGGACTCCGCCTGTGACCAGCCTCACGTGGACACGCTTATTCTCCATCACAAATTGCCAATTTTTGGCAGAAGTATTCACACACCACCTTGATTTTTTTTTTTGTTTTATTATTTTTACAAATTTGAATCACTTACGGCACTTACTGACAGGAAGTCATGAACTGATGTTAAAAAGAAATCAGACCTGTAAAGCTCAAAATGATGGCTTTTACCCACTTAAATCCCCAGTAGGTAATCCGATCTAGATGTATTTTTTTTGTCAAATGTGTTGAAATTCTTCTCACATCCCAACAGCTATCAGTGAAGTGTTGTGGGGGAAAAGGGGGAAAAATTCATTCTGTGGGGCCATCAGTGGGGGTTGAGAGGTCAGCCAATCATTGCATCCATGCACTCTGCCGCTTCCGAATATCACACACTCGGTGGGTGAATCTGAAGCAATGGCAGATAAATGATTGCTGGCTCTCCCGTCCCCTGTACAGCTTCTTAAAAACATGCAAACACAGAGGTGCTCTGATTGGACAACATGTGCACTCATTGGTGGGTGCACAGATTTCTAAAAATGTCCACAACATGGAGTCTCAACAGTAAACGTCCTCTGTTAATTTGAAAGCAAAACAGCACAAGTGTTTTTGAAAACATTTGAGGTGAGAAATTGGGTGTTTAGCTGCTGAATCTGTTTTTTACTCGGATAAATGCTAGTTTAAATGCTACCAAGAGTTCTCTGTAGCAAACACATTGAGTTGGACAGAACTCATTTGCATAAAGTTGGCTGGATTCAACTTTTCAGAATCTCCTTTTGGGGCTGTATTGCAGTCATAAAATGCTTGGATGTAATTACATTAGGATTTTGCAGATCGTTGTTTAAGATCGGTGTTCATGTCTGTATGTGGGTTCAGTTTCTGTTATCACTGTGCATCTTGTTGGAGTTTGTGTGGCTTGTATTGTGTTGCTAGCTTATACCAAACCATTAAAATGAAAAACACCCATTTTGTTAAGTGCTGATTTTTGATTTCCTTCATAGTCTCTGAAAGAAACTGTTAATTTCAGATTTACATAGTAAATGAGTACAACATTTACAGCTGTATGTTGCTCTGTCATGGTTGATTTGAATCTATGCATCCCCGTGTTATGTTGTCGCCTGTTGTTGTGACCTTGAGTTTTTGTTTAGTCCACAAGCAATTCAAACATTCAGAATAGTTATGCTACAGTAAATTTCTATTAAAGGTCCTTTTATGTACCTACCTTTGCTACCCACCTGATAACAAATATAGATCTACTTAACTTGAACTGTGCCTGGGCTTCAATTACTATAGGTGTCCATATTCTGCTGGTGGAACCACAGCATTATAAACGGGCCAGACAGACATGCTAAATCCTATTGGCCCGGGTACATGATTGGTTGTTAAGACATTGCAGAGCGACATAATGGAGCCCTCATTGCTTCTAGAAATTTCACAAGTACAGGTGCATCTCAATAAATTAGAATGGCATCGAAAAGTTGATTTCAGTAGTTCAGTTCAAAAAAATTAAACTACATTATATAGATTCATTACACACAATGATGTATTTAAAGTGTTTATTTCTTTTAATTTTTATGGTTATGGCTTATAGCTCATGAAAACCCCAAGTTCAGTTTCTCAAAAAATAGAATATTACATAAAATTAATTTAAAAAATGGATTTTTAATAGAAATAAGATAAGCCTTTATTAGTCCCACAATGGGTAAATTCCAGGATTGCAACAGCACAGGGATAGCAACACTTGGCTGACTGAAAACTATGTCCATGTACACACTCAATAGTTGGTCAGGGCCCCTTTTGCATAAATTACAGTATCAGTGCAATATAGTATGGACGTGATCAGACTGGTATTGCTGAGGTGTTATGGAAGCCCAGGATGCTTTGATAGAAGCCTTCAGCTAATCTGCATTGTTGGGTCTGGTGTCTCTCATCTTCCTCTTGGCAATACTCCATAGAGTCTCTATGGGGTTTAGATCAGGACAGTTTGCTGGCCAATCAAGCAGGTCATACCATGGTCATTAAACCAGGTTTTGGTACTTTTGGCAGTGTGGACAGGTGCCAAGTCCTGCTGGAAAATGAAATCATCTCCATAAAACTTGTCAGCAGAGGGAAGCATGAAGTGCTCTAAAATTTTGTGGTAGATGACTGTGCTGACTTTAGACCTGATAAAACACAGCGGACCAACACAAGCAGATGGCATGGTTCTCCAAATCATCAGTGACTGTAAACTTCACACTGGACATCAAGCAGCTTGGATTCTGTGCCTCTTCACTCACCCTCTCAACTCTGGGACTTTGATTTCCAAATGAAATGCAAAATTTATTTTCATCTGAAAATAAATTTTTCAGATAAATTTATTTTCTGTAATAGACCTGTGAAGCTCACTGAAGCATATGTCTGACTCCCAGTTGTTACCAGACTTCTTTTAATATTACTCTGTATACAGAATCCCTTAGTTATTGATGTTACCATTACTGTTATTGGTATTAGCTTAGTTAGCTTTCAGTTACTAGTGTGTTATTTATTCTCGTAATAAACTTTGACGCACTCCTAGTAACAATTCATGGACTCAACTGAACATGAACGAGCTTGTGTAAAGATTTTGCACAATACATGTCCATTACACAACTCCATTACAGCCCATGCAGTGGTATTTGGAATGGCACAGGCATAAACAAATGTGATAGCTGCTAGCTGCTAAGCTAACTGGGGAATTATTAAACGGCTCGGTATGGTTACAAAAATGGTCAAAATGTGAAACACGAACTTCATGAAGGAAAAAAAACGATCTGCCTGCACACCATTTCCAGTATGTACAATGGTAAATGAAAGTGATACAATTGATTTATTGATGAGAAAGCACCAGGGAATGGACAAATATAATGGAAGCGGAACTGGAAATGTGGATAGACTGGAATGCAGAAGTAGGTTCCCCTACACTGTGCACGAGGTCCATTCATGCAAAAGCAGCCCCGACCGAGTACTGAGTGTGCACATGGACATACTTTTCAGTTGGTAAACATTTCTATTAATCACTTTTTAAAAATTGATCATGTGCAATATTCTAATTTTTGGCAGTCATGTCTGCATTTTTAGGTCTAGGTTTGATTTTCTGTGTTCACACACACACACACACACACAAACATTTCTATTACGTGATTTCTCATGTGATTAGTTTACTTTTTCCACATAGCTCACAGAAAATCTGTTTAAAGATATTTTGGACACATCCATTAATAAACAAAAGTTTTGTACGGTTTACTGTCTTTCTCAAGCAAGCCTTAAATTTAATTCTGTCAGCTCCTGAACTTAGAGGATTTTATTGCAGTGGTGCAACATTTTCTTGCCATGCAGGCCTTTTATTTAAGTCATCTCTGTGTTGTTTTTTAAACACTATAGTTTTCTTTCTTTTTAACTACATGCTGCACTTGTTTTATTGTGCGATCCTGTGGTTTGGATTTGTCTATTCACACGGGGACTGGCTTCATTACATGGTATACTTCTTTTGCAGTGTCACTACTTTTCAACAAAACGGAAAGTATAAAAGAGAGTGATTGATTGCAAAAGGTTTCCTCAACTTGATCGGACTGGACTTCAGTGAAACCCCAAGCCCAGCGTCAGCAGCCCATGACAGGGAAGGAAATCGGAGCCGCGGGAGTCAGTTTGGTGATGTTGGAAACCAAGGAGCATCAACACTTACCGCCGTCGACGCAGTAGCTTCGCCACATTGTGGGGGGGAAATAATGTAGGAAGTTTTGGTTACAATGTGCGCAGCTGAATGTGGAGAAACTCCCTGGACCCCACACATACTTTCGGGGATGGGTTTAGTCTTCTGAGGATCCTGCGCCAGAGCATGACAAATGGTGAGTTTCGGTTTAACGCGCGCTGCGTATTTACGCACCATAAACTGATGGCGGAAGCCGCTCTCCTGGATTATTTCAACTTTGGTTATGTGGCGCAAACAGCTGGAAGCCGACGGATGTGCGCCCCAGCTCGACCTTTTCCAGTAGACTGATATTTTCTTTTCCATCACCTCTTCCTCTCTCTCCCATTCATAGAGTGTGACCGGAACTATTCTCCGAAATGTCCTGGTGGTTGTTTTGCTGGCCAACTCTTACGGTAAACGTAGATGCAACTATAAAGAAATATTGGGCTCCTATAGGGAAGTCATCTTCGTTGAGCTGCAGAATCTGGTATGTTATTATGACGTCTTCATAACGTTGACCTGCCGATTTTTGTTTGCTTCACTTTTCTGTTTGTCTGTCAAGCTGCAGCTGTTATAAAACCTGGACGCTTATATCTAATTATATGCTGCCCTCCTGTGTTTGCTGCGCTGTAATAAAATTTTTTGGTTTGCTTGATGGGGGAAAGCTGCCTAAAAATCTATTTAAAATGTTGATTACTTCTCTTTGCAGAATTTGACTGGTTCACTCAGTAATTTTAAAGAGAGAGACCCCTGTCCCTCTGCAAAGGTAAATGACACTGCAGTCTTCTTTCAGCACTATAATAATTCAACAAATATTTAAAGGCAACCCTTTTTCTTTCTCAAATATTTTGGCAAGATAAACATTTTGTAAGATCTTTTCAGTGTGCACATGTTTCTATCAAATGTGTGAACATTTAAAATCTGAATTTGTGAACACTTCTCTAAGATAACACTGGTTAACACCAAATTTATTGTTTTAGGTTTTTTTTTAGCTGATTTAGGACAGTTTTAATGTGCTGAATCCAAAAATCACATTGGTTTTGCTCAATCAGGTCAACTTTTTGAACTATGGCCACATGTTGGTTTTTACGCTTTTGTTTACATGTACGGGTATTTTCACTTTCTATGATGCAAAAATCTTTTTTATTTCTTGAAATTTCTCGAACTCTGAAGAGTTTGCATGTGCCAATTTATGACATGATGTCATAGATTGTCATGATGGCTGATTACTGTTGGACTCTGAAGCGAGACATCCCTGCCGCTGAGCATTCTAGAGGTTCAAATAAACAGAAGTTGAAGCTCGGAATTTTGAACAATGATGACGTAACATTCAATTTACATGTACTTACCTTTATCAGTGTCTACTATTCAATTTACAGTAATCGAAGTTTGTAACATTTAATCAATAAATTGTGTTAGAAAACGATTTTTCCTCTTAAAAATCTATTTCGGATGAGAAATATAAACAAAAATCAACCGATAATGTCACAAAAATGTGATCGATTTAGTCAGAAGATCAGATTTTTTAAAAAATCAACTTAGCATAAAAACTTGACCTGATCGAGAGAAACGGATGCCATTTTTGGATTCAGCAGTGCAAAATTGTCTGAAATCAGTTGAAAAAACACAGAGAACTTACAAAAAAATTATTTTTGTATCCCTGTGTAATTCATCCACCTGAGAAGTGTGGCAGCCCAGGTTGCACCAGAGGTAGTTAGTAACTAACTAACTAATAACCGTTTACTCAAGTAGCATTTTTCACAAGATTGTGCTTTGCAGAGTATTTTTTTCCAGTATGTTTTTCATTTTTGAGTGCATTTTTGAAGCAAAACCTGTATTTTTATTGAAGTACATGTGGTCATTCTCTTTGAGTTACTTCACTGATATCAAACCATTAATGTTTTTCTCTCCTCAGTTTTTCTTCCCATCAGATATGTAATCGTTGTTCTTCTATTGTGGCTGAGTTTTTGAATCACTGTTTATTTGATTTGATTTAAATATACAGTGGTGTGAAAAAGTGTTTGCCCCTTTGTGATTTCTCATTTTTTTGTATGTTTGTCACACTTAAACGTTTCAGATCATTAAACAAATTTAAATATTAGACAAAGATAACACAAGTAAACATGAAATGCAGTTTTTTATGAAGGTGTTTATTATTAAGGGTAAAAAACAAATCCAAACCTACATCCTGTGTGAAAAAGTGCCCTCCCCCCAATCAAAACATAAATTAACTGTGCTTTATCACATCTTTGGGAAGCTGAGTTCAGTTTCTCTAGCCACACCCAGGCCTGATTACTGCCACACCTGTTCTCAATCAAGAAATCACTTAAATAGGACCTGCCTGACAAAGTGAAGTAGACCAAAAGATCTTCAAAAGCTAGACATCATGCTGCCATCCACAGAAAATCAGGAACAAATGAGAAAGTAATTGAGCTCTATTGGTGTTTAAAAGGTTATAAAGCCTTTTTTTTAAAAGCTTTGTGGTTCCACCGAACCACAGTGAGAGCCATTATCCACAAATGGCAAAAACATGGAACAGTAGTGAACCTTCCCAGGAGTGGCCAGCTAACCAAAATTACCCCAAGAGCGCAGTGACGACTCATCCAAGAAGTCACAAAAGGCCCCACAACAACATCCAAAGAAATGTAGGCCTCACTTGCCTCAATTAAAGTCAGTGTTCATGACTCTACCATAAGAAAGAGACTGGGCAAAAATAGCTTGCATGGCAGAGTTCCAAGATGAAAACCACTGCTGAGCAAAAAGAACATAAAGGCTCATTTCAGTTTTGCCAGAAAACATCTTGATGATCCCCAAGACTTTTGGGAAAATACTCTGTGGACTGACGAGACAAAAGCTGAACATTTTGGAAGGAGTGTGTCCCATTACATCTGGCAAAAAAGTCACACAGCATTTCAGAAAAGGAACATCATACTAACAGTAAAATATGGTGGTGGTAGTGTGATGGTCTGGGGCTGTTTTGCTGTTTCACGACCTGGAAGACTTGCTGTGATAAATGGAACCTTGAATTCTGCTGTTTACCAAAAAGTCCTGAAGGAAAATGTTTGGCCATCTGTTTGTGACTTCAAGCTGAAGCGCACTTGGGTTCTGCAGCAGGAAAATGATCTAAAACACACCAGCAAGTCCACCTCTGAATGGCTTAAGAAAAACAAAATGAAGACTTTGGAGTGGCCTAGTCAAAGTCCTAACCTGAATCCAATTGAGATGCTGTGGCATGACCTTAAAAAGGCAGTTTATGCTCGAAAACCCTCCAATGTGGCTAAATTATAACAATTCTACAAAGATGAGTGGGCCAAAATTCCTCCACAGTGCTGTAAAAGACTTATTGCCAGTTATCCCAAATGCTTGATTGCAGTTGTTGCTGCTAAGGGTGGCACAACTAGCTATTAGGTTTAGGGGGGCAATCACTTTTTCCCACAGGGCCATGTAGGTTTGGATTTTTTTTCCCCTTAATAATAAACACCTTCATTTTAAAACTGGATTTTGTGTTTACTTGTGTTTTCTTTGTCTAATATTTAAATTTGTTTGATGATCTGAAACATTTAAGTGTGACACTGTGGGGAATCCACTCAGTATTTTTCCACTCAGATGGAAGGACAAGGGGAATTGTCATGGGGGATTTGTGTGTTGATGCGGGGGTTGGTGTGTTGATGCAAACAGTGACAGAGAGAATGGGAATTGCATTGGCTTTCATTTTAATGCAGCATCACAGGTTGCTGAGCGAGTTGTATGCTATGAAAGGAGAGGTGCCTGCGACCTGTGAGTCTTTTGATGCTTGTGATTCTGGTGAATGTGAGAGAGAGCGAGAGATTAATAAAGCCTGTTCTGCTCTGGACCGCTCTGCCTGATTATTTCTCCCTCCACACTGGTGACCCTTGACGCACAATGGAACTCGAGGTGAACACCCCGGAGACGACCCGGACGGGAGGTACCAGCAACGCGTGCACCGTTTCGGTCAAACTCCAGACTTTTGGCTACACAACCCGAAATCTTGGTTCCTCCACACCGAGGCCCAGTTCATGCTCCGGGGAATAATGGTGGATGACACCAGATACTACTGCGTGGTTGCAGCACTGGACACACGCACAACTCAGCAGGTGGTGAGCCTGCTCCAATGGCCCCCAGCCCACTACAAATATGAGGCTCCCAAAACCGCGCTGACCCGGCGCTATACGCTCTCAGACTGCGAGAGAGTGGAAAGGCTCCTAACGCGCTCTGAGTTGGGAGACGGGTCGGCGATCGAGTTAATGGAGAAGATGCTGGCGTTGATGGGCACAGATGAAGGGCATTTCCTCTTTGCCCACCTTTTCCTGCGGAACCTCCCGACGACGGCCAGGGCGGTCCTTGCCAATTCGCCGATGCTGGATGCGCGCAACTACCGGGCGCTAGTGCAAGAGGCAGCTCGGATTATCCTCACCACCAGAGCCCTCGCAGTGAACACAGTGGCGTTGGAACCCAGCAAGACGACCAGCGGGGGAGAGGAGCCAACGACGGTGGCTGCAGCGGAGGCCAAGAAGCATCGGAGAGACACATTCTGCTTCTACCACTGCCGTTTTGGAGAGGACGCACGCCAATGCGTGCCACCATGCCAATTCAATCGCTCAGGAAGCGCAAGGGCTGGCAGTCGGTAGCAGCTGCGACCACCTTTGAAGCGAGCAAGCTGCTCTATGTGACAGACTCACGCTCGGGGAGACGGTTCCTTGTGGACTCCGGCTCCCTAAAGAGTATCATCCTGAATTCCTACGCAGACCGGCTGGCGGGAACTAGCGGCCCCGAGCTGATGGCTGAAAATGGCTCAGACATTAAGACTTTTGGTGAGAGGACACTGACTGTATCCTTGCATGGCCGTACATACCAATGGACATTTGTCATAGCGGCATGCAGCTTCCCCATTTTGGGCGCTGATTTTTTGTGTGTACACAGTCCACTAGTCGATGTGGCTAACAGACGCCTGATTAACACAATGTCTTTTGATTCTCTCCCCTGTACAGCTAGAGGAGCCGGGTCCACAACTCTAGCCAATGTCACAGCTCCAGGGGGTAAGTTCCACACACTACTCACCTAGTTCCCAGCACTCACGGTCCCGACTTTTTTGGCGACCGTCACTAAACACAGGGTGGAGCACTTCATTACCACCACGGGGCCGCCTGTTTTCGCACGACCTCTGCGTCTGGACGCAGCTAAACTGGCCATAGCGCGCAAGGAGTTTGCCAACTTGGAAAACTGGGCATCATCAGACGCTCAAACAGCCCATGGGCATCCCCGCTATGTATGGTTCCTAAAGCCGAGGGATTGTGGCGACTGTGCGGAGATTTCCACAGATTGAATAATGCCACAGCGCACGACCGCTACCCGATCCCCAATATTCAGGATTTTTCCGTTCACCTCACTGGGGCACCCATTTTTTCCAAGATAGACCTGGTCCACGATTACCACCGGGTCCTGGTGCGCGCTGAGGACATACCTAAGACGGCAGTACTAACCCCGTTTGGTCTTTCTGAGTTTTTACGCATGCCTTTCGGGTTAAAAGGTGCGGCGCAGACATTCCAACGCATGATGGATGTGGTGTTGCGCGATCTGCCATTTGTGTTCGTCTACCTGGATGACATCCTGGTGGCCAGCGCGTCCGAGAATGAACACGTAGCCCACCTCAGGACAGTTTTCCAGAGGTTGGAGGAGCACAGATTAATAATCAACCCGGCGAAGTGCCAGTTCGGGGTGACAGGAATTGATTTTTTGGGCCACCGCATCTCACCGGAGGGCGCGATACCCTTACCAGACAAAATGCGTGCAGTGGCAGATTTTCCCTGGCCTCAGACGATCAGGGCGCTGCAGGAGTTTTTGGGGATGGTTAACTTTTACAACTGTTTCCTCCCCCGCGCAGCCCAGCTTATGCAGCCGTTGTACGCCGCGCTTAAGAAACGGAAACCGGCTGACTAGAGTTGACTGGACTCCTGAGCGAGAGCAGGTGTTTTCCGAGGTTAAAACAGCCCTGTGAACGCCGCACTGCTGGTGCACCTGGACCCGGCGGCTCGGATAGCGCTCACTACCGACGCATCGGACGTGGCCATAGGGGCCGTCATGGAGCAGCGCATCACCGGTTCTTGGCAGCCGCTTGCTTTTTTTTAGCAGGTCTTTGCGCGACAGTGAGCGTAAATACAGTGCATTCGACAGGGAGTTACTGGCTCTCCACCTGGCCATACGCCACTTCCAGTTCTGGCTGGAAGGGCGCACCTTCACTGCGTTCGTGGACCACAAGCCGCTAACGTACGCAATGGCCAAGGTTTCGGAACCATGGTCGGCCCAGCAGCAGAGACAGCTGGCCGCGATCTCGGAGTTTATGACCGACATTCAGCATGTGGCCGGTAAACTCAACGTGGTGGCGGACTGCCTCTCGCACGCATTAGTGGCCCCAGTCTACGTGGGGATAGATTACACAGCCATGACCGCTGAGCAGACTGGCAATGCGGACGTTTGCACGCTCCAATGTGGACCAACAGGGTTAAGACTGGAGAGCAGAGTACTGCAAGACGCCCCACCCCCCAATCTGTGACGTCTCCACAGGACCCCCGTGCCCGGTGGTCCCACGTGCTTGGCGCTGCCGCGTTTTTGAATTGGTTCACTCCCTGGCGCACCCAGGAGTGCATCTGTCAGTCAAAATGGTGGGAGCAAAGTTTGGCCGAGTCTGCACAAACAGGTGAAAGAGTGGGCTGCAGCCTGTGTAGCGTGCCAATGTGCCAAAGTGCACAGGCACACAAAGGCCCCCTTGGAGCTATTCTATATCCCGGCTAAGAGATTTGACCACGTTCACGTGGGCCTCGTGGGCCCCCTCCCGCCATTGCAGGGGTTCACGTACCTCCTGACAGTGGTGGACCGCACCACGCGCTGGCCTGAAGCAGTCCCGCTAGCTTCCACCGTGTCCGCAGAAGTTGCACATGCTTTTTTGATGACATGGGTGGCACGTTTCGGTGCCCCTTTGAATATCACGTCCGATCGGGGCCCGCAGTTTGTTTCCGACCTCTGGTCCACCATGGCCCAGAGCCTGGGCGTCACACTTCATCGCATGACCGCGTACAACCCCCAGGTCAATGAGTTATGCGAGCGTTTCCATAGGTCGCTTAAAGCAGCGCTCAGGGCTTCGCTTATGGATGCAAATTGGGTGGACCGGTTGCCGTGGGTTCTATTAGGTTTGCGTTCAGCACCGAAGGAGGATTTGGCAGCCTCCCCAGCAGAGCTGTTTTTTCCCAGCCGCTGCGGCTCCCAGGGGAATTTTTGCCGGACAGCCCTGCGCCGAACACCGATCCATCCCCACTTTCACTGCATAGCGCAGTGTCAGGGACGATACCCGGTCCGGTCCACCACTGTTTTCCACGCGCTTTTGTGCCAAAGGCCTTGAAGGATGTGGCTTTCGTATTTGTCAGGCATGATGCCCACCGGACCCCCTTGTGCCCGCCCTATGATGGCCCATTCAGAGTGCTGGAACCCGGGGAGAAACATTTTGTGTTAGACTTGGGGGGATGCAGGGAAACAGTCTGTATAGACAGGCTTAAGCCCGCTTTCGTTTTAGCAGATGAGCAGGTGGTGTTGGCCTGAGCTCCTCGGCGCAAACGACCCCCACTGAGAACTCCCCAGGTACATGACTCGTCAGATCAGTCACAATGGCATGCTAAAGATGTTTCCCCCCTTCCCAATGTCCCCCCACAGACGGACGCACCCCCAAGAACACCCCACCGGCACAGCAGCGCCTCGGAGCTGCAGACCCCCCGTTACAGCCGCTACGGAGGTAGGCTGAAGACCAAAGGACATGAGGGTTAAGGCTCAGTCTGAGTTTCTGGGGGGGGGGAAATCCACTCAGTATGTTTCCACTCAGATGGAAGGACAAGGGGAATTGTCATGGGGGGTTTGTGTGTTGATGCGGGGGTTGATGTGTTGATGTGAACAGTGACAAAGAGAATGGGAATTGCAAAGGCTTTCCTGTTAATGCAGCACCACAGGTCGCTGAGCGAGTTGTATGCTATTAAAAGAGAGGTGCCTGCGACCTGTGAGTCTTTTGATGCTTGTGATTCTGGTGAATGTGCGAGAGAGAGATTAATAAAGCCTGTTCTGCTCTGGACCGCTCTGCCTGATTATTTTCCCCTCCACAACACACACAAAAAAAAGAGAAATCGGGGGGGGGGACACTTTTTCACACCACTGCATTAGCGGGTACATGTGGATATTTTATTTCCAACAAATTAACACATAACCAGTGTTGGGCAAGTTACTAAAAAATAGTAACTAATTACAATTACTAGTTACTTCTTTTCCAAAGTAACTGATTTACTTACCAATTACTGCATGATTAAAGTAACTAGTTACTTGGAAAAGTAACTTTCATGTTACTTTTAAATGCATACTTTGTGGAGAGTGCAAATAACGGAGGCAAACTCTTGCAGCAGACTGCTTTATTCACTCTCACATCAGTCATAACAGAAAAAGCATTGTCACAATACACCAGGGTCTCTCCTTTTATATCCTCCACCCATCTCACATCTGCATGACATCTCGCATCACAATGCATTCAACCCTTCTCCCCTCACTGTCTCCCAGCTCTCCTTCCTGCTACATCACCATAATCTCTCCCATCTCAATAACTATTGTCCTCATCTGTTTACCCTCTGCATCCAGTCTGAGATGATTAACCCCGCGTCTACACCGCCCCCCCAGAATCTCAGACCGAGTTTCAGTCCTCACGTCCTTTTGGCTTCAGTCTCCTCCTGTATCTGCTGTAATGGGGTTCTTCGGCTCTGCTGCGCTGCTGTGCCGGTGGGGGGCTCCTGAGGGTGTGGCTGTCTGCGGGTGGGCAATGGCGAGGGGGGGGGACCTTCGACTTGCCCATGTGGCTGCTCTGATGAATCGTTTACCTGGGGAGTTCTCCGTGGGGGTCTTCCACGCCGAGGGGCCCGAGCCAACATCACTTGCTCGTCCGCCACCACAAAGGTGGGCTTAAATCTGCCTATACATATTTTCTCCAGACGACTCCCCAATTCTAACAAAAAATGTTTGTCCCCAGGTTCCAGCACTCTGAATGGGCCATCGTAGGGTGGGCGCAATGGGGGGCGGTGGGTATCGTGCCTGACAAATACGAACGCCGCGTTCTTCAAAGTTTTTGGCACAAAAGCGTGTGGAAAACAGTGGTGGGCCGGGCCTGGCGGCGTACCTGTATCTGCGCTATGCTGCAAACGCTGAGACGGACAGTTGTCCGGCACGGGATTATCTGGCAAAAATTCCCCAGGGAGCCGCAGTGGCTGAGAAAAAACAAGCTCTGCTGGGGAAGCCTCCAAATCCTCTTTTGGTGTGGAACGCAACCCCAACAAAACCCACGGCAACCGGTCTACCCAATTTGCATCCATCAGCGAAGCCATGAGCGCTGCTTTCAGTGACCTATGAAAACGCTCGCATAATCCATTGGCCTGTGGGTTGTACGCGGTTGTGCGATGAATTGCAACACCCAGGCTATGGTCCATCGCGGACCAGAGGTTGGAAACAAACTGAGGGCCCCTATCAGACATGATGTCCTACGGGATGCCAAAACGTGCCACCCATTTTGTCAAAAAAGTGCGCATCACGTCCGCGGATGCGGTTGCCGCCAGCGGGACTGCTTCTAGCCAGCGTGTGGTGCGGTCCACCACTGTCAGAAGGTGCGTGCACCCCTGCGATGGCGGGAGGGGGCCCATGAGGTCCGCGTGAACATGGTCGAACCTCTTAGCCGGTATATGAAACGATTCCAAAGGAGCCTTCATGTGTCTGTGTACTTTGGCTCGCTGGCACGCTACGCAGGCTGCGGCCCACTCTTTCACTTGTTGGCGCAGGCCTGGCCATATGAACTTCGCTCCCACCATTTTGACTGATGCGCGCACTCCTGGATGTGCCAGAGCGTGAACTGACTCAAACACTCGGCGGCGCCAAGCAACTGGGACCACCGGGCGCGGGCGTCCCGTGGAGACGTCGCAGATTGGGGGGGAAGGGGCTGCCGTCTTGCAGTACTCTGCTCTCCAGCCTTAACCCTGTTGGTCCAGACTGGAGCGCGCACACGTCCGCATCGCCAATCTGCTCTGCGGCCATGGCTGTATAATCTATCCCCACGCAGACCGGGGCCACTACTGCACGTGAGAGGCAGTCCGCCACCACATTCATTTTACCCGACACATGCTGAATATCGGTCGTAAACTCCGAGATCATGGCCAGCTGTCTCTGCTGCCAGCCCGACCATGGTTCCGAAACCCTGGCCATCGCGAACATTAGCGGCTTATGGTCCACGAACGCGGTGAAGCTGCGCCCTTCCAGCCAGAACTGGAAGTGGCGTATGGCCAGGTGGAGAGCCAGCAACTCTCCGTCGAACGCGCTGTATTTATGCTCACTGTCATGCAAAGCCCTGCTAAAAAAAGCGAGCAGCTGCCAAGAACCGGCGACGTGTTGCTCCACGATGGCCCCTATGGCCCCGTCTGAGGCATCGGTAGTGAGTGCTATCTGGGCCTCTGGGTCCGGGTGCGCCAACAGTGCGACGTTTGCCAGGGCTGTTTTAACCTCAGAGAACGCCTGCTCCCGCTCCGGAGTCCATTCGACTCTAGTCCGCCAGTTTCCTTCTCTTGAGCGCGGCGTACAATGGCTGCATGAGCTGAGCTGCGCGGGGGGGAACCGGTTATAAAAGTTAATGATCCCCAAAAACTCTTTCAGCGCCCTGACCGTCTGAGGCCGGGGAAAATTCGCCACGGTGCGCACCTTGTCGGGCAAGGGTATCGCTCCCTCCGGTGAGATGCGGTGCCCCAAAAAGTCAATCCCAGTCACGCCAAACTGGCATTTCGCTGGATTGATTATTAACCCGTGCTCCTCCAACCTCCGGAAAACCGTCCTGAGGTGGGTTACGTGTTCGTCCTCGGACGCGCTGGCCACCAGGATATCATTCAGGTAGACAAACACAAACGGCAGATCGCGCAACTCCACAGCCATCATGCGTTGGAATGTCTGTGCCGTGCCTTTTAATCCGAAGGGCATGCTTAAAAACTCAAACAAGCCAAACGGAGTTATTACCGCTGTTTTGGGTATGTCCTCCGCGCGCACTGGGACCGGGTGGTAACCACGGACCAGGTCTATTTTAGAAAAAGTGCGTGCCCCGGTGAGGTGAATGGAAAAATCCTGAATATGGGGAATCGGGTAGCGGTCGTGCGCTGTGGCGTTATTCAACCTGCGGAAATCTCTGCACGGTTGCCACGATCCCTCGGCCTTAGGGACCATGTGTAGCGGGGATGCCCATGGGCTGTTTGAGCGTCTGATGATGCCCAACTTTTCCAAGTTGGCGAACTCCTCTCGCGCTATGGCCAGTTTAGCTGCGTCCAGGCACCGAGGTCGTGCGAAAACGGGCGGCCCAGTGGTGGTGATAAAGTGTTCCACCCCGTGTTTAGTGCTGGCCGCCAAAAACATTGGGACTGTGAGTGCTGGGAACTGAGTGAGCAGTGTGTGGAACTTACCGCCTGGAGCTGTGACGTTGGCTTGTGTTATTGGCCCGGCCCCTCGAGCTGTACAGGGGAGAGAATCAAAAGACATTGCATTAACCAGGCGCCTGTTAGCAACATCGACTAGCAACCTGTGTGCACACAGAAAATCAGCTCCCAGGATTGGGAAACTCAATGCTGCTATGACAAAAGTCCACTCGTACATACGGCCGTGTAGTGATAAAGTCAGTGTTCTCTCACCAAAAGTCTTAATGTCCGAGCCGTTTACGGCTACCAGCCCGGGGCCGCTAGCTCCTGCTAGCCAGTCGGCGTATTACGGCAGGATGAGGCTCTTTTGGGAGCCCGTGTCTACGAGGAACTGTCTGCCCGAGCGCGAGTCCGTCACGTAGAGCAGCTTGTTCTCTTCACCGGCGGTCGCAGCTGCTACTGACTGCCGGCCTTGGCGTTTCCCGAATGCTTGAATTGGCACGGTGGCACACATCTGCGTGCGTTCTCTCCAAAGCGGCGGTGGTAGAAGCAGAGCGTGTCTCTCTGGCGCTTCCTGGCCTCCGCTGCCGCTACCGTCGCCGGCTCCTCGCGTCTGCTGGTCGTCTCGCTGGGTTCCGATGCTGCCGCGTTCACTGTGAGGGCTCTGGTGGTGAGGATGATCCAATCTGCCTCCTGGGCTAGCGCCCGGTAGTCACGTGCGGCCAGCAATGGCGAATTGGCAAGGACCGTTCTTGCCTCTGTTGTGAGGTTCCCAGGGATGAGAATCCTCCGCGGATCCGCGGAATTCCTCGGATTTGGTCATGTCTAGGGTCATTCTCGTAAATCGTCTAAATTCGAGGAGAAAATTTTTTTGGGGGGGGAGGTATGTTATGAGCGGCGAGTTGTATTTTCGATCGGCTGCTAAAATCCACCGCGCAGAACGCGCTACCCAGCGAGATCAGTAATGTAATGTTACAAGGCCACTGATTGGCTGATACTTATTGAAGCAACCAATCGGTGATTTTGTTAATTTCCTTTGTCATATCCAACACGCGGAGCGAAATGCAAATGGCGGACAGTTCAATCAGTTCAATCAACTGAGTTTTCCCGATTTCGTGAAAATGGTGAACCTAAAACTCAGGAAAGACAACAAAGCAAGAATTTTAGAAATCGACAAAGGGATAAGGAACAAGTTTCGTTGGGAATGGCTCGAAAAAACTGTCAATGACTGTAAAGATCGGTAAAAATACCGAAGTTGTGGTTGAAAAAATGGCCGACTTCATAGCGAAATGCGAAGTACCAGGGAAAGCCCAGTGTGTTTATTGCAACGATTTCTTGAGTTATGGATCTCGTGGTTGTGTTGCCTTAGTTGAACACTGTTCAAAACAGAAACAACTCAAAATTGTGGCTACAAGGAGATTGAAATACTCGCTTGGTGCTGCATTCAAAACGATCGATGGACACGGTCAAATTCAGATGCCAGTCAATCAAAGTTCATCACAATCGGCCCCGATTACAGCAATTAGTGATCGGAAGCCACATTCCGTGGTAAGATTTTTTTCTCGTTATAAGTAATGTACTTGAGAATTTTTGCGTAATGAATTTGTTATGAAATAGCATGTGTAAGTTGTGATGTCATGCCTGTTTTGAAACACTAATTGCATTTGAATGCTGATAATCGATTGTTAATAGATTTTTTTTTTTTTTTTTTTTTTTTTGTTACTTATTTGTACCCGTAGGTAGATTTGGTTTGCAGTCTGGTGACAAGCCACCGGCTGCTGGTCGCTGCGTGCGCGAGCGCCCTAAACCTACATGTTTTTAGTATGCGGGAGGAAACCGGAGAAATCCCGGAGTAAACCCACGCAACACGGGGAGAACATGCAAACTCCACACAGCTCACTGTTGGTCGGGGGCTGGGATCGAACCCACGATCTCATGATCCCCGCGATCCCCCGGCCGAGGGTAAAACTGTGCTGCCACAGTGCTAAACCACTGGGCCACCGTGCAGCCCAGATAGCCCATAGATAAATGTTATTACATATTTTCTCACAATTTGAAATGCAATCTAAGAATTTTGAATATAATTTATCATTTATTGTTTCACTAGGAGTTACATAATGCATGTGTAAGTTTTTTTGTCATGGGTGGTGATGGGTTGCCTTTCCTAAGATATCTTTGCTTTTATTAGTAAACATAATTTCTTTATGGTCAATGCATAAAAATATTAAACATCTTTTAGGTTTTACTTACTTTCTTAGATTATCTTTCAAATATTAAAATATACTAATATGCAACTTTTTTATATTCCTAGTAACACTAACAAATGCACACATTAATAAATCAAAATATTTGCAGAATGTCAGTATATTTTAATAAATGGGTGATGGACTTGGTGATGGAATTTTGTTAATACTTATAATTTATTTTACTTGATTAAATTGTCTGTTCTAGAACTATGTAAATGTAATTCTGTGTCAGTTCTCAACATATTAAATAGTAGTAAAATATAATTTAGTATTATTACATCAACATACCATTCAGATATCATAAATTTACACATGTGATGCAGCAGCAGATTAAAAAGGTAAACTATAAATGCATTTGTACTTACTTCTAACTTTAAATATAAGACCACATTTGAGCATTCTAAAACACCAGATTTCGTTAGCTTCTGGGGGGCATTGACCCCCAGACCCCCCACCAAGGCTCTGCCTTGGATCCGGCCTGGGGGCCTGCGTCCCCCAAGACCCCCGGCTTAGTTTCCTCTTTTTTCCCCAAACCCCATTCTCATCCCTGGGTTCCGGAGGAAAAGGTGGGCAAACAGAAAATGCCCGTCGTCCGTGCCCATCAACGCCAACATCTTAAGATAAGATAAGATAAGATAAGCCTTTATTAGTCCCACAATGGGGAAATTCCATCTTCTCCATCAGTTCGACCGCTGACCCATCTCCTAACTCGGAGCGCCTCAGGAGCCTCTCTGCTCTCTCACAGTCCGAGAGCGTGTAGCGCCGGGTCAGTGCGGCCTTGAGAGCCCCGTATTTGTTGTGGGCTGGAGGCTGTTAGAGCAGGCTCGCTACTTGCTGAGACGTGCGAGCGTCCAGCGCTGCAACCACATAGTAATATTTGGTGTCGTCTGCCGTTATTCCCTGGAGGGTGAACTGAGCCTCGGTGTGGTGGATCCAAGACCGTGGGTCATGCAGCCAAAAGTCCAGTAGTTTGACCGAAACAGTGCACGCGTTGCTGGGGGTTCCCGTCTGGGCCGTCTCTGGGATGCTTGCCGCATTGCTGGGGCTTCCCGTCCGGGCCGACTCCGGGGTTCTTGCCTCGTGTTCCATAATTCGTCAAGGGGTCACCAGTGTGGAGAGTGCAAATAACGGAGGCAAACTCTTGCAGCAGACTACTTTATTCACTCTCGCATCAGTGACAGAAAAAGCACTGTCACAATACACCAGGGTCTCTCCTTTTATATCCTCCACCCATCTCACATCTGCATGACATCTCACATCACAATACATTCAGCCCTTCTCCCCCCACTGTCTCCCAGCTCTCCTTCCTGCTACATCACCATAATCTCTTCCATCTCAATAACTATTGTCCTCATCTGTTTACCCTCTGCATCCGTCTGCAACTTAAATCATATTGCACACATAGCAAGATAATTAATGGATTACATTACAGGCTTATTAATGTTAGGCTGAAAACAGACTTTCAGACAGAGCTTTTAGAATATGTTCAGTCTGTTTTATCCTGCCTTGAGAGCCCTTATTGTGGGAAAAATCTGAAGAAAATCAACAGAAAATTGCCAGTAATTTCCTCATTTTGGAGGGAGAAATAGTATTTGTGGTGTGAGAGAAATGGAAAAAGAGTGAGAATCACTCCAAAAGAGTGAGTTGGCAACACTGCATAAAGCTGTCAACGTTTCTTACCTTTATATTATAGATTTAATTCGATGTGCAGTGATCCAAAGAAAATGTCCATTATCCACAGTCCAAATGTCTGCTGTGACAGAGACATGATCAAGTCCCTTAAATTCCTTTTAGAGATCAAGATCCGTTTTTGAATAATGTTTATCCAGGTATGCAAGTAAATGTGTTTTGACTTCAGTGGATCACAGTCTCAGCTGTCTAATGGAAAATGATTGTTATCAGATCTTCATTCTGTAACGATGTATCTGGCAATCAGTCAGTTTAATTCTTGCTGGGTCACAAACTGTCCAGATGCATACCTGTGCTTGAAATCCAGCTATGGCTGTTCAGGTAATATAGAGCCACAATGCGGTGTTGTTAGCATAGCATAGAACTAGCTTTCTCGGACCTTGTTGCTGTTCTTTGTCACTTCTGAAGATTGCAGTCGGTCTGAACCGCACTTTAGCTTGCAACCCACCAATATGCTTTTGTCCCTAACAGTGACAAAGGAAAAATAATCAGTCTATTTCCACAGAAACAAAGTAGCTTCATCTTTTCCTCCCCTCAGTAGTAAAGAGGCTCTCTGCAACAGGTCACGCTGACTGACAGCTGCATCAGCTACATAGGGTCAGTTTGTATTTATTTGCGCTAACAAGATCCATATTAATAAAATGAGTAATGCAAGTAACGCATTTGATCAAATTTCAGTACTTGTAATGCATTACTAGATTTTTAAACAGTAATTTCGTTAAACAGCACATTTCTGCAAAAGTGGTGACATTAGTTACTCTCAACACTGCACATAACACAGACCAGGTTAAGAAACAGCTGGAGGGACTCCATCAGCAGAAGGCTGCAGGTCCTGATGGCATCTCTGTCAGGATCCTGAGGACCTGTGCCAACCAGCTAGCTCTTGTACTGAAACACCTGTACAACCTGAGCCTGAGTCTGGAGAGAGCACTAGTGTTGTGGAAGATGTGATGCCTGGTTCCTGTCCCCAAGAAGTCGTCTTCATCTGACCTGAATGACTATTGACCAGTTGCCCTCACATCTCATGTGAGGAAGGTCCTGGAGACAGCCTAGTGCCGACGCAGCGATAGCACAAAAGGAAAGGCAAATGAACACTTACAGCTGGAACAATTCAGAGCTGTCCAAGAAGTCTGGTGGATGAGGATAGGAAGCAGGGGCAGCCGCGAACACCCAGGGATTGATCATCTGAAGATATCGGGCCGAGAATGTGAAGGGAGTGATACGTCATTCGTGGAGAACTAGCTGCCATGAACGAGGGTGAATGCCCCAACAATCTCTTTCCTCTGGCACAGCAAACATATACTCCAGAAGCTAATGAGGAAAGAGATTACCAGTGTGAAAATGCGTGGGCAGGACTGATTAACACCAGGTGTGAGAGTGTGTGAAATGAGAGTGAATGGAGCGTGTGCATGTGTGTGTGAATGTGGGTGTGTGTATGTGTGTGAGCACCAGACAGTGCAGCTGACGGAGCTTGACAGTAGGACGGGGCGTTCCTGAGCTGTCAGGAGGAAACTAGGTCAAAGCACAACGATGAGTCAGAATCGGGTTTAACCTCCAAACCCGAATTCATGACAAGTCAGGTACAGGAAATCTTTCCTACCACATGCCATTTCACTGTACAATAACTCACTCTAATGTTGAATTCTGGTCATAACTGTGCTGTCATACTGCACCTTACAGTCTAATTGGTACCTCACATTTCACTCTGCACCTGATAGTCCTGCATTATACAGCGAGTACGATTCATGTATCTATATGGGTCGCCATCTATTCATCTGCGATGTATATAAGTTAGTTAGGCAGTTTTACTTTCGATGGATAATCCTTTTTTCTTTGATGCTGTGTGTGTTTCTGTCATTTTGGTTGTGTCATGCTGCTGTTACACTGTAATTTCCCAGTTTGGGATCAATAAAGTACAGCTATCTATCTATCTATCTATCTATCTATCTATCTATCTATCTATCTAAAACAAAGAGGCAAGACTAAAATCGCAAATTTACCAATAAAAGTTTCAAATTTATGGTAAAAAAGAATTTGTGTGGAAAAAGTCACAAATTTATCATCTAAAGTAATTTTTTGGCTAAGCTAACACTACTTGCACTTGAGTGCAATTTTAGGCTACTCTACCCATCGCTGTATGTCAAGATGCTAATAAAACAGCATGATTGTTGTGTTAGTGAGCCTTGGACTGGTCACAACAAAAATTCTACTTTAAAGATCCCATTCACTGGAAATGGTGTTTTTGTTTTAACCTTCTGAAATGCATCTGTTAGTCATGTGATAATCAAAAGAAGGCAAGGCAAGTTTATTTGTATAGCACATTTCGTGTACAAGATAATTCAAAGTGCTTTACATAAAAACAGTAAAGCATTACAGCAAGTTGAAAAAGGAATCTACACATTAGAAGGCCTCGAACCTCCTTTCCTTTTTTTCTTAATACGTGGAAAAATAAACAACATGGACAATGTTTTCACTAATCCAAATAGGCTTAGGTTTTGTCAATCCTTTTTTTTTGTAACTTTGATTTTTATTCATTTTTCATCATACATATTACATTCAGATCACAGTCTATATTTTAAAAAAAGGAGCTAGAGAAAGAAAGAAAAAAAAAAGAGAAAAAAAAGGGGGGGAACAAATGTTGGAGCATCAAGTTTTAAGTTTCCATCTCTTAATTCTTCTGGTTTTTCCAGTGTCTTTGGTTATTCTTTCAATTTCTGTCTCGTTGTTGCACTTTGTAGTGTGTCCATTTCCGCCATTTTTTTTCATATTGTCCTTCTTGCATTCTTTGTCGATATGTTAGTTTTTCCATCAAACGTATATCCTCAACAATGTCAGTCCATTGCTCTTGGTCAGGAAGAACTTCTGATCGCCATTTTCTTGTGATTGTTTTTTTACATGCAGTCAGCAAGATTTTAACTAGATATCTGTCCTCAGCCTGTATTACATTGTCTCTTTTAAGATCACATAAATACATCAAGTTACAGTTCATTGGTATATTATATCCTAATATCCTCTGTATTGTCACATGTATAGATTTCCAGAATGGTGAGATTTTGCAGCATTTCCAAAACATATGTGAGTGGTCTGCATTTTGAGCCCCACAGCCCCTCCAGCATAAAGATTGGGTATTTGTATATTTTCTTTGAATCTGTGGTGTAATGAAATAACGAATCAGGTTTTTCCATCCAAATTCCCTCCATGTCCTTGAACTTGTTGATGTGTGTTGTGTTTTCCATATTTCTTGCCAGCTTTCTTCTGTTATGTTTAAATTTAGCTCTTTCTCCCATTTCTCCTTTATATAGTTACTTGAATGTTTGTTTGCCATAAGTTTCTGATATAGCTTTGAAATAATTCTTATTTTATTTCCTGTATATGAGCTTAAAATGAATTGTATAATCTCGCTCACATCTGTGTGGAGGTTATGTCTAATTTTCCTCATATAATAATCTCTCATCTGCAGATATCTGAAGAATTCCGATTTTTCTAGTTTAAGTTTTCTTCTGATGTTTACAAAACTCCCGAAATCTTTTTTTCCAATATTGCCCCATGTTGTGATTCCCTTGTTCACCAGATTTTTGTATCCCCTATCTTGCTTTGCCTGTTCAAACTGACTGTCAAATGCTACCCATTTCAATAGTTTTATGTCCTCCTTTATGTTATACTTTTGTACTATTTTATACCACAGTTCCAAAGTAAATTTAGTGATTGGGTCTATTAGTTTGATTTGCTTATATGCATCCTTATCTCCTATTATGCTTTGTACTGGGAGTCCCTCAATTTCCTTTTCTATTTCTTTCCATTTTGCCTCATATCCTCCGTCGCACCAACATATGATATATCTTATTTGTGCTGAGTAGTAATATTCCTTTAGACTCGGTAGGCCCATGCCTCCTTTCTCTTTTGGTAACTGGAGTGTTTTATATTTCACTCTCGGCTTTTTACCTCCCCAAACAAATCTCGATATCATCTTGTCCCACTTTGAGAACTGGGCATCAGGAATCTCTGTTGGTAGAGCCTGGAAGAGGTAAAGCAGTCTAGGTTGTATGCTGATTTTGACTGTCTTAATTTTTGAATTCAGATCCATATTTAAGATTGACCATCTATTAATATCCTTTTTTTATTTCTTGATCCAACCTATCATAGTTTGCTTTATAGATTTTGCTTAGATCTTTAGATATGTTCACTCCAAGGTATTTTATTTCTTTTTGTTTCCAGTTTAGTTTGATCTTATCAGTTATCTGGTTTAAAGGGTTATAGTGGAATGCCAGTATTTGTGTTTTTGTTATGTTTATCTTGTATCCTGATAATTTTCCAAAATTTTCTATCAAGTTCATCATTTCCATTATTGAGTCATCTAGTTGTTCAAGATGAACAACCAGATGAACAGGAACAACCTATAATATCGTCTGCAAATAGCCCAATCTTGTGTTCCGCTCCCTTTATTGTTACACCTTTTAATTTCTTATTTTGTCGTATCGCTTGAGCCAGTGGCTCTATGAACAGAGCAAACAAGGTGGGCGATAGGCAGCATCCCTGTCTAGTTGATCTTTGTATATTTACTTTGTCTGTTAAGCTACCGTTTATCTTGATTCTTGCCACAGGTTTTTGATACAGTGTCTTTATGCATTGTACTGATTTTTCGTTAAATCCAAAGCGTTCCAGCACATTATATAGGAACTTCCAATTAACCCTATCAAATGCTTTTTCTGCGTCTAAACTCATTATTACTGCGCTTTTCTTTTCTTTATGTATTTGATTAATTATGTGTATAGTTCTCCTGATATTGTCATGTGTTTGGCGTCCCTCTATGAAACCAGTTTGATCATCCTCTATCAATTCCGTCAAGAATGTCTTTATTTGTTTACATATAATTGTTGTATATATTTTATAATCCACATTTAATAAAGAGATTGGCCTATAGTTTCCGCATTGTTCCCTATCTTTCCCTGGCTTTAAAATAACTGAAATAATGGCTTCGTTCCATGATGGAGGTATTTTGTTGTTGTTTAATGTCCAATTAAATGACTTTAGGAGCTGTGGCGTGAGTTCTTCTATAAACAGTTTATAAAACTCAGATGGGTATCCATCACTACCTGGTGATTTACCGTTTTTAAGTGACTTAATCACATCTTTAATCTCTTGTGTTGTTATTTCTGCTGTTAGCTTTTCATTTTGTTGGTTTCCTATTGATGGCAAGTCCAATGTGCACAGAAATTTTTTAATATCCTTAACATTTGTCTCTTCAGGTTGCGAGTATAGTTCTTGATAGAAATTATGGAATATTTCTTCGATGTTTTCTGGGTTAACTGTGGTTTTATTTGTGATGGGGTCCTTAATCTTATATACATTATTCACTGTTTGTTGTTTTCTTAACCGTTTTGCCAGCAGTTTTGTGGCCTTTGGCCCCGTTTCATAATATTTTTGTTTTAAATATCTATTTTTCCTTTCAATTTCGTCTATTTGTATTTCTTTTATCTTTATTTTTTCTTCCTTAATTTCTTGATATATTTTTGGGTCGTTTGTGCTTTGATGTTTACGTTCTAATTCCCTCAGTCTCTCACATCTTTGTTCATATGCTTCCAGTTTAGTCTTATTTGCTTTTCCTGTTTCAACAATTAATTTACCTCTTAACACGGCTTTTAGTGCATCCCATAGTATTGTTGGGTCCACTTCTTCATTATCATTCTCTTCGATATACTCGTTTATGCTTACTTTTATTCTTTCTTTCATTTTCTCATCATTTAACAGTCCTACATTAAGTTTCCATGTTATTTGTCGTTTTCTATTGTTTAAATATATTTCCATGTATATAGGATTATGGTCTGATATTTCTGCCCCTCCAATCCGACAATTTCTCACCCTGTGTCTGTCACCTTCATTCATAAGGAAGTAATCTATTCTAGAGTGTACTTTATGGACTGCTGAATAATGTGTATAGTCTTTTTTGAATGGGTGCAGGTCCCTCCATATGTCTACCATACCCATTTCTGCCAGTGAGGTTCTTATGAACTTTGTTACATGTTTTTTTGTCTTCTTATCACTTGTTGTGTCAACCTCATGATCCATGACAGCATTTAAGTCTCCTCCACAAATTAGGACTCCTTCACTGTGTGTTGCTATGAGATCAAACAGATGTTGAAAAAAACCCTTGTCACTTTCTGGTGGGGCATAAATGTTCACTAATGTGATCTGCAAACCATCTATTCTTCCCTTTATTATTACATATCTACCTTCTTTATCCTGGATTTCTTGTTCACATTCAAATTGTATTTTATTTGAAATTAGTATCATAACCCCCCTTTTAGTTCCTCCCTTAAATCAACTGTAGTAGAAGTTCTTATAGCCAAATCTCTTTAGTTTCTTATGTTCTGTCTTGCTCAAATGTGTCTCTTGCATAAATATAATTTCGGCTTTTTCCTTCTTGAATTTTCTTATTATTCTTTCCCTTTTAACAGGTGAGTTCAGACCATTCACGTTTAATGTCATTATCTTAAGATTTTTACCCATATTCATGTTTTTCCATTTTTTTAACTTGTGCTCCTAACCCCTTTAACAACAAAACTAGCACATATTTGTACAAAAACACATTAACGAACTTCGACCTCCGTACTTTGGGCCTTTCTTCTGCCCACTGGTCCCTGCTGGTGGGTGGAGGGAATGTCTTCACAGAGTGAGGGGCCCTCCCTAGACCTATATTTACTATCCAAGTAATAGTCATTAGTCTAGAAATGTCCAACAAAAATCACTTAAACCTCTCCAAGCCGTTTGTTTCTCTTTTACCTTGTCTTCTTGGCCTTCATTTCTTCTGTGTCCTTCTTAATCTTTGTTATAATCTAGGCTTTCCATTGAAAGCCTTGCAGTTTTTCCTGGGCCTGGTGCGCCACGTCTGTCTCCCGCCTTCTGCCGTTCACTCGCCTCCACTCCGGCTGTCGTGATGCGTTCAGTGCCGCCGCTGCTCCAGCCGCTTCCTCCGGCACGCTCACCACAAAGCCTCGCTCCGTCATGTCCCACGCTCCCTCTCTGGCTGTGTTGTACGTTTTCACGCCGTCCTCCCAATGAATTCTCATCTTCGTTAGTGGCGTTTGGAATCTAATTTTTTTCTCTTTCAGTATTTTTTTAATGTTGGCATATTTCTTTCGCTGCTGCACAATTTCTGTCGGGTAGTCATGGTCAAAGAATATCTGTTTGTCGCCGATTCGTATCATTTTTTTCCACGCTTGTGTCAGGATTCTTTCCTTTACATCATATTTCAGAAAGTTTACCACAACTGACCTGGGTGTAGAGTTTGGATTCGGGTTCTGTGCCGAGGCTCTGTGCGCTCGCTGGATCTGCAGGTCTGCTTCATTGGGCAACTCAAGTTCTTTTTTTAAGAAATGATCCATGAATTTCGTCATCGAGTTGCCTTCAATGCCCTCCGGGATCCCGAAGATGCGTATATTGCTCCGCCTGGACCTGCTCTCCAGGTCGGTTATTTTTTCCTGCATCCTCTGTGTTCGCTTGCCTCGGTCTTCCAGTCTTCCAACTCCGATATTCGAGCCTGTGCTTCTGTCATACACGCCCGTTGAGTACGCAGCTCCTCGATGTTTTCTGCTAGCTTGCGCTCCATTTCTCTTCGGAGACCCATAATTTCCTCCTTCATCTCTTTTTTCAGCTCTTCCTTAAGAGCCGTTAAATCCTGTTGGAGTTGTCACTTAGTCTTTTAATTCTTTTTTTAAGTCTTTACCTAAATTGGCGATGCCAGTGGTCATAGCATCGAGTTTGGCGTCCTCCATTTTCTCTGCTGTAGTTGCCTCGTTTCCCTGGGCCTCGTGTACAGCGATTTCTCCTGCGTTGTTGAAGAGGGATTCCTCAGTTTTACCCTGCTTTTGTCCGTGTGCCCGGCTTCTTCGTGTTTTCATCCCTTGGTTTATTGGTCCATTTATGTCGAGTTGGCCATTTACCAATGATTTTTAATCCGACTAGGGAGAGCTCTCTGTTCAAGCGTTATGTCTCTCCGCCATCTTCCCGGAAGTCTCCTTTGTCAATCCTTTTAAAGAGCCTCAAACTCCTTTTATCGAGGGGGCCTCTAACCCACTCCTTTTCTTCTATGAGGGGGGCCTCAAACCCTCCCTTAAAGTTTAAACATATATTTTACAAAATTAAGAATTTAAAAGCAAACTAAAAAGTATATTAAAGAGAAACAAAAACAGGCTAAAATAGAATATGACAGAAATAAAAATTACAGTACATTGTAGGCTACTGAAATGCTGCGGAAAATAGGAGAGTTTTTAACCTTGATTTAAAGCAACAGAGTTTCAGCAGCCCTGATGCTTTCTGAGAGTTTGTTTCATATGCGAGGGGCATAAAAACTAAACGCTGCCTCACCATGTTTGGTTCTAACTTTGGACACAGATAGTAGGCCTGACCCTGATGGTCTGAGGGCTCTGGGTGGTTCATAATGGACCAGCAGATCTGAAATGTATTTTGGCCCTAAATCATTCTGAGCTTTATAAACCAACAGCAGTATTTTGAAATCTTCGTTGACAGACAGGAAGCCAGTGTAAAGATCTGATAACTGGAGTTGTATGATCCATTTTCTTGGTCTTAGTGAGGACTTGAGCTGCAGCGCTCTGAACCAACTGCAGCTGCCTGATGGACTTTTTAGGGAGACCTGTGAGGACAGCGTTACAGTAGTCCAGTTTACTGAAGATAAATGCATGGACGAGTTTTTCTCGATCCTGCTGAGACGTCAGACCTTTAATCCTCGCTATGTTCTTTAAGTGATAATAGGCTGACTTCACTACTGTCATAATGTGACTGTTAAAATTCAGGTCTGAGTCCAGAACCACACCCAGATTTCTGGCTTGGCTGTTGGTTTTTAGCATCATTGATTGAAGCTGAGTACTCACTTTGAGTCTTTCTTCTTTGGCTCCAAAAGCTATTATTTTGGTTTAATTTCACCAATGCATTTGATCAGGATTTTAACTCGACCATAGTCTCCTGGTGAGATGGTTATGTAGATTTGTGTATCATCTGCATAATTATGGTAATATATTTTGTCATTTTGAAAAAAGAACATCAAAACGCTCAATTTTCTTAACACACACACACACACACACACACACACACACACACACACACACACACACACACACACACACACACACACACAGAGCCTTTATCAATCCTGGCTTTGTCCAACCGATGTCATTCTTCCTGGTTTTTTCCTGTCCATCAAGAATTGGGAAGCCCAGCCTTGATCCTGCCTGCTGCTGTCTTATTATTGGCCACAATGGCTAGCCAGTCTGTCTTTAAACAAAGGCATTCAGTACTTGGGTAACTCCAGAGTTAGCTTGCCAAGTGCAGTTTATGTTATGTTCTTCACCCTAATAGATGTGTCTGTTTTCACCTGGTTCACTAATCCACAGTCAATAATATATCTCGCTCCATTCTGGCTTATTTTGTCATATTTTTGCTGTGATGCTACATTGATTAGCATTAGCTTGGCTAGGTGGTCGGCATCGGTCACAGTGAGGAGGTGCCAGACAGGTCTCCTGGCATTAACTGCTGATTCAGCCAGTTTTGATCACTATTTTCTATAAATTGTATTCACCCACAATGGAATCCTTGTTCATCTACAACATGTGACCATATACAGTACATATTACTTGGATATTATTTTAGCTTATTTTCTGTTTGCATTATCTCTAACCAGGACCAAAAGCAGCCAGCTGAAGTTAGCAGTTTAGCCACTCATTCATGAATGTTTCTATGCTTATTGTACTCCAGGGACCGGTTGTATCCTATCGACCACTGACTCCACAGACCCCTGTCTACCAGTGATGCATTTTTTCAGACAAATTTATGTTATTGGCTCAGGCTTGATCTGACATAGGAGCAGGCCAGCTAAGATTAGTATAGTGATGTAAGGAGGGTGGAATTAAAATCTGCCTTTACATTTTGAGACACGCACTGCAACTAGCTGTTCTGAGAAAGGCTGCACATTATGATTCACAGTGCTGCTACAATAATTAAATAATTTAAGGCAATTTGACCAAGATGTCACAAACATTTCCTTAAGACCCATAGGAGCTGTCAAAATGTGGGAAAAGGGCAGTGAATAGGACCTTTAAAATTTGGCAGTTTTATTACACAGTCTAATAGTACAGATTGGAGGGAACACACAGGTAGCAATTGAGAGCCGAAAGGTCCTCCTGATCAGCACTTTAATGCCCAGTAAAGGTCTTTTGTCAAATAAAGCTGTCTGATCTGTTGTAGCGGTCAGATTTTTAAGATTTCAAGTTTTTAAGTAGTTTTAAGAAGCATCTACAGATTCAGTCTTCCATTCTTCAAAAATTTTTCTCTTATGGCAGGCACATCGCATCTTGATGTCTATCTATAATATGGCACAGCAGGTGCAGTGTCAGAGGGACACCAAGCAGCAGTCTGTCCTGGAGAGGCCAGTGGAAAGCATGGAGCGGCTCATCGTACGCAACTGCAGTCCTGATTATCTGGTAACAGCAAAGACCGTCTTACACCTCCTACGCTGAGATACCAAAAATCTAAATGAAACTGTTCTTTTCTGATACATTTTCAGGGGAAGAAAGCCTCATGTTCAGCTGTTGCAAAAATACAAGGAAAAAAGAGGAAGAGAATGAGATTAATTAAAGCTATCAATGCTCTGGTGACTTGTTGGCAGAAACTACAGACTGTCTATGTGCCGTCAAAGCAATAAATGTTGTATTCCTCTTTTCTGTAAAATCTGTGCTACTCTATCACAAAGGTATATAACTGCTTTTCATATACCATGTCACATGTTTACTGCTGAAAGTTCTCAGTGTTTGGTTTAAGCTATACCAGCATTTGCATACAATCATTGCTGCTTGTAGTAAGGTATAACAACTGCAGACTAGGTAAAACTTCCAAAATGCATTCAAATACATTAAGAATGTGCACATTTTCATATTTGATTACATTTTGCAGGTGTGCATGCAGGTGGACAAACCACTGGAGAGAACAAGTGATACCTGCTTGGCACTGATTTAGTTTGGCTTACGTTTCATTTACTATATATGAAGAAAATGAACATTTTAAAGCCTCTTTGATCATGTTTTTTTTTTTGTGGAATGCGTATCATATAATAAAATTTTTGAATTCAAGATTTGTTATTAGCTGTTACTACATTGTGTGGACAAAATTACAGGGTCTTGCTTGTTGAACACAGTAGTTTCACTCCAGGGAAATGCATCCAAATTTATCAGAACAGTTTGGGGACGGCCCTTTTCTATGCATGACTGTGCACCAGTGCATAAAGCAAGGCCCAAAAAGGTATGTTTGGATGAGTTTGGAAGAATTTTACTGGCCTACGTGGAGCCCTAACATCAACCCCATCCAACACTTTTATAATGAACCAGAACCAAGACTATGAACTAGGCCCTGTGGTCCAGCATCATTGTACATCCTCACAAATGCTCTTCTGGGTGAATGAACAAAATTTCTCACACGTATAATCCTAAATCTTGCCAAAAGCCTTCCCAGAAAAGTGGAGGCTATTAGCTGCAAAGGAGAGACAAACGGATGTCACAAAAATAATGTGTTGGGGACTCAATACTTTGTCCATATAGTATATTGATCATTACTATCATAATCATCTAAACAAAGGAAACCATAGAAACAGTAAAGTAAACTGGTTTTGGGATGGTGGAATCACAGCCAGTAAACTGAAAGGGAGAAGAGAGGAGGGGAAAAAAAGAAAACCAACCTGAAAGATTCAATAAACCATTATGCTGATTTAAGGTCGAATTGCCCAGCCCCAGTGTATGGTCAATACAGTTATGACACTATTATACAAGTGACGTCAGCGGTGTCTGGAGAGGCCTCAAACCCATCTCTAGGCACCAGGATACCTCCTCTCAGGCCGTTGGGGGTAGGGAGTGGGTGAACAACATGAACCTGTTCTTTAACTGGTTTGACCAACCACCCTCCACCTCTCCACCGACCCCTGCTGCCTCCACCTTCATCTTGTCCTGTCCACTGCCCTCCCTCCACACCCCCTCTTATACCCCTCAGCTCTCAGTGCACATCCCCTGCTAGTTTTCCCCTCACAGACCCAACACACACACCCCTCCCAGGACACAGCCCCCCTGCCCCAGTCTGTCCCTCACTAAGACCCAGGTGAGAGCTGGGCTGAAGAAGATCAAAGCGAGGAAGGCTGCAGGTCTGGACTGCATCAGCTCGAGGCTCCTCAAGTTCTGTGCAGACCAGCTATGTGGGATCGTGGAGCACATCTTTAATCTCAGCCTGAAGCTAGGGAGGGTACCACAGCTTTGGAAAACATCTTGTGTATTACTCGTGCTGAAGATTCCGCATCCCAAGGACCTGAACAGCTACAGACCAGTGGCCCTCATATTACACCTAATGAAGACCCTGGAGAGGATGCTCCTCGCTCACCTCCGCCCCCTGGTTGGACTAGCACGGACCCACTTCAGTTTGCCTATCAGCATGGCATCGGGATGGAGGATGCAGTGATCTTTCTCCTACACCGTTCCATGTACCACCTGGAGAAGCCTGGGAGCACTGTGAGGATCATGTTTTTTGATTTCTCCAGTGCTTTCAATATCATCCAACCAGTGATTCTGAGGGACAAGCTGCTGTGTGCAGGGGTGGACCAGCACCTGTCATCATGGATCCTGGACTACTTCACAGATCAACCACAGTTTGTGAGGACCCGGGACTGTATGTCTGACACCATCATCTGCAGTACAGGAGCCCCCCAGGGAACAGTTCTGGGTCCCTTCCTGTTCACCCTCTACACTGCTGACTTTACACACAACACACCACACTGCCATCTACAGAAGTTCTCTGATGACTGTGCGATCGTCGGCCTAATCTCCGAGGGGGATGATGTGGAGTACAGACGACATATCCAGGACTTTGTGGACTGGTGCCTGTGGAACTGCCTCCAGATCAATGTGAGGAAAACCCAAACAAGTGGTGGTGGACTGCCACAGGAGTGGACAACTCTCCACAGGACCGGTAAACATCCAGGGAACAGACATTGAGATGGTGACATCTTACAAGTACCTGGGTGTTCACCTGAACAATAAACTGGACTGCTCACACAACACCAATGTGATCTACAAGAAGGGGCAGCCCAGGCTGTTCCTCCTGAGGAGACTCAGGTCTTTTGGAGTGCAGGGGGCACTCCTGAAGACCTCCTTTGATTCTGTGGTGGCATCAGCCTTTACATGTGGAGTGGTCTGCTGAGGCAGTGGCATCATGGCAGCAGATAGGAAGAGACTGAACAGACTGATCAAAAAAAGCAGCTCTATTCTGAGGCGATGCCTCGACCCAGTGAAGGAGATAGGAGAAAGGAGGACTATGGCTAAGCTGTCATCTCTGCTGGAGTCCAAGTCCCACCCCATGCGGGACACACTGAACGCACTGAGGAGCTCATTTAGCGGTAGGCTGTGCCATCCTAAGTGCTCGAGGAAGAGATTCCGCAGGTCCTTCCTACTTATGGCTGTCAGATTTTATAATCTAAATACTGCTCATAGAGACCGTATTAAACTTTACAACTCTGCACAACAGAGCTCGTCCCCTTCAATACACAACTTAAGACAATTACAACTAGAAAAGCACTCGGAGAGCGCAGACCTCCGCCAAGCGCCACAGTTCCCCCCATACAGTCTTCAGATTCCTTGATCATGAAAACATATGACAAGCAGTGGTTCAGTAGTTATTCACGAAAATGGCCTTTTCCGTAATGGTGGCCACAGTTCCTCCCATACAGTGTTTGTGTGTACGTTTTCAGATTCCTTGACCATGAAAACATATGACTAGCAATTGGATTGACAATGATAGGATTAGTGGTTCAGTAGTTATTCACGAAAGTGGCATTTTCCGTAATGGCGGCCACAGTTCCCCCCATACAGTGTTTGTGTGTACGTTTTCAGATTCCTTGACCATGAAAACATATGACAAGCAATTGGATTGACAATGATAGGATTAGTGGTTCAGTAGTTATTGACGAAAATGGCATTTTCCGTAATGGCGGTTTAGCGCCACAGTTCCCCCCATACAGTGTTTGTGTGCACGTTTTCAGATTCCTTGACCATGAAAACATATGACTAGCAATTGGATTCACAACAATTGGATTGACAATGATAGGATTAGTGGTTTAGTAGTTATTCACGAAAATGGCATTTTGCGTAATGGCGGTTTTCTTGTGGACGGTGATCCGGATCACCACCAAAATCTAATCATCTGTAGGATACCCCATTTCTGACAATCTGTGAAAATTTCATGAAAATCCGTCCATAACTTTTTGAGTTATCTTGCTAACAAACAGACAAACAAACAGACAAACAGACAAACAAACAGACAAACCAACGCCGATGATCACATAACCTCCCCCTTTGGCGGAGGTAATTATTATCAAGGGTGGCAACGGCACTGTTCATTCATTGTGAAATATACTGTCTGGGTTGATATTTATATTTTGCTGGGTAATTTAACTAATTGTAATGGTGTTGATACCATCTAACTGCAATGCTCCTGCACTGTGTATATACAGTGGTGTGAAAAAGTGTTTGCCCCTTCCTGATTTCTTATTTTTTTGTATGTTTGTCACACTTAAATGTTTCTGATCATCAAACAAATTTAAATATTAGACAAAGATAACACAAGTAAACACAAAATCCAGTTTTTAAATGAAGGTGTTTATTAAGGGGAAAAAAATCCAGACCTACATGGCCCTGCGTGAAAAAGTGATTGCCCCCTAAATCTAATAACTGGTTGGGCCACCCTTAGCAGCAACAACTGCAATCAAGCATTTGCGATAACTGGCAATGAGTCTGTGACAGCACTGTGGAGGAATTTTGACCCACTCATCTTTGCAGAATTGTTGTAATTCAGCCACGTTGGAGGGTTTTTGAGCATGAACCGCCTTTTTAATGTCATGCCACAGCATCTCAATCAGATTCAGTTCAGGACTTTGACTACGCCACTCCAAAGTCTTCATTTTGTTTTTCTTAAGCCATTCAGAGGTGGACTTGCTGGTGTGTTTTGGATCATTGTCCTGCTGCAAAACCCAGGTGTGCTTCAGCTTGAGGTCACGAACAGATGGCCGGACAATCTTCTTCAGGATATTTTGGTAGACAGCAGAATTCATGGTTCCATTTACCACAGCAAGTCTTCCAGGCCCTGAAGCAGCAAAACAGCCCCAGACCATCACACTACGACCACCATATTTTACTGTTGGTATGATGTTCCTTGATATGATGTTCCTTCCTCAGCTACTTTGGACGACAAATCTGGACCTACGGAGACCTCTGGTGCTGGTGGACCGTCCTCGGTGACCCTGGGAGGAAGCTCAGACACAACAAGCATAGACACAGGGTCAGGGTCACCGGCGGCGGTGGAACTCCGTGAGGTGAGCTCAGGTGCAGCTGATGGCTGCACTGGGCTCTCTCCTCCAAGAGCCAGGCAAGATTCCTCCAAAAGGGAAAGAGAGAAAAAGAAGTGTACTTGCCTGTTCTGAAGCTCCACCAAAGTCCAGGACTCCGATGGTCCAGGTGACAACGCCTCAGGCATGGTCCTCCGGGGGTCCAACTTCAATTCTGCTGCAACAGCCCAAGCAGCAGGCATGGTGGTTAAGGGAGCTGGCGACCCTCCAGGCGTGACGGCTGCTGCTAGCAGGAGCCCAGGCGAAGCGACGGGTTCTGGTGGACCTCCAGGCGTGGGGACTACCATTGAGGATCCCAGGACTTGCCTTACAGATGGTATTGGGTACCGCAATGCCGAAATCAGGGGACTCCTTATAGGCTCTGATTTCGGCGGAAGGGATTCACTCCTCCACGGTAATCACCGGGGCCTTCAGGACCACTGACCTCCTCTTGGCTCGACACCTCCCTCCTGGAACTGGCGGACCAACAGAGAGAGCACAGGAAAAAACTGGAGAGGCTGGTGAAGGAGAGGAGGTAGCTGCAGCAGCAGGCAGGGAAAGCTCAGCAAAAATGGGTGACTGCTGCTGAACCCCCCCCCCCCCCCCCCGGAACAAGGCAAGACAATTCATCTTTTGATGTAATAGAATGAAAAGTCACTTGTCTGTGCTCCTTAAGCATGATGGTGGCTGCTGCAGATGACCCAGAAGTTTCTCCACAATTGACTGCGGGCACGTCAACGAGTGGAGCTAGATGTCCTCCCTCTATCGCAGTCATGAGTTCAGGAAGGAGCCGTGGCTTATACTCCAACAGAATGTCTGTCTCCGCTACCAAGACCCGCTGACGCTCCTCCAGCTCCTCCGCTGATGGTTCTGGTCAGCGCTCGGGAGGAGAAGGCGAGGCTGCTACAGCTGGAGAGCGGCGAGAGGCTTGGGAGTTCCGTGCTTCGGACCTCTTCCTGGTTGACACGGGCAGAGGTTCTGAGGCGATTTCTCCTGGCCTGTGAAGCATAGACGAGGGGTTGATTATAGTGAGGAGAAGGTCCGTTAGGTCTGGATGGTTCCACAGGCTGGGGCACGCATCCAGAACCTGTGCGGCTCCTTCCAAACACTCCCGAGCTGTCTTGGGAGTGTGGGAGGCACAAGCCCCTGACAAGATGTTATTTATTATATTCAGAGTAAAACACTCCTAAAAAGTTCAACTTTTGTCTCGTCAGTCCACAGAATATTTCACCAAAAGTCTTGGGAATCATCAAGATGTTATCTGGCAAAACTGAGAAGAGCCTTTATTTCTTTTTGATCAGCAATGTTTTTTTTGTCTTGGAACTCTGCCATGCAGGACCATTTTTGCCCAGTCTCTTTCTTATCATGGAGTCATGAACACTGACCTTAACTGAGGCAAGGGAGGCCTGCAGTTCTTTGGATGTTGTTGTGGGGGTCTTTTGTGACCTCTTGGATGAGTTGTCGCTGCGCTCTTGGAGTAATTTTGGTCAGCCGGCCACTCCTGGGAAGGTTCACCACTGTTCCATGTTTTTGCCATTTGTGGATAATGGCTCTCGCTGTGGTTCGCTAGAGTGCCAAAGCTTTAGAAATGGCTTTAGAACCTTTTCCAGACTGATAGATCTCAATTACTTTGTTTCTCATTTGTTCCTGAATTTCTTTGGATCACAGCATGATGTCTACCTTTTGAGGATCTTTTGGTTTACTTCACTTTGTCAGGCAGGTCCTATTTAAGTGATTTCTTGACTGAGAACAGGTGTGGCAGTAATCAGACCAGGATGTGGCTAGAGAAATTGAACTCAGCTTTCCAAAGATGTGATAAACCACAGTTAATTTATGTTTTAACAAGGGGGAATCACTTTTTCACACAGGGCCATGTAAGTTTAGATTTTTTTTAACCCTTAATAATAAACACCTTCATTTAGAAACTGCATTTTCTGTTTACTTGTGTTATCTTTGCCTAATATTTAAATTTGTTTGATGATCTGAAACATTTAAGTATGACATACAAAAAAAAAAAGAGAAATCAGAAAAGGGGGCAAACACTTTTTCACACCACTGTAACTGTGCACATATGTATATATATTTATTTACTGCTTTGGCTAACCAGTTCTTATCTTATTATCTTATTTACTATTGCTCTGAGTGCTGCTATCCCTTTGCTGAGGCAATCCTGGAATTTCCCCATTGTGGGACTAATAAAGGCTTGTCTTATCTTATCTTATCTTATCCTATCTTATCCAGCAATGTAGTCATATAATATTGTCATATTGTTTTTGCTGCCATTTCTCTGTCTTTAAGCAGGATCACGCAAAAATTCCTAGATGGATTTGGATTAAATTTTCACCAGAGGTGGCCCTTGGCTCAAAGATGAACTCATTAGATGTTGGAGGTGATCCGTGAGTGCATACGTACCTCATCCAAGGCCCTATCTCGCAATGTATAGATGGATGGCGATATGGATGGACAAAGGGAGGGAGGAGAGGACAAAGGGAGGGAGGGACAGAGCCTTGGCAGAGGTATGCGCTCTGAGTGTCCTCTAGTTCTTCATGGGATAGATTCAACAAGATGCTAGAAACATTTCTCTGGGCGAAGTTGGCGCATCTATCCGGTACTTACATATATCAATAAATGTTGTTTCTGTCCACTCTGCTGAATTGTTCTTCCACATACTGGCTGGCAGACGGTAGGGACACTTTTCAAGATCACAGATTTAAAGTTTTTGATCATATGTGATCCGATTTAGTGGTGAAAGCTTGTCATAATATTGATCTGACATATTGTTTCAATGGTAAACTGCTGGGTTTTAGTACCTCCGTTCGTTTTTCCCATGGGAGCTCGCTCACCAAGTACCTGGATGTGTAGTCAGCCCTATGCTAAGCTAACTGGGCAAACTATTAAATGGCACAGTATGAGTAGAAAAACAATCAAAATGTGAAGCACAGACTTTATAAAGAAACGGGTGGCCCATACACTATTTCCAATATGTACAATGACAACTGAAAGTGATTCCGTTGATCATCAACTATTGATAAACAAGACTTTCAGATACTGGGATAAGTGACAAGGCAGTAAACTGGTTTAGAAACTATTTGACAGACAGAACCCAGTGCTTGTTCTGTGCTTGTATTGTGATGGTTACAAGTCTAGTTTCAGGGAAGTTTCTTCAGGGGTCCCACAGGGCTTAATTTTAGCACCTGTGTTGTTTCTATTTTTATTAATGATATAGGAAAAGACCAGGCAACAGCTAACATACACCCGTATGCAGATGACTCAGTAATTTACACAGTTGCACCCTCCTTACAACAAGCTGTTGAGGAGCTGCAGACAGCCTTTGAACAGCTGCAGACTTGTTTACGTATCTTAAAACTCATTCTTAATGCAAACTAAGACTGCATTAAAACTTTTTCCAGAGCTCGGTTACAGCACTCCAACATGTACATCTTCACTGCAGGGAGGGAGTCAATCAAACAGGTATCATCCTACAAGTACCTGGGAATCTGGGTGGATGATAAGCTGTCATTTAAAGTACACACTGAAAAACTGGTGAAAAAAAACTTAAGGTTAGGCTGGGTTTTTACTACCAGAATATAGCATGCTTTAATTTTGATGCTAAGAAAATTCTGGTGCAGACAACTTTCTTAAGTGTTTTGGATTATGGGGACATTATATGCATGCATGCAGCTGCCTCTATTTTGCGATGCTTAGATTCTGTTTATCACAGTGCTTTATGGTTCATAACAAACTCAAAGTCTCATACACATTGCTGTATTCTTTATAATCTAGTCTCCTGACCTCTCAGCATAAGGAGAAAACAGCACTGGTTCATTTTTTAAAATCTACAAAGCTGTATAGTATTCCTCGAATGTTCAGTGAACTTGGAAAAATAATGTTTTCTTATGCTACTTGGTCTTGGAATGATCTTCAGAAAACATTACAATTAAACAAACTGGTTGAACCTAACAAATACAAAACCTTGATAAGGAGATATATTACAGAAGAATGTAAATGCTTTTCCTGAGCTGTAATTTTTAATATGGGAAATGTTTTTTTATTGGTTTTTATCTATTTATTTTATTATTTTTAATTGTTTTATATCTGCTGACTTTTGTTTTCCTATTGTTCTGTGTACTGGTGTGTCATCTTGGCCAGGTTTTCCTCGTAAAAGAGATGGCAATCTCAAGGGACTTCCTGGTGAAATAAAGGTAAAAGAAAAGATAAAATTGATTTATTGATGAGAAAGCACCAGGGAAAAGGCAAATACAATGGAACCGGTGTAACAGGCCGAATAAACCCCTGCCCAGATTAAACCTTGGCCAGAGTATACCCCGGTGGATAAACTGGCCTAGGCTAAATGATACCCCGGGTTGTAAAAGAGCCTAGACCAGACTATACCCCTCCAGGCCAGAATATACCCCTCTTGTGTAAAGAGGTTTTGATTGTATTTACACATTACATTTACAACACAACACGTCGCCATGTCATGACATCCCTACATTACATTACCTTACGTTATTATCAGCTGATCTGATCACTTTTTTCCCCATTTTATAAACTGACATATATATCGAAATAAATGACATGCCTGCCCATTCCACTTTTATGCACAGGTAAATATTTTTCTACTATAATATTGTAACAATTAACTATTAAATAGAGACTATTACCAAAAAAAAGGGTTACAAATGATTTCACATGCATAAGCAAATGGTATTAAGATTGTGTTGTAATTTGACTCAAAAGACAAAAAAAAAAAAAGTTACACTTTAAATTATTTCTTTACAGGTTTATCAGTACATAAAATTGTTCTCACTTTATGTGGCAGTGCTACAATATTAAAACCATATCTCAGTGTTTATGTGGTCTACTGATGTCAAACAAACATAACGTTTAGAATTCTTACTTTTGGTTTACTTTCCATTTCACTTTCTGCTATTACCATTTTTTGCCACTCCAAATGTACACCAAACGTGACGAAAATAGTTGGAAAAACATGATGGAAATTGTTTATCATAATTCTGGTTTTACTTGCCCTATCAACACAATTTAAAAACTGGGAAAGAGTTTTGAATCTGCACTAGGCCAAGGACTACCTCTGGTAAAAATTTCATACAAATCCATCCAGTAGTTTTGAAGTATTCTTGCTAACACACTGTAAGAAGATAAGAGCCTTGGTGGAGGTATGCGTTCTCGGATCATCACCAAAATGTTCTGGGTTCCTCTCTAGGCAAAGGACCACCTTTGGTGAAAATTTCATACAAATCCATCCAGTAGTTTTGAAGTATTCTTGCTAACACACTGTGAGAAGATAAGAGCCTTGGTGGAGGTATGCGTTCTCGGATCATCACCAAAATGTTCTGGGTTCCTCTCTAGGCAAAGGACCACCTCTGGTGAAAATTTCATCCAAATCCGTCCAGTAATTTTTGTGTAATCCTGCTGCACAAATACAAACAAGGTCCTTGGTGAAGGTATGCACTCTCAGATCATCACCAAAATTTAATGGCTTAATCCTTGGCCCAAGGGCTACCTCTGGTGAAATTTATATTCTTTATATTATAATAATATTATAATAATAATTTTATTTTTATTCAAACTGTAACACTACCCCTCATGGATCATCACCTTTTTGTGGTGGGGGGTTTGCGTGCCCTAGTGATTCTAGAAACTATGTTGTCCAGGGCAATTTGCCTCTGGTAGAGTCACCCAAGATAAACTGGTCCTGGGTGAAGGGCCAGACTAAGATTGATCCAACAGACTCTCCTGATGAATGTTAGAACAAGGATTCAGTGTACCCCACCCGGTATTGGGTTACCGGGGCCCCACCCTGGAGCCAGGCCTGGGGGAGGGGCTCGATGGCTAGCGCCTGGTGGCTGGGTTTCTGCCCATGGGACCTGGCTGGGCTCAGCCTGAAGGAGTTACATGGGTCTGCCCTCCAGTGGGCTCACCACCTACACGAAGGACCATGAGGGTCCAGTGCTATGTGGATCAGGGGGTGGTCGAAGGCGGAGACCTTGGTGATTTGATTCCAGACTTCCTAAACTGACTTTTGGGATGTGGAATGTCACCTCTCTGGTGGGGAAGAAGCCTGAGATGGTGCATGAGGTTGAGAGATACCGGCTAGATATAGTCGGCCTCACCTCAACACACAGCTCTGGTTCCGGAACCAGTCTTCTGGAGAGGGGCTGGAGCTTGGCCTTCTCTGGAGTTGCCCTGGGCAAGAGGCGACAAGCAGGGGTGGGTATTCTTGTATCCCCCCCTCCTTGCTGCCTCTTTATTGGAGTTTTCCCCGGTGGACAAAAGGGTAGTTTTGTGGAGGAACAAATAAGTTCAGGCAAGATGCGATGAGCTGGAAGGTTTCAGAGTTTTATTTCCTCCATCATCATGAGACACACTGTAGTGCTGTGTGTCTGTGCGTGCTCTGTGTGCTCTGTGTGCTACGCGTCCTATTGAGGCATGTATAGCAAGCTCTTTTATACATGTTACACAAAGAGAGAATGCATGGCACATTTGCATATTGCTATACATATCAGTCTATACATATCAATCGCGTGACCAGCTGGCGCCCAGATTTCCTCTCCTTAATTCGGGGATGTATAACAATAGTCCATTGTTCTGATTGTCTCCTGGGGGCTCTCTGTCCGTATGCAAATTGCCCTCTGATTCCTGCCGGCTAGCTGAGTGTGAAGAATGAATGTCCATGTAGATTGTGGTGGGTCACCACAGGGCTCCCCCCAGAACACTCAGCAGGGGTTGTGACCGCCCCCCCCCTCCCGTCATCGTTTGGCTCCAGCTCCGGGTTCCAGCACATTGAACGGCCGTGGATCGTGGGCGCACGGCCTGGTGTGTTTCGTGCGTAATGGAACAAGATGATGATTGACCAGCTTTAGGGAGTGAGGTGCGGGAAAAGCGCTGTGGAGGAGGAGGGGAAGGGGGGGTGGGAGTAAGTGAGTGCCGGCCCGGGACGTTAAAGGTGTCTGGGCTGCGCAAAAATTGCGTGTGGATCCGCGATGGTGAGGGACTTTCCCAGTAAACATGGCTGAGATCCACAGCGGCTGTGAAAAAACATTTTATCTGACTCCTCTCGCGGCTCGATCCAGAGAGGATGTGGGGAAGGCGAGCGGCCAAATTCCCCGAGGATGCGTAGCGGCTGTGAAACAACTGCAGCTGTGTGAGGGTGTGAGGCGGTTTGGCTTTTAGGTGCGGGAAGCAGCCCTAAAGTCATCGGGGAAAGCAATCGGCTAAATTCCCCTTGTGTGCCGTGGCTGAGAAACCCATACAAAGTCCTGTGTGCGGGCTGCATGTGTGCTTTAGGTGCGAGAGCATCCCTAAAGGTTCCAAGGATGGCGATTGGCCGTTTTTCTCAGGCATGTGCAGCGGCGGAGGATGATGTAAATGTCTGTGGAGCTGGTTTGTCCCTGGTGCGTGGCGCACGCCTGGCGCAGTGACCACATACGTAGCTGGCAGTTGCACTGTCCTTCTTCTGTGCGCGGGAGGTCCACTGTCCAGAGTTTAGTCAGAGTCGGGGAGCTCGGTAGAAATCAACGCAGTTGGCGTCGATGATTGTCCCCGTTCGGGCTGCTTCCTTCGTTCGCTTGTGTTGTTCATGGTGCGTTTTGGTCCCAGCGCTGCGCTCCGGAGCGCGCTCCGGTGAGGACGAAGAGGTTGCAGGCGTTCTTTAGTCCTCTGGGATGCACAGCGCGGTGAGAGGGAGGAGACAGTCATTCTCCCTCGTCAGGTCACCAGTGTGGAGGTAAAAGATCAGGCGAGGGGCGCACCATGAAGCGTGCTGAGGCTTCCCGTCTGGGTCATCTCCGGGGTGTTCGCCTCGTGTTCCATTCTTCGTCAAGGGTCACCAGTGTGGAGGAACAAATAAGTTCAGGTGAGATGCGACGAGCTGGAAGGTTTCAGAGTTTTATTTCCTCCATCATCATGAGACACACTGTAGCGCTGTGTGTCTGTGTGTGCTCTGTGTGCTGCACGTCCTATTGAGGCATGTATAGCAAGCTCTTTTATACATGTTACACAAAGAGAGAATGCATGGCACATTTGCATATTGCTATACATACAGTATCAGTCAATACATATCAATCGCGTGACCAACTGGCGCCCGGATTTCCTCTCCTTAATCCGGGGATGTATAACAATAGTCCATTGTTCTGATTGTCTCCTAGGGGCTCTCTGTCCGTATGCAAATTGCCCTCTGATTCCTGCCGGCTAGCTGAGTGTGAAGAATGAATGTCCATGTAGATTGTGGTGGGTCACCACAGTTTCCCTGTGCCTTCGGATTGGGAAATGGGTCCTGACCATCATTTGTGCCTATGCACCAAATACCCACCCTTTTTGGAGTCTCTGACTGGGGTGCTGGAGAGTGCTCTTCTTAGAGACTCCATTGTCCTACTGGGGGACTTCAATGCGTACATGGGCAGTGACAGTGAAACCTGGAAGGGGGTGATTGGGAGGAACGGCCTGCCCAATCTGAACCCAAGTGGTGTTCAGTTATTGGACTTCTGTGCTAACCACAGTTTGTCCATAATGAACACCATGTTCAAGCATAAGGGTGTCCATATGTGCACCCGGCACCAGGACACCCTAGGTCGCAGGTCGACGATCGATTTTGTTATTGTGTCATCAGACCTGTGACCGTATGTCTTGGACACTTGGGTAAAGAGGGGTGCAGAGCTGTCAACTGATCACTACCTGGCGGTGAGTTGGATCTGATGGCAGGGGAGGATGCTATTCAGACCTGATTGACCCAACTGTATAGTGAGGCGTGTGCTGGGAACGTCTGGCTGAGGCCCCTGTCCGGGAGATTTTCAACTCCCACCTCCGGAAGAACTTCGCCCACATTCCAAGGGAGTCTGGAGACATGGAGTCTGAATGGGCCATATTTTCCACCTCCATTGTTGAAGCGGCTGCCCAGAGCTGCGGCTGCAAGGTCATCGGTGCATCTCATGGTGGCAACCCCCGAACCAAGTGGTGGACACCAGTCGTAAGGGGGGCCATTAAGCTGAAGAAGGAGTCCTATCAAGCTTGGTTGGCATGTGGAACTCCCAAAGCAGCAGAGGCGTACCAGCAGGCCAAGCGGAGTGCAGCTCGGGCGGTTGCTGAAGCAAAAACTCGGGTGTGGGAGGAGTTCAGTGAGGCCATGGAACAAGACTTTTGGTCGGCATCTAAGAGATTCTGTCTGGTGGCTCAGGAGCGGGAAGCAGCTCCCTGTCCACACTGTGTATGGTGCGGATGTGGCGCTGCTGACTTCAACTGGGGATATCGTCAGGCGGTGGAAGGAATACTTTGAGGATCTCCTCAATCCCACTGACACGCCTTCCACAGAGGAAGCAGGGCTTGTGGACGAGGGGGACGACTTGCCCATCACAGGGGCTGAGGTCTCCAAGGTGGTTAAAAAACTCTTTGGTGGCCAGGCCCCGGGGGTGGACGAGATTCGCCCTGAGTACCTCAAGGCCCTGGATGTTGTAATGCTGTCATGGTTGACATTTCTCTGCAACATTTCGTGGAGGTCAGGGACAGTGCCTTTGGCATGGCAAACTGGGGTGGGATGGTTCCGCTCTTCAAGAAAGGGGGCCGGAGGGTGTGCTCTAACTTTAGAAGGATCACACTCCTCAGCCTCCCTGGGAGGTCTATGCCAAGGTACTGGAGAGGATAGTCCGGCGAACAGAGGGTGTCATGCTTGGTGACCACAGGATCTCATCTCTGTTGTTTTCAGATGATGCTGTCCTGTTGGCTTCATCCAGCAATGACCTACAGGTCTTACTGGGATGGTTTGCTGCTAAGTGTGAAGTGGCTGGAATGAGAATCAGCACCTCCAAATCCAAGTCCATGGTCCTGAGTCGGAAAAAGGTGGATTGTCCTCTTTGGGTTGGGGACAAGCTCATGCCCCAAGTGAAGGAGTTTAAGTATCTTGGGGTCTTTATTTTTTTTTATTTATTGATTGATTTATTTGAACATCAAGACAAAAAAAAGTAAAAACAAGGAATCAAAACCAAAATTTAAAAAAAAAACATCAAAAAATGTCCTTGTTCAAAAGGAATAGGAAGAAGCCAATGCTTATATAGTCCCACCCCTTCTCCATACCCAATAAATTATAATATCATTCTAGTCATGATCCATCCCATAATTACATTCATTATACAATACCATAATATATAATGCATCTTATAATTAAATTATGCAATAGAAATCATACAACAATGATAGTTTATAATGACAATAATACCAGCATCTAATAATAATTGTGATAATAATAAGTAAATACTTCTAGTATGTTTAATATAATTATAGACAATATTATCATCATCATAATCACCATATATATCACCATATACCCCCACATGGCTGACAATACCTAGGCACAATAAGTAACCATATAATAATAACCATAATAATCGGTAGCCAAATGGTAGTTACAATAACAATAATAATAATAATATCACCTGACCTATATAGCACTTTAAATAATTCCATCCTAGACAGCAATCATAATACTATAATACCATTGTTATATTCTAGTAATAATGATTTGGCTGATAATAGTACTCAGCATATATATTCATCAATAACTCGGCATATACTGTGTATATTCAACAATAACAACAATAACAACCTTTCTTCATTAAAGACACATTGTAATATTACTGTCCTTTATTTTTATATTGTTCAAAAATCATTTCTTTATATGTGGATTTAAATATATGGATGTTTGGACATTGCCTGTGTTTGTCCCCCAACCCATTCCACAATTTTACCCCACACACAGACACACAAAAACTTTTCCTAGTAGATCTTACTAGGTGCATTTTAAATTTTGTATTCCCCCATAAATTGTATTTCCCTGACTAAAAAGATTTTGGATATTATCTGGAAAAAAGTTTTTACTGACTTTAAGCATTAACTGTGCTGTATAATAATCAACCACATCCTGTAATTTCAATAATTTTGAATGTAAAAACAATAAATTAGTATGCTCAAGATACCCGACTTTGTGTATAACATGGACTGCCCTTTTTTATAATATTAAAAATGAATTAAGTGCACCTTTATAATTGTTATCCCAGACCTCTATACAATTGGTCAAGTATGGAAGGACTAATGAGCAATACAAGATATGAAGTGATTTGTAATCTAGGACTTGCTTAATTTTATTTATAATTGCAATATTTTTTGCCACTTTGTTTTGTATGTATCTGATGTGTGGTTTCCAACTAATTTTATCATCTAGTATTACGCCCATTTGATCTCCTTAACATTTTCAATAATTACATTATCTATATCAATATGCATATTGTGGAGGAAGGAAGCAGGCTTGGCAACGAGCTGAACAGCACACAAACTTTATTCCTTCTCCAGCATTCAATACAGAAAAATCTCCTGGGTCTCAGTGAATCCGCTTTTTATAATCTTTAATTCCATGCATGAAGACCCAGGAATCCCGACCATAATTATTGTGTGGAACAAAGACACATGTGGCACATTAACATAACATAACACCAGTCCTGCATTCTCACACCCTTTCCTCCTCCAGAGGTCCTGGCACTTCCTCCTCTCCGGGGGGGGGGGGGGGGGGGGATAGTCCTTACTGTCCTGTCTGAGGCCCCCCAGTGACACTTCCTCCTTCAGCACATTGTTCCCTCTTTCTCCCAGCTGCCGTCTCTGGGTGGAGAATCCCTCACCTGTACCATTACAATATCATCTTTATTTTTACAATTACCAAATATCATCACCTTAGTAACTAAGGTGATGATATTTGATGATATATAAGGTGATGAAACTTAGATAAAACTAAGGTTTAGTTTTATCTATATTTAGTGATAATTTATTACTATCCATCCATTTTTTTTTAGCTTATTTAATTCATTATTTAGAGTATGGATTAGTTCCTTATAATTATTTCCAGAATAAAATATATTAGTATCATCAGCAAATAATATTATTTTTAATAATATAACAACAAGTGAGGGGCGAATGGAGTGAGAGATTGACAGATGGATCGGAGCAGCATCTGCAGTGATGCGGACGTTGTACTGGTCTGTTGTGGTGAAGAGGGAGCTGAGCTCTAAGGCAAAGCTTTCGATTTACTGGTCAATCTATGTTCCTACCCTCACCTATGGTCTTGAGCTTTGGGTTATGACCGAAAGAATGAGATTGCGGATACAAGCAGCTGAAATGAGCTTTTTTCGTAGGACTGCTGGACTCACCCTTAGAGATAGGGCGAGGAGCTCAGTCATCTGGAAAAGACTCAGAGTAGAACCGCTGCTCATCCTCATTGAAAGGAGCCAGTTGAGGTGGTATGGGCATCTGATTAGGATGCTTCCTGGACGCCTCCCACTTGAGGTGTTTTGGGCACATCCCTCTGGGAGGAGACTCCAGGGCAGACTCAGGACTCGCTGAAGAGACTATGTCTCCCAGCTGGTCTGGGAATGCCTTGGTATCCTCTCTGAAGAGTTGGAGCAGGTGGCTGGGAAGAGGAAATCTGGGCTTCTCTGCTTGAACTGCTGCCTCCACGACCCGGACGTCCGAAAAAGCGGTAGAAGATGGATGGATGGATGGACATCCAACACTAAAAATGCCCTCCCCCACCCCCCAGTTTCAACCTCTTTATTTCAATAAGAAAATATTCCTAAATGTAGATGGGGAAAATAAACAAGAATGTAACAACTTTGTTATGTATGAACCTTAATGTATGTGTTATATAATTACCAACCAGTAGAGGGCAGCCCGAAACTGATGTTTGTGTAACTGGAGTTCTTGCGCACAATGGCTGTGATCGGAATGTTCACTCACTCACTCCCTCCATAGTGAGTAGGGAGTTTACTATACGGTGGACTATATCGTAAACTCAGTATAGCAATAAAATTAACCGCTTTCGGACACTACTGGCTTGTTTTCGCGACACGGTTGATGACATCTTCACTTGAGACAGTAAAACCTAACAGACTAACGGTGGTAAAAAATGAATACCTGCATGCAATTTGTAGTAAATATGTATTAAATCAAACCATTTTTTTGCTGAACTAATAAATATAAATACATTAAGTTAGTTTATGTTGTGATGTGAAGCGCTCCTCTCACTGCTCCGCTGGCTGCGCATTGCATTATGGGATATATTGGCTCATGTCGTGACCATCTGTTGTACACTACTTTTCAAAATGCATTGTGGGATATTTTGAGTGTACTATATAGTCAATGAAATTTTCAGTTAAGATTTCGAACAGAACTACAAATAGTAGTTACATAGTACACTATATGGGGAAGGAGTGAGCATTTCGAACACAGCAAATGATGAATAGAAGAAGCAGTGAACCAGGAAAAATGTGTCTGTGTGGTTCTGTGTGTGCATGTGAAATTGTTTATATGTGGATATGTAGAAGCAACATAATATAAACTGGCGATGAGTTGTGTAGTCCTGAAGACTTTTCTCATCAGCTGCGTGTGGACGGCAGCATTGGTGAAGTTTGGACGGAAAAAGAACAACTACGTTGTGAAGTAGCTAGTGAGCTAATATTGCCTGTTAAGAGGTGATGAGCCACTCTTCCACCAACAAGTCTAACGCCACAGTGCAAGCCACGGAAAGCAGACGCATCATGGCTGGAGTAATTGGGCATATGGATCCCTTTGATGATGCCGGTGAGCAATGGACAACGTATATTCAACGTTTTGAACATTACGTCCCGGCTAATGACATTCAGGCCGAAAAGAAACTGCCTGTGCTGTTTAGTGTGACGGGGCCTAAAACGTATGGACTATTCCGCAGCTCGGTAGCTCCTGCAAAGCCTGGGACAATGCAACATGACCGTGTTGTGGAAGTTTTACAAGCCCATTTTGCTCCAAAGCCGCTCGTGATAGCTGAAGGATTCCGGTTCCACAAGCAAAATCAGGGGGAAGGAGAAACGGTATCACAGTATGTTGCAGTGTTGAAAAGACTATCAGAACATTGTGAGTTTGGTGCTTATTTGGAAGACGCACTACAAGACAAACTTGTTTGTGGATTAAAATGTGAAACTGTTCAGAAGTGCCTTTTAACGAGAAAGATCTCACCTTTCAGAAAGCAGTGGATTATGCTGTGTTGGCAGCAGCACGCGACGTGCAGCGGTTAAGCAGTTCTCTTACAGTGAACGCGGTGCTGACCCAAAAAAGTGATAAATGCCACCGCTGTGGGAAAACAGATCATACTGATGATGACTGCTGGCACAAAGACCATGACTGCCACCAGCGTGGGCAGAAAGGCCACACGAAATGCATGTGTAAAAACAAAGTCAAAAGCAGCCAAGACAGAGAAAGGAAGCTGAAAGAGGGAAAATCTGAACAGAACGGTAATACAAATAAATGCAGTGTGAGAGATAAAAAGAAGAGAATTCATCATGTCCAGGCAAATGAAAGTGAAAGTGAGGAAGCTAAATCTGACACTGACTATGAATTGGAACTGTATTCTGTGTCTTGAAAAGGAAAATATTCACGAATCGCAGTGATGCCTTGGAAAGAAATGGAGATGGAATTGGATACTGGGGCTGCTGTGTCTTAGCAAACTGAGTGAATTGCCCCTGCAACACACAGATATCATGCTAAAGACATACACAGGAGAGCCTCTGGCACCAGAAGGGGTAATCAAAGTGCAGGTACAATTAAACAAGCTATGTGCTGATTTGCCCTTTTATGTGGTGAAAGTGGATGCACCTCCACTATTTGGTATGGCTGAGAGTTATTAAACTGAACTGGAAAGATTTTAAGACTGTGCATATCATTGAGCAAAGAGAAAAAGACAACTTAGAGACTATGTTAAAGAGACAGCTGTTTTCTCTAAAAAGCTAGGCACAATGAAGGGGATTAAAGCTAGATTGACTCTTAGGCCTAACAGTGTACCTAAATGTTGCCTACCACGTAATGTGCCTTATGCTCTTCGACCTCAAGCGGAGGCCGAGCTTAAACGCCTGATTGAGCTTTGGGTTATCTCACCAGTGGAGCATAGTGACTGGGCTACTCCAGTGGTGCCTGTAAGTCTAAAGGATGACACAGTGAGACTTTGTAGGGATTTCAAAGTCACCCTCAAGCCAGCTCTCTGTGTGGACAAGTACCCAATCCCATGCATTGAGGACCTGTTTGCTTCTGTAGCTGGAGGTCAACGTTTCAGTAAGCTAGATTTATCAAATGCTTACCTACAGATGGAAGTGGAAGAGGGGTCTAAGAAGTTGCTGACTATCTCTACACAAAAAGGGCTATTCTGCTTCAATCATTTACCGTTTGGCGTAGCATCATCACCAGCCTTATTTCAGAAGGCTATGGACCAAATGCTTCTTGGACTGCCATACACTCATTGTTACCTGGACGACATCCTTGTCAGTGGTCCTGATGAGCAGACACACCTCAAAACTCTGGATGCAGTCCTGGGCAGGCTAGAGGAGCATGGTTTGTGCATCAATCAAGAGAAGTGCCTGTTTTTCCAGGAATCAGTGGAATACTTGGGCCACATAATTGGTGCCGCTGGGCTCCATAAATCACCTGAGAAGGTACATGTCATTGTGGAAGCCCCAGCACCTGGTGATGTCAGCCAACTACGTTCTTTTCTAGGGATGCTAAACTATTATGGACGCTTCATTCCTGACTTGGCTACTGTCCTGAAACCACTGAATGAACTGCTGAATAAAGAGAAGAAATGGCAGTGGACATCAGCCTGTGAGTCAGCATTCCAGAAAGCTAAAGCACTCCTAGTATCACAGGAAGTACTCACCCACTACACCACTTCACCCTATGGGGTCGGAGCTGTACTCTTGCACGTCATGCCTGACGGCGAAGAAAAACCTATAGCTTATGCGTCCCGAACCTTCAGCAAAGCAGAATAAAACTATGCTCAAATCGAGAGGGAGGCGTTAGCGATAGTCTTTGGTGTGTGCAAGTTTCACCAGTACCTGCATGGTAACAGGTTCACCCTGCTCACTGACCATCGCCCGCTGACCTCCATCCTGAGTCCAATGAAAAGTACACCATCAATGGCCACAGCTCGAATACAACGATGGGCACTCCTCCTGTCGGCACACAATTACACCATTCAGTATTGGAAGGGTGCATTACACACCAACGCTGACAAACTTTCACGGCTACCTCTCCTGCATGCTCATGAAGAGAAGCTAGACACAGTAGATGTATTCTACACATCTCAGTTGAACATACTACCAGTCAGTAACACTGAGATCAGACGTGACACCATGTCTGACTCCACCTTGTCTCGTGTTCTAGAAATGGTCACAACTGGTCATTTTCCAGCTGCAAAGGAGACAGGTCAAGAGCTGTCACCCTACCTGCTGCGCCGGGATGATCTCACAGTACAACAGGGGTGCCTCATGTGGGGTGTGAGAGTGATTGTGCTGCTTAAACTGCGTCCTCGTGTCCTAAAAGAGCTCCACACAGCACATCCAGGTGTAATGAGGATGAAAAGTTTGGCATGCAGCTATGTTTGCTGGCCCGGCATAGACTCTCAAATTGAGCTCCAGGCTAAAGCCTGCCACGCCTGTCAGCGAGTACAAAAACAGCCTGGGCTAGCACCTTTACACTCTTGGATGTAGCCCTCCAGTCCTTGGGAAAGGATACATGTGGACTTTGGAGGTCCGTTTGAAGGACATACTGTATGTACCTGGTCGTTGTCGACGCACATTCCAAGCGGCCTGAGGTGCACGTCATAGACAGTACCACAGCCAGTAAAACCACACAAGTGCTTAGGGGCTTGTTTAGTCAATATGGCATTCCACACATCCTTGTGAGTGACAACGGACCTCAGTTCTGTTCTGAAGAATTCAGTGCATTCCTTAAGTCCAGTGGAGTCAAACATATCCGCTCAGCACCATACCATCCTGCCACTAATGGCTTGGCTGAGCGTTTTGTGCAGACGTTCAAACATGCCTTAAAATCCTCCAGAGGCACAGCACCAGTGCAACTACGTTTGGATACATTTCTGTTGACATATCACAATACCCCTCATGCAACAACAAAAGAAACGCCAGCTGTATTGTTCATGGGACGCAAGCTGCACTCTCAGCTGGATTTCCTGAAGCCCAGTGTTGCTGCAGCAGTGCACTGGTCACAAGATGCCAAACAACAACGCCGCCAGCAACACTCTGAGGACAGACAGTTTGACGTTGGTGAGCCAGTCTTTGTGCGTGATTATAGGAAGGAGGAGGTGAAGTGGACGCAAGGTGTGGTCATGGAGAAGACTGGACCAGTATCATACAAGGTAAATGTGGGAGCACAGGGGGTTTGGAAGCGCCATGTGGACCAGATGCTGACATGCTCTGAGCCAGTGCCTCAGCAGCCTGCAGTAAACCTTCCTGTCAGCCCACCCGGTGTTACCACTCAAGAGTGATAGTGGTATCACACTTCACCCAAGTGCACCTCACCATGAAAAGGATGCTGATCAAATTCCTGAGACCCCCATACCACCAGAAACACATCAGTCCAAAGATCCACCACAGACTAGACACACTCAGGTAACAGAGACTGTAAGACGCTATCCTGTGAGGATCACTAAGCCACCAGTACGTTACTGTGATGAGTGAGCACACTGAAATAATAGATGTTAAATTGGTTGAGTTCTGAGATATAGTTTTCAACTTTAAAGTTACATACAGAAGGTAAAATAATTCCCTGTTTGGCCTGGTTATTGAAGGAAGTTGCATTTTATATATTTCTTGATATTATATCAAGAAATATCTGTTTATTGACAACATCTTAGTGGGGAGGAGATGTTATGTATGAACCTTAATGTATGTGTCATACAATGACCAACCAGTAGAGGGCACCCTGAAACTGATGTTTGTGTAACTGGAGTTCTTGCACACAATGATGACTAGAAGAAGCAGTGAACCAGAATAAATTTGTCTGTGTGGTTCTGTGTGTGCATGTGAAATTGTTTACATGTGGATATTTAGACGCAACATAATAAACTTAAAGCAAAATTGGGATTTTATTTTAAAAAGTTACACAGACTGAAAAACCAAAAAATTCTAGAGACACTGGATGCACACACCTGAACTTTCCGGATATTTTTTTCTTTTATCCTTTGTTAATACAACCCTGTTTGTTTCTGTTTAAGTTTTGTCTTTAATCAGTTTTTATTTTGCCCTTTTTGTGATGATTTATATACACTATTATATACACTATTTTCGTTTCACAATTCTTTCAACAAAGTTCATTCAAAAAAAAAACAAAAAAAAAACAAAACTACTCGTGTTGCCAAGGTAAAGTGAAGTGTGTCTTTCCTCAACTTTCCCCCTCACAGCTTTTTTTGGAACTTGCTGCAGGCATCAAATTCAAAATGAGTGAATACTGTATTTGAAAAAAAAAAAGTTTATCAGTTTAACATTAAATCGCTTGTCTTTTTAGTATATTCAATTGGATATAACTTTAAAATGATTTTAAAATCATTGTACTTTATTTACGTGTTACACAACGTCCCAACTGCACCGGTTGTTGTAAAAAATAAAATAAAATAAAAAAAAAACCAAAAGACATGTTGAATGTAGCCAATATTTGAAAAAAAAAAAAAAAAAGCTTTAAGCGCTTTTCAAATTAAGGACGGAGTAATATCCCTTCCCTCGGTGAGCGGACCACTTGAACGGCTGGACGCAGTTTCTATCCGGACAAGAATATTTATTACACATCTCCTCACCAAACGGATTTCTTACGGCTCGAGACATCAACGCAAATGTGGTATGACACGTCAGTATTAGGCACTAATGCAGAATAATTTATTAAGCATGATAATATATTTATACCTAGCTTATCGTAACTGAACAGTTGTTTTTTTGTTTAGCTTTTCATATCGCTAAATTTATTATAAAGCTTCAGTTTAAACGTTTCTGGATATGAGAAACTTAGCAGGCAGGAGTCCACTTTAGTGTGTGTTTTAGTAATATATTTAGTTAAACTGTTCAGAAATGACCAGCAGCAGTGTGGACATGGATCCAGATGTGGCCCGGAGGCTGTTTGAGGAGGGAGCCACCCTGGTGCTGCTGGGGGTTCCTCAGAGGACTGAACTCGGCATAGACTGTAAGAGTTGGCAGGTCGGTCCACGTTTCAAGGGCGTGAAGATGATCCCCCCGGGCCTGCACTTCCTCCACTACTGCTCTGTTAACTCACCAGGCTGTGGAGGAGAAGTGGGACCCAAAACGGGTCTCTTCCTTTCACTCAGACCCAGAGAGATCATACTGGCTAAGTGGAATTCCATAGAAGAAGATCTGGACTTTTCCGCTGCTAAGAATGAAGAGGAGTTGAACCGGATCCGATCCAACTTGCGAGAGCTGGATCCTTACCTGGGTCCCTATCCCTATGAGGTGATGAGGAAGTGGGTGTCTCTCACTGACCGCCTCAGTGAGGAGGTGGTCAACAACCTGCAGCCTCTGTCAGGTCGAATCTGCGCCTTCAGTGATGTGATTCCCGAGCTTCAGTTCAGACACACCAAAGACAGGGCAGATCAGCCGAGGAACGACACGGCCTGTCAGAGCATGAAGGAGGGTCTCAGCAGGCTCCCCAGGATGAAGCAGAGGGAGGGGACGGAGCTTCGCTTCTCTGCCATTCCCAAGAAGACTTACCCTCCTGGGGCGACGCCAGCCGAGATCACCCAGTGCAGCCTGGACCTGAGCTACGCCCTTGAAACCGTTCTGGCAAAAAACCATGAAATGCAGCCTCTCAACCTTCTGGGTATGTTTTTCATATACTAATACTAGCACTGTTTTGTTTAGAATGCATGAATGGAAGTCTATAAAAAATGTCCTCTTTCAGGTGAGCTGCAGTTTGCCTTTGTGTGTTTTCTCATTGGAAACGTCTATGAGGGTTTTGAGCACTGGAAGCGCCTCCTATCTCTGCTGTGTCGATCAGAGGAAGCCATGCGGAAGCGCAAAGATCTCTACCTGGGGCTCATCGCCGTCCTGTACCACCAACTCGGAGAAATACCTCCTGACTTTTTTGTTGACATTGTGTCACAGAACAACTTCCTTACATCCACACTGCAGGTACGTGCGCAAAATGAGATTCATGCAAATAAAAGGAAAGAGTTGTTTCTGCCATCGTGATACACAGGCAAGGCAACCAGATTTGTGGGAGTATTTTAAAGTGAACCAACAGGAGAACTTTTACATGCCTGAGGGTCAGCAACCTCTGCCATGGAAAGAATTTTGAGAATTTTTTTTTTGCTCCAAATTTGAGTCATTTGTGACTGTTTCCTTGTAAATTTGCAACTTTTTTGTATAACTTTATTCTTATAATTTGCTATTTTTCTTTCAAATGTGTAGCGTTTTCCCGATAATTGTTTAACTTTTCTCTTAAATTTGCAACTTTCTCCTCAGTAATTTTGATATATTTTTTTCTTTGTCAAATGCACAGGGACTGCAGAGGCACATGTAGCTCTAGAAGCCACAGGTTGAAGGTCCTTTGTACAAAGCCTTGTTCATGCTGCATTTCCCCTCTGGTCCACTTTGGTCCGCGTGTGCTTTGGATGAGCCCAGCGTGCATGTGGCGTTATACATGCTCACTTTTTTCATCTACCAGGCCAAGTGGTTAACACATGTGCGCAACTGTTATTTGTAGTTTCGCCCCAGTCCTATGGGTAGTGTAAATGCGCTAACACTCCAGTTTATTCACCGGCTATAAAACACAAGAGCGACGCACATTTTTTTATAGTAACAACAATGGAATCATTTCAAGGAAAAGGAGGAATTACTGTTTTCCAGTGCTCTCCTCCACTGAAGCTGCTGCTGCTGCAAAAGGATTCATGTATGTTTATTCTCATCTTCCGTGTCCTCGTTGTTTTCCTCATCTACTTTGTCTTTGTATGCTGTGTCGGTAGCGCCACCTCGTGAATGGGACGTTCTAGTCTTGCGCATGCTCTGTCAATGCGTTCAGGTCGTGGGCAGGCCACGCGGGCATAAAAGTTGGCCTCCACATGGTCGTCCGCAGTAGAGCCCTGCGGACAGTAGCGGACTGGAGACAATGACGCAAATTTCGTCACAAGAGATTTCCCGTTGCACGTACGCGGACAGTGGAGGTGCAGCATGAATCCAGCATAAGGCTATGGTGGGCAACAAATGGATGTTTCAGCATTTATCAACAAGAACAATACCAGAAGATATGTTAATATAACATTCAAACAGATTGGTTTGAATCCACTTGTTGACCCACTGTAATTTTTTTTTAATATCAGTGAGTGCTGGTAACTTGTTTGTTTTGTGATTGATGCTTTGACTGAGCACCGATGTAGTCTGAAGTTTTCTATATAGAGCCAGCAGTGACTTCTTTCTAAGGCTACATTCATATTACAAGTCACATTGCTGAATTCAGATTTTTTTTTTTGTCTGATCAGATTTGCATGTACTGTAATGATAGTTCACATTCATGTTTACTCATGCAAGCAAATGCTGGGCCTGCCACCACACTGCTGGTGCTAACTGATGATCTCAGTGCACTATGCGTGTGCAGAGGCAAAAAATTCCATGAATTTCATTACCAACATTCAAGTCACATGACTTCTGCTGCTGCTGCTGCTGCTGCTGCTGCTCCGTTTAGGAGTCGCCACAGCAGATCATCTGCCTCCATCTCACCCTATCACTTGCATCTTCCTCTGTAACAGCAACCCTCTGTCATCCTTCACTAGATCCATTTAAGTCACATGGTTATATATCAAATATTTCTCCAATATAAAGACCCTAAGTCAGGGATGGGCAACTGGCGGCCCCCGATGTCAACCACTGTGGCCCGTCAGTCCATTTCCAAAAATCAGTTTATTTATTTATAACCCGTTTGAACGAATTTGGAACGGCATTCTTAAATGCAGTTATAGAGTCTGCCAGCAGAGGGAACTCTAATTGAAACCTGGCACCTAGCAAGAGTGAGAGAGCCACAGATAGAGGGAGCAGTGTGCCGCAGAGTACGTCTTTTAAAAGGAACTCTGATTATATTGGCATGTTAGCTCTATTTGCTTTATTTTTATGTTACTAACATAACTATAATATAATTTTTTTGAAAATAATTCCCAGTTTTATATATTTTTAAAAAACTTTATTACGATTTTTGTTTACGTCGCAATGCATTCTGGGTAGTGACGTAGAATGGTTGCAGCCGTTTTTTCTGTCTTATACAAGCCAAGAAGCGAAGCTCCTAACTACTGCCATTTGTCAGTGAAAATGCCACATTGCGCGGCTTTTGGATGTAATTTCCAATCAAAGGGAAATAAAGAGAGCGGGGTGAGCCTCCATAGCTTTCCTAAAGAGGGAAAGTGGAGGAAAAAGTGGGGCGGCAGCGGCTCAGCAGGTAGAGCAGGTCGTCTAATAACCCGATGGTTGGCGGTTCGCATCATGTTTTCCCCAGATATCCTGCCGTTGTGTCCCTGGGCAAGACACTTCACCCGCATTGCCTCCAGTGCCCATAACACTGGGTATGAATGTGTAAAAATGTTTAAATGCTCGGTGGTGGCTGGAGAGGCTGTTGGCGTGGATTGGCAGCCACATTTCCCTCACTCTGAGTCTGTGATCACGCGCTGTACGCTGTGATAATAGCACAATATCGCTCAAAGCGTGCGCTTTGCGCACCAGTGTTGCGGATGAAATAAGGGAACCCAGTGTGGAGGCACGGAATAATTGCAGGCAGGACACGCAAACTGAAGTTTAAAAGGTTGTTTATTTCATACTTCAGCGCTGTGGAGCGAGCCCTTTTTTTTAATTACTTATTTTGTACTAAGCGCAGTTGGCAGCACAGTTTACCCTCGGCCGGGGGATTGCGGAGATCGTGGGTTCGATCCCTGCCCCTGGCCAACAGTGATCTGTGTGGAGTTTGCATGTTCTCCCCGTGTTTGCGTGGGTTTACTCCGGGATTTCTCCAGTTTGCTCCCACATGTCAAAAACATGCAGGTTAGGGAGTTAAGGGGCGCTTGCGCACGCAGCGACTGGCAGCTGGTGGCTTGCCACCAGACTGCAAAACAAATCTACCTATGGGTACAAAATAAGTAATAAAAAAAAAGGGCTCGCTCCACAGCGCTGGAGTGAGCTTCGTGCTGGAGGATGAAATAAACACCCTTTTAAACTTCAGTTCGCATGTCCTGCCTGATATTGTACTTTATCATAGCGTGATTAATACATATGTCAGCTCTATCAAGTGTTGTGGGATGTCTGGTGCGTGTGTTTGGATGGGGCAGCTCGGTGCGTGGACGTGAGTGAGTGATGGTGTTTGCGCAGCCGAGGCGCCCCCCCCCCCCCCCCCGGTGTGTGTGGTGAACGGTGTGTGATTTAGTGCGGATAAATAGAAAGAGCGAGTCGACCGGAGCAGTTAGAAGTTGTTGCTGACAACAGTGCGGTATATAAATAAAGCCCCAACGCTTCAGCAAAACGGCCTGTGCTTCTGTGTACCACAAGAGTGAGGTTTACTCGGGAATTGACCGCGGAGGAAGATGCATCTCCCCTGCGTCCCAAAACCACAGTTAGAAGAGGAAAGGCAGGAACAGTCAACACAAGCGTGCGATCACAGACATGTCTCATGCGCGCGCTTTGATCAATATTGTGCTATTATCACAGCGTGATTAATATACAGTATATATCAGCTTTATCAGGCATGCGCTACAGCGCGTGATCACAGACTCAGAGTGAGGGAAATGTGGCTGCCAATCCACGCCAACAGCCTCTCCGGCCACCACCGAGCATTTAAACATTTTTACACATTCATACCCAGTGTTATGGGCACTGGAGACAACGCGGGGGAAGTGTCTTGCCCAGGGACACAACGGCAGGATATCTGGGGAGAGCGTGATGCGAACCGCCAACCATCGGGTTATTAGACGACCTGCTCTACCTGCTGAGCCGCTGCCGCCCCACTTTTTCCTCCACTTTCCCTCTTTAGGAAAGCTATGGAGGCTCACCCCGCTCTCTTTATTTCCCTTTGATTGGAAATTACATCCAAAAGCCGCGCAATGTGGCATTTTCACTGACAAATGGCAGTAGTTAGGAGCTTCGCTTCTTGGCTTGTATAAGACAGAAAAAACGGCTGCAACCATTCTACGTCACTACCCAGAATGCATTGCGACGTAAACAAAAATCATAACAAAGTTTTTTAAAAATATATAAAATACATAATATATAAAACACCGACGCACGTAACTTTCGTCATTGTTGTCAAAGAGCGCCCAGTGTGAAGTAACTAACGGTCCCGTGGATCAGCTGCAGCTCTCAAAATACAAAACAATACATTTGTGATGTTTTTCTCCTCTTTGGAGCCTTCTTTCATTGGTCAGAAAACAAGTGAGCTTTGAGAGGGGAACTGCTGTAATTGTGTTGGGTGATGTGTATAGTTTGAGACAAGGGGTTGTAGTCCATCAAGCGGTTTCACAAAAACTAAATATTACTCTTTTATTGTATGACAACGGACTACTTTAATTACATGGAAAATTGTCTTGTAAATTGACAAGCATCATATTTGTAACTTGTGGCAAAATTTGACCTGAATCAAAAGATAATTTCTCTCTTGCCATTCACTTCAATGGAGATTTTTTCTGATTTAAGGTCCCATATGTGGAATTAAAGGGGGTGTGACTTTGGCTCTCTATAGGACCCCGTACAAAATTAAAGCTGAATTTATGCATCTGCATCACGTCAATGCCATTACCGTTGTACGTTGCCGACGCAGTGATCAGCAATTTTTTTTTCTTGTGTTGGGTGAAATGCGTTGTTCCGTTGCCAGAACGGGTTTCAGTTGATGTGTGTAGTAATTTGTGTTCGTTGTGTGTTTTTATTAAATAGTGACAAACAAGAGCAGATTGTGATGGAGTTGGAGCTAAAAAAAATGTTAAGAAAAGGAACTTTTCTTATGATCGCTGCACAGAGAAAAATAGAAATCAGAGAGAACGGTGCATGTGAACGCCATTGCTGCCATTATTTGACAATCTGTGTCAGTACTGGGGTTATGACGAGCTACAAAATGTTTTGTATGTGCTTACTTCCTCAATATTCTTTTGAATTTGGACTGTGGTTTAACTGACTCGCTTTGGAAGTTGTGCCACCATGAGCAGGCAGAGCGGAGCAGCAATGAAAACCAGGAAATGTGAAGGAGACAAAGTGAACCAATCACAGCGCTCATGGTCTGTGTCGCCGACATGCACCTCTCCTTCTCTAGAGAGGTGCATGTCGGGCGATGCAGGGGGTTACTGCGTCGACGCTGTGCTTTGACGCCGGTGCATAAATCCAGCTTAACTCAGTGAGATCTTAAAAAAAAAAAAAAAAAAAATCACATTGGTGCATTTAAACAGACCTAAAAAAATGAGATCTGTTTTACTTCTTCCTCTTCCAGCTGCTCCCTTTAGGGGTCGCCACAGTGGATCATCTGTCTCCATCTCACCCTATCCCTTCATCTTCCTCTGTAGCACCAACCCTCTCCATGTCCTCCTTCACTACATCCATGAATCTTCTCTGTGCTCTTCACCTTTTCCTCCTGCCTGGCAGCTCCATCTTCAACATCCTTTATCCAATATCCCTCCTCTGCACATGTCCAAACCATCTCAGCCTTTCCTCTCTTACTTTGTCTCCAAACCGCTCAACGTGAGCTGTCCCGCTGATACACTAATTTCTAATCCTGTCCTCCTAGTCACTCCCAGCGAAAATCTTAGCGTCTTAAACTCTGCTACCTCCAGCTCCGCCTCCTTTTTGTCAACACCACCGTCTCCAAGCCATACATCATAGCAGGTCTCGCTGCCATCTTGTAAAGCTTCCCTTTCACTCTAGCTGCTACCCTTCTGTCACAAATCACCCCTGACACTTGTCTTCACCCACTTCACCCTTCCTGCATTCTCTTCTTCACCTCTCTTGTGCATTTTCCGTTGGATTGGATGGTAAACCCCAGGTATTTAAACTCATCTACTTTCACTACCACTACTGTTTTACTGCCATCTGTTTTACATTAGGGTAAAAAAAAAAGATTTAAGTCATGTCAGGTTGGTAATGTGAATTTAGTCTAAGGGAACAAAGGTTGTTTGAGCTGATTTAGCTCTGTGTAACAGCCGGGTATCTTAAAGTGACACTCCATCAAAAATCAAGTTTTTTTTTCTTGTTAATATGTCTGTAACATGTTTTTATGACTTACAAGACATATCAAGAGCATAATCACTCGAATGTCTCATGTGTTTTTGCTTTAAAGTTTCACTTAAGCCCCACCCCCTGACAAAAGGCGAGTATCGGCAGAGCATTTTTGGTGATCTAACTATATACAGCTACTGGTACATCTGTAGTGTTGAGCCAGTCAGAACTCTCTGGCCTGACTGAAGTTAGCCTCTGGCCAGTTAGCATTTTAGGGCTAGCTGCTTTGAAAAGTTGACCCAAATTAAGATGGGTTTTTACTATTAAACTGCTTTTAAGGACTGATACAGTTTCAGTCATTATCCTGGGCCACCGTGCATACAACTGGGCACGTCCTTCAACCGGTAAGTCTTTTTATCACAGGATTTATGCTGTTTAATGTAGCGCTAGCCACTATTAGCCTTGTGGTACGTAGGTTGGGTCAAGTCACTGATTCTGGCGTTTGAAAGCGGGGGTTGAAAAGATTTTGACAAGAAACTGGAAGACAATGAAACATTTTGTTTGTAGAAAAAAGGGCATAAGATACCATTTTAGACAATGTAGATTTGTTTTTATAGGCACTGGAGTGCGTCTTTCAAGTAACAAAATGTCCGCTTGAATTAATGAGGGGTGTAAACTGACTTAGATGAGGTTATAAGGCTTATAACTCAAACATTAATTTAAGAAAGAAAACCGTCCTGGAGAGGGACACTCAGCTTATTTTCTATTTGTCGATGTCAAGAATAACCTATGCAATACATATGTTATATATTTGTGAGTGTATGTCTAGTACATTAATACAACGCGTGTTTATGATCCTGGACATGGTCTGGATCATAATAACTCTCCCATGATCCAAGCCTTCCATGAACATACACATTTGTGAGGTTTGTAATATATTAACCATCATTTGAATCCAATTGGTGTGTATTTTCACTGCTATAAATATTTTACATCAATGACATAAGCAGGCTAAACAAAACACGAAACATGTTTTACAAAAAAGAAAAAAAGAAGTGCACACACATTTATTAACCAAATTTGGCAAGCCAACCAACTAGCATTTCTGCTTGGTTAATGATTTTAGTGGCAAACTACCTTTAACAAATGCATTTGACTGTTAGATACTTTGGCCTTGATGGAAGATAAATGTTGGTTATCATGTGAACACAAAGGAGGCAACCTCAATAAAGGGTGAGGGCCTTTTTTTTTTTTTTTTTTTAATTCCCCCAACAGAGAATCTCTCAAAACAGTGGTTCCCAACCTGAGGTCCCTGGAATGTTCAGGTTTCTGCTGTTGTGCATGTGTTGTACTGCACCCATGGACAACAATGGCAAGTTTTTGGACCAGTTAAGAAGTGAAATTACAAAATTTCCCATGGGAATCTGATCCTTCTAGGGAGCCCAGGTTGGGAACTACTGTCTCAAAGGATAAAATTATAAATCAGACATAATTTATACTCGGCTTGTGTCAAATCACCTTCTGAATTATTAGATTAAAATTTGCAGTTTCAAGCACAATCAGTTCCAGCATAACTTTAACCAATTCATGAATTGATTTTTGCAGGACTTTTTCCAATTTGCCGCTGGGCCTGGCGTAGATGCTACCCTCCGTAAGCGAGCAGAGAAGTTCAAAGCCCACTTGACAAAGAAGTTCCGCTGGGATTTTGATGCAGACTTGGATGACTGTGCGCCGGTGGTGGTGGAGCTTCCTGAAGGCGCTACGGTGGACTGAAGCTGCTCTGCTATGGAGCCAAAACCACAATAATAAGGAACTGTAGATGTGAAGTATTTAACCTCATCACCAAACATGTAATTGCTTCCAATTGTAACCTCAGTTTAAGCACAAACTTTTCATCCTCCATCCATCCATCTTCTACCACTTATCTGGAGGTCTGGGTATAAGGGGCAGCAGTGCAAGTAGAGAAGCCCAGACTGCTGCCCAGTTCACATATCACCATGATCCCCCCTGCAGGTGGTGAGCCCACTAGTGGGCAGATCCATTTGGCTCCTTTGGGTACACTGGATCCTTGCTGTAACATTTTCATAGGGATCCACTGGACCGCTCTTGGTCTGGTCCTTCACCCAGGACCAGTTTGTATTGGGAGACCCTACCGGGGGCAAGTTTTCCCTGATAACATAGCTCCTGGGATCATTACAGGGCAGGCAAACGTCTCCACCATGACAAGGTGGCGATCCGTGGAGGGTACTTCCCATTCTCTGCCACAAAATGATGTCAAATTTAATTAGGGCTGTACCCAAATATTTGATTTTCCGAATATTGGTTCATTACACTGATATTCAATTTTCATATCTGGTATTTTTATATTTTTTTTCCCACCCAAACTGCTTGATTTATTAAAGGTAAGTTACAACTATACTTTTACCAATTTTACCCCCCAGAAAGAAAGAAGGCTGTAAATTTTGCATAAAAATCTCACAAATTTACAAGAAAAAAAAAAAACATGAAAAGCTTTACATTAGGAAAAAAAAAATCAAATTTTCATGACAAAAAACCACAAATTTATGGTAAAAAGGATTAAAAATTTCAAAGAAAAGTTGCAACATTAAGTGATAAAACTTAAATTTTACAAGGAAACGATTGCATATTACTTAAGAAAATGTACATTTACAAGAAAAATGTCTTAAATTCACAAGAAAAGCTGCAGACATTTTCTGAAAACGTTTAATAAGAAAAGCTACATGTCTGAGGAACACTGATGGTGATGCAGTCTACAGAGGGAGAGAATATTGTGCAGATTATTAGGATATTCACTCTGGATTCCTCCCAAATATTTAAAGCCCCAAAACTGGTATTTAGCCATAAATTAAATCATAAACTTGCATGAAAATCAGTTCTACTCTTGTATTTGTTGTCTTCTGTAGATTGACATTTCTGTGATTTGTTTCAATGGCAGCACTCGTAAATAAAAACACCCATGTTTCTGGTGCCATTTGTTTCAACACCCGTTAGTGTCATCTCTTCTTCCACCACTAGATGGCGGACTTTGGCTTTTGGAAAGAACAACCTTTAAGTTGCTGTACAGCTGCTGTTTTTTTTCTTTCTGAACCCTGGCTGGTTTGTGCTTACTTGGCTCAGTTTTCCTTATGTGAAGATTAATAAGGTCTATCAGAAATAAGTATGGAGTGCACTAACAGTACCATATTATTAGGTGCATCTGTCACTTTAATGTAGTCAGGATTGCACAGTTAAGTTACTTTCTCATCTGCCTCACTCAGGATAAGATGATATGGTGTGGAAAAGGGATGATCTTAAAAAAAAAAAAAAAAAAAAAAATAGTCTTGCCACCTCTCCCAGCCCCAACCATTCTTTGACTGACTGATGGGATAGATTTTGTCCTTTCCTTTGGTCCATCAATCTTCATTCCTTAATCTCACTGCTATCTTGAAACCTTTTTTTTTTTTCTATTTCCTTCCCTTTCTTTTTTTAAGCATGCCACAGCACTATGCACAACCAATCTGCACCCATAAATCTGCTTTGAAAAGGACAAATGCCATCTAATGCCATTACACGAATCGATAGTCTGGGCTTGTTGATGGAGATCCAAATGCCAGTGTAAGAAATCCCTTCTCAGAATACAGATGGTATTTTGAAACTGATGGTAATGCTAGGTTGTAAGATGGAATCTCCTCTCTGGAAAATTTATGCACAAATTAAAAGAAGATCATTTCTGAATTTATGGCCCACTGAGAGACCACTGAGGCCCCTGCGGTGGTTGTTATTTTCCTTCTGAATGCAGTTAGATGGAGAAAATGGCTTGGGACTCACGACGGAAACATAGTAACACGGAAGGAAATGTACAGCTATAATTTGTAGATTTCCTTTTTTCTCTCATAGGATGGAAAAACTACACTGACAATGAAGACAGTTGCAGAAATGACTCTGCTGGAGCGCCCTTGGCATTCCAGCCCCTTCTATTAGTGCTGCAATTACAGAGTACAGCAGGGCGGCTCTTTTAGTGTACTGCAGTTCTGTGTTGCACGCACCCCTTCACCCTCAGTGCATGCTCTCCCTCCACGTTTCTGGTATGGCAACCACTCTCCTTCTAGTCTCCCTTATTTGTTTTGTTTGGTGCGGTCACCCTGGGGAGTGAAGCGCCCTGGGAAACGGGCTGCGTTGATTATACAGAACCTCAAAGAAGAGCAGGCCTCATCAGTCATGGTGGAGCTCTCGCTCTATCAGATGTAAGATGGTCATTTTCATGAGGGCTCGCAGGCTGCTCCGTCTGCCAGTGTAAACATGCTCCCTCTCCCCATACCCCCCTTTATGCCAGGGAGAATGGAAGTTGCCTCATCTCTAACTGTTTTTGAAATTAATTTTGACTGAACAAATTAGCCATTTGACCATGTTTGTGCAGAACTTGGCAAATATTTGCTGCAGCTGTGTATGCTAGTGTCTGGTCTGATGGAAAGTCAGAAATGGAAATATTGTGCCTGTTGACAGTTATTACATGGCAATGCGACCCACACATTTCCCTAAATACTGCACTTACTGTATGCAGATTAAGTAATTACTGACGGAGTCAGGGTGTGGGTAGGACAGTTGCCTGAGTCTGTGTATCTTTCTGTCTACATATACATGCTCTAATTTAAGATGAAGTGATTGCAGGGTGACCAAACTTGGCACACATGTTGACCATGGGAGTACTATGTTTAGCTATGCTTTCGGGATCAAAAGGTCAAGATCAGTTTGAGCTTATAGGTTCTCTGTTATGACAGAACCATCACATTTTAGCACAATGGACACCGTGTGACGTTGACAGTTGGTAAGGTCTGAAAATGGGTCAAGGTGTTCCATCAGAATTGAAGCAGAAAGTCAACCAGGGATTTTCCTTTCTATATAACATTCCAACACGGATATGGCTGTAAGGCACTGGTCTGCATCTGCTGATTTTTATTTCCTGTTTATTACCTGTAGATTCAGAAATTGATCCACCAGTTTCAGTAAAGGGACAACAGTTGGAAAGGTTAAAAATGCAACTTTATTATGTACTCTACTACAATAGTGGCCTAGTGGTACAGCATCTGCCCCACAGCTTGGAGGTTGTGGGTTCAATCCCCAGCTAGATCAAACCTGTAGTTGGTTGCTTCCTTTTGGCCTTACACGTTGTAGTATCTTGGGACAGTCAACAGAGTCCTCACCAAGATGAAGATGCCAAACGCACAGCAGTACGCAGGTCATAAATGGACTTGAGCCTGTACACAGGGAAGCAGAGCAGAATGAGAGATGACAAAAATAAAGGACACTAATCACACAGATTATAAATTGCTCAAACATCATTCACGCAGATTGATTCTTCAATTAATATGTCAGTCTGCTATTCATATGCCCACTGGTTTGAACACAGATGCTGAAGCTTCTCTATTCATGGCTCACTCCATACCTGCCAACTACTCCGGTTTTGCCGTAATGGTTCCGGTTTTCAAGACCCCATTCCGGGTTACGGCTTTATTAATCAAAATTATGGTTTTTCACTAAAAATTCAGTCAAAAATTTTAAATCGTAAAAAAAACACGAAAGCAATTCCAAACACGAGATCGCTAGGAATCGTATCTAAATTTAGAACAAAGGCAATCGGCACTGCTTCCTGTAGGTGTATTGCGCATGTGCGAGAGGTCTGAGCGTAAGGTGCGCCCTTTCAGCCAGAACTGGAAGTGGTGTATGGCCAGGTGGAGAGCCAGTAACTCTCCGTCGAACACGCTGTATTTACGCTCACTGTCGTGCAAAGACCTGCTAAAAAGGGTGAGCGGCTGCCAAGAACCGGCGACGCATTGCTCCACGATGACCCCATGGCCATGTCCGAGGCGTCGGTAGTGAGCGCTATCCGAGCCACCGGGTCTGGGTGCGCCAGTAGTGCAGCGTTCGCCAGAGCTGTTTTAACCTCAGAACGCCTGCTCCCGCTCAGGAGTCCAGCCGACTCTGTCCGCCGGTTTCCGTTTCTTGAGTGCGGCGTACAACAGCTGTATGAGCTGGGCTGCACGGGGGAGGAAACGGTTATAAAAGTTAACCATCCCCAAAAATTCCTCCAGCGCCCTGACATTGATGTTGAGGAGAAAAAAATAGCAGAACAATTTAGTTAGATTACGTTTATGATTCCAAACAGTTTGAAATTGACAGTGCACAGTGGACATTGACTCATAACTTTTGAATATTTCTAAGACTTGGCTACATCAGTGATTGTGCAAAATGAACTGCTCAAGACTCAATGGAGATTGAAACTGGTGATCTGAAATGAATGCTGAAATTATATAAAGTAATGGTATGTTGGAATTTTATTTCTATTATGGAATAAATAAAATTAACTGATTTTGATTTGATCAGGTGTTAAAGCATGTGATGGATAATGCTTGTTGGAATATTTTAGGAATGCTATCTTCTTGGAACATAAGTCAATATTATACAGTAATAAGTGGCATTCAGCTGTTTGTTTTATGTCATTTAAGCACGGTTCTGGTACTTAAAAATCATAAAAACCCAGGAGCTTCCCCCCTTGCCCCCCCCCCACCACCACCAGGGCTCTGTCCCCTAGACCCCCTGCTAAATTTTCAGATAATTTCCCCAACCCCAAATCACATCTCTGGAGTCATTGTTTCCATTTGGAATCGCGAAGGAATTAGGTCAGCATTGTATACGTTTTCATCATGGAATCTGCCGGAGAAAAATCACAAATGAGCATGAAACCCAAACGAAAATTACAGTCTTTTCGTGAGGAATACTCCAAAGCATTTCCAGGAATTATTATTCGCTCAAGAAAGGGTGAAAATTACGCCAACTGCACTTTGTGTAGACAAGATTTTTTGATCGGACATGGAGGAATCAGTGATGTGAAAGACCACATGGGAACGAAAAAACACAAGTCGAATGCCAATGCCAGTGACACCAGCGGCAAACTTTCTACGTTCTTCGTAAGAAAAATGGAAACATGATTATTGAAGAAATATGAGGTTGTTAGCCACATTTTAACTTGATTTAATGCTAATATTTGTTTGGCGTCGGGGGGCTTTGCCTCCCCTGAACCCCCCACCAGGACTTTGTCCTGGACCTACCGGGGCCTGTGGCCCCTGGACCCCGGCTAGCTACTAGGCTTTTCAGGTTTTAAAAGCTGGCAGGTATGTCACTCTGATCAGTCATGTTGTCTTATCTAGAACAGAACCTGATGGTCAGTCCTGTCATTGTCGCCAGTTGTGAAGCACAACTGATGGTATCTCATAGGGGATTGAGCTCCTTACTTGAAACTACTTAAAGTTGGATTGTGAACTGTCCAACATATTAGTAAAACCTGGGATGAATCATCATCATCTCTCCCATCATCAATCCAAGATCATGGTGACACATTAATGAAGCTTTTTGGAATGATGTGGCTGTGTGATGTAATCAAAGCTAAGGGCTAAAGCGGGGCTTAATTTGAGCTGGATCCTGCAGGAACAAGATCTGACACCTCCCACATCAGCACTGGAACCTCTTCAGTGGGATCTCCCACCTCTTGCTTCCCTATAAAAATATATCAGTGAGTTTTTCTTTAATTGTTTTTGTGTTATTAGTCTTTATTTTATTTGTTGCACAAAAAAATCTCACCTATTTTATGTGCATTTTGAATTGGATTTTAGCAAGGGGTAGGTGTGGGCTGCACCAGGCAGTTCAGTTCAGACAGCGTGCAGTTTGACTTGGCTCTTAGTATCAAGGAGGAAAGGAACTGCCATAAAGACAGGCAACTTTATTGAATTTCTTTAAACTAGCAAAACACAGGGGTGCCCCCTCCGGGAGGGGGGGGGGTGGTCCCTGCCACTGGACATCCTAACATAATTTTATAACTTGTTTTTCTATGTCATATTTTACATGTAGTAGATGTTTAAGAATAATTGATGTGTGCTGTATAATTAAATATTGAAACGGCATGAAATAAAGCAGCGTTGGTGAAGGTTTTAAGCAGGTTTATTAAATCATACCGCCTTCACAGGATCCCCGCTCCGGTGCAAGTGCGAGCAGACCAGAGCGGGATCCTCAGGCTCTCAGATGAGGGGACACAGAGTGTGTGTCCAGCAGCAGCAGTTGAAGAGAGAGAGTGAGAGCATGAGCATGGATTACAGTGCAGTATATATACCCAACTACAACAATACATAAAAGAGCATTCCCCAGCAGTTGGTATGATCAAAGAGATTGCAGAACAGGCATGAGACATTTGCATTTGAGAGACATACATCACAATAGGCAGATTGCTGGCCTCTGCTCCAGCTGCAGGACAAAGAGGTTACAAGGCACATCTACATATTGATCTCAGTCTCTAGGTCACAGTAAGGACAGGACGCATGAACACAATGCATGAAAGGCACATTAACATCACAGTAGTGAGCCAGAAGAAGCGGGGCTGCCTGTGGACATTAATACACACATTTCACTGTCCTGTTAATTGCTCTAGCCGAGCGCTGTGTCTGTCCAGTCTGTTGTGGGGGTTACACCAACCTGTCACAATATTAACAAAATACAGCAAAGTAGGACAGATCATACTGTCAAGGTGTGTTCAGACCAAACGGGAACGGGCGCACAGAGTGGTTACATTTTAAATTGATTTTGATGTGCCACCCCAAGATTTTTAGTGGCTCCCATGTGGCACCCCCCCATGAAAAATTTCTGGAGGCACCCCTGGCAAAACAGTCATGGGGGGGGGGGGGGGGCAAACCTTTTGGTGGATGTGGATAGCACAGTAGAGACAGGAAGATAGGTAGCAGTGCGATAGAAATTAGCCTAGTTGCATCGATTGCTAGCAGAGAATGGTGGTGGGCAGATTCTTTTTTTGCCTTATCAACCTTCATTCCATATGTGAAATCACAGATTATAAAAGGACGTAAAACTACCAAAGACCATAAACTGTGTGTCGGAGACATGAAGACTGGTAAAGAAAGAAACGAGATAAGTTGAGGATAATGAGAAATAAGCATGAAGAGGAAATTCTACGGTTTTCTCTTTTGTCTTTGTTGATTATTAATGTTAAGGGTGACTGTCATTAATGCTATACACGCTGTTGTGCAGTGTGTTGGTGTGTATGTGTGTGTGCATATTTCAGTGTACAGTGTTGTGGTGTTTGTGTGCAGTGCTGAAACTGGATGGAGGAAGCATTTAGCCTGCTTGTTTTTAACAGTGCCGATTAATGCATCTTTGGCTCTGGTTGTGAAAATGGTGTTGTTCATAAATTGTATATTTATGTGACAGAGTCAATGAAAGCATTCCTTCTTGGCTTGTCAAATGGACTGAACATCTTGGTGACACGGGTAGAGAAGGACTCTGAATGTGAGGCTGCGAGTTCAAACTCCCAGTTGGGTGTCACCAGTTGGGCTCCACTGCCCATCCTCTTGACCACATTTACGTAGTTTGAAAATTTAGCACTTAGGCAGCCTGATTTATTGCTTTCATTTTTGCGTGTTTTTTCTTCCTTAGTGTTTAGTCAGTTTTGCATCTACAGTATAGTCTGTTCATTTCCCCTCCACTCCCCCACTGAGCTGTTGGAACATTGGCTTCTCTGTGTTCCAGGACCTCTGATTTTACAAATTAAGCACTAGGCTGAAGTAAAATGAAATATTAGTGACTTTTTTTTTAAAAATTTCAGAGCAAGATTGTGTTCCTGCATTTCTGAATTGGATTCTATCCTTTTCACCATTGTATCAGTTTCCAACAGGTACTTTTTCTCACCTGTATTTTTCCTTCTTCTTGCAATTCAGTATCTGCAGCTGATACAGCACAAAGAATTTTATGTTGACGGCTATTCTGTTTCCTCTATAGTCTCTCCACTGGGCCAGCATGGCCAAAATGTGAATCAGACTCATGTACATTTTCCCAGGATGCATGCATGAATGTTTAGTGTGGACACTGTAGTGTATGTGATGTGTGCACGCTCACGCAGGTGACGTCAGCATGTCGTTGTTGGGGTTTTGTGCAGCGCAGCGACACTGCTTCAGTTGTGCTAGGTGTTCAAGCTAAATAAAGCTAAACTCCGCACATGGTCGTTGTCCACCCATTTTTCAGGCATAACATTGGCGACAAGGATAATGGAAACTTTACTAACACTGCTGCCGCTGTTCCCCGCTCTGCCTGGTGAACCACTTATCCCTTGGTCCCTCTGGTATGAATCTTTCAAGACTTTTATGGGTGCTATCAACCTGGCTGAGGCTAGTGAGGCTAAGGGCTTTGCTAGTTCATTATCTTGGCAACGAGGGACAGCGTATCTTTCGGACTCTCAGACCCGTGGACACATATGACGACTGTGTGGCTTTGTTGGCCGGACATTTCGCTACTACACAGAGCGTAACGACCCGGAGAGTTGTTTCACCAGCACCCACAGCGAACAGACGAGTCAGTCCAGCGGTACGTCACCGACCTTTGCTATTTGGCTAGTACATGTGAATTCGGCCACTTGAAAGACGAGATGGTGCGAGACCATTTAGTGGAGCACACCACGAATCCAAGGCTGTGGGAGAAGCTTGTGAAGATGCTGGACGGCCTGCCGTTAACCAAGGCAGTGGAAATGGTGTCTCATCTAGAAGTGGCTGCCCATTTAGCATCACAACTAGGGGCCCCCAACCTGCGTAATCCACATTCAGCTCCGCTGGCACAAGCTGTCGCCCCAGCTCCTCAGCCCTTCAACTCCACATTTCCTCGAGATGACCTCAAGGTAAATGTCATGGGACGACGAGGCACCACAGCACGTTGACCCTGCGGTAACTGCAGCTCTTCCTCACACCACGCACACGCACCTGCCTGCCCAGCCACAGGACGGAGGTGCCAATGCTGCAGTAAGCTCAACCACTTCACCAGAGTGTGGTGCTATGTTCCTGCAGGCTCACCACTTCACCTGCCCAATCAGTCCGATCCAACCACCATCCACTCAATGGGCGCCAGCAACAGGCCATTCAAGTGGTGCACAATGGAGCTGGATGGCATCAGTTTGCCACTACTGCTGGACACAGCTGCTTCAAGGTCTGTGATAAATGAGTCCATGTTTAGAAAGCCGTTTCCCCGGAAGATGATTAGGGCAGATGCAGAGGAACTGTTTGGCTATGGGCACGTTAAAATTGGCATGGTGGAAACAGTCACCTTCTCAGTACACTATGGCTCCAGAGTTCTCCCTGTGTTTACATTCCAAGTGACCCTCCAGGGTGCTAATCTCCTGGGTCCTGACCTGATCAGCAAACTGCGCTTCTCCATTACAGAACACATGGGTTCGGCCATATTGACTGTTGCCTCAACTTGGTGACATCACTGGACGACACTTTTTATAGGCCTGGGCTGCCTCACCACCTGCAACCACCAGTCGCTCATTGACCCAGTGGTGTCTCCTGTTTTTCAGCCCCTTCACCAGCTGCCCCTCGCTCTATGTGATGATGTCACAACGGAGCTGCAGAAACTCCTGAACGCGGGTATCATCAAGCGGGTCAACGCATCCCCCTGGATCTCCAACCTGGTGGTGGCAAAGAAAAAAACGGGTGGCCTGCGGCCCTGTGTCGACCTCAGAATGGTAAATAAAGCAGTAATCCCCGACAGACACCCCCTGCCCACTGTGGAGGAGCTAGTCGGTACATTCCATGGCTCAAAGATTTTCTCCAAACTCAACCTTTACCAGGATTATCTGCAGGTTCCTCTACACCCGGACAGCTGTGACCTCACAGCCTTTGTGACCCACATGGGGGTCTTTTGCTACACCCACATGCCCTTTGGCCTCAGCTCTGCTCCTAGCTGCTAGTTAGTTAATTCCCTTCCACAGCATGTGGAACACCATTTTGGTGTATGGGGCGGCGCCTATCTCTGTTTCTCTGACCCTAGGCCACGCAGCTACTGTAAGTAGTGAAAGCTACAGTGGGGGGGTCAGTCCTCTGGTAGCTCTGTGCGTAACTTTCCTTTCCCCGTTCTATTATGCTGAGCACCACGCTAGAAGGCGGAAAGTACTATTTTTATATGGTCTTTGGTATGACCCGGCCGGGATTTGAACCCCTGCCTCCCGGGTGTAGGGTGGATGCTCTACCAACTGAGCCACCACTCCGGTGGTGCCAGAAGAGTTAGCACCTTTTCACAGAGTCAAGAATGACCTCTCATGCTGGAATGATGTCTGTGTGGCCAGGGGGCTCTGCACGGGGGTCCCTGAAGCTCTGAGGGCCCGCATTCTGACCATGGCACACGAAGGTCACCTGGGTGTCAAAAGGGTCAAACAACACTGCTGGGGCTTGGTCTGGTGGCCAGGTATCAACAAGGATGTTTAGACTATGGTGAAGGACTGTATGGTCTGTCTCGCCAGCAGCAAGACTGGCCCGCCACCATCCCCACCTCTACAGCCTCTGCTGTGGCCGCCCACTCCATGGACACATATTTAGCTGGACATCTGCGATGAGCTCCACGGTGCCCCCCAACAACGCTTTCTCCTAGTGGCTTACGACCTCCATTCTAAAGGGCCCGACATGATACCCACCGGCTCTGTTACTACTGAAGTGGTCACCGACTTCCTCCCTTCCCTGTTTGCCCACTGGGGCGTGCCTGACTGTATCACAATGGATAATGGGCTACAGCTCATCTCGGCTGACTTTGAAGTTTTTGCGGAAGGGAGGGGGGATCAAACATATCAGAACCTCCTTTTATCACCCTCAGGCCAAAGGTGGAGTGGAGAGGTTCAAGCAAACCTTCAAAAACGGGCTCAGAGCGCACCTGGCGGATGGGTTCCCTTTCTCCGCCGCACTTCAGAGCACCCTGCTGCACTACAGAGCTACGCCGCACACTACAATGGGCAGCTTTCCATCTCCTTATGCTGGGATGTGAATTATACCTTCTCCTAGACTGCCTACTCCCCCCCCACCAGATGATGCTCCTTTGATGGCACCCTCCCCTGGTGGCAGGGTGGCCGAGCATCAATGCCGCATGAAGCTGAGGTTCGGTAAGAAGCGTCGAACGAAACGCCCTTCGCTCACGGTGCTCGATTGGGTCTGGATTTGCCGACCCAATCGCTCACACAAACTGCAGTTGTTCTGGACAACGCCGATGCAGATCAACACTTAGCTAGGGCCAGCTACTTTCCGTCTGACTGATGGGTCATGTTGGCATGCCAGCCGTCTCAGAAAGGTAATGCCATCTCCCACTTCGGATCAGGAGACTGTGGCTGATTCGACCAGTTCAGACTGTGACTTCACCGACGCATGGCCTGCAACTCTTGCAGGGCACCCGCTGGAGCCAGTTGAGCCAGTGCAGCCTGAGCGCCACCCGGCCCGGGCTCGACGGAGGCCCCTTTATCTTGAGGACTTTGTGATGGACTTTTGAGTACACATTGGTAGCTAGGGCATGGCCTGTCATGTGGCAGAATAATCCACAAGATCATGCGGGCCCACTTGCAGTCTACCCAGTTGTCCAGTTAGAACTATTGTTCTGTTGGGAGGGTAACAGTTTTGGGCTTCTCGGGGGGGGGTAATGTAATGTATGTGATGTGTGCAGACTAACCCAGGTAACGTCAGCATGTCATTGTTGGGGTTTTGTGCAGTGCAGCGACACTGCTTCAGTTGTGCTAGGTGTTCAAGCTAAATAAAGCTAAATTCCGCACAAAATCGTTGTCCTCCCATTTTCAGACATACAGTGGATATAAAAAGTCTACACACTCCTGTGCAAATGCCAGGTTTTTGTGATGTAAAAAAAACAAGACCAAGATAAATCATTTAAAAACTTTTTCCACCATTAATGCCACCTATAACCTGTACAACCCAATTGAAAAACAAACTGAAATCTTTTAGGGGAATAAATAAAAAATTTACAATAACTTGTTTGCATAAATATGCACACCCTTTTATAACTGGGGATGTGGCTGTGTTCAGAATTAACCAATCACACTCAAACTCATATTTAGTGGGAGTCAGCACACACCTACCATCATTTAAAGTGCTTCTGATTAACCCCAAATACTGTTCAGCTGTTCTAGTAGGCTTTTCCTGACATTTTTGTAGTCACGTCTTACAGCACAAGTCATGGCCCGCAGAGAGCTTCCAAAGTATCAGAGGGATCTCATTGTTTAAAGGTATCAGTCAGGAGAAGGGTACAAAAGAATTTCCAAGGTATTAAACATACCATGGAACACTGTGAAGACAGTCATCATCAAATGGAGAAAATATGGCACAACAGTGACATTACCAAGAACTGGACATCCCTCCAAAATTGATGAAAAGATGAGAAGAAAACTGGCCAGGGATGCTGTCAAGATTTTGACAGCAACATTGAAGGAGCTGCAGGAATTTCTAGCAAGTACTGGCTGTTTAGTACATGTGACCACAATCTCCTGTATTCTTCATATGTCTGGGCTATGGGGTAGGGTGGCAAGACGGAAGCCTTATCTTACGAAAAAAAAACATACAAGCCCGGCTGCATTTTGCAAAAACACATTTGAAATCTCCCAAATGCATATGGGAAAATGTGTTATGGTCTGATGAAACCAAGGCCATAATTCCAAAAGGTATATTTGGCGCAAACACAACACTGCTTATCACTAAAAGAACACCATACCTACAGTGAAGTATAGTGGTGGCAGCATCATGCTTTGGGGCTATTTTTCTTCAGCTGGAACTGGGGCCTTAGTCAAGGTGGAAGGAATTATGAACAGTTCCAAATACCAGTAAGTGTTGGCACAAAACCTTTAGGCTTCTGCTAGAAAGCTGAAGATGAAGAGGAACTTCATCTTTCAGCACGACAATGACCCAAAGCACACATCCAAATCAACAAAAGAATGGCTTCACCAGAAGAAGATTAAGGTTTTGGAATGGCCCAGCTAGAGTCCAGACCTAAATCTGATCGGTCATCTGTGGGGTGATCTGAAGAGGGCTGTGCACAGGAGATGCCCTCGCAATCCGACAGATTTGGACTGTTTTTGCAAAGAAGAATGGGCAAATACTGCCACATCAAGATGTGCTATGCTGATAGACTCCTATTTCACATTTGAGCTCTGGGGCCAAGACATATGAAAGGCAGTGATGTGGAGATGGTGGGTGCTAAAAGCAGGGATGGGCAAGGTTGAAAATCCCTCCTGAAAAACTTTCATAGGGAGAGAGAAAGTGTGTGAGTTTGTGAACCATACGTTTTGCTAGTGTAGAGGTCTGCAGAAGTGATTACAGGCAGGAGCTAAAAACAAGGCAGTAGACCTTTGAGGTCTAGTCAGCATGCACGTGTATCTATCTGAACATGTTCAGTGTACAGACATAACAGCTGGCCAATAAATTTCTCAAGCACAATAACTAAATTTGTTGAGATGAAACAAGTCCAGCTCAACAGAGGCTTAAATCACCTGGCTGTCATGTCTCGCTGTTGTCACACAGCTCATGAAAGTGTCTGCGCCTGTGCTGTAGATCATCCTCGGGAGCCTATAGCCAAACATTGGATGGTCATTTTGAAAGCATGGGTTAGACAGACCACAGGAAAGACATCTCCGGGTCCCTATTACCCATCCACAGTCCATCAGACATCTTTTGTCCTCCCCCCAACCTGTCCATCAGATGGCCGGCTTCTGGCTTCCATTTTTAGAGAGCACATACGTATTGTCTTTGGCTGTTGACTCTCAGAGCATGAACTTTGGCAGACCTTGTCACAGCAGAAAGGATTGAAATACCCTTGCACCCCAAATATACTCGCATAAATACAACCTCTATCTACTTTCACCTCCAAATCTCCTACTTTGTCTGGAGCATTTGTGTTTGTGTGCAAATGGGTTCTCGTGTAGAGCCGAACCCCCCCCCCCCCCCCCCCACACACACACACACCTCCTGGTGGCCCAGCACCCAGGGGACAATCCACTGAATCGCTGCAGTGTGGAGAGGAAGAGCTGGAGGGAAAACTCAGGCAGGCGAGGCCGTTTAGATTGCACTCACAAGAGGATAGAAACATTAATAACTCAGTTCTGCACTTGGGTATTAAAGACATCCCTGTTCCTTTTCTGTCCTTTTTCTGCTTTATATCACCTTTATGTTCTTTCTCTTTGCCTTAACTCATTCTTATATATAGACGCTCTCTCGCTGTGCTCTACCTCCTTTTTACCTTTTGAATAATTCACAAATGTGTTTTTCAGGTTATTGAACACACACACACACACACACACACACAGATTTTTTAACAGCCATTTAAAAAAAACAAACTTTTTGGACCTAAAAGGCAAGATTTTCACACACAAACACACGCGCGCGCACACACACACACACATACACACACATATTTTCCTGTTCTTTTCAAGCATCCTTGAAAAGTAAGTGAGAAATAAGATAAGATAAGATAAGATAAGCCTTTATTAGTCCCACAACGGGGAAATTCCAGGATTGCAACAGCACAGGGATAGCAACACTCAGAGCAACAATCAGAAGGCAAGAAAAAAAAACAAGCAAGCAAGAGCAGCTAATATACATATGTACATATTACTATAAAATATACTGTATATATACACACACACACGCAGACACACAGTGCAGAGCATTGTAGCTGGATGGAATAAATATATGAATATATGAACACACAGTGCAGAGCATTGTAGCTAGATGGAATAAATATGTAAATATATAAACACACACAGTGCGGAGCAATGTAGCTAGATGGAATAATATGTAGATATATAAAAACACAGTGCGGAGCATTGTAGCTAGATGGAATAAATATATAGATATATAAATATAAACACACCCAGTGCTGAGCATTGTAGCTAGATGGAACAAATATATAGATATATAAATATAAACACACCCAGTGCAGAGCATTGTAGCTAGATGGAATAAATATGTAAATATATAAACACACACAGTGCAGAGCATTGTTGCTAGGTGGGATGAAACAGCATAACCGTCTATTTAGTTATCCTACATGGTATGATTATGTGCCCATACATATTCTCACCCTCCATAGCGACCGGTATGTTCCTAGTTGTATGCCGGAGAGGACCATTGTGTAAGTCTATTGCATCTTTTGCATTCAAAAAAAAAACTATTAGTTTGTTACGTCTTTTTGCTATCTCTGCGAGCAGCCCTGCTTAGGTTGTACAGTCTGACAGCCGTTGGTAGGAAGGACCTACGAAACCTCTCGGTTGTGCACCTGGGATGATGTAGTCTGCTGCTAAATGAGCTCCTCAGTGCATCCAGTATGTCCTGCATAGGGTGGAACTCGGACTCCAGCAGAGATGACAGTTTAGCCACCGTCCTTCTCTCTCCTATCTCCTCCATCGGATCAAGGCGTTGCCCCAGGACAGAGCTAGCTTTCTTAATCAGTTTGTTCAGTCTCTTCCTATCGGCTGCAGTAATGCCACTGCCCCAGCAGACCACTCCAAAAGTGATGGCTGATGCCACCACCGTGTCATAGAATGACTTCAGCAGCGCCCCTTGTACACCAAAAGACCTGAGTCTCCTCAGCAGGAACAGCCTGCGCTGTCCCTTCTTGTAGAGTGCGTCAGTATTGTGTGACCAGTCTAGTTTATTGTTCAGATGAATACCCAGGTACTTGTAGGATGTCACCATCTCGATGTCTGTTCCCTGTATATTTACTGGTGCTGTGAGGGGCTGCCCATGCCTGCGGCAGTCCACCACCAGCTCCTTAGTTTTCCTCGCGTTGATCTGGAGGCAGTTCCGATGGCACCAGTCCACAAAGTCCTGGATAAGCCCTCTGTACTCAGCTTCATCTCCGCTGGAGATGAGACCAACGATCGCAGAGTCATCAGAGAACTTCTGTAGATGGCAATGTGTTGTGTTGTGTGAGAAGTCCGCAGTATAAAGAGTGAACAGGAAGGGAGCCAGCACCGTTCCCTGGGGGGCCCCCGTGCTACTGATGATCGTGTCGGAAACACAGTCCCGGGTTCTCACAAACTGAGGCCGGTTCGTGAGGTAGTCCAGGATCCATGATGACAGGTGCTGGTCCACCCCTGCGCGCAGCAGCTTGTCCTTCAGGATCATCGGTTGGATGGTGTTGAAAGCACTGGAGAAGTCAAAGAACATGATCCTCACCATATTCCCGGGCTTCTCCAGGTGGGACAGAGAACGGTGAAGGAGGAAGATCACCGCATCCTCCACCCCAATGCCATGCTGGTAGGCGAACTGGAGTGGATCCATCGCTGGTTCCACCAGGGGGCGGAGATGAGCAAGTAGCAGTCTCTCCAGGGTCTTCATCAAGTGGGACGTCAAGGCCACCGGTCTGAAGCTGTTCAGGTCTTTGGGGTGGGAAGTTTTTGGTACAGGTACCACACAAGATGTTTTCCACAGCTGTGGTACCCTCCCCAGTTTCAGGCTCATGTTGAAGATATACGTCACAATCCCACACAGCTGGTCTGCACAGGACTTGAGGAGCTTTGCGCTGATGCCGTCCGGTCCCGACGCCTTCCTCGCCTTGATCTTCCTCAGCTCCGTCCTCACCTGGGTCTTGGTCAGGGTCAGGATGGGGGGCTGTGTGTTGGGAGTGGGGGGGGGTGTCGGTGGAGTGGGGAGTGGGTAGCAGGACTTGATTTCTTAGAGGCAGCAGTGGTTGTTGTGCAGACAGGGGGGAGGGCGGTTGGTCAAATCTATTGAAAAACAGATTCAGGTTGTTCGCCCACTCCCTGCCCCCCTTGGCCTGGGGGGAGGTATTCTGGAGCCCCGAGATGGTTTTGAGGTTTCTCCAGACCCCGCTGATGTCGCTCTGTTGCAGCTTGTCCTCCATCTTCTTCCTGAAGCTGTCCTTGCCTTCTCTGATCTTTCTCCTCAGCTCCCTCTGTACGGACTTCAGCATCTCCCTGTTCCCCGACCTGAAGATCCTCTTCTTCTCTCTCAGAAGAGTTTTTATCTCAGGGTTGATCCAGGGTTTGTTGTTTGAGTGACGCCGTATGGTCTTGGTGGGAACGGATTTGTCCACACAGAAGCTGAGGTAGCCCGTGAAGGTGTGAATGAGGCCATCGATGTCCTCACCATGTGGATCGCAGAGCTGCTTCCAGGCAGTGGCTTCAAAACAGTCCTTTAGAGTGTCCATTGTCTCCTCAGACCATAACTCCACAGTGTGCATGGCCGGACGTTGTCTGTGCACTAGGGGTTTGTACACCGGTCGGAGATGAACCAAGTTGTGATCCGATCTCCCAAGTGGGGGGAGTTGTGATGAGGTGTACGCCTCCTTAGTGTTTGCGTAGAACAAATCCAGTGTTTTATTGTCTCTAGTGTGGCATGTGACATACTGGGTGAAAGTGGGCAGAATGGGAGACAGTGAAACGTGGTTGAAATCGCCTGAGATGAGGAGAAGAGCATCTGGGTGTTCTGTCTGCAGCCTGCTGGTTACTGAATGGATGACGTCACGCGCTGTCCCAGCGTTCGCCATCGGATTTGCATAAACAACAATGCAGATCACGTGTGAGTGTTCTCTCGGGAGATATGTAGGCCTCATGCTAACAGCTAGCAACTCAATGTCTTTGCTGCAGTGTCGTTGTTTAACAGTGATATGTCCCGGTCTACACCAGTTGTTGTTAACATACATTATCACTCCACCGCCCCTAGTTTTGCCACTCTCTGGTGTTCGGTCAGCTCGTATCATGTGAAAACCCTCCAGCTCAATGTTAGCATCTGCTGCTAGTTCAGTTAGCCACGTCTCAGTAAACAAAAGGAGAGAGCACTCCCGGTAAGTGCTATCATAACGGGAGATAGCCGCTAGCTCATCTAACTTTCCCAGTATCGACCGTACATTTCCCATGACAACAGATGGAAGGGAGGGTCTGTACCTTATATTTTTTGTCCTCCGCCTTACTCCAGCCCGGCAGCCACGGCGTTTTCGCCTCAGTTCTCTTGGTATGTCGAGTTTTTCCAGTGGGACCGGGTGGCGGTTAAATGCTAGCAGCTCTTCCCTGTTGTATCGTATCCTGCTATAAACAGTGGCTCCGTCCACTGGCTCAGGAGACATTTGGGACGATCTGTGTGTCCGTGATATAAGTGGGGTGAAAAAAAAAAAGTGATCAAAAGAGAGAGGAAGGGAAAAAAAACTCGGAATCGAGCCGCTGTTGCAAAAGGCAGCCGACTGGTGTGGCGCCGAGAGGATCTGAAGTATATATCTGAAATATATCTGAAATATGGAATATTTTTCTGTTTTTATTTGTAATTCTCAATTTGGCCATAAGACATCAGCCTTTCCAGATGTTCTAAACAGACCTAAGCATTTGACTATAGTGTGGGACTGGAAATTCACTTCATTTTTTACTTCCAGGTTATTTTTTAATGTTATCATTCATTCTAAACATAGACCCGCTACGTGTTTGGAGTGAACTATCTTTCCTTTGGCAAGAAATGGAAGGGGATGGTCACGTTGCAGAGAAACATGGGATTGTTAATCCACTTGAGTTTTAGTGACACCTGAGCTCCTACCCTCCAGAAGCCAGAGTGGTGTTCACTAATGATTGAGCAGCTTCACAGTTATTTAAAGATACTGTGTGTAGAACTACTGGAACATTTCTGCTGTGGGACTGGGAGTCAGATTCCCCACCAAACCAGTGGAGGCTGAGATGTTTATGGAGTGGGAAGAACTGCAGTTGTCTTTGTGACCAGGAGGTGCCACTAAATCTCAAGCTTCAACAAGTTCCAAAGAATTTATTTTAATTCGGGGTGTAAATGTTTTTATTCTGTTGGAATCAAAACATTTATGCAATCTTTTTTGGATGTGGAGGTGTTTTGTTGTTTTTGGTGATTTGATGGCTGAAGGCAGTACTGGGTTTGACTAGTGCAGTGTCATCTGGATTCATATAAAATATTATTTGGAGGAAAATTAAGAAAAAATGTCATTACCCCAAATCATCAGTGACTGTGGAAACTTCACACTGGACCTCAAGCAGCTTGGATTCTGTGCCTCTCCACTCTTCCTCCCGACTCTGGGACCTTGATTTCCAAATGACACGACTTGGCACCTGATTTGGGGAGCCATGTCATCTGCTGGTGTTGGTCCACTGTGTTTTATGGAAAATTGTGTTTTACTGTGTTTTATGGCCACCACTCTACCGGAGTGGTGGCCTGGCCTAGTGGTAGAACATCCACCCCACAGCTGGGAGATTGTGGGCTCAAGTCCCAGCCGGGTCATACCTCAGACCATATTTAAAAAAAATGGTACTTCCTGTCTTCTAGCTTGGTGCTCAGCATAATAGAATAGGGGAAGGAAAAAGTTGTTTGTGGTGGTGCCTTGCATGGCAGCAGCCCCTCCTGATTCTAGATGTGATTAACATTGTAGATAGGAGAAACGTAATTTTGTTCTGCTGTACAGTGGTGTGAAAAAGTGTTTGCCCTCTTCCTGATTTCTCATTTTTTTGTATGCTTGTCACACTTAAATATTTCAGATCATCAAACAAATGTAAATATTAGACAAAGATAGCACAAGTAAACACTAAATGCAGTTTTTAAATGAAAGTGTTTATTATCAAGGGGGGGAAAAATCCAAACCTACATGGCACTGTGTGAAAAAGTGATTGCCCCTAAACCTAATAACTGGTTGGGCCACCCTTAGCAGCAACAACTGCAATCAAGCATTTGTGATAACTGGCCATGAGTCTTTCGCAGTGCTGTGGAGGAATTTTGGCCAACTCATCTTTGCAGAATTGTTGTAATTCAGCCACATTGGAGGATTTTTGAGCATGAACTGCCTTTTTAAGGTCATGCCACAGCATCTCAGTTGGATTCAGGTCAGGACTTTGACTAGGCCACTCCAAAGTCTTCATTTTGTTTGTTTTGTTTTTCATTTTGAATCCACTCATTTAGAGTTTGTGGTTTGGCTATCATTTTTCTACTTAAGCTTTTTCTTAAATCCACAAAAACTGTAAATGAAAATATTTTTGAGTAGATAAGCAGCATCAGGGGCAGTTCTAGGATCAGAGCTTTAGGAGTGCTGAGCACCCAGTGAGCTCCACCACACACCTCCCCTTTTCACACACACATACACACACACACATATAGCTGTGGCGCAAGTGTAGTGTGGCCAACTACTGATCGGAGGGTGAGGGGTTCAATTCCCACTCTGTCTACAGTCTGCATGTCGAAGTGTCCTTGAGCAAGACACTAAACCCCCAGATGCTCCTGGTGGGTCAGGCCAGTGCCTTGCATGGCATCTCCACTGCTGTGAATGTGTGTCTAAATGGCTGGATAGCAGGATTTGTAAAGCGCTTTAGTCATCCAGAGATGAGTAAAATACACTATATAAGTGAACACCATTTTACACACACGCACGCTATTTTGTGAGAGTTATCATCTTTTATACATCTCCTCCCTGGCTTCTAGTTAGTCAACATGGTACGTGATGATACATAAAACAGTGACAGCTTGGATTTAATATTTTGCTTATACCAAAATGACAACAGCTTCATTCTTTCAAATTCAAACAGTGCACAGTGGTTGATTGACAATGCAACCATTAAAGAAAAACGTCTGCTAGTTGTCTTAGCCAGGGCTGGACTGGGACAAAAAAAAAAAAAAAATCATCCCTGGCATTTTTGGTCCAATTTCTTGGGTAGCAACATTCAACCATCACACTTAATGGTCTAACAGAAGTCAGAATTATCCCACTTTTGACCTTAACAAGTGAATCCCTGTAGCTTTAAAGAAAGAAAGAAAGAAACTTTATTATCTATTTTGCATAAATATTTTGTCATAATTTTAAAGTCTTTCCAAAGGTGCAAAACTTTGAGAAAAAGCCACACAATTACAAGGAAAAAACCATCACAAACATATATACAATAAAAGCTCCAAATTTACTTGAATAACGTAACAGATTTATAGGGACAAATGCCCATTTATTTAAAATATGTACTAAATTCATGAGAGAAAAAAAATGCAAAATTACAAGAAAAACAAACTTGAATTTAAAAGATAAAAGTTACAAATTCATGGCAAAAGTTGCAAATTTATGAGGAAAAAATTCACATATGTACAATTACATTCACTAAGAATGTTAACAGCAAGTTATTTAAAAGATTTTAATAAATTCAATAATAAGAAAAAAATTAATAAATTGTTGAGACAAAGGTCAGAAAATCACAAGAGAAATGGGGCTCATTTGCAATAATAAAAAAAATATGGGAAAAAATCTATGGAAAGATGATGGAAAATTATTGAGGCAAAAATGCAAAGATAGAAGAAAAAAGATGCCAGTTTGACACAAAAGTCACAAATTCAAGAAAGAAAAAAATGTCAATCCATGAGCAAAAATTTTTCACAAAGTTTCAAATTTCATGAAGTTTCTATAAAGACTATAATTAAAAAAGAATAAAAATAATCATCAGAAAAAGTAGGTAATTTATGAGAACTCTCCAAATTCACATGAATTTCCACATTTTCAATTAAAAAATCTCTAATTTAGGTGGTAGAGTAGCCTGAAACTGTACACAAGTAAGAGTCGGTTCTCTTTATATATCATCACTTAAATATACATAAGAGTAGTTACCCCAAAATAGTTAAGAAGTTACTGACACATGACTTTTGTATGGGCAGTTTGAGGTTTTTCTCCTAAATTTATGGCAGTTTTATTCTAAATTTACTACTTTTTCCTTGTAAATATGATTTTTCCCCCTCTTAAATCATTTTTTTTTCTCATAATTTGAGTTTAGTGCTGAGTTAGGGTTTTTTTCTTGTACATTTGAGACTTTTCTCTCATAAATTTGTGAGGTTTTCCTCATAAATTAAAAATCAAAAATAAAATGAGCAAAAATGCAGTATTTTCTGTTATATTACAGGCTATTTATAGCCTGTTTTCTAACCCCCACCCCATGAAAACCTCATGTACTTTGAAACTTAAATGTTTGCAGGTATGCATCATACTCTTTCTGAATAAATTCGGACAGACTCCAAAACTATTCATAACGTTGCAGAATATTCCAGCTGAGGCTGGCGTCATACAGCATTATGAGTTTGTTACCTGTCGAGCTACAGCAGCCTCCTGTCCCCTCACTTTTTGCTGTTGGGATAGGGAGGGAGGGACCTCTGTGTGTGTGTGTGTGTGTGTGTGTGTGTGCGCCAGGGCTGCAGCACGTGCAGGTACAGGGGAGACAACGTGTGAGAGGAGGGATCATACCATTTTCGTGGCGGGGGTGTGTTCATGTTCATTTTTAAAAAGTTTAAACGACAAACTACTGAATGTGTTTTGGATGTTATTTCATCTTGTCAAAGATGAACTAAAATTTTATAATCACAACTTTTCTCACTCCAATTTTTAGGCCCCTAAAAAAGGCCTAACGCCATTCATGGGCAGCATTTTAAAAGCCACAGAAAATCCCCTCCTTTCTTTTTATTCCCATGTTTCTTTAATGCATCAGTAAATTTGACTGTTCTTGTCTGCTCTGTGTACGCTTTCCACTTCGTCCAACACTCTGCTTTTCCTTGTCCCGGCCCTGATTGAGTTATTGGACAAATCATCCAGAGTAGCAGGATAAGAGGAGTCAGGTCTGAACTGCTGTCACTTTTTGTTGCTTTTTGTGCCATTTCTTCTTTGCTTCCTCAAATTTGTTTGTCATCATCATCATTCCCAAAATTAAAAAAAAAAACAACTAACAAAAAAAACCCCATCACTTTTAATCAGAGTATTTATTTGGTAAATACTTGATCCAGATTTCCAGCTCTGATTCTCCATCATTCCTGCTGTCCAGAATCCCAACTGATTGTTGCTAATCTGAGTCGGAGCTGTCTTCTGTCCAATCCTGCTGCTGTCACCACCACTATTAAGACTGCCTATAACTGACAAGGCTTCTGTCAGTGTGTCTGAGTGCATGCATGTATGTGGCCAGGCTCACTGGAGCCAGGTGGCCACGTGTTTGGCTTACAAGAGGCATTTTTCTATCAATGTCAAACCATAGGCAATAAACACAGCCATGTGATGAATATAGATCTGATACAATGCCAGAGACTTGGCAGCTGTTACAATGGAAGACATAAGATATATTCAGGAATGGAAAATTTGGCTGGTTTATAAAAAAGATAATGGGAGACATGGCCAAAATGGATTGAACATATTCCAAGATGTTAATGAAACTGGGTACTGAAGATAAAATGAGAGGTTCAGAAAGTTGAGGGTGCATTATAACAAGCAGACTCAAGAAAACTACAAGCATTAAATTATTTACAGTGCTGTGAAAAAGTATTTGCCCCTGTCCTGATTTGTTAGGTATTTTTTGCATATTTGTTACACTTACAGTAAATATTTCAGATCAAACCAATTTTTATATTGGACAAAGATAACCCGAATAAGTACAAAATGCAGTTTTTAAATGATGATTTCATTTAAGGGAAAAAAGCTATCCAAACCTACCTGTGAAAAAGTCACTGCCTCCTAAACCTAATAACTGGTTGTGCCATCCTTGGTGGCAACATCTGCAATCAAGCATTTGCGATAACTGGCAATGAGTCTTTAATATCGCTCCTTACTGTGTCAGCACCTCTTTAAAAACCACATCGCTGAGGAAGTGACGCTTTTGCTTAGTTTCTTCATCTTGAGCAACAATATGAAGACTGCTTGATCTGGCAACTCTGCTCGCGGCAACGTAGAATTGGCCATGGCTGCAGAAATCTGTTGTGCAGAAAACACGAACGCGCTGTAAAGACTGGCCCTGTGACCTATTCACCTTGCCAATTTTGAGCCATATGACATCATAAAGACACATTAGTCTAGGCATCGTGAGTGATGATCTATATGACATCATAAAGACACATTTCTCTATGTGCTGTCATATACGTAGACATCTTTATGACAGCATCACGAGTCCTATGATGTTCAGGCAGAGATCATAGGCCATCCTATAATGTCCTATAAATGTGACAGACATACACCCAGAGATTTCTTGCTTTAATAGAGTGATAAAAATTCAGGTGGGTGGGTGGGTGATGGAGGGACAATGCCAAAAACTGTGCTTCACTGCAGGCAACTGGACTTAAGTTCTGCTCTTCACTCTAGTTTCATTTCTTGGTTGCTGATTCCCGTCTTTTACTTACTTAGGAACATTTCTAGGTGTTTAAAATTATAGCAACAGTAAAGGTTTACCACTTAACTTATTGGTTAAAATTAGGGAAACAGGGTTAAGAGAGGGTGAGAGACTATTTTCAACAGCTTACAACTCTCACCTGCTATCATTTAACTGCAAGTAGTTATTTGCACAACAACTCTGTATGGTCATTTTCTGTTAGAGGACAATCTCCAGCAAACATCTCTTTTTCCTGCAGCAACCCTCAGGTTTCCACAATCTCTCTCTCGTTCTCTCACTGTGTCTCTTCTGTCACCCCCTTTTTGTCCTATGTGTCTTTGTCTGCTGCTGCTCATGGTGTTTACCTCTCTTACCCACATGGCCTGTCAGTAAATAGACATTGGCCCTGCTCCTGATCTGGACCAGCTCCATGTTTCTGCTCCAGGGCCTTCTCCATGTATGCACAACCACAACTGACTAATGAAAGTCAGGAGTGACTATCTTCACAAACACAGAAATCTTCTAATAGGGATGGAACAAAACAACTGTGGACACGCCACACAATTTTGTCACTAAGTGTAAAGACAGAACACAGACACTCCAGAAGATAATTTTGGTCACAACATCTGAATATTTACATAAAGTTAACTTGTAGATGTGTATGCCAACATAAAATATACAAAAATATTAGTAATAAATTGTAATAATACACGTCTTCATCCTCAGCTATGTTCTTTACTGAGCTGTGAAAGGGTCCACAGTTGTATCCAAAATCTGAGACTGTCCTCCAACAGAAAATGCCCTACAGTATATTGCTATTTTCAGCAGCATATTGTGACCTATATGTACCTTTTGACATTAAGCAGCCTCTAGTAGTCAGGCATATGGTGGCATGAGGTGACATGACAGAGGGTCACAGTTGCAATTTGTGTAAAGTAAACCCGTACCTTTTTCTAACACTAAAGGATGTTCCATACCAAGCACGATAAAGAAAATGATAACTATAAAATTATAGCTTGAAAAATCATTCTAATTCAAGTGGATGGCAGTGTCCACACTGCAGCGATAATCATAATGAAAGGGGCAGATATGATAGGGATCATTTTCTGTCTAGTTTGTTTAAAATTTCTGAGATGGAATATGATTATGTTTGACATTCAGCCTTCGTTTTCATTCATTTTGACAGGAGGGCGAGAATAAATGACAGTTTGGAAATGTTTATCTACAAGCTGGGCTCTCAGTACAGCTGACCTGTTTTCGGACAGGAGGCTGAGTGCACAGCAGGAGGAGGAAGAGAAATGATTGGATGCATAAAGTCAGCCCTCTGTATGCATTCAAGTTGAAATTATTATTATCATATTATTAGGCTATTATTAATAATTTTTTCCAAGTCCATATGATTACACTTTCATCCTAACTGTGCGAGTCTGAGGAAGCTCTGGAGCTGAGAGAATAATCTGCTTAAAAAATTTTAAGAACACACACACTTTTTTTGCTTTTCTTATTTTTCCCCTGCCCCAGGTACAGGTCTAGTAAAAAAAAAAATCCTTTAAGATTCTGTGATTGCAGCAACGGCATAGACAGGGCCGGAATGGGATCCGTTTTCAGCCTGGGAGTTTCATGCCCAAGACCAGCTCATTTTTTTTCTTTTTTTTTGTCAGGTGGAGGAAATTTGAGTTCTATTTCTATCCAAGTTCTATTTCTATCCAATTATTGCAGTCATGTTTTGATAGGAATATAGCGCTTAAACAATAGCTCACCTCAGCAAACCATCAGTCAAATAAATGAAAAACTGAAAGACAAATGTCAGACTGGAAAATCAATTCAGTAGCATAAAAATGTTACAGAAACAAAACTATTTGCTATTCATTAAACAATTTTAACCTAGTATTTATTTAATAATTTTAGATTTTTAAGGGTTGGGCTCTAGTATTTAGTACTTTGAGTTTATGAATGTTAAATGTGCTGTACACAAAACTAATTTAACTATATTCATTAAATGAATTTTGACAGGCCTTTGTTTTCAGTTTAATTCACAATGTCAACACTGATTAACATCTGGGTTTCCTATTGGCCAGTACATCTAGTGGCTCAGGGTGGTGGCAGTGGCTCAGGAGGTAGAGCAGGTTGTCAAATAACCAGATGGTTAGCGGTTCGCTCTCCCCAGATATCCTGCCGTTGTGTCCCTGGGCAAGACACTTCACCCACCTTGCCTCCAGTGTCCATAACACTGGGTCTGAATGTGCATAAAATGTTCGGTGGTGGCCGGAGAGGCTGTTGGCGCAGATTGGCAGCCACGTTTCTGTCAGCCTGCCCCAGGGCAGCTGTGGCTACAGAAGTAGCTTGCCACTACCATTGTCTGTCTGGAGTGAATGAATAGTGTATCTATTTGTAAAAGTGTCTTTGAGTGTCTATGATAAAGCACTATATAAATCTGATGCATTATTATCTATCAGTTGTGACCTGTAGGTTTCTTTTAATACACAATGAACAAGGAGCAACATATGTAGTACGTTAACTTATTATCTTTGAGTATCCCCTCATGGATCGTCACCTTATCGTGGTGGGGGGTTTGCGTGCCCTAGTGAACCCAGGAGCTATGTTGTCTGGGGCAATTTGCCTCTGGTAGGGTCACCCAAGATAAGCTGGTCCTGGGTGAAGGGCCAGATGAAGGATGCTCCAACAGACTCTCATGATGAATGTTAGAACAAAGATTTAGTGTACCCCACTTGGTATGGGGTTACTGGGGCCCCACCCTGGAGCCAGGCCTGGGGGAGCGGCTCGATGGCTAGGGCCTGGTGGCCGGGTTTCTGCCCATGGGACCCGGCTGGGCTCAGCCCAAAGGAATTACATGGGTCCGCCCTCCAGTGGGCTCACCACCTGCAGGAGGAACCATGGGGGTCCGGTGCTATGTGGATCAGGTGGCAGTCGAAGGCAGAGACCTTGGTGGTCTGATCCCAGGCTTCTTAAACTGGCTTTTAGGATGTGGAATTCCACCTCCCTGGTGGGGAAGGAGTCTGACCTGGTCATGAGGTTGAGAGATACCGGCTAGATATAGTCGGCCTCACCTCAACACACAGCTGTGGTTCTGGAACCAGTCTCCTGGAGAAGGGCTGGAGCTTGGCCAACTCTGGAGTTTCCCCGGGTGAGAGGCGATGAGCAGGGGTTGGTATTCTTGTATCCCCCCACCTTGCTGTCTCTATATTAGAATTTTCCCTGGTGGATGAAAGGATAGTTTCCCTGCGCCTTCGGGTTGGGAAATGGGTCCTGACCACCATTTGTGCCTATGCACCAAATGATGGTTCAGAGTACCCACTATTTTTGGAGTCTCTGACTGGGGTGCTGGAGGGTGTTCCTCTTGGAGACTCCATTGTCTTACTGGGGGACTTCAATGCGCATGTGGGCAACGACAGTGAAAAATGGAGGGGGGTGATTGGGAGGAACAGCCGGCCCGATCTGAACCCGAGTGGTGTTTAGTTATTGGACTTCTGTGCTAACCACAGTTTGTCCATAACAAACACCATGTTCAAGAAAAAGGGTGTCCATATGTGCACCTGGGACCAGGACACCCTGGGTCGCATGTTGATGATCGATTTTGTTATTGTGTCATCAGACCTGTGACCATATGTCTTGCACACTCGAGTAAAGAGGGGTGCAGAGCTGTCAACTGATCACCACCTGGTGGTGAGTTGGATCTGATGGCAGGGGAGGATGCCATTCAGACCTGGTAGACCCAAATGTATAGTGAGGGTGTGATGGGAACGTCTGGCTGAGGCTTCTGTCTGGGAGGTGTTCAACTCCCACCTCCAGAAGAACTTCAACCACATTCCGAGGGAGTTTGGAGACATGGAGTCTGAGTGGGCCATGTTCTCCACCTCCATTGTTGAAGCGACTGCCCAGAGCTGTGGCCTCAAGATCGCTGGTGCATCTCATGATGGCAACCCCTGAACCAAGTGGTGGACACCAGTGGTGAGGGGGCCATTAAGCTGAAGAAGGAGTCCTATTGAGCTTATTTGGCTTGTGGGACTCCCGAAGCAGCTGAGGTGAACCAGAGGCCAAGTGGCGTGCAGCTCGGGTGGTTGCTGAAGCAAAAATTTGGGTGTGGGAGGAGTTTGGTGAGGCCATGGAACAAGACTTTCGGTCGGCCTCGAAGAGATTCTGGCAAACTGTCCAGTGGCTCAGGAGGGGGAAGCAGCTCCCTGTTTACACTTTGTATGGTGCGGATGGGGTACTGCTGACTTCAACTGGGGATATCGTTGGGCGGTGGAAGGAATACTTCGAGGATCAAGGTGATTAAAAAGCTCCTTGGTGGCTGGGCCCCGGGGGTGGACAAGATTCGCCCTGAGTACCTCAAAGCCCCGGATGTTGTAGGGCTGTCATGGTTGACATGCCTCTGCAATATTGCGTGGAGGTCTGGGACAGTGCCTTTGGCATGGCAAACTGGGGTGGTGGTTCCTCTCTTCAAAAAAGGGGACCAGAGGGTGTGCTCCAACTTTAGAAGGATCACACTCCTCAGCCTCCCTGGGAAGGTCTATGCTAAGGTACTGGAGTGGAGAGTCCGGCTGTTGGTTGAACCTTGGATTCAGGAGAAGCAATGTGGTTTTTGTCCTGGCCGTGGCACATCGGACCAACTCTATACCATCTTGAGAATTCTCGAGGGTTCACGGGAGTTTGCTCAACCAGTTTACATGTGTTTTGTGGACTTAGAGAAGGCATTTGACCATGTCCCTCATGGTTTTTTGTGGGGGGTGCTTTGGGAGTATGGGGTACCGGGCTTGTTATTACAGATATCTGGTTTCTATATGACCGTTGTGAAAATTTGGTTTGTATTGCCAACACTCGGTCGGACTCATTCCCAGTGAGAGTTGGACTGCGCCAGGGCTGCCCCTTGTCACCGATCCTGTTCAAAATTTTTATGGACAGGATTTCTAGGCGCAGCCAGGGAATGGAGGGTGTCATGCTCAGTGACCACATGATCTCATCTCTGTTGTTTGCAGATGATGTTGTCCTGTTGGCTTCATCCAGCAATGACCTACAGGTCTTACTGGGATGGTTTGCCACTGACTGTGAAGCGGCTGGGATGAGATTCAGCACCTCCAGGTCCGAGTCCATGGTCCTCAGCCGGAAAAAAGTGGATTGTCCTCTCCGGGTTGGGGACAAGCTCCTGCCCCAAGTGGAGGAGTTTAAGTATCTTGGGGTCTTATTCACGAGTGAGGGGAGAATGGAGCGAGAGATTGACAGACGGATTGGAGCAGCATCTGCAGTGATGTGGACATTGTACCCATCCGTTGTGGTGAAGAGGGAGCTAAGCTCTAAGGCAAAGCTGCTGATTTACCATTCAATCTAAGTTCCTACCTTCACCTATGGTCACGAGCTTTGGGTAAAAATGGCGTTCACTTATATACTGTAGCTCTTTTCTTCTCATCTAGAATGACCAAAGCGCTTTACAGATCCTGCAATCCACCCATTCACACACACATTCACACACTGATGGCGGCAGAGCTGCCATACACACAGGCGCTAACCAGGCCACCAGGAGCAACTGGGGGTTCAGTGTCTCGCTCAAGGACACTTCGAATGTTGGTAATGACCAAAAGAATGAGACTGTGGATAGAAGTGGCTGAAATGAGCTTTCTTCGTAGTATTGGTGGACTTACCCTTAGAGATAAGGTGAGGAGCTCAGTCATCCGGAAGAGGCTCAGAATAGAACCGCTGCTCCTCCACATTGAAAGAAGCCAGTTGAGGTGGTTTGGGCATCTGACCAGGATGCTTCCTGGACGCCTCCCACTTGAGGTGTTTCAGGCACGTCCCACTGGGAGGAGACCCCAGGACAGACCCAGGACTCGCTGGAGAGACTACGTCTCCCACCTGGCCTGGGAACGTCTTGGTATCCTCTCTGAAGAGCTGGAGCATGTGGCTGGGGAGAGGGAAGTCTGGGCTTTTCTGCTTGAACTGCTGCCTCCATGACCCGGATCTCGTGAGAAGCGGTAGAAGATGGATGGATGGATGGATGGATGGATGGATCTTTGAGTACACAGACATGCATATATATATGTGAACAGGACAAAAAATCTATATGGGGAAGTTACATAAAATCAAATATTTATCTTTTTTTTGTTCTATGATATCATTACTAACACTGAACTGACACGACTATATATACTGTTACATATTATTGTAATATTTTATTGTTTAGATTGACAGCAGCATGTATGCATGTTGCAGATTATAGATTTGTGATTATATCCTTGTCCTCCTGATTGTCTGACTGAACAACCTCCTCCCGAGTAATTAGGAGATGGGGTACCTGAGCAGTAGGTAATTTGATGGGGGATGAAGGGAGATGCCATCTCCTTGTTAGCAAAAGACCCAAATCAACCCCCTTGCGAAGCTGCCATCCCGCCATGCCGCTAAAGAGTGCAGGGATAGCATCGTAACGAACTGCATTATGTACTCAAGTAGCTTTTTCACAAAGTTGTACCTTCATGACTCCTTTTTTATGAAATTCCTCAGACCCGCCCCACACCCGGGAGGCTGGGGTTCAAATCCCAGCCGGGTCATACCAAAGACCAGGTAAAAATGGCACTTTCCATCCTCTAGCTTGGTGCTCAGCATAATAGAACGGGGAAAGGCGGGCAGAGAGGAGTGGCGACCACTGTCCTGTATAAGCCAAGAAAGGAACACTTGTTCTTGAGGAAACTCGACAAAAAAAAAATGTCCCAAATACTGTAGGTGAGAGGAATTTGTCACAAAAAGTGGTAAATTTTTTGGAAAAAAGTACTAAACTTAATAGAAAAGTCACAAATTTACCAGAAAAATGTTATAAATGTCAAAGGATGTTTACAAGAAAAGCCTCACTAATTGCATAGAATTTGGGGAGTTTATGAGAGAAAAACTAAAACATTTCTATAAATCTGCAACTTCATCTACAGTCATGTGAAAAAATTAGGACACCCCATTAAATATTCAGTTCTTTATTAAGAAATGTTCACATATCTATGTCGAACCTTGTTTTTGCTTTTATTTGCATTTTTTAACATTTATTTAGGCATTTTCAGTGGCAATGAATGTGGGGGTGTCCTAAAAAAGATGTGTGTGTGTGTGTGTGTGTGTGGGGGTAATAATTTATTCTTCACTATCTATAAATTTAAGGGATCTGTGTGTGTGTGTGCTCCTCATATATCTCTCAAAGCGTTCCTCAGACTGACCTAAGGTTTTATACGTGTTTTCCTGAGGTTACGAGGGTGTGCATCCCCGGATATGGAGTCGCTCAATCAAAATATGTAATTTTTATCAATAAAAGTTTAGCCACTGTTCTGTTGCATGCCCAGGCAGTGTGGACGGGGTTTGGCTTTGGATTGACTCCACCACAGCGCTCCGTGTGCAAAACAAGGAAGCAAAACTGCCACAAATTTCAATAGAAAAAGATAATACTTAAGATTTAATACTTAAAAAATTATACAATAAAGTTGCTGTGATTAGCATAGGTCTAATGTATAATTTGGCATGGAGAACACGAGGTGCCGCTGGGGAAAAGGGCCGGGGGGGGAGTAGCTAAATCGCTGGCACCACGGGTAAGCTCCATGTGCAAAACAAGGAAATGAAACGCAACAAATTTGATTAATAAAAAACAAACTGCTTACAATAGAGCCGCAGCAGTCACATTGTTATTTGCAAATTATTTTCAATAAAGTGAAAAAAAAAGATAATGCATGGCGTGTGCTTTTACCCTGAGGCTGATTTATCATGGAAAACAGCTGAGCTCTGAGGTTCCAGCCATCAGCTGATTGGATCCACCTTTTTTTTTTTTTTTTTTAACCAAAGGTGAAAAAAACCCCAACATTGGGGGAAGACCCGACAACCTTTGCTCCACGATGTATCAACCATACGCTGGATAAATTTTCAGCATGGGTCACATATTTTTTCCAGTTTACAAACTTTTTCACTGGGTCTGAGGTGTGTGTGTGAAAAAAATGTGTTTTGGCTAATGTTTAGAGAGTCAAAAATGCGATCATTTAGGTGGAATAATAATAATAATAATAATAATAATAATAATAAATAATCTTCTCGCATCAATAAAAAAACAAATGCTTACAATAGAGTGATGGCACTCAGACTTTGTCAGTCACGTCCTCAAGGTTCAGGTCATTATTTGGCCTCAGTATCACCCCAGCATGACAATATAAGCACCTCAATCTTAGCAATAAAATTTTAAAAAACCTTTTAATAACAAAATATTCCTAAAATATAAAATGATGTACTACAATGGGTCTCAAATATTTGTAAACGTGTCCAGTTATAGTACTGCATGAGTTTATTGACGACACAATTCAACACAACACACAACACAATTCAATATTACACTGAACTCATCACTGAACAGTGATATAAACTAAAACAATTATAATGATGACTGAACAACTCCCATTCCCCAAAGTGCTCAAGATACACCATTATCTTGAATATAAGTGATAAAAAATCACACAAATAACTGATGTGACAAACAAGTAAACAAGGGATCTGAAACAATCGCTAATATTGGCTATCACATTCATTTTTGTCATAAACACCTTCCAAGGCAGAGAAAAAGGCACCAAATGCTGGCTGTGAGCTTGCAAATTTATTAACATAAAATCACAACATTCAATAGGAGAAGTTAAAAGTTACATCAATAAATTTCCAGATATTTAAGAAAATATCTGCAGATTATTGTAAAGGAAATATAATGTTTATGAGAGGCGGCACAGTGGCGGAGTGGTTAGCACTGCGGCAGCGAGAGTGAATGGTTGTCTGTCTCTCTGTGTTAGCCCTGCGATGGACTGGCGGTCTGTCCAGGGTGTACCCTGCCTCTTGCCCAAAGATGCTGGGATAGGCTCCAGCCCCCCTGCGACCCGAAAAGGATTAAGCGGAAGAAGATGAATGAATGAATGTTTATGAGAAACAAGGTAAACTGATAAGGAAGAAAACCATGCAAATTTATGGGAAAAGTTCCAAATGTCTAAGAAAAGTCCAACTTGTGCTGAATTTATGTTTCCTGTGGAACTTAATTTAGAATATAATACAAAGACAATACAGATTCTTACTCAATTAAGAGAACAATGCTTTAAGGAGCTCAAAGCAAAATAATTTGATCTTCTCTGCATAAACTTAGTTTTTTCCAAACCTTTGCATGGATCTCACTGAACTAAATAAGAGTGAAGGTAAAAATGTTTAGAAATTATTTACACACTTATTGAATATACAAAGACTTTACCCTAATTTATTTAAATATTGCTATGGTGACAATGAAACCCTTAACTGAAACAATATCAAGATTTAAAATAGCTGAAATGATTTACTTAGATAATGGAAATGGAATACACTTTGTAAATCAAATCATGTCACATTTAAGTGCAGTTCTTAAATTATTAGTACCAAACATTTACCTAGGAAACCATTTAGCTTACCATCAACAATCTACAAGATTAGTATAATATACAAATAAAAAAAATAGGGAAATTGTGAATGACAAACCCTATTATTGAAGTCATTTAACTTAGGTGATGAGGAAGGGTTTCTGGGTGATTATATGCAAAGAATGACAACTGACAGCGATGTCATCCATACTGCCCTTCCCAGGAGGGACCATGTGACGAAGGAACCGTGGGAGGTGCACCCATCTCTTGAGCAAACCAGGGGATCTGGTCATCAAAGGAAACTGGACCAAAACTCCCTGGCAAGGACAGCACAAAGGTTATCCTGCTGACCTAAACAGCCGTGGAAAGCGAAGGACGTGGCATTTGGGTGCATCTAATGTTTTACCCCACCTGAAACCCTCAGCAAGAGACTGTTTAATATATATACTGTATATTGTATACTTATTTGGGAAAAAAACAACAACAAATGACTGTTTAACTGTTTCTCTATGCAAGTGTCAGCTGATGACTTGGTGCCCAGTAACGACCTCTGCTAATAGAGAAGCAGGCTGTTTGTTTATCATGACAAGGGGAAAAAAATACAAGGGAAAGAAAAGTGTGGTTAGTGTCCTTACCTTATCATCCTCATCATCCTCTAGTAATACTTAATATTGATTATTAAGTTGTTCCAATGCTTATACACTGTAGAGAATTGTTATGTTTGCTCCTTAATAACACTAACAGTTAGGCAAAAATATCTTTATTGCTAAAATAATGCAGCTACTACAAGCTGTTTTTTTTTTTTTAAGAAAGGCTATATACAGAAATAACATAGCAAACTTCATTTTGAATCACACCTGACACAACACATCACTCCACTGATTAGAAACATGATGACACTCCTTACCCTTACTCTGCGAATGCAAGGTTAATTTCATCAGGGAACTCCTCTTTTTGAAGAGGGGATGTCCTCTTTCCAACAGCTTAACACTCTCTGAGTATGCAACGGCTTACAGTGCGTCTCTCCCCTGTACTGCTACCCTGCTTGACCAATGAAGCGAGCAAGTGTTATACCAAGGATCTACATTGTCAAAGGTCGTTGAGTCATTGGGGGTATTCGCATTTGGCTGGACACTGGGCAGGTCTGTGTACCCCATTTTGGCAACTGACCGTACCCTCATCACGTCGGCAGGGTGAAGAGAGATGCTTTTCTACCACATGATGCCATTTTTGAAGCATGAATACAATTTCAGGTGGAAAGTACAGGAGTGAGGTTTTGTTCATTGTTTCTTTGAGTGAGAGTGGAAACAAAATACCTTAGGGATTAAAACAATTGTAGACTACAATTATTTACAAAATTATAACAAAGGATAGAATGGTCCTTGATTGACTAATTACCACCCGTAGGGGTGTAGGCCCTATTATAGGAGATTATTGTTCTACTTCTATCCATGAAAATGATGCAAATGGTCAAATTAATACCTCAGATACTCATAGAAGTTAGTGTTTCTCTTAATGGAGAAGTCTCATCATAAACTTGATAATGATTTTTATAACTTCAGATTTTTCTTGTGTGAGTCCTTAATATGATGATGAGGATGGTGAGAGGGGCGATACTGGCCTGAGGATGTTTTTGAAGGTTGCAATATTATTTAAGGCGGTTTTTAAGGCTGTTTCATATTATCTTCTATGTTCTTATTTGACACAGTCTAAAATTAATTTTAATCACTGCACATGTTCACTCTTAATGACATATTCTATACACATTTTAACTTGCTAGGACACATAACAGCATGTAAATTCTTACGCATATCCTTATATTAATTCATTCACTTTATTTTACTTTTGTTATTTTTCTTTTAATCCTGATGCTTTATTAAGCATCAAGGGGAATATGATAGAAAAATTCCATATTATCTACATTATTATTGATATTAATAATGCATTATTATATTTGAAAAGTATCATACCTTTCATATGCCATGTTTAATATTTATATGTGCATTCCATATAGGATAAGTTCATATATTGGCATGTTTCTGTGAGCAATTTCAGAGAGTTCAGACTGGAGATCAGTACAGGGTCAGTACATGCATAAGGAATGATCTAAGCCACTTCTTATAATCTCTTTGACATGTCCTGTTTTGGGTCACAGGAATGCACAGGAACTCCTCAGCTTACATAGATTAGTGTTTTATGAACGTTCTGATAGATTTACATTCTTGTCTCCAGAGTGTCTGTGATGCCTGCTTGGATAAGCTTTGATTATCAGGACTGTCCCGTTCTGTCCCTTCCCTTATCCTCATCCTCCCTCTCCTTTCTCCTACCTATATATATCAGACTTAGAAGAATGGATCCTTTAGAGATTCTAGGTGTGTTTGAATGTCATGCTTTGTAAACTCTCCCCCAAAGTGGTCACTGGGGTGACTCCTTATATTTTTGTAATAAATGTACATAAATCTAACTTTCTGCCTCATTTTTGACTTAGAATAATTTTGAGCTTAAATTATTCAAACAAGAACAACACTGAGTAACAAAAACTTGTGAAAGAAAAGAAACACAGGTCAGCAAAATAACTGAGGCTAAGGCAAAAGTATCGCTGGAAAAACCTGGAGACAAATCTCAAAAAACAGGCATGCAAAATAGCCCAGCTAAGGCGAGGGCATCGCTGACTAACCTGGAGACAAATAGTAACATATAGCACAAATACAAATGACTTACGTGTAGATAAGGTGAGAAGAAAGTGTAGCTGAAAGTAGGGTGCTGCACTGAACAAAAATGCGCAGCCCCTTAAATAGTGAACGGAACCATTAACCCAACAGACAACAGGTGTGGATATCTGAATGGGCAGGAGAGAGTGAGGGTAACTGATTGGGATCAGCTGAGGCAGTGAGAAGGAAGCGAGCCACAACTGACAGATGACGGGGCATGCCCACACAGGCTTCAGCCCCTGACAGCTGTCAACAGTAAAAGGGAAAACATAATCAATTGCAGAATGGATAATAATTACAAGTGAAACAAAACATGGCCGATACAAACTGAAACATAAACAGAAAAATAGAAAGCAGTATAACAACTCAAAAAGGCACAAAATACAAGATAAATATAAATACAGAGAAAAGCCACGAGACTGAGTCTAGCAAAACATCCAGAAATCAGCTCGTGACAATTTTCAATGTTTAGGTATTCTGTAATTAATATTCACACAATCAAATAAATCTAAGTGCCATTTACTCCCTTTTATAGTTGTCATAGACTAACATGTGACTGCCAACATATAGGCTACACCTCTCTGTATTCCATTTTCAAACAGCCTACATTTGGGCCTGTAAAGCCTGATTGGGATGCCCATTTCAGACAGGAATGCTTGCGTTCTATGGGCATGCACTAGTATGTTAAAAAAACACAGGTTTATACAGGGTGTCCTAATTTTTTCACATGACTGTATCTATAAATGCAGGAAATCTCTGTGTGTGTGTGTGTATGTCTGTTCCAAACATATCTCTTGAACCTTTCGTCAGGCTGACCTAAGATTTTATACGTGTTTTGCTGAGGTTACGAGGGTGTGCATCCCTGAGTATGGAGTCACTCAATCAAAATATGTAAGTTTTATCAAGAAAAGTTTAGCCACCGCTCTGTCTCTTCATGCACTGGCTTCAGGAAGTGTGGGCGGGGTTTCGGATTGACTTCATGTTGATTGGATAATATGCGGCATCACGGCCATGTTGATTGGATAATACAAGGCATCACGACCTGTCAGTCACCACAATGTTCACTGGTCAAAACAAGGAAGTGAAAAATGACAAATCTGACTAGAAAAGGATAATACTGATGATTTAATGCTTAAAAAAATTATACCATAAACTTGCCGTGATTACGTAGGTCTAAAGAAGAATTCAGCATAAGGGGAGAACACGAGGCACATGAGCAGACTGTGCGGAGCGTCAGTGGGGACCAGGTGTGACAAAGAACACCGGTGTATCAACACAGATCATGCCAAGAGAAGCAGCGGCCCAACACGACCTGGCTCAAAGGCACGCTAACTGATGGCGATAAAAAAAGTTATTTTCAATAAAGTGAAAAAAAAAAACCCAAAATAATGCATGGACTGCACTTTTGCCCGGAGGCACAGCCAACAACAAAGTGTGATTTATCATGGAAAACAGCTGAGTGCTGCACTTCGAGGGATCAGCTGATTGGATCCACCTCCTCCGGTATTCTGACATTTTGGCATATCTATGTATCAGAACAACACTGGACAGCTGATGATGCAGTCAAAGGTATAAAAAAAAAAAAACATGTGGGGAGGGCCAAACAGCAATTGTTATCCTGTAGCTTGAATATGCTCAGACACATCCCCGACAGGTCCTGTTATAATAACAAGTACGTGTGTTTAGGTCTGTGTGTGTGTGTGTGTATGTGCTGCAGGCAGCAGCTGAGCAGAGCTCTGTACGTGTTTTTCCTGTGAACTAATGCTGCAAATATGCCATTATAGGGTAGCTTCAAGTTAGAAACCCATTCAATAAGTTACACATAGGTTCAAAGAGCATTACTCTTACGTTTGAAATAATTTTTGGGTACGCTAGACATTAATCTCAACAATTTCGACTTTTGAGTAACTATGAGTTGCTCACAAGTAACGTCTGTAAACGAATACATAACTTCCCTACAACCTTTGCTCCACGAATGCGGGACGTATCAACCATACGCTGGATACGTCTGAAAATTTTCAGCATGGGGCACATGTTTTTTCCAGTTTATAAAATATTTCACCGGGTCTGAGGTGTGTGTGAAAAAAAAAAATCCCGTTTTGGTTAACATTTAGAGGATCAAAAATGCAATCGTTCAGGCATAATAATAATAATAATAATAAATAATCTTGCATCAATAAAAACCAGACTGCTTACAATAGAGCTGCGGCGCTCACATTAGGCCCTTTTCCACTAGCACGCTTTAGCACGACACGGGACGGCTCAGCACGCTTTGTACGCCTTTCCACTAGCCCCAACACGGTTTAACAGCCGCGATTCTCAGCCCCGCTCAAGGGCAGGGTACAGCAGTGATGAGCTGTGCCGTGTTGTGACGTTAACAGACTGGTCGCCGCTGATTGGTCAGGCCGTAACCGGCGCTGATTGGTCAGGTTGTAACTGGCGCTGATTGGTCAGTTCGTAACCGCCACTGATTGGTCAGGTCGTAACGTCACGAAAAGCGACCTCTTCTGCCGAATCTTCACGACCGCCATTACTCAGCGCGCAACCACTGTGGGCGGTTTATTTTCAGTGTATTGCTGTGCTATTTTCATTTATTCTCTATCAAAAATGGCTTCGCGTAATAAGGGTGTTCCATGGACCAATGAGGAGGTGCAGTGTCTGCTCACTGCATTGTCAGACGAACGCATCCAGCGCGAGTTAGACGGAGCCACCCGGAATGAGAAAATATACCGGGAGGTCTCGACATCGGAGTCCTTTAACGGTGATTTTTTTTTTTATTGTGCGTTTTTTCGCAAATATATTCGGTAAGACGCTCAGTTTATTTATGCAATAAAAAAGCTGTTCATTTGTGGATGATGATCGCTCTGCTTTATCGCAGCACACTGTGGACTCACGCTTTTCTTTTAAGTATTCATGTGAACAATACGCTGAAATAAGCTTATGTAATCTTGTTAAAAACTATTGTCTTTTCTGTATATCTTGCACTTTCGTGATGTATTTTATTGTGTGCATTTTCCTTGTAGAATCATCCCACGCGTCCGCCGCGCCAGCCCGCCCGGATTCTCCAATGTGAATCTGTCCCGCCACCAGGCGCAAAATCTATTCAATGATAAATATTTGCAACATTTAAATGAGGTTGCAGAAAATGCGAGGGTAGCCCAGGAGCAGGATGTTGCCTTGAGAAGGCAGGAGCTGGCAGAGACGGCTTCATTCAACCGAGCCTTCCTGACCCAGTTTGGGAAGCTGGTAGAGGCACTCAGTGGTCGGTGTGTATAAAATGTCGATTAACCTTCTTGTTGTGTTGCAAAGTTTTTTTTTAATTTTAATATTTTGTATATAATAAAATGGAATTGTTTTGGATCAAAGTGTGGTTTGTCTGTTATAACACTGAATTATAAAACAGTATAATTACATAGAAATTCCATTGCCTAGTCTGATCAAAATGATGCTGATCATCCTGTCAGGGGTCAACCACTGTAAAGGTAATGTAATTTTTAACTAGACCAAAAAACAAATGTTTTTGTAAGCTTTCTGTTCCTTTTATTGAAATATCATAAAAAATTAGCACCACATGATCCAGTTCTAAACTTTGGGTACATTTTTTATGTTAACTTATAAGAAGTTGCACAGTTGGACTTTAAAATGCAGCAGGAGAGACTGATCAAGCTTACAAGTCAAAGTAGGTAAAAAAGTAAGTATATGTAAATTGAATATTCTATCGGCATTCCAAATTCAGAGAATTACAATACTTTAGAAGGAGTGTAGCATCATCTAAATGGAAAATACCAATACTGTTGCTCCAAACGTTGACCTGAAGGTGAAAAACATGAATTTTTTTTATTTAGTACATCCAAAATGCCCTAGGATGTAAAAAAATAATACAATTTGGTGTTGGCCAGTGTGCCACTGTCTCATTATTTAATACGAATAAAAACAAGTTTCAGCTCATTATTTCTAGGTCATTTGGCAGTTAATTCAAACCAAAAGTGACTTGTGTTGTTGCAGCTTTTTTATCAGAGAGTTTCTCCAGTTTTGGAGCATATAATCATCCGTCCCTTAACTGTTAAACATTAAATAACAGCAGACAGATTGGCAAAGGATACACAATTGTGTTGCTGTTGCCCAAAACCGCTGTGACCCACTGCTTGTGGTGCTACCTTTTGCATGTGTGTGCTTTTTATGAATATTCACACTTTTTTGTAAGTACAAGTGGGATAGTATTAAATTGAAATATAACATATTTCTAATAATATGTGCTTTTTGCAAATATTTACACTTATTTTGAAAGTAAAAGTTGGATAGGATTAAATTGACATATAACACGTTTCTCAACATAGTGACAGTACCAGTATATGGAGGAATTCTGGGTCATATTAGCATCTGCTCTTCATCATAATGGGTTTGGGCGGGGGTGTCTAATCATGTGCCATGGAGGGCCAAGACCCTGCAGGCTTTACCTCCAACCAGTATCTTCAACAGCAGATTCCACTGAACTTCTTCCACTGACTGATCAGTGAGAACACCTGCTGAAGAGACTGGGTAGAAAAGAGAACCTGCAGGGTCTTGGCCCCCCATGACACATGATTGGAAGCCCCCGGATTAGGTTTAATGGGATTTAACATCTTAACACAAACTGCTTTATGGTTCATAATTCTGTTGACAGACTTACACCAAACCAAAAGTGATTTCTCAAACTGCTGGATTATTCTTAGCTTTTCCAATCTTTCAGTATTTAATTTATGCCACATGGTGGTAACCTTCACATATAAAAAAAGAGACATCTGCAAAAACTTCAGAGGTTTATTGTCAGTGCAAATCCCAGTGCAATACAACATGAATGCATATCTAGTACATTGTTGATGCAGAGAATATATATTTCTACAGTACATGTTTCCATGTAAACTTGTGACTGCATTATTTTAATTGCTTTTAATCCTAGATCAAGTTTGTTTTTGCCTAAAATGCATGATAACTGTCAAATATATCTTATTATGCCTAACTCAGTAAAGTTTACTTTTTGAATATATATTTTGTGGCTAATATAGTTATTAACCTGGCGATCAAGTTGTGTCAGCTGATCATTTTTTTCTATGACACCATCTCAGACTCTGCTGCAGAAGCAGGTAAGTCCATGATGTCTCAACAGTCTCTCCATGATTTTCAAGCAGATCAGAGCAATTTGTTGTACAGGAAATAAAACGTTTCTACAGACATTCTTAAGCTCTATAACCACTGCTCGTTTGTGAAGCTGTGCTGACATTAGTGACAGGCTGATGACATCCGTGACAGGCACGCCCAGAGCGAATGAAGCAGTAATTTCCCCACAACAGAGCCATCTGAAACACACACAGCGTACATATTTTAGTACCTAACAGCGATAACTTGCAGACATTAAAGTGTAGCACGACGTACTTATAGCAAACTAGCATTAGCAACCATTAGCTTACCGTCATATATGACCTAGTTTGTATCCTCACGCCTTTGGCTCTCCCAGAAGCTGCAGAACTATTCCAGAGTGTTTTCATCTCGCTGCCTGTACCCTTGTCTGGCGGTCCTTTTTGGCGTTTACGGTGAAAAAAGCCACAGACCGAGGAGTGGCCTTGTACAGCTGTGTGTTATGTTTTGCTTGGGTCGCGTGCGTTACGTCACGGGAGTGTGGCCCCGCCTCGCTGGGAGTGTGGCGCCGCCTCGCTGTGGCGCCGCCTTGCTGTTAGAACCATCCCAAACAACCCATATGAAGCACAACAGCGTGCTAATGGAGACAGAAGCATTCCGAGCTGTGAATCGAGCCGTTCCGAGGTGTGCTGGGCTAGTGGAAATGAGGCTATTGTTAATCTTTGCCAGTCATGCCCTCAAGGTTCAGATCATTATTTTATCATGGGGGCACATGTTAGCAACATGCACCACTCTTTGAGTTACTGTATGCTTCTTTCCAGGTGGCAGTATGGTTATTTTGCTCTCACCTTTAGTTGTCGGCTTATTCTGTGTTTCATGATCACCCTTATTATGTCATCTTATGTTACTCTGCACGACAGCACTCTCTGTTTATTCTGCTCATCATTATTGGTTCTTTGTTAATTTCTCACAGCTACACCTGATTGTGTCTCTCTCCCTCTCGTCCTGTCTTCGTCTCTTACTTAATCCCAGCCGGCTGTCATTAGTGTTCTGTGTATGTATGTTCTGCTCTGTTTTCAGCTCACTGTCACGTCGTAAAACACCTGTTGTGTTCCTCACCCACGCTTATCTGGTTTGTTTCCATGTTATATTGTCTGTCGGTGATTATCCAGCTTAGAGCTGCACTTTTTGTTATTAAACTCTGCTGAACGTCATCTCTGCATTTGGGCCTGTCCTTGCTGCCTTCCCAGCAGCGGAACCTGACAGTATGACGCGACCAGAAAACGACCCAGTGAGATGAGATCGCCACCAGTTATGGACCCAGCGGGTGAGTCTGGTAGGAACAGGATGCGAGCAAACACGGACTCTGCGGGCATGGACTCAGTGGCATTCGGGCTGGATGAGGAGGAGCATTCGGGGGTTGAACTGATCATTGATTGTTGGTCTCAGGCCCTTTCCTCCCGTGCACCGGTGGAGGCTCAGGAGTACCTGGAAATAGTATATGAAACAGATCCTGAAAATCACTTTTTCAACAGTATAAAACATCAGTGTAAATACACTAGCTCAGACCAACTAAAAAAATACTATTTCTTACCAATCATTGTCAATAATACACTTTAATGGTAGTAGTCTCAACATGAATTTTTCCAAAATCCATGACAGTTTGTTGCAGTATAACACAGTTTTTTCTGCTGCTGCAATTTCTGAGACTTGGCTAAAAAATGACCAACTTCATACAGTGCAAATGAGAGGCTATGATTTATATACCACAAGCAGGTCAAAAAAGGAGTGGTGGTGTTGGTTTATATATCAGGTCCTGCTACCAAAGCCAAGTTGTAGATAACATGTCTTTTGAAATGGAAAACATCATGGAGGGTGTAACTGTGGAATTAATTACAACAACTACAAAAAACATCATAATAAGTGTTACGTCTGGAAATGAGGAGGAGGCGAGGTGACAGTTTACTGGTTTTATTAATGAAGAGCAGGAACAAACAGGAGTCACTCCAAACAGGTAGAGAGTCCACAGCAAAGAGACAGAACCCCTTCTGCTGTGTCCTCTTATACTCACTGTGACGCCACCACCGGAAAAGAGGGGCGTCACCTCCCACTACACCCAAGGCATCACCATGTTGGTACACCCCAACTACAGCCGTGGACAAAATTGTTGGTACCCCTCTGTTAATGAAAGAAAAACCCACAATGGTCACAGAAATAACTTAAATCTGACAAAAGTGGTAAAAAATAAAAATTCTATGAAATTAACCAATGAAAATCAGACAATGCTTTTGAATTGTGGTTCAACAGAATTACTTTAAAAAACAAACTTATGAAACAGGCCTGGACAAAAATGATGGTACCCCTAGAAAAGATTGAAAATAATGTGACCATAGGGACATGTTCAACCAAGATGTGTCCTCTAGTTAACATCACAGGTGTCTACAAACTTGTAATCAGTCAGTCGGCCTATTTAGAGGGTGACAAGTAGTCACTGTGCTGTTTGGTGACATGGTGTGTATCACATTAAACATGGACCAGAGGAAGCAAAGGAGAGAGTTGTCTCAGGAGATTAGAAAGAAAATTATAGACAAGCATGTTAAAGGTAAAGGCTATAAGGCCATCTCCAAGCAGCTTGATGTTCCTGTGACCACTGATGGGCAGTAACGCGTTAGAAGTAATGCGTTACAGTAATCCAATTACTTTTTCAAGTAACGAGTAAAGTAAGGGATTATATTTGCAAAAACAGTAGTTAGATTACTGTTACTTTCCCGCAAGCAGGCTGCGTTACTGCGTTACTAAACCGTGATATTGTTTTGTGAGACTGTCTCGTGACAATGACGTATGAGCGGCGCGACGTCAATGGTAAACAACAGACACGTGTAGTGATCAACAAGAGACAACATGGAGCGCGGGGAGAGCAGGGCCATGCAGCGTTTAATGCTTGGAAGTACCGACATTACTTTGAGTTTGACTGGGTAAAAGGTGACAAAAACATTAGCATCCGCTGTACACTCTGCATGGGAAGAAAACTTTTATCTACAGCGAAAAATTCCACCTCAAATCTGAGCAAGCACCTAGCAAGCTGGCACAGGAATGTGAAACTCACTGAGAAACCCCCAGATCCACCCACTGACATGCCCGCTGCGGCTACCACATCCAATTCCACCAGGCGAACCTCCGAGGGCCCCTCTCCTGCTAAACAGGTGAAAATAGACTTAAAAGCGACAGGACTTAGTGCCGCTGAACTGAAGAAGCTTGTCGCTGGCTATATTGTCGAGGAGATGTTGCCCATTTCCACTGCAGACTCTGAATCGTTCCGACGCATCGTAGAAAAAATACCAACCAAAAGTGGTGTCAAGCTGCCGCAGAGAAAGTCATTCTACCTCTCTAGAATGACAGCCAGCCTTCCAGATGTCATTGTAAAGGTAAGATTATTATTTGATAATTGATTTGGGTGGATTTGTTGAATTTATTATACCATTCATGGTGGGCAGATGTTACACTTCATTTGTTTTAAGCAGTGAGTACAATTATTAAAATGATAGAATGTAATAAAAGATCAATTATTCATCCCCTGTTCAATATCAGGGATATTGATCATCATTAATCATGAATATTAATCTAACATCAACAGAAGATTGAAATAAAGAGGTCAAAACAGCCTCAACCAAAATTAAATCTCATACAGTATTGATAGCACATGAGATGGTTTAGGTCAGTAAAGCCCACAAAATAATTAAAATAGCCGATTATATAGCAAAATAAATATATTCTTAGTTATATCATATTGTATTTCACAGGCCATCAAAATTCGTTTTGATGCTGTACTGGATAGCCAAGAAGAACTTCTTGCAGCGGCCACTTGTCCCAAGTTCAAACTTCGATGGCTGACAGATGAGCGTAGGAGAGAGCATGTGAAGGAGCTTCTGACAACAGTGTCGTAAAGCTGCTCCTGCAGCTGACAATGCTAATGTGTCCCAACTGGTAGCCAGCCCAGCTGAAATGGACTTTTTTGATTTTGAGAACCAGCCCACAGAAAGCTTCTCAGCAGAAAAAGAAGTAACTGACTATTTAAGGTCTGGGTACGAGCTTGAGGTTCTGAATCAGTTCCCATACCTCAAAAAGATGTACATGAAATACAACACTCCAACTCCATCCAGTGCACCAGTGGAACGGCTGTTCAGTTTAGGTGGCTTGGTGCTTTCCCCGAGAAGGAACAGACTGTCTGATAGGAGGTTTGAGAAGCTTCTGTTGATGCGATATAACCACTGTTTCACTCCGAAAGAAAACAAAAAAACATAGGGCCTTGTCAGAATAGCCATAAAATGAGACTGGACTAACAGCCTAAATGTGGCATGCAACAGCATTTTTTGTTTTTGTAAACTCATTACTCCTCTGCACTTTTCCAACTGTTAAAAGATGTAAATGTTAATAATTTGGAATACAGTCAGGAGAGACTGATTTTAATTATTTTATTGCTGTATTTTATTTACATTTATTCGAATGAAGGAGTATACACACAATAAAGATTTTTATTTTATATGCTGGAATATGCAGAAATATAAGTTAACAGACTTGCGTTATTTTATTAATATATGTTGGAATGTGCAGAAAATAGGTTTAAATGTTCAACAATTTTCTTCAGCTAAGACTGTTACATTTAATTTAATTTTTGCTTGATGCTTGCTAGAAGTTAAAAGATTGAAACTAATAAAACAAGTTTTAAAAAAGACACTTTCATTTGATTCAATTTTATATGATGGAATATGCAGAAAGAATAGAATTAGGCTGAAAGGTCTATTGCTTTATAGCGTATTCAGGTTGTGCATAATGTTTCTGAAAAGTAAAGTAAAGTAATAAAGTACCTAATTACTTTTGAAAATAAGTAATCAGTAAAGTAACTGGATTACTTTCTTGGAGAAGTAATCAGTAATCAGTAACTAATTACTATTTCCACGTAACTTGACCAACACTGCCTGTGACTACAGTTGCACATATTATTCAGAAATTTAAGATCCACGGGACTGTGGCCAACCTCCCTTGACGTGGCCGCAGGAGGAGACGGATAATACGAATGGTGACAAAAGAGCCCAGAACAACATCTAAACACATTCATGGTGAACTCCAAGGTCAAGGTACATCAGTGTCAGATCGCACCATCCGTCGTTGTTTGAGCCAAAGTGGACTTCATGGGAGACGACCAAGGAGGACACCACTGTTGAAAACAAAGCATAAAAAAGCCAGACTGGAATTTCCCAAACTGCATGTTGACAAGCCACTAAGCTTCTGGGAGAATGTCCTATGGACAAACGAGACAAAACTGGAACTTTTTGGCAAGGTACATCAGCTCTATGTTCACAGACGCAAAAATGAAGCATACCAAGAAAAGAACACTGTCCATCCATCCATCCATCCATCCATCCATCCATCTTCTACCGCTTTTCCGGAGGTCCGGGTCGCGGAGGCAGCAGTTCAAGCAGAGAAGCCCAGACTTCCCTCTCCCCAGCCACCTGCTCCAGCTCTTCAGAGGGGATACCAAGGCGTTCCCAGACCAGCTGGGAGACATAGTCTCTCCACCGAGTCCTGGGTCTGCCCCGAGGTCTCCTCCCAGTGGGACGTGCCTGAAACACCTCAAGTGGGAGGCGTCCAGGAGGCATCCTAATCAGATGCCCATACCACCTCAACTGACTCCTTTCAATGTGGAGGAGCAGCGGTTCTGAGAACACTGAGAACACTGTCCCTACTGTGAAACATGGAGGAGGTTCTGTTATTTTGCGGTCATTTAAACATACGGAGCATAATCCCCAAAAGAGATGAGATTTCGGTGTTGCTGTTGGACTCAAATCTGGACTACCTTTGTCTCTCAGAAAGCTGGCTACACAGTAACATAGACACTAATATGATCGATATTGTGGGCTACCAGTGTTTTAGAAAAGACAGGCAGGTAGGGAGGGGAGGAGGTGTTTTAATTTACATCAAAGAGAAATATAAATGTCAACTGGTTGATTTGAATACTTCACTTGAATGTTTAGCTGTTAATGTATGTCTCTCTCCGGTAATGAATTTCAACATTGCAGTAGTGTACAACCCACCGTCACACAACTCTTCCTTTTATAATGAATTAAGTGATCTGGTTAAACAACTTGAGAAGAACAGAGAAACAATAATTCATGGTGACTTTAATATCAACTGGTCTGATAAAAAAGACAAACAAAAACTGAAAAGCCTCATGACTAAATTTAATTACCAGCAAATCATCAAAGGACCCACCAGGATAACCAAACAATCCAGAACACTTATTGACATGGTATTTACTAATAAACCAGAACGAATAACCAGAACCTATAATCTTGTAACTGGTCTCTCAGATCATAACATGGTTCTTGCTGTCAGGAAACTTACTAAAAAGCGACTACAGTATTTTGGGGGAGTCGATATTGACAAATCAAATTTTATTATCCCCAAATCAAAAAATGAGGAGTTTGAACATTACTTAGAGAATCAAAATTGGGAGCAGCTCATGTCAACATGTGAAGTAGATGATTGTTGTAATTTTATAACTGCAACAATCACAAAGTCTATAGAAAAATTTTCAAAGCAAATTAAAAGTAGACAACAGAAGATTAGCCTACCATGGTTAAATAATGAAATAAGAAAACTTATGAAGAGGCGAGACTATGCACTGAAAACATCACTAACCTCCAAACTACAAAATGATCACCTTGTGTACAAAAGTTTAAGAAATAAAGTGGTACATGAGCTGCGAAAATCAAAAATATCTTATTACAATAAACTGATAGATCATGCAAAGGGTAACAACAGTTCCCTATGGAGGCATTTAAATAACCTAACTAATAAAAAAAACGATCAGAAGGGGGTAAAGGAACTTAGAATCAATGGCAAGACCGTCAGTGACAAGGCTACTTTGGCAAATGAATTTAATTCACACTTTGTGGGCTCTGTGGAAGACTTAACAAAAATTTTTGTGCTGCCAAATGTGCTCAACAACACAAATTCCATACTTCCAACAGATACTTTTCACATCGATGAGGTAAATGAGAAGTTAATTGCTGGTATTGTTAAAACACTGTCAAACTCAAAAACTAATGATATCTACAATATGAGCACCTCCTTTCTCAAAATGCACAGCAAAATATTAATCAAACCACTGACTCATCTCATTAATCTCTCCATTAGGTCTAGTACATTTCCATCTGGCTGGAAAAAAGCTGTCGTCATACCAGTTCATAAATCAGGCAGTAAAGACGATATATGCAATTACCGCCCAATCTCTATTTTACCAGTCCTATCTAAGGTTCTTGAAAAAGTTGTAGCTACACAGCTGATAGACTACTTACAAGACAGTCAACTTCTTCATCCACATCAATTTGGTTTTAGACCAGGATACTCAACAGAAACAGCAAATTGTTGCCTTATTGAAAACGTCAAACAGTCCTTGGACAGGGGTAATGTGGTAGGAGCTGTTTTTCTAGATCTCAAAAAGGCTTTCGATACTGTAAACCACAGTTTGCTTTTATCCAAAATGGTATCTTTTAACTTCTCCCCAAATACATTAGAATGGTTTGCATCTTATCTCCAGAATAGAGAACAGTGTGTAAAAGTTCACCAGGATAAATCCTCATTTTTAAACAACCGCATGGGTATCCCACAAGGGTCCATTCTTGGTCCTTTACTTTTCAGCATTTTTATTAATGACTTGCCGTTACACTGCTCAGCTGCAACATGCCAACTTTATGCAGATGATGCAGTTATTTACACAGCTGCCAAGACTCCAGCACAGGCTGCAGATGTACTGTCTACAAGTATGGTTGATGTCCAAGAGTGGCTCCTCAAGAACCATCTATTGCTGAACCTTCAGAAAACAGTCTCAATGTGCTTTTCAATCAAAAAATGTAACCTGCAACATTTTAAAGTTAATATACATGATCATGACATCAGTTTAGCTACAGAATTCAAATACCTTGGCATTGTACTAGATCCTCAACTCAAATTTAATCTTCATATAAAGAAAATTTCAAAAACAGTAAAAAAAAATCTGAACTGCTTTAAATTAATTAGATATTACATACCTTACGAAGCAGCTGCACTGTATATGCATTCTATGGTTTTTTCTCATATATCATACTGTTTGACAGTCTGGGCTCAAGCAGCCCCTTCCACAATAAGACATATAGGTTCATTATATAATCAAACCCTAAAAATCTTGGACAAAAAGCCCATTAGGTGGCATCACTGTAATGTTTTAAAAAAATACAACCTATTGAGTTTTGAGAGCTTCATTGACCTCTGTCTTCTGAAATTAACGTTCAAATGTTTCCATAAATCAGCACCCGAGCCACTTGCTGGTTTCGTCCAAAGACAGGACAGCAGCAGAGCCACCAGGAGTTCTGTTAACAATAACTGTAAAATATTCCACCGCAGAACCACATTTGGACAAACAGCTTTCTCTATAAAGGGCAGTCACATCTGGAACACAATGCCAAATGAAATTAAAATAATAACGGACTTTAAAACATTCACTAAAAATGTTAAAAACTGGCTGAAAAATAAACAAGAATGTACTCATGTATGAATTATTTGTCTGCAAAGTGAGAGTGAATGAAGGGAAGGAATAAATGTGTTTGTTTATAGTGAGTGACGGAGGGAGGAAGGCCTGAAATAGGCAAATGTGAGTTATGTTATATGTGTTAAATGTGAGTCAGGCTGTTATATTTGTGTATTTATAATATTTATAATATTTATGTTAAATGTGAGTCAGGCTGTTATATTTGTGTATTTATAATATTTATAATATTTATAATTGTGTATTTATAATTTTTCTGCATTGATGTATGTGGTTATTGTGTATATTTTTTATCTTGATTCTTTTTTCTAAAGCCCATCCAGGGACAAGAGTTGCAAATTAGCTAATAGCTATACACTCTATGTGCAACACATCAGATTGATTGTCTTTGATTAATTGTCTATGTTTATTGCACTGTCCCTGTCAAATAAACTAATCTACTACTACTAATGTTCTGGGGCTGCTTTGCTGCATCTGGCACAGGGTGTCTTGAATCTGTGCAGGGTACAATGAAATCTCAAGACTATCAAGGTATTCTATAGAGAAATGTGCTGCCCAGTGTCAGACAGCTTGGTCTCAGTTGCAGATCATGGGTCTTATAACAGGATAATGACCCAAAACACACAGCTAAAAACACCCAAGAATGGCTAAGAGCGAAACACTGGACTATTCTAAAGTGGCTTTCTATGAGCCCTGATCTAAATCCTATTCAACATCTGTGAAAGGAGCTGAAACATGCTGTCTGGAGAAGGCACCCTTCAAACCTGAGACAAGTGGAGCAGTTTGCTCATGAGGAGTGGGCCAAAATACCTGCTGAGACCTGCAGAAGTCTCACTGACGGTTACAGAAATCGTTTGATTGCAGTGATTGCCTCAAAAGGTTGTGCAACAAAATATTAGGGGTACCATCATTTTTGTCCAGGCCTGTTTCATGAGTTTGTTTTTTAAAATAATTCTGTTGAACCACAATTCAAAAGCATTGTCTGATTTTCATCGGTTAATTTTCAAAGAATTTTTATTTATTACCACTTTTGTCAGATTCAAGTTATTTCTGTGACCATTGTGGGTTTTTCTTTCATTAACAGAGGGGTACCAACAATTTTGTCCACGTGTGTATATATACAATATTAATATCTAACCTTTTCCCCCTCCTGAAGAAAATCGCAAGCACACCAATCGGGCCCTCCCAAATTTTGCAACCCGATACACACTCTAAACATCATTGCTGACAATATAAATACACAAAGCTATCCATGCACACCACACAGGCCCAGCGGACTATTCTGCCATTTTGATCATTGCAGTCTGTGAATGTAAAAGGGCCACGCACAAAAAAAAAACTAATCCCCATGCTATCATATACATTTCTAAAGCAATTCGAACTATAAACACTTACAAACAATATGTACACTAACCTAATGGCGGTCCCAAATCCCCCCACCCCAGCACTCCCACCCCACAACATGGGTACATCAAGCAGTACTGGGGAAAATTTGCATTTCACACACTACTATTTGCTTTAACCACTCACACATCCACGTAACTCTTTTCACCACACACTAGGGAAACTTACACAACAGTTAGCGGTTTTTTTTTTAGACACAAAGAACAATAATAGCATAAACACAACGGAACATACCGCTAACTCCATTTAGTCTCATGAAAGACCCCCTGGAGGCTCCCCTCTGCAACGCCTGTCCGGCGGCCTGCTCCCAGAGTGCCTCCACCTCTTCCTCACCGGAGACGGGCTGCTTGGGTATCTCCTCTCTCCCATATGTCGCAGCTCATTTGGGTGCCTTCTGGATCCATCTGACAGTTCTAAATAACCGTCTTTGTGGGCCCTCACTACCCACAGTTGTCCCTGGTCATCCCGCTGTTCTTGTGATTTGCGGACCCCACCAAGCCGAGACTCAACCCTAGGGTGGACTTTATCGCCAACTCTTAGGGGAGTACTCACTGGCCTTCGTGGTCCACGGCGCTATGACTGGGTTTCTTTCTGGTGTCGGAAGGTCCCGCCAACTTGGCCCGAGATCTGCCTCGGATCCTGCTCGTAGGCATGCCTGGGGATCGTGCCACTCGGTCTCACCCTGCTCTCTTTCATTTGTTGCGCTTAATCAGCCACGGCAGCGCCCGGTTCAACGGTTGTACTTGACCGGCCACCGGAACTACGTTGTGCCTGCTTGCTGGCTCCACTCACCACCGCAGGTGTCTGACAGTGCCATTCGGGCCTCTCGTCCAGGGTACCGCGAACACTGGCACCGGAAACTCCCTGTGACGGTGCACCATGGTGTTGGTCATGCCCGTCGTCACTCGTGCCTGGCAGGTTTAAGTCCCACACTTCACTGTCATTTCCCACATACAAAGGCCGGTCCCTCAGCCTGCAGCCAGACCACTCCTCTCCTACACTGTAAGCAATGGAGAATCCGAGTCCATAAAACAGGTCGCAGCCCATTAGGTTAGCTCCTTCAGTGGACACCATAAACTCTACTGCACACATCAACGCTGACTTGTATCTTGCCGAGAACATCAGCGAGCCCATGATGTCCAAGGGGATGTTCCCATAACCATAACACGCTACGTCAGACCTGCTCACTCTATAATGTGGGAAAAGGTTCTTCACAGTAGCCCAGTTCAGGACAGAGGTCGCTGATCTCGTGTCCAGCATCAGCGGCACCACCACCCCATCCAATTTGATGTTGCAATAAATGCATCCATCTGTGTTAGGTTTCTGGTCCCCCTGCTCAAAGTTCTTGCAGGCTCTTGCGAAGTGGTGGAACAGACCGCACTTTCCACAACACTTCCCCCTCGCTGGACATTCTCTCGCCTTGTAGCAGTGCCTGGCAGACCCACAGCCATAGCATCTTGGCGTCCTCGGGGGCGGACCTAATTTTCACGGCGGAGGCATATACTTCGCCAGTGCCTTCCACTGTTTCTCGTTCCTTGGCAGCTTGTCTTCCTCGCCAAGGTTTTTGGTTAACATCTCCACTGCCTCGTGCTGTTGTGCTAGGTCCATGGTGGCTAACAGTGCCAATTCTCCAGCATGTGTGAGGAGGCGAACCTTCGCGGAGGAGTATAGGACATGCTCTGCTAGTTGGTCGCTGACCATCTCTTCCTCCAAGGCGCAAAATTGACACTCTCCTGCCAGCTGCCGCAGGTCTGCAACAAACTCATCTGGCTGCTGGCGTCGCTGTCTAAACTGAATTTGCCTCATGATGAATTCGCCTCATGACAGGTACAGAGGATTGCTACCTCCATTTTAAATGATGACTCCCACCCTTTGCACTGCCACTTTCAGCTTCTTCCCTCAAGACGGAGGTTTGCTGTCCCAAAAAGTAAAACCCAGCGCTACAAAAACAGCTTTGTTCCTGCTGCTGTCAAAGAGTTGAACAAGTTGTAACAATATATTGCACATAATTTAGTTACCTATTTATTAACTCCATTTTATATTTACTTATTTTTGTAGGAAATTTATTTGGGTTCTAAATCTTTTATTGGGTTTTAGACCTTTGAGTTTTTAACCTCTTTGACTAGTCTTTAACTTTTTAATATGACCCTTCTCTCTTATCTCTGGTTTTTCTCTCATCTCTTTGTCTTTATATCCTGATTGATGGAGCCTTGAGTATTTTTATCATGTTTATAGTCAGCTTCATGTGTGCCTGTGTTTGTGTTTATGTTGAATGTAATTGTGGTTTGTCAATATGGATGTCACCAGACTGCAAAACAAATCTACCTACGGGTACAAATAAAGTAACCTGAACCTGAACCTGAACCTGATGGTGTTTTTAGGGGTGCGAAATTAGCCCACCATTAACCTCACCACATCGTCGAATGAGTCACCACCTCCCAATGTACTCAGGATCCTCTGGCCCTCCATTCCTAGGTTGTGGACCAGAATTGCCCTTGCAAGCAGCTTTTCGAGCTCGCCGGGGTCCAGAGCGATGAGATAATTCTCAAAGGCGGCGTACCACCTGGCCCAGGGGACGAGTGGTTCTCCCGAAGCCTCCAAGAATGGTCAGAAAGTGGTAGCAGCTCGCTCCATACCCTTTTGTCCTCGTCGCCAAATGTTACGTCTGGAAATGAGGAGGGGGCGAGGTGACAGTTTACTGGTTTATTGATGAAGAACAGGAACAAACAGGAGTCACTCAGAACAGGTAGAGAGTCCACAGCAAAGAGACAGAGCCCCTGTGTCCTCTTATACTCCCTGTGATGCCACCACCTGAAAGGAGTGGCATCACCTCCCACTACACCCAGGGCACCGCCATGTTGGTACACCCCAAATATATACACAATATTAATATCTAACAATAAGCGATATTTATAGAGCACTGGGTACTGATACTGACATTTTCAAAGAAAAATTGTCTGAGCTTTTCAGTGCAGTAGATAATAAGAAGCTGGTATTTATTTGTGGAGACTTCAATATTGACTTATTAAACCCAAATGACCATATCCAAATAAGTAAATTCATAAATTCCATGTTTTGTATGGGTTTCTACTCTTCAATAGCATACCCCACTAGAATAACAACAAATTCAGCGACACTTATTGATAACATTTTCACAAATGTCACTGAGGGGAATGTAACTGCTGGCATTATTATCAATGATGTGACAGCTCATCTGCCTGTTTTTGTTTCTTCAGATACTGGTGTAACACATAACGTTGAAATAGATAAGGTTTTTAAACGACTTGTAACAGAAACCGCAATCAACCATCTTAGAAATGATCTAAAAATACAAGACTGGAACGGTGTTTATGTTGACGACATTGACACAGCATATGGAGAATTTGACGGTATCAGCGCGAAGCTCCTCAAGTCCTGTGCAGACCAGCTGTGTGGGATTGTGGAGCACATCTTCAACCTGAGCCTGAAGCTGGGGAGGGTACCACAGTTGTGGAAAACATCTTGTGTGGTACCTGTACCAAAGACTTCCCACCCCAAAGATCTGAACAGCTACAGACCAGTGGCCCTGACGTCTCACTTGATGAACACCCTGGAGAGACTGCTCCTTGGTCACCTTCGCCCCCTGGTGGGACCAGCGATGGATCCACTCCAGTTCGCCTGCCAGCATGGCATTGGGGTGGAGGATGCAGTGATCTTCCTCCTTCACCGTTCTCTGTCCCACCTGGAGAAGCCCGGGAATGCGGTGAGGATCATGTTCTTTGACTTCTCCAGTGCTTTCAACACCATCCAACTGATGATCCTGAAGGACAAGCTGCTATGCGCAGGGGTGGACCAGCACCTGTCATCATGGATCCTGGACTACCTCACTAACCGGTCACAGTTTGTGAGAACCCGAGATTGTGTGTCTGACACGATCATCGGTAGCACGGGGGCCCCCAACGGAACAGTTTTGGCTCCCTTCCTGTTCACCCTTTATACTGCGGACTTCTCACACAATACAACACACTGCCATCTCCAGAAGTTCTCTGACGACTCTGCGATCGTCGGCCTCATCTCCAATGGAGATGAGGAGATAACGGAGATAACTATATATATATATATATATATATATATATATATAGACACACAGTGTGGAGCATTGTAGCTGGATGGAATAAATACTATATCAGTATATAAACACAGTGCGGAGCATTGTAGCTAGATGGAATAAATATGTAGATATATAAACACAGTGCGGAGCATTGTAGCTAGATGGAATAAATATGTAGATATATAAACACACCCAGTGCGGAGCATTGTTGCTAGATGGGATGAAACAGCACAACCGTCTACTTAGTTATCCTACATGGTATGATTATGTACCCATACATATTCTCACCCTTCATAGCGACCGGTATTTTCTTAGTTGTATGCCGGAGGGGACCATTGTATAAGTCTATTGCATCTTTTTCATTCAAAACTATTAGGTTGTCATGTCTTTTTGCTATCTCTGCGAGCAGCCCTGCTTAGGTTGTACAGTCTGACAGCCGTTGGTAGGAAGGACCTGCGAAACCTCTCGTTTGTGCACCTAGGATGATGTAGTCTGCTGCTAAATGAGCTCCTCAGTGCATTCAGTATGTCCTGCATAGGGTGGAACTCGGACTCCAGCAGAGATGACAGTTTAGCCACCGTCCTTCTCTCTCCTATCTCCTCCACTGGGTCAAGGTGCTGCCCCAGGACAGAGCTAGCTTTCTTGATCAGTTTGTTCAGTCTCTTCCTATTGGCTGCTATAATGCCACTGCCCCAGCAGACCACTCCAAAAGTGATGGCTGATGCCACCACCATGTCATAGAATGTCTTCAGCAGCGCCGCTTGTACACCAAAAGACCTGAGTCTCCTCAGTAGGAACAGCCTGCGCTGTCCCTTCTTGTAGAGTGCGTCGGTATTGTGTGACCAGTCTAGTTTATTGTTCAGATGAACACCCAGGTACTTATAGGATGTCACCATCTCGATGTCTGTTCCCTGTATATTTACTGGTGCTGTGAGGGGTTGTCCTTGCCTGCGGCAGTCCACCACCAGCTCCTTAGTTTTCCTTGCGTTGATCTGGAGGCAGTTCCGATGGCACCAGTCCACGAAGTCCTGGATAAGTCCTCTGTACTCAGCTTCATCTCCATTGGAGATGAGGCCAACGATCGCAGAGTCATCAGAGAACTTCTGTAGAGGGCAGTGTGTTGTGTTGTGTGAGAAGTCCGCAGTATAAAGGGTGAACAGGAAGGGAGCCAAAACCGTTCCCTTGGGGGCCCCCATGCTACCGATGATCGTGTCGGACACACAGTCCTGGGTTCTCACAAACCTAGGCCGGTTTGTGAGGTAGTCCAGGATCCATGATGACAGATGCTGGTCCACCCCTGCGCACAGCAGCTTGTCCTTCAGGATCATCGGTTGGATGGTGTTGAAAGCACTGGAGAAGTCAAAGAACATGATCCTCACCGCATTCCCGGGCTTCTCCAGGTGGGACAGAGAACGGTGAAGGAGGAAGATCACTGCATCCTCCACCCCAATGCCATGCTGGCAGGCGAACTGGAGTGGATCCATCGCTGGTCCCACCAGGGGGCGGAGGTGAGCAAGGAGCAGTCTCTCCAGGGTCTTCATCATGTGGGACGTCAAGGCCACTGGTCTGTAGCTGTTCAGGTCTTTGGGGTGGGAAGTCTTTGGTACAGGTACCACACAAGATGTTTTCCACAGCTGTGGTACCCTCCCCAGCTTCAGGCTCAGATTGAAGATGTACTCCACAATCCCACACAGCTGGTCTGCACAGGACTTGAGGAGCTTTGCGCTGATGCCGTCCGGTCCCGACGCCTTCCTCGCCTTGATCTTCCTCAGCTCCGTCCTCACCTGGGTCTTAGTCAGGGTCAGGTTGGGGGTTGTGTGTTGTGAGTGGGGGGATGTTGGTGGAGGGGGGAGTGGGCAGCAGGACTTGATGTCTTTAGAGGCAGCAGTGGTTGTTGTGCAGTCAGGGGGGAGGGTGGTTGGTCAAACCTATTGAAAAACAGATTCAGATTGTTCGCCCACTCCCTGCACCCCGTGGCCTGGGGGGAGGTATTCTGGAGCCCAGAGATGGTTTTAAGGATTCTCCAGACCCCGCTGATGTTGCTCTGTTGCAGCTTGTCCTCCATCTTCTTCCTGAAGCTGTCCTTGCCTTCTCTGATCTTTCTCCTCAACTCCTTCTGTACAGACTTCAGCATCTCCCTGTTCCCCGACCTGAAGATCCTCTTCTTCTCTCTCAGAAGTGTTTTTATCTCAGGGTTGATCCAGGGTTTGTTGTTTGAGCAATACCGTATGGTCTTGGTGGGTACGGTGTTGTCCACACAGAAGCTGATGTAGTCCGTGATGGTGTGAGTGAGGCCATCGATGTCCTCACCATGTGGATCGCAGAGCTGCTCCCAGGCGGTGGTTTCAAAACAGCCCTTTAGAGTGTCCATTGCCTCCTCAGACCATAACTTCACTGTGCACATGGCCGGAGGTTGTCTGTGCACTAGGGGTTTGTACACCGGCAGGAGATGAACCAAGTTGTGATCCGATCTCCCAAGTGGGGGGAGTTGTAATGAGGTGTACGCCTCCTTAGTGTTTGCGTAGAATAAGTCCAGTATTTTATTGACTCTAGTGTGGCATGTGACATACTGGGTAAACGTGGGTAGAATGGGAAACAGTGAAACATGGTTGAAATCGCCTGAGATGAGGAGAAGAGCATCTGGGTGCTCTGTCTGCAGCCTGCCAGTTACTGAATGGATGACGTCACGCGCAGTCCCAGCGTTCGCCGTCGGATTTGCATAAACAACAATGCAGATCACGTGTGAGTATTCCCTCGGGAGATATGTAGGCCGCATGCTAACAGCTAGCAACTCAATGTCTTTGCTGCAGTGTCGTTGTTTAACAGTGATATGTCCCGGTCTGCACCAGTTGTTGTTAACATACATTATCACTCCACCGCCCCTTGCTTTGCCACTGTCTGGTGTTCGGTCTGCCCGTATCGCGTGGAAACCCTCCAGCTCAATGTTAGCATCTGCTGCTAGTTCAGATAGCCACGTCTCGGTAAACAAAAGGAGAGAGCATTCCCGGTATATGCTATCGTAGCGGGAGATAGCCGCTAGTTCATCTACCTTTCCCAGTAACGACCGTACATTCCCCATGACAACAGATGGAAAGGAGGGTCTGTACCTTATATTTCTTGTCTTCCGCCTTACTCCAGCCCGGCAACCACGGCGTTTTCGCCTCAGTTCTCCCGGTATGTCGAGTTTTTCCGTTAGCACCAGGTGGTGGTTGATGGTAGCAGCTCTTCCCTGCTGTACCGTCTCCTGCTATAAACAGTGGCTCCGTCCACCGGCTTGGGAGACATTTGGGACGATCTGTGTGTCCGTGATATAAATGGAGTGAAAACCGGATCAAAAAGAGAGAGGAGGAAAAAAAAAGACTCAGAATTGAGCCGCTGTTGCAAAAGGCAGCCGACTCGTGTGGCGCCGGAAGTGAAGAGCATTTATACAAAATGTTTCTGAAATTAAGAAGTGTGGAAGCTGAAAAGAAATTCAAGACTTATAAAAATAAACTCATTAGTATCTTAAGATTGAGAAAAAAATATTACTGTAAATTATTAGAAAATAACAAAACTAATACATGTAATATATGGAAGGTGTTAAATAATATAACAAAGAGAGGAAAACTAAATTCCAACCACATCTCCTTTAAATTCAGAAACTTGAATAATCAATGAACATAGCTTGATCTCCAACACATTTAATGAATACTTTGTTAATATAGGAAAAAAGATCGCCAACTCCACTGTATCATCAGCAAATAAGTGGTGCTGACAATGTCATCAACATAAACACCTACTCAATGTTTATGAAAGAAACAGACAAAAAAGAAATTCTTGACATTGTTAACAAATTCAAAGAGAAAAAATCAACTGATTGAAATGATTTCATTATGTTCTTGGTTAAATATATTATCGATTGTATTGTTAAACCCTTCGCTTACATATGCAACATGTCACTTACTGCTGGTAAATTTCCAAAGAAAATGAAAATAGCAAGAGTCGTTCCTCAGTATGACTGGTGACAAACACTTATTGTCAAACTACAGACCCATCTCATTGCTACCTCAGTTCTCCAAAATACTGGAATAAAATATTTGTTAAGAGTCTAAATGATTTCATCGATAAGCACAATATACTCTGCAAACAACAATATGGATTCAGGAAGAACCAGACCACCTCATTGGCACTCATGGACTTTGTTGAACAGATTACAGATGCAACAGATAGAAGAGAATACACAGTTGGAATATTTCTGGACTTACAAAAGGCATTTGATACAGTTGACCATAAATTACTCCTCAGTAAATTACATAAGTATGGCATCAGAGGAATTGCTTTTGACTGGTTGCACAGCTATTTAGAAGATAGATATCAATATGTTCATGTGAATAATGCAGACTCTGAGTTGCTGAAGATGACGTGTGGGGTACTTCAAGATTCTGTACTTGGTCCATTGCTGTTTATTTTGTATATGATTTATGTTCTGTGTCTAAATTGCTCAAGTGTATTTTATTTGCAGATGACACAACTTTTTGTTTTGTAGTGGAGAAAATCTTAAGCAGCTTCTGGATTCAGTAGAAAATGAACTTAAATCAATCAATGGTTCACTGCCAACAAATTATCTATTCACCTTTGAAAAACAAAATGTATAATATTTGGAAACCGCGACTTATATAATCACAGAAAAATTAAAATAAACAATGTTGAAATTAACACAGTTTTGGAAACCAAGTTCCTAGGGGTCATTGTTGATAACAAACTAAACTGGAAATCACACATATGTCAAAACTAAACTGTCTAAATCCGTTGCCGTACTCTGTAAAGTTAAGGATCTCCTGTGTCAGAAATCTCTTTGCATTTTGCATAATTTACTGATCGTTTCTTATATGACATACTGTGTGGAGATCTGGGAAAGCACATACAAAACAAACACAAACTTAATCTTTTTACTACAGAAAAAAGCTGTACGTATTGTATTAAAGAAACCTTACTGTGAACCAACAAATCCAATATTCATTCAATTACATACTCTTTAATTTAGAGATCTGGTAGATTATAGTGTCATTGAAATCATGTACAAAGCAAATAATAACCAATTACCTGTTAATATTCAGAGACTGTTTAAAAAAGGGAAAGCAAATATGAGCTAAGAGGTAATTCTGTTTTTAATAAACCAAAGGTTAGAACAAATACAAAGTATCATTGCATGTCTGTCACTGGAGTTAAACTGTGGAACTGTTGCTCTGAAAATATTAAAACATGTTCTACTCTGAAGCAATTCAAAAAATTGTACAAAGATGAGAAAATCTCTCAGTATCTCACTGTAAATGCCAGGAGATAAACTTGTAATAACTTAAAGGTTTTTGTTTGTTTTTTGTCTACTTGTTCTATTTGATTTTCTTTGTTGATTTTGGGTGACAGAAAAGTTTCATATTTGTTTCATACATGTGATTTGCTTTGTCTCAGAATCTGTCTCAGAGTCTGTGTAAAAGTGTTAAGGATGCAGCTACATTAGGTATCATCTTGTTTTTTGTTCACTTTGTGCGGCTCCCATGTGACTGGTACTGAGTGAACGTCATGGTTCCTGAGAAAAAGATAATCTGTACACCAAGTTTTGACCAGATGTACTGGACCAATCATGATGGACAAATTGCTCCTCCACCTCTCAGATAATGGAGGGCTTAAAGAACTGTTTGATGTGTGTTTGAGTCAGAATGGTGCAGGAATAGGCTCTGAGACTATTTTTGTATTGTCCTCCACTGGCCAGTGTAATTAAATTTGCTGAAACTCTGATCCAGCCTGGTTTTTGACTGAAGGTTAAGAGGAATTTTTCTAACATACACTACCGTTGAAAAGTTTGGGGTCACCTCGGACAATTTTGTGTTTTCCATGAAAAGTCACACTTTTATTTACCACCATGAGTTGTAAAATGAATAGAAAATATAGTCAAGACATCGACAAGGTTAGAAATAATGATTTGTATTTGAAATAATAATTTTTTCCTTCAAACTTTGCTTTCGTCAAAGAATCCTCCATTTGCAGCAATTACAGCATTGCAGACCTAACATGATTGCACAAGGGTTTTCTAATCATCCATTAGCCCTCTGACGCAATGAGCAAACACATTGTACCATTAGAACACTGGAGTGATAGTTGCTGGAAATGGGCCTCTATACACCTATGTAGATATTGCATCAAAAACCAGACATTTGCTGCTAGAATAGTCATTTACCACATTAGCAATGTATAGAGTGTATTTCTGATTAGTTTAAAGTTATCGTCATTGAAAAAAAGTGCTTTTCTTTCAAAAATAAGGAAATTTCTAAGTGACCCCAAACTTTTGAACGGTAGTGTACTTGGCGCCCAAACTCAGGGACTCCAGATATCTCTCCTGCCTGCTTCCGGCATTCTCACTCCACAGTGAGTGCGCACAGCTGCCTCCACCGGTGGGGGAGGCAACTGTTTTTGAGGAAGTGGGGCACAGTCGAGAGGCGCTGGGAGCACAGCTGGAGAGTGACGGAGCCAACCTGCAGGCGGATCTCAGTGATTAAATTTAATTGTTGATGACGCCCGTTTACAGTCCGCGGTCGGTCTGAGAATATGCGTAAAACAGTTGCAAGCCAAGCGTTTGATACCGCAAAATCTAAATCGGGTTTTAGATGAGGTAAGGGATAAGGGCCTGTACTTATATAATGCTTTTCTAGTCTCAAAAACCACTCAAAGTGCTTCACTAGTACTAACCCTCTATTCTAAGGGCCTATAGGAGACAGATATTTAGGGACAATTTAGAACAACCAGTTAATCTAACATGCATATCTTTGGATTGTGGGAGGAAACTGGAGCCCCCGGAGTAAACCCACGCAGCACAGGGAGAACATGCAAACTCCACACAGAAAGGTTCCTACCCCTGCCAGCCTGGGGATTCGAATCTGGAGCCTTCTAGCTGTTAGGCAACAGTGCTAACCACTGCACCACCGTGCTGCCCACGGTGTAGAGGTAGAGGCTTGGTGTTCCCGGTTTGAGGCCGCAATGGAAGTGTGCATTTCCACTGCATTAAGTGGACCAATAAAGGAGTGCGCAGGGTATTAAAATAAATGTGAGACCTTTTTTACATCACAAGTGAGCATAGATTACAATCAGTGCAAGATCTTGTTAATATCATAAGTGAGCATAGATTTGGGAAAAACATCAATGCAAGATCTTCTTTACATCACAAGTGAGCATCGACAAAGGGAGGGATAACCTTAAAATAAAGGTAAATAGCACTAATATAAAAAGGATAAACTCTAATGTGGTAATAAGAACTAAAATACCTTAAGGCATAATTCAAAACAGGTCTAAAATGAAACAAAATAACCTTTAAGAATATACACGATAAAATAAACTCAAATTATAATAAAATAAATACGTTAAATAACTGCAGTTTGTCTGGTCGTTTGTGTGCTTGTTCATGTATGTTTTTAATGTTTCATGGTTTACTTTGTCGAGAAAAAGAGAGAAAAAACAGAATGGGAGAACACGAAAGTCAGGCAATGAGACAGAAGTCGAGGTTGTTTTTTCTTGTTGTTGTGAAGTGCAAAAGGACAATAATGACATTGTTGTTTCACGGGAAATGACAGATTTGTGCACGCGAGATTGGTAAGTGACAAAGATGGGGGAAAAAAATGAATGAATGTGTTTTCAGAGTGACAGAAGATGATTGACCATGAGAACCTTGGGTTGCCAGATCTGCTTTTTATAAGCGACTTTGGGATTGTTTCACTAATATGTGTGCACTTATCTGGAGCTTGCTATGTGTGTGAAAGGACTAACCTGTGTTGTGCTAAAGCAATAATAAGGTCCCACTGAACTAGGGATTTTGGTAAGATGAAAGGTATTAGATGCTTGCTTTTTATCTCAAGATAGTTTTGGCAGTAATTTCTTTTGTTGTGCAGTTTTTTGTGGGGTTTTTGCTGGCTTTGTGATAGTTACTTGTGTTAAGCAATTTAATCTTGCTTTATTGGCAAATGTCTTTATTTTTAACAAACATTATGGATTGCCAAAATTTTTCACTTATTTTAAGTAAAATTACCTGTCAGCAGAGTAAGAAAATTTGATTTTTCTTTTATTTGGGATGCCTGACGGCAGGTAAACATTAGGTTATTTCATTTGACATATATTTGACTTTTGCAGTGTAATTGCATTCTCTAGCTCACAGTTGCATTATCTCTCCAACTGAGGGGCAACAGTGGCTTCAGATGGAAAAGAATAAAAAAGGGGGCAACAGGCTGACTTGGACTGGACTTGGATGGTAAAATCAAAATCTGATGATAAATTTGAGAAACTGACCATGGTAAAAGGAAGGAAAAAGATCTGATTAATATGTGTTCTGTTGCTTCTATGCTGCATGATGAGTCTGGTGTGGGAGTGGGTCCTGTGCTTCTGCTCCTCCTCCTCCGTGCTCCCCTGCTGCTCAGTCCATACCCCGATCTCACAAAACTCCAGGCTGGGGAAGCTGCGGCTGACGTCACCTCGCCTCCACTCATCTCCACCCCTCTACCCAGAGCAGCCGCACCAGGGCGCCCTAGAGTTAAGCGGATATGCACACATGTCCACTCCACACTCACCATCGATAAGATGAATAAAACTGAAGATTATGAAAATTGTTGTCACTGAATAATATTCTATGATTGAACTTTAAATACAGCTTATATGGGACGATCCAAACCACAAACAAGGTAATGATGAAAGTGTTGAAGCTTATAGAACCAGGTTACAAGAGGTTTGATGGGCATTCTGATTTAACTAAGGCTGCTGATGATTCAGGTGTAGAACCTTATTGGCAGCATTTGAAAAGTGTCTTTTTGCAAAACATGCACCCACACCTAGCTGATTATATCTGCAAACATTTGGTCACATACCGCACCTGTGCATTTGGTGATGTGTTAACTTATGCCAAACATGCAGAGATAATATAGGAGGAAAGGAAAGAAAAAGGGAAAAGAAGTGAGAGAAAAACCATCTCCTGCTTGTGTGATTGTTGACAAAAGGAGGGGGCAGAGCTCCCCCCAGTTCTATTTTTCAGGGTGGCACCGGAACTGGACCCCAGTGGTGGAGGGGGGACAGAGGAAGGCATGGGACGAGCTGGCCACAGCAAGGAGAATGTGATGTTTGTCATCAATGTAGACAAAAGGGCCACTGGCAATGTTCTGGATGCCAGCAGCGGCGGAGAAGGGCCGGAGGACCTCACGGGCCATCCACTTGACTGACCGCACCAAAGCTAAGTATAACTGTTGATGGTAACACTGACATAACAGACATCCATTTACCTGACTTTGACTTGATGTTAACAATGCAGTGCTCACCTGAAGTGACATTGTCGGTTCAGGACATTCCAATAAAGTTTCCCAATGGAGAACGGTATGAGAGCATCACATTTCCCACATGTGACAGGAGTAAATGTATTGCAGTATTTCATTGTGCCAAGGTACTGCTACTCACTGCGTTTGGTTTCGGCCGGACTGAGCTCGTTGACGTCAGACCTGCACATGAAAGCTATGCAATATTTTAAGTCTAATATCCCCACTACACAGCAGGCCACAGACCAATATTGTTGCATTATGTATGACAGACATCTGAGTGGCCCAAATCCAAATTATGAAAAAACATTTCTTGCAAATCCACCCTCCAGACTGGTCATTAAAGATTTGTATTGGTCACAAAGGGGCATCCAAGAGTTCAATATTCCTCAAAACTGGACACCTACTTACTGCCTTTGAACTGGGTGACCACAGTGCAGAAAGATAAGATAAGATAAGATAGGGTAAGATAAGCCTTTATTAGTCCCACAATGGGGAAATTCCAGGATTGCAACAGCACAGGGATAGCAGCACTCAGAGCAGTAATTTAGAAGATAAGAAAATAAGAGCAGTGAATATACATCCGTATACACACACACACACACACGCACACGCACGCACACACACACACACACACACACACACACACACACACACACACATATATATATATATATACTGTATATATATATACACACACAGTGCGGAGCATTGTAGCTAGATGGACTAAACAGCATAACAGTCTTTTTAGCTACCCTTCATGGTATGAATATGTACCCATACATATTGTCGCCCTCCATAGCGACTGATATTGTCCTAGTTGTATACTGGAGGGGACCATTTGTGTAAGTCTGTTGCGTCTTTTGCATTCAATACTATTAGATCATCACGTTTTTTTTGCGATCTCTGCGAGCAGCCCTGCTTAGATTATACAGTCTGACAGCCGTAGGTAGGAAGGACCTGCGAAACCTCTTGGTCACGCATCTAGGATGATGTAGTCTACTGCTAAATGAGCTCCTCAGTTCGTCCAGTACATCCTGCATAGGGTGGGACTCGGACTCCAGCAGAGATGACAGTTTGGCCACCATCCTTCTCTCTCCTATCTCCTCCACTGGGTCAAGGCGTTGCCCCAGGACAGAGCTAGCTTTCTTGATTATGGTTTGTTCAGTCTCTTTCTATCGGCTGCTGTAATGCCGTTGCCCCAGCAGACCACTCCAAAAGTGATGGCTGATGCCACCACCATGTCGTAGAATGTCTTCAAGAGCACCCTCTGTACACCAAAAGACCTGAGCCTCCTCAGTAGGAACAGCCTGCGCTGTCCCTTCTTGTAGAGTGCGTTGGTATTGTGTGACCAGTCTAGTTTATTGTTCAGATGAACACACAGATACTTGTAGGATGTCACCATCTCAATGTCTGTTCCTTGTATGTTTACTGGTGCTGTGAGGGGTTGTCCTTGCCTGCAGCAGTCCACCACCAGCTTCTTAGTTTTCCTCGCGTTGATCTGGAGGCAGTTCCGATGGCACCAGTCCACGAAGTCCTGGATAAGTCCTCTGTACTCAGCTTCATCTCCATTGGAGATGAGGCCGACGATCGCAGCGTCGTCAGAGAACTTCTGTAGATGGCAGTGTGTTGTGTTGTGTGAGAAGTCTGCAGTATAAAGGGTGAACAGGAAGGGAGCCAAAACCGTTGCCTGAACGGTTTTGGCTCCGTTTTTTGAACGTTTTTTTGGGAAAGAAGTCCACATTAATGTTCCCAACTCACCCATGTGATCACTTTTTACATTAACAGAAGGAGAGGAACACACACTCTCACAAATTCCAAATTCACTGTGGTCAACAGGAAAGGCAGATGTAGGCTTAATAAAAAATGCAGAATTGGTTAAAATAAATGCTAAATCTCATTATAGGCCTTACCAAAGACAGTATCCTCTACATCCTTAAGCCCAAGAAGGCATTAAACTGGTCACAGAGGACCTGAAAGCAGCAGGTTTCATTATTCCATACCCAAATTCTCCATGTAACAAACCTTTGTTTCCCATGAGGAAGGCTGGACCTTCCTCCGGATGGCGAATGGTCCAAGACCTTCAGGCGGTAAACAAAGCAGTTCTCCCAAGGGCTGTTTCAGTCCCAGACCCACACACCTTGTTGAATGACCTACAACCACAAATGAAATATTTCACAGTCATAGACATCAGTAATGCTTTTTTCAGCATACCAATACATCCAAATCATCAGTTTTGGTTTGCATTCACATTTGAAAACAAGAGGTACACATTCACCAGACTACCACAAGGTTACTGTGAACCACCAACCATTTTTTCACAGACAATGTCAGCAAATTTGGCACAGTTTATTCCTCCTAATGGGAGCTAGTTGCTCCTTTACATTGATGGCATTTTGCTGGCATCACCTGATGAAGAAACATGCAAAAAAGACACCATTGCCTTACTGAAATTTTTTAGCAGAACAAGGTCACAACGTCAACAAGGACAAATTACAGTTGTGGGAAAAAGAAGTCTAATATTTAGGCCACATTTTGTCAACAGAAGTCAGACATGCTGACCCAGCTCGGAAACAAGCTATTTTGTCAGCACCAAAATCCATCACAAAAAGAGACATGATGTCATTTTTGAGTACTTTAAATTATTGTTACTCTTGGATTGCAAATTATGCATTTGAAGTGCAACCTTATCTGATCTTATCTATAAAACACCCATGGTTCAGGTGGACAAAATTGTGTGGACAACTGAGGCAGAAGAGGCATTTGTTAAAATGAAAAAACTTTTGGTCAGCACTGATGTCCTGGCACTCCCCAATTGCAAAAAGCCATTTGTACAAAGGGCTGATTGTAGAGAGGGGCACATGACATCAGTGCTCCTTCAGCCAAGTGGCACAAAAATGCGTCCAGTAGCATATTACTCCACAAGACTTAACCCTGTCAAGAGGGCACTGCTGCCATGTCTGCAGGCTGTCATAGCCGCATCCATGGCGGTGTGGGCCTCGGCAGGGCTCGTTCTTTTTCATCCCTTGACCCTGAAGGTCACACATGCAGTATCAGTCATCTTGTCACAAAGTACAGTATCAATCATCTCACCATCTAGACACCTTCCATGCATGAAGGTGCTATTATCACAGCCTCATCTAACCATTGAACATTGCACGGTAACACAATTAAAATGATTTGTAAATTAGGCCAAGGGAAAGCACTCACAGTGTATACTGACAGCCAGTATGCATTGTCTACCATCCATCACTTCACACAACAGTGGAAGAAGTGAGGCATGATTACAAAGATCTCATTTTAAAACTGTTAAGACAGTGTAAAACTTCCATCTAAATTAGCCATACGCAAATGTGCCCCACACATCAATGGCACAGATCGAATCTCGAAGGAAAAACACTTGCAGACAATACCACAAAAGCAGCTGCACAAGGTCATATAGGAAACTACACCACAGCATCACTTCTTTTAACACTGACAAAAAACTTATCACATGACACACAAACCGTTTCAGCAAGCCTCCACTCTGCTACATGGGGTTTCCCATGTATCAAAGGGGGTATGATTAGTAAAAATAATTAATAATGTATGATTAGTAAAAAAAATTGCTACCGGTACTCAATTTTGTAAGAAGAAAACAATGCTTAAGGGAACTTAAGGCCTGAAAAAGCGGCACCTTCCCTGCATCAACTTAACCTTTTCAAAATCTTTGCACGGATTCCATTGAACTCAATAAATGTGATGGGAAGAAATACTGTTTGGTGATTATTGATACATTTATTGAATGGACAGAAGCCTTCCCTTACACTCATCCAAATGCTGCTATGGTAGCAAAGAAACTCTTAACTGAAATAATTCCAAGATTTGGAATAACTGAAATGATTTTCTCAGATAATGGAACACATTTTGTAAATTAGATTATATCACACTTTGGTACAACACTCAACACTAACTTGGAAAACCACCCAGCTTACCATCCTCAATCTGCAGGATTAGTGTAGTGCACAAATAGGACTATTAAAGAAGGCTTAGGAAAAGAGTGACAGAAATAGGAAAAATAATGGATGGTAAGCCTTACCTACTCCCACCATTAAGGACATATAATTCAGGTGATGAGAAAGGGTGTTTAGCAGATTACATGCAAAGAATGTTGACTGACAGAGATGTTGTTCATGCTGCTCTTCCCAGGAGGGATCATGGTGAAGCACCCATCTTGACCAAACCGGGGGATCTGGTCCTTATCAAAGTCTTCAAAAAGAAAAACTGGGCCAATGCTCCCTGGCAAGGACCACACAAAGTCATCCTGGCGACACCAACAACTATGAAAGTCAATGGACGTGACTTCTGGGTGCATTTCACACATTGCAAACTTTACCCCATACAAAACCTCCAGCAAGAATAATCCCCATTCTCTCGGCAAGACTGTTTTTATTTCAATCCCCATTGCAAACTACATTAAAAAAAAAAAAAAAAAAAAGAGCTCCTCAACAAGTGACTGTTTAACTGTTTAACCCCTTGCACTCCGGTCAATTTCCCTAAAAATGCCAAAAATATAACATGCCCAAATTAAATCCAAAGCTGTTCTTCAACCCTTTGCAGCATCTTCATGGGATTGGTCTCATTTAAAAGAAAACACTTTGAATTTTTTGGCAAAACAGTCATAATCTCTCTAAGTGCTCCGGCCACTGAGTTACAGTCATCTAAACATAGTGAACTTGAAGAAAATAAATTTGGCCTGGGTGTTTTTTTGGATACAAATGCTTGCAAATAACACACAGCTTCAGATCTGGGCTGGAAAATACAACAGAAATGTAGAACCAAGTGTTATCCAGCTGAGGTCCAAATTTTGTAACAATACCACAAAAAATGAATATATTACACAGCTTTTTCCTCAGGTAGTTCCCAGGCGTTTTGGAACTGTGCCAAATTGTGCCAAATGGCACAGTTTGGAAAAACGTCTGTAACTTTTGAATGCTTCAATGTAGAAGCTTCATTTTGGGCTCTAATGAACGATCACACTCAGGGCTGTGTCTGTGTGTGTGTGTGGGGGGGTTGTCCCCCCCCCGCTACAAAGGATGGACATCGGCCATTGCTACATGACGAATTAGCCTCATGTGGTGATGTGGGACAGCAGCGCAGTCACCGCGGCTTCCCCCCCCCCCCTTGCTACAGAAGAATAGCGGGGGGGGCAGTGTTCACGGTCTGGACGCGGCGAACGACCCCTTGTACCGCGGCGCATGAACTTCAGACTTTGTGTGCCGCACAGTTGTTATTTACCGATCGGTCAAAAGTCATTTTGGATTACAATTTTCAGGGATAAAGAATAATTTAGCTTATAACACCTTACCTCCTCACAGCAGCAGTGGAGCTGGCAAACTTCTCTTCCTCATTGTCAGACGAACATGATGCTGGTCCGCTCGTGGTTCTGGTCTCGCGACCCGATCAAAACATAATTCCATTATTGCGGTTTTGTGCTTCCATGATTGCGGTTTTTGGCGAACGATTTTTCAAAACAAATAACAGTAGTAATTAAAAAAAGACTGGCGAACGCATGTGTGTCACTCAGCCTTTGTCGTCTGCCTCCGTCGGTCTATGACCATGGAAGTAAATCATAACGTCTACTCTGCTGGATCAAAAGCAAAATAAGCACCACCTGTGGCTGAACATGCCGGTGCGCGCGCACGAGGGCGCACGAGAGCGTCCTTGTGTGCTCTGGGACGCAGAGACTTGCCCGCCCGCGGTACAACGGAGTGCAAGAGGTTAACTGTTTTTCTATATGGGTGTCGGCTGATGGTTTGTCCCAGTAACGACTTGTGTAGCAAAATGACTGTTGTTTATGGTAGAGAGACAAAATGCCAGAGAGAGAAGGTTGGCAGCTGAAGGATGCGAATGGTACACCTGTTTTTTCATCATTATCATCATCATCATCCTTGTGGTGACACTTTTACTTTGGTTATTTTTAGGGACACCTATCCTGGGGCTAGATACATTACACACACACACACACACACACACACACACACACACACACACCATGACTGGCTGGAAGGTCCAGGTCATCAGGATCACATTTATGCTGGTAATGTGTGGTGGAAGCATGATAATTATACAGCCAAATCAGCAAATCATTCAAATTGCTATGTGTGTTCTTTGCTCCCACTTTCAGCTAGTCAAATATCTGTCACTGCTAAACTAATGGAACTGTCAGAAGCTGTATGTTTCTTGCAAGAGGCTATGTATAGAAATAGTACAGCAAACACTAATTTGAGTCACACCTGTCACATTGCCTTTGACTCCACTGACCGGAGACACAATGACATCCCTTACTTGGTGAAGGCAAGGTTAATCTCACCAGTGAATTTCTCCTTTTGTCTAAAAGGGTGTGGAAACATCTCTTTGGGCAGTTTATCACTTTCTAGGTGTGCAAAGGTGCATAGTGCGTCTCGCCCCTGTACTACTACCAGCTAGACCAACGTAGTGGGCAAAAGCTGTCCTGAAGATGCTTTTTGTCAGTCTAAAAGTCTGGAAGGAAATGTCACCCTGCAGGAGTTCTGTAGCACTGCCATTTGTGATTCTCACAAGCATGGCATGCATATGGTGATGGGTGATGTTGGCTGTGTGGCCATCTTACCTACTCACACCTACCCATGAATTGGGGAGGGGTGTGTGCCTCCGTAGTTGTGACTGACCATACTATCATATTGTCGGCAGGACAGGTGGGCAGGGTGAAGAGAGATGTTTCCTTTGAACCACGTGATCCCATCTGGGGCACAGATGTGCCGGAAGAGTTCAAGTTAGAAACCATGGGGCAGGAGGTACTTAATTCCTTGTTCCCTTTGGTGGGAGTGGCAAAGAATACTTTATGGATTGAAACAACTAGTTATAGACTACACTGATTTGTGAATTTTTCTTTATCTGCTTTTTCTGATATACATGAAGAATTAACAGTTTTTAGCCTTATGTTGGCTCAAAATAGAATGGTTCTTGATTGAATAACTGCCGCCGAGGGGGCATGTGTGTAATTGTAGGTGATTATTGTTGTACTTTTATTGCTGAAAATGATGCAGATGGTCAAGTGATTTCCTCGGCCATATGCAACATGACTGCCTTACAGGCTGCCGCGGCCAAGCACAATATTACTGATGAACAAACCTGGTTAAGTTGGTTATTCTCTTCATGGAGAGATATCCTCATGAACTTGTTAATTATTTTTGTGGTATTATTTTTAGCCTTTTCTTGTGTCATTCCCTGTATCCGTAGTATGATGATGAGACTTGTTCATGTTAACTTAATGATGTACCATGGAGTAGTTGGTGGGGATGATGAACAGTGTGAGCTCAAGGCGTCTCTCCATAACCCAAGAACAGAGTAAAAGTGTTACTGACACGCAGAAAACCGAGAGGAGTTGCATGATCATGATGTGAAGTTGAAATGTCCTACTTGTAAATACATTTATGAAGCTTGAAGCATTACTTTTACTTTTATTTTGTTTTTATGTTATTCTTATTTCTGCTTTTACATTTTATCATTACACTTTATTATTATGATTATTGCTTTGTTTTATCCTTCATGCTTGCTTTTATATAAGCTGCAATGACACATAACTATAACACACATACACCCTTATTATATCCTTTAATTATTATTTTCTCATCATTCTGTTTTTCAGTGTTTTATCATTGATGATTTTCTTTATTGATTAATGAGTTTATTGTTCCATTTCTCCTCCTAAAGGACTAAAACGTTTAGCCAATGCCTAGGGCAACAGAGCCGATGGCGGACTTTCCCCGTCATTAACTAGTTAGGATCTGTTGCATGCAAATGCATTGGAGCTTAGCATAGCTGCCAGATGAGGTTTTAGATGCCATAAACCATTCTTTTTTGATGCCTTGCATGGCATCAAAGGGGGGAGAATGATAGAAAAGTTGAATATTTGTTTCATACACGTGATTTGCTTTGTCTCAGAGTCTGCCTCAGAGTCTGTGTAAAAGTGTCAAGGATGCAGCTGCATTAGTTATCATCTTGTTTTTAGTTCACTTTGTGCGGCTCCCGTGTGACTGGTACTGAGTGAGCATCATGGTTCATGAGAAAAAGATAATCTATACACCAAGTTTTGACCAGATGTACTGGACCAATCATGATGGACAAATTGCTCCTCCACCTCTCAGATAACGGAGGGCTTAAAGAACTGGATGATGTGTGTTTGAGTCAGAATTGTGCGCAAATAGGCTCTGAGACTATTTTTGTATTGTCCTCCACTGGCCAGTGTAATTAAATTTGCTGAAACTCTGATCCAGCCTGGTTTTTGACTGAAGGTTAAGAGGAATTTTTCTAACATTGGGTATGACTTAATTTTTTATGCTATTGATTTTAAAATTGTAACGGGGTAGGCACTATACAAGCCTACTAGCTTCAGCTTACACCCTTTCGGTTGTTCTTTTATGTATTCTACATATTTTTTGTTGTTTTTATTGTATGTATGTTCATTACCGAATAAATTCACATTCATTCATTCAATTATAGAGGAGACACTCTGTGTCTCCTCTATTATTGTGTGTGTGAGGAGACACTCTGTGATTCACACTTGTGAATCTGGGATCGTCACTTCCTTGTGGTAACGTATCGTCACTTCCTGTTTTGCTGTCTGCCTGTGTGGTTTGCTCTCCAGCCACTAGCTATGGCTACTAGCTCTTTTTCCTCTCCTCCTCTGGTGTGCTCTCTCTGTCAGATGTTTAGCTACACCTCTGCCTCTTTTAGTGATAACGGTAAATGTAATAAATGTTGTCTTTTTGAGGTGCTCGAGGCGAGGTTGTCTGATTTGGAATCCCGGCTCTGCTGCATTGAAACACCGTCTGCGCCAGTTAATCTCGATGGACGCCCCTTAGCTGCAGCGGAGCTAGCTAGCTTAGGCCCCACTGTCAGCGGTCCCCCGGCTCTCCTCAGCAGCGAGGAGACTGGGTGGGTGACGGTGAGAAGGAAGCCTAGTCGCAAAGCCCCGATACACCACCAACCTGTTCACATTTCTAATCGTTTTTCCCCGCTCAGCGACACACCCGCTGAGGAAAAAACTCTGATCATTGGCGACTCTGTAGTCAGAAACGTGAACCAAGAGACTCCAGCGGCCATAGTCAAATGCATTCCTGGGGCCAGAGCAGGCGACATCGAGTCAAATTTGAAAATGCTGGCTAAAAGTAACTGTAAATATTCCACAATTGTTATTCACGCCGGCATTAATGACATCCGTCTCCGGCAGTCGGAAGTCACGAAACTTAATGTAGAATCGGTGTGTGACTTTGCAAAAACGATGTCTGCCACTGTAGTATTCTCTGGGCCCCTCCCCAATCTGACCAGTGATGACATGTTTAGCCGCTCGTCATCCTTGAACTGCTGGCTGTCTGTGTGGTGTCCTAAAAATGACGTGGGCTACATTGACAATTGGAGCTCTTTTTGGGGAAAACCTGGTCTTATGAGACGAGACAGCATTCATCCCACTTTGGATGGTGCTTCTCATTTATCTAACAATCTGGCATCTTTTTTATCCAAATTTCCAAAACCCTGACTACTCAGAGTTGGGACCAGGAAGCAGAGTCGCAGTCTTACACGCCTCTCTGCAGCTCCTCTTCATCCGCCACCCCTCAACTTAGCCCCTGTCTTCCCCATCAGAGAATCATTGTCTGCTCCCTCCAAAGTAAATAAAAATATAATGCATAAGCATCCCAAAGTGATAAAGCAAAATATTGGTAAAACTCAAATTAAACATAAAGCCTCTAAATTGAATGATTTGGCCTCTGTTCCTCCTCATAATTTAAAAATTAAATGTGGTTTATTAAATATTAGGTCTCTAACTCCCAAGTCTCTGTTTGTCCATGATCTGTTAATTGATCATCAGATTGATTTAATATCCCTTACAGAGACTTGGTTAGGGCAAGAGGATTATGTTGGTTTAAATGAATCAACTCCCTCTGGTTATTTAAACTGTCAAAATCCCAGAAGTTCCGGTCGTGGAGGAGGAGTAGCAGCAATTTACCATTCCAAATTACTAGTTAATGTAAAGCAAAAAACATGTTATAATTCCTTTGAGGGCCTGGTCCTCAGTATTGGGCACTTTAGCAATTTTAGGTTAAACTCAATTTTATTTTGCTATAATTTATCGTCCCCCATCAACCTACTCAGAATTTTTATCTGAATTTGCTGATTTCTTAGCTGATTTAGTGCTGAAATCTGATAGAATAATTATAGTAGGGGACTTTAATATACATGTGGATGTAGATAGTGACTGCCTTAATGTGGCATTTAATTCAATATTAGACTCAATTGGGTTTTCTCAGAAAGTAGGAAATTCTACTCATTACCTCCACCATACATTGGACCTTGTTCTGACATATGGCATAGAAATAGAAAATCTTGTAGTGTCTCCTCATAACCCTGTACTGTCAGACCATTGTCTGTTAACCTTTGATTTTACTATTTCTGACTATTTGGCTCCTAAAGAAAAATATTATTACAGTAGATGTCTCTCAGATGATGCTGTTACCAAATTTATGCAGACTGTCTCCTCTATGCCATGTGTCAACACAACGGAAACAAGCTATAGACAGCTTGCTCCTTCTGTAATTGATAACATGGTGGATAGTGTTTCAGCTTCTCTGCATCAGACTCTAGACTTGGTGGCCCCCTTAAAAAAGAAAAAGTCTAATCAGAGATTTCTAACTCCTTGGTTCAACACAGAAACTCGTAGCTTAAAACAGAAGACTCATCAATTAGAAAGAAAATGGCGCTCCACTAATGTAGATGAAATCTATTTAGCTTGGTGAAATCATCTTTTAATTTATAAAAAATCTCTTAGAAAAGCTAGAACGAGTTATTACTCTGCATTAATAGAAGAGAACAAGAATAATCCCAGGTTTCTTTTCAGTACTGTAGCCAGGTTGACAAAGAGTCAGGACTCTGTCAATTCTAGCATTCCCTTAGAGCTTACTAGTCAGGACTTTATGAACTTTTTCAATAATAAAATTTCATCCATCAGAGATAAAATCAATCAGATTCTTCCCACAGTTAACTTAAATACTGTAACTACTACAACTCCTTCTATTGATGTCTGTCTTGATGAGTTTACTCCAATCGACCTTTGTGAGTTAGACAAAATAGTTTCCTCATCCAAACCTTCAACTTGTCTTTTAGACCCTATTCCTACCAGGTTATTTAAAGAAGTCTTCCCACTTATTGGTAGCCTTATTCTTCATATAATCAAATCTTCATTAACTTTAGGCCATGTACCGCAGGCTTTTAAAATGGCTGTAATTAAACCCTTACTCAAAAAGCCAACGCTAGATCCAGGAGCTTTAGCTAACTATAGACCAATCTCTAATCTCCCTTTCATTTCAAAAATCTTAGAAAGAGTTGTTGCTACGCAATTATTTGACCACCTGCAGGGAAATGGTTTACTTGAAGAGTTTCAATCTGGGTTTAGAATCCATCATAGTACTGAAACAGCCTTAGCGAAGGTCACTAACGACCTCCTCATTGCATCTGATAATGGACTAGTTTCTGTACTTGTCCTTTTAGATCTTAGTGCAGCTTTTGATACTATCGATCATAATATTCTACTTGATAGATTAGAACACTATGTTGGACTTAATGGAACTTCCTTGCAGTGGTTTAGATCTTATTTATCTGATAGGTTCCAGTTTGTTCATGTAAATAATGAGTTTTCTTTCAACTCAAAGCTTAGTCATGGAGTTCCACAGGGATCTGTGCTAGGCCCTACTCTTTTTTTTTTTTTCCACAATATCTTTATTGAACCTTTTTTTTTTTTTTTAACAAACATGATACAAACAATCAAACACTAACACTAAAGTACTACAAAAAAAAAAAATACCCTAAAAACACCAACAACCACCAACAAAATCAAGTCTTCAACAATGCTCCTCTGTTTAGTCTAGACAATCCAATACATTAGTATACATATTATGTTCACCAGTTTGGAATTTACAAGGTCCACACACATCATTCACCTTCTTCTTCAAGAGTTATGTTTAAATTTTTTACATAATCAATAAAAGGTCTCCATATATTCTCAAACACAATTTCCTTTGATTTCAGTATATATGTTATTCTTTCTAATGGAAGGTTTGTTAACATCTGTCTTAACCACTGAGTCACATCTGGTCTATGAGTCTTTTTCCATAATAGTGCAATACATTTTTTGGCATTAAGCAAACTGAGGTCTATGAATGTTCTTTCACTTTTATTGAAATTATGCTTTTCTGGGTACAGACCCAACAAAAACAGTTTAGGATTCAATATGATTTGTTTTGAGATTATTTTTTCAATTGTTACCCTCACCTCCTCCCAAAACATTCTTATTAATCTACATTCCCATAAACAATGAAATAGGGTTCCTTTACTTTCCATGCATTTTGTGCATGTATCTGGTATATTTTTGTTATATCTATTTAACTCCTCCGGTGTAACATACATCCGCATTAACCATTTGAAATGTATCAATTTAAGGCGTGCATTTATTGATTTGGTTTGAGCTTCTGTACAAGCCAATTCCCATTGTTCCTCTGAAATTTCAATTTGCAGATCTTCTTTCCAGTAGTTTAATCTTTTCAGTGAATTTTCACTTGAAGATAGTGTCAATGAGTTATAAAACTCTGAAATAATACCCTTTCTTTTACTATCTTTCATCATCATTTTTTCCAAGGATGAATAAATAGGTCGAGTGAGAGCTTTATTTTGATTTGATCGAATAAAGTTTCTAAGTTGAAGATATTTAAAAAAATGTGTTCTATTGAGATTAAATTTGATCCTCAGCTCTTCAAAAGACATTATGTTGTCTGCACATGGCAAATATAAATCCTGAATCTTTTGTATCCCTTTTAAATTCCATACTTTAAATACAGCGTCCGCTCTCCCTGGTTTAAAATATTGATTACCCCATATTGGACTAAATTGTGACAATAACTGTGGTTCTTTTAAATAGTTTTTAGCTTCACACCATATTTTGATCATATGCTTTACAAATGGATTTTTAACTTGTTTTTGTAATTTTTTTGCCGAATCTGAGTATATGAATATGGGAAGAGGTAAAGGTAAATTGTATGATTCCATTTCAGTCCAGTGAGGGAGATCATTTGATGAAAAATAATATGTCATAGACCTCAGTTGTGCCGACCAATAATACAACATAAAATTTGGACATTTCAGACCTCCACGATCAAATGGTAAATATAATAAAGACAAACGTAATCTAGCCCTCCTGTTGTTCCATATAAATTCCACTAACTTTTTTTTTATTCTTGAGAATAGATCTAAAGGTGGTGATAAGGGAATGTATTGAAATAAATAAAGTATTTTAGGTAAAATATTACTTTTAAGTATATTGATTCTCCCGATCATCGACATTGGTAGTGACATCCATCTCTGAGTTAACTCATTGATATCTGACATTAAGGCTTCATAGTTGACACTGGCGACTGATTCTAGCTTAGGCATAATTTGGATTCCTAAATATTTAAACTGATTTACAACATTGAATTGATTTACCTCAGGGGCTGGGTAATTTCTCTGGGTCTCATTTAGCATTAATATTGAAGATTTAGTTTTATTTATTTTATATCCTGATATTTCCCCAAAATTCTTTATTAAATTCAACAAGGTTGGAATTGATTTTTTTAGATTCGACATAAACAAAATTATATCATCGGCGTACAGGGAGATTTTATGTTCTGTTGGTCCAACTTTAATTCCATATATTTGTGAATGTAAACGTATCGCTATCGCTAAAGGTTCAATTGCCATAGTAAACAGTAAAGGTGAAAGTGGACAGCCTTGTCGACATCCTCTATTGATTTTTATTGGTTTTGAAATATTGTTATTTGTTAGGATTTCTGCTGTAGCATTATTGTATATTATTTGAACCCATTTTATGAAATTATTTCCAAGTCCAAACCTTTGTAGGACTTCAAAAAGAAAGGGCCATTCAACTCTATCAAAGGCCTTTTCGGCGTCCAATGATAGGAGAGCTGTATCCGGTGCTTCTTTATTAAAATAAATAATATTAAATAGTCTTCTTACATTATGGAAGCCTTGTCTACCCTTTATAAAGCCATTCTGATCTCGATTAATAATATTTGGTAAAATTTCTTGTATTCGTCTTGCTAAAATTTTACAGATTATCTTAAGGTCGGCGTTTAATAGGCTTATTGGTCTCATATTTTCACATTTATTAGAGGGCTTACCTGGTTTTGGCAGCAGTATAATTAAGGCATTATTTATGTATGATGGTAAATTATTATTTTGAAATGCTTCTAAAACCATTTCCAAAAAAGGTTTTATTAATTTATTCTTAAATTTTTTATAAAGGTCAACTGGAAGACCATCTGGTCCTGCACTTTTTCCTGATTTCATATTATCAATGGCTAGCCCAACTTCTTCTTGACTAATTTTAGACTCCAATATCTCCCTGTTTTCATTTGGAATACACGGTATAGATAGTTCGTTCAAAAACCCATTTAGTTTTGTTAAATCAGGTTCATTTTTGGTATCATATAATTTTTCATAGTAATCTCTAAAGGCTCTATTAATTTCTAAAGGATCTATAACTACCTGTCCGTTACTTATAATACTGGTAATTGGTGTTTTAATTTCCAATTGTTTAATCTGCCATGCTAATAATTTTCCTGATTTTTCACCTTGTTCATTAAAAGATTGAAACAATCTTAGAAGACTCGAGGCAGCTCTATTCGCTGATTTTTTGTCGTATTCAGCTCTCAAAATCAGTAATTCATTCTCCAACCTTGGGTCACTTCCTGCATACACTTTTTCCTGAAGACTTTTTATTTTATGTTCCAATTTAGCTCTCTCCTCTCGAGTCTTCTTAGATTTTGATCCTGTATAACTAATAATATGTCCCCTAATAAAAGCTTTGAAAGCCTCCCACTTTACACATGCTGATGTTTGTGTAGTATTGATGTCAAAGAACTCGTCTATCTGTTTTTCTATATACTTGACAAATTCCTCATCCTGAAGCCATTTATGCTGAAATTGCCATCTACCTGATTCCTTTGTCAATTTTTTATCTACATATATTAGACAACAGGGTGCATGATCAGAAATCACGATGTTATCATAAAAGCAGTTTTGAATCTTGGACCTTAATTCTGTGGAAATCAAAAAATAATCAATACGTGAGAATGTCTTGTAGGTACTGGAATAACAAGAATAGGCTTTAACTTGTGGTTTCATTTCTCTCCATATATCTAACAATCTCAATTCTTTCATAAAATGATTAATAGTCATCCTACATCCAATGTGCGTACAATCCAGTCCTGTTGATCTATCCACACCTGGATTCAATGTACAATTAAAATCCCCTGCTATTATATGTTGCCCTGTAAGTGATGATAAGATGAGAAATAAATTAGCAAAGAACTTCTGATCATCTATATTGGGACCATATAAGTTCACAAGATTTATATTTTCTAATAGCAAAGAACCTTGAATGATTACATATCTTCCAAATTTGTCTCCAATTACATTTTTCACCTGAAAAGGAACTGATTTATGTATGAGAGTCATAACTCCCCTGGCTCGGGATGAAAATGAAGAGGTGAATACACTTCCCTGCCATCTACTCCTAATTCTTTTAACATCCTCCTCTATCAGATGAGTTTCTTGTAAAAACACAATTCTTGAACCCATGTCCTTTATTTTATTCATAACTTGTTTAAGTTTTTTTAAATTTTGTAGACCTCTGCAATTCCATGAAGTTAAATTAAGATTAACACTTTGGTCCATGATCAATAGAGAGTTTAGGATTACCTTGCAGTGTAAACATGCTCATACAGAGAAGCAAAAACATGAGTGGTTGAACATTCATCCTACAAACTACACACAAACAAATTTCCCCTTCCCACACTTGTGGCAAACCCCCCAAAATCAAAAGAAAAATTCTGTCTCCCGATATAGCCATCGACCGTTCCACACCCACGGGGAACAGCCTAAGCCACTCCTTCTTCATCCTCCCAATCACCCCAACTCTACTGCTTTTAATGACGTAACATTAACTCTCCTCTGTAGTTTTCCAACTTAACTCCAAAATTTTTAACAACTTTGTACATCATAGTTTTTTTTTTGTTTGTTTTGTTTTTGTTTTGTTTTTTTAATATATAATACAATCTATATTTTGTAAACTTACTATTTACTTCAAGTCAGTCAGATGCCTGTGCAAATGCTTAATTATTCTACCTTATATTTTGTTCATGCTTAGCTCCCACCAGTCTCTTCTTCTTCTTTGATCTTCTTGATGAACTCCTGCGCCTCCTCTGGGGTCTTGAAAATGTGGGTTCTGCCCTCATACGTGGTCAGCAGTCTCGCAGGATAGATTACACCATGACGAATCCCAAGGTTGCGCAGCTCCTTACGTATGGGATCAAACTGCTTCCTCAATTGCTGGATTCCTGTGGCCAAATCTGGGTAGAACCGCACCTGCTGGTCCTGGTGTTTAATCTCTCCTTTAGCACGTGCAGCGTTGAAGATCTTCATCCTGTCTCTGTTGCTAAGAAACTTCATAATTAAGGTCCTCGGCGGTCCCTTATCTCTCCGTGGGCCAATACGATGTGCTTTTTCCAGAACCACTGCTGATTGCAACTCCTCGCTGCCCAGCACCTCCGGAATCCACTTTTCCAGAAAGGAACATACGTCCCGACCTTCTGATTCCTCTGGAAGACCCACCAGCCTCAAATTATTCTGTCTCGACCGAGATTCCAAATCCAAAATATTATCTTCCAGAGATTTTTTTTTTTTTTCCAAAGTGCGCACCTTTAATTGAAGACGGGTGACGTCATCTTCAGCACTAGCGAGACGGAGCTCCATCTGCGCCGTTCGTTCTACACAGTCACCCAATTCCTTTCTTATTCCTTCCAACGCTGTCATAATCCCATCAAATCTAGAGGAAAAGTCCGCTCTCATTGAACTCATGGCAGCCATCAGCGCATCTGCGCCATTCCCCGCAAACATCGCACCGCCGCCAGCCTCCTCCGCCATATATGGAGTTTTGTTTGCTGCGTCACAGACCTGAAAGTCCGTTAATTTGGACTGTTTCGGCGGCTCGCTTTTTCCTTTTCCTGGTTTTCCAACCTTAGGCTTCGCCGACATATCCTCGCCCAAATGCTGGGATACGTTCTGTCCCAAATGAGAGAGTTATTTGCCGATTTTTTTTCTCCAGGAGCAGAGCAGAGCAAGACACGTCCGTCCTACGTGGCAGCCATAACCGGAAGTCGGCCCTACTCTTTTTAGTTTATATATGCTTCCGTTAGGCAACATTATTAGAAAGCACTGTATACATTTTCATTGTTATGCTGATGACACACAATTATACCTGTCAGTGAAGCCAGATGATAGTAATCAATTAGCCAAGTTAGAGGCCTGTCTTAAGGAAATCAAAGCTTGGATGACTTGTAATTTCCTGCTATTAAATTCAGATAAGACTGAAGTCATTCTTGTTGGTCCAAAAAACCTTAGAAATTCCATTCCAAATCAAACTTTCAGTTTGGATGCGGTTACTCTTTCTCTTAATAGCTCTGTGAGGAACCTTGGAGTTATTTTTGATCAGGATTTGTCCTTCAATTCACATATTAAATTTGTTTCTAAGACTGCCTTCTATCATTTGCGTAATATTGCCAAGATTAGGAGCATCTTGTCTCAGAGTGATGCTGAGAAACTGATCCACGCTTTTGTTAGCTCGAGGTTAGATTATTGTAATTCTTTATTATCAGGCTGTCCTAAAACATCATTAAAAAGTCTTCAGCTGATCCAAAATGCTGCAGCAAGAGTTTTAACAGGAACTAGAAAGAGAGATCATATTTCTCCGGTTCTAGCCTCCCTTCATTGGCTTCCCATAGAGTTTAGAATTAAGTTTAAAATCCTTCTTCTTTTTTTTCCACAATATCTTTATTGAACCTTTTTTTTTTTTTTAACAAACATGATACAAACAATCAAACACTAACACTAAAGTACTACAAAAAAAAAAAAATGCACTAAAAAACACCAACAACCACCAACAAAATCAAATCTTCAACAATGCTCCTCTGTTTAGTCTAGACAATCCAATACATAAGTATACATATTATGTTCACCAGTTTGGAATTTACAAGGTCCACACACATCATTCACCTTCTTCTTCAAAAGTTATGTTTAAATTTTTTACATAATCAATAAAATAAATCAATAAATTGATTTTTTACAAATCAATAATCAATAACCCCCTCATGGATCGTCACCTTATCGTGGTGGGGGGGTTTGCGTGCCCCAGTGATCCCAGGAGCTATGTTGTCCGGGGCAATTTGCCTCTGATAGGGTCTCCCAAGACAAACTGGTCCTGGGTGAAGGGCCAGACGAAGAACGATCCAACAGACTCTCATGATAAATTGTATATCAAGGATTCAGTGTACCCCGCCCGGTATGGGGTTACCGGGGCCCCACCCTGGAGCCAGGCCTGGGGGAGGGGCTCGAAGGCTAGCGTCTGGTGGCCGGGTTTCCACCCATGGGACCCGGCCGGGCTCAGCCCGAAGGAGTTACATGGGTCCGCCCTCCAGTAGGTTCACCACCTGCAGGAGGGATCATGGAAGTCCGGTGCTATGTGGATTAGGTGGCAGTCAAAGGCGGAGACCTTGGCGGACTGATCCCAAGCTTTCTAAACTGGCTTTTGGTACGTGGAATGTCACCTCTCTGGTGGGGAAGGAGCCTGAGCTGGTGTACGAGATTGAGCGATACCGGCTAGATATAGTCGGCCTCACCTCAACACACAGCTCCGGTTCCGGAACCAGTCTCCTGGAGAGGGGCTGGAGCTTGGCCTTTTCTGGAGTTGCCCCGGGCGAGAGGCGACGAGCAGGGGTAGGTATTCTTGTATCGCCCCACCTTGCTGCCTCTATATTGGAGTTTTCCCCGGTGGACGAAAGGGTTGCTTCCCTGCGCCTTCGGGTTGGGAAACGGGTCCTGACCATCATTTGTGCCTATGCACCAAATGATGTTTCAGAGTACCCACCCTTTTTGGAGTCTGTGACTGGGGTGCTGGAGGGTGCTCCTCCTGGAGACTCCATTGTCCTACTGGGGGACTTCAATGCGCACGTGGGCAACGACAGTGAAACCTGGAGGGGGGTGATTGGGAGGAACGGCCTGCCCGATCTGAACCCGAGTGGTGTTCAGTTATTGGACTTCTGTGCTAACCACAGTCTGTCTATAACGAACACCATGTTCAAGCATAAGGGTGTCCATATGTGCACCTGGCACCAGGACACCCTAGGCCGCAGGTCGATGATCGATTTTGTTATCGTATCATCAGACCTGCGACCGTATGTCTTGGACACCCGAGTAAAGAGAGGTGCAGAGCTGTCAACTGATCACCACCTGGTGGTGAGTTGGATCCGATGGCAGGGGAGGAAGCCATTCAGACCTGGTAGACCCAAACGTATAGTGAGGGTGTGCTGGGAGCGTCTGGCTGAGGCCCCTGTCCGGGAGGTCTTCAACTCCCACCTCCGGAAGAACTTCAACCACATTCCGAGGGAGTCTGGAGACATGGAGTCTGAATGGGCCATGTTCTCCACCTCTGTTGTTGAAGCGGCAGCCCAGAGCTGCGGCCGCAAGGTGGTCGGTGCATCTCGTGGTGGCAACCCCCGAACCAAGTGGTGGACACCAGTGGTGAGGGGGGCCATTAAGCTGAAGAAGGAGTCCTATCAAGCTTGGTTGGCTTGTGGGACTCCCGAAGCAGCTGAGGTGTACCGGCAGGCCAAGCGGAGTGCAGCTCGGGTGGTTGCTGAAGCAAAAACCCGGGTATGGGAGGAGTTCGGTGAGGCCATGGAACAAGACTTTCGGTCGGCTTCAAAGAGATTCTGGCAAACTGTTCGGCGGCTCAGGAGGGGAAAGCAGCTCCCCGTCCACACTGTGTATGGTGCGGATGGGACACTGTTGACTTCAACTGGGGATATCGTCGGGCGGTGGAAGGAATACTTCGAGGATCTCCTCAATCCCACTGATACGCCTTCCACAGAGGAAGCAGGGTTTGGGGACGAGGGGGATGACTCGCCTATCACAGGGGCTGAGGTCGCCAAGGTGGTTAAAAATCTCCTTGGTGGCCGGGCCCCGGGGGTGGACGAGATTCGCCCCGAGTACCTCAAGGCCCTGGATGTTGTTGGGTTGTCATGGTTGACACGCCTCTGCAACATTGCGTGGAGGTCGGGGGCAGTGCCTTTGGCATGGCAAACCGGGGTGGTGGTTCCTCTCTTCAAAAAAGGGGACCGGAGGGTGTGCTCCAACTTTAGAGGGATCACACTCCTCAGCCTCCCTGGGAAGGTCTATGCCAAGGTACTGGAGAGGAGAGTCCGGCCGTTGGTCGAACCTCGGATTCAGGAGGAGCAATGTGGTTTTCGTCCTGGCCGTGGCACATCGGACCAGCTCTTTACCCTCTCGAGAATTCTTGAGGGTTCGTGGGAGTTTGCCCAACCAGTTTACATGTGTTTTGTGGACTTGGAGAAGGCATTTGACCGCGTCCCTCGTGGATTTTTGTGGGGGGTGCTTCGGGAGTATGGGGTATCGGGCTTGTTGTTACGAGCTATTCGGTCTCTGTACGACCGTTGTGAGAGTTTAGTTCGCATTGCCAACACTCGGTCGGAGTCATTCCCAGTGAGAGTTGGACTCCGCCAGGGCTGCCCTTTGTCACCGGTCCTGTTCATAATTTTTATGGACAGGATTTCTAGGCGCAGCCAGGGAATGGAGGGTGTCATGCTTGGTGACCACAGGATCTCATCTCTGTTGTTTGCAGATGATGTTGTCCTGTTGGCTTCATCCAGCAATGACCTACAGCTCTTGCTGGGACGGTTTGCCGCTGAGTGTGAAGCGGCTGGGATGAGAATCAGCACCTCCAAGTCCGAGTCCATGGTCCTCAGCCGGAAAAAGGTGGATTGTCCTCTCCGGGTTGGGGACAGGCTCCTGCCCCAAGTGGAGGAGTTTAAGTATCTTGGGGTCTTGTTCACGAGTGAGGGGAAAATGGAGCGAGAGATCGACAGACGGATTGGAGCAGCATCTGCAGTGATGCGGACGTTGTACCGGTCTGTTGTGGTGAAGAGGGAGCTTAGTTCTAAGGCAAAGCTGTCGATTTACCAGTCAATCTACGTTCCTACTCTCACCTATGGTCACGAGCTTTGGGTAATGACCGAAAGAACGAGATCGCGGATACAAGCGGCTGAAATGAGCTTTCTCCGTAGGATTGCTGGACTCACCCTCAGAGATAGGGTGAGGAGCTCAGTCATCCGGGAGAGGCTCAGAGTAGAACCGCTGCTCCTCCACATTGAAAGGAGTCAGTTGAGGTGGTATGGGCATCTGATTAGGATGCCTCCTGGACGCCTCCCACTTGAGGTGTTTCAGGCACGTCCCACTGGGAGGAGACCCCGGGGCAGACCTAGGACTCGGTGGAGAGACTATGTCTCCCAGCTAGTCTGGGAACGCCTTGGTATCCCCTCTGAAGAGCTGGAGCAGGTGGCTGGGGAGAGGGAAGTCTGGGCTTCTCTGCTTGAACTGCTGCCTCTGCGACCCGGACCTCCGGAAAAGCGGTAGAAGATGGATGGATGGATGGACATAATCAATAAAAGGTCTCCATATATTCTCAAACACAATTTCCTTTGATTTCAGTATATATGTTATTCTTTCTAATGGAAGGTTTGTTAACATCTGTCTTAACCACTGAGTCACATCTGGTCTATGAGTCTTTTTCCATAATAGTGCAATACATTTTTTGGCATTAAGCAAACTGAGGTCTATGAATGTTCTTTCACTTTTATTAAAATTATGCTTTTCTGGGTACAGACCCAACAAAAACAATTTAGGATTCAATATGATTTGTTTTGAGATTATTTTTTCAATTGTTACCCTCACCTCTTCCCAAAACATTCTTATTAATCTACATTCCCATACACAATGAAATAGAGTTCCTTTACTTTCCATGCATTTTGTGCATGTATCTGGTATATTTTTGTTATATTTATTTAACTCCTCCGGTGTAACATACATCCACATTAACCATTTGAAATGTATCAATTTAAGGCGTACATTTATTGATTTGGTTTGAGCTTCTGTACAAGCCAATTCCCATTGTTCCTCTGAAATTTCAGTTTGCAGATCTTCTTTCCAGTAGTTTAATCTTTTCAGTGAATTTTCACTTGAAGATAGTGTCAATGAGTTATAAAACTCTGAAATAATACCCTTTCTTTTACTATCTTTCATCATCATTTTTTCCAAGGATGAATAAATAGGTCGAGTGAGAGCTTTATTTTGATTTGATCGAATAAAGTTTCTAAGTTGAAGATATTTAAAAAAATGTGTTCTATTGAGATTAAATTTGATCCTCAGCTCTTCAAAAGACATTATTAAAATCCTTCTTCTTACTTACAAAGCTCTAAACAATCAGGCTCCTTTTTATTTAAAAGATCTGATACTACCGTATTATCCTAACAGAGCACTACGCTCCCAAAATGCAGGATTATTTGTAATACCTAGAATCTCCAAAAGTACAATGGGAGGCAGAGCCTTCAGTTATCAAGCTCCTTTCCTGTGGAATCAGCTGCCAATCTGGATTCGGGAGTCAGACTCGATCTCTGTTTTTAAGAATAGGGCTAAAACCTACCTTTTTGATATAGCCTACAATTAGGGAGGGATCATGTGTTTCTGAACCCTCCCTTAGTTATGCTGCTAATAGGTTTAGTCAGCCGGGGGACCTCCAGTAATGCACTGGGCCTCACTCCTTTTCTCACTCTCAATGAAATATTTTTTTTTGCTGGTCATTAACATTTGTTTGTTCTCTCCCATAGATTGAGTCCCCATCGTGCTGTTTGCTCTCTACATGTCTGTTCTTTTCTTCTTCTCTATCCCCTCACCCCCCAGCCAGTCGCAGCAGATGACTGCCCCTCCCTGAGCCTGGTTCTGCTGGAGGTTTCTTCCTGTTAAAAGGGAGTTTTTCCTCTCCACCGTCGCCAAGTGCTTGCTCACAGGGGATCGCCTGATTGCTGGGGTCTTTCTGCAACTGTGGGGGTTCCCCCTACAGTTGATAGTGCTATGAGATGACTGTTGTTGTGAAATGGCGCTATATAAATAAAGTTGAATTGAATTGAACTCCAGGAGATTGCCAGCCTGTGGCGTAGACCGGAGATAAATGGTCTCCTCACCTCAGAGTTTCAGTTCCAATGCTCTCTCCATAACGGGTGAAGGGGGGGCTCAGCCCCCAAGCCCAAGCGCAAGCTTGCACCAACAGTAAAACGTTCCCTTGCTCCGTCTTCCACGCCATCAATGCTGAAGCCTGTGCCGACGAATAAACGTCCTATTTCCAGCACTTTTCGCTCCTGATCCAGTGTGTCTCTCCCCAGCTCCACAGCCTTTTCACGGGTTAGAGGAGAGCATCCCGGATGAGACAAGGTCTGTGCCGATGAGACAGCATCCCCTGACTCAGGTTCAGGTTCAGGTTCAGGTTACTTTATTTGTACCCGTAGGTAGATTTGTTTTGCAGTCTGGTGACATCCATATTTACAAGCCACAAATTACATTCAACATAGACACAAACATAGGCACACATGAAGCTGACTATAAACATGATAAAAATACTCAAGGCTCCATCAATCAGGGTATAAAAAGACAAAGAGATGGGAGAAAAACCAGAGGTAAGAGAGAAGGGTCATATTAAAAAGTTAAAAACTAGTCGAAGAGGTTAAAAACTCAAAGGTCTAAAACCCAATAAAATATTTAGAACCCAAATAACATCCTACAAAAATAAGTAAATATAAAATGGAGTTAATAAATAGGTACCTGAATTATGTGCAATATATTGTTACAACTTGTTCAACTCTTTGACAGCAGCAGGAACAAAGCTGTTTTTGTAGTGCTGGGTTTTACTTTTTGGGACAGCAAACCTCTGTCTTGAGGGAAGAAGCTGAAAGTTGTGGTGCAAAGGGTGGGAGTCATCATTTAAAATGGAGGTAGCCATCCTCTGTACTTGTCTGGTGTACAGGGATGTCAGGCTCAGCTGTGACTCACCAAGCAAACGACTGGACCATCTAATTACCTGATCCAAGGATTTCCTCTGTTTCAGTTTTATCTGACCAAACCATGACACTAAAGAAAAGGATAAAACAGATTCAATAAAAGCCCGATAAAACATTGTCATTATGGTTCGGTCAATTTGGAAGCGTGCAAGTTTTCTCAAGCAATGCAAATGTTGCTGACCCTTTTTGCACACCCTTTCACAGTTCTCTTCAAAGTTTAAATTACTATCAATAATCGTCCCAAGATATTTGTAGGATTGTACACATTCGGTGGTCTTGCCTTTTAGTATGGTGACTTTGTGCCTGGGAGTTTTCCTCCTAAAGTCAATAATCATGTCTTTAGTTTTTGTCGTATTCAGCTGCAGGTAGGAATCCTCACACCAGTGAACAAAATCATCAACTTCTGGGCCATGGCCACTCTCACCATCCTGGAGGAGACTGACAATAACTGAGTCATCAGCATACTTTATAATGTGTCTGTTGTCATGTCTGCTCCGACACATGTTTGTGTACAGGATGAAGAGTATTGGTGACAACACACACCCCTGAGGAGAGCCAGTAGAAGAGCACTTTAGGTCAGACAATGTACCATTGACTCTTACTCTCTGCGTCCTGTTGGTTAAGAAATCCAGAATCCAACCCACCAGATTATTGCTCAAATCAAATTGTTGCAGGAGCCTTTCAACTAAGATATGAGGTTGGATTGTATTAAAGGCGGAGGAAAAGTCCACAAATAAAAGCCTGGCGTGTGTCCCATTAAAATCCAGATGTTTAAAAAGCATGTTAAACAGAGTGACAGTGGCATCCTCCACTCCTCTGTGAGGCCTATAGGCAAACTGCAGAGGATCCAATGCATGCTCAGTCTGCTTTAGGACCTCACATCTGACCAGTTTTTCAAAAATTTTCATTAAAATTGAAGTCAAAGCAACTGGTCTAAAGTCGTTTACCGTTTTAGGACAGCTGGATTTTGGAACGGGAACAACCACGGCTTCTTTCCAGAGCTTAGGCACATGTTGTGTCTGTAAGGACTTATTGAAAATGTAATGAAATATAGGACTCAGTTCTTGTGCACAGGACTTTACCAAGCGCCCACATATATTATCAGGGCCCTGACTTTTGTTCACTTTTACAGCGCAGAACTCCCTTTTAACATCCTGCACCTCAATTTTAAAGTGCTGATTGTCTTTGAGTTTCTGTTTCAAATCTTGGGTTTCTGTGCCTCTTCTTCTTCGTCGATCGCTAGATGGTCACACCAGCTGCCCTGACGAATGCTGCCATCCTGCGGAGGTCCCCGAGGTCCCCGTGCAGCTTTTGGTTCAGCGGTGTGGGGTCAGGCCACGTAGCTCGTCTGAGTGCAGCGTGGTCTGGGCAGTCTTGGAGGAGGTGTTCGCTGGTCATTTGGGCAGTACCACATGGGCATCTGTCTGATTGTCCAACTTTAAGTTTCTGGTGCATGTGAGCATGCATTCTGTTATTTCCAGTTCGGAGTCTGAACAGAACAACTTTAGCCTGTTTTCCGCTAGCCCAGCACACCTCGGTACGGCTCGATTCACTTCAGTACGGCTCGGAATGCTTCTGTCTCCATTAGCACGGTGTTGTGATTGTGCTGTGATGGTTTGTGTTGGGAGGTTTTAGAAGCGAGGCAGCAGCAGATTCCCAGCGAGGCGGGGCCACACTCCCGTGACGTTATGCACCCGACTGAGTCCTTATTTACATGAGACAAAAAATGGAGGATCCAAGGATTATTGCCTTGCTCGCTCTGTGGTTTTATCTCACAATTAATTTTATCTCATAATTAAGCTGCAACAACACAAGTCACTTTTGTTTTGAATTAACTGCCAAATGACCTAGAAATAATGAGCTGAAACTTGTTTTTATTCGTATTAAATAATGAGACAGTGGCACACTGGCCAACACCAAATTGTATTATTTTTTACATCCTAGGGCATTTTGGATGGACTGAATTAAAAAAATTCATGTTTTTCACCTTCAGGTCAACGTTTGGAATAACAGTATTATTATTTTCCGTTTAGATGATGCTACACTCCTTCTAAAGTATTGTAATTCTCTGAATTTGGAATGCCGATAGAAAATTCAATTTACATATACTTGTACCTACTTTGACTTGGTGCTAATTTTTTATGATATTTCAGTAAAAAGAACAGAAAGCTTACAAAAACATTTGTTTTTTGGTCTAGTTAAAAATTACATTACCTTTACAATGGTTGACCCCTGACAGGATGATCAGCATCATTTTCATCAGACTAGGCAATGGAATTTCTATGTAATTATACTGTTTTATAATTCAGTGTTATAACAGACAAACCACACTTTCCAAAACAATTCCATTTTATTATATACAAAATATTAAAATAAAAAAAAATTTTTGCAACACAACATGAAGGTTAATCGACATTTTATACACGCTGACCACTGAGTGCCTCTACACCAGCTTCCCAAACTGGGTCAGGAAGGCTCGGTTGAATGAAGCTGTCTCTGCCTGCTGTGGGTCAGGAAGGCTCAGTTGAATTAATCCGTGCGGGCTGGCACGGCGGACGCGTAGGATGATTCTACAAGGAAAATACACACAATAAAATACAGCACGAAAGTGCAAGATATACAGAAAAGACAATAGTTTTTAACAAGAATACATAAGCTTATTTCAGCGTATTGTTCACATGAATAATTAAAATAAAAGCTTTAGTCCGCAGTGTGCTGCAATAAAGCAGCGATCATCATCCACAAATGAACAGCTTTTTTATTGCATAAATAAACTGAGCGTCTTACTGAATATATTTGCGAAAAAACGCACAATAAAAAAAAATTAAAACTCACCGTTAAAGGACTCCAATGTCGAGACCTCCCGGTATATTTTTTCATTCCGGGCGGCTCCGTCTAACTCGCGCTGGATACGTTCGTCTGACAATGCAGTGAGCAGACACTGCACCTCCTTATTGGGCCATGGAACACCCTTATTACGCGAAGCCATTTTTGATAGAGAATAAATGAAAATAGCACAACAATACACTGAAAATAAACCGCCAACAGTGGTCGCGTGCTGAGTAAAGGCAGTCGTGAAGATTTTTATTTATTTTTTTTTTTCAAAAACTTTATTGAGAAGGTCGTGAAGATTCGGTAGAAGAGGAGGAGGAGAGGGGCGGTTACAACCTGACCAATCAGCGCCGGTTACGACCTGACCAATCAGCGGCGACCAGTCTGTTAACATCACAACATGGCACAGCTCAGCACTGCTGTACCCTGCCCTGGAGCGGGGCTGAGAATCGCGGCTGTTAAACAGTGTTGGGGCTTGTGGAAAAACGTACAAAGCGTGCTGAGCCGTCCCGTGTCACGCTAAAGCGTGCTAGTGGAAAAGGGCCTTTGGTCAGCCCTGCTCAGACTGTAGCAGTTGTCATCCTTGCAGAAGTTTGGGTGTTGCTGCTGCCACTTCTTGTGAGACAGGGCCTTAATAATGGTTTTCTCCTCACTGTAAGAGACCTGCCTGTCTTCCTGGTCTTGCTGCCCACCCTCCTTAGCAAGTCTGTCAGCCGTCTCATTTCCATAGATTCCACAGTGGGCAGGAATCCACTGGAGTGATATGTTCACCTGTGTTGCTAGTTGAGACAGAGTGAGGGCGAGTTCATTCAGTTCTTTGCGTCGGGGGTCCTGAAATGCATCCAAGACATAGAGGGTGTATGAGAAGATTCTGACGAATCTTTCAAATCTTGGGTTTCTGTGCTAAAATCAAAGGAGTCAAAACGACCATAAAAACAATTAAGAGCATTAGCCAGCTCTGTGTCTGAATTAAAACCATCTAAAAACACACGATTGCTGCGTTGTGTGCTCTGAAGGCCTGCAATAGTTTTCATACTGGCCCAGGCTGAACCAAGTTTCTTTGTTGCCATCTTGCTTTCCAATTCTGATTTATAATTCTGTTCTGCTCTTAAAATTTCGGATTTCAGCTCTTTTGTGGCAACCTGTAGCTCAGAAACAGACCTTTGTTTAAAGGCAAGTGCTTTCCTCTGTAAGCAGGATTTAACTGATTTTGTAACCCATGGCTTGTTGTTGGGATATATTTTGACACGTTTACGTGGAACGATCTTATTTTTACAGAAAGCCATGTATGAGCATGTGACATCCACCAAAGAGTCCAAATCATCCCCGCAGGACAGTGTGAACATCTCCCAGTCTGTACAGTTAAAGCATTCCTGGAGGAAGCGCACTGAATCCTCTGTCCACACAACTACGTCTCTGGTCTCCACCTTGCCTCTTCTGAGAGCAGTTTTATAGGTGGGCAGCAAATGTACACAGTTGTGATCTGAGGATCCTAAAGGAGGAAGGGGGAGTGATTTATAGGCCCTCTCAATGGATCCATAGCACAGGTCCAATGTCTTTTTTCGCCTGGTTGGGCAGGAGACATACTGATAAAAGTTTTTAAGTGTCTTCTTTAAAGAAACATGGTTAAAATCCCCAAGAATGAAGTTTGGCGCCTCTGGAGAAATTGACTGCAGCCGCTGTACCACATCAAAGACGGTGCTGGAGGCAGAGTCAGCATCTGCCCTCGGGTGAATGTACACAGTCGTTATAAAAAGCTGGGGGAACTCGCGAGGCAAATAAAAGGGGTGTAGCGATACAGACAGCAGCTCCACATTGGGTGTACAGATGCGCTCTCTGACCGTGACAGATGTGCAGTACTGCTTATTAATATATAAACATACGTTTCCCCGTTACCTCTTCCTGCCGATCCGGGCAGAGTGGGGCTCCAAAGCCGTCAATCCACAGGTCTGCGTCTCAGTCATACGCATTAAGCCAAGACTCCGTGAAAGCCATGACACAGCAGTTCTTAAAGTCCTTCTGGTAGCGTACATTCCCTTGAATTTCATCCACCTTGTTCCTCAGAGATTGTACATTCCCAAAAATCATAGAAGGAAGAGGAATGTTACCAAACTGACTCCGACATCATCCTCGTCTCAACGCCACTTGCCAGTCCCGCCATCACGTCTTGAGCGAGAGGATGGATTGCTATTAACTACGAAACCTGTGCCAATGACAGAGCATCCTCTGGTTTTGGCATTACGTGACCCGGTGCTATTTGTAAGATGTTCTTTGGCTCTTTTACACACGTCTCCATGCTCCGCTCCTGTTCCAGCTCTCTCCATGGCACACACACCGGCTTCACCTGTCATTAAGCCTGCTGCTCAGCCTGAGAATAAGCATGCAGCTTTGCCTGAGGTTTCCACCGCAGCTGCTTTGCCCATCATCACACCTGCAGTGCCAGCTCCACCACCTTCAACATTGGTGTCCCAGCCCACAACTGTTTCCTCATCGGGATCACCAAGGGTGGCCTCTGATGTGACAGAGCAGGCCAGGCAAATACCTTTTCCTTCTATTACACCTATTGGGGGGGAGGTCTTGCCTACTATTAGACGGGGGTTCACAGGGGCAGTCACCAATTACTGCTGAGCCTCTGCTGCCTGTCTCTGCTGCCATTTTTTCTGATATTGGTATGTCACTGTTAGAAAAATTCCTCTTAACCTTCTAACTAGTGCAGCTGCAACCTTGACAATCTTACACAGACTCTGAGACAAAGCAAATACAAATATAAGACAAATATGTCATTTTTCTATCAGTCACCCACCTGTGTTTTTCCTTTGTCCGAGTTGCACACCACAGCTCCAGCTGACCCTGAGGTGCACGTTCCAGCAGTGACTGTTTTGCCTCACATGCACACTCCAGCAGTGACCGTTTTGCCTCACTTGCATGCTCCAACAGAGACTGTCTCTCCTCATGTGCACGCCCCTACAGAGACTGTCTCTTGTCACGTGCACGCCTCTTGAGAAACTGTTTCTCCTCATGTGCACACTCCTGCAGACACTACTGCGCCTCACGTGCATATCCCTGCGGAGACTGTCTCTCTCACCTGCTGTTTCTTCAGCATCTCCTGTGGTGGTCATCTCCTCTCCAGCTGCAGTCATCAGGTTCCTGGCCAGTGGAAGAGCAGGAGTTAAGGCAAGTCCTCTTTTTTGTTTTCCCAATATCTATATTAAAGAGTGTTGGGCAAGTTACTAAAAAATAGTAACTAGTTACAGTTACTAGTTACTTTTTTTCAAAAGTAACTGAGTTACTTACCAGTTACTGCATAATTAAAGTAACTTTCACGTTACTTTTAAATGCATACTTAAATAATCTTGCACACATAGCAAAATCAAGTCCCCCTTGTTCTCATCAGAAAAAAGAAGAAAAAGAAAACTGATGAGAAAAAAGTCTCATCTTACAGAGAAAAAAATGTCTCAGATTTATACAAACTATTGTAATCAGTAGAAAGTCAGAAATTTACTAGAAATAAAGCTGTAAATTCACAGAGAAAACTTTGGACTTCCCTGGTGGGACGTTTTTGGCCCACGAGCTATATGTTTGACAACCCTGGACCAGCCCATTAAAAACGCATATTTAGAGGATTTACTTCCATGAAATAGTTGCAGATCACAACAGCATGTAGATGAATAAGATAAAATAAAACAGAAAGCCCTGATAAATGAAAGTTCACCGCTTAGAAGAAGCTGTACTTTACTGCAACAAGTCACAGTCACTTTTTCTCTGTGCACAATAAAACTTTAAATGCATTTAATGCGGACTTTAAATGCAAACTTCTTGCTCAAAAAATATTCATGTTTAACCACAGAGGTAGGAGCTGTAAGGGCCTACTTACCGCTCGGACAACAGGTGATCAGGGCTTGATATGAGAAGTCGCCACCGCCACGGCATTTCTTCACCGGGTTGTGATGTAAACTGGGGCAGGACAGGAAACGGACCCATGGAGGAGACTGACGGCTGTGTCAGTTACTGTAGGGTCAGTTTATATTATTTGCTTGCCTTTGCCTTTGGCATGACAACCTCCAGTGGCTTAAGGCCACTGGTGGCGCTGGGGATGGCAGTCCTGCCAATAGCCACCGAAACTGTGTATTCATCCCCAGCTGGCAGCTGAGGAGGAGGGTGTCTAGCAGCTGCAAGTTATATGATCGTCTATTTGTGCTAAAAATATCTATCCATATTAATAAAACGATTAACGTGAGTAACGCATCTGATCAAATTTCAGTAACTGTAATGCATTACTGAATTTTTAAACAGTTATTTCGTTACGCAGCATGTTACTGCAAAAGTAGTGGTGTTACAGTAACGCATTACTCCCAACACTGATGTTAAAGAGGTCTTGTCTTGCTCTTGATGAGGAGACCCAGTTGCAGTCTCTATCGGCTTCTGAGCTCTCCTCACTGAGCTCTTCTACTGACGGTGTGGTTTCTGCTTCAACCTGTACCTCTTCCTCCCTGTCCAAGGTGATGGTGTTGGAGGAGGATTCCTGGGCATCTGTCTCAGCCCGAGGTCTGCACGCCCCAGCTGTTTCATTTGGGAATCAGTGCACCCAAACCATCAGCACATGAGGTCAGCGTGAGTCAGTCATCTTATCCAGAGGTCAGCGCGTTTCAGTCATCTGATCCAGAGATCAGCACTCCCCAGACGCCTCACCCTGAGGTCAACGCACCCCAACCATCTCATTCAGAGGTCAGCGCATCCCAGCCGGCTCATCCTGAGGTCGGCGGTCCCTAGTCATCTCATCACGAGGTTGGCGCTCCCCAGTCGTCTCATCCCGAGGTCAGCACTCCCCAGTTGTCTCGTCACGAGGTCAGTGCACCTCAGTCATCTATTTTTGAGCTAGAGACTCCAGTATTGATGCCCTCTGGACTAGAAACTCCTGTGTTATTGACCCTTGAGCGGAAAGCTCTTACATTGGTGTCTTTAGAGCTAAGAGTTCCTATGCTGGGGTCTCAGGGGGTAGGAGCTCCTGTATTGGTATCCCCAAAGCTAAAGACTCCTATGTTGTTGTCCCCAGAGCAAAAAGCTCCTTTGTGGTCCCCAGAGCAAAGAGCCCCAATGCTACCTTCTGAGTATAAAACCCCCATGTTGTTTTCTTTCGAACAAAGGGCTCCAATGTTATCTCCTAAGTTTAAGGGTGCTATATTTTCACTTCCTGAGTTTAAAGGTTTTATGTTGCCACCCCCTGAAGATACAGATTTCATGTCGTCCTCTGAGTTTAAAGGGTCCATGTTATCGCCCCCAGGGGTTAATGGTTCCATGTTGACATCTCCTGAGTGCAAGGGTTCCTTGTTATCATCAACTCCTGAGTATAAAGCTTCCAGGTGGTTGTTTCCTGAGTCTGGATGTTCCAGATTGCCATCTCCAGAGTTTGGGATTTCAATGTTGCCATCTGAGTTTAATGCTCCTGAATCGTCCCTAGAGTGTAAAGGTTCTTTGTTACCATCTCTAGAGTGTAAAAGCTCTTTGTTGCCATCTCCTGAGGGTGAAATTTCCATATGGTCATCTCCAGAGGTTGTAGTGTCTATGTCATTATCTTCTGCTGTCAAAGTTCCTATTTCATCATCTCCTGAGTACAGAGATGATGAAATAGGAGTGCCCAAGTCCGGGCAGTGGCTGGACTTTGCCCAACTTGAGTGGCCAAGTCCGGGCAGTGGCTGGATTTTGCTTGGAGCTTTGCTGGGAGCCAGTCTAGAATGGAGCAGTGAGGTGCCTCCTTCCCTCCACTAGCCTTGGGTACATACCTTGGGCAAGCGCTAGTACACCCACAGCCTCCCTTGCCAGGGTCACGGCATGGCAGTTACGTCATCAACTCGATGGCATCTCTGGCACTACATCATTGGTGCTTCTGAATGTCAACTTGGCTTCAGCTGCGGCAGGTGTCTCTGACTGTCTACTCGGCCTCAGTTACGGCAAAATGCAACAAGCTTCTCTGCGACCATCTCAGCTTTGCTGTATTGTCGACCAACAGAGTACCTCGCCAAGGGACACTGCCTATGGGCCAAGCAGTGTCGTCATCATCATAGGTGCAGCCCCACAGTTTTCAATGGAAGTACAGTTAAGGAGAGAAGATATGGCTACCACATATGGGGGAACCGATGCACCACTCAATACGGCAGTGGCGACAAGTGGACGAAGTCCGTATACTGCTACCACGTCTGGGGTAAACGACGAACAACACCATTGACCTTCTGTTTTGAACTCATGCAAACAATGCCTCAATCTCGGTGCTTGGAATGTCCGTACAACCAACGACAGTGAGTCTTCAATCAGACCTGAAAGAGCAACAGCCCTTATCTGTCGTGAGTTAGAGAAAGCGACCATTGACATCTGTGCCCTAAGCGAAGTTCGGCGACCTGGCACTGGAAACGTAGTTGAGAGGAGTCACACAATCTTCTGGAGTGGAGGAGAAGAGAGAACAGCTGGCGTTGGCTTTGCTATCTCCAACAAGCTAGCTGCTCAAGGTATCACCCCTACACCAATCAGCGACAGGCTCATGTCAATGTGCATACAGCTAAAGGGAGGAAACAATTTAACTCTCATTAGTGTATATGGGCTGACCATGCAAAGATCTCAGGAAGAAAAAGAGCAGATCTATGAAAAGCTTGGCAGCTGCACATCTGCCGCCGAGATGGACATCATCATCATCCTGGGCGACTTTAATGCTCGAGTGGGCAAGGACTGGAAATCGTGGCAGAAATGCAATTGGAAAACATGGCGTTGGTAAAATGAACTCCAATGGGCTTATGCTCTTAGAATTTTGCACCAGATTCCAGCTCGGTGTCATGGGTACTATATTCCAACAGAAAAACACCTTAAAGAACACATGGCAACACCTACGTTCAAAGCACTGGCATCAAATTGACCATGTACTATCCAATAAGGCTGCAAAACCATATGTCACAGTGACACAAGTCAATCGAGCAGCAAACTGCTTCACCGATCATAAGCTCTTGGTATCTAAGTGCCTGTTCTTTATTAAAAACATGAAGAGTGGTACAAGGCCTCCCAAGAAGCTAGACACACATTTGGATGATGACAAAAAAGCATTACTGGAGCTCTTCCTAGACGAAAAGTTGTCTACCTGTAAGACAGACTTTGACGAACTCAGAGTTATTCTCCAGAATGCTGCCACCCATGTCTTCAGCAAAAAGAAACGAGTGCAGAATGACTGGTTTGATGATCAGGACCAAGAAATTCAAAAGCTGCTTCAAGACAAGTACTTGGACAGGCATGTTCTAAGAAGGCGGATCAGAGAGCTAAAGAATGACTGGTTTCGGCGCAGAGCTGAGGAGGCAGAGTGGCACTCTCAGGAGAAGAACCACAGAGAGTTTTATGCTACCCTCAATGCCGTCTATGGCCCTAGATCCTGAAGCACCCATCCTGTGAAGTCCAAAGATGGTGAGCTCCTGACTGCTCCTGACAAGATAAAGGACAGATGGGTTGAACACTTCAGCGACTCATTAAACCAAGCAACGGATGTTGACTTGAGCATCGTCGATGACATAGACCAGCTTCCAGTTATTGAATCAATGAGCCTCCCAATTAAAGACCAAGAACTTGACCAAGCCCTTAGAAACACCCGATTAGGAAAGAGCCCAGGTCCAGACGGTATTCTACCTGAAGCACTTGTGCATGGAGGACGTCGCTTAAGAGCTTTCCTACTTGTCCTATTCAACATCTGCTGGACTACAGAGATTATCCTAACCGACTGGATAGATGCCATCATCGCAATTCTGTTCAAAAAAGGTGACAGAAGCCTCTGTGGGAATTACAGAGGAATCTCACTGCTCAGTGCTGTCGGTAAAGTCTTTGCGGGCATTATCTTGCAGAGGCTTCACCTGTTAGCAGAATATATCTACCCCCAGTCGCAGTCAGGGTATCAAAATGGTAGAAGTACAATAGATGGGATTTTCACCCTTCGCCGGCTGATGGAAAAAACAAGAGAGCAGCGCAGATGTTTGTACATAGCCTTCGTGGATTTTGTGAAGGCGTTTGACACGATCAATCGCGAGCTCCTCTTCATCATCCTTGGCAAACTTGGCTGTCCTCCAAAGTTTATAAGAATCATCAAGAGACTATATACGGACGTGCACGCCCAACTTGCTATCAATGGTGAACTCACCCAATCCCTTGAATACAACAGCGGGGTCAAGCAGGGGTGTAAACTAGCTCCAACACTCTTTGGCATGTACGCAACAGTCCTACTTTGGCTTGCTTTCAAAGAAATCAAGCACACCTGCAGTGTACAGATCAGACTGCACTATGATGGCGATCTTTTTGACCTCCGTAGATTAAAAACAAAATCCAGAGTCCTCACAGAATATATTAGTGAAGCTCAGTATGCTGACGATATCGCGATCTTCAGTGATACACCAGAGGGCCTACAGACGTTATTATCCTCCTACAATGACGTCGCTAAGAGAATGGGTCTCTGCATCAACACAGTCAAAACAGAGACCATGTGTATTGGCAATACAGCTGAGTTCTTTATTGACGACATCAAATTGGCCAACGTTACTCCCTTCAAGTATCTCGGCAGTTATGTCAGCAGTGACTGCTCTATGAAGGGGGAACTTGCATCTCGCATCCAAACAGCATTGTGTGCTTTTGGCCGTCTGCGCAAGAGGGTGTTTGATTCGCATGACCTCACAGTTTCTACCAAAGTCGCAGTTTACAATCAGTGCCTTATGCCCCTCCTGATGTATGGCAGCGAAATCTGGACCCTTTACTAGCACAAAGTCAGGCAGCTTCGCATAATCCAACAGCGTCACCTTCGCCTTATACTAAACATCAAGTGGGACGATTTCATCAGCAATGAGGAGGTGCTGCGGCGGGCACATGTTGAAGACATCGTGATCAAGCTTGTAATGTGTCACCTGCGCTGGTTAGGTCATGTCTGTCGAATGAATGATGATAGGCCGGTGAAGGAACTCTTGTATTGTGAGCTGGCTCATGGTTCTCGCAAAGTAGGTCGACCCAAACTCCGTTTTAAGGACACATGCAAAAATGCATTGAAGTGTGCCGATGTTTTAGATCAATGGCAATTGGTAGTACATGACAGAGCGGAATGGAAGAACCTCACGAGGAAAGGTTGCAGGGCGCATAATACAAAGACAGTGATGGCTCACGAGAAAAGACGGGATTGACGCAGAGCGGAGAGGAGTAAGGAAGGAACTGTGGATATACCCATTTCGGGTGAAAGGCGATGATGAGTACAGAATTTTCATGTCATCTTCTGAGTTTACAACCCTCATGTTTTCTTTTGAGCGAGAGGTTTCTGTGTTATCTTTTGGTTTCAAAACCTCTATATTGTTTTCGTCTGAGCAAAGAGATTCTGTATTGTTTTCCCAGAGTTAAAAGCTTGTGTGTTTTCCCTTGTCTGGTGGCCCATGGTCTTTGGTAGGCCGCCTGATGCTCTGTGTTTGCCCTTCCTGTGGCTGTTGGGCTTTGGAAGGCCACCAGACCCATCCTGTACTCCAGTTTGGGGTCCCATGGATGTGGATTGGCCCCCTGACCTGTTTTTGTTCTCTGGTCTGGTGGTCCCAGGACTTTGGGAGATCACCCGACCTACTTTTTTTTGTTTTTGGGCCTTAGACTTTGGGTTGCCCCCACAGTCTGTGCTTTTGTGTTGGACCTTGTTTGGGGAGGGTGTTTATTTTGGCTGCCCAGCCTTTTTCCCCTCCCTCCGCCTTGGGAGGATTTTGTGTTTGTTTGTGGTTGTCTGGAATCTGCCTTGGGGGGGGGGCACTTTCATGGGGTTACATGTTTCCAACATACCCCACCCTTTAAGTTATGCTTCTCTCCAGGCGGCAGTATGGTTATTTTGCTCTCACCTTTACTTGTCGGCTTATTCTGTGTTTCATGATCACCCTTATGATGTCATCTTGTGTTATTCTACACGACAGCGCTCTCTGTTTATTCTGCTCGTCATTATTGGTTCTTTGTTAATTCCTCACAGCTACACCTGATTGTGTCGCTCTCCCTCTCGCCTTCTCCTCCTCTCTTAATTAATCCCAGCCAGTTGTCATTAGTGGTGTGTGTATATATGTTCCACTCTGTTTTTGGCTCGCTGTCGCATCGTAAAACACCTGTTGTGTTCCTCACCCCCACTTATCCAGTTTGTTTCCATGTTATATTGTCTGTCAGTGATTATCCAAGCTAGAGCTGTGTTTTTTATTAAACTCTGCTGAACTTCATCTCTGAATTTGGGCCCGTCCTTGCTTCCTTCCCGGAAGATGGATGGATGGATGGACAATCAAATAAATCTTAGTGCCATTTACTCCCTTTTTATATTTGTCAAATTCTAACATGTGTGATTGCCTACATATAGGCTACACCTCTTTGTATTCCACTTTCAAACAAGCCTACATTTGGGCCTGTAAAGCCTAATTGGGATACCCGTTTCAGACAGGAATACTTGCATTCTATGGGCAAGGCACTAGTTCTTGTCAATTTATGGTATTTTTTTTTTGTGGAAATGTGCTATTTTTCCCCTGCATTCATCATATTTTCATACAAATTTGTAACTTTTTTTCTCATAAATTTGCAATTTTACTTGTAAATTAGCATCTTTTGTCATAGGTTTACACCATTATTTGTGAAAATTTATACTTAATTTACATTTATAGACTTTACCTTACACTACATTTGTGAGTCCACCACTACTATCCACCTTGCTAAAAAATAATAAATCAACTGAGAACAAGCAGGATTTTTTTTTCCTCATTCAGCAACATGTACTAAAGAGGCATTTTTCACCAAATGTGTCAACAAAAATCTGCATGGAGCAGTATTTTAGCTTTAAATCAAGATAACTGTCATGATTCAGGGCAAGTGCAGATGGCAGACACTGCCAGAGCAGCAGGTGCAGGGGGAGACGCTGCACCAGGAAGCCAACACAGGTGCTCGGTGATGGTGGTCAATTGCTGGGTAACGGTTTCTAACTGGTCTAAAAGAAACATGACCTGGCATTCTGTGGCCTCCAAGCACCAGAGTGCTGACTGTTCGCCTGGCTGAGTGCACGCTGAGCCTCGATCTTGGCTGGATCGTTCTGTCATGATTCAGAGTAAGTGAGGCTCAAACGCAGAGCTACCAGAACCAACACTCAGACCCAGATGTAAAAGTTCACCAGTTTATTGTAAAAATAAAACCTAACACACAAATCTGAATAAAGGTGCACAAATAAAGAAAAGCGCAAAACAAAAACACACATTTAAATTTAACACAAAAACCGGTGACACTGGAGCGCACGCAGCCTACGGAAAAAGAGCAGAAAGAGATGATTAGGAACAGGATCTATACAAGAGGAGAATAAGATGGGAGAACACTCTTACTGCTGTGAGCAGAGGAGCCTGGCGGGGAACTCCTGCGTGGGTCCAGGGAAACAGGGGGGAAGACGGTTGACCTGGGAGGACACCACATGCTGGCTCTTAAATATGCTAGGTGCTGGGAAAGGGGAGGGGAGGGGGAGCATGCTCGCCTGATCATCACAGTGCCCCCCCAAGGGGCACCTCTTGGCATCCCACTGGGCTTGCACGGATGGGCTTGATGGAACGCCCGCACCATCCGCTTGTCCATTATGTAGGACCCCAGAATCCAGGACCTCTCCTCCGGACCATACCCTTTCCAGTCGACCAAGTACTGACACCCACAACCCCGTCGACGGACATCCAGGTCTGACCGTTGATGACCCAGGGGGGAGGTGGGGGATCCAGAGGAGGTCAAAGAGGGCTGGCAGAGAAGGACTTGATGCGGGAGACATGGGACGTTGGATGGATCCGCATCGAAGGTAGCAGGTCCAACTGAACAGTGACATCGTTGATGATCCCCTTAATGGTAAACGGGCCCAGATAGTGGTGGTGGTGGTGGGGGGAACTTCCGAGACTCCGTCTTGAGCGGGATCTGTTCAGAAGACAACCAGACCTTCTGTCCCGCTGTGTACTTGGGTGCCGGCGCATGTCTGCGGTTAGCATATTGTTGATTGCACTCAGCAGAGCAGAGGAGGGCAGCTGTTGTGACCCTCCACAGACGGCGGCACCTGGATGTGTGGACCTCCATGGATGGGATGGTGAGGCCCTTCTCCGCCATGGGCAGCAGAGGTGGTGTGTAGCCCATCGAGGCCTCGAACAGTGAAAGCCCAGTAGAGGAGGAGACAGCTGAGTTGTGAGAATACTCCAACCAGGTCAGGTGGGAATTCCAGGTGGATGGGTTGTGGGATGCTACTCATCTTAGGGTGGCGTCCAAGGACTGATTGGCATGCTCGACCTGACCGTTGCTTTGCGGGTGGTATCCGGACATCAGGCTGGCAGTAGCACCCAAAAAGTGGCAGAACGCCTTCCACACCTGGGTTGTGAATTGTGGACCCTGGTCCAAGACAATGTCCATGGGTATTCCATGCAGCCAGATGATGTACTGCGTCACCAGATCGGCTGTCTCCATGGCAGATGGCAATTTGCGGAGAGAGGCCAGGTGGATGGCCTTGGAGAACTGGTCAATCATGGTGAGGATAACGGTGTTGCCTTGGGGTGGAGGGAGGCCTGTAATAAAGTCCAATGCAATGTGTGACCATGGACAACTTGGCACCGGGAGGGGATGGAGGAGGCCAGCTGGAGGGGAAGAGTCTGACTTATTCGCGGCGCAGGTGTGACAGGCCTTGACGTACTCTCGCACATCCTTCCTGCGTGTGGGCCACCAAAACCCTCTCCTGAGCAGCTTGATTGTACGGGAGATGCCGGGATGACAGGCGAAGAAGCTGGTGTTCCCCCACTTAATCACCTCGCCACGTAATACTGAGGACACATAAAACTGGTCAGGTGGACCTCCCTCCAGGATGGGTTCCAATGACTGGGCCTGCCAGACCCTCTGCTCAATCTTCCACGAGAGTGTCCCGAGAAAGCAGGAGGAGGGGAGAATAGTCTCCGGGGAAGACGCAGCAGCTGTAGAGAAGGAGGTGGAGGAGAAGGAGTCAGAAGAGTACTGGTGTGAGACAGCGTCAGTCTTGGCAGTATGGGACCCTGGTCAGTACGAGATGGAAAGATTGAACCTATTAAAGAACAGGGCCCACCGAGCCTGCCGTGAATTCAACCGTCTGGCCGATCGAAGATGTTCTAAATTTTTATGATTGGTCCAGACAATGACCAGTTGGCTAGCTCCCTCAAGCCAGTGTCTCCACTCCTCCAACACCAGCTTAATGACCAACAGTTTGTGGTACTCAACATCGTAATTCCTCTCAGCTAGCCACCGGGAGAAATACGCACACAAGCGGAGCTTCTGGTCGGAGCTGGAGCGCTGGGAGAGGACAGCGCCCACCCCTGAATCGGAAGCATCCACCTCGACCATGAACTGTGCCGAAGGATCCACCTGCGCCAGGACGCGCGTGTTGGTGAACAGGCCTTTCAGGGTCATAAAAGCTTGTTCAGCAGCCTCGGACTACTTGAATGGGCTTTTGGTTGACGTCAACTGTGTAAGCGTCAGGGTAGAGTAGTTCAGGGCTGTGTGTATTGTTTTTTTGGGTTGTTACAGCTTTAAGGCTGTTCAAGGTGAATGATATTATTAGTATAATGGAGTAGTGTGCTTTCTTTTGTATAATTTGACATTTGTGTGAGTGTATTTTCGTTGTTTGGGTTGATAATGATTTACACTTGCGCTGACTGATTAAATCAGCAGGAGCCAATTAGTGAGCTTCGTTGTGAACTCTTGTCCGGGAAGGACCTATTTAAGGATGGTGTGTGACTGTGTTGGAAGTCTAAAAAAACGTCTGGAGAAGTCTTGCAGGAAGGCATCTAACAGAAGTCTGAGAGGAGTCCGGGACAGGTTGAACAATCAGGTCAGACGGATCAGATCGATGGAACGCTGTCGCTGACGAGGTGAAGGAGATGAGGTCAGAAGGACAGGTGGACAGCAGGACGTGCTGACAGAGGATCCGAGGATATGCGGAGGTGAACTAACGAGGAGCACGGAGGAAACGAGGTTAGGAGCGGAGAAAGGACGGAGGAAGCGCAGGTGTGGTGATTTGACAGTGGCAGCACGGGACCGAAGACGCCGAGGGTGACCAGACGACGGAGGTGTCGTTGTGTTGGATGGAAGGCGAATACACAGCTAAGTAAAAGAACGTCCTTATTGTCTCTGTGTTATAGATGTATATTAGCCCCGGTGTGTTCACGGGAGGCTAAGTTTGTGCTGCGCTGTGTGCTGCAGGTTTCCCCCGGACGACGGATACGAAGGAGCCACTCCTCTTCTCTCTGCTTGTTCGCCACCTCTCCTTGGGCCCGGAACATTCCCTCTTCGAGGCGTACAGGAGGGTCTCGGATGAGACCGGACAGACGGTATTTTTCTCCCAGGACAAGGAGGACTATAGCGGGAGTACCTGGTTGGACAGCCAGCGAATGCATCACGCTCTATTACGGACGTTCTGAAGGTTTTTTCACGTAGCGTAGGAAGTGACTTTTTATGAATGAGAATTGTATTGCTTTTTCCTTGTGTGCATTTTAGGGTATTTATGGTATTTATTAAGGGGTTAGTTTCTTAAACTGTGCACATTGGGGATTTATGCTTCTTATTGGGAATTTATGGTTTGTGGGAGCGTGTAAATAATGAGGCTGATTTGGTTCAGGCGGTTTATTACACGACTCACACAAGGAGCATAGACAGAATGGCATACAAGTAGGAACTCTTCCCTTAAATAACATGACATCCTTCTAGGCTCTTCTCACACACAAAAGATAATCCCCGTCTAGACTCTTCTCACACACAAAAGATAATCTCCCTGTCCGACTGCAGTCAGTCCATTCATCCTTGACACCTCCCTGTTATCTTACTAGGGCATCTAGAAACTTCTCACACACAAAAGGTTAACTTTGCGTCCTTTGTTCCTGTCTAAGGTGGTAAACCATTATGCACTCCCCAGGTTGCCACACCACCCCCCCCAGCAACTTAGATAGGACAAAAAGGTAACAGTCCACATGCTGTGATAAAACCATTAACATCAGTCCACATGCTGTAGAACAATCAACATCAGTCCGCATGCTGCTTGGGCTTCAGTCCTCTGTCATATCTACTGTAGCCAGGATTCGCTGCCTCCGTGGCGCTGCCATGCTGGGGGGCTGATGTCTGGGGGTGAAAACTTTTTGACTGTCCGTGTGGGTGCTCTGGAGAATCTTTTCTCTGGGAAGCACCCCGTGGGGGTCTTCCACGCCGAGGGGCCCTCGCCAACAGCACTTGCTCGTCAGCCACAACGAAAGCAGGTTTGAGTCTGTCTATGCCAATTTTTCCCCCCTACCCCCCCAAATCTAGCAAAAAATGCTTATCTCCTGTTTCCAGCACTCTAAACGGTCCATCATAAGGTGGGCACAGTGGGAGGCGGTGGGCGTCGTGTCTGACAAACACGAACTCTGCTTTTTTCAAAGCTTTAGGCACAAAAACGCGCGGAAAACTGTGGTGGGCAGGGCCCGGCAGCATGCTTGAGTCTATGCAACACTGCAGCAGCTGAGACGGGGAGCCGCCTGCGCAGGATTATCTGGCAGAAACTCCCCAGGCAGCCGGAGTGGTTGTGCAAAAACGAGTTCTGCTGGGGAAGCTTCCAGATCCTCTTTAGGCGCAGAACGTAACCCCAATAAAACCCATGGTAGCCTGTCTACCCAATTTGCATCCGTCAGTGAAGCCCTCAGAGCCGCTTTTAACGACCTATGAAAACGTTCGCATAACCCATTTGCCTGCGGGTTGTACGCGGTTGTGCGGTGAATTGAGACACCTAGGCTGCGGGCCATGGTTGACCAGAGTTCAGAAACAAATTGAGAGCCTCTGTCGGACGTAATGTCCGACGGAACTCCAAAACGCGCCACCCATGCTGTTAAAAATGCGCACGCCACCTCCTCGGCCGTGGTTGCCGCCAGCAGAACTGCTTCTGGCCAGCGCGTGGTGCGGTCCACCATTGTCAGGAGATGCGTGTACCCCTGTGATGGCGGAAGGGGGCCTACGAGGTCCACGTGGACATGGTCAAACCTCTTAGCCGGGTTGCGAAACGGCTCCAAAGGAGACTTCGTGTGTCTGTGAACCTTGGCTCGTTGGCACGCCACACAGGCTGCCGCCCACTCTTTCACTTGTTTGCGAAGGCCCGGCCACACATATTTCTCTCCTACCATTTTGACCGACGCGCGCACCCCTGGGTGTGCCAAAGAGTGAACCGACTCAAACACGCGGCCGGAGCCACAGGCAGTGGGCGACCCGTGGAGACGTCGTAGATTAAGGGGGGAATGCCGTTAAGCAGCATCCTCTTCTCCAGCCTTAACCCTGTTGGTCCAGACTGGAGCGCGCGCACGTCCGCGTCACTAGCCTGCTCCGCGGCCATGGCTGCGTAATCCAACCCTACACAGACCGGGGCCACAACGGCGCGCGAGAGGCAGTCTGCCACTACATTCAGTTTGCCCGACACATGCTGAATATCGGTAGTAAACTCTGAGATCACGGCCAGCTGCCTCTGCTGCCGGCCCGACCAAGGTTCTGAAACTTTGGCCATCGTGAATGTTAGTGGCTTATGGTCAACGAACGCAGTAAAATTGCGCCCTTCCAGCCAGAACTGGAAATAGCGAATGGCCAGGTGGAGAGCCAGCAACTCTCTGTTGAACGCGCTGTATTTACGTTCATTGTTGCGCAAGGTTCTGCTGAAAAAGGCAAGTGGCTGCCAAGCCCAGGCGACGCGCTGCTCCACGACAGCCCCTATGGCCACATCTGAGGCGTCAGTGGTGAGGGCTATGTGGGCCGTTGGGTCTGGATGTGCCAACAATGCGGCGTTTGCCAGGGCTGCTTTAACTTCTGAGAACGCCTGCTCTCGTTCCGGGGTCCATTCGACCTTATTCGCGGGTTTCTGTTTTTTGAGCACAGCGTACAATGGCTGCATGAGCTGCGCTGCGCAGGGAAGGAAACGGTTATAAAAGTTCACCATTCCCAAAAATTCTTGTAGCGCCCTGACCGTTTGTGGTCGGGGAAAATCTGTCACTGCGCGCACTGTGTCAGGTAGCGGAACCGCTCCTTTGGGAGAGACACGGTGCCCTAAAAAATCAATCCCCGTCACCCCGAACTGACATTTCGCTGGGTTGATTATTAAACCGTGCTCTTCCAACCCGGTCCGCGTCAGAAGCCTCTCTGCTCTCTCACCATCCGAGAGCGTGTAGTGCTGGATGAGGGCAGCCTTCAGCGCGTCATATTTGCCGTCGGCTGGTGGCTGATCGAGCAGGCTCTCGATGTGCTGAGCCGTGCTGGCATCGAGCGCTGCAACCACATAGTAGAATTTCGTATCATCCGCCGATATCCCTCGGAGGGCGAACTGCGCCTCGGTTAGGTGGAACCAGGAGAGTGGGTTGTGCTGCCAAAAATCAGGTAGTTTGATCGCTACAGCGCACGCGAAGCTGGGGGTTCCAGTCGAGGTTGGCTCCGGGGATCTTCCGTTGTATTCCTTGATTCGTCTTGGGTCACCAGTGTGGGAGCGTGTAAATAATGAGGCTGATTTGGTTCAGGCGGTTTATTACACGACTCACACAAGGAGCATAGACAGAATGGCATATAAGTAGGAACTCTTCCCTTAAATAACATGACATCCTTCTAGGCTCTTCTCACACACAAAAGATAATCCCCGTCTAGACTCTTCTCACACACAAAAGATAATCTCCCCGTCCGACTACAGTCAGTCCATTCCTCCTTGACACCTCCCTGTTATCTTACAAGGGCATCTAGAAACTTCTCACACACAAAAGGTTAACTTCGCGTCCTTCGTTCCTGTCTAAGGTGGTAAACCATTATGCACTCCCCAGGTTGCCACAGGTTCTTATTTGGGAATTTATGGTTCTTATTACCTCCACCAAGGAGGTTATGTTTTCATTGGCGTTGGTTTGTCTGTCTGTTTGTTAGCAAGATAACTCAAAAAGTTAAGGACGGATTTTCATGAAATTTTCACAGATTGTCAGAAATGGGGTATCCTACAGATGATTAGATTTTGGTGGTGATCTGGATCACCGTCCAGAAGAAAACCGCCATTACGGAAAATGCCATTTTCGTCAATAACTACTGAACCACTAATCCTATCATTGTGAACCCAATTGCTAGTCATATGTTTTCATGCTCAAGGAATCTGAAAACGTACACACAAACACTGTATGGGGGGGAACTGTGGCACTTGGCGGAGGTCTGCACTCTCCGAGTGCTTTTCTAGTTAGGTAATGTTGTAGTCTATAACTATTTTAACATTGTGTCTAATAAAGTGTATGATTGCTTTCCTGCCTTCCTGGGTGTTTGCGTTGTTGTGGCCCGAGAATCATTCATTTTATTCATAATGCTCACAGTGATTGGCACTTCCAAACTGTGACATTTATTTGGTGTTTTCGGCAGGATTCTCTTACCACACAACATAAACATGGAAGAGCACGATGAACCCTCGACCTCAGCTGTGAACAATCAAACTGTAATTAACACAGTTGCTATGCCATAGTTTATGGGGGTACCTTGGGTCCCAAAGTTTTCTGGGGAGATGAGCCAGATCAAGTTTGGGGAATGGTTGTGGCAGATCGAAGCACTCTTGAGAGCTCAGGGCCTTAGTGATGAGCAGAAAGCCGACTTTGTGATTGGGGCGTTGGAAGGTGATGCCAGGAGGAAAATTTGGCTGTTAGACCCTAGCTCCAGAAGGAATGTTCAAGAAATTTTTTCCCACTTAAAACGGCTGTATGGCACACAAACCCCTTTAGCTGGATTGCGGGTCCAATTTTTCAAGTGTAGGCAGGGGGAGGGAGAAGGTGTAGGGTCCTTTATCCTGCGCCTATGAGAACTGTTTGGCAGGTGGTGTGAGCAGGAACCTGATGGCTCAGCACAGGATGAAAGCACAGCACGTGATCAGCTAATACTGGGTCTGAGGGCTGGTGCTGTCTGACAAGAGTTGCAGCGGCTGGTGAGACGTAAGCCACGAACGACTTTTGTTGAGGTCTGTAATGAGGCTAGAGTGTTGGACAGAGAACATCCAGGCCAAGAGGAAGTGTGGGCTTCGCGGATAGACGCACCCACACAGACTGCACCCAGGCCAGAACCTGATGATTGGAGAGAGGGGTTCAAGGCGGAAATACGTCGTGAGGTGCAGGAACAAATGTCCATACTTAGCCGTACTGTGGTGGAGGAAATAAAGCAGTTACTGCCCGGCATGTGCCACAGTAGTCCACCAGGGGGCACCTCTTCTAGGGGGAAATCTATCTTCCCCTCCCACTGCAGGCCAGCTTTCCGGTGGGATAAACAAGGCCACCCTATTTGTAGAGGCTGCAACAAGCCAGGCCACATTTGAAGGTTTTGTCCGGAAAGAAATCAACAGGCCCAGGTTCTCAAGGTAGTGGCTCCATCCATCATTGGGCAGGTGATGGAGGAGGCTGCAGTCGGGGTTTTGAAGGAGACGATGGTTGGCTCCTGCCCAGGAGTGGAAGTGAAGGTGGCTGGTGTTAAAGTTCCCTGCCTTATAGACATGGGGTCACAAGTGACATTGTTTTCAGAGTCCTTCTTTCAGAAGTGGTTAAACCATGTAGCGGATGTTGGAGTGTTGGAGTGGCTGACTGTCAGAACAGCAAACAGACTGAAAATTCCCTATGTAGGTTATGTGCTGCTGGATTTTGAAGTTGCAGGAGTTAAAGTACTGGAAAAAGGAGCAGTCATCGTAAAGGACTCCTGTTTATCTTTTGATGGGGGGATTCTGGGTATGAATGTCATGTCTAGCTGCTGGGCATCATTGTCTCAGGGTTCCCACTCAGGTGTCGCGGTTCCTGAAGGGATGGTGTCTTCTTCAGTCCTGGGACCACGTGAACGAGTCTTGGCTGTTGGGGGCAATGAGGCTCCGGAAGAGTCCATGGATGGGAAAATGGAGGCGGTGCGATCGCCTAAACAATCCCCAGAGATTTCAGCCTGCAAGGAGAGGGTGGTGGAGGACCACCAGTTGCCATGTGGACCTGGCCCGATGGGAGGGGCATCTGGTACCATGGAGTGGCAGGTTGCCAGGGCTGGGACTGACCTGGAGAGGGGACGGCATGCAGGGCTACTAGAGGAGATGGCCCTAGGAGTCCGCTCGTGGTTTGAGCAGCATGCCATGGATGAGGCAGCCCATCATCATCACAGGATTCTGAATGGAGCCCACAAATGAGTCTTGGCCCAAACGCAGTGGCAGCAACACAAGGACAAGCAGAGGTATGGTCCTCATGCCAAGGATGTTCTGCTGGTGCCAGGAGAGAGGGTGTTGCTGAGGAATTTTTGACGCCATGATCAGAATAAGCTTGCCCCCCCGATGGCAACCCTCCCCTTTTGTGGTGGTGTCTCAGTTGGGTCCACACACACCCGTGTACAAGATCCGACCAGAGGGGCTGAGTGGGCCAGAGAGGACTATCTACAGGAACAACCTCAGACCATGTCCCATCAGACCCAGTGATCCACAAAAGGACGTGCTAGTGTCAATGGCTGAGCCTGAGAACATTGGGGCACACCTGTTCCTGCCTGTTTCTTTGCCTTTTGCAGGGCCAAATCCAGTTCCAAGTCCAGCTGTGGAAGTGGAACAATTGCAAGATATGGTGCAGGCATCTGATCCACCTACTTTAGTATCCCCACAGGAACAAGTACCCCTGAGACGCTCTCAGCGCAGCAATTTGGGTAAAAGGCCGGTTAGATGTGGTGATGGAAGTTAATAGTCGGGGACGACTATTTAGGATGGTGCATGACTGTGCTGGAAGTCTAAAAAAACATCTGAAGAAGTCTCGGGAAGTCTTGCAGGAAGGAGTCTAACAGAAGTCTGAGAGGAGTCCGGGACAGGTTGAACAATCAGGTCAGATGGCTTGACCAAATATTCAAAATGGACCAGAGGCGTTTTAAATGCCGTCTTCCTCTCATCTCACTCACGAATGAGGACCAAGTGGTACGCATTACGGAGGTCGAGCTTGGTGAAGTAAAGCGCCCATTGGAGTGGCTCAAACGCTGAGTTGACAAGGGGCAGCGGATATTTATCCTTGTGGGTAATCGTGTTAAGCTCACGATAATCAATGCATGGCCGCAATGTCCCATCCTTTTTCCCTACAAAAAAGAACCCAGCGCTGAGAAGGGTGGACAATGGACGAATAATGATGGCGCTGAGGGAGTCTTTTATGTAGGTCTCCATCGCCTCCCTCTCTGGCCCAGATAAACTGTAGAGCTGGCTGGATGGCAGACATGCACCCAGGAGGAGATCAATAGCACAGTCGTAGACCCGATGAGGTGGTAAAGAAAGGGCTCTGGACTTGCTAAAGACCTCCCCTAAGTCATGATAGACCTCGGGCACGGAGGTGAGATCTGCTGGCTAAGCCGGAGGGGAGGAGATCAAGAGAGAGGGCAAGCATGTGGCCAATCGGAGACACGATGACAGACAAATAGGGCTCCTGGACGAAATGGGGCCCTGACTCCAGTTTATAACTTGATTGTGAATGTGGAGCCACGGATACCCCAAAATCATGGTGGTGGTTGATTGAGGCAGAACATAAAACTGAACAGCCTGGTGGTAATTACAAAATGACAGAAATGGGCTCAGTTTGTTCGGTAACCATCATGATGCTGCAGCCTGAAACTGCTGAGACACTTAGGGGTGTTGGGACATTCCTGGTGGGTATCTGAAATTTTCTGACAATAGCCTGTTGAATAAAATTTTGCTCCGCTCCTGAATCAATCAGAGCGGAGGTTTTGAACTCTGCCCCCAGTAACTGAATGAGGGCTGGGAGTTCAAAATGGTTAGGGGAATTTTGTGAAGACCCTCCCGCCAGACCCCCCACAGCGACTGATGGGCCAGGTCTTTCTGGACGAATTGGGCATTTTGATATTGTGTGGCCAAGGACCCCACAATATATACACTCCCCCGCCCTCTTGGAATGCCGGCGTTCCCTCGGAGTCAGACGGACCCTATCGAGGTCCATTGGCTCCGGAAATGACGCTGACAGAACAGCATCAGAGGCTGGAGGGGGCCAGCCAGGGGACGAATGGGGAAGCAGCGGCCTTCTGCTCCCTCGCACGCTCCCTAAACCAGTTATCCAGGGCCACTGCCTGCATAATATTCTCATCTAAAGAGGAGGAGACGCGTAGATAGCCAGCTCATCGAGGAAGCGCGTATCCAAGTCCCAGAGCAATGTGCTGCGCAGGGCAGCATCGTTCCATCCGGAGTTGGCCGCAGCGACCCGCAACTCAGTGGAGAAATTGGCTACAGACCGGTCCCCCTGTCGAGTCCCATCAGCTGGCTAACTATGTTCCCCTCACTCTCTGTATGGTTGAATGCCTCAGAGAATTCCCACACAAACCACTCGTATGTGTATACTGGCCTGTCCGGGCTGCTCAAGACGGACTGTGCCCAATAAGCGCCCGGTCTCACAGCAACAAGGTCATGAAATGGACCTTAGCCGAATCATCCCTATACTCCCCTTCCACCTGCTGAAAATAAAGCCGACAGTGGAGCAGGAACCCTTTGCATCCCCCCACCTCCCCCCAATAGGGGGCAGGCGAAGGAACTGAAATGTTTCTGCGGATGGCAGACACTGCCGGAGCAGCAGGTGCAGGGGGAGACGCTGCACCAGGAAGCCAACACAGGTGCTCGGTGATCGTGGTCAATTGCTGGGTAACAGTTTCGAACTGGTCAAAAAGAAACATGGCCCGGTGTTCTGTGGCCTCCAAGCGTCAGAGTGCCGACTGTTCGCCTGGCTGAGTGCTCGCTGAGCCTCGATCTTGGCTGGATTGTTCTGTCATGATTCAAGGCAAGTGAGGCTCAAACGCAGAGCTGCCAGAATGAACACTTAGACACAGATGTAAAAGTTCACCAGTTTACTGTAAAAATAAAACCTAACACACAAATCTAAATAAAGGTGCACAAATAAAGAAAAGTGCAAAACAAAAACACACATTTAAATTTAACACAAAAACCAGTGACGCTGGAGTGCATGCAGCCTACGGAAAAAGAGCAGAAAGAGATGATTAGGGACAGGATCTCCACAAGAGGAGAATAAGGTGGGAGAACACTCTTACTGCTGTGAGCAGAGGAGCCCGGCAGAGAACTCCTCTGTGGGTCCAGGGAAACAGTGGGAAAGACGGTTGACCTGGGTGGATGCCCACTGTCTTCTGGTCAGGCGAGCGTGATCAGTCCCGGAGTACACACCGCTAAGGTAGAAGCAAACCTTCTTCTTTTAGATTTGATTGGTGGTTGGCAACCAGCTTACAGGTGCATTACCGCCACTGACTTGATTATCATCACTCTATAACTTTGTATAAGGAGTTCTTATAAGGAGTTCTGAACAACTCCTTATGTGTGGAAAAAATTATCCATCCTTGGACCATTCAGTCTTGCGCATGTGCCCCTCATCGACATCGGGGGACCTGAGAAGAGAGGGAGACACGGAGAGTGAAAACACAGATCAACTGAGGGAAAATAATAATGTGGTTTAGATTCTAGGGTAGCAAACCTAACGATCCAGCAATGAGTTCTCCACACGCTGGCTCTTAAATATGCTGAGTAATTAGAAAGCAGCAGGTGTGTAATTACGCAGGTGTAGTTGATACTCCAGAGCCGGGATGACAGGAACAGGAGGGGAGGGGGAGGCATGCTCGCCTGATCATCACAATAATAGGTAAAAAAGTAATAACTGCTAGGAATGTTTATTATAATTATGCAGCTTTTTCTACATAATATGTGATTGATTTTTTTCACATAAAACATTTTTCTTTAACTTTAGAACTTTTTAATGTAATTTTAAATTATATTTTTTCCATAAAAATTGCAGCTTTTCCTTATAAATTTTCATATTGACATAAGTTTATGTAGCCTGTTTTTTTTTTTCTTGGAAATTTAGAACTTTAAAAATCTTCATAATGAGGAATTAGTAGTTTGATGGCAGCTAAATATTTAGAAGTTGCTCTGAGTCAGGTCACTAACCTGAGGTACTGGGAATCCCATGGTTTCTGCTGCAGAAGAACACACTCCTCCTCTGCCTCCTCTTCCCTCATCTGCGCCTTCTGACTATTTTTTTTTTTTTTGGGGGGGGGAGCCTCATATCCATTTCTTCCTTAACTTTTTAACTATTGAAATATGAACACAGCTTCTGGAGTCCTGCACCCTGTTGAATCCGCCTGACGCAGATGATCAGATTATAATATTCACGTTAATGAATTTTCTTTGCAACTGGCGCACCGGCTCATAAGTGAAACAGCCCACCGGGAATCCTCCTGACTCTCCCTATGGGCCACTCTGGGCCTGGGCATAGATGATCTCATCCCACAGCAGGAGGAACATAGGTGCAGTGCAGAGTGAAGTGTGCAGCTCATGTTTGGCTCTGCTGTCACAAAATGATATCATGCATCAATGTGGACGCTCACATCTTTATAATTGTTAATTAATATCGTTTTCTTTATCATTGTTGGTGTGGACAGGCCTTACCATTAACCATTTCTCTAACCTTATCCAAGTATTTTTAGTGCCTAACCCAAACAGTCATTACTTAATCACTTAAAATGTGTATTTAGTGCTTAAAAGGTAGTGAGCCACAGACAAGGAAGTGAAAGTGAACACAGATGGCATTGAAAAAAAAAAAGGAATGTAAACTTGAGACTCTTGCATGAGAGCATGGTTTTTAATCCTGACATCCATCCCCCTCTCACTTCCGTAAGTGGTTTTGAAATAGGAAAACAGACACTGTGTACATCTTTGTATTTGTAGATTGGGAACAAACATTATGTTTTTACTTATTATTTTGAAGTCTTGTAAAATCTACTGCAGTGTGTCCAATATTGCATACTCTACATGCACATAAAAATGCTGCATGCCCGACACTGACATATAAACACACTAGAACCATTTCCTCTGTTTTTCCAGCTGGGTTGTCAGAACCTGACAGAATTGTCCACCTCAGACTCTGGGGTCGTGTACTTGTAGTTTCTTGAGAGAAGAAGTAGAGTTCAAAGTAAACATTTGATCTGAGATCACTCCGTCTCATACAGCTGGCTCTACAGAAAAGAAAAAGGCTTTCTGCCATATGTTGAGTTTTTATATAGGGACAAAGGGGGAAGATCTGCTTCATGGTTAATGGTATTCTGCTCCCACAGCTTCCAGTCTACATCCCTTCCTGCACCCCCAACACATGGGCAGCCAGGATTCATGGGTACAAAACACAAAATGGTATTTGTATGAAAAATGCAGTGATCTGATCATTCTTAATGGTCAGAAAGACCTCTCTGTGGATTGGTGCAACCCAACAATATCAGGGATATTCACATAGACACACAATGTGGTAATGCATAATTGCAAAATTAAATGATTGAGTCTTTTAAAGCCGAGCATAAAAGCACTTAAAAAACCTTTTACACTCTTCTCTCATGGACAAGTCAGTGGCAAAGCAGTTGTATCCTGTCTTTGGTTTTCAGTCTAGTGTTTTGAGGGGAGAGTTTGACAGACTGTGTTATGTTCAAAGACTGACAGGAAAATTGACATAAAATCAATTAATATCTGTAGGTTTTAACAAAAAATTCATTAGCTAATCTTTTTTCCTTCTGCAGATTCTGCCTTTCTCCATGTCTTGACTCCTAATGAATGACAAAAATACTTTCAGCAAATGTCAATTCACGATTCAAATTGGGTTCCTTCATCTTGATGTCTAAACAATGACTGTTTTCAAGGCATCCCCCCCCCCCCGTGCCTGCCTGTTTTGTATATATGTGTTTCTTTATCTGTCTAGTTTAATTTGAAAAGCAACACTTCACTCTCCTTTTCTTTTCCCAGTCCCGTCAGTCTCATGAAAGCAATGGAATGACTGGCAAATCGTGGCTGTTACACCCAATCAGTTTGGAGTCCAGCTTTTGACACAATTATTTCACACGCCCAGGAGTGACCTCTCTAGCAAGGATGCAGCACATTGTAAAAGAATTTGTAGGAGTTTTAATGTTAAGAAAAAGAGATCTAAACTATTTATGAGTCAAGAAGGTTGTGAACATATGCATAATAAACAAAGCAAGGAAGCCTCTTTCCTTTGGGGATGCACTCATCAACACATGCCGCAATGTTTCAGTGGGTTTGAGGGCTAATCTAACAGAATTTCGGACTTAATCAGTTGGGAATTATTTGACTTGTATCCATGGCTCAGTTTTAGAAGGATTGCTGCATTGCAAAGTGGAAACAATTTGCCTTAGTTACATATCTGGCCTCATCAGTGTAATAACCAATAGCTCAATAAAAGACAAAACAGCACACAGATTAGCACACCAGGGGTTCTTAATCCAAATCACACAAATTTACTTATATGCGCATGCATGCACTCCCCCTCAGCATTTCAATGCAAACAAAATTACTGTATTGCTTAAAGGACATGTTTGTCTGTCGTATCGCGTTTGATTAGTGTGGCAAATATCCATCATGTCGTCTCCACTAAGAGAGCAACGAATTGGTAATCTTTAGACTTCAGGATGAGTGGCTACTGTCATCTTTTGATCATATGGATTAAACAAAATCGCCTTCAAGAACAAAAAAACCCCCTTTATCCTAAAACCACACTGTTGTGTCTGGAAAACGTGGAAGGACCAACAGAGAGTGGAGTTTGCTGGGAACACGAACTTTATTACAAAACTCTAATTATTGTGGTACAGAGTATTGTTGGTTGGGAGGCCAAGTCTAAGAGAGCCGGAAGAGGCTGCAAAATGTCCGTCCGTCACATTTATATGTTTGGTGTGATGATGTAACAGAGTGGCCGCTTCATCACGCCGACTCTGACCAAACTTGTGGTTTCAAAACATCACATTCATCGCTGGTAGCTGCGCCCCTAGCTAAGCAGTCCTTTTTATTGAGGAAGGCAGTTCAGTTGGAGGGACCCTGAGGTGAGCCCGTGGTGGACGTGCCGCTAGAAGTGCAGAGACCCGCAGACTAGGATCATCTTCTTCAAAACCCCAGTCCGAGTCCCACACCATGCGAATCAACTCCCACGTAGCTGTGTCATCTGGGGCGGCTGCTCAAACTAGGTGAAGATGGTTGGCGTGCCACACCGGACCATCTGCCAGCTGGAAGGTCGCTGGCCCCAGCTGCGCGGTGATCTTGATGGGTGTCGGTAGTGGTGGAGACGGTGTTGAGGTCGACTGCGGGTCCGGGTGTTTGGATCTGTGGACCCGAACCCAGTCCACCACTGCGAGTGGCACTCTGTTCGGTTGCACTCAGCGTCATGGTTGTGATGGTGTGGCTCTCACGTCTGCTGTGGGGCATCCACCAGGTTGTGGTGATTCTGCTGCATCCTGTTGGGTCACAGACTCTTCATCCTGCAGCTCAGTGGCGACTCCTAGAGGCTGACGCTGGGCATGGATTCAGAAGTAGTCTGGTCTCTTCTCCCCTTCTCCTGGGAAATCTTGTCATGGCAATGTATTGTTGTCGCCGTTGTTAGAACCTGCACTGGGTTGTTGTATCCCGGGGTTCCCGATAGATGCAGGCTCCCACTCCTGCAGCTCTGAACGGGGTCGCTGAAGCTTATGCTGGGTGAGGATCTGAGACAAGTCCGGTCACTGTCCCTTTTCATGGCAGTGCTCCTCCTGTGAGCACAGCACAGCTGTACCCTCCTCGTTGTCATCTGGGCGTGTTGCGTCCCACTTATCATCGTCTGTCAAACAGAATCTGCTACTGTCGCAGGTGGTGAAGCCCAGCTGATAGAACAGGTCACATCCTAGTATGTTGTCTCCATACATAGCCACTTGGAAGACGAAATCAGGAACAACTCTTGATGTGTAGCGGACCTTTAGTGAGATGGTCCCTACATTGCTGATGCTGTAGTTAGCATACCCGTACAGCTCTGCTGGGTTTTCCCGATTGGGTGGTTGGGGAAGAACTTCTTCACAGTGACCCAGTTCAACATTGATCTCACTGCGGCGGCGTTGAACAGGAGCGGTAAGCTGGTGTTGTCCAGCCCCACCTTGCAGAATGCATATGCCGCACCGCCGGAACTCATCGTATGGATGGTAGTCGCAGGTAAGTGACTTGAACTGACCAGTGGGCTCAGTGGTAGTGAAGTGGTTGAATTTGCCACATCACTTACACCATTGCCCCCTTGCCGGGCAGGAACACATTCTCTCTCAGTGTGTCAGAGAGCCACAGTTGCCACATGAGAAGCACCTTGTAGTGTTCCTCTGATCAGCGATGTTTACTTCGGCCTCTTCTGCTGTGTCACCAGGCTCCTCTGTGGTTACCACATGTGCTACTGGTGTGTGTCTTGGCTGCTGTTGTTGTTGCTGCTGCACACTTAGCTCCAATGCTAACCTGTCAGCGGCCTCTAGCTGGAATGGTAGCTTAATAGTCCTGGCTAGTGTCATGTCATTTGGCGCCCTTAACATCTTCGTCTGCAGCTGCGGGTTGCTAGTGTGCTCGGCAACCTGGTCGATTTCGTCCTCCAGCAAACCGGATTTGCACATGCTAGCTAGGTCTCGAAGGTCCATGATGAATTGTTGTGTTGTCTCTCCCGTTTCTGTCGACGTTGGCGGAACCTAATGAGCTGTACCAACACAACCAACAGAAACATTTGTCCTACCATGTAAGAAATATGTTGGCCTTCTATGCCCAGATTGTGAACCAGTAGAGCTTGCTTCCGTACCTTGTCTAACTTGCCCAGGTCCAGCACTGACACATAGGTTTCGAAAGCATTGCGCCAAGGTACGGGCGGTTCACCAGAAACTGCTGTAGTGGCCTCAGACACGCTTCCATAGTTTACTCTCATCGCCAAATGTTACAATGGGGCAAAAAAGTATTTAGTCAGCCACCAATTGTGCAAGTTCTCCCACTTAAAAGATGAGAGAGGTCTCCAATTTTCATCATAGGTATACCTCAACTATGAGAGACAAAATGAGAAAAAAAAAATCCAGAAAATCACATTGAAGGATTTTTAATGAATTAATTGGTAAATTCCTTGGTAAAATAAGTATTTGGTCACCTACAAACAAGCAAGATTTCTGGCTCTCACAGACCTGTAACTTCTTCTTTAACACTAGAAGACCCAGACATTAGCCCTCTTGTGGCCACTTGATGGTCCCCCTATGGGTTTTCTAGCCAAAAAGGCCAAATGGCCCCTCTCTGGGACTTCTAGGCTCCTCTGTCCTCCGCTCGTTACCTGTATTAATGGCAACTGTTTGAACTCGTTATCAGTATAAAAGACACCTGTCCACAACCTCAAACAGTCAGACTCCAAACTCCACTATGGCCAAGACCAAAGAGCTGTTAAAGGACACCAGAAACAAAATTGTAGACCTGCACCAGACTGGGAAGACTGAATCTGCAATAGGTAAGCAGCTTGGTGTGAAGAAATCAACTGTGGGAGCAATTATTAGAAAATGGAAGACCTACAAGACCACTGATAATCTTCCTCGATCTGGGGCTCCACGCAAGATCTCACCCCATGAGGTCAAAATGATCACGAGAACGGTGAGCAAAAATCCCAGAACCACACGGGGGGACCTAGTGAATGACCTGCAGAGAGCTGGGACCAAAGTAACAAAGGCTACGTCAGTAACACACTATGCCGCCAGGGACTCAAATCCTGCAGTGCCAGACGTGTCCCTCTGTTTAAGCCAGTACATGTCCAGGCCCGTCTGAAGTTTGCTAGAGAGCATTTGGATGATCCAGAAGAGGATTGGGAGAATGCCATATGGTCAGATGAAACCAAAATAGAACTTTTTGGTAAAAACTCAACTTGTCGTGTTTGGAGGAGAAAGAACACCATACCTACTGTGAAGCATGGGGGTGAAAACATTATACTTTGGGGCTATTTTTCTGCAAAGGGACCAGGACGACTGATCCGTGTAAAGGAAAGAATGAATGGGGCCATGTATCGTGAGATTTTGAGTGAAAACCTCCTTCCATCAGCAAGGGCATTGAAGATCAAACGTGGTTGGGTCTTTCAGCATGACAATGATCCCAAACACACTGCCCGGGCAACGAAGGAGTGGCTTCATAAGAAGCATTTCAAGGTCCTGGAGTGGCCTAGCTAGTCTCCAGATCTCAACCCCACAGAAAATCTTTGGAGAGAGTTGAAAGTCTGTGTTGCCCAGCGACAGCCCCAAAACATCACTGCTCTAGAGGAGATCTGCATGGAGGAATGGGCCCAAATACCAGCAACAGTGTGTGAAAACCTTGTGAAGACTTACAGAAAACGTTTGACCTCTGTCATTGCCAACAAAGGGTATATAACAAAGTATTGAGATGAATTTTTGTTATTGACCAAATACTTATTTTACCGAGGAATTTACCAATTAATTCATTACCTCCGCCAGGCCGGAGGCCAGGAGGAGGTTATGTTTTTTCCAGCGTTTGTCTGTCTGTCTGTCTGTTTGTTTGTCTGTCTGTCTGTTTGTCTGTCTGTTGGTTAGCAAGATAACTCAAAAAGTTTTGGACGGATTTCAATGAAACTTTCAGGCGTTGTTGGAAATGGTACAAGGAAGAACTGATTACATTTTAGGGATGATCCGGATCACCGTCTGGATACAGGAATTTTTTAAAGGATTCTTTAACATTGTGAGATACGGCCATTTTCAACATGTGTGCAGGGGCAATAGAGGGCGCTGCTCGTCGTGTCTGACGAACACAAACTCCGCCTTCTTCAAAGTTTTAGGCACAAAAGCACGCGGAACACAGTGCTGGGCAGGGCTCGGCAGCGTGCCTGTGTGCCTGTGTTTGCGCTACGCTGCAAAAGCTCAGACGGGCAGCTGTCTGCCGCCGGATTATTTGGCAGAAATTCCCCGGCCAGCCATAGTAGCTGCGCAAAAAGAAGCTCTCTGCCGGGGAAGTTTCCAAATCCTCTTTTGCTGCGGAGCGCAACCCCAATAAAATCCACGCCAACCTGTCTGCCGGGGAAGTTTCCAAATCCTCTTTTGCCGCGGAGCGCAACCCCAATAAAATCCACGCCAACCTGTCTACCCAATTTGCATCTGTCACTGAAGCACTCAGTGCTGCTTTCAGTGATTTATGAAAACGCTCGCATAACCCATTGGCCTGTGGGTTCTACGCGGTTGTGTCATGATTTCTTTTGTTTTTTCTTTTGAATTCTTGGATGGAACATGGGTGGGCAATATAAACTGCGGCTTCAGCCATCACACATTTTGGATAACTTATGTTGAACTGTATAATCACAGGACTTATTGTCTAATTTCACCTTGTTGGATTTTATTACCCCCTTTGTTATATTATTCACTTTCTTTTAACCTCTACTCTTAATCTATTCGAAATAAAGATTAATTAATTCATTCATTCAATTGCAACGCCCGCTGCCTGGGAGTTTGCACATGCAGGAGATGGACACAACACCAACACTTCAGTTTATTACCTCCGCCAAGGAGGTAATGCTTTTACTACTGAACCACTAATCCTATCATTGTGAATCCAATTGCTAGTCATATGTTTTCATGGTCAAGGAATCTGAAAACGTACACACAAACACTGTATGGGGGGAACTGTGGCGCTTGGCGGAGGTCTGCGCTCTCCGAGTGCTTTTCTAGTTAAAAATCCTTCAATGTGATTTTCTGGATTTTTTTTTTTTTTCTCATTTCGTCTCTCATAGTTGAGGTATACCTATGATGAAAATTGGAGACCTCTCTCATCTTTTAAGTGGGAGAACTTGCACAATTGGTGGCTGACTAAATACTTTTTTCCCCACTGTATGTCTGGAGAACGTGGAAGGAGTGGAGTTTGCTGGGAACACAAACTTTATTACAAAACTATTATGGTGGTACAGAGTATTGTTGATTGGGAGGCTGAGTCTAAGAGAGAGCCGAAAGAGGCTGCAAAATGGCCATCCCTCACATTTATATGATCAAAGTGATGACAGTGTGATGACCAAACTTGTGGTTTCAAAACAGCACACACCAACCATAAAAGTAAAATCCTTTACAGCAAAATGCAGTAATTATACATTTGGTTAAAAGTGAGTTATTGCTGTCATTGACTGCACTTTTTCCATATTTTAACAGCCCACATGTCTAAATGAAATGTTTATGATTTTTATGATATTTTGTGATATTTTTGGGTCAAATTCTCTTGAATTATATGATTATTGCAGCATAATTGTGAATCCTCTTTTGCAGTCTTTCTGAGAATGGCTGATTTCACTGCATGTCTCTTTAAATCGCTAAGACTGTGGAGAATGTGGAAATGATGAGGCTGAGTTTATCTCACGAGTCAGGTTTATTCACATTCTCCAACATCATCAAAAACAGAAAGAGAAAGAACCCCCAGACATTCGTCCTTTTATACCCCAGGACATCAAAGCACACAGTCACATTGTATTTAATCCCAAGTCATAATGCGTCTTCTTCCGGGTCTTATCAACTCCACCTAAAGTCACTGGCGGCCAGGAAATCCCCCAAGGCCATCTCTTTGCATACAAAAGACCACATTTCACATCCTCCTGTTATCTCCTAGGAGGCTCAGTCCTTTGGTTCATCTGAGACGTGAAGCATACAGTAAGCATACAGTGATATACATATGAAGCATATGAAACCCACATATGTGTGCCACATGAACCCCCCCAAACGTCTAAGATGGAACAACATAATAACAGTCTGCATGTCATGATAAAATCACACACATCAGTCCACATGCTGCTTGGGCCTCAGTCTTCTCCCGTATCTGCTGTAAGCGGGCTTTACCACCTCCGCGGCGCCCTCCTGCTGGGGAGCTGCTGTCTGAGGATGAGAACTGTTAGTCAATCCCTGTGGGTGCTCTGGGGAATGCTCCCTAGGGGGTCTGCCGCGCCGAGGAGCCCTGGCCAACTGCACACCTTCGTCAGCCACCACAAAAGCGGGTTTGAGCCTGTTTATGCCAATCATTTCTTTTCTGCCCCCCAAATCTAGCAAAAAATGCTTATCCCCTGTTTCCAGCACTCTAAATGGTCCATCATAAGGTGGTCGTAACGTTGGGCGATGGGCATCGTGTCTGACAAAAACAAACTCCGCATTTTTTAAAGCCTTAGGCACAAAAACGTGCGGAAAACTGTGGTGAACGGGGCCAGGCAGCGTGCTCGATTCTGTGCTACTCTGTAACCGCTGAGCTGGGGAGCACTCTGGAGCAGGATTATCTGGGAGAAACTCCCCGGGCAGCCGAAGTGGCTGTGCGAAAACTAGCTCAGCTGGGGAGGCTTCTAAATCCTCTTTAGGTGCAGAACGCAACCCCAATAAAACCCATGGTAGCCTGTCCACCCAATTTGCATCCATAAGCGACGCTCTGAGGACCGCCTTCAATGACCTGTGAAAACGTTCGCATAACCCGTTAGCCTGCGGATTTTATGCGGTCATGCGGTGGATCGTTGCCCCCAGGCTGCAGGCCATCGCTGACCAAAGTTCGGAAACAAATTGAGGGCCTCTGTCGGACGTAATGTCCGACGGGACTCCAATACGCGCTACTCATGCCATTAAAAACACGCGCGCCACCTCCTCGGCTGTGGTTGACGACAGTGGGACCACTTCCGGCCAGCGCGTGGTGCGGTCAACCATTGTCAGAAGATGTGTGCACCCCTGTGAGGGCGGGAGGGGGCCTACGAGGTCTACGTGAACATGATCAAACCTCTTAGCCGGAATGTGAAACGGCTCCAAGGGAGCTCTCGTGTGTCTGTGTACCTTGGCTCATTGACAAGCCATGCAGGCTGCCGCCCACTCTCTAACTTGTTTGCGCAGGCTCGGCCAAACAAATTTCTCTCCCACCATTTTGACCGAAGCGCGCACTCCCGGGTGCGCCAGAGAATGGATCGAGTCAAAAACGCGGCGGCGCCACGCGGCCGGTACCACAGGACGTGGTCACCCAGTGGAGACATCACAGATTAGGGGGGGCATACCGTCTTGCAGCACCCTGTTCTCCAGCCTTAACCCTGTTGGTCCAGACTGGAGCGCGCGCACGTCCGCGTCGCTAACCTGATCCGCGGCCATGGCTGCATAATCTATCCCTACGCGGACTGGGGCCGCGTGCACTTCTGCGTCGCTAACCCGGTCCGCGGCCATGGCTGCAAAATCTACCACTACGCGGGCTGGAGCTGCCATGGTGCGCGAGAGGCAGTCTGCCACTACATTAAGTTTACCCGCCACATGCTGGATATCGGTAGTAAACTCTGAGATCGCGGCCAGCTGTCTCTGCTGCCGGCCCGACCATGGTTCTGAAACCTTGGCCATTGCGAAAATCAGCGGCTTGTGGTCAACAAACGAGGTGAAACGGCGTCCCTCCAGCCAGAACTGGAAGTGGCGAATGGCCAAGTGGAGAGCTAACAACTCCCTGTCGAATGCGCTGTATTTTCGTTCACTATCGCGCAAGGTCCTGCTGAAAAAGGCGAGCGGTTGCCAAGCTCCGGCTACATACTGTTCCACGACCGCCCCTATGGCCACATCTGACGCGTCAGTAGTGAGCGCTATGCGGGCCGTTGGGACTGGATGTGCTAACAACGCAGCGTTTCCCAGGGCTGTTTTGACTTCCGAGAATGCGTGCTCTCGCTCCGTAGACCATTCGATTTTATTTGTAGGTTTTTGTTTTTTTAGTGCGGCATACAATGGTTGCATGAGCTGCGCTGCGTGGGGGAGGAAACGGTTATAAAAATTCATCATTCCCAAAAACTCCTGTAACGCTTTGACCGTTTGTGGCTGGGGAAAATTTGTTACTGCGCGCACTTTGTCAGGCAGAGGAACTGCTCCTTCTGGAGAGACGCGATGCCCCAAAAAATCAATCTGCGTCACCCCGAACTGACACTTTGCTGGGTTGATTATTAACCCGTGCTCTCCCAACCTCCGGAAAACTGCCGTGAGGTGGTTTTTGTGTTCGTCTTTGGACGCGCTGGCTACCAATATGTCGTCCAGGTAGACGAACACGAAGGGGAGATTGCGTAACACCGCGTCCATCATGCGTTGGAACGTCTGCGCCGCGCCCTTAAGACCAAACGGCATGCGCAAAAACTCGAATAGCCCGAACGGAGTTATTACCGCTGTTTTGGGTATGTCCTCAGCGTGCACTGGGACCTGGTGGTAACCGCGTACCAAGTCTATCTTAGAAAAAACGCGCGCCCCCGCCAAATGAACTGAAAAATCTTGGATATGCGGGATTGGGTAGCGGTCGTGCACTGTAGCGTTGTTCATCCTGCGGAAATCTCCGCAAGGTCGCCATGAGCCATCAGCTTTCGGGACCATGTGAAGCGATGAAGCCCATGGGCTTTTCGAACGCCTGATGATGCCCAACTCTTCCAGGTTGGCGAACTCCTCGCGCGCTATGGTCAGTTTAGCTGAATCCAAGTGCCGAGCTTTTGCAAAAACGGGCGGTCCGGTGGTAGTAATAAAATGTTCCACCCCGTGTTTAGCCACGGTCGCCGAAAATGTTGGGACCGTGAGTGCTGGGAACTGAGTAAGCAGTGTGTGGAACTCTCTCTTGCCAGACACCATCGTGGTCCCCCCTCCTCTGCCAGATGCCATCATGGTTCCCTATATTCTGCCTGGAGCTGTCCTGGTTCCCCCTCCTCTGCCAGATGCCGTCATGGTTCCCCATCCTCTGCCTGATGCCGTCCTGGTTCTCCTTCCTCTACTGATCGTCATCGTGGTGCCTCGTCCTCTGGTCATCCCAGTTGGGCAGCCGCCTCCTGGACCACCATCTCTGTGGTGGTGACTAATGAACTCTGGCCAACCGCCTGACAGGCATTGCCGCTGGGTTGGGTGGTTCACATTCTCTGGCAGACCACTCGACTCTTACCACCTCACCGTCTGTCAGGCCTGGGACTTTGGCCGACCACCAGAACTGTTTTGTTCTTTGGTCTAGGGAGGCCTAGTTGCCCAGTTCTGTGTGAGTCCTGAGTGGGATTTCATTTTGTTTCCCTTCAGCATGTGCCTTGCTGGGAAGCTATCCTGAGGGTTTTCTTGTTCCTTTTGGCCTGGGTCCCCCTCCTCCCACCCGGGGTGGGGTTGTTTTTTCTTGCTGGGGTGGGATTTTTGTGTGTGGGGGGGTTCTTTTCTTTTGATGTTTCCCCGGGGTGTCTAGGCTCCACCCCTTGAGGGGGGGGCTCTGTCATGTTCTGAGCATGGGGGGATTCCCCTGGGCTCGGGTTGTCTGCCTTTTTTTCATATCTGTACTGTGTCGTCATTTTTTGAGTTGTCACTTATCCTATATTGTTTATCAGTATGATTTATTTTCCCATTTACATTTGTTATAGTTTGTTTATTGTATTTTTCAGCTTGCCTGCCTCAATTTTTTGCCACAACGTTATGTTTGCATTCTGTTGTGTTCTTTCTCTTGGGGTTAACAGCTGTCAATGGCTTTCTGGGGTTTTGCTCTGCATGGGCGTGGCCCTGTCAGCTCCGATGGCTCCCTCATTATTCCCAGCTGGTCCTGATTGTATCTTTTTCTCCTGCCTGCTCAGATTGCCCACACCTGTTGCTACTTGTCTTATTTTATTTGTAGCCTTATTTAAGGGGCTGTGCACCATTGTTGGGCACAGCAGCCTACTTTCGACTATCTTCTTACAAAGGTAAGCATCTCTTGAATTGTAGTTTGCATTTCTCCTAGCGTGCGCCATGGTTAGTCTCCTCAGGTTTAGCTAGCCAGCGACTCCAGTCACCTTAGCCTTTGCTATTTTTGACTTCTCCTGTGTCTCTTTATTTCTACTAGTTTTGGGTTGGTCTTATTTGTTCTTTTGTGCATTTTTATGATTAAATTTGCAAACTCACAGCCGGCGTTTGGAGCCTTTATTCTGCCCTGACAAGGGAGTTTATGACATGCCGCCCTTACTAGTGTTGCCTGGTTTCATGAGAGAAGCAAGCAAACAGCTCTATGAAAACAAGCCCCAAAAAGCCCAACAGGCAACCTACCACATTGTAAAAGAGAGGCTTCTTGATGACATACTGTATATCGACATATAGATTTATTTTTGTTTGCAGTGAAATGACTATAAACACAGTCAGCATTGAATAACGGAATTTTATAAACTCTAATTAAAGGAAAATACATATGCATTCTGCATAAGCAACAGCAAATTTATAGTAAACAAGTCAACAAAAACTTGGAATAAAGAAAAGACGTGCATTCTGCATAAGTAACAGCACGATTACAGTTTAGTGATGTGGGATGATGGGAGTTGTTGTCTGCTAGTCGTTTAAACAAAAACCAAGTATCACACGACAGCCAACAACTTTGATAACGTGGAAAATTATCTTTTAAATTGACAAGCATCATATGTGTAACGCATGGCAAAATTTGATCAGAGTCAAAAGATAATTTTGCTCTTGCCATTCATTTCAGTGGAGAATTTTTTTCAATTTAAGGTCCCATATGCACTGATCTGTATATATATATATATATATATATATATATATATATCTCCATCCATCCATCCATCCATCTTCTACCGCTTTTCCGGAGGTCCGGGTCGCGGAGGCAGCAGCTCAAGCAGAGAAGCCCAGACTTCCCTCTCCCCAGCCACCTGCTCCAGCTCTTCAGAGGGGACACCAAGACGTTCCCAGACCAGCTGGGAGACATAGTCTCTCCACCGAGTCCTGGGTCTGCCCCGGGGTCTCCTCCCAGTGGGACGTGCCTGAAACACCTCAAGTGGGAGGCGTCCAGGAGGCATCCTAATCAGATGCCCATACCACCTCAACTGACTCCTTTCAATGTGGAGGAGCAGCGGTTCTACTCTGAGTCTCTCCCGGATGACTGAGCTCCTCACCCTATCTCTGAGGGTGAGTCCAGCAATCCTACGGAGAAAGCTCATTTCAGCCGCTTGTATCCGCGATCTCATTCTTTCGGTCATTACCCAAAGCTCGTGACCATAGGTGAGAGTAGGAACGTAGATTGACTGGTAAATCGACAGCTTTGCCTTAGAACTAAGCGCCCTCTTCACCACAACAGACCGGTACAACGTCCGCATCACAGCAGATGCTGCTCCAATCCGTCTGTCGATCTCTCGCTCCATTTTCCCCTCACTCATGAACAAGACCCCAAGATACTTAAACTCCTCCACTTGGGGCAGGAGCCTGTCCCCAACCCGGAGAGGACAATCCACCTTTTTCCGGCTGAGGACCATGGACTCGGACTTGGAGGTGCTGATTCTCATCCCAGCCGCTTCACACTCAGCGGCAAACCGTCCCAGCAAGAGCTGTAGGTCATTGCTGGATGAAGCCAACAGGACAACATCATCTGCAAACAACAGAGATGAGATCCTGTGGTCACCAAGCATGACACCCTCCATTCCCTGGCTGCGCCTAGAAATCCTGTCCATAAAAATTATGAACAGGATCGGTGACAAAGGGCAGCCCTGGCGGAGTCCAACTCTCACTGGGAATGACTCCGACCGAGTGTTGGCAATACGAACTAAACTCTCACAACGGTCATACAGAGACCAAATAGCTCGTAACAACAAGCCCGATACCCCATACTCCCGAAGCACCCCCCACAAAAATCCACGAGGGACGCGGTCAAATGCCTTCTCCAAGTCCACAAAACACATGTAAACTGGTTGGGCAAACTCCCACGAACCCTCAAGAATTCTCGAGAGGGTAAAGAGCTGGTCCGATGTGCCACGGCCAGGACGAAAACCACATTGCTCCTCCTGAATCCGAGGTTCGACCCACGGCCGGACTCTCCTCTCCAGTACCTTGGCATAGACCTTCCCAGGGAGGCTGAGGAGTGTGATCCCTCTAAAGTTGGAGCACACCCTCCGGTCCCCTTTTTTGAAGAGAGGAACCACCACCCCAGTTTGCCATGCCAAAGGCACTGCCCCCGACCTCCACGCAATGTTGCAGAGGCGTGTCAACCATGACAACATGGGAGGAGTTCGGTGAGGCCATGGAACAAGACTTTCGGTCGGCTTCAAAGAGATTCTGGCAAACTGTTCGGCGGCTCAGGAGGGGAAAGCAGCTCCCCGTCCACACTGTGTATGGTGCGGATGGGACACTGTTGACTTCAACTGGGGATATCGTCGGGCGGTGGAAGGAATACTTCGAGGATCTCCTCAATCCCACTGATACGCCTTCCACAGAGGAAGCAGGGTTTGGGGACGAGGGGGATGACTCGCCTATCACAGGGGCTGAGGTCGCCAAGGTGGTTAAAAATCTCCTTGGTGGCCGGGCCCCGGGGGTGGATGAGATTCGCCTCGAGTACCTATATATATACAGTATATATATATATATATAAAAGACCTGGATAGCCCATTAGTGAGTATAGAGCCGAGTGGAGTTGGGCGGGCCACTGAGCTCTATAGAAAAATTGGATGGATCATTGGCCGACAGAAGTGAAGCCCATGGCTGGCCACTTTTACCTCAATAACTTCCTCCAAAATTGACAGATTTTGAACTTCTTGGTATTGTAAAAATTAATTTTGGACAGTTAGCAGAATCTTTTCGGTTAACCAACCAATAATCACAGAAGAAATACTATTTCTCAGCTTAACTTTTATTGAATCATGCAGGGAGTCAGAGAACACGGCCACGGGTCTTTCCCAGCCCCCTGTTGTGGAAAGACCCAGAACAAAGAAGTCCACAGCTACAAATAGGCTTCAAATTTCTGGGCGTTTCCCAGTAACTTTCCAACAATATGCTGGCCATTGTCCAAACTGGTATGAACCAGTCCTTTCAGCGTCCAAATGGCTTCAGATGTCATCTCAGCTCTTTATGACTTCCATTCTGTTGGTTCCTGTCTCTCCAGATGTCTCCCTTTGAGTCCTACATGACCCCCATACCCATATATGGAAACAGGAACAGAGACTTTCCTGTGGAGCTTGTATGTGTGTGTGCATGTGTGTGTATGTGTGCATGTGTGTGTGTGTGTGTGTGTGAGCTTGTGTGTATGTGTGTAAGCAGCTGATGTGTATGTGTAAATGGTGTATGTGTAGGTTTAACTTGTGTGTTTGTGTGTGTGGGGGTGTATGTGTGGATCTAAAAGATATGTGTATGCAAGCACTTTCTGTAATATCTAATTAACTAATCTTCACTATTTATTTATTATAACAGTATGGAGACACAGCTTATAATCTTGCGCAACCGAGCTGGGAGAGCTGTCACACATAGGGGTGGGTTCAAAAGATCAATATATCGATATGGATCGATACATGTTTGACTGAGCCGATATCGATCCACAAAATCCGCGGATCGATCTTTTAATATTAATATGTTTTAATATAATATTTTTACGTTTGTGAACGTCTGCTGAGTATAATCGGGTCGAAACCGGGTCAGTGAGCCAGGAACAACGGCCGAGAACCATAAACAACCGACGCGCTAACGGAGCTAGCAAGCTAGCGGATATGCTAGTTCTTCTTCTGTGGTGTTAAAACGGTTCTCATCCGGCAAGAGTTTCCTGCCGCGCGTGCTCTTTCGTGTTTACACAAGCGGAGATAATAACGTGCGTCTCTTAATTTAGCAACAAAAGTCACCGTAAAGATTGTCCTCAACAGCTTCTGAATACTTTTCATAAATAAAACTTCTGTGTTCCCTGCGGCGCGTGCACACGTCTTTTGTGTTTACATGACGCGGAGTTAATAACGTGCGTCTCTTAATTTAGCAGCAAAAGTCACCGTATAGACTGTCCTCAACAGCTTCTTAATATTTTTCATAAAGCGGGGATAAACGGACTTTTACTCCATGCAGCGCTGTGTTGGAACATAAAGTTGACGACTGATAAACGGAAAATGCGCGGAGACTGAAACCCGTGAAGCAGAGACTTGGAGCTGCTGAGACTGTAAGTATAATATTTGTTTCTTTTAACGTTTGTGTCGTCAATTAATAATTTATCTGGTATGATGGTGGTTTCTTTTACAAACTATGGACACAGAGAGAACTGTTGGTTAAGCGCTGTGAATAAATGCAGAATTAAGGTATATTTTATGAGATTATGGACTTCTGCCACTTAAGCGATGTGAAGAGAATAAATCACAATAAAATTAATAAAGGCTGCAGTACAACAAGCTATTTTTACTCAGTAGAACTAAATTGAAATGAACAAACCTCAGGAAATGAACTGAAACCCTTTTCCAACATTGAAAGTTAATTTGTAGTTAAAATATAAAAAAAAACCCCTAAATTATTAAACCCTACTGTGGTGTGGCGATCTAAAAATATGAATGTTAATTTTACTGTGAAATCTATTCTTTTTATCTGCCTTCAGATGTGTGAAGACTGGAAGCTTCATCCTCACTGAGACCTTCTGAAGGTCAGAGGTCGTCAGTGGAGGAGCATCCCTGCTTCATGTGGATTTCAGCACAGAAGAAGACCTTCAAGATTCAAGATTCAAGGAGGTGCTGCCATCATTTTCTCCACACTAACATGCATTCAATGCAATTTAGTTGTTGTAATGACAAATTCTTTTATTTCTGTTTTTAAAGTTCTCAGCAAGAACACAATATTGGTCTTTTTTTTTTTTTACAATTTTACTGAGCATTTAATTCTAAATAAATCACTGTTTAACAAGAAATTTTTGGCAATCCTGTACTTTTCTTGTGGTGTTACATAGAATAGCATCACTGTAAACTATGGCAAAAGCAGCTGCTTTAAAATTTGTACTTCCTCACACAACTTTGAGTGCAAAAAAACTCTAAAAGTGCCATAACTTTTTGGAAAAGCTCCCACAAATCCAGGCTTTTTGGGCCACAACAATCATAAAAACAGCTGACAAAATCCTGGAGGGACTGAAATACAATGAGATTATGAATGCATGGTTCATGCATTGAATTTGTTTACTTACTCTGGGTGGTGAACTTGACACAACACACCCTTTGCACTAAAGAAAGCACCTGTGAGCACTTTATGAAATGATAAGTTAAATAATAAAAAGTGCATTATTGTAACTGATTTTGGGTCAGTTCTATATGTGATAATTTATGTATTAACAAAATTAGAAGATTCTTGGTACAATTTGCAGCATTAGGTCTCGAAGATTTTTGTTTCATAGGAAGTAAAATGGCTATTAAAATGGTAATTCCCCAGATTGAATCGGGATTTTTTTTAGAAAGCTTGGGATCAGTCCGCCAAGGTCTCCGCCTTTGACTGCCACCTAATCCACATAGCACCGGACTTCCATGATCCCTCCTGCAGGTGGTGAACCTACTGGAGGGCGGACCCATGTAACTCCTTCGGGCTGAGCCCGGCCGGGTCCCATGGGTGGAAACCCGGCCACCAGACGCTAGCCTTCGAGCCCCTCCCCCAGGCCTGGCTCCAGGGTGGGGCCCCGGTAACCCCATACCGGGCGGGGTACACTGAATCCTTGATATACAATTTATCATGAGAGTCTGTTGGATCGTTCTTCGTCTGGCCCTTCACCCAGGACCAGTTTGTCTTGGGAGACCCTATCAGAGGCAAATTGCCCCGGACAACATAGCTCCTGGGATCACTGGGGCACGCAAACCCCCCCACCACGATAAGGTGACGATCCATGAGGGGGATCCGCCAGGGCTGCCCTTTGTCACCGGTCCTGTTCATAATTTTTATGGACAGGATTTCTAGGCGCAGCCAGGGAATGGAGGGTGTCATGCTTGGTGACCACAGGATCTCATCTCTGTTGTTTGCAGATGATGTTGTCCTGTTGGCTTCATCCAGCAATGACCTACAGCTCTTGCTGGGACGGTTTGCCGCTGAGTGTGAAGCGGCTGGGATGAGAATCAGCACCTCCAAGTCCGAGTCCATGGTCCTCAGCCGGAAAAAGGTGGATTGTCCTCTCCGGGTTGGGGACAGGCTCCTGCCCCAAGTGGAGGAGTTTAAGTATCTTGGGGTCTTGTTCACGAGTGAGGGGAAAATGGAGCGAGAGATCGACAGACGGATTGGAGCAGCATCTGCAGTGATGCGGACGTTGTACCGGTCTGTTGTGGTGAAGAGGGAGCTTAGTTCTAAGGCAAAGCTGTCGATTTACCAGTCAATCTACGTTCCTACTCTCACCTATGGTCACGAGCTTTGGGTAATGACCGAAAGAACGAGATCGCGGATACAAGCGGCTGAAATGAGCTTTCTCCGTAGGATTGCTGGACTCACCCTCAGAGATAGGGTGAGGAGCTCAGTCATCCGGGAGAGGCTCAGAGTAGAACCGCTGCTCCTCCACATTGAAAGGAGTCAGTTGAGGTGGTATGGGCATCTGATTAGGATGCCTCCTGGACGCCTCCCACTTGAGGTGTTTCAGGCACGTCCCACTGGGAGGAGACCCCGGGGCAGACCCAGGACTCGGTGGAGAGACTATGTCTCCCAGCTAGTCTGGGAACGCCTTGGTATCCCCTCTGAAGAGCTGGAGCAGGTGGCTGGGGAGAGGGAAGTCTGGGCTTCTCTGCTTGAACTGCTGCCTCCGCGACCCGGACCTCCGGAAAAGCGGTAGAAGATGGATGGATGGATGAATCGGGATTGAATCGGAATCGAATCGAATCGATTCAGAATCTCAAGAATCGGAATCGAATCGATTCTGGAAATTAGGGATCGTTCCCAGCCCTAGTCACACAGACACCAAAGCAAGCCCAAATAAGCCCAAAACCCCACAACCAGCGACTGATGAGTTTTGCAAGTGACTTTAGAAAAAAACAAGCCCAAAGTCACTTACAATAAGCGGACTTGGCAACCATGCTGACTCCTACTCAGAGAAGGTGCAAGTACCAGTAGGGCAATAACAAGTCGGCAGCAGGGTGGGTGCATTGTCTGATTATTAGGAATGTTACTTTTTGTTGCTTGCAAATGAAAAAATGACAACTTCTTCATACTTGCTTGAGTTGTAGATATTTCTTATTAATTATATGATTATTGGGGGGTTATATTGGCTGGATTTGATTATTAGTGGGGTTATAACCCCCCCCCCAAAAAAAAAAAATTATGTCATGTCCTAACCACATCTGTTAGCTAAGCAACTCTTCCATTATTGCTCCCATTACCAGCAGGTTAAAAACATTATAAATCCTTCCACTGCTTACATACCTCTTCTGATTTTTTTCCACGTTTAAAGTGCTTTAATAAGCTCATGTTTCTCTCGGACATTGTCGCTAGCGAGACACTTTGCCTGGCGACTGGAGCAGTCACGCAGATGGGTCGCTTCTGAACTCCGTGCGGATGACGGTCACGTACGTTGTTCCAGTGCACGCTTGCAGACCGTCATTCCTTCATAGATTTTTTTTGTAAATTTATTTCCCCTCTTAGAGTGGAGGAATAAATTCAAGCATGGTGGGCTGCCAACCAGAAATGTTACCAGAGGAAACCCTGAAAACTTACAATAACCTGTTTGCATAAATATGCACACCCTGTTATAACTGGGGATGTGGCTGTGTTCAGAATTAACCAATCACAATCAAGCTCATGTTAAGTGGGAGTCAGCACAAACCTGTCACCATTGAAAGTGCCTCTGATTAACCTCAAATAAAGTTCAGCTGTTCTAGTAGGCTTTTCCTGACATTTTTGTAGTCATATCTTACAGCACAAGCCGCAGAGAGCTTCCAAAGCATCAGAGGGATCAGATTGTTCAAAGGTATCAATCAGGAGAAGGGTACAAAAAAATTTCCAAGACAATAAATACACCACGGAACACAGTGAAGACAGTCATCAAGTGGAGAAAATATGGCACAATAGTGACATTACCAAGAACTGGACATCCCTCCAAAATTGATGAAAAGACTAGAAGAAAACTGGTCAGGGGGGCTGCCAAGAGGCCGACAGCAACATTGAAGGAGCTGCAGGAATTTCTGGCAAGTACTGGCTGTTAAATATACAGTATGTGACAACAATTTCCCATATAGAGTGGCAAGGCGGAAGCCTTATCTTACGAAGAAAAACATCCAAGCCTGGTTACATTTTGCAAAAACACATTTGAAATCAATTAGATTAATTGGCATCAAACTGGGGATTCTAAATTGTCCTTAGGTATGACTTTGAGAGTGAATGGTTGTCTGTCTCTCTGTGTTGGCCCTGCGATGGACTGGCGATCTGTCCAGGGTGTACCCTGCCTCTCGCCCAAAGATGCTGGGATAGGCTCCAGCCCCCCTGCGACCCGAAAAGGATTAAGCGGAAGAAGATGAAAAGAGAAGACGAAAGAAGATGAACATTTGAAATCTTTCAAATGCATGTGGGAAAATGTGTTTTGACCATAATTCCAAAAGGTATATTTGGCACAAACACAACACTGCTCATCACCAAAGAACACCACACCTACAGTGAAGCATAGTGGTGGCAGCATCATGCTTTGGGACTGTTTTTTTTTTTTTTTTCAGCTGGAACTGGGGCCTTAGTCAAGGTGGAAGGAATTATAAACAGTTCCAAATACCAGTCAGTGTTGGCACAGAACCTTCAGGCTTCTGCTAGAAAGCTGAAGATGAAGAGGAATGGCCCAGCCAGAGTCCAGACCTGAATCCGATCGGACATCTGTGGGGTGATCTGAAGAGGGCTGTGCACAGGAGATGCTCTTGCAATCTGACAGATTTGGAGCATTTTTGCAAAGAAGAGTGGGCAGATATTGCCACATCAAGATGTGCCACGCTGATGGACTCCTACCCAAAAAGACTGAGTGCTGTAATAAAAGCCAATGGTGCTGCAACAAAGTATTAGTTTAAGGGTGTGCATATTTATGCAAACAGGTTACTGTAGGTTTTTTTTTTTTAATTTTTCCCTTTAAAAGATTTCAGTTTGTCTTTCAATTGGTTTGTACAGGTTATAGGTCACATTAATGGTGAAATTTTTTTTTGAAATGATTTATCTTGGTCTCATTTTTTACACCACAAAAACCTAGCATTTGAACAGGGGAGTGTAGACTTTTTATATCTTCTGTAAATGGGCCATTTCATTTTTTTCTTTCTAGCCACTAGATATGTTTTTCTTTGAAAAATAAAATCCAACTCAAAATTAAGCATGGTATTTTAGCATGTTTAACATCTGTGTGCTGCTTTGTTAGATCCATCCCACAGACCGTGAAACACGCAGGCAAATACAGGTGTTTCTTTCAGCAGTGCACTGAATCCAGACTTGGTCCTCTAAAAGTCAGGTAAATTCCTGTCTTTATTAAAAGCTTAGATTTGTTTTGCTATATGAAAGATTAAGCTGCCAGACACAAGAGTGTGTTTAAACTTCTGAAGGTTTAGTCTGCAGCTCTTCTTTAATCAACAGGCTCCAGCTAGCAAGCATAACCGGTGCATTTCATTATTGATTTATTGACAATGATCCACAAATCAAGTTTAGTTACATTCCAGACAGTATTGTGGCAAGAGTCCCTCTGCACTGAGTCAAATCCAAGTGTAAGACTTGAAGGCTCCATTCAAAGTAATGTATGCACAGACATGCATGCTTAGGATTTTTCCTGGTGAGGTGCTATACAGGACGGTATGCAATCTTTAACGCAGCGAGAGCAGCTGCTGTTGTGCGATGTGTTCCATTCATTAGAACTGCATGAATAACCTTTCATGTCATTAAAACATTCTTCAGGGATGACAACATGAGGTCAATAGCAATCAATGTCTCAGCTCAACCTCAGACACTGACTACATCTAAATCACATCACACTATTAAAGTCATTGTGAAGTTCAGTAGCTGATATGATCATAAACATCACAAGAAAATATGAGCTTGTAGAATTTTGAAGCAGATAAAGGGTAAAATACGACCAGTCTGAGCAAACATTCATGCAGTGGCTCACACATTAAATTCAGAGGAAAACTAATGGAGATCCTTGTGCAACTGGTTGTTCCATTTAGCTTAACCAGAATAGGAAATGTTTTAGTACAGTGTGCAGTCATATCTGACTGATTTCACAAATGACTTTTGCAGGACTGTCACTGTGGTTACAGGATCAAAATGGATGTTTCAGTCAACAACTGCTCTGATTTGCTGTGGCAATAGACTGCACACATTATCTCTTTCTTTCTGCATTTTAGATGTACAGTGTTTAAAAACATAAGACACTCCAATAATATACATATTTAGTTCTTAGTTGAGTAAAATGAACTTATCAACGTATCAGAAGATAAAGAGCATTTAATTTTATCAGCTATCACCTCTTTAACAAAAGAATTCAACAAAGATGCCAAATCCCCACTTTGGTAGAGCTTGGAAACTTACATTCATTCAAATCTAAAATACCTAGAATTACAGTGGTGTGAAAAAGTGTTTGCCCCCTTCCTGATTTCTCTTTTTTTTTGTATGTTTGTAACACATACTGTACATGTTTCAGATCATCAAGCGAATTTAAATATTAGACAAAGATAACACAAGTTAACACAAAATGCAATTTTTAAATGAAGGTGTTTATTATTAAGGGTAAAAGAAATCCAAACCTACATGGCCCTGTGTGAAAAAATGATTGCCCCCCCCCATTAAAACATAAATTAGCTGTGGTTTATCACACATTTGGAGCGCTGAGTTCAATTTCTCTAGCCACACCCAGGCCTGATTACTGCCATACTTGTTCTCAGTCAAAAAATCACTTAAATAGGACCTACCTGACAAAGTGAAGTAGACCAAAAGATCCTCAAAAGCTAGACATCATGCTGTGATCCTAAGAAATTCAGGAACAAATGAGAAACAAAGTAATTGAGATCTATCAGTCTGGAAAAGGTTACAAAGCCATTTCTAAAGCTTTGGGACTCCAGAAAACCACAGTAAGAGACATTATCCACAAATGGCAAAAACATGGAACAGTGGTGAACCCTCCCAGGTGTAGCCGGCAGACCAAAATTACCCCAAGAGCGCAGTGACGACTCATCCAAGAGGTCACAAAAGACCCCACAACATCATCCAAGGAACTGCAGGCCTCACTTACCTCAGTCAAGGTCAGTGTTCATGACTCCACGATAAGAAAGAGACTGGGCAAAAATGGCTTGCATGGCAGAGTTCCAAGACGAAAACCACTGCTGAGCAAAAAGAACAAAAAGGTTTGTCTCAGTTTTGCCAGAAAACATCTTGATGATCCTCAAGACTTTTGGGAAAATACTCTGTGGTGTGACGAGACAAAAGTTGAACTTTTTGGAAGCTGTGTATCCCATTACATCTGGTATAAAAGTAACATTGTGGTGACCCACCACAATCTACATGGACATTCAATCTTCACACTCAGATAGCCTGCACTAAGCAGGGGACAATTTGCATACGGACAGAGAGCCCCTAGGAGCCAATCAGAACAATGGACTATTGTTATACATTCCCGGATTAAGGAGAGGATGTCCGGGCACCAGTTGGTCACGCGAATGATTTGTATTGACTGATATGTATATCAATATGCAAATGTGCCATGCATTCTCTCTGTTTGTCTAACATGTATAAAAGAGCTTGCTATACATGCCTCAACGGCACAACACACCTCACAGCGCTACAAGTGTGTTTCATGATGTTGGCGGAAACAAAACTCTGAAACCTTCCAGCTCGTCGCATCTCGCCTGAACTTATTTTTCCTCCACACTGGTGACCCTTGACGAAGAATGGAACACAAGGCGAACACCCTGGAGATGACCCAGACGGGAAGCCCCAGCACGCATCATGGTGTGCCCCTCGCTTGATCTTATCCCTCCACACTGGTGACCTGACGAGAGAGAATGACTGTCTGCTCCCTCTCACCGCACTGTGGACAGCAGAGGACCAGAGAACACCTGCAATCTCTTCATCCTCACCGGAGCGCGTGCCCTGGAGCTGACAGCGCTTGGACCGACACGCACCATGAACCGCGACACGAGCGAAACGAAGGAAGCAACCTGAACGGGGAAATCATCGACGCCGACTGCGTTGATTCCCACCAAGCTCCCCGACCCTGACTCACACGACAGCGGACCTCCCGTGCACAGAAGCCCTGCACACACCGCAGGATTATGAGGACAGCGCAACTGCCAGCTAAGTGGTCACGGCGCCAAGCGCGCACCATGCACAGAGATGAACCGGCTCCACAGACTGATACATCGTCCTCCACCGCTGCACATGCCCGAAAAAAACCGGCCAAATCGCCACCCTTGGAACCTTCAGGGCTGCTCACGCACCTGAAGCAGATGTACAGCCTGCACACAGGACTTTGTATGGGTTTCTCAGCCACAGTGCACAAGGGGAATTTAGCCGATTGCTTTCCCCGATGACTTTAGGGCTGCTCCTGCACCTAAAGCCAAACTGTCAAGTTCCTCACACAGCTTCAGTTTTTTCACAGCCGCTACGCATCCTCGGGGAATTTGGCCGCTCACCTTCCCCAGATCCTCGTTGGACCGGACCTGCACGAGGAGTCAGTGACTTAATTTAATCATTTTTTTTTCACAGCCGCTGTGGATCTCCATCAGCTTTAACGGGAAAGTCCCTCACCATTGCGGATCCACACGCAATTTCTACGCGGCCCAGACACCTTTGACGTCCCGGGCCGGCACTCACTTACTCCCACCCCCTCCCCCTCCTCCTGCACAGCGCTTTTCGCGCACCTCACTCCCTAAAGCTGGCCGATCGCCGTCTTGTTCCATTACGCACGAAACACACCGGCCCGTGCGCCCATGATCCACGGCCGTTCAACGTGCTGGAACTCGGAGCGGAGCACACTGATTTTTTCCACCCCTCCACCATCCCCCTCACGGACTGACATGCCCTCCGACAGTTCTGCCGGAGCTGGAGCCAAACGATGGGGGGGGGGGGTCACAACCCCTGCTGAGTGTTCTGGGGGGAGCCCTGTGGTGACCCACCACAATCTACATGGACATTCAGTCCTCACACTCAGATAGCCTGCACTAAGCAGGGGACAATTTGCATACGGACAGAGAGCCCCTAGGAGACAATCAGACCAATGGACTATTGTTATACATTCCCGGATTAAGGAGAGGACGTCCGGGCGGCAGTTGGTCACGCGAATGATATGTATTGACTGATATGTATATCAATATGCAAATGTGCCATGCATTCTCTCTGTTTGTCTAACATGTGTAAAAGAGCTTGCTTTACATGCCTCAACGGCACAACACACCTTACAGCGCTACAAGTGTGTTTCATGATGATGGAGGAAATAAAACTCTGAAACCTTCCAGCTCGTCGCATCTTGCCTGAACTTTTTTTCCTCCACAACATAGCATTTCAGAAAAGGAACATCATACCAACAGTAAAATATTGTGGTGGTAGTGTGATGGTCTGGGGCTGTTTTGCTGCTTCAGGACCTGGAAGACTTGCTGTGGTAAATGGAACCATGAATTCTGCTGTCTACCAAAAAATCCTGAAGGAGAATGTCTGACCAGCCGTTCATGACCTCAAGCTGAAGCACACTTCGGTTCTGCAGCAGGACAACGATCCAAAACACACCAGCAAGTCTACCTCTGAATGGCTTAAGAAAAACAAAATGAAGACTTTGGAGTGGCCTAGTCAAAGTCCTGACCTGAATCTGATTAAGATGCTGTGGCATGACCTTAAAAAGGGGGTTCATACTTGAAAACCCTTCAATGTGGCTGAATTACAACATTTCTGCAAAGATGTGTGGTCCAAAATTCCTCCACAGCGCTGTAAAAGACTTATTGTCAGTTATCGCAAATGCTTGATTGCAGTTGTTGCTGCTAAGGGTGGCCCAATCAGTTATTAGGTTTAGGGGGCAATCACTTTTTCACACAGGGCCATGTAGGTTTGGATTTTTTTTCCCTTAATAACAAACTCCTTCATTTAAAAACTGGATTTTGTCTTTACTTGTGTAATCTTTGTCTAATATTTAAATCTGTTTGATGATCTGAAACATTTAAGTGTTACAAACATACAAAAAAATGAGAAATCAGGAAGGGGGCAAACACTTTTTCACACCACTGTAGATTCAGGCATCCCGCATCAGGGGCAAATGATCAGAACATTGTTACAGAGCATTATGAAGATCCCAACTGATTTAAGCCTCAGCCATTTAGTTTTGTTCAAATCTACCATCAGAAAGAGACTATAAAAATTTGAAGGACAGATTTGACGGAAGACTGCAAGAAGGAAAACTTTGCTTTCAAAAAAGAATATGAGGGCAAGACTGAGGTTTGCCAGAGAATATCAAGACAAAGACTGGGACTTCCAGAAAAAATGTCCTTTACACAGATAAGTCTACAATTGAATTATTTGGACATATGGATATGTTTGGTGAAAAGCAAAGACAGCACTGAGGCAAACCATCCCCATGCCAACTGTGAAGCATGGGGGTGGAAATGTCATACTGTGGATTGTTTTGCTGGAGCATGGCCTGGCTTCATTGTATCAGAATGCTTGAAAAAATGTGAGACTGTCCAAAAAATGTAGCAGAAGTGGAGGTGGACAATAAAAATGATAATAAACCAACACATTCCAGTAAATCTACCAAGGAATGGCTCAAAAGGAAGAAATTGAGAGTTCTGGAAAGTCTACATCTTGATCCCTTTAAGATGCTGTGAGATGATTTAAATTTGGGCTGTGCATACAAGAAGCCCCTCAAACATCACACAGTTGAAAGAATTTTGAATTGAAGCGCGAGGAAAACTTTCTGCCAGTTGATGTCAGAAACTGGTAGATGGTCTCACTGAGGTTATTTCAGCTCAGGGGGGAAGAGTTAGCTATTAGTGCAAAAGGTGTCCTAAATTTGTTCTAGGAATTTGACATTTTTTTTGACATCTTTTGTTCTATAATGTCCCTTTTACAAAACATGGAGACTGTTGGGACGACCACTGAGAGATCAGAAATTGGCCTGATCTTGCAACAATCTCCGAAAGCCTTTGAAAGCGCTGTTTCTGTGTAAATGTTTGGGTGATTCTTGTGCAATCAAAATTCAATTTTCAGCAAATTTCATGGTGATCTATAGAGATCTTTGAACTATTCTTGAGAGATCAGGAGAGCTCACTGAGAGACCAGGAGAGATTACTAAGGGATCATTGAGAGTTTCTTGGGTGACCAAAGAGGTATAGATATGTATGTGAGAGGTTTGTAATGCTCTTCTACCCTCTATACACAGCAGCTGAGATTGTTGAGAGATCACTGAAATTTGAAAAAAATTGCCAGATCTCTTAATGATCTTTCACTGATCTCTCAGCAATCACCAAGCTCTCTCACTGATCTTCCAGTGATCTCAGTGGTCACCATGGTCTCGTCAAAGTTTTGACTTAGTCCAAAACAATGTCTCAATGATCACCAAAGGGAAGCAATCTCTCTCAAGGAGCTCTTTAGGAGCTCTCATTGATCTCCCAATGACCTCTCAGCGATCTCCACTGTGGTGTTTCAATGAACTTTATTGGTCTTTTATGGAACGCTCAGCAATCCCTCACTGGTCTCTCTATCTTCAGGGTGGAAAAATTTGGAGTTGATCAGAAGATCACTGAGAGAACATTAGGAGATTGATGAGATTGTTGAGCACTCCTGGAGCACTCTATGAGAGATTGCTTCCCTTTGGTGATCACTGAGAGATTGTTTTGGGCCAAGTCAAAACTTTGTGGCTAAGGAGATCCATGGAAGATCATTGAGAGATCATTGAGAGATTTTGGCGATCGCTGGACACTCACTGAAAGATTGTTGCGAGATCTGGCCATTTTTCCATCTCTCAACTATAACTGATTTCACTGTGCTTTTGAATAGATGAAACCATTACATTACCTTTAACTATAGATATGATTTGAAAGAAGATCAAATGTTGAGATGTTTGTTTCTTAAAGAACTAAATATTTAATGGGGTATCCAAACTTTCTTAGATGACTGTTAACTTACAGGTGGTCCAAGCTGGCATACCACCTGTTGGTTCATGAAATCTCATTTTGAAAACAGTAAAAATCAGGAAGTTGTGTTTGTAATTCTTAAAGTGAATGGGAAATTTTAAGATACCCCACCACAAAGATGCGCGCGCGCGCGCGCGCACACACACACACACACACACACACACACACACACACACACACACACACACACACACACACACACAGGCCTGGGGTTGGAACCCCTCAACTTCCAAAAATGCTTCTCCTCTCTTTTGAATCTGTGTCAGTGGCTGTGAAATGAGATTATTATGTGTGAAATGATAAGCCCTCACGCTTCCTGTGATCCAGACATGACAAATCAGGGCTAAAGACATGCGATAGATAGTGCTGAGAGATGGCTGAAGGCTAATGCTTCACTGCTGGAGGTACAGAGCTGAGAGGTATTTTTCCACATCATTGCATACGGCTTTCTTTGTCTTCTGTAGCTTGAGGGAGAAAAGTTCACTTTCAGAGATGGAGGCATAATAACCCTCTCTTCCTGCTTGGTATCCTTTTTTATAAATTATCCCAGGTTGAAGAAACATTCATGTCAGTGTGAAGTGCAGCTCCTCACCTCCTAACCTGCAGCTCCTCTTGCTTGCCGCCCTCAGCAGCACCTGCCTGGCTCTACTCCGATGGCATTCACTGCATACCGGTGCTCTCAACTGACAGGAGCACATGTGCAGGTCACAAGGACCCTCAATGGGGAGCGGATGTATGTTGTATTTTATTAACTCAAATCTCAGATGACAACCCAGTTTTTCCTGTTCTTCTTCTTTTTCTTCTTTTAGATTTGATTGGCGGTTGGCAAGCAGCTTATAAGTGCATTACCGCTACTGACTTGATTATCATCACTCTATATCTTCGTATAAGGAGTTCTTATAAGGAGTTCCTGTTACTGTGAAATAATCCCTCCATGGCAGAGAGTGTATGTTGCCTATACATGTCGGTTAAGCTGCTGAGTGAACCGAGGGTGATTGGGTGAGACGGTGTGCGGTGCAGGTGGGTATTTGAGTGAGAAGTTTTAACCCTGGGCGACTGTGACCTCTGGCCCCCTGATGTGAGCTTGAGACGAGCTCAGCAGAGAAGACCTCCTCTGGTGGAGTAATTAGCGTGAACGATAGCGCACAATTGGCTACAGTTGGATTAGCATGAACTCACCTGATAAGGCATGCCCAAGTGACTCAGTGAAGCACTCAGTTTGGGGGATGATACACATTCTTTGATGTCTTAATGAAAGACTCTTCCCAGTTCACTGGCTGTCTGATGGCCGTATGCAATACAGATAATGATAGCGGTAGGAAGTTTCTGCAGCATAAGTGACTGACCAAATGAAGCAAAAAGACTTTATACTTTAATTAATATTTTTTTTATCTTCTGTCTTCTTTTGAGGACATATGTGTTTGAATAAGAATAAGTGATAATCAAGTCAATAACCGCTGTAAGACTAATACCTGCAGCCAATTCAGAATCACCAATTAACATATAACAGTTGAAACCAGAAGTTTGCACACACCATATAAAAAGACATCATGGGAATGTCCAGCCATTATACCGCTCAGGGGAAGAGACGGGTTCCTAGAGTGTCCCAGAAATTAACGTGTTTTGGTGTGAAATGTGCTTATCAACCCCAGAACAAAAGCAAAAGACCTTGTGAAGATGCTTTCTGAAGCTGGTAAAAGAGTGTCATTATCCACAGTGAAACGAGTCCTGACATGGACTGAAAGGCCGCTAAAGCTGGGTTCACACTGTAACGTTTGGACCAACTTTTATTGACGTTTTGAAAAATCAGAGAAATCAGTCCAAATGTTGGTGAAATTACGTTCATGAGCACACACCAACTTTTACAAACTTTTACAAACTATTACGAACTTTTGCTAGCATTTGCCAGCATTACATTCAGCGTTGTCAAACTTTTGCCAACTTAGGCTAGCGTCTGTGTAGCAGTTCCCAACTTAGGTTAACTTAAGCAAAGGAATACTCTGTGCAGTTCAGCTGACATTAGCATCAGGCGACCCTCATATAAAGATCAACATTTGTGGAGGCTTCCTGCCATCCTGGACCTGCTTTTTTGGGTAGATTCACACTACAATGTTTGGACCAACTTTTACTAACGTTTTGGCAAACGTCTGGCTCTGCTGGCAAAAGTTGATAAAAGTTGATGTTTGTTGGCAAGCGCTGGCAAAAGTTGTATTCATTGAGAATTTTCAGTATGCTGAAAATTTGCTGACGTTTGAAAATAAGCGTTGGGGAAAGTTGTCCTCAATTTGTAATAGTTCCTGAGCATTGGGCTAAGCTATGCAGAGTTCACCTAAGTCAGCCTAAGTTAAGCTCCTTTGGCAAATGTTGACTGAAATGCTGATGAAAACATGTTTTTAGATCAAAACTCAGTTCAGACATGCAGGAATGAAAGAGAAATAGAGAGGAGGGGGGGATTAAAAAAAGAAAATATATATAAGAGGACAATGCAGAGTATTTGTTTGGTGATAACATGCTGTGTATGACATGTTTTCAAAAATGTTTTTAACGTATGGGATATATATAGGTATATAGTGGTTTGGGTTTTTTTTTTACAGGTGATGGGTGTGGTTTGGTGGGTGGTTTGGTGTCTTTGCAGTGTTATTTTTCTACCACCAGGCTGTGCTGTTGTGCAAACATATCTTTTGCCAGTGGGATTACTGGTTGTCTTGGAAACAACAGCGTTTTTGTTTTTTTGTTTTTTTTGCTGTCTGAAAAAAACATTTTCTTGGTCCATGGAATAAAGGTTTTTCATGAAATTCAGTCTGTCTACTCTCTGCCTGCTACAAATATATATATACTGTATATATAGTATATATATAATGTGTGTGTGTGTGTGTGTGTGTGTGTGTGTGTGTGTGTGTGTGTGTGTGTGTGTGTGTGTGTGTGACAGCCCAAAAGAAAAAAATGTCCTCATTGAGAAATTTACTGTTCTTAATTTTCTGTTCCATGTGTAATCATTCTCCTGGATTTATTGGTTCACTTTCATTGTGGGACTCAAACAGTGCTGATGTGGTGTCAAAAAGTAAATGACATTTAACAGGATTTTTTGTTATTTTAATGGAGAGAGTTGTAACAGTCAAAATATAATCACCCGCCATTTTATTTATATGATAATTCATTAATAGTTTTTTTTTATTCCATCCACATTCACATTTTAATTGCAGACTTAGTGTTGGAGTCAATAGCATTATTTTATTATTTTTTAAATGAATGAATGAATAATGAATGAATGAATGAATGAACAGGGGAAAAGGGTATGCAGAAGTAACTACATAGGAATATAAAACGAAAATAAATACTGAAATGTATGCCCAAAGGAGATGTGTTCACTCCAGAAGCAGGTCCAGAACAGCAAGAAGCCTCCACAAACACTGATCTTTATATGAGCGTCACTTGACGCAACTGTGCATAACTTAGCTTAGCGCTCAGGAACTTTGACAAAATGAGCATAGCTTTCACCAGTGTTTATTTCCAAATGTCGGTAAATTTTCAGCAGGCTGAAAATTTTCAAAGAACACAACTTTCACCAGCGTTTGCCAACAAACACCGGCGATCATTAGCTTTTGCCAGCAGAGCCAGATGTTTGCCAAAACGTCAGTAAGTCGGTCCAAACGTTGTAGTGTGAATCCATCTTTAGCGAGGAAGAAGCCATTACTCCAAAAGCAACATAAAAAAGCCAGATAGCAGTTTGCAAGAGCACACATGACAAAGACCTTAATTTTTAAAAGCGTTGTGCAGTCTGATGAAACAAATATTGAACTGCTTGGCCATAATGACCACTGTCACATTTGAAGGAAAAAGGTGGAAGATCGCAAGCCTGAGAACACAATCCCAACTGTGAAGTACGGAGGTGACAGTATCATGGAGTAGCAGTGTTTTGCTGCAGGAGGGACTGGTGCACTTCACAAAATAGATGACATTTTTTCTTGATTTAAAAAATCAATACTTCTTCTTGGCAATTGCCGCAATGCTCACCAAACTTGAGCACAATGATCCTCAGGTGGGTCTTCTTCCAGGCTGAGGTCAAGGTCAACTGTCAGGAGATCTGAGCCCTCCAGGGGCTCCACGGGAAACCCCAAGGAAGCAATGCTGACCCATGAAAGCATGGTCACTGACGCTGCAGGTGTTCTGAATACAACTGAGTCATCAGTGGCTCCAACCACCCAGGACGTCAGCATTTCCTTCCTGCCTTTAGCGCACATGTTTTCATCAGGCTGGAATGAGCTACTCTGCCATTGATTGGTTTAAATCCCACAGTTAATTGATTACAATATTCTTCACATCCAGAGGTGGGGGTGCACGTGACAGATCACTCAAATATGGGCGCTGTGAGAAAATATTCTGCTTGTTGGTGGTGTTACAGATAGAAGGTATATACAGAGCGGCACCCCGCCCCCACTTCGGACAGTCAGACCACATCTCCCTGTTCATGTAGCCGGCCTACAGACAAAGACTGAAACAAACAAACCCTGTTATTAAACAAATTAAATGCTGGACTCCAGAGGCTGAGAGCACCCTGCAAGACTGTTTTGCCCGGACAGACTGGGATTTGTTTAAAGCTGCAGCCATCCGGGAGGACTCTTCTGTAAACACAGAAAACTATGCTGAGTATGTGACTGGGTACATTAATACTTGTGTTGATGCCATCATACCCACCATACAAGTCAGGAAGTTCCCTAACCAGAAGCCATGGATAAACAGTCAGGTACGTCAGATGCTGCATGCTCGCTTTCTTGCATTTAAATCAGGCAATGAGGCCGAGTACAAAGCTGCAAAGTATGGACTGAGGACCGTAACAACAGCCAAGAGGCAGTACAGAGAAAAGCTGGACAGCTTCTACTCTTGACCCTGGGCACATGTGGCAAGGCCTGCAGCACATCACAGACTACAAAAGTACCACCAGCAACACCAATAGCTCCACAGACAGCCTGCCAGATGATCTCAACATCTTTTACACCTCCTTTCAGACCTCCAGCTACAGTGCAGAGAGGAGACACACACACACACACACGCACCCTCCCCTCCACTAAAAGTCTCATCAGGCCAGGTACATAAAGCACTGAGGAATATCAACCCCCGCAAGGCAACAGGATCAAACAACATCCATGGGCAGGCTCTCAGAGCATATGCTACCGAGCTGACTGATGTTCTCACATCCATCTTTAACCTCTCCCTCAACCAGAACATAGTCCCCTTCTGCTTCAAAACCACAACCATTGTCCCCCTCCCCCAAAAATGCCCGCTGACCTGCCTGAATGATTACAGGCCAGTAGCACTCATTCCAATCATCATGAAGTGCTTCGAGAGAGTGGTGCTGGCCCTCATTCAGGACAGCATACCGCATTCCCTGGACCCCCTGCAGTATGCCTACCGGCCCAACAGGTCCACCTCAGATGCTATTGCTGCTGCACTCCATTATTCTCTCTCCCACCTGGAAGATAAAGACTCCTACATCATGATGCTTTTTGTCGACTACAGCTCCGCCTTCAACACGGTCATCCCCCACAAACTCACCTACAAACTGTCTTCACTTGGCCTGCACCCCACCCTCTGTGACTGGCTACTGGACTTTCTGACTCAGCAAGCATCATCACAAACACAGGTGTCCCACAGGGTTGTGTTCTCAGCCCCATCCTCTACAGCCTCTTCACCCATGACTGTGTTGCCTCTCACAAGGACAATGTCATCTTAAAGTTCGCGGATGACACAGCAGTGAAAGGACGCATCACTGGTGGGGATGAAGCATCCTACAGGAGGGAGGTGGCCAGCTTGATGTCATGGTGTGAGGACCACAACCTTACCCTCAACATGGACAAGACAAAGGAGATGATAGTGGACATGAGGAAGGGGAGGAGACCTCATCGGCTGCTGTTCATTCAGGAGCTTGAGGTGGAGAAGGTGAGCAGCTTTAAATACCTGGGCATTAACATCAGCGAGGACCTTACGTGGGCACTTAACACTACAGAGCTGGTTAAGAGCTCTCAACAGCGGCTGTACTTTCTGAGGAGGTTGAGGAAGTTTGGCATGTCCCCCAAGATCCTCAACAATTTTTATAGCTGCATCATTGAGAGCATCTTGACCAACTGTATCACTGCGTGGTACAGCAGCACTACTGCTTTGGACCGCAAGCGCCTGCAGAGAGTGGTGAAGACAGCGGAGAAAATCATCAGAACTCCACTCCCCTCTCTGCAGAGCATTTATCACCGCAGAGTCCAAAGGAGAGCTGCCTCCATCCTCCAGGACCCCACCTACCCGCAGCACAAAATGTTCACACTTCTACCCTCAGGCCAGAGATACAGAAGTGTGAAATGCAGGACATCCAGACTAAAAAACTCCTTTCCCACTGCCATCAGTCTCCTGAATAAATAACAAAACTCTGGACACAGCTTTGCAAATAGGAATTCACACACTAGATGCTAAATTTGCACATTGCTCATTTGCACATTGTACATAGTCTCACCCCGTCTCATGTCCATATCATCTCTGCTGCTAAATTATCACTGTACAGTCTACTGGGTATTATCAGGGCACACGACTTTACACAGAGGAATTCTCACACTGGGTGCTAATTTACACATTGCTCATTTGTACATTGTACATAGTCTCATGTCATCTCAGGTTCATATCTTCTCTGATATTAAAATTACCATTGTTATCAGAGCCGAGTCATACTCATCCAGTGCATTTTTACTTACTCAGGGTCATGTAATAGTCATCCAGTGAATTTTCAATTTTCATTCTTCTTGTTTCCTCTAGTTTTAACTGCCTTAACTGTTCTAATTGCTTTTAATGTGTATTTATTAGTTTTTATTAGTATTTAGTATTAAGGTGTGTTTATTACCTTTATTAGTATTCATGTGTATTTATTGCCTCGGCATTCGTTTGGCGAGCATGGTAAGAATTTCATTGCTCAGGAAATGTTGCATTTCTTAATTGTGCACATGATAATAAAGCCTTTGGCTCTTATTGTGCTGCATGAACACAAAAACAAAACTTTAAAGTTTTGTTTCTGGCACTGAGAATCACAAAGTTTCTTTTAAACAATTGGACAGTGAACGTTGTAAACCTAAATCCAAGTGCTTCATGTGTCTGTTTGCATGTCAACAATTCTAATGTGAGCTAAGCCCTGCAAATAACCCATTCAGAAACACTGCTAGGAAGTCATGCTGACAGAATTTAGTCAACATGCTGTGTTGCTTTATTTTCTCTAATTTTGTGCAGCATAAACGTTCATTTCCAGCTGGCTCTATCATGCCCCAGTGTCTGTTTCTGTCCTCTTTTCTGCACTGACAAATACCTTGGGACTTTGTGTTCACACAGTATGATTGGCTAATACTAAATTCAATCAAAATATCTTGAGTGTCACAAAATTAAAGAGCCATTTCACATGTTTTAATGTTTTTGCAGCACATTTGGTAATATTTGGCCACTGGGGAGACATCAAATCCTTCAAGGCCAAAGCCAAGCATTAGAGTGAATCTAAAGGCAGGCAAAATATTTACAGTTTTGTCATGGTACCAGATGTCTGAGTAATTAACCACACCTCTCATCACATGCCTGTTTGGTATGCATCTGTGAAATGGTATCAGAAACAAAGGTTTGGATTGCATAATTCAGTACTGAGGCCTGTCCAGCAGGAGGAAAGCAACTGCAGCATCTGACTTCAGCTGCCTTGCTCCATGATATTTTATGGTCATGTGACATTTTGATGTTTTTCAGTACTGTCGCAAAGAATGCACTTCTCCAGTACCACAATGCACTGCTTTAAGTTTGTTTACAGGTACATCACAAAAAATTAGAATATCATGAAAAAGTTCAATATTTTTTGTCACTCATTTCAGAAAATGAAACCCATATATTATATAGATTCATTACACAGAGAGTGTTATATTTCAAGTGTTTATTTTAATTTTGATGATTATGGCTTACAGCCCATGAAAACTCCAAATTCAGTTTCTCAAAAAATTACAATATTACATATAATTAATTTAAAAAAATAGTTTTTAAATAGAAATGTTGGCCAACTGAAAAGTATGTCCATGTACACACTCAATACTTGGTTGGGGCTCCTTTTGGATTAATTACTGTATGAATGTGGCATGGCATGGAGGTGATCAGCCTGTGGCACTGCTGAGGTGTTATGAAGGCCCATGTTGTTTTGATAGTGACCTTCAGCTCGTCTGCATTGTTGGGTCATTGTTGCATTGTTGGGTCTGGTGTCTCTCATCTTCCTCTTGACAATCCTCCATAGATTCTCTGTGGGGTTTAGGTCAGGAGAGTTTGCTGGCCAATCAAACACAGTGATGCCATGGTCAATAGACCAGATTTTGATACTTTTGGCAGTGTGGGCAGGTACCAAGTCCTGCTGGAAAATGAAATCAGGTTCTCCATAAAGCTTGTCAGCAGAGGGAAGCATGAAATGGTCTAAAATTTCCTGGTAGATGACTGTGCTGACTTTGGTCTTGATAAAACACAGCAGACAAACAGACGTTTGTCTGTTTGTCTGTCTGTCTGTTGGTTAGCAAGATAACTCAAAAAATTTTGGACGGATTTCGATGAAACTTCCAGGCGTCGTTGGAAATGGTACAAGGAAGAACTGATTAAATTTTGGGGATGATCCGGATCACCGTCTGGATCCAGGAATTTTTTAAAGGATTCTTTAACATTGTGAGATACGGCCCAGAGGTAATGTGTAGTTCAGTGCTTCCGCCAGCAGGAAGCACTGAACTACATATTGAAGCTCGTTGAGCTTGTGACAGAGCCGCTAAAATGCAGCATAGACTGAATGACTGAGAGCCCACAGGCTGCTGCTTCTCACCGTGCTAAAGACAGAGACAGTACACGGCAGCATAGACAGGATAAGGGGCTATCCCCAGATGCTATTGAAGCTCGTCAGGCTTAGTTTTATTTTACTGATTTTTTCTTATTACCTCCGCCAGGAGGTTATGTTTTTTTTTTTTTTAAAAGAAGATTGGAGTTAATATTGTTCTATTCTACACTACGTATATGTACATATTTTTAATTTCCTGGAAAGAAACGAAGTTAGAAAAATTATGTTAATGGTAGCTTTTCAATATCCAGAACTTATTATGAGGAATAAATTTCATGAATGTGTTCTCCAACTAAAGACTTGTACATGTTGTATCTCTTGTTAAATTAAATAAATTGTATTTGTGTAGTTCAAATAACATTTTTTTTGTTTTCTTGACCAATCATATGACATACAGAAACACATGATACAGGGAAAGAACAATAACAAAATTAGTGTAGAATATTTATGGTATAAATCACAATACTGGGGGGGACTGTTGCTCTTGACAAAGGTCTGCGCTCTCCGAGTGCTTTTCTAGTTTCCAAATGAAATGCAGAATTTACTTTTATCTGAACAGAGGTCATCTGCTGGTGTTGGTCCACTTGGTTTTATTAAGACCAAAGTCAGCGCAGTCATCTACCAGGAAATTTAAGAGCATGTCATGCTTCTCTCTGCTGACAAGCTTTATGGAGAAGCTGATTTCATTTTCCAGCAGGACTTCGCCCCCCGCCCCCCCACACACACACACATTGCCAGAAGTATCAAAACCTGGTTTAACGACCATGGCATCACTGTGTTTGAATGGCCAGCAAACTCTCCTGACCTAAACCCCATAGAGAATCTATGGAGTATTGTCAAGAGGAAGATGAGAGACACCAGACCCAACAATGCAGACGAGCTGAAGGTCACTATCAAAACAACCTGGACCTTCATAACACCTCAGCAGTGCCACAGGCTGATCACCTCCATGCCACTCCACACTGACACAGTAATTAATCCAAAAGGAGCCCCGACCAAGTACTGAGCATGTACATGGACATACTTTTCAGTCGGTCCACATTTATATTAAAAAAGCTACTTTTTTAAAAATTAAATTTATGTAATCTCTTCTAATTTTTTGAGAAACTGAATTTGGAGTTTTCATGGGCTGCAAGCCATAATCATCAAAATTAAAATAAATAAACACTTGAAACATTTCACTCTCTGTGTAATGAATCTATATAATATATGGGTTTCACTTTCTGAAATGAGTGACAAAAAATATTGAACTTTTTCATGATATTCTAATTTTTTGAGATGTACAGTACCTGTAAGTAAATGTATGCAAATCTGTACATAAAGTCATACAGATCTTTATCCTCTTCAGGGTGCCGAGGACTATGTCCATGGCCAGTCAGTATTGTTTTTGCGTTATTTTATTCAATTAGATCCCTTCTCCACCCCTGCTCTTCAGTCATTCGTCTGACTGTCAGCTGTTCAGGGTGTAATGGAAATATGGGAATATTAATAAATAATAAATATGATCAGGTATGAATTATTTAATTTTTATTGATGTATTGGAATCTGAGCTCAAATCTCATTTCATATACATCAGAAAAGTTAATAACACTCGTAAGGGGCACCAGCTTCTATCTTTAAGAAGCAATTTGATCTTTAATTTCCCTTTATACCTGTTTGATCACCCAATAAATTAATCAATAATCAGTCTCAAAAATTTTCCGTGAATTCGATACCTGGGCTTGAAACAGACTCGGAATGAAATAAATTCCCAACAACTTCTGTCATTTTTAAATATTTATTAAACGAAATGATTAACAGACATTGTAGTAATTTCCTTAATCATAAAATCAATCTTGTAAATGATAGATTAACAATGTCAATATTTTCGGAACCAGGGTTAAACTGAGAAATGAATTTCTATCAGTTTAAGTTAACAGATTATATAAAAAAAAACCCCGCAAATTTATGGAGAAAGTTTACTAATTATGAATAAGTCCTAAATTAATCAGTTCGACCTTTAAATTCAAGCAGTCGAAGAGGCTGGATTTTGGCTGTATGGCCCAGAGTTGAAACTGGGTTAGATGACGACTTTTCTTCAGCGTGTGATGAACAGCCTTGATTCCTCAGCTGTACGTGACGTGGGAGCTGCGTTTTTCTTCAAGAGGTCTTCAATAATAATTAAAAGATATCCAATCCGATCTCAAATTAAAAAGGCTTCGGACTTTAGATAAAAATAGTAGCTTCTGGTGGGTGCTTGGTCAAGAAAAATATTATAAAATAAAGTCAAGATTAAAGTTTACATTAGAATTAAACAAACTGTGGTTTTACAGAAAGTTTAACAAAGAAAAAGTGATAAATAAAAATTGGAGTTTAACTCCGATTAAGAATTGAGCTCAAAGAAATAGGAATTCCTAGGCATTTAAGAGATAAAGAAAATACAAAGTTACATAAATTACGAGTTATCTGCTCTGTGTTCAGAAAAGCGACACATGGTCGAAGTCCTTTGTTCTTCCTTGCTGTGTGTAGACAAATGGAGGAGATCAGAAAAAAGGGATGGCGAAAAGAGAGTCCGGAGCAGAAAAAAGGGGCTGACGAAAAAGAGTCTCTCTTCTTTATATAAGCTCTGTTGAGTTTCGCGGGTTTCTGGTCTGACCGGAATCTCAGCCAATGAGCGTCCTTCGTGGGCGGGCTCGATGAACTTTTAGTCCAATGAACAAACAGTCTATTGTTTGGGAGCGCTTTGGAATGAAGAGTTGTCATGCAGAGATTGGCTGTTGGAGTCACATGTGATATCGAGGCAAAACTTTGATACATACTGGAAGTTAATATTTCCCTTTATGTATTAAACTAAGATAACTTTAGTGATTAGTATAAATTATAAGCAGTGCTTCTAAATCAACATGCAGGAATAAACATTCATATAAACATTAGCATGCATATATATAAAATTACAGATTAATGCATTTCACACATATTTTCCACATCAAAAACATCAGAGTCTATCTGCATTTTCATAGTTCTGAAAAGAATGAAGGTTTAGAATTGAGTTTGTAATAATGTACTTTAAAGTTGTTTAAATCCAGCGTTTCCAGAGTTTAAGGAAATTAACTGAGTCGTGGATCTGTTGCATGTTTTATGGGCGCAATAAAAGTGAAGCCGGACATTGGGGAAATTCCTTAGGCTGGTTTTAACAAAAAAAAGGGGATTTCAGCTGTGGCCTGGGGGAAGAAAATCCATTTCTTTGCGTTATTCCTGGATGAAACAAAAATGTCTTTAAGCAGAAGAATAATTGTTGCTGAGCCAAAGTGAGATGATGCTACAAGGGCTACCGACGCTCTGCTTACCAAGAAGCTGATGGAGTGAAAAAAGAGATGAAATTAAAGGAAATTTGTTTATTTCTTTCCAAAAAGTCTTACACAATGTGTTTACTTAAAGAAATAGGGAATAAACCAGATAGTCCAACCCAATTGTCCAGCAGCAGACAAGTAACCATGAACTATAAATTAAATATTTCCACTTTACTATGTGATGATGGGTTTTATTGTGAAGTGCGGTGTGATGACACCGCCTTCCGGGTGCGCCATCACACCGCACAAATACCGTCACACCGCATAAATAGGGGCGTCCACCATTTGGGGCTTTTCTTGTCTGGACAACCCCACACAGTGTAGCACCTGCTGTATAGCAACCAGTTATATACTAAAGTACTGTTCCAGTGCAACCTCTCGTCTGTCGGTAAAATGACATGATTAGCCTGTCTTTTTCACACTTCTTTATCTGCTTGCTTCACACGCTACACCGCAGAGTTTAGGCTATATCCTATGATACACTCACTGAAACCAGATAGAATCAGCTCTGCCCTTAGCTGAGTTGGCACATAGAGGAAAATTACTGTTGTGGTGCACATATGTGGGTTTCATATGCTTTACATGTATATTACTGTATGCTTATTGTATGCTTCACGTCTCAGAGGAACAAAAGGACTGAACCTCCTAGGGGTAACAGGAGGATGTGAAATCTGGCCTTTTGTATGCAAAGAGATGGCCTTGAGGGATTTCCTGACCACCAGGACTTTAGGTGGAGGCGAGAAGACCTGGAGGGGGATGCATTGTGATTTGGGATTAAAAGAAAATGTGACTGTGTGCTTTGATGTCCTGGGGTATAAAAGGGACAGATGTTGGGGGATTCACTCTTTTTCTGTTTTTGGATGTTGGAGAATGTGAATGTGAATAAAACTGGACTTGAGAAATAAACTCAGCCTCGTCCTTCCACACTTCTCCACACTGGTGACCCTAAGATGTATCATGAGCGGAGGCGATTCTCCCGAGCCAGACTCGTCAGGAGCCAGCCAAACGAATGCAGCCAGAGTTCAGCTACTGGACTTCTGGCAGAACAATCCGCGCTCCTGGCTTAACGTAGTCGAGGCACAGTTCCACCTCCGGAGGATTTCGGTAGACGCCACAAAGTTCTACCATGTGGTTGCAAAGCTGGACAACCACACAGCCCAGCGAGTGGAGAGCCTGATCAACCACCCGCCGGACAGCGACAAGTACAGCACGTTGAAGGCTGCACTCATCCGTTACTTCACCCCCTCGGTGGAGGAGCGAGCAGAGAGGCTCCTGGCGCTGACTGAATTTGAGAGCGACAGACCTGCAGACCTGATGGGGAAGATGTTGAGTTTGAGAGACTCCGAAGATGATAACTTCATCTTCACCCACCTTTTCCTCAAGACCCTACTGTCAGCGGTGAGGGTGACCCTGGCCAGTTCACCACTGTTGGCCCGACGAGACTACCACGAGCTGGGCCAGGAGGCGCAACGACTCGTCGATGCCAATAAACGGCACCCGGCTACGGCTGCGGCAGCGGAGCTAGGCGCAACATCCGGAGATGGCAGGGGGCCAGAGGCTGTAGCACCTGACTCACCGACGACGGCGGCGGCAGGGGCCAGGAAACACGGAGCAGACGACGTCCTTTGCTTCTACCATCACCGCTTCGCAGAGAGGGCACGCAAGTGCATTCCACCGTGCCATTTCAAGCGCTCGGGAAACGCCAAGACCGGGAGTCGTTAGCAGCTGCGGCCCTTGGAGAGGAGAACAAACTGCTCTACTTGAGGGATGCGCGCGCGGGGAGGCATTTCCTCGTGGACACAGGCTCCCAGCTGAGTTTCATCACACCTTCCTACGCTGACTGGCTGGCGCCTTCCAGTGGTCCCGGGATGTCAGCAGCGAATGGCTCGGCGATTAAGACCTTCGGTGAGAGGACTCTGCTTCTGTCTTTACACGGCCGTACATTCGAGTGGACTTTCGTCATAGCGGCAGTTAATTTCAACATGTTAGGGGCTGATTTTTTGTGCTCACATGGTTTGTTGGTCGATCTTGCTAACAGACGCCTGGTTAATGCACTCTCTTTTTATTCTATTCCCTGTACAGCTCGAGTGGCCCCGCCAACAGCACAAGCCAACGTCACAGCTGCAGGTGGTAAGTTCCACACATTCCTCACTCAGTTCCCAGCACTCACGGTCCCAACATTTTCGGCGACCGTGGCTAAACACGGGGTGGAACATTTTGTTACTACCACCGTACCGCCCGTTTTTGCAAAAGCTCGGCGCTTGGATTCAGCTAAACTGAACATAGCGCGCGAGGAGTTCGCCAACCTGGAAAGGCTGGGCATCATCAGGCGTTTGAAGAGCCCATGGGCCTCACCGCTTCACATGGTCCCGAAAGCTGATGGCTCGTGGCGACCTTGTGGTGATTTCCGCAGGCTGAACAACGCTACAGCGCACGACCGCTACCCAATCCCGCACATCCAAGATTTTTCAGTCCATTTGGCGGGGGCGCATGTTTTTTTCTAAAATAGACTTGGTACGCGGTTACCACCAGGTCCCAGTGCGCGCTGAGGACATACCCAAAACAGCGGTAATAACTCCTTTCGGGCTTTTCGAGTTTTTGCGCGTGCCATTTGGGCTTAAAGGCGTGGCGCAGACGTTCCAACGCATGTTTTGCGTGATCTCCCTTTCGTGTTCGTCTACCTGGACGACATATTGGTAGCCAGCGCGTCCGAAGACGAACACAAAAACCACCTCACGGCAGTTTTCCGGAGGTTGGCAGAGCACGGGTTAATAATCAACCCAGCGAAGTGTCAGTTCGGGGTGACGCAGATTGATTTTTTGGGGCATTGCGTCTCCCCAGAAGGAGCGGTTCCTCTGCCTGACAAAGTGCGCGCGGTAACAAATTTTCCCCAACCACAAACGGTCAAAGCGTTACAGGAGTTTTTGGGAATGGTGAATTTTTATAACCATTTCCTCCCCCGCGCAACGCAGCTCATGCAACCATTGTATGCTGCACTAAAAAAACAAAAACCCACAAATAAAGTCGAATGGTCTCCGGAGCGAGAGCGCGCATTCTCTGAAGTCAAAACAGCCCTGGCAAATGCTGCGTTGTTGGCACATCCAGTCCCAGCGGCCCGCATGGCGCTCACTACTGACGCGTCAGATGTGGCCATAGGGGCGGTCGTGGAGCAGTATGTAGCCGGAGCCTGGCAACCGCTCGCCTTTTTCAGCAAGACCCTGCGCGACAGCAAACGAAAATACAATGCATCCGACAGGGAGTTGTTAGCTCTCCACTTGGCCATTCGTCACTTCCAGTTCTGGCTGGAAGGACGCCGTTTCACCGCGTTTGTTGACCACAAGCCGCTGACTTTCGCGATGGCCAAGATTTCAGAACCTTGGTCGGGCCGGCAGCAGAGACAGCTGGCCGCGATATCGGAGTTTACTACCGATATCCAGCATGTGACGGGTAAACTTAATGTAGTGGCGGACTGCCTCTCACGCGCCGTGGCGGCTCCAGCCCGCGTAGAGGTAGATTCTGCAGCCATGGCCGCGGAGCAGGTTAGCGACGCGGAAGTGCGCGCGGCCCCGGTCCGCGTGGGGATAGATTATGCAGCCATGGCCGTGGAGCAGGTTAGCGACGCGGATGTGCGTGCGCTCCAGTCTGGACCAACAAGGTTAAGGCTGGAGAACAGGGTGCTGCAAGACGGTATGCCCCCCCTAATCTGCGATGTCTCCACTGGGCAACCGCGTCCTGTGGTTCCAGCCGTGTGGCGCCGCCGCGTTTTTGAATCGATCCATTCTCTGGCGCACCCGGGAGTGCGCGCGTCTGTCAAAATGGTAGGAGAGAAATTTGTATGGCCGAGCCTGCGCAAACAAGTTAGAGAGTGGGCGGCAGCCTGCATGGCTTGTCAGCGGGCCAAGGTTCATAGACACACGAGAGCTCCCTTGGAGCCATTTCACATCCCAACTAAAAGGTTTGATCATGTCCACGTGGACCTTGTAGGCCCCCTCCCACCCTCACAAGGGTGCACACATCTTCTGACAATGGTTGACCGCACCACGCGCTGGCCGGAAGTGGTTCCGCTGTCGTCAACCACAGCCGAGGAGGTGGCACGCGCGTTTTTAACGGCATGGGTAGTGCGTTTTGGAGTCCCGTCGGACATTACGTCCGACAGAGGCCCTCAATTTGTTTCCGAACTTTGGTCAGCGATGGCCCGCAGCCTGGGGGCAACGATCCACCGCACGACCGCGTACAACCCGCAGGCTAAGGGGTTATACGAACGTTTTCACAGGTCACTGAAGGCGGCTCTCAGAGCATTGCTTACGGATGCAAATTGGGTGGACAAGCTACCATGGGTTTTATTGGGGTTGCGTTCTGCACCTAAAGAGGATTTAGAAGCCTCCCCAGCTGAGCTAGTTTTCGCACAGCCACTTCGGCTGCCCGGGGTATTTCTCCCAGATAATCCAGCGCCAGAGTGCTCCCCGGCTCAGCAGTTACAGAATAGCACAGGCCCGAGCATGCTACCTGGCCCCGTTCACCGCAGTTTTCCGCGTGTTTTTGTGCCTAAGGCTTTAAAAAATGCGGAGTTTGTCTTTGTCAGACATGATGCCCATCGTCCACCTTTACGCCCACCTTATGATGGACCATATAGAGTGCTGGAAACAGGGGATAAGCATTTTTTACTAGATTTGGGGGGCAGAAAAGAAATGATTGGCATAAACAGGCTCAAACCCGCTTTTGTGGTAGCTGACGAAGTTGTGCAGTTGGCTAAGGCTCCTCGGCGTGGCAGACCCCCTAGAGAGCATTCCCCAGAACACCCACAGAGATTGACTAACAGTTCTCATCCTCAGGCAGCAGCTCCACAGCAGGAAGATGCCGCGGAGGTGGTACAGCCTGCTTACAGCAAATACGGGAGAAGGCTGAGGCCCAAGCGACAAGTGGACTGATATGTAATGATTTTATTATGACATGCAATCTGTGGTTATGTTGTTCCATCTTAGACGTTTGGGGGGGGGGTCATGTGGTGCACATATGTGGGTTTCATATGCTTCACATGTATATTACTGTATGCTTATTGTATGCTTCACGTCTCAGAGGAACAAAAGGACTGAACCTCCTAGGGGTAACAGGAGGATGTGAAATCTGGCCTTTTGTATGCAAAGAGATGGGCTTGAGGGATTTCCTGACCACCAGGACTTTAGGTGGAGGCGAGAAGACCTGGAGGGGGATGCATTGTAATTTGGGATTAAAAGACAATGTGACTGTGTGCTTTGATGTCCTGGGGTATAAAAGGGACAGATGTTGGGGGATTCACTCTTTTTCTGTTTTTGGATGTTGGAGAATGTGAATGTGAATAAAACTGGACTTGAGAAATAAACTCAGCCTCGTCCTTCCACACTTCTCCACACTGTTACTGATACAATGAGGAAACCACCCCCCTTGCATGGTGGGTGGGGGAAGTTTTATAAAAACTATAGGGCCCACTTTTCAAGGAGCACTCTCTTGGGGAATTGCCTAAAGAGTTGTGTTCCAGCGCTGCCTGTATTCATATCTCAATTTCAGTAAAATAAGTGAAAGTATACTTCATCCCTCAGTCTGGTTATTTGGCCTTCGTATAAAAGAACTGGGGGTTAAGGTATTTTAGATGCAACACGTCCATCTCATTTTGTGCCAGGTTTGCGGACATAACATTTGGCGACTGAGGATTTAACACATGGAGGCATGCGTAACACCATTGCGGCCTTCCCTGGAGCTTCCTGCGGAACCAATGGTCCCATGGCCCCGTTGATTTGAGGCTTTTGAAAATTACATCACTGCGTTGGACCTAGGGAAGCTGGATAAGGTGAGAGCGCGAGTACTGCTTGTCCACAACCTCGGCATCGAAGGCCAGAGGATTCTATGGACGCTCGGTGCGACGGACTTGTACGAGGGTGTCGTGGAGCTAATGGCTAACCACTTCATCACTCTGGACAGCGTGACTGTACGACGAATTTGGTTTTGCCAGAGACGCCAGGGAGTTGGTGAGCCTATTCAACAGTTTGTTGCTGACCTAAGACAGTTAGCCAGTGTGTGCTATTTTGGGCCATTAGAGGACGAGATGGTGATGGACCAATTGACTGAGCACATGTGTAGTCCCGCGATACGGGCTAGGTTGCGAACGGTGCCCACTGACTTAGTGCTAGCTAGGGCAGTTGAGCTAGCTCTTCAGCTAGAGGCCATGGATAAGCTAGCTTTGGAGCTAAATTGGCGCCAGTCTCAGAAGACATTAGAAGGGACAATGTTGGTGAATGCAGTGGACTCGGAGGACAAAGGGAGCATGGCGAATGACTATGAGGCACATGCAGTGAGCTGTAGGTCTGCTCCGAAGGACCCCATCAGACTGGAGTTATGGGTCCCCGATGCACCAGAGTAATGCGCGAGCATGCCCAGCAAGAGGGAAGCAGTGCAGCAAGTGTGGGCGCATGAATCATTTTGCCAGAATGTGTGAGCGTTCAGCATTGTGGAGCCCGCCAAGTAAGCCAGCCCGCCCGCCTATGACGACCATCCACTCAGTGAGCATCAAAGCCAATGGGCTTTCCTACTGCATGGTGGAATTGGATGGTGTAGCTTTGCCATTAATACTCGACATGGCAGCGGTGCGGTCGGTGCTAAATTGGGCCACAGTAAAAAAGTTTTTCCCGCACCACAGGATCAGGAAGAACCCAGCGCCGCTGTATGGATATGGCAGTGGTAGACTGTGCAATGTCGGGACTGTGGAGTTGACTGCTCACTATAACACTGAAGCAGCGCATGACTTCTCATTTCAGGTAACAGCACATGGCGACAATATTATGGGGTGTGAACTGTTACAAGGACTGAGTTTCGCTAGTAAGGACAGTGCTGGATTCAAGTGGTCCGGATGTGGACGGTGGAGATCGCCAGACCTGGTGGATGACATCGTAGTGTGGGATGAGGTACCCGCTGGCAGTGTCGGAACTGAAGCACACGTTTCTGACTCTCAGGATGACAGCTGCTCAGTGGAGGAACCAGACGACTCCAGTCCCTGCGCTTGGCCAGCTATTATGGGAGTGACCGAGTTGGTGAGCGGAGGGTCCGTTCCGATGAGTGTCACCAGGGAAACATCGAACGTTTTTGGTGCCAAAGTCAAGCTTCGCACAACGACGGATGAGGGGTCCACTGCAACAGCGGTGGCTGCTGTGCCACCGTGGTGTTACGACGGCACAAAACGGGAAAGAGACGCAGAGCTGCTGAAACTACAGCAGCACATCAAACTAAGCAAGGTGCCGCTCCAGGTCATGGACTACGTTCAGGTTCATGCCAAGGAGAGACCGGGATGATGACTGGCTGGATCGCAGCTGGTGGGACATTGGGCACCACTGAGGACTGTGGCAAAGTTGGGAGCGGCATGTTTCTGGCTGTCAGATGGCTCGATCCGACACGCAAACATGTCCATGTGGACATTCCAAGTGACAGGGCTATGCAGGAGTCGGCAAAGGTGGCGAGAGACCCAAACTCTTGTGTTTTGAAGATCGGCCCTTGTCTTGGAGGCCTGCCGCCTCCAGGGGCATGTCTGCTGTGGGGCTGCCGCAGGATCCCCCCTGCAGACCTTCCCTTTCCATGGGAGACAGTGAGGAAGAGACAGAGGACTCTTTAGGTAGGAGCACGACCGGTCTATCGGTAAAAGTGGCAGAATAAACCACTTGGCTGTGTGGGCCGTGTGGCAGTCCACCCACCGGCCCTAGTTCTAGCGTTTATTGTTTGTGTTGTTGCTGTTGTTGTTTAGTGTGTTTATTGGGTGTTCTATCTGTTAAATTTGTGTGGGTTTTAATTAGGCGTGTTTTTTCTACTTTATAAATGGGGGAGAATGTGATGTTGGGTTTTATTGTGAAGTACGGTGTGATGACGCCGACTTACGGGTGCACCATCACACCACCCTATAAATAGGGGCATCCACCATTTGGGGCTCCTCTTACCAGGATGACCCCACACAGTGTAGCCCCTGCTGTATAGCAACCAGTTATATAATAAAGTACCGTTCCAGTGCAACCTCTCATCTGTCTCCTTTTGTGCCAGGTTTGTGGACATAACATACTACAAATCCTGGCTGATATTTTCTTCGATAAATACATAATTGGATATTCAGACTCAAAACAATCCAATAGACTGTCATGATGAATGTTCAATTAAGGATTCAGTGTAACCCACCCAGCATGGGGCTACCTGGGCTCCACCTTGGAGCCAGGCCTAGGGGAGGGGCTCGACGGCAAGCACCTGGTGGCTGTGTTTCTGCCCATGGGACCTGGCTGGACTCAGCTCGAATGAGCCACATAGATCCATCCTTCAATGAGCTCACCACCTGCAGGAGGGAACATGGCGTTCCGGTGTTATGTGAATTGGACGCCAGTTGAAGGCAGAGACTTTGGCGATCCAATCTCCATCTTACTAAACTGCCTTTTGGAATGTGAAACATCACTTCTCTGGTGGGGAAGGAACTTTGGAGACGGGTTGGGCCTTGTCATTCTCTGGAGTAGTCCCGGGCAAGAGGTGGCAAGCAGGGTTGGGTATTCTCGTATCCCCTTGTGTGGTCCCCTCTCAGTTAAGATTCTCCTCAGTGGATGAAAGGGTTGTTTCCCTGTGCCTTCGGGTTAGGAAATGGGTCCTGACCATCATTTGTGCCTACAGCAGGGAAAATAAGTATTGAACATGTCTGTAGAAGAGCTTGAAATGATGAGGCGATTTGATTTATAAACCAAAGTTTAATAATCAGCTCTCCTAACAAGTCTCATCTGGTGCAGAGTGGCAGAAGGAAAAAAGAGACCGAATGTCTCCGGCTCACTGGCTTTATACTTGCACACAACAAAAGACATGCATAACAAAGGCTGACATCCCTCATTATCTTAATCCCCCCATTGTCTTGGTATTTCCTCTCCTCGCCTTAGGGGGTGAGGGTGGCTCCTCCGGTCTCCTCCGCAGTGTCTGGGAACGTCTTTGTTCTTCACTCGGCGGTTGAGAGCCTTTGTCCTTTCAGAGGTGTGAAGTTGCTTTACATATGTAATTACTAAACATTTCCACATGCTTCAACATATGTAGGTTATGGAATATATGATTAATATAGTCCACAATGTCAACATTTTTCTTATTAAACATATTTCTGATGGAGCCATTGACCTGAGATTTTCACCAGATATCAGTAACAACCCAAGTAATCCATACATACAAAGAAATCAAGGCAACTGTGTTCACAAAAAAGTTATATTTAATAAAGTGTAATGACACAGGGAATAAGTATTGAACATACTTGGTGAAATTCATTTAATATTTAGTAGAAAAGTGTTTGTTGGTAATAACAGCTTCCAGATGCCCCCTGCATGAAGAAACTAGGTGCAGGTATTGCTCAGGAGTGATTTTAGCCCATTCTTCCACACGAACTGTCTTCAAGTCTTGAAGGTTCCATGGGTGTCTTCTATGAACTCTGATCTTCAGTTCATTCCATACATATTTAGTTGGATTCAGGTCAGGTGACTGACTGGGACATTCTAGCAGCTTTATTTTCCTTCTCTGGAGCCAGTTGAGAGTTTCCTTGGCTGTGTGTTTGGGATCATTGTCTTGCTGAAATGTATCTTCAGCATCTTGGGAGATGGCAACAGATTCTTATCAAGGATGTCTCTGTACATTTGTCCATTCATCTTTCCTTCAATTATATGAAGTCTGCCTGTATCATGCGCTGAAAAACACCCCCACACCATGATGGGATGTGCAGTGCCATTTCTCCTCCAAATATGATGTGAGTTGTGACGTGTTGGGCAAGTTACTAAAAATAGTAACTCGTTACAGTTACTAGTTACTTCTTTTCAAAAGTAACTGAGTTACTGCATGATTAAAGTACCTAGTTACTTGGAAAAGTAACTTTCACGTTACTTTTAAATGTCTACTTAAATCAGCTTGCACACACAGCAAGATCAATGACCCCTTGTTCTCAGAAAAAAGAAGAAAAAGAAAACTGATGAGAAAAGTCTCATCTTACAGAGAAAAAAATGTCTCAGATTTACACAAACTATTGTAGTCAGTAGAAAGTCAGAAATTTACTAGAAATAAAGCTGTGAATTCACAGAGAAAATTTTGGACCCCCTGGTGGGCCATTTTTGGCCCATGAACCATATGTTTGATACCCCTGGATCAGCCCATTAAAAATGCATATTTAGAGGATTTAATTCCACGAAATAGTTGCATATCACAACAGCATGGAAATGAATGAGATAAAATAAAATAGAAAGCACAGATAAATGAAAGTTCACCGCTTATAAGAAGCTGTTCTTTACTCCAGCAAATCACAGTCACTTTTTCTCTGCACGTAAGAAAACTTTAAATGCATTTAATGCGGACATTAAATGCGAGCTTCCTCCTCAAAAAATACTCATGTTTAACCACACAGAGGTAGGAGCTGTAAGGGGCTACTCATCGCATGGACAACAGGTGATAAGGGCTCAATATGAGAAGTTGTTGCGTCAGTTACAGTAGGATCTGTTTATATTTATTTGCTTATTTATTTTCTTGCCTTTGGCATGACAATCTCCAGTGGCTTGAGGCTGCTGGTGGCGCTGGGGATGGCAGTCCCGCCAATACCCACCGAAACTGTGTATTCATCCCCAGTCGGCAGCTGATGAGGAGGGTGTCTAGCAACTGCAAGTTGTATGATCATCTATTTGCGCTAAAAAAATCTATCCATATTAATAAAATGAGTAATGCGAGTAATGCATCTGATCAAATTTCAGTAACTGTAATGCATTACTGTATTTAAACAGTAATTTCGTTACATAGCACGTTACTGCAAAAGTAGTGACGTTACTGTAATGCGTTACTCCCAACACTGGTTGTGGCATCCAAAAAGTTCAGTTTTGGTCTCATCTGACCAGACTATATTCTCCCAGTATGTTACAGGCTTGCCCAAATGTTGTGCAGCAAACTTTAAACAGGCGTGAACATGCTTTTTCTTCAGCAATCGAGTCTTGTGAGGTGAGCGAGCATAGAGCCCATGTTGGTTGAGTGCATTACTTTTGTTTTCTTTGAAACAGCTGTACCTGCTAACTCCAGGTCTTTCTGGAGCTCTCCACAAGTGGTCTTTGGCTCTTGGATAGCTCTTCTAATAATTCTTTTGACTCCTCTGTCAGGAATCTTGTGAGGAGCTCCTGGTTGTGGCCGGTTTATGGTAAAATGATGTTCTTTCCACTTGTGAATGATAGCTCCAACAGTGCTCACTGGAACATTCAACAATTTAGAAATGTGCAAGTCACCAACGCCATCATTATGTTCTGCAACAATAAGGTTGCGAAGGTCTAGAGACACCTCTTTGCTTCTACCCATCATGAGTTCTTTGTGGTGTGACAATCTGATATTCACAGACCTTTTCAAAGGCTATCAGTCAGGACTTAAAGGAACACTATGTAGTTTACCAATGACATCCAGTGGTCAATTCTGAGATTGCAACAATCTCAGAATTCCAGTGACATTAGATGAGGACGGTGGCCGCGATGTCCCAAAGCTCTTGCAAACACAAATGTGCAAACATGTCTTTGGCTGTTACTGGAGCCAGGAGCCTTCTTTCCAGCAATGACTACACTCTAGCAGGGGTGTCCAATCATGTGCCATGGAGGGCCAACACCTTGCAGGCTTTACCTTCAACCATTGTCTTCAACAGCAGATTTCACTGAATTTCTTCCCACTGATTGCTGATAAATGAAAACACCTGCTGAAGAGACTGGGTAGAAGAGAAAACCTGCAGGGTCTTGGCCGTCCATGGCACATGATTGGACACCCTCGCTCTCAGCAAACATTACACCACTGTAGATGTATTTTTTTAAATGAAAATGAGAATTGTTATTTTTTTCGTTATATAGTACTGTGTAAGGAAATGATGTTTTTTTTTTAAATACTGTTGTGGCTAATTCATAACTCAGGTTAGTTACCTGTTGTTTATACCGATAACAAATAACAACATTATTTGTTAATATAATAATAATAATAATAATGTTTCATTATTTATTTATAACAATAAATAAAAGTTAGGATCACTTAATCAGGTCACTTTGTTTTTCCTCCCAGTGGAGGCCAGGGGAGAGGTGGGGAAGTGCTGGCAGATCTCCAGAGGGAAGCTGATAAATGATGGAGTTTTATAGATAACGCGTTTATAATGAGCTGGTTGATATTAATGAAACGGACCTTAAAAACAGTGATATTTACACAGCCACTCTGTGGTCTACATGTAGCAGTGCTATTGTATCTGTGTTATTGAAATTTACCAAGTTATTGTCAGAAAAACTGCAGTAATGCCACTGAATCATGATCAGGTGAGTGTGCGCCCCCCTCTCTTCCTGCGAGAGGTTCCCCGGCTCCGCAGGTAATTAACACACCTGCGTGAGTGGACGCACCTGCTGTATCTGCCTTGCCAGCGCTTATAAGGACCTATTTGTGAATGCTTCAGCGCTGGCTCATTGTTTATACTGCCTTCAAAAGCAAGCAAGTATGTTTTTATTAGTAATGTGAGGAATCATGATTAATTCTCTTCTCCAGGTTGCTGCCATCTTTGCGGTGCATCTCCGGGGCTTGTTGTGCGCTCACCTGCTCCATCACTCTCATCACTGCTTCAGCTGTTTATCTCCACCTGGTCAGACACCTTACTCAGCTCCACTCCTTCCCTACTCCATGCCAGCTTCATCCCGCTGGTTCGTCTATTCCTGCTGGGTTTCTCTGCTCAGCTCCCGTAAGTTATATTTTGTCATTCCCCTTTCCCGGTCGCCCTCCTCCTACTAACCAGCTCTCGTCTCCTTCTTTCAGGCTGAGTCCTCCTCTGGAGAGTAGCGTCTTTCCCTAGCTGCACGTTCCTTTTTGGATTAATAAACTGTGGTTACACGTAGCTTCTCATAAGTCGTGTGTGTTTTCTCTGGTGTAGCACCCTGCACGTGAGCTGACCATTCTCTCATTATGACATTTTCCTTGTGTTTTATTTCTTCAGAGGCCAATTCTCATCATGATCCTGGAGGAGCTGACCACACATCTGCTCAAAGACAGTCAGGACACATTTTATCTTTGACACAGAAGAACCAACCTTTTCTACTTAATCCTGAAAAACATTTATAGTTTAAAATGCATTTTTATGCCCTTTATCAATATATTCATTGGTTTTGGTTTTCTGTTTCAATTAAGATAAAATAAAAGTCACAAAACTGACATGCTCGTCATGTTGGTCAACTGGTAAAAATGTTCAGAAATTTACTATTATGCGTTTACATTTTTAAGCCATAACTGCTATATACACTCTGACTTAATGTTAATTATTGTGGTGACTTGGTTAGTGATTTGGATCTCAAACTGAGCAGTTTATTTACACAGCAGACCAGTGATCAAAAAGCCTGACAGTGGTACAAATAAAAATTTGACTATCCCTGACAAATAACATATTAGGTGATTTTTTAAATTATTCTTTTTTGAATAAGTTTATAAGAAATGTTTTGTTTATCATTGTCACTGTAAGAATCTTAGGTTGCAGGAACAGGAAGTTGTCTTACAGGAAGTGATGTGAATAGCAGTGGTGGACCCTCAGGGCCAGCAACACCTTCTCTGATGGCCTAAACACTATCAGAATTACAACCTACATTATATTTGTTCCATGAGGATGTATTTTTATGGGCGGTGCGGTGGCACAGTGGTTAACACTACGGCAGCACAGCAACTCACCCTTGGCCATGGGATCCCTGGTTCGATCCCAGCCCCTAACCAACAGTGATCTGCGTGGAGTTTGCATGCTCTTCCCGTGTCTTCGTGGGTTTACTCTGGGATTTCTCCGGTTTCCCCCCCCCCAGTCCAAAAACATGCAGGTTAGGTTAATTGGAGACTCTAAATTGGGCCTAGGTGTGAATGTGTGTGTGAATGGTAAAGGGATAGTGCTGTACCGTGGCTGCTTCATCCATCCAGGTGGATGCCCTCAATTTCCCCTCTGGGGATCAATAAAGTATACAAAAAAACCAACAAAAAAAAAATATTCCCAGTAGTCTATTCTCTTCATTTTGTTGCTTTTCTCTTGGTTGCACTCCTTCCAGTAGTGTAATGTATGTTAGTTTTTTTGTCCAATCATATTTCAGCCATGTGTTGCCAGGGTCAAGCAAATCTGTCTTAGGCTTTCAGGAATTAACAATGTGCTCTGTAGGTTAAATTAACTGTTAAACATCCTGTTGCTTTAACCAATCAGATGTTTTCTGTACGTCCAGGGGTATGCATAGAAGGCATTCGAGAATGTCGGCATTTTCATGTCTTTCGATTGGATGGTTAGACTCCTCCAACCACAATGCAGAGAATCGTAGCTAGCAAAATGCCAGTCTGTTATATATTAATAAAGCGAGATGTGAGCCATGCTGTGCCGAGCAACAAACTGCAGTTTATTGAGCAACTGCCTCAATATACACACTCTGGCCATAGCCTGCCTGACGTCACTACATCGACTGCCTGGCGTTGGCTACAGCAAAGGGCCAAATCCTCACGCAACACCCCCCCCCCTTTACAAAGCGTGAAAACACAAACCAGATTACCCCCCTAAATTTAGCAAGTGAACCCCCTTCAACATCAAATATACAATAACCACACACAAAACTAATAAAACCCAATGAACTAACTGGGCATCTGGGTAGACTACCAGCATGCTTCCGTGTTGTGGTGCATTATTCTGCCACCCAAGGCCAACATGTGCCAACTAAGTTCAGTCCTACTAAAAAGTCATCAAGGTGTCTAGGCCTCTGACGTGTTCTAGCCGAGCGCCTCATAGGCGGAGGACCTGCTCCTGGCTCCATTGGTTGAACCTGAGTGCCCCCCAGAGCCTCATCAGTCAAGTCCTAACCCACATCTGTCTCATCCGCTGCAGCTCCTGGACCCTGAGCCAGCAACGACTTCCTGAGGTTGCTGGAACGCCACCGTGACCCGTTCGAGAGCCGGAATGTGTCAGGGCCCAGCCACTTCACGATCTGTAGTGGTCCCGTCCAGAATGGTTGCAGCTTATGCATACGGTTGGGGTGCTTGATCCTGACCCAGTCCGACACACCGAGTCCATGAGCCCTCGCCCTGTGCTTTTTGTTGAAAAGCTGTTTCATTATCCGCTGTTGAGCCATGACCTGATCTCGTGATGGTTCTGTGTCTGCCGGAGAAGAGGTCGTGGGGGGCTGCAGATGTAATTTGTGCCCCAGCATGAGCTTCGCTGGAGAGCATCCCATTGTGGCATGGGCCATCACCCTGTAGTGGAGGAGCGTGTTCTGAAGGGCGTCAGACAACATGAAGACGTCCGCCAGATGGGCCCACAGACCATTTTTCAGTGTCTTATTGAAACGTTCTACACCCTCATTAGCCTGCGGATGATAAAACGCAGTTCTAATGTGCTCCATGCCCCTTTCTCCCAAAAACTCCTCAAACCTCCCAAAGGTGAACTGGGGGCTGTTGTCCGTTGTGATGGCGTCTGGAACCCCCCACCTGGCGAACAGCGATGAGAGGAAACCAGTGACCACGTCTGTTGTGACCGATCCAGTGGGCAACACTTCTGGCCATTTCGAAAACAGATCGTAAGCCACCAGGAGAAAATGGCTGTTCGCGGGGGCTGTGCACAGTTTGCCACAGATGTCCAATTGGACATGCTTCCAAGGGCCTCCAGGTATTGTAAAGGGCGCAGAGGTGGAGGAGGTAGCACTCCGATCTTCCTGCTCTCCAAACATGGTACACAGTTCTTGACAATAGTGTCAATGTCTTTGTCAATGCCCGGCCACCAAACTGAATCCCTGCAACGTTGTTTCACCCTGACCACCCCCAGATGACCCTCATGAAGCATAGCCAAGATGCGTGATCTCAGCGACACCAGAATCAACGTGCACTGTCCTCTCACCACGCACATGTTGTTCCAGCAACTCAGTTTGTCCCTGAACCTGTGAAAAGGTGTCAAGTCACTCTGCATTTTTGTGGGCCAACCACCCCTGATGAAAAAGTGAAATGGCGACAACACTGGGTCCTGTTCCAACTCCGCCTGGAGTTTCTGGAGCGACACTATGTTCTAGAGGGGCTTGTACAGTGTGTTGATCAGATCTGCCTCCAAGGAATCGTTGTCATCCAGTTGCGCGGTGTTGGTTGTGGCACGGGACAGGAGATCCACCACTACATTTTCTTTGCCAGGGGTGAACTGAGTAGTGAAGTTGTAGGCCAGCAACTGTTCCATCCACCTGTGGATCCGTAGGGGCCTGTGTCCCAAACCAGTCGTCTCCAGCAGTGTCGTCAGCACCTGGTGGTCCATGTGTAGGATAAAACGGCGTCCATAGAGGTAGATGTGCCACAGTTCGCATGCCCAAACACATGCAAGTGCCTCTCTCTCACCCACGGCGTACTTCTGTTCAGCTGACCACCACCATCGCTGAACCAGATGCATCACAAGTCACAAAAGTGGGCCATTTGGGGTCAAAATGTGCCAGCACCGATGGGGAGGTGAGTTGAGATTTCAGTTTAGCGATCGCCACCGAGCAGGCCGGGGTCCATTGTCATGGAGCGTCCTGCTTCAGGAGAGCTCGGAGCGGTTCAATAGTCACTGAATAATGAGGGAATAAAGCGACCATAGAAGCTCACCATGCCCAGAAATGAGGAAACTTGCACAGGCGTTGTGGGAATGGGGAGATGCAGGACTGCCTCCACGTTCCAGTGCAGGGGGCTCAGGCCCTCAGCTGATAGCCGGAACCCAACAAACTCAATGAATTCTGCTGCGAAGATGCACTTTTCCCCATTCAGTGTAACCCCGTGCTCCAGCAGTACCTCCGTTACTCGTTCCGAGCGTTCATCATGTGCCACCTGTGACACGCCGTGGACCACGATGTCATCCAGTTACACCACTACACCCCTGAGGCTTGCAAGGATTGTAGACATGATTTTTGAAAACAGCTTGGCGCCGAACTTAAGCCAACAGCATGCGGGTGTACCCAATGGAGATGAAGCTGAGTACAGAGGGCTTATCCAGGACTTCGTGGACTGGTGCCATCGGAACTGCCTCCAGATCAACGCGAGGAAAACTAAGGAGCTGGTGGTGGACTGCCGCAGGCAAGGACAACCCCTCACAGCACCAGTAAATATACAGGGAACAGACATCGAGATGGTGACAGCCTATAAGTACCTGGGTGTTCATCTGAACAATAAACTAGACTGGTCACACAATACTGACGCACTCTACAAGAAGGGACAGCGCAGGCTGTTCCTGCTGAGGAGACTCAGGTCTTTTGGTGTACAAGGCGCGCTGCTGAAGACATTCTATGACACGGTGGTGGCATCAGCCATCACTTTTGGAGTGGTCTGCTGGGGCAGTGGCATTACTGCAGCCGATAGGAAGAGACTGAACAAACTGATCAAGAAAGCTAGCTCTGTCCTGGGGCAGCGCCTTGATCCGGTGGAGGAGATAGGAGAGAGAAGGACGGTGGCTAAACTGTCATCTCTGCTGGAGTCCGGGTTCCACCCTATGCAGGACATACTGAATGCACTGAGGAGCTCATTTAGCAGCAGACTACATCATCCCAGGTGCTCAACCGAGAGGTTTCGCAGGTCCTTCCTACCAACGGCTGTCATACTGTACAACCTTAGCAGGGCTGCTCGCAGAGATAGCAAAAAGACGTAACAAACTAATAGTTTTTTGAATGCAAAAGATGCAATAGACTTACACAATGGTCCCCCCCGGCATACAACTAGGAAAATACCGGTCGCTATGGAGAGTGAGAATATGTATGGGCACATAATCATACCATGTAGGATAACTAAGTAGACGGTTGTGCTGTTTCATCCCATCTAGCAACAATGCTCTGCACTGTGTGTGTTTATATATTTACATATTTATTCCATCTAGCTACAATGCTCCGCACTGGGTGTGTTTATATTTATATATCTATATATTTATTCCATCTAGCTACAATGCTCCGCACTGTGTGTTTATATATCTACATATTATTCTATCTAGCTACATTGCTCCGTACTGTGGGTGTTTATATATTTACATATTTATTCCATCTAGCTACAATGCTCCGCACTGTGTGTTTACATATTCATATATTTATTCCATCCAGCTACAATGCTCTGCACTGTGTGTCTGTGTGTGTGTATATATATATTTTATAGTAATATGTACATATGTATATTAGCTGCTCTTGCTTGCTTGTTTTTTTTTTCTTGCCTTCTGATTGTTGCTCTGAGTGTTGCTATCCCTGTGCTGTTGCAATCCTGGAATTTCCCCATTGTGGGACTAATAAAGGCTTATCTTAAAAATGCCCATGTGGGTCACAAATGCTGTCAGGTTGCGGCTGGCTGGGTGGAGGGGCACTTGTAGATAACCTTGGTGGAGGTCCAGTTTCGAAAACACTGTGGAGCCACTGAACATCGCAGTGAGTTCCTCCATTGTAGGCAGTGGGTATTTGCCTGGGATGATTACTTTATTAACCATTCTGAGGTCGATGTACGGCCGGATGCTGCCCGTCTTCTTCTTGACCACCACGATGTTTTGACATCCATGGCGAGGCAGTCACTTTCTCAATAATGCTGGCTTTAAGCTGCTTATTTAGTTCTGCTGTAATTTCGTCCAGCAGAGCGAGGGGAAGCCGCCGCAGCGGTTGGATTTTGGGTGTCACACTCGGGTCGATTAGCGGACGGTAGTTGAAAGCTTTCGTGCAACCCAGGCCCGCAAACAACACTGGCCAGCAAACATGTCACCCGGGAGAAACAGTCAACACCTTGGAGCCCGCTGGGTCTGTGATGGAGAATCCTAACTCCCCCAATAAACCAATACCCAACAAGTCAGCCCCATGGCGTGAAACCTGAAAGATAAACGTGGGAATAGTGTTTGATCCACACACCACCGAGAAACTGACCGTGCCCACCATGCCAATCTTCGCATGTCCATAGCCAAACATTTTCACAGCACCCGCCTTAATAGATTTTCTTGGAAAAAGTTTTCTTACCGTGAACATGCTAAGTATGGATTTATCAGTGCCCAAATCCACCATGAGCAGCACGTCGATGCCATTGAGCTGCAAAACGCACAACTTTAGCGGCCAATTCTTGGCACCTGCTACACACAACGAAGCAATGCCCACGAGTCCCGAGTCCATTGGCTTGCTAGCATTGGTGCAAACTCTATCCAGGTGACTAGCACGACTGCAGTTGTAGCACTTTTTCCCTTTAGTGGGGCAGGTGGACAAGCCCGCCTGGTGACGAGGAGAGCCACAGCCGCCACACAGTACCGTACCTGGGTTCCTGCTCCTGCTTGTGCCATGGCCCACCGCCTTTTGGGGGTCTGCCCTGAGGAGTTAGCTGCATTGCTAGTGGCCTGACGTGGAGAGGGAGCTTGGGCGGCTAGGTTTTCATTAGCCAGTACTTGCAAACATAGCTGGGCAGTGGACTTGATTTGGCTAGTCATCTGCATTACTTGACTCAGCGTGAAGTCATCCTTGGTTAGCAGTAGCTTCTCCTTTAGCCACTTGTTGCTCATGCCGTGTGCTAGCTTGTCAGAGATTAGGTCTTCCTCCACAGGCCCGAAGGCGCACGTGCTCGCTAGGTTACAGAGCTCCATCACAAAGTGTTGGGTGGCCTCATCTGCTTGTTGACAGCGGTCGAAGAATCTGTGTCTTCATGCCGTGATGTTGCACTGATCAACAAAAAATTCATCCATCATGTCCAAGCACTTTTCCAACGAGCCCTTGCTACCCAGTGTGCGAAATACACGCTGACCTTCTTTGCCGAAGCAATGAAATAGCTTGCTCTTCCGTCTTCCTTTGTCAGTGCTGCCCAAGCCAGCCGTGATGATGTAGGCATCAAACGCCTCCAACCAGCAGTGCCACGATGTAGCTGGTACACCCAGTGACTCCAAGAACAGAGGAGGTCTTGCACATGCCCCCATGGTTTAATCTGTTGCCAAGTGTTATGTATTAACAAAGCGAGACGTGACCCATGCTGTGCCGAGCAACAAACTGCACTTTATTGAGCAACTGCCTCAATATACACACTCTGGCTGTAGCCCGCCTAACATCACTACCTCGACTGCCTGGCGTCAGCTACGGCAAGCCCCAAGGGCCAAATCCCCACACAACACAGTGCAAGGACTTGCTTAAGCAGCTACAATATACTGTATCTGTTTAAATATAATGAGGCGGCATGAAAAAATAAGCAGCGGTGCTGTGGTTTTAAGCAGGTTTTATTAATCATACCGCCGTCACAGGAACTCGGCTCCAGCCATAGCGTGAGCAGGCTGAAGCCGAATTCCTCAGGCTCTCAGTGAAGAGGGGACACAAAATCTGTGTCCTGCAGCAGGGTTGAAGTCAGATTGAGAGAGAGAGATTGCGTTACAGAGTTGCACCTTAAATACTTGATCATAACAATACATCAAAGAGACGTACCCCACAGTTTAGAATGATCAAAGGGACAACAGAACAGGCAGGAGGTATTTGCATTTGTAAGACATACATCACAATGGGCAGATTAGCTAGACCTCGCTCCAAGTGTCAGACAAAGAGGCTAACAAGCACATCTACATATTGATCTGAGTCTCTAGGTCACAGTAAGGGCAAAATGCATGAACACTTTAACTTCAAGGCTGTAAACTCAGCATGCAGCGGAACAAACCCCAGGAGTGCGAGCTGACTATCTCTGTGTTCTGTTTGTGTGTTGTGGGGGGTTTAATCAAACCGCTACACTGCTCCCCCCCAAGAGGGAAACGGTAGGGGACCGTGACCTCGATGTTGCAGTCTGGGCAGCGAGCAGGGAAAAGCTCTGTGCAGGAGGGGGGGGGGGTAGTCGCACCAAAAGTGTTTGCTGCTCCGCGATGTGAATACCATGCATGAAAGGCAACGATTAACATCACATAGGTGAGACAGAAGAAACTCGTCTACCTGTAGACATTAATACACCAAAGCACATCTACATATGTAAGATGCTCAGAAAAAGCACAGTAAGGACAAGCCATATGCACACTATACAGAATGGCGCATTACATCACAATACATGCATGTTTGCATCACAAATACATGAATGGCACATTGCATCTCAGTAGTGTAGCAGGAAAACAGAGAAAAGAGGGCTGAGTGTCCTTAGTCTGTTGTGGGGTTAAAACGAACCGCCACACACGCTCCCCCCCAAGAGGGAAACGGTAGGGGGCCGCGACCTCGATGATCCATCTGTGTGAGCGAGCTGTGGGAGAAGCTCGCTGCAGGCGGAGGGGGAGGGAGGGGAGGGGTAGTAAGTGCCGGCAGGAGCTGTGAAATCGTCCTGAGCCGCGCAACAATTGCTTGTGGGTCCGCAATGTCGAAGGGCTGGTCCCGTTGAACGTGCAGCGGTCCACAAGAAGAAAAATTAGTCTCTGACTCCTCTCGTGGCCATGAAGAAAAGCAGGAGCGGCTGTAAGAGAAAAAGTAAACAAAGCATAGGGACTGTTGGCTTTGGGTGCTGAAGCAACCCCAAAGCTCCTGGGAACAGCTGACGGCTGAAATCCCGTTGTGCCGTGGCTAAGACCATTAAAAAATCCAGTGGCGAGCTGCGTGCTTGCTTCAGGTGAATGAGCAACCCTGAAGGTTCTGTGGGCAGCGGCGGAGGACGATGGCGGTCTGTGGCGTGGCTGAGACTGTTAACAAATCCTTCCAGTATGCTGCATGCGTGCCTCAGGTGAGCGAGCAGCCCTGAAAGGCAGCGGCGAAGGAGGAAGGCAGTCTGTGGAGCCATTACTTGTCCCATGCGTGATGCGCCGTCCTTGTAACTCCCCGATGCGTGCGCGGGGGTTCAGTGCGTGGGTGGGCCGCTGGAGTGGTGAGTCAGGGTGCAGAAACTTGGTGGAGAACGGCGCAGACGGCGCCGGTAAAATCCAGGTTGAGCTGTGGCTGTAGATTGGCCATGGTGCGTTGGAGCGGTGAGAGGAAATAGACGATCTTTAGTCCCTCAGGCCCGTGCAGAGGCGTTGGAGCGGCGGGAGGGAATAGACGATCTTTTGTTCCTCAGGCTCATGCAGCTGCGTTGGAGCGGTGTGAGGAAGTAGACGATCTCCGTCCCTCGGGCTCGTGGAGGCGCGTTGGAGCGGTGCGAGGCAATAGACGATCTTTGTGCCCCGGGCTCGTGCAGCAGCGTTGGAGCGGTGAGAGGGAGGAGACGATCGTTGTCGCTCGTGCGGCCATGGTGCGTTCAGTTCCACGCGCTGCGCTCCCCGTCGGCCCTGGAGGTTGCCGTCGTGGAGAGAGGACGAGGTGCGTGCGCTCTCAGTGAGAGCGGCCGGTCCAGCGTGGTTGTGCAGATCTCAGGCGACGGAGCATTCATGCCCGGGTGTTGCGTTCGCTGGCCGCTCGTTTTTTTCAGCGTCGGTTCGCCAGCGTGGCCATCCAAAACAGAAGGCTGCGTTGCACAAAACGTGTGCGTCTTCAAGAGGCCACCAACGCAGCTGTGTGGCTGTCCAGCTCGGAAGGTTGCTTTCGCACAAAACGTGTGCGTGTTCGAGGGGTCACCAGTGAAGCGGCATGAAAAAATAAGCAGCGGTGCTGTGGTTTTAAGCAGGTTTTATTAATCATACCGCCGTCACAGGAACTCGGCTCCAGCCATAGCGTGAGCAGGCTGAAGCCGAATTCCTCAGGCTCTCAGTGAAGAGGGGACACAAAATCTGTGTCCTGCAGCAGGGTTGAAGTCAGATTGAGAGAGAGAGATTGCGTTACAGAGTTGCACCTTAAATACTTGATCATAACAATACATCAAAGAGACGTACCCCACAGTTTAGAATGATCAAAGGGACAACAGAACAGGCAGGAGGTATTTGCATTTGTAAGACATACATCACAATGGGCAGATTAGCTAGACCTCGCTCCAAGTGTCAGACAAAGAGGCTAACAAGCACATCTACATATTGATCTGAGTCTCTAGGTCACAGTAAGGGCAAAATGCATGAACACTTTAACTTCAAGGCTGTAAACTCAGCATGCAGCGGAACAAACCCCAGGAGTGCGAGCTGACTGTCTCTGTGTTCTGTTTGTGTGTTGTGGGGGGTTTAATCAAACCGCTACAATAATAGCTGTTTTTCCACCCACAATGGGTGACGGGGAGAGGAAAATGATTTGGTCGTTGATATTTTAAAAAATCAATTTTTCCAGATGGACTTTTCAAGAAAGGCTGGTGGTCATTGTGAAGAGAGGTCGGCCAACCCCAAAGGTAGCAGGCCTGTCTCAGCCGGGGAAAGGATTTGTTTGTCACTTTCATATTAGCAACGAGTGGTATCCTTGGATTACAGACTCTGAGGAGTGCTGCAAATTATTTTGCTGGGAATGCTTGTTGTTTGCAATTGATCGGGTAGATACTTGTTGCCAGACAGGGTTTGCAATCTTGAGCTGTCTGTTACACCATGATGATTTAGGCAGCGTTCACCAAACGTATAAAAATTGGTCTAAAATGCTGGGATATGCCGAAATTTTCAATTTTGGCTGTATGCATCGTGTATCCATAACGACTTGGACATATACATAACATATTAGTAACATATAGAATATTTTCACAACTTATAAATAACTTAAACCAACTAATGCTTAGCGTGCTGCCGACATTCACAACTTATGCACAACAATAGTCTAACTTCTGCATAAGGCGGTCATGCCAAACTGCCGTTGCCTCCTGATCCATGAATTCTAGGTGTGTGAGAGATCATTTCTGTTCAACCGAGATTATTCTCCCCTCCAGAGACCACGGTGGGGGGCGTGACCAACCTGGCAGAGCTGTCTTATCTCTCAGGTCAGTCACGCTTAAAACAGCTGATGTGACACATCAAGAACATCAAATAACAGTTGTCACAAGCTGGCTCAAAGGCACGCAAACTGATGGTGATAAAAAAGTTTATTTTCAATTAAAAAAACCAAGATAATGCATAATGTGTTTTTGCTGGGAGGCGCAGCCAACAGCAAAGTGTGATTTATCATGGAAAACATCTGCGCTCTGCAGTTCAGGCAATCAGCTGATTGGATCCACCTCCTCCGGTGTTCTGACATTTTGGCATATCTATCAGAATAACACTGGACAGCTGATGGTACACACTTCAGTCAAATATAAAAAAACCCCGACAGGTCCCGTTATATGAACAAGCAAGTGTGTCTCTCTGTGCTCTGTGTGTGTGTGTGTGTATGTATGCGCTGCAGGCAGAGCTCTGTACAGGTTATTCCTGTGAACCAATGCCACAAATATGCCATTTGCTTTGTGAATTCGGGACATGGATACGTTAATGTTCTTCAGCATGCTCTTAACTTAGACAAAACTTAGCCATAACTGATCTGACGTATGCCAGTGTATTCTTTAAATTTTTCATACGTTTTGCAAATGCTGCCTGAATCATCTAGGTGTGACAGGGCCTTAACCAAGGCAGCAGCAAGACACCAAAGCACAGCCACCAGCTGGACTCTTAGTACAAGCAACAGTACTTTTAAACCTTTGGGGAAACAAGAGTGGATCTGCAGCTCAACAAACAAGTGCGCAAGGAAATGGAGTTCTTCAATGAAAAGGTAAAGATTTTTAAAACTATAATTTTATAGTTAAAGTTATCTTTAACATGCTTTGTGTGGACGGCCCTATAGGCTATTTTTATGGCGCTTGGTATGAATGGCACTTAAATCGGGTAGATCACCACTGAAGGCCTAGTTGTAAAATACACGGTCCACCACTGGTGAATAGTAACCAGGAAGTAAGTCAGCATGGCACAGAGAGCTGTTATGGTGGTATTCACAATTCATCCAGCTGTATCTACAAACATCTCATGTCTTCCTACTACTTTGATCTAATCTCCTCCAATAAAGGCAACTCAAAGGCACTCTTTTCTCTCCTCAGCAATGCCACAAGGCCCCCGGACTCACTCCCCTCTCATATGCACTCACCCAGCTTCTGCAACTCTTTTATGTCATTCTTTACTTTCAAAATCTCCAATATCCATCAACAGCTTATGTCTGACAGCACTGTAGTTTCTGGAGTGGATTTCCCAATTTCTTTTCCTTCCGTTATTCATCCCTTCTCGAGTTTTGCACTGCTCTCCATAACCGACATATCCCAGCTAATTCACAAATCCAAATCATCCATTTGTCAGCCTGACCCCCTCCCTACTGTCCTTGTTAAAGCCTGATTCCTTCACTGGCTCCTTTGTTTACCACCATTATTCACTCTTCCCTCAATACTGGAATTGTTCTGGCACCACTCAAAACAGCTGCTGTTACACTTAAAAACACTGGTGCAGACTCAAAATCATTAAGGACCTCCTGATGGCTGCAGACTCTGGCTTACTCACCATACTCATTCTCCTAGATCTCACTGCGACCTTTGACACTATTTCTCATAGCACCCTCCTAAATAGACTGGCTTCCATTGGTATCACCCACACTCCCCTCACTTGGTTCACTTCTTATCTTTCTGGCCACACTCAGTTCATCCAAATCAAATCCCACACCTTGAGCCTGTTCCCCATTTTTGCAGGTGTTCCCCAGGGCTCTGTCTTGGGGTGCCTTCTCTTCATTATTTGCATTCTTCAATTTGGTTACATTTTCCATAAATACAGTATTAATTTCCATTGCTATGCGGATGACACCCAGCTCTACCTCTTCTGTAAACCCAACTCTACACTTCCACCTACCTCTCTTTCTGACTATCTCGCTGTAATTAAATTTACCTCTAATTTCTCTAGTTTCTCCATTGATATTAATAACTCTCCCATCTGCCCTTCCCCTCAGGTTAAGAGTCCGAGTGTCATCCTCGACAACACTTTATCATTCTAGTCTCACATCAATAACATTACTCGGTCCGCCTATTTTTATATTCATAACATTAACCGACTGCGTCTCTTCCTCACTCCGCACACTGCTGCCATCCTCATCCATAGCCTTATCACTTTGCACATTGACTACTGCAACTCACTTCTCTTTGGTCTCCCAATTAAATCCCTCCACAAGCTACATCTCGTTCAGAACTCTGCAGCCCGGATCATCACTGGCACTCCATCCACAGAACACATCACCCCTGCCCTTCAACATCTTCACTGGCTCCCAGTAAAGGACAGAATAAACTTCAAGATACTGCTCCTCACCTTCAAAGTCCTTCATAACCTGGCCCCGCCATACTTGTCTGAACTCCTCCACATTGCCACCCCTAGCCACTCTCTCAGGTTCTCCTCTTCCCCTCACCTTGCTGTCCCTTCTGCCTGCCTCATCACTATGGGGAATAGAGCCTTCAGTTGCTCTGCTTCCCTGCTCTGTAACTCACTCCCACCTGACATCTGCAACTTTGACTCTCTCCCATTATTTAAATCCAGACTCAAAACTCATCTGTTTAAACAAGCTTATTCTCTTTGATAATCTACCTTTTAATTCACTGTTTTTGGTTTGTTAACTAAGCTTTGTTACTGCATTTTAAATCTGTTTTTAATGTTTTAATGTTCTTTTGTAAGGTAACCATGGGGGTTGAAAGGCGCCTAGAAATGTATTATTATTATTCAATAGCATCGTGGGTATGTATCGATTGTTCTGTCATTTATCTAGCACTATATATAAGTATTTTTAGGCTAGATGGTGTGTTCCATGATGTTTAACATAGCAACATAGCAGAGCTATTGTTTCTGATAATGTTTTTGCCAGCAGCCATTTTGAGTTCATTTCAGTACAAATATAAAGAAGTTGATGAACAAGAAACTGATCATTTACGGAAGTATAACTCATGCAGCGATTTTGGAGAATAATAGATAAATAAGTAAATAAATAGGTATATAAATAATACTCATGACAGTGGAAAACAAGAATTTAATTAAATTACAGTCTAAGTTGTATTTACAGGTCATCTGAATGTGTTAAAAACAAGCACTGATTATGCTGTTATTTGTATTTTTCTCAGTTTTACCCTTCCTTGTAATATCAATAAACCTATGGACAATGAGTCAAGTGTCTTCAGAGTCTTGATGTTGGGAAGGCGTTTATCTGACTGTCAAGTTGTCATGAGACTGAGCGTGGTGTATCACCGGGCTCAGGCTCTTAATTTACTTCTAAATGTTTTCTGAATTTTTCCAGCGTTGTGCTATCTCCTGTGTATTGAATTATGATGTCTCCTTGGTGGTTTATCGTTCCGTTAGTTATTTATGTCCTTAGTATCGTTATTATTTTGTCAACTTCTGTAGTTTAGAATTTTTATTTTGTTTCTGTATGACATGAGTGCCTTACCTCCCCTTCCAGACACTCCCATCCTGTCATTTTCTCACTGTCTGTTCCCTAGTTGTCCCAGCTGTGAGTTGTTGTTTAATTAGGTCACCTGCCCACTCATGCAGCCCGCACCTGCCGCCCATTGCTTCATCTTGTTCCCCCAGCTATTTAAAGACTGTCAGATTGTTTTCTCATGGCGGCAGTCTTAATTATAATCCTCTCTCTTCGCCACCAGAACCCCATCCCTGTTCTGGTAGTGATCCGTAAGTTTACCTCATTTTCTGTGCTTGGATTTTTGCTTTGTTGTACTCTGGCACTTTGTGTGCTGTTTGTTAATAAAGATCACAAACTGCAATTGGCGTGTGGGTCTGCCTCTCTCTGCCCTGAGGGGCAAATCATGACAGTAGACTGCTGCCAGTAAAAGGACCCAGCCACTGCAGTTAGTGGATTTTTGCTTTTTTTTTTTGGTTCTCACTCGCCTGTCCTGTGGAGCAATTATGTCTCCAGCAGGCAAATCTATCAGGAGGAGGAAAAAGTTGAGTCGGGACGAGCTGGAGTTTGTGACCATGAATGAGGACATGGCAGCCGGTGCTTGGAGCTGCTCATCCCAAGACGACAAGATGCTGTGCTGGGATGGAGTTGCTAATCTGCTGGAGGCCAGACCTAGTGTGCGCTTCCACCCCTGGGTGCTGAATCTCTCCCTTCCTCAGCTACCACTGCTGCCATCAGCCTCCTCTTGCCGGAGCCAACCTCTCAACTGTCAGTTCTCTTGCCAGCAGAGTGGGAAGAGCTCTGCGGCAGCAAGCTGGCATTCAGGGGCCACGGGTGGAAAGAAGGCACCGGGAGACACCGTTCTATTCAATGCCACGGACCACGACCTGCTCCTGCTCCGCCAGCTCCATCCACTCCACGGCGCCGTAACCCAGCTTCAGACTACCAGAGGGTTACTCTTGGCTCTCAGCCAGCCACTCTCCCTTCGCCAAGGCAGAAGACTCCCGCAGCAGTGCATCCCCCATGTTTTTCCTCTTCAGCTGTTCTGCCAGCTCCTTGTTTTCCTGCAGCTGCTGTTCTTTGCTTCTCCTTGCCATTCTCTTCCACTGCTGAGGGACCGCCTGTTTTCTTGTCGGCTCCGGCCATCGCTGTGGCTGCAGGAGTAGCTCCACCACATTCCCTTTGGAGACCCTCTCCAAATGAAGTCATGGAGAGGGTTGGCCCTACACCATATCCAGCAGGAAACATCGAACTCCGGGAAAATGGCTAAGTGTCTTTTCATTCTCCCACATCTTATGATAGTGTGCGTTGCCTGATTCCTGGTAGTGAGGCTCAGGGTTTGCAGTGCCCTGAGCCCTCATCACCTGCTGCACCTATTAATTTCTCACCTGCCCTCTCTGTGTCTCCTTCTATCACCCCCGAGTGTCCACTGGCTCCAGAACTGAGCCGCCGGACGATGGAGGAGCCTATGGCTCTGGAGGACCTGGTTCCAGCCCTGCAACCACGTTATGTACAGAGGGAGAGCACTGAAACCGAGCTGATGCCTGCGCCAACTGAGGAGAGTCCCCGGGCTTCAGCTAAGCAGGCTGCAGCGCCAGCAGGGAGCCAACCTCCTGTCGCCATGCAAGGCGAACCACCTACTTGGGCCACAGCACTGAGGGGTCCCAGGACTGCACCAACCACCATGCCTGCTGCAGGGACCGCCGCAGCAGAGTTGGAGCTGGATCTCCCGAGGGCTGGGCCAGAGGCACCATCGCTTGGATTGACAGAGTCCTGGACGGCGGTGGAGCTCGAGCTCAGGCAAGTGCTCTCCTTCATTTTTCTTGTGTCTGTTCTGGAGATATCTTGTCTGGCTCTTGGTGAGGCGAGCTGGGTGCAGCTGTCAGCTGCACCTGAGCTCACCTCGCCGGGCTCCACTGCTGCTGGTGACCCTGACCATGTTTCTCTGCCTGTCCTGTCCAAGCTTTCCCCTAGGGTTGCCGAGGATGTTCCAGAATTGCTAGATGCCTCCGTGGGTCCAGATTCACCACCTGAGATCACCGTGGGTCCAGCTCCCCCTGCTGAGGTCGTCGCGGGTACTCCATCCCAGCCTGGGACCTCCATGGGTGCTGCTCCCCCTCAGTCCGGGTCTCTGTGGCTGCTGGGTCCCAGTCAGGGACCATCGTGGGTGCTGCGCCCCAGACTAAAACCTACTTGGGTGATGCGCTCCAATGTGGGCCTGCCATGGGCACTACACCTCTGTCCAGAGGCCACAGTGAGTGCAACTTTGGCCCATTCCGGGTCCACCGAGGGTGCGGCTTTAGCCCAGTCCAGGCCCACCTAGGGTGCAGCCTTGGTCCAGTCCGGGCCCACCAAGGGTGCAGCTTTGGCCCAGTCCAGGCCCACCAAGGATGCACAAGGGTGCAGCTATGTCCCAGTCTGGGACCACCATGGTTGCTGCTTTGCTCCAGCCTGGAGCCTCCGCGAGTGCAACTTCGCTCCAGTCCAGGACCACCGAGGGTGCTGCTGGCCAGTCCAAGGGTGTCGTTGTTCCCTCTCCTTCACCAGACACCGTCATGGTCCCCCCTCCTCTGCCAGATGCCATCATGGTCCCCTCTCTTGTGCCAGATGCCGTCGGGGTTCCGTTTCCTGTGCCAGATGCCATCGTGGTTCCCCCTCCTGTGCCCGAGGATGTCATGGTCCCCTCTTCTGTGCCAGACGCTGTCGTGGTTCCCCCTCCAGTGCCAGAGGCCATCTTGGTTCCCCCTCCTGTGCCAGACGCCATCGTGGTTCCCCCTACTTGGCTCTCCTTCACTTCGCTAGGCCTCCCCATGGGGGATCCTCCTCCTGGGCCACCCCTCCTATTCAGGTAGCTAAAGAACTCTGGTCGGCTGCCTGACAGACTGTGCCGTTGAGTTGGGTGGCCCTTATTCTTCGGTAGGCCACTTGACTTGTACCACCTTGCCGTCTGTCAGGTCTGGGACTTCGGCCGGCCGCTTGAACTGTTTAGTTCTTTGGCCTGGGGGCCTTGGAGCCTAGGGGCCTGGTTTTGTGTGGGTGCAGGTCCTAAGTGGGGTGTGCATTTTTGTTTCCTCCTAGCCTGTTCCCCCCACCTCCCACCCGGGGTGGTACATTGTTATTCCTTTTTTTTTGTGGGGGGGGGGGGCTTTTTTCTTTTTTTTGGTGTTACCTTGGGGTGTCTGGTATCCAGTCCTTAAAGGGGGGGGGCTCTGTCACGAGGCTCTTAATTTACTTCTGAATATATTATATATTTTTCCAGCGTTGCGCTATCTCCTGTGTATTGAGTTATGATGACTCCTTGGTGGTTTATTGTTCCATTAGTTATTTATGTTCGTAGTATCATTATTATTTTGTCAGCTTCTGCAGTTTAGGATTTTTATTTTGTTTCTGTATGACATGAGTGCCTTACCTCCCCTTCCAGACACTCCCATCCTGTCATTTTCTCGCTGTCTGTTCCCTAGTTGTCCCAGCTGTGAGTTGTTGTTTAATTAGGTCACCTGCCCACTCATGCAGCCTGCACCGGCCGCCCATTGCTTCATCTTGTTCCCCCAGCTATTTAAAGACTGTCAGATTGTTTTCTCATGGCGGCAGTCTTAATTATAATCCCCTCTCTTCACCACCAGAACCCCATCCCTGTTCTGGTAGTGATCAGTAAGTTTACCTCATTTTCTGTGCTTGGATTTTTGCTTTGTTGTACTCTGGCACTTTATGTGCTTTTTGTAAATAAAAACCACAAACTGCAATTGGCGCGTGGGTCTGTCTCTCTCTGACCTGAGGGGCAAATCATGACACAAGTTATATACAGACGACAGTACAATTATTGTGTTTAAGTGAGTAAGGTACCCAGATTTTTGCACATTTACAGTTTTTCAGTTTGATATTAAAAAGTAACGATACATTAATGTTTTGTCATGATTCAAGTCGAGAGAGAGGCTCAAACGCAGAGCTGCCACACCAAACAAACACCCAGACTCAAATGTAAAAGTTTCACCACTTTATTGAAAAATAAACCCTGACACAAATCTAAATAAAGGTGCATGATTAAAAAAAAGAGCAAAACAAAAATACACACTTAGATTGCAGCACAATACAGGTGCCTGGTGGAGTGCACGCAGCCTACGGGAAAAGTGCAGAAAGAGATGATTAGAAGCAGAATCTCCAAAAGAGGAGAATACGAGAAGGAGTACACTCTTACTAGTTAGAGCAGAGAAGCCCGGCAGGGAACTCGTGCGTGGGACCAGGGACACAGGGGGAAAACGGTTGACCTGAGTGAACGTCCGGCGTCTTCGGGTCAGGCGAGCGTGATCAGCCCCGGAGTACACACCACTAAGGTGGCAGCAAACCTGAAGAGAAAAAAGGACACGCGGTGAGAATACAGGTCAATGGAAGAAGAATAAATTCACTTGGCTTAGACTTTGGGTAGCAAACCTAATGATTCAATAATGACCCAGCCATTAGTGAGCGGGGAGACAATGCTTAAATAGGCAAACGTGATTACAAATCATGAACAGCTGTGAGTCACGTGAGTGGGCGAGTGGAAGGACTGACAGGTGTGCCTCCCGTGAACAAAGTGACAACCTGGAAGTCCACACTGACAGCTGCAGGAGAGACAAAGTTTGCAGACTAAGGAGCACAGGTACAGGCAGAAATACAAATAAAAGGCAAGGACTCAAATTAGGACAATAATAACCTGAAGGATAAATACAGATAAGGCACAGTATTAAAATAACCAGACTGAAATGAAAAAACACGGTGGCGGAGTGGTTAGCATTGCGGCAGCACAGCAACTCACCCTTGGCCGGGGGATCCTGGGTTGGATCCCATCCCCTAACCAACAGTGGTCTGTGTGGGTTTACTCCGAGATTTTTCCTGTTTCCTCCCACATGCCAAAAACATGCAAGTTAGGTTAATTGGCATCAAACTGGGGATTCTAAATTGTCCTTAGGTATGACTGTGAGAGTGAATGGTTGTCTTTCTTTCTGTGTTGGCCCTGCAATGGACTGGCGATCTGTCCAGGGTGTACCCTGCCTCCCGCCCAAAGATGCTGGGATAGGCTCCAGCCCCCCCATCCCCCCCACGGCCTGAAAAGGATTAAGCAGAAGAAGATGGATGGATGAAATGAAAATAAATGAGAAAGTAAATTGAACTATAAAATAATACAGGAAATAAGACAACCAGCCAAAGAAAGGAACCCGGCACCCCAAAATTACAACAGAATGTCAAAAGAGTCAGACATGCAAAATAATCAGAGATACAAACAACGTTGGGACAGGAAGGCTGAGCATGGCGCACCCCTCTATGCTCAGTTCATGACAGGCCCCCAAACACCCCAAGATGACATCAAAAGGAGGAAAGAACCCCCCTTCCCCTGGACGGAATAGAAAAAATAACCCAACCCGTGAGGGAGGAGGGGGAACCTGGCATGGAGGGCCAAAACAATCAGGAAAACACTCACAACTCACATACTGAACAAGAGGAACAAAATACACAAATGCTGGGAAACTACTGGTTCATTTTGGGTGGTCTTCCAGGTCTCCACAGCCACCAAAATGAAAAGCAAAGTTCATCGGGTGGTTTTCCCAGTCTCCAAAGCCACCCAAGCAAACCAAAGAGTTTGTCGGGTGGTCTCCCAGCATCCTCGAGCCAACGGACCGCGGCGCACCACACGCCCCCCATCCACCCCGGAATTGGTAGCTGGAACCCGTGCTTACAACGGACCGCAAGAGCTGAGAGATGGGAACCTGGAGAGAAGGATGGCTGGCCAGTGAAGAACCCTGACCAGGAAGATGGCTGACCAGTGGGGGAACCAGGCAAGGAGGACAGCCTACCAGCAAGGGAACCAGATGAAGAGAGTGGCTGCTCTGTGGAGGCCTCTGGCAAAGGCGGAGGTCCCACGGCAGCCTCGGACTGAGGCGGAGCACCCATGGAGACCTTGGAAAGAGGTGTAGCTCCCGTGGTGGCCTTGGACGGAGGCGTAACACCTGCGGTGGCCTCGGACGGAGGCATAGCAACCACAGTGAAACCACTGACCCATGAGAAAACCAGGCAGAGGAGGTGATCAATCAGTGGAACACCAGACGAAGTCGAGGAAGGAGAACCCACGGTGGCCTCGGGCGAAGGTTGAGGTCCCATGGTGACCTCGGGCAAAGGTTGAGGACCCGTGATGACCTCAGGTGGAGATGGAGGATCCGTGATGACCTCAGGTGCAGGTGGTGGACCCTTGGTGACCTTAGTTGATGGCTCAAGCAAAGGAACAGAGACAGACACAAATACCATGTCAGAGTCACCGGCAGCAGTGGAGCCCAGCGCAGAATGCTTAGAAGCAGTTGGCACCTGCGACTGGCTCTCCCCACCAAGAGCCAAACAAGCCTTCTCTAAAACGGATATAGTGAAAACAAAAAAGATGACTTGCCTTAGCTTGAGCTCCACCACCATCCAGGACTCTGGCAACTCCAGATGAGATGTCTCAGCCTCCACTGTCTGGGCATCCTCTCCTGACACGGCCACCTTGGGAGAAGGAGAAGGGAAAAAGACCAGAGAAGAATCAGTGGCAGCAGTGGAGCCCCTTTGAGGAGAGCTCAGGAGCAGAGGACATCCACAACTGATTCTCCCCACCTTGAGACAGACGAGAATTCTCTGAATCTGCAGATGTTAAAACAGAACAGAGTCCTTGCCTGAACTCGAGCTCCACCGCCATCCAGGACTCCGGCGACTCTGCTGTGGCGGCCTCAGCAGCAGGCGTGGTGGTGAGTGCAGCCGATGAACCTCCAGGCAGAGCAACCAGCGCAGGTGGATCTTCCGGCGTTGCGGCTGGGACTGGAGGTCGCCTCACCACTGGTGCTGTGTCCCGAGCAGCTGAAACCAGGGGCAACTCCCTTGCTGGCTCAGGTTTCAGGACACCGGGACCACTCCTCTCCGGTCCAAGATGTGGCTGCGGAGCTGGCATGGAGTTCTCCAGGGCTGCAGGCTGCTCCGTCATCCGGCGGCTCCCTCCCAGAACCGGCAGACACTCAGGGGAAATGGGAGGAGATACAGGAGAGGCAGGTGAGGGAAAGGTAGCAGCAGGTACAGACAATAATGAGTTCCCCTCCAGCCTGCAGAGCATGCTTTGGGTGTGGGAGACTGACACGAGGAGAGACGTGCGCTTCGGATAGCTCCACAGGCTAGGGTATGCTTCAATGACATCAGCTGCACTGTTAAAACACACAGAACCTCCTCGGGGGTGTGGTCAGCCCGAGCATCTGAAATAATGTCCACCACAAATTCTGCTGTCCAACACTCCACCTCGCTTAACCCAAAAGTGCTCAAGTCCGTGCAAGCAGTCATTTTAGCGAAACGAACTTTAACAAAAAATGGAGAAGGAAAAAGAGGAGGGGAAAAAAAAGGCAAACTCACAGACCGCTGGCATTCTGACTGGCTGGATCGTTCTGTCATGATTCAAGTGGAGAGAGAGGCTCAAACGCAGAGCTGCCACACCAAACGAATGCCCAGACTCAAATGTAAAAGTTTCACCACTTTATTGAAAAATAAACCCTAACACACAAATCTAAATAAAGGTGCATGATTAAAGAAAAGAGCAAAACAAAAACACACACTTAAATTGCAGCACAAAACAGGTGCCCCCTGGAGTGCACGTAGCCTACGGGAAAAGTGCAGAAAGCGATGATTAGAGGCAGAATCTCCAAAAGAGGAGATAAGATAAGGAGTACACTCCTACTACTTAGAGCAGAGAGGCCCGGCAGGGAACTTCTGCATGGGCCCAGGGACACAGGGGGAAGACGGTTGACCTGGGTGGACGTCCGGTGTCTTCAGGTCAGGCGAGTGTGATGAGCTCCGGAGTACACACTGGTAAGGTGGCAGCAAACCTGATGAGAGAGAAGGACACGGGAGTGAGAGCACAGGTCAATAGAAGAAGAATAAATTCACTTTGCTTAGACTTCAGGTAGCAAACCTAACGATTCAATAATGACCCAGCCATTAGTGAGTTGGGAGACAATGCTTAAACAGGCAAACGTGATTACAAATCATGAACAGCTGTGAGTCACGTGAGTGGGGGAGTGGAAGAACTAACAGTTGACAGGTGGACTGCCCATGAACAAAATGACAACCTGGAAGTCCACACTGACAACTGCAGGAGAGACAAAGTTGGCAGATTAAGGAGCACAGGTACCGGCAAAAATACAAATAAAAGGCGAGGACTCAATAATAACCTGAAGGATAAAAACATATAAGGCACAATATAAAAATAACCAGACTGAAATGAAAATAAATGAGAAAGTAAGTTGAACTTTAAAATAATACAGGAAACAAACAAAAAAAAAACACACACAAAAAAGACAAAAAAAAAAAAGACAACCAGCTAAAGACAGGAACCCGGCACCCCAAAATTACAACAGAATGTCAAAAGAGTCTGAAATGCAAAATAATCAGAGATACAAGCAACGCTGGAACAGGAAGGCTGAGCATGGCGGACCCCTCCATGCTCAGTTCATGGCGGTTTACTGGTAATGTAATTTTTCACATAATCACAGAGACAGAATTTACATCTTTTCAATTAAAAAAAATGTGGAGTGGCCAATTTTTTCATCTAAAATGTAGACAGTTGTCTCAAGCATTCCTCGTCCTCTTCATAAAGCCTGCTGAGGGTCAGTGACAACAGGAAGAGCTGATTAGGAGGGTCTTCTGGAGCTGGAAGGTTTTGCACAGTCTACTAGTCCATAACTAGGAGCTCTTGAATAGATGGTTTATTCTTCAGTGCTCCATCCATTCTGTGTAGACAACATTTACATTAAAACTATAACCAACGCATGTCAAAGAGGAACTGAAGATAAGAGAAAAGAAGATAACACACCTTATAAAAACTGGTGGGAGAAACTCTTCAGAGCTGTTCTTCATCAGCACTGTATGAAAAAGTAAAATGATCCTTCTGCCCAGTCTGTTCTGTTAGGGTCAAAATTAGACATTAATAAAAACTAAATGGGTCATACGATTTTACTGGATGTCCTCATACAGAATATTCATACCCTCAAAGCTTTAGAAATAATAAAAAAAAAACATAAAAAAACATGAAACAGATAATGAGTATTGAAAAGATTAAAGATGTGTTCCCTTTGCTGAAGAAACCTGAATTTCTGCTGCTAATGGAATGACAGGCAGTCTCTCCCATCAGTTAATGTGTTTCTAATTAAAGATATTAAACCAGTCCTAATATCTGAAATTAATCACTTGCTTGTCCCTCCAGCTGGAGTTGTACCTTAAAATTTTCCTTCACAGGAGCAGGACCTCTTCATGGCTAAAAACGGGTCAACAACAATTTAGACTTCTAATTTATTTATTTAAATTACATATATTTTCATTGGCCTGAAAGTCAATAAGAAAAATTATTATGAACATGTACAGTCACTTTTTTCTCTGTTTAGGTTTGAGCTCCCACACTCTTTCTGTGTTAATAGTAATTAGTAAAAATTAGCAGCACCTGTGGGCTGATCTCAGCAACTACACCGGGTTTTTGCACATAAATATTTTTTTAAAAAGTTGAAATAATTATGCCCGTGGCCATTACACTCTATGTCTGGGAATTAGGGACCAGCGGACACGTTGACTGTACTGAACTGTGGCTTTATTAACAGAGAGCAGGTAGCACATGGAACATACAGGTATGGCTATTACGCTAACTATCAGGGAATACAGGTTGTGTGTCTCCCGCCGTCAGTCCCCTAATATAGGCAAGGCATGATGACATCATCCGTGCCTGCGCCATCATGTCCGTGGTGCGTATTGTTAATACAGGAATATCTAACATTCACCTCCCCCCTGGGAAAGCCCAAAAACATTAATGTCAAGGCAGGCATATGAACTCACAACAATTTAAACCTGAACCTGGGCCACACAAGCGAGCAAAACACAAGCACAGCAAAAGACATTCAGTTCGGGGGGGTCTCCCCGCACCCAGCGTCCATACCGCTAACAGGGGTGAAGGGAAAAGTTCCGGCGGCCTACCCGAACCCCAGGCCAGAAAACACAGTTCCCCGGGAGGCCGAACCAGATCGCCGAACAGAAAGTCTAGCGGGTCGGGCGGCCGCACAAGCGAGTCGAAAGGACACGGCAGACCCTCCGGCGGCCAACCCGCATCGCTCAACCACCAGGCCCGTAGGGGAGAGGGAGAGGTCCAAAAGGGCTCTAGTGGAAGAGGCTTGGGGAAGAGCTGATGACGAGGTGGTCCAACGTCAGATGGCAGGGAATCAGCAGCTCCCTCACCGGACCTGGACACCGCTGGTGCAGAACCCATGGCAGACGCCGATTGGGTCTCTGTCGAACCCACGTCGGACCCCGATTGGGTCTCTGTCGAACCCACGTCGGACCCCGATTGGGCCGGCGCCGCACCAGAACCGACCTCCGACGTCGAACCTGGACCCTCTGGCACCACGAGTGATGGCAGCTCCTCGCCGGCGACCCTGGGAGAAGGCTCAGGAGAGAAAACAGACCCGGGATCATGATCACCGGCAGCGCCAGAACCCGGCGAGATAAGCTCGGACGCAGCAGACAGCTGCACCCGGCTCATCTCCCCTAGAGACAGGCTAAAGTGCTCTGAAGTAAGGAGAAGAAAGATAAGATAGAGCACTTGCCTGATCTCGGGTTCTGACGCCGTCCAGGACTGCGAAGATCCGGGATCCAGCATCAGGACGTCGTCGTCAGGCTCCCACTCAGCTGCATCGGGCTCCGCAGCTGGCATGATGGACAACGCAGCTTGTGAGTCCTCCGGCACCGGTGCCCATGCCGACAGCCCACACGGCGTGGTGGCAGGAGAACCTCGTCCCGCTGGACCGGACCGCTCCTCCGTGGAGACCCAGGGACGCTTGGTCGTTGGCGCAGGCTCCACGTAGCAATCCGCCTTCCTCCTCCATCCACGGCATAGCTGCGGAACCGGAACCAGGCTGTCCAGAACCGCAGGCCCCCTCCTCATCCCACGACGTTGGCCTGGCGCCGGGGACCGCTCAGCGGAGGGAGACACAGAGGATGCAGGATTAATGATTACAGCTACAGCAGGTGGTGGGAGTTCGGGGAGCTGCGAACCCCGAACTCCACCTCCAGGAGTTTGACAGAGCAAATCACAAGGTGAATGTGAAAGAACTGGGACTTGCCTGTCTCCTGGAGGCTGGATGGTGCCTGCTGTAGTGGACGTTGCTCCTCCCTTTCCCCGCCGGGCGGTAACGGAGGACCCCCTGGGAGGACGTTGGGGAGCCGCTCGTGTTGATTCCGGGATGGAGTTTGCCAGGTCTGGATTCTGGATGCACACAGCAGTCGGGGAGCGCGTCGAGGAGGAGGGGGTGACAGCCGAGATGAGCCGGGCACGAAGCGCTGGCGTAACGGCGGAGGGAGGTGGCTCGGGAGATGAGGCTGCGGGATCTTCTCTCAGACGAGGCGCAGGAGTGACAGCTGCGTGGGGGGATGAGACCTTGCGGCGACCCGGAACTGGATCCAGACGGGGTTCATGCTGAGAAGGAAGGGGTCTGTGATGACAGCTACTCACAGGGGGCGAAGCGAAAGTGAGATCCGGAAATCGCCGCTCGTGAGCAGAGACCGAGGCGAGGAGGGCGTCGAACTAGGAGAAGTTCCGCAGCCCTGGGCTCCTCTTCACCAGTCTAACGGCCGCCGCCACATGCTTCATAATAGCGGACGGGTGCACAGCGGAGCGAGCAGCAGCCACTCGGTCCTGGACCTTAATGGCAGTCAGCTGCAGATCCTCCGGGGGAATCCCGAGTGATGTCTTGCTGGATGGAGAAAACCCTCTGGATGGCGCGAACTCCCGGGCCGGAGTGGAGGCAGGAACGGGATCCCGAAGTGAAGGGTGACGTCTCCTCCTCTTCGGCTTCCTGCCGGGATTTCCCTCCAACCCACGGAGCTCCTCTCGCTGTGCAGCGATGGCGTTCCTCCTGGCACAGACCTTAGGATGGTTGGAATGGCGAGGGAGACTGTCCAGGAGATTCTCAGCATAGTCTAGGTGCCAGCATCTTTCGTTGGGGGTGTCGTACAGGGTGGCGGTGAAGAGCGTCCCGTCGACATCCTCCAAGATGGTCGTCAGCTCGTTGCCCTGGCGCCGAACGTGACTCCTGGGAGACGGTATGCTTAAAGAGCAGACACCCAGACAGGGAAGACACAAGTCCAATGGCAAACTCACGGCCGCCGGCAACTCGTCTGGCTGTGACTTACTGTTACGTGTGGCCCTCGCGAGCCACACAATGAGAGCTGAGGGTGAGCCAGTGAGTTTGCGATGTTTTATTATGATAGGGAACAGGGAATAAGGAACACGGCCTCGTGGGGCCAAAAAGCACAAATGACCATACAAGTGGAACACTCACATATAACGCAGAACGATGCGCAGGAGGCTAGCGCCAGGCGAAGGGGTTCCAGCCTACAATGAGCGAAGTCACAGCCCCGAATGATCGGAGCTGCTCCTTTTTATACCCATTAGCAGCGCCTCAGCTGATGAGGGTTAATTGGGCTCCAGCCGTCCCGTATAACTGACAACTGGGAGCCCGCTGAGACGCTGTCACAGAAAGAACCGGGCTGAGGGGGAATATGGTCTGAGCGCCGGATGACATGGCGTCTCATCCCATGACAATCTCGTCTGGTCGCTGTCAGCGCTGGTAAAACACAAATCTCTAGGCCATTGCGCTTTGTGGAGCAGTGAAATGCTCGGACAATAAGGTAGCACATTCACTGTAGGTATCTGCAGGGCCCAGTGCTCTAAACACATGCTGTCCCTTGCTGCCCAGGGTATGAATCAGCAAAGCATGTAGATGACGCTTGCTAACATTAACTAAATCCATAGCCGACACTTATGTCTGAAAAGACTCAAACCAACGAGGCCATGGGATGGTCGGCTCACCTGGGGCCATGAGGAACGGCGGTGGGGGTGCCAAACACGCTTCCATCTTCAGGAAAAATGTAGAATTTTCCTCTAGAAGACCAATTTTTCTTCTTGTGGCCATTGTTATGTCTGGGAATTAGGGACCAGCAGACACGATGACTGTACTTGTCAGGACATCGGTTGTCATGTTCCTTCCTTGTGTTGTAATTTATGTTTATTGTCACCAGGATGTGATTGCCAATCCACATCCTTGCTTTAAGTTCATTTTCTGGGTTTCTTTGCTTATTATTGTTAATTTTCTTGGTCTTGTTTGTTATTTTGGTTCTTATAATCATGTTCTATCTTGTTGTATTTAATGTGTGTTTATTTCTCACCTTAGTCTTGCCTGGTTTGTGTTGTTGAGTTCTTGATTATTCACAGCTGTTTTGTGTTTCTGCCAATTTCTTATGTCTTTCCTTCCGAGTTTTGTTAATTCATCTGTCTTGCCTAGCCGTGAGTTTTTCCTGTCAAGTCTAGCCTGTTTAGCTTTTTGTGTTTCAGCTTCCGAGCTGTATTTTTTGTGTTTTTTAATACAATGTTGAATGCTCGCTACGCACCTGGGTCCTGCTATCTGCCCTGAGGGGCAAATCATGACAGTAACGAACTGAGGCTTTATTAACAGAGAGCAAGTAGTGCATGGAACACACAGGGATGGGTATTATGCTGACTTTCAGGAAATACAGGTTGTGTGTTGACAAGCGGCGGAGTGCCAAAGAAACCGTCTCCTGCCATCAGTCCCCTAGGCACGGCGTGATGACGTCACTCGTGCCTGTACCATCACGTCCGTGCTGCGTATTGTTAATATGGGAATATCTGTCATATCCGGCTCTAGGGAGCCGGGCAATCAGAGCCAGGGACAAGCCAGTGAGTCGAGATGGTTTATTTTGGGTAAGGGATAAGGGATGAGGAGAGCACAGATACTCATGCAGAGGTACACTCACAGGTTGCACAGCGCAGAGGTAAGCAGCTCGTACCGGACGTGGGGGTAGCAAGACGTACATCCTCACAGCGGGATACAAACACAGGAATGCTGCAAGGGGAGTTGAGGCTGACACCAGACGAAGGGGCTTCAGCCTAGCAGTGCTTATGTCGCAGCCCCGAGTCATCGAGGCTGCTCTTATTTATCCTCATTGGCAGCGCCCCAGCTGATGAAGACTAATTGGCCCCAGCCGTCCATAATGCTGCCAGCTGGGGGCCAGCTGAGACGCTGCTCAATGGGAGGCAGGGATGAGGGAAAACATGGGCTCAGTGCCGAGACGGCATCTCAACCCATGGTGACAGAGCCCCTCCCTCAAGGTCGGGCTCCTGAACGACCAGGAACATCCCAGCCCCCCCCCCCCCCCCACCTAGGGTGGGAGGAAGGGAGGCGGACCGGAGGGGAAGAAGCCAAGGGAAGGACAACACCAATGGGGCAATGTAGGGTAGCGGGAAAGAAAAACCCAAATACAATACTGACAAAACAGAATAATTAACCCAGGTACAGATGGGGAGAAGAACTGGGTCAGCACGCCGGTTACATACTACCCAGAGAGTACCAACCATGCGTGACCCAGAGTAAGAAAAAAAAAGAACCACCAAAAAGGTACAGGGCAAAAAATGCTGAGTATGGTCAAATAAAGGGAAAACACAATACACAGCACCAATATAAGTACATACACACAGTCACCAAGAAAAGTGAGGGTGACTGGAACAAATGGACAATTACAGAGCATGGTGTTACGGAAAACAAGGCACATGACTCTATAATGAACCAACAGGGCATAAAAAAGAAATACTGAGTGCAGGCAAAGAAAAACCCACACACATGAATATATAAATACCCACAGTCACCTAAAGAAATGAAAGTGACTGGAATGAATGGGCAACTGCAGAGTATGGTCTGAAAGGGAACAAAACATAACTCTACAATGCAAAAACGAGACTAAAAACATGGTACAAAAAATAAAATGCTGGGTACGAGGGAAGGAAAACGCACAGCACTATAAATACACATCCACCAACAGGACAGACATTACACCCAAGTGACCTTAATAACGATAAAAGAAAAAGTGACACCCGAGGTGTATGGCAGGCAGAGTCCAAAAATAGCCGAGATGGCTCCGGAGATCTCCCCGCCCATTGTCCAGCTGGCGAATCAGGGGAAGAGAAATGTTCGGACGGCGAACTCTGGACCCAGATCCCAGGAATCCAGTCCAACGGCTGCCGAACCAGGCCGCCCAAAGGCAAACACAGACCAGTGGGGGGAAACCAGATCGCCGAACCGAAAGTTTTGCGGGTCGGGTCGTCGACCCGCATCACTCAACCACCAGGACCGTTGAGACGGACGAAGGGTCAGAGCGGATCCCGGTGGAAGAGGCTCAGGGGAGAGCCGATGACGAGGGCGGCGGGCCTCAGGGAAACGGCCACCTCCTCACCGGACCTGGACAACACTGGGGCAGCACCCACGTCGGACCCCGATCGGGCCTCAGGCGAACCCACGTTGGACCCCGATTGGGTCTCGGGCGAACCCACGTTGGACACTGCACCAGAACCGACCTCCAACGTTGAACCCGGACCCTCCAGCACCACGAGGAACAGCAACTCCTCGCCGGTGACCCTGGAAGAAGGCTCAGAAGAGAAAACAGAACCGGGATCAGGATCACCGGCAGCGCCAGAACCCGGCGAGACGAGCTCAGACGCAGCGGGCGGCTGCACCCTGCTCGTCTCCCCTGGAGATAGGCTGAAGTGCTCAAAGATAAAAAGAGAGAAAAGAAAGGAGAGCACTCGCCTGATCTCGGGTTCTGACGCCGTCCAGGACTGCGAAGATCCAGGATCCGTCGTCAGGAGGTCGTTGTCAGGCTCCCATCTAGCCGCGTCGGGCCCCGCAGCCAGCACGATGGTCAGCGCAGCTTGAGATCCCTCCAGCTCAGGTAACCCCGCCGACGACCCACTCGGCATGAAGCCAGAAGAATCTCGTCCCGCTGGACCGAACCGCTCCTCCGTGGAGACCCAGGGACGCTCAGTCGTCAGCGTAGACTCCACGCAGCAGTCAGTCCCCCTCCTCCGTCCGCAATGTAGCTGCGGAACCACAGGCCCTCTCCATATCCCACCACGTTGACCCGGAGCCGGGGACCGCTCGGCGGAGAGAGACACAGAGGATGCGGGATTAGGAAAACAGGTTACAGCAGGTGGGGAGAGTTCAGGGAGCTGCGAACCCTGAACTTCTCCTCCAGGGATGTGACAGAGCAAATCATTAAGCAGGTGTGAAAAAACAATGACTTGCCTGCCCCCTGGAGGTTGAGTATCGCCTGCTGTAGTGGAATCTGCTTCTTCCTCTCCCCGCCCGGCGATAACGGAGGACCCCCCGGGAATTCGTCTGAGGATCGCTCGCGTTGTCTCCAGCAGAGAGCTCACCAGGCCGGAATTCCAGGCACACACAGCGGTCAGGAAGCGCGTCGAGGAGGAGGGGGAAACAGCCGGGGTGAGCCAGCCCGAATGTCCAGGAATGACAGCGGGGAAACGAGGCTCAGGGGACGAGGCTGTAGAATCTCCATACTGACGAGGCGAAGGGATGACAGCTGCGTGGGAGGAACGGTCCTGACGATGACCCAGAACTGGATCCGGACGAGGTTCGTGCAGAGGTGACTCGGCGATGTGATGACGACTACTCCCAGGGGACGAAGCGAGGGGGAAACCCAGGATTCGCCGCTCCAGATCGAAGATCGAGACGAGGAAGGCGTCGAGCACGGGAAAGCTTCGTAGCCCTGAAGTCCTCACCATCAATCTCACTGCCGCCGCCACATGCCTGAAGGTGGTGACAGGAAACACAGTAGAGCTCGCGACAGCCACTCGACCCCGGACATAACTGCTGTCAGCTGCGGCTCCTTGAAGGGAATCCCGAGTGACGTGGCGCAGGTCGGGGGAAGTCCTCTGGTTGGCGCGAACTCCCGGACTGGAATGGCGGCAGGAACGGGACTCCGAAGCGGGGAAAGACGTCGCCCACTTCGACTCCCTGCCGGGATTTCCATCCACCCCGTGGAGCTTCTCTCGCTGTGTACCTGCAACGTCTATCCTGGCACTGTCCTCCAGATGGTACAGAGAGTGAGGGTGACAGTCCAGGAGTTCCTCAGCACGGCCCGGATGCCAGCGTCTCGCGTTGGAGGCGTCGTGCAGGGTGAAGAATGTCCCGTCGACAGCCTCCGAGATGGACCTTAGCTCGTCGCCCTGGCGCCGGAAGTGACTCCTGGGAAACGGCATGCTAGCAGCGCTGACACCCGGACAGAAAGGTACATTTCCACAGCGACTCACGGCCGCCGGCAACTCTTCTGGCTGCGACATACTGTCATATCCGGCTCTAGGGAGCCGGGCAATCAGAGCCAGGGACAAGCCAGTGAGTCGAGATGGTTTATTTTGGGTAAGGGATAAGGGATGAGGAGAGCACAGATACTCATGCAGAGGTACACTCACAGGTTGCACAGCGCAGAGGTAAGCAGCTCGTACCGGACGTGGGGGTAGCAAGACGTACATCCTCACAGCGGGATACAAACACAGGAATGCTGCAAGGGGAGTTGAGGCTGACACCAGACGAAGGGGCTTCAGCCTAGCAGTGCTTATGTCGCAGCCCCGAGTCATCGAGGCTGCTCTTATTTATCCTCATTGGCAGCGCCCCAGCTGATGAAGACTAATTGGCCCCAGCCGTCCATAATGCTGCCAGCTGGGGGCCAGCTGAGACGCTGCTCAATGGGAGGCAGGGATGAGGGAAAACATGGGCTCAGTGCCGAGACGGCATCTCAACCCATGGTGACAATATCTAACATACACTATACAATGATCTACCATCAAGCTGCATTCATTATGTAAGCATATGTAGGTAACAGGTGATGCTTACCCATTGAGGAGGAAACGTTAAATTTCAGCATAGATCTGTGATCTTCATCAGTGATGTCCATGTAGAATAAGCCCCACCAGTGTTAATTGATGTTTTTGTTATTCATGTTTATTCTGATTTTTCATATATTTAAGATAAGATAAGATAAGCCTTTATTAGTCCCACAACGGGGAAATTCCAGGATTGCAACAGCACAGGGATAGCAACACTCAGAGCAACAATCAGAAGGCAAGAAAAAAAAACAAAAAAAAAACAAGCAAGCAAGAGCAGCTAATATACATATGTACATATTACTATAAAATATATATAAACACACACACACACACACAGACACACAGTGCAGAGCATTGTAGCTGGATGGAATAAATATATGAATATATGAACACACAGTGCAGAGCATTGTAGCTAGATGGAATAAATATGTAAATATATAAACACCCACAGTACGGAGCATTGCAGCTAGGTGGAATAAATATGCAAGTATATAAACACACACAGTGCGGAGCAATGTAGCTAGATGGAATAATATGTAGATATATAAAAAACACAGTGCGGAGCATTGTAGCTAGATGGAATAAATATATAGATATATAAATATAAACACACCCAGTGCTGAGCATTGTAGCTAGATGGAATAAATATATAGATATATAAATATAAACACACCCAGTGCAGAGCATTGTAGCTAGATGGAATAAATATGTAAATATATAAACACACACAGTGCAGAGCATTGTTGCTAGGTGGGATGAAACAGCATAACCGTCTATTTAGTTATCCTACATGGTATGATTATGTGCCCATACATATTCTCACCCTCCATAGCGACCGGTATGTTCCTAGTTGTATGCCGGAGAGGACCATTGTGTAAGTCTATTGCATCTTTTGCATTCAAAAAAAACTATTAGTTTGTTACGTCTTTTTGCTATCTCTGCGAGCAGCCCTGCTTAGGTTGTACAGTCTGACAGCCGTTGGTAGGAAGGACCTACGAAACCTCTCGGTTGTGCACCTGGGATGATGTAGTCTGCTGCTAAATGAGCTCCTCAGTGCATCCAGTATGTCCTGCATAGGGTGGAACTCGGACTCCAGCAGAGATGACAGTTTAGCCACCGTCCTTCTCTCTCCTATCTCCTCCATCGGATCAAGGCGTTGCCCCAGGACAGAGCTAGCTTTCTTGATCAGTTTGTTCAGTCTCTTCCTATCGGCTGCAGTAATGCCACTGCCCCAGCAGACCACTCCAAAAGTGATGGCTGATGCCACCACCGTGTCATAGAATGACTTCAGCAGCGCCCCTTGTACACCAAAAGACCTGAGTCTCCTCAGCAGAAACAGCCTGCGCTGCCCCTTCTTGTAGAGTGCGTCAGTATTGTGTGACCAGTCTAGTTTATTGTTCAGATGAATACCCAGGTACTTGTAGGATGTCACCATCTCGATGTCTGTTCCCTGTATATTTACTGGTGCTGTTTTATGATGAAAAGTCTCCTAAAAAAAAGTTCTTCAACATTCTTCTTCTACTAGTCTTAGAGTGGAATTTCTCTCAAACGTTGCACTAGTGCCACGCAGGTGAAGCTCGGCATTACAACATGGAAACGGTTGATACCCAAGAAGGAACACAGCGCTGTTTGTCCATTCTGAGCTACTGTAGAAACATGGCGGCATAAAATGGCAGTCTCCATGGAGGCGCGGGTCCAGCACCATGTAGATATAAAAGGCTTATTCTAAGGTAACAAAAATCAAACAGACTTTTATTGTTTATGATTATACACTACTGAACACGTTTATAGATGATTATCTTAATTTTTGCTAAAACATTATCCAAAATTCTACACAGTGCACCTTTAACCAGCTGAAATTAATTTGTAGTGATGGGGGATGGGATGGCTTCCTAAATCTGATGGATTTCAGCTGGTTTCTTGGCTTTCTATGCCTTTTAGCTCCTCTTTTTCGTCACGTGTTCAATACTTATTCCCTGTGTCATTCCACTTTATTAAATGTACCGCGCAATGCAGCCAAAATGCTGAAAGCTTCCAATTTCTTCTGTAATTGATAGCATGGTAGATAGTGTTACAGCTTCTCTGCATCAGACTCTAGACGTGGTGGCCCCTTTAAAAAAAGAAAAAGTCTAATCAGAGATTTTAAACTCCTTGGTTCAACACAGAAATTTGTAGCTTAAAACAGAAGACTCGTCAATTAGAAAGAAAATGGCACTCCACTAAATTAGATGAAATCTATTTAGCTTGGAGAAATCATCTTTTAATTTATAAAAAAATCTCTTAGAAAAGCTTGAACAAGTTATTATTCTGCATTAATAGAAGAGAACAAGAATAATCCCAGGTTTCTTTTCAGCACTGTAGCCAGGCTGACAAAGAGTCAGGGCTCTTTCAATCCTAGCATTCCCTTAGAACTTACTAGTCAGGACTTTATGAACTTTTTCAATAGTAAAAATTTCATCCATCAGAGATAAAATCAGTCAGATTCTTCCCACCGTTAACTTAAATACAGTAACTACTACAACTCCTTCAATTGACATCTGTTTGGGTCAGTTTACTCCAATTGACCTTTTAGAGTTAGACAAAATAGTTTCCTCATCCAAGCCTTCAACTTGTCTTTTAGACCCTATTCCTACCAGGTTATTTGAAGAAGTCTTCCCATTTATTGGTAGCTTCATTCTTCAAATAATCAGTTCTTCATTAACTTTAGGCCATGTATTGCAGGCTTTTAAAACTGCTGTAATTAAACCCTTACTCAAAAAGCCAACGCTGGATCCAGGAGTTTTAGCTAACTATAGACCAATCTCTAATCTCCGTTTCATTTCAAAAATCTTGATGCTAAGAGTTTCCCCTACAGTTGAAAGTGCTATGAGATGACTTTGTTGTGAAATGGCTCTATATACTGTAAATAAAGTTGAATTGAATTGAATTGAATTAAATATAACTTGTTTTGTGAACACAGTTGCCTTAATTTCTTTGTATGCATGGATTACTTGGGTTATTACTGATATTTGGTGAAAATCTCAGGTCAATGGCTCCATCAGAAATATGTTTAATGAGAAAAATGTTTATGTGTTCAATACTTATTTTTCCCACTCTGTGTGCCAAATGGTGTTTCAGAGTGCTCATCCTTTTTGGAGTCTCTGACTGAAATAATAAGTTAGCCAGTACCAATTGTTTCTTTTCTTTTTGTTGTCATCTATTCCATCTTTGTTGCAAGGGAAGCAACAAAAAAGTGCAATATAAAACATAACCGAGGTCAAATACTGAGTTTGGCTACTGTTGCCCCTTTCAGGGCAAAATCTATGCAACATCAAATATCAGCTGCCATCAGTGAATCTTATTTGCCCATAGATATCAGTCACAAGGTTGCTGATATCTACCCGTAGTTAAGTTGAAAGACATTCATGTTAGGTTAACTGGTAATTCTATTTTAACCATAGGTTTTGTTATATAATTTGGTAGCACCCATACACAGCACAGACGTGATGGCGCAGACACGGGTGATGTCATCACGCCATGCCTATAATAAGAGACTGACAGTGGCAGCCCAGGTCTTTTGGTGATCCGCCTCTAGTTACACACCAACCTATATCCCTGTATAGTTAGCTTGTTAGCTCATGTTGCTGTGTTCCACGTGCTGCCAGCTTTAATAAAAGCCACCATTCAGCACAGCCATCATCTCCGCTGTTCCTCATTCACGGACACAACATTGGTGATGAGGAGAACCTTTTAAACATCAATATGGAAGCGTGCCTGGCACCCTTACCACTGTTCCTTGAGTCCCCAGGTGAGCTGCCCATCCCATGGCCTCGCTGGTTTGAGTCATTCTGGATGTACGCATCGGCTATGGACTTGGCTAAGGTCAGCAAGATGCAGCTAGGTGCGTTCTTGATCCACCGCCTGGGTACCGAGCGACAACAGGTGTTTAGAACACTGGGACTGGCAGACACATAAGAGGAGTGTATCACACTGCTAGCTGGACATTTTGCGACGCCCGAAAGTGTGCTGGTGAGGAGGATAAGGTTCTGCCAGCGCCGACAGAGAACGGGATAGACGATCCAGCAGTACGTCGTGGACCTCCACTGCCTGGCAAGCATGTGCAGGTTTGAGCAACTACAGGCTGAAATGGTGCAGGACCAGCTAGCGGAGCACACCAGCGAAGGACGACCTGCCGCTGGTCTGTAGGTGACCCACAACAACGTACCCCGCTAGCAGAAGCGGTTAATCCCAGTAGGAGAACTCGGTTACACTGCGACCTTTTCGGAGGATACTGAGGTGAACACCACGGGACAATGAAACCTCATGGGACGCCAAATGTGTGGTAAACTGTGGTTCTCTGATGCACCGAACGAGAGCACGCTCCTGCCCGGCCATGGGGCAGCGATGTTAATGCTGTGGCAAGCCTAATCATTTTGCCAAAGTGTGCCGTTCAACACGGATAACAGCAAGCCAGCCACCGAGTTCAGCTGAACCACCACTAACAACCACCATCCATACAGTGGACTCTAGTGGAGTGGCGTACAAATGGTGCATGGTGAGGCTCGACAACATCAGCTTGCCATTAATACTGGACACCGCCACTGTGAGATCAATGATGAACTGGGTCACAGTGAAAAGATTTTTCCCTTGTCATCCAATCGAGAAAAACACAGCTGAGCTTTATGGTTATGGACAGACTCCTATAAGCCTCGTAGGAACCATAATACTGACGGTTCACTATGGGTCCAGAGTCCTCCTGGCATTCTCCTTCCAGGTAGCCACACATGGAGACAACATCCTGGGGTGCAACCTTTTTCATGAATTGTGCTTTAGCCATTCACGAAAACCAGGGACTCTGTCTGACCACTGACGACCGGAGCGCATCACACCCGGACATGGGTACAGCCGCTCCAAGCATGACATGTCATGGAGAACAGAACATGGAGAGAGGGCATAAACCAGACTCATCTCTGATCCTCGCCCGGCATAAGACTTGGGGAGCCGCCGCAGCGCTGCAGGAGAGAGAGTCTGTGGCCGAGCAGGACCCAGCAGAACAACTCCAATCAAGACAAAGCACGTCCTGCCGCTGGCATGAACAGCATGCCACCACAACAGCAACCAACACTGGGAACGAGAGAGCAGCAGTGCAGAGTGCAGCCGAGCAGATCGGCACTTGCAGTATTTGATTGGGTTCAGGTACGCCGATCCGAACGCCTGGACCTGTAGATGCTCCAGTCACCGCTGATGATGATTGCCGCCAGTTGGGGCCAGCCACCTTCCAGATGGCCGATGGTTCGAGATGGCATGCCAGCCATTTGCGAAAGGTAAGAGCAGCTGCCCCAGATCAAGCTGCGACACTGGAGCAGACCCAGCCAGTGTGGGACCCGGACTGGGACTTTGCTGATGAGAGAGCGCACCCAGGTCTGCCACAACCAGTGCCTCCAAGGGTGCACCCACCGCAGGCTTGCCAGAGGCCCCTGAAATTGATTTGAGAATGACTCTGTTTTGAAATGTTTAGCAGAACATGGCTGGAAAACACAGTGGTAGAATAACCCACTCAACTATGCAGGGTCTACCGGTAGCCCACCCGGTTGCCCAGGTTCATGTCTGGTCTGCTGTTAAGTTCTTATGTCTTTTTTAATAATAATAGTTTTGGCTTTCCCCCCCGGGGGGGGGGGTGTTATATAATGTGATAACACCAATACACAGTACGGACGTGATGGCGCAGGCATGGGTGACGTCATCACACCGTGCCTATAATAAGAGAATGATAGCGGCAGCTCGGGTCTTTTGGTGCTCCACCCCTAGTTACACACCAACCTGTATCCCTGTATAGTTAGCTAGCTAACTCATGTTGCCGTGTTCCACGTGCTACCAGATTCTTTAGTAAAAGTCACCATTCAGCACAGCCATCATCTCCACTGTTCCTCATTCACAGACGCAACAGGTTTCTGTAGCCATAAAATGGAGGGTGAATGTAGTTAAATGTGCTTTAAATGGTTGGTGAGATTAGATAACATATTTAGCCTACATCTATGGCTCTTTAGTCACCCAAGAAACTCTCAATGATCCCTCAGCAGTCTCTCCTGGTCTCTCAATGATCTCTCCTGATCAATCAAGGATCATTCAAAGATGTCTATAGATCGCCATGAAATCTGCCAAAAATTGAATTTTTGATTGCACAAGGATTACCCAAACATTTACACAGAAACAACACGTTTAAAGGCTTTAGTATATCGTTGAGAGATCAGGCCAATTTCTGATCTCTCAGTGGTCACCCAACAATCTCCATATTTTGTAAAAGGGCCCATATAGAACAAAAGATGTCAAAAAAATGTCAAATTCCTAGAAAAAAATTTGGGACCTGCCTCTTGCCCAAAGATGCTGGGATAGGCTCCAGCCCCCCCCACAACCCGAAAAGGATTAAGCGGAAGAAGATGTGTCATTCCACTTTATTAAATGTAACTTGTTTTGTGAACACAGTAGCCTTGATTTCTTTGTATGTATGGATTACTTGGGTTGTTACTGATATCTGGTGAAAATCTCAGGTCAGTGTCTCCATCAGAAATATGTTTAATGAGAAAAATGTTGACACATTCAATATTTATTTTGCCTGCTCTAAATATGAGACCTTTCTTTACTGATGATGCAGTAAACCCATCTCTCCATCAATGCTTTTCGGTGCAGCTCTTCATGCAAGGTTGTTGGTGACACTATCCCCTTTCCTAAAGACACTCTGCTATTGTAATAAACAATTGCATTTGGTTCAATTTAAAACAAAAGCTGCACTCTCCTCAGCTGAACTTGTGCTCTAGCTCAGCTCACCAGGTGCCACCCCCTCCCCATATCTTAACATAAAAAGGCTCAACACCAGACTGTGAATCTTCCAGCTTGTTAAAGAGGCCACCTCAAAGACTTCTGGATCATCTTTTGGAAATGTTTTATGTTAAACTTTACCATATTTTGTTTTATCAGTGCCATGCCGGATGCTGTAATTTAGCTTTCCCTGCAGTACAACACGCTACCTTTTCATGGCACAAAGTGATGAGGTAATCGCATCGGCTGTATACTGACAATCACTTCCACAGAGCCTCCAGTGGCAATTTCATATGTTTACTGCCGGAGGTGCAGAGTGATTGCAGCTCTCCCAGTGTTTACTGTGGAGAAGATGATTGCAACATTATTATTCAAACCAAGTGGACTCCAGAACTGCCTCTGGTGAGCACTCAGTTTGTGGCTGTCTTCAGCTTCTGACCAGCATCCAGTTAAATAAGCCTCCTTTCCCTCCAGTTTCCAGTCTCCTCCCCAGTCCTCATCCGCGGGCAAAGAAGATGCCTGAACGGAATCCACTTAAATCATCACAAATGTTTTGTATTTCTGCATTTGTGTTTCCAAATTTTCTCTCTTTATCACATTAGCATGAAAAGCAGTGGATGCTAAATGCCTCTTAATATTACTTTGGATGCTCTGAACTTAATAAACTGGCTCAGCTAAAAAAAATGCTCTGCAAAGGAAATAAGATATTTTCCTGTTAATGTGAAGAGATTTTGTTCTTTCTTTGAGAGGAAATGTTGAAGGGAAAAGCATGCAAACTTTGACCATGGGGCTGGTTGCTGACTGAATAGCTCCTATACTGTAGTTTTCCAAATGGTTCAAGAGCTTATCACCAAAAACACTAGGTCATCATATAAATCTGGTACCTTTGCATTTACATTTATGATCCAAAATATTTACACACAGCTTAAAAAGTGAATGCAAGTGGAGTCAAACTAATCATTAATCGCTGAAGTGTTCACGTCGACATGGAGAAAGTACTTATCTCAATTACTTTGCCCTTAGGGGAAACCACAAAATAATTTAATGTACAATTAGAGCTTGCTTTGTACAGTTTTATGGTCAAGTCATCTGGTACCATGCAGAGCGAGGTCCAAGAAAAAAAGTCTCAGCGATTTATAGTGTACCACCAGTCCAGTATAATTAGAACAGGGGTGTCAGGGGAGGACGAGCCTCTATTACCCCTGATTGGTGAGGCTGAAATTATTTCCATTCCTCTATCAATTACGTTTAGTGGAAGAGACCCCATCTGTTTGTGGTTACAGGGCCTGGCTCTGCAGTATAGCCGATGCTCTTTTGTTTTAATGCTGAATGGGGTTTGTTATGATCAGAGAATTTTCAGTCTACGCTTTTGGATAAAGTACCATTAAGTACAGTAAGCATAGCAAGGCGTGTGTGTGTGTGCGCGCTCATAACTGAAAGCTGACTCCCGTTCATTTGCAGCTTGAGGGGAATTTATCCAGTGGCACGGCATGAGATTTCGTCAGTTGTTATGTTGTTTACGAGGCTTGACTTTCACACAGAACATTCAATAGTGTGGGTTTGGAAACTGCCACTTCTACACTGGAACTATCTTGTAAATCAAATTCATGAAAGTAGGATTAACTTAATGTGGCCTTCGCTGGCTGTGAAAAGAGGTGACCGCTGAACTATGGGAAAGACTACTGCTTGTATGCTTTGGTAATGGGGGGAGCCACAAAGAGGTTTTTATTTATTTTAATGTTTAATCAGTCAGTGAAAATTGAAATTAACAAACAACATTACCACTGTTTTTCCTTGATAATCTAGTCTCATTTTGGGAGCATAATAAATTGCTGCTTGGTCACAGCTGACAGTGTCATGGACATATGTGGAGCGTTCCCTTTGAAGTCATACCTTTGATACTTTAGATCTGCAAAAGACTACACTTCTTTGACCTTCTCTGTACTCCTGAACCTCCTATAATGGAATCACCCTGACCAGAGTGGTGCCACAGCTGAAAACCACTGTTGCTTAAACCTAACTAACAAGAGCATCCCATCAGGCCCTGTGTTGTGCTGGTCCAGCTGGTGTTGGCTCTCTTAAAAGGATTGCAATAAATTTGTTAAAACAATTAGAAAAGTGACTACTGCACATTGCACACTGTCATACATTACCATTCTGTTAAAAGCTGAGTAGTCACAGTAGTCTTCTGGCATTTAGAGCCTTGTTTTTCAGTCAAGGTTCCTGACTCGAGATGTCTCCAGAATGCAGAATGTGGCTGCCTGACTCATTTTCAAACTAATTCCAACACCAGCGCCAAAAGCATCAAGCAAGCTCCTGGCCTGATTTGAGCAAAATCCAGCTTGTGTGGATGGGAACTTGTGTGCACCTGTGTCACCTGGACCAAATGCATGTGTTTGCATCTTTCCATTGACTTTGTATCTTATCGCACTGCACTTCACACTGAGTATAAACAAATGTGTCATTTTACAACATTTTAGATTTTTGAAGTTCTGCAGGATTTTTTTCAATGTAAAAGGGGTTCTTTGGCTCAAAAAAGGCCGAAAACACTGGTGCAGAAGATAAGCAGAGGGTGGACTCTAATTATGGCTATAACCGTCTGGTGTATTTATATGATGAATATAACGTGAACAGAATACAGACATCTCTCATCCTTTGCAGCTCAGCACATACACAGTCTGGTACTCTATACTTGTACAGACTCAGTTAGGGAACCGGAACAACAATATGTGGTGACATCACATCCTCACGTACTATCACCATGACAACAACAATAATGCAATGAGTAGGGGTGCCAATGAATAATGCTGAGCACATTCACTGAAAGAACAGATACAATAACATTACTATATTCAGTTGGTTTAAAGCTATGAACAGGACCACGTTTTCACTGTAGCCTAATCCAAATGACTTCACACCTAACTTCCCACATCATGACTTTCCACACAATTGCTGCACCAAGTAACTGTTCTGTACTCTTGGTTCTCTGGTGCAGGTGTTCCTGTAGATATAACAGTCTGTCGAGATAGAGGAATGAGTGTCAGCTCCAACTCACTGGATAAAACATGTTTGGAATGTCTGACTTTTTTCCAGGAGATAGCTTTAAATTTTAGGGTCACAATCAATCAGTGTCATCAAGTGTCATCTACTTGGGCTCTCACTATAAGTCAGAATTATTTTGCTGTTTTAATTTGTACTTGCTGCCACCATTCCATACAATCTTCTCGGTCTGATCCTGTTTTCGGTTCGGTAAAAACTGACATAATTATTGGCCCAGGAAACACGCACACAGGCTCAGGTAAGATTCAACAGCTTTATTCAACAGCAAGGGGTGTTTGGGTGCGTGTATGTGATATGTATATGGATTGTGGGTGGACTATGAGAGTCGGGAACAGAGCAGCACGCCGTGCAGCCAGGCAACCCTATGGGAAGAGCAGAGACAGGAATGTGAGCTGGGCTTAACCAAACGGGAGAGATATACTGAGTATAGCTTACTTGCAGGTGGGAAGGTGGCTGGCGTTGGCTAAGGATCTTCGGCCTGGGAGACAGCGCCCTGCTGCGCACACGACGAGGCGTGGAGAGGAGAGGAAAGGAGATGGCGATGACGGGAGAATCCGCCGCCAGGGAATCCACCTGTGCACAGGGGAGAGACTGGTAGACAGGTGAGTGGCAATACAGCTTACGTGCTGAAGTGAAGAGCGGCAGAATGGGAAGAGACAATCCTGCTGAGGGTTTGAGCACGTAGAAACACAGATGGCTCCAGACCGATGCTCTGGGCTGAGTGGGCTAAATAGCCCGTTACTGACGAGGCGCAGGTGTGTGCGCAGCTGAGGTGGATGACCGGGAGCGGCGAGTTGTGACAAAAACCAGAAATCAACATTCTATCAACAGTTGCAAACAAAATTAAAGCTGCAAGCAGCTGTAAGCGGACATTTGACCCCCATGCACCTGTGGAAGCTGGCGCCCGTCGGACCCAGCCGGCATGGAAAATTTCCTGTCATCATGACATGCGTTGTATGGATGATAAAGAAAACCATTTGGCGCAGTACTTCCTTTGAGCAGTAGGTGGTGCTAGAAGTTTTGTCAACCATTTTTATGTAGGAGCGTGTGGGGTCGGACTACTATCCATCGTAAAAAATTTGGTGAAAACTGGATAAAGTTTGTCCAAGTTACAACTTTCCGATGTTACATGGCGAGGAGTCAACCATTGCCATGTCGCCATGGCAACACTTACATATCAGTTATGTGTTGATGACCCATATGGGATTAGAGATGACAGTCACCTCTACCTATGTTTCAAATTTCATGACTCCAGGACCTTCCTAACCGTCCCAACAAGATCACGGATTGAATGGCGAGGAGGGCGTGTCCATGGTAACTGCAGTAACACCATGCTAAAGTTGATGGGAAGTTATGATCATCCCTGTAGTCTGATGAACCTCAGAAAATTTCACGTCATTCTGGCAAGTGGGGCATGAGTAATACATAAAACAGTTTTAAGCAATTCATCCTGTAACCACTAGGTGGCGCTATATCTTTTGTCTATTATTTTTATATAGATGCGGTCAGGGTGGGACTATTATCCATCAAGAAAATTTTGGTGGACATCGGCCAAGATTTGCTTGAGTTACAGCTATCTGATGTTGTAAGGAGTGGAGTCAAACTTCGCCATGGCGTCGTGGTCACACCTTTTGAAACTGCTACTCACATTTGATAACTTTTAATGGCCAATGCCTATAGATGCTGCCATGTGAAAATGAGCTCAATGGGAGCAGGACCCGAGGAGGAGTTCCTTGAAATGCGAAGGGTGGTTTTTTTTTGATAAATTGGAGGAGGGGCGGATTTGAGGCAAGATGGCGGACATCCTGTTGGACATGGGTAAGGGCCACAGCAATGTTTTTTGCATGTCTTGAGGTGGTGCACACCTCACCTGAATTTCATGTCTGTACGGCAAACTTTATGGTTGCCGGTCTCCATTGACCTCGTACGTACGTTTGTCCACACCCACAAAAACTGGGGGTGGGGGGACACATACGTTTTCAAGTTTATCCAATTTTTCACTGGGTCTGAGGTATTTGCGAAAAAACCCCCCAACACATTTTGGTTAATGCTGAGAGGGTGAAAAATGCGATGTGTTTAGGTGGAATAATAATAATAATTAAAGATGCAAGCAGCTGTAAGCGGGCCCTCACCCCCCGCACAACCGTGGATCCTGGCGCCTGTCGTACCTAACTGGCTCAGAAATATTCCTGTCATCGCGGCAAGCGCTGCGTGAATAATAAAGTAAACCGTTTGACGCAGTACTTCCTGCAAGCAGTAGGTGGTGCTATAACTTTTGTCAATCATTTTTATGTGGGAGCGTGTGAGGCAGGACTAATATCCATCGTAGAAAATATGGTGAAAATCAGACAAAGTTTGTCTAAGTTACAACTTTCCAATGTTCCATGACGAGGAGTCAGCTTTCACCATGTCCCCATGGCAACACGTCCCTGTCAGTTATGTGTTGCTCACCCGTATAGGACTACATATGACAGTCACCTCAACCTATGTTCCAGATTTGATGACTTCAGGTCGTTCCCAACCATCTCAACAAGATCACGGACTGAATGGTGAGGAGGGCATGTTCATGGGAACAGCAGTAATGCCATGCTAAAGGTGATGTGCAGTTATGATCAACCAGCTTGTCTGATAAACCTCAGAAAATTTCACGTCATTCTGGCAAGCGGTGCATGAGTATGGCATGTGAGTTATGGCAACTTCCTGTCCATTGGCGGTAGGGGGCGCTGTCGCTGTGTGTCATTCTTTATTATAGAAATTATCAGTATTGGCTACCTATTCACCACACAATATTTGGTTGAAATCAATGTATACCAGGGTAAAAGCCATTGGAAGGGTGATGGCGAAACTGCAGACTTGGCCACGCCCCTTCCGCCAAACCATCGGGCATTTGGAAAAGTTTTCAACAGCTTTTGATGGCAGATGGGTATAGGTGATTGTCACCTTAAACGGTACCAATCAGACTATTTATTTCAGAGATATTGAAGAAAACCCTTGGGGTAATCTTAATGTCTCCAAGAGAGGGCGCTATTGCTACTCATGAATATTCATAGCTGTAATTGTTCGGAGGCATACCTATATATATCATACCTATCTTGGTGCCAATCCGACATTCCATTCCCGAGGTATTAAAAAAACAACATGATGCAAACTTTCTGATGCAAAACTTTCTGCCTCCAAAAGGTGGCGTTGTAGATTTCTATGAAGATTGTTCTATAGAACTGTTTGGAATTGGATTGATATCCATAATATTGAATTTGATTGAAATCCGACAATGCATATCAGAGTCATTGCCGTCAGAATGGTTATACAATGATCATGGTGAGGCATCAAACTTTGACACGCCCCTAAGGCCAAACCGTCGGGCTTTTGGAAAAGTTTTCGATAGGTTTTAATGGCACATGGGTATAGATGATTGTCACCACAAATGAGCTCAATCGGCTTAAAACTGATTGTAATTATTCGGAGGCAAACCCATATATATCATACCTGTCTCGGTGCCAATCTGACGTTCCATCCCCGAGGTATTAAAAAAAACATGATGCAAACTTTCTGATGCAAAACTTTCTGCCTCCTATACTGTAGGTGGTGCTGTAGATTTCCATGAATATACATAGTTCTATAGAACTGTTTGGAATAGGACTGATATCCATAATATTAAATTTGGTTGAAATCCGACAATGCATACAAGAGTTACTGCCGTCAGAATGGTCACAGAATGATCATGGCGAGGCATCAAATTTTGCCACACCTATACGTCCAAACCGTTGAGCTTTTGGAAAAGTTTTTAATAACTTTTAATGGCACATGGGTATAGATGATTGTCACCCCAAATGAGCTCAATCGGACAAAAACCCTAGGACAAGTTTGATCAAATGCGCAAGGTGGAAATCAGGTCACTGCCAATTCCTTCCAAAATGTCCGGCTTCCTGTTCGGTATAGACCATCACTTCTAGGGAGTTTTTTGCATGCCTTGACATGATAAAGATCTCACCCGATTTTCATGTTTCTACACAAAAGCAAGCGTGTGCCACTCCCCATTGACTTCATATGTTAGGTGGCGCTGTAGACCCATTTTTGTGGAGTCATTCATATTTCCCCCATATTTTCAATTTTTGCCAGTCTTGAGGTCCCTGCAAAAAATGATGAGTTTTCATGCACGTTCACTACCCCAAAAATGAGATAGATGGAGAAGAAGAAAAAAAAAAATTCTAACAATTACAATAGGGCTCCTGCCCACTGACTTTGTCAGTGGCTTGGGCCCTAATTACAATAGAGGTCTCGGCCACTGACAACGCCGGGCCCTAATTATTCAACCCCCACTGCATATTAGATTCACTGGCAAAATGTACAAACTAGCAGCTGTTTACAATAAACAAATCAAACAAGAACAATAGCTCAACACAACTAATATTACAAGTGGTTTCTCCAAATTCAACACAAAATGCCACTTTTAATGACTACTGCAGTTTCAAAATTATACAGCCACTTTTTGACCAGCATCTTTAGTGTTTAGCAGAGCACCCTTTTGCTATTATGACCTGCTGCAAACATGATGCATAGCCAGACACCAGCTTCTGGCAGCATTCTTGACAAATCTTAGATCATTCCTCATGGGCAAATACCTAAAGTTCATTAATATTCTTGGGTTTGTGTGCTGCAACTTCCTTTTTCAAATCCCACCAAAGATTTTCAGTGGGGTTCAAATCAGGTGACTGTGATGGCCACTCTAGTATCTTCCAGGATTTCTTCTGAAGCCAACCTTTGGTGGACTTTTAGAGGTACCGTGCTGCCCTCACAGCACGTTTCTCTGTGCTGCTAGACAGCCAGCGAACCATTGAAGAAAACTTCGCACACAAAGCTTGCTTTTCTTGTCTTTATAAAGTTTTCTTGCATGCATGTGTAGCATGGCGCGGTAACTGAAACATACAGAACAATGCAATCACTATCTACATATTAACATGCGGTATGCTAACACAAAGAACTAATACACATAAATAACTAACAGAAACATCATCGCTTAACAAAACTCATTCACGTAATACTTTAGAACATCAGTGCTCTCTATCAAGTGCTTGTACATAAAAATACTCACAGAGACAGAAGTTTCCCAAGACTCAAACGAAGAACAACACAGCGTACCCAATGAACTTTTTAACTTCGTTTCTGTGTGGCTAGCTGACTGTAGCCAAGGGAAAAAACACATCAAAGATCATCTATATCCGGAAGAGCACACACTCTGCAGTAACAAAAAACAATCCTTTAAGGAAAGATGTCTCACTTCGATAACTTTTTAAATACAGGTTTTTGACAATTTTATCACTCATTCTAACTTATTTATTCCTTTTAACCAATTTATTAACTTTATAAATTTATCAATGTCTTTTACCCAAAGACATGACACTCCCCGCTTGATATAATCACATTATTTCACCACAAATACCAAACACAATAAAACATTTCCAGTGTTACATGACATCAAAAATACAGTATCACTCAGTCTTTGAAAGTAAGACTATGACCTCTGAGATGGGTCTCAGGAATACTTTGCAGTCCCTTCTTTTACGATACGCATTTCCACTTTGCGGACCATTTTGTCACCGCTGGGCAAAGTTTTTACAACAAGTCCCATGGGCCATTCATTTCTGTTTACTTGTATGCCCTTCAACAGAACAATGTCTCCTTCTTTGACATTTGATTTGCTGTCATTCCATTTTGTGCGTTTCTGCAAGGTAGACAAATATTCTCCTTTCCACCTCTTCCAAAACGTATCTGCAAGATTCTGTACTTGTTTCCACTGTTTTCCAAACAACTGTCCTGAGGAGAAGTTTCCAGAAGGGGCAGAAACCGTGCTTGACTTCTGCGTGAGTAACATCGCTGGAGTGAGTATTGCTGGACAGTCTGGGTCAGCAGATATTGGAACAAGAGGCCTTGCGTTTATAATAGCCATTACCTCGGCCATGAATGTGCTTAAAACCTCATGAGTGAGACATGTCTGAGTGCTTTTTAACAACATTGCATCTAGGATACGCCTTGCCACCCCTATGAGACGTTCCCAGGTCCCTCCCATATGTGATGCATGCGGAGGGTTAAATGTCCATAAGCACCTCTTGTCCCAGAGGTACTTTCCCACTGCTGTGTCGTCAGTGTCTAAACCCAGTTCCTTACAAGCTCCTACAAAATTAGTGCCTCTGTCTGAGCACAAGAGCTTAGCTGGGCCACGAACAGAGAAAAATCTTCTTAATGCATTTATAAAACTACCTGTGGACATGGTTTCAATCATTTCGATGTGTACAGCCCTAGTTGACATGCATGTAAAGAGGACAGCCCATCTTTTGCTCTGAGCACTACCCCCTCTAGTACGACACGTAACAACAGTCCATGGCCCAAACACATCCAAGCCCACAGTAGTAATGGGAGGTTCAGGATTTACACAGTCTGCAGGCAAGTCTGCCATTTTCTGGGCTTGCAGTTTGCCTCGGAGTTTACGGCAAGTAACACAATTATATATGATAGAAGACACAAGTCGTTTACCTCCAACTATCCAGAAACCAGCACCACGGACAGCTCCTTCAGTAACGTGTCGTCCCTGATGAGCTGAGCATTCATGGAAGTGTCTTACAAGAAGTGTGGCAACATGGCTGGCAGAAGGGATGATCAGAGGGTGCTTTTCATTGTCTGTGAGATCGGCAGAGGAGAGACGTCCACCGACTCGTAGTAGTCCATCTTTGTCTACAATTGGATTGAGCTTCTTGAGTGTGTCATTTTTGGAGTTTACCTGTTTTCCTTCTTTTATCTTTTCGAATGTCTCTTTGTATGCTTCCTGCTGGACTGAGTGAATGATAACGTTCTCGGCTTGAGTGAGTTCTTTCATGTTTGTACATTCTTTGAGACTTTTCCATCCTTTCTGTCCACTGGACTTTTGTTTGAAAGATGCAGTAACATGAATAAGTTTGGCTACTGCCCTGCATAGCGTCATCCAGCTTGAAAATCTTTTAAACCGCTCAGAGCTCAACTGTGACACTGATACTGCTGTTAACAGTGTTTTTACTTCTGGACGTATTTCTTTGTCCTCTTCAGGTTCCACTAGTGCATACAGATTGTCTTTGTGTGACTTATCAGAATAGTCTGTATACAAAAAGTTTGGGCCTGTGAACCATTTACTGTTTTTGAGTTCGGCGGCTGCAACAGGTCTAGTTGCCTGGTCAGCTGAATTTAGCTCAGTTGCAACATAATGCCATTGGTCAGGTTGTGTGGATAGCCTAATGCATGCGACACGGTTGGCTACATACATGTAGAGTCTTTTGGAGGTATTGTGTATGTACCCCAACACAATACGACTGTCAGTGAAAAACTTCACATTGTCTATTTTTATGTCTAACTCGCCTGTGATTAGCTCATACATCTCAACCGCAAGTACAGCAGCACAAAGTTTGAGCCGTGGTACAGTGTGTGCGGGACAAGGAGCAAGTTTAGACTTTCCCATCACAAAACCCACATGGTACTGACCGTCACTGTCTAAAGAGCGCAAGTAGGCTACAGCTCCTATTGCTACAGTAGACGCATCAGAGAAGATATACAGTTCATTACTTTTCATAGTACTTAATGAACCTGGACTGTAGCACCTTTTGATTTGCAGATCTTCAAGGGCTTTTAAAGAGTCTTTCCATGTGACCCACATCTCCACCTTTTCTGGAGGAAGTGGAGCATCCCAGTCTCTCTCTTCAGATGACAGTTCTCTGAGTAGCGCTTTGCCCTGCATGATTATGGGAGCAACAAAGCCCAAAGGGACATACAGGCTATTGACTGTTGACAGCACTCCCCTGCGTGTGAATGGTTTGGTCTCATTGGTTACGAGGTAAGTGAAGCTGTCTGTCTGTAGATTCCAACAAAGTCCCAGACTCCTCCGAACTGGGAGAGGATCTACTCCAAGGTCCAGATCTTTTAAATCCTTTGCACGGTCCTCCACAGGAAACGCTTCCATAACTAGGCTATAGTTGGATGCAACCTTGTGAAGTCTCACATTAGATTCAGCTAACATGTTTTTGGTTCTTGTTAACAGATCAACAGCATTCTCTGGTGTGGCAACTGACGTGAGTCCATCATCGACATAGAACTGTTTCTCAACAAACTGTCTTGCGTCAGTGCGATGTTCTTTCTCACCCTCTTGTGCTGCCCGTCTCATACAGTAAATGGCTACAGCGGGTGACGGGCTGTTACCAAAAACATGAACTTTCATTCTATATTCAACTACACCCTTAGTGATGTCATTATCCTCAAACCACAGATAGCGAAGATAGTCTCTGTGTTCTTCGCACACCTCAAAGCAATAAAACATTTGCTGTACGTCTGCTGTCAGGGCTACGGGCTCTTTTCTAAACCTCAATAGCACCCCTATCAAAGAGTTGTTGAGATCAGGTCCACTAAGGAGCACTTGATTTAGCGATATGCCGTCATACTCTGCACTAGAATCAAAAACAACTCGTATTTGATCTGGTTTCTGCGGGAGGTATACACCAAATGTAGGCAGGTACCAGTGTTCTTTACCTTTTGGCAGGGGTGGTGCAATTTCAGCTTGATCATTATTTAACATTTTCTGCATGAATTGGATGTAGTGACTCTTCATTTCTGGTTTCCTTTCCAGAGTCTTTTTGAGTGAGTACAGGCATTTCAGGGCTTGCTCTCTATTGCTTGGGAGTCTCCTTCTTGGGAAGCGGAAGGGCAGAGGAGCAACCCAACTGTTCTCTTTGTTCTGGCTAACTGTATTGTCCATAAGAGTTAGGAAAGTTTTGTCATCTATGGACAGTGCAACTTTATCATCTGATTCAGATCTGTCAAACACAGAGTGACCTAGCTTGTCTGTGTTGTGAGCAAAGTCAATTGTGTCTTTACACCTTATGACTGACTGAGTGTTTTGCTCTGACAGAATGCCGTAGTTCTCTTCAACTGTAATGACATTTGGGCATGGCTCAAAATAAGATGTGGGACCACTGTCTAATGTGTGTGTCTTGTAAACATTCACCTCTGATGCGCCATGAGTCTTTCCTACAGTAACCCAACCCAAGTCCAGTCTTTGTGCATAAGGAGCGTTATTTGGCCCATTAATCTGCTCGCGTACCTTATGTACCCTGAGGATGTCCCTTCCCAGGAGTAAGAGGATTGGAGCGTGGTGGTCGACAGGTTGGATTTTGTTTGCGATAGGGAGCAGATGGGGATGGTGCTGAGCAATCTCAGGTGAGGGTATTTCAGTTCTGTCGTCCGGCACTGAATCACATTCGATCAAGGGAGGCAGCCGGATATCTGTTTTCCATCCATGGATTGTATGAAGAAGTTCACAGCTCTCCTGCCTGCAGTTTCAGCTTTGCCAGAGCAGGTTTTTAATGTGTACGGTGCAGGTGTAGCTTTAATGTCAAACAGGCTGAAGAACTCTGTCTTAGCCAGGGACTTATTGCTCTGTTCGTCAGTTACTGCATACATGTTCATTGCTCTGTCTTTCTGACCTTCTGGATAGGCTTTCACTAAGCAGATCTTAGAGCAAGAGCATGGGCTATTACTTTGACCACACACCTCTGTGCACTTGGAGATGACTGAAGGACAGCTCTCCGTTTGTTCTTCACCTTTGTTTTGTTCATCACTTCCTGATGTGGCACTTTTCAAGACAGGAGCAGGACCTGGATGAAGTGCTGATATGTGCTTGGGACTGTTGCACTCACTACACATGACTGCCACTTTACAATCTTTTGCGATGTGCTGAACTGAACCACAACACCTATAACAAATGCGATGCTCTTTGAGAAAAGCTTGACGTTCTTCTATAGGTTTATCTCTGAACAGCTTACATTTTTTGAGTGGGTGTGGCTTCTTGTGAATCGGACACTGCCGATCTGGTTCTTCTACTTTCTTAGTCTCAGAACCACTTTTCTCTGCGACATCTGTTTTGTGTACTGACACAGTGGCTATGCGATTGTATGGAGTGGGCTTTTCTGAGCGCGTGGAAGCTTGACTGTTACAGCTAGATGTAGCAAAGCTTGGATCATTTCTCATTTTAGCTTGTTGCTGAACAAACTGCACAAAAACAAAGAAAGGGGGAAATGACACACTATGGGTCTCTTTGTATTTCATCCCCACAGTTGTCCACTTTTCCTGTAGGTTGAAGGGAAGTTTTTCAACTATTTGTCTTACCCCTCTAGCTGTGTCTAGGTATGCTAGCCCTGGTAGTGCACCATCTACTTTGGCACACTGTAACTCTAAAAGGAGGTCACCGAGTTCTCTTAACCTGGCATTGTCTTTGTTTGTTAGCCTTGGAAAGTCCTCTACCTTTTTTAAGAGTGCGTCTTCGATGGCCTCTGAGGAGCCATAACACTCCTCAAGGTGCTGCCAGACCATTATCAAACCTGCAGAGGCATTAAAGACATGTACTGCACGGATCCTTTTGGCCTGCTCTGAGGATTTTGGCCCTAACCACTTTGTGAGCAAGTCTAGTTCCTCTCTTGCTGACAGATTTAAGTCTTTAGTTGCACTAACAAATGAGGCTTTCCATGCCCAATAGTTTTCCGGCTTGTCATCGAAATGCAGTAAACCAGTACTGACTAGTTCTTTGCGGATGAGATATTTTGTAAAATCTTGTCCTCCATTAAACTCAGCCGAGTTATTGTTAAGAGGTTGAAAGGTGTGAGCTAGAGGGTTTAACAGGTGGGTGTTTGTCAGACCCTTGGTTACCTTTTGTTCTTGTTTTATGCCTGTATTCATTGGAGGAGGTACATACTGGGTTGTAGTTGTTAGCTGATCAACTGACTGATTGGTGGCTTGCACTTCTACTGCATTGCCTCTCATTTAGAGGGGCTGCTGTGGCCTCTTGGAAGCTTCTGAAGAGAGTAACTCATATTGTTGTGCAACATATTCGCTGGTGCGCCGTACTGTATCAAGAGGCTCAGTTTCAGTAGGGGGCCCTATGCTTCTCTCCCCGCTCTGATTCTCTGCTTCTTTGTAGGCTGCAACTTCTGCTTCAGCTGCTGCTATAATTTTATGACATTTTAGAATGTGGAGGCTAGCATCTAAGTCAGCCTTTTGCTTCATCATATTAGCCTCTTTTTCAGCAAAGGCTAGTTGAGCTTTAGCCGCTTGCGCCCTGGCGTAAGCCTTTATGGCTGAAGACCCTGTAGATGATGTGTGAGACTGCCTGTTGGTAACCCTGGACCTGGTGTCGAATGGCGGTGATGGTGGCTGCGTGTCCGACGTTTGGTCTGTGGCGTCTGGCTTCTCCACGTCCACATCTGGTCATTGCTCTGCTTCGTTTCGTAGCTCATAGTTTTTCAAATAGTTTTTACCTGAACGTAAGCTCATGTCTGCTTAATGTTGCTCTGTGTTGCTTGAATCCGCCGAGAAAACGTCCCGCCCCGGACGTCTTTAATGTCTTTTTACTGTGCTGCCCTCACAGCACGTTTCTCTGTGCTGCTAGACAGCCAGCGAACCATTGAAGAAAACTTTGCACACAAGGCTTGCTTTTCTTGTCTTTATAAAGTTTTCTTGCATGCATGTGTAGCATGGCGCGGTAACTGAAACATACAGAACAATGCAATCACTATCTACATATTAACATGCGGTATGCTAACACAAAGAACTAATACACATAAATAACTAACAGAAACATCATCGCTTAACAAAACTCATTCACGTAATACTTTAGAACATCAACGCTCTCTATCAAGTGCTTGTACATAAAAATACTCACAAAGACAAAAGTTTCCCAAGACTCAAACGAAGAACAACACAGCGTACTCAATGAACTTTTTAACTTCGTTTCTGTGTGGCTAGCTGACTGTAGCCGAGGGAAAAAACACATCAAAGATCATCTATATCCGGAAGAGCACACACTCTGCAGTAACAAAAAACAATCCTTTAAGGAAAAGATGTCTCACTTCGATAACTTTTTAAACACAGGTTTTTGACAATTTTATCACTCATTCTAACTTATTTATTCCTTTTAACCAATTTATTAACTTTATAAAATTATCAATGTCTTTTACCCAAAGACATGACAGGTACACTTGGGATAATTGTCCTGTTGGAAGGTCCAATGATGTCCAAGCTATAGCTTGACATTTTCAACAGGACATTTTCCAGGATTTACTGATACTTGATTGAATCCATCTTATTCTCCACATGCTGCAGGTTTCCAGTGGCAAAAGAAGCAAAGCAGCCCAGAGCATCACTGAGCCATCACCATGCTTCACTGTAGACAGGGTATTCTTTTCAGTGTATGCATCATTCTCCCTAATCTAGACATACTGCTGCTCCATAAACCCGTAAGTTCCAGTTTTTTTTTCATCGCTCCACAGAACAAAATCCAAAAACCTCTTTGACTTATTTAGATATTTTTGAGCAAATTGGAGGTGACTTTTCTTGTGCTTTTGGGTCAGAAGTGGTGTACGTAAATAGGGGGCAGTAGTGGCTCAGGAGGTAGAGCAAGTTGTCCAATAACCGGAGGGTTGGCGGTACGAATCCCCCTGTCCCCACCCTGTCGTTGTATTCTTGGGAAAGATACTACCCACCTTTCCTCCAATATGTTCATGACACTGGTGTATGAATGTGAATAAATGTTCAGTGGTGGTCAGAGAGGCTGTTGGCATGGACTGGCAGTCATGTTTCTGTCAGTCTGCCCCAGGGCAGCTGTGGCTACAGAAGTAGCTTATCATTATCTTTCTGTGGAGTGAATGAATAATGGATTCATTGTAAAACATCTTTGGGTGTCATGAAAAGCGCTATATAAAGGCAATCCATTATTATTATTTGAATGTCTTGGAGTTTGGGCATGGAGCCCTTCAGCACAGACTATGCACCTTACTGTGGAAACTGAAACCTCAGTGCCTGCTGCCACCAAGTCTTGCTTGCAGGCAAGTGTTTTGCAGTCAGTTGGAGAACTCTGATGGTAGCCATTGATAGCTTCCTCTTTCTGCCGCGTCCAGGTAGTGTAGCGTGGACATGGTGTCCAGATCATGACACTAACATGCAATCAAATGTCACCGTCAGCAGTCCAGTTATTTGAGGTATTCCATCTCAAGCACACCTGATGCAACTAATGAAGACCTTGATGGGTTGCATCAGGTGTGGTTGAGACCACACCTGATTTGCAAATGTGTGCTTTTATGACAAATTCCATTGAGGGTTGAATAATTTGGAGACTGCAGTCGTCATTGACAGTAGGATTTAGTGTTGAATTTGGATAAAATCCTTGTAATATTAGTTTTATTTAACTATTTACACTGTTCCTGTGTAATTTGTTTATTGCAAACACCTGAAAAAATTGTAGTTTGCCAATAAACATAAAATGCAATGGGGGTTGAATGATTTTGATAGCAACTCTATCTATCTATCTATCTATCTATCTATCTATCTATCTATCTATCTATCTATCTATCTATCTATCTATCTATCTATCTATCTATCTATCTATCTATCTATCCCTTAACAGATTTCAGTTTGTTTTTCAGTTGGGTTGTATAGGTTATAGGTCACATTAATGGTGGAAAATGTTTTGAAATGATTTATCTTGGTCTCATTTTTTACATCACAAAAACCTGGCATTTGAACAGGGGTATATAGACTTTTTATATCCACTGCTTTGTGTTCTGTGGGACAGGGGGATGAGTTATGTTTGCACTTTTGAGATGTGACACACTTGGGGGCATGATATTGGTGTTCTTACATTTTTGAATTGTACAATAAAGCCATTTTTTTAAAACTCATATCTCTCCTACTACTGGCTGCATTTTCAGTTTTTGTTTTTTTGGGTGGAAGATGGCGACCTTGGAAAAGCCACCTCCGTCTATCCACCAGGGGGTGCGGATCATTCCCCCGGACAGCACTGTTACTGTGGAGGAGGTGCTTCTGGCTGTGGCCGAGCAGGTGGGCCATGATGCGATCTGCTTTGCGTCCCGAATGAATAGAGCTGTAGTTGTGTTTCTGGCTGCTGAAGAGGATGTCCACACATTGGTTGCAAGCAGTGTTGTTATCGGGGAAACGTATGTACAGGTGTCCCCCTTATCTGTCCCATCAACGCGTATCACCGTCTCAGGTGTTCCACCATTCATCACTGACGAGCAGCTGGCGACGGAGCTCCGCAGATTTGGGAAGTTTGCGGGCCTGTTTAGAACTCTGACTTTGGGATGCAAGGAGACCAAGTTAAACCATGTGAAATCGCTCAGGCGACAGTTGTTCCTGTTTTTGGACTCGCCAACTGCGCCTCTGGAAGTGTCCTTCCGGGTCAAACACGGGGACGGCTCCTATATGGTGTATGCGAGCTCAGGACAGATAAAGTGTTTTGAATGTGGAGACGTGGGCCATAAACGGTTCGCTTGTCCGCACAGGCAGCGGGCGGGGGGCTCTGATGGAGCCGCGGCTGGTGCCAGCAGTGCGCCCTCCACTCATGCTGCTGCTGCGGACGGCGTGGTGGGGCCTTCCGCCGCAGCTGAGGCTGCCGGCGCGGCCTCCGCTCCCGCCGCTACTACAGACGACGTTGCAGGGCCTTCCGCCGGTCCTGCTCTGGAGCCTGCCGCTGTGTCTGTGGACAGCCCAGCTGTGGCGCCCGCAGCCCAGCTTACGGCCGGGAGCGTCGCTGGTGATGGCGCCCAAACTGTCACTGATGGTGCGTCAGAATCTCACTGTGTGACATCAGCGGCTGTGTTTCCGGAGGCTGCTACCGTTTCACTGCAGGGGACGGAACAGCGACAGTCAGCTGCTGTGGGTGGCATCCAGGAAAATGTGGCCCATGATGAATCCACTGGCCCAGATGAACCAAACAGTCAGCTGAGTTGTGCTGACGAGGAAATGGAATCTGATCCCAACACTGTGTCTAATACTGAGTCTATCGAGGCAAAATGCAGTACAAACACGAGTTTGTATTCACTGGAAGAAATAAATGCTTTTCTGGATGAAACCTATAACAAGGCCATTAAAGTCACTGACTACTTCAGTGACACTGATAAATTCATTAAGTCTGTTAATGTGCTAAGAAGGCAGGTTGGTCTTGACCTCCTGGATGAAAGGAAATGTTCTCGCCTCAAGAAACACCTGACAGCCCTGTGTAAAGCAGCAGGGGGAACAGGGGTCAAGCGCGCCCGACAGAAGGAATAAATGGCGGTCGTTCCTCTGCCTGTTTAACACATTTTTTGGATATTGTTCGATCAGACTTTTATATGACGTTTCTAATTGACTGTAATTGACTGTCATGGAACTGGATCTTTACTCGCCTGCAGGGTATGGATGCCCCAACGTTTTCTTTCTACAATCTGGACGAGCCTGCTGCAAAGATGACTTGCTTGAAAATCCCTCATGGTCTACGGACTACAATCCATCTGAGATGAGGAAAATGTCTCTGGGACGTACAACGGAACTGGCTGCGGCCGCACAGCGCTATCTCTGCTGCCGGAGGAAGGGGATTTGGCCTTGCTTAAGAACTGGAGGCCTGTGGCTCGTCTTTGCACGGACTACAAGGAAGACTCGGACTACTGCCACTGGCAATGTGGAATAGGTGGACTGGGAGGGGGATGACTTATGTTTGCACTTTTCCAATGTGAGACACTTGGTGGATTGATATTGGTGCTTTTACATTTTCTTGAATTGTGCAATAAAGGCATTTTTTAAAACTCAAACTCTCTCTCTCTCTCTCTCTCTCTCTCTCTCTCTCTCTCTCTCTCTCTCTCTCTCTCTCTCTCTCTCTATCTCTCTCTCTCTATCTGCCATGACTAATTAAGATTGACAGCTCACGTGCACGATACCAAAGCACAGGAAGGAACCACACAGAGGGGCACGTTTGCAAGTTTTATTAAATAACAAAAACCAAAGCGCACAGCTGCAGAAACAGTCACTCACCAGAGGAATAGCCCTGTGGAGAGAAGACGAGAGCCGTGAGCAGAGGAATGGAGTAAGGGGAAATGGGGGAGCCAAATTGCCACTTACTTGGGAAATCCAGGGAGAAACAGCAGGGACCCAGTGAGGAATAGACGAACCAGTAGGATGGTGGAAGATGAGCTGATGGTGCCTGACCGGGTGGAGTAGGAAGCTGATATACAGTGAGATGTGGCAGGAGAACACGTGCAGTCCTAGAGACACACCTACACAGTGGCAGCAACCTAAGAAAAGAGGAGAAATAAGGTTAACAGCGGGTCAACACTTAAAACTTAATTTTAGCTTGCCTAATCACGGGAAGTATACCCAGACAAGCCAGTGTTGACTGTGCGGAGAGAGCCTCCTTAAGTACGTTGGCTGATGAGTGGGTGCAGGTTTGTCTTCTGCCTCAGGTACGGTGATGAGTTGGTGAATGTGAGGCAGGATGGGAGGGGCACACTCTCGCCGCCCATGACAAGGCCCCCCCTTCTAGGAGTGCCTCCTAGTGGTCCGGAGTGCTTCTCCGGGTGAATACGGTGATAGGCTCTGAGCATCCCCTTGTCCAGCACTTGCAACGTGGGGACCCAGGACCGTTCCTCCGGGCCGTAGCCCTCCCAGTCCACCAAATACTGCAGGCCTCGGCCCCGACTGTGAACATTCAATATACGTCGTACCATGTAGGCGGGGTGGCCGTTGATGATCCGAGGAGGAGGAGGCCGCTTCGGGGTGGGGGGGGACAGAGAGGACTGGCCAAGAGGGGCTTGATGTGGGCGACGTTGAATGTACGGTTCACCCGTTGGGGGCAGCTTCAGCTGGATCGACGCATCATTTATCACCCGGGAGATGGTGTATGGACTCAGGAAGCGGGGGGACAGCTTCTTTGATTTCTCCTTCAGAGGAATGTGACTTGCCGCCAGCCAGACCTGCTGTCCAACAACGTATTTTAGAGCCGGAACCTGCTTCCTATCAGCAGCAGCCTGATGCATTGCAGCCAAATGCAATGCATCAGGCTCCAAATGCAATGCTGCATTGGCATGCAGCCAATGCTGCAGCCTGATGCAGCAGCAGCCTGATGCATTGCAGCCAAATGCAATGCATCAGGCTCCAAATGCAATGCTGCATTGGCTGCATGCCAATGCTGCATGCATCAGCATTGGCTGATGCATGCAGCCAATGCCGGTGCATTCTGTGGTGCAGGCCAGGGCGGCCTGAGTAGACCTCCAGACGCATCGACAGCGACAGGCACGGGCCCCTACAGATGGAACCGAGACCTCCAGCTCCGCCATGGGTAGAAGAGATGGCGTGTACCCTAACGACACTTCGAACGGGGTGAGTCCAGTAGCTGAGGATACTGCAGAGTCCATGGAGTACTCCACTCAGGTCAGATGTGTGCTCCAAGATGATTGTCAGAAGTCTGAAATATAAACCTCACAAATACAGAGTACAAAAAGGTATTAGACTGAATCAAAGATCAGACTTAAGACATGCAGAGCCTTTGAAGTTTTTACTTGCACAAGGAGCAATCAAAGCAAACCTTGTACAGGATGAGTTGAAATGCTGGGGGCAGTTCCGCAGCTGCCTTCTTTATATACAATGATAGTACATGGTGTATGTGACAAACTCAGCAAAAGCAGAACAACGGAATTACCACATAAGCAAAAGTACGCTCTGTACGTCTTCAAGTGTGTGTAGGAGATAAATCTCATGAACACTCTTATCGCGGGGAGAACATCTGCTTCTTTATACAGCAAAGACAGAGAGGGAAAACAACTCCATATATGGGCCTACAACAAACCGGTGCTTCCGGTCAAAAAGAACATAGTTAACAGATGAAATGGTTAAATGATAACATATATATGTACACAACAGTCTTTTGCAGAGAAGATAAAAAGTACAGGATATGCAAAAAGGTACAAGATATGAAAAGGATGAGTCTTGGCCCACAACGCTCCAGCTACACCCACCCACATGTGGGGACATCAGTATCAGCTTCATGAATCATTAATAAAATGATAACTGTTTATATACATATATACAATTTTTCCAACATTTCCCTCCTGTTTATTATTTTATTAACCCTTTTAATCATATGCAATTATCAGTACAATGTAACTTCAAAAGATTTTCTACATTGACCTCCTAGAGCATCTTGTCCAAATTTAAACAGAAGTACAGTCATCATATTTCTCAGGGTTATAGACAGTGTCATCCTTTTGGGAGAGTGGCATATACGGGCCTTGAACATGATTGGACAAGAATGACTGCTGTAGTATGAAAGTGTGTTGAGTCAATGCACGTGTGATCATTGATCTGATGCAGGGAATGACACACATGAACAATACACAGAAAAGCACTAAAATTATAATAACTGGGGTCAGCCATTTGAGCAAAATCTGCCACCAAGTTCTACTTTGAAACCAATCCCAGGAGCCCCAACCTTTATCTTCATCTAACCCATGCTGTAAGTGTAAAATATCATTCAAATGGCTAATTTTTGTTCTTCATTTAAAGTTGTGAATCCTTGCTCCATTAATATAATCAGATTTTCTATTGTCCATGCTAATGCATTTATGTGGTGTATAGCTAGAGCACTGCCATACATTGGAAAAAGAGTACCCATTGGTTTTCCAAGAATCCATACCCATCATCATTTGGCCAAAAAACAGTAGGATTATTGCTACAGTTAAAAGTACAATTTTTCCTCTTTAAGGTGAATTTTCCAGCAGCAATATAGGGAAAGTGAAATACATTTCTACAAACAGAATCATAATATGACACTTCACAGGTCACTTCCTTAGTATCATTGCATCTTTGTGAAATACCCAGGTTGAAACTGTTTTTACTACAATTTTTGTGAAAGCAGATTGGTGAAGTAAACAGTGTAGGATTTACTTTCATTAAATGCTTCTTAACTGCAAGCAAAGAAGTTCCAATCTCAATAATATTAAATATTCTAATCTTAGACCCAGTGTAATCAGTAATAGTGACATTCAATCTATTAAGATACCTTTCTGACAAATTCCCCACCAACCAATGTCCAACTTTATTGCTTGTATTAAACAGACTGAGACGAGAGTTCATCGCTATTGTCGCTCCGGGCGTTTTCTCTTCACTCAGTGGAACAGGGATCATGGGTATTGTAGTCAATCATGGGTATTGCAGTCTTGTGTAAATGGGGTAGCAATGAACACACATAGCAAGAAGTATCGATTCCCAGTCCTCTCACCGAAACCACCATTGTCTGGTACCATAGGTTATGCGTATTGTTCATTGTCCGTGCTTCGTGGGCTCCTTGTCCTTGAATCAGAAAGAGATTAACACCCCACTGCCAGGAGAAGTGCTGAACACAGAGTCATCAATAATTTTGGTGCCATGCTTCCACCTGAGAGAGTACCCCTCCGGGCCTCTTTCTTCATCAGGGTTGAGACGGCCTTGTCCTTGAAAGGACATGCCCCCTTTGTAACTGGACTTACTCAGGGAAACAAGTTAGTTAGTTCACTTACAGGCACCCGTAGTCTTTTAGCGTGTGAAAGGTGAATCCGAGATGGTCATTCAGCAATACGTACTGCAGTGGGAGTGGGGGTGTCTAGTGTTGTCGGTGGTGGTTCTTTATGAAGACATAGTCTCCAGGTTATCCATTTCTTTCTGTGGAGCAGAGAGAGCTTCTGACAGAATCAAAACATTCTCTGAGATGTTCACCAAGATCTGTGTATTTGTTAGGTGTGGTTAGTGGTGAGAGGTCAGGTAATACATAGGGATGGTGAAAAACACATTCAGAATCAGAATCAGAATCAGAATCAGAATCAGGTTTATTGCCATTGTTCATGTAGTACACAAACTAGGAATTTGTCTCGGTACAATGCTGCAACATTAAACATGATAAGATAAGAGAAATAAACTATACATGTAATAAAGTGTAGGATAAGATTAAGTGATACTGGTCAACAGTTAAAATATATATTAGCCAGCAGCAGATACTGTGGAGAACTATATAGTGCAGTCGGTAATGCAGGAAGAAAACAGTGATGATTGACATGAGTCTGGTTGAGCTGCTGTACATGGTGCACGAGAGTCACTTAGTGTTCAGCAGTCTAATGGCAGAGGGGAAGAAGCTGTTCATGTGACGGGAGGTTTTAGTCTGGATGGACCGAAGTCTTCTACCAGAGGGGAGGGGGGCAAACAGTACATGACCAGGGTGTGAGGGATCGGCTATGATCCGGCCAGCACGCCTCCGGGTCCTGGAGATGTACAGATCCTGGAGAGATGGGAGCTTGCAGCCGATCACCTTCTCAGCAGTGCGCACGACGCGCTGCAGCCTTAGTCTGTCCCTGGCAGTGGCTCCTGCATACCACACGGTTATGGAGGTGGTGAGGATGGACTCGATGATGGCTGTGTAGAACTGCACTAACATCTTGGTGGGTAGCTTGAGCTTCCTCAGCTGCCGCAGGAAGAACATCCTCTGCTGGGCTTTTTTGATGAGTGAGCTGATGGTCAGCTCCCATTTGAGGTCCCTGGTGATGGTAGTGCCTAGGAAGCGGAAGGAATCAGCAGTGGTGATGGGAGAGCCTGAGAGGGTGAGGGGGGGCAGAGGAGTAGTGACTTTCCTGAAGTCTACAATCATCTCCACTGTCTTCAGAGCGTTCAGCTGCAGGTTGTTATTGCTGCACCAGGACGCCAGCTGGGCCACCTCTCTCCTGTAGGCGGACTCGTCGCCGTTGGAGATGAGCCCGATGAGGGTGGTGTCGTCCGCAAACTTGATCAACTTGACAGACTGGTGGCTGGAGGTGCAGGAGTTGGTGTAAAGGGAGAAGAGTAGGGGGGAAAGTACACAGCCCTGGGGTGATCCGGTGCTGATGCTAGTATAGTCTGAGACAGTCTTTCCCAGCCGCACATGCTGCCTCCGGTCCGTCAGGAAGTCGATGATCCACCTGCAGAGGGAGTCAGGCACGTTGAGCAGGGACAGCTTGTCCCGGAGCAGAGCGGGGCGGATGGTGTTGAATGCGGAGCTGAAGTCCACAAACAGGATCCTGGCGTAGGTTCCCGGGGAGTCCAGGTGCTGCAGGATGGAGTGGAGGGCCAGGTTGACTGCATCGTCTACAGACCTGTTGGCTCGGTAGGCAAACTGCAGCGGGTCCAGGAGAGGGGTGGTGATGGACTTGAGGTGGGACAGGACCAGGCGCTCAAAGGACTTCATGACTACAGAGGTGAGCGCTACAGGTCTGTAGTCATTAAGTCCAGTGATCCGTGGCTTCTTGGGGACAGGGATGATGGTGGAGGATTTGAGGCAGGACGGCACGTGGCATAACTTAAGGGAGGTGTTAAAAATGTCTGTGAATACAGGAGCCAGCTGTTTCGCACAGAGTCTCAGGGTGGAGGGAGACACGCCGTCTGGGCCGGGGGCCTTGCGCGGGTTCAGTCTGGAGAACTGTTTGAGCACATCCTGCTCACTGATGATAAGGGGAGGGGGGGAGGTGGGGGGGGGGGGTGCCTTAAATGAAGTAGGGAATGTGGAGGCTGTGGAGCTGGAGGGAGGGGGGGAGTTGGACACAGATGACGAGGTGTCAAAACGGGCATAGTGTTGGGACAGTCTCTGACAAAGGGCTTTGTCATCCTGACCTTTAGGAGCCTGAGGCCGATAGTTGGTGATCTGCCTCAGTCCTCTCCACACGGAAGCCGAATCATTAGCAGTGAACTGCTGCTGGAGTCTCTCTGAGTACACAGATTTAGCCCTCTTCAGCTCTCTGTTAAACCGGTATTTAACCTCCCTGTAGCAGTCCCTGTCTCCACTTTTCAGCGCTGCTTCCTTCTCCTTCCTGATCTGTCTGAGCTTAGCTGTGAACCAGGGTTTGTCATTAGAGTAACTCACCCTGGTGCGTGATGGAAGAATGTTCTCTTCACAAAAGTGGATATATGAGTTCACAGTGTCCGTGTACTCATCCAGATCATGCGTGGCTCCTTTAAGCATGCCCCAGTCAGATATTTCCATGCACGTTTCCAGCTTCTCCTCAGCATCACTGGTCCGTATCTTCGTAGTGCTCACAACAGGTTTAGTGAGCTTCAATCTCTGTCTGTATGTGGGAATGAGGTGAACCATCACGTGATCAGATAATCCCAGCGCAGCTCGAGGGACAGCGCGATATGCGTCTTTCACTGTGGTGTAACAGTGATCCAGTGTGTTTAATCCTCTGGTGGGGCATTTAATAAACTGTTTGTAGCGGGGGAGATCGTGGCTCAGATTGCACTGATTAAAGTCGCCAGCCACAATAATCAGCGAGTCTGGAAAACTCCGCTCTGTGTGTTGAATGTGATCCGCGAGCACGCGCTGAGCTTCGCGCGTGTCCGCGTCGGGAGGGGCGTACACAGCGATCAGTATAAAAGAAGCAAACTCCCGTGGGGAATAAAAAGGCTTGCAGTTGATAACAAGAAATTCCAAGGCAGGAGAACAGTGTTTGGAAATTTCCGTTACATCAGAGCACCAGCTACAGTTGATGTAGAAGCAGACACCGCCTCCTGTGGTCTTGCCGGAAAGCTCTGTGTCACGATCAGCACGGAAGAGCTGGAAGCCGTCGAGGCGCAGCGCGCTGTCCAGTATATTTTCCCAGAGCCAGGTCTCAGTAAAGCAGAGGACAGCTGAGGAGGCGAGGTCCTTAAAACGCATCAGCAGTCTCAGTTCATCCACCTTGTTAGAGAGAGAGTTGGTATTGGACAGAAATATGCCAGGCAGCGCCGTTCGCGAGCCTCTCCTGCGAAGTCGTACGAGAGCGCCCGCTCGTCTACCTCTCTTCCGCCGTCTCACTTTCCGAGCCAAACAATAAACCAGATCGGCGGCAGGGGCTAGAAAAACTGGGAGGAGGTCCGTGGGGGTCAAAGTCCTGATATTTAAAAGTTCTTCACGGGTATAAGTGCAAGCAGACACACAATTGACAAACAAAAACAAACAAAGAGCGCAGCGAAGCACCATGTCGACCGCTGTGGGCGCCATCTTGGATTCAAAAGGTGATAATCCTGTCTTTGGGTCTAGTATAGAGTTAATGGTTAGTCTGACTAATTTCAGAGCTTCTGGCCAAGTAATACCCTTTCCATGTGTGGTTTTTGCCAGCATTTGTTTGATTGTACCGATACTATGAAATTTGATCTTACTTCTTACAGCTTGGATTGAGTCTTGAACTGTTTGTGCTGTAAAATGAGTTCCATTATCTGCATAAATCAGTTCTGGAACCCCAAAAACGGAAAGAGCATCATTCAATAGAGTTTCACACACACAGATGTGGCATTTGCTGAGGATGTGTGATGAATTCCTGTCCACTTTGTGAAGGTGTCAATCAACACCAACCAATATTGTAGCTTTCCATTGCTCCTTGAGCATTATTTTATAAACAAATGATGCACTTTTGGCATGTTTTTGTTACTTCTTTCAAAATATTAGGACAGTTTTTTCCAACATCCTCATCATTGATTTCCCTCCTGTTGGCACATGATTGGCCATGTGCCAACAGGACAGCTCATCTGTATAATGTGGGTGGCAGAGCAAATTTTCATCAGACAAGCCAAATGTATATCTAATTATTTACACATGAAACAGGAGGAAGGTCCATATTATTTTGACAGTCTTTTAAAACATCAACATTATTAATAAGACAGACGGTTCCTAAAAGACCAATAGCAGCACAGTGAGTAGCGTTATCAGCCAAGTGATTATCGCAGCTAGACAAGTCAGTGCCATTAGTGTGGGCAGGGCAGTGAATAACTGCCACAGAACATGGTAGCATTAGAACATTACGTAGTTGCAACAATTGCTGTCGATGTTTTGCTGGTTTTTCTGTGGAGGTGACAAACCCCCGCAGATTCAAGGTAACAGTATGCAGGTGGCATGTGCTATAAGCATATTTACTATCTGTACAGAATACAGATAAGTTACATTCAGGTTAGTAGCTCATTCAGCTGTTGGAGGTGATGCAGGTTGTGGAATTTTTACACAATCAGGACCCCAGACAACACCGTTACAGCATAAGCACACTTCTATTTTTTACAGATCAAGCCTGTCGCTCGCTTCTTCCTTTGCTAAGTATATATAGAGAGAGCTGCTGTTCACCCCCCCCCCCCTCACAACATGGGAAATGTGTAGGATAATAGAGGGCATGATCTTATTATTTGTATTATCCCATAAATAATAAAAAGGTGGTCTGTATTGCCCAGCCTGTATTTGAGTTATAACTACAGTCATATGTTTATCCTGGGCACTACAGAAAATGAAATGAAAAGCACTTATGTAAATAAAATTGCATTTATTGATAATTTTTATGCATTATCTATTTTTCTGAGGATTGCTAATTATTTGCTAATTAATTTCTTTGATACCCCCTGTTTTGATACATGGAGGCTCACATGCAGCAAAGTTACAGGGTATTTGTTTGATTCTTTTACTGAAAGGAAGTGTGTTACCATTTTTAGTTTTAAATAAAATTTGCAGGTAGCCCAGTTCCTTCAAAGATGAGATCTCAATAATTATAGCTTCTTTTTGTGACATCTCTTGAAATAGTTTACAAATTTCATTTAAGAAAAACAAAATAACTATCTGTGCATTTTTGATATGCTTCAGCATTGATAAATAAGATCAGTTTGTCCAGTTGAACACAGCTGGGTTGAATTTGAAATATTGTGTCACATTCTTTCAGTCAAAGGAAAGGCGGACGTTTTGCCTAATTAGAATTTGATTTAATGTTTTACAAGGAATGTCCCTATTTCATACATTCCTTGGTAAATTATGGAGTGCAATGTAGTTCACCCTGACCCAGCTTGGCCACCGCTGAATCAGGAGAAGCACATCCCTCATTGCTGTCACATTTCTGAAATATATTGTTACCGCACCATTATGTGGTGAGTAATATCAGTATAAAATCATATAAACATTACATTTGTAAAGTCAAAGCCATTTGAATCAGTACACCTTATGTTATCTACAATGTCATACAAAGTCATACTTGGCTTCAAAAAGTGCTTATCAATTTAAGGATTCTTTCTCCAAAACCTTTGTCTGATAATCCATAGCCTTTGGCAGATCATATGCACAGACACATTAATTATCAATCTGTTTTGATCCTCTGTGCTCTAAATCATGTGATATAGGGTAAACATAAAATCTTCAGTGATTAGGCATTATTAAATGACATCATAATATGATCATAGTATGGCCTCTAGTCACATTGTCACACGTCAGTCCTTTTTTTCTATAAAGTGCACTGTCATGTTTCAGTCAAGGACCAAGGTCAGTAATGCGTCAAAATTGCCTTTTTTTAAAAAAAAAATATGTAAACAGTTTATCACGTACGCAACATTAATCAAGACCCCACAGAGTTAAATTGAAAAAATAAAAACCCAAAACTTTGTAAAAGTACCCATATTTAGACCACTTTCTTCACAGATCAACCACACACACACACACACACACAAAGAATAGATAAGAGATAAAATAACTTTCTCATTGTCCATTTTAACGTTATCCAGTTCTGCTGCCATTTAATCCGTCCGTCTTTAAATATTATGGTCTAATTTTTATGATTTTATTTGCCTCCTCCTTTTCCCAACCTCTTGGGCTTCTTTAAATAATTTGCCGTATGGACCCTCCTTAGGATCGTGGCATTGATAAGTTAGGGAAGGATTATCTTTTTCATTTAATAATGGTTCGATGCTCGGTTGGTTTTGATATTTATCTCTTTTTGTTGTAAGTTTTTCCGTCGACGCTAAGACTGTGCCTTCATCATCTACTACACCTGATTCCACACTGCCAGTATTAGAGCATAAACTATACTGAAAATCCTATGTTTGTCTTTGCAAATTAGTTACACCAGCTTCAACATTCTGGAGCCGTTCTCCCACGGAGTTTTCCTTCACTTCTGTTTTTTCTACAGGCCAAATCTGCCTCTCCCCCGCCCCTCAGGCAAAAGGAGAGAGAGAGAGAGCACTATCCCTCGCCCGCCCCCTTTGGGAGAGCGAGGAACAGAGAGAGAGAGAGAGAGAGAGAGAGAGAGAGAGAGAGAGAGCTGCTCACCCCTCCCCTTGCTGATGGGAGAGAGAACAGCCGTTCGCGCCTCTGTTGCCCTTTTTTTTTTTATTAAACTTTTACCTTCTCACTTACAGTGTTCCCAATATAACACAAATAGCAATACCTTACCAATATAAACCAAATAGCACTTGCAGCAGTGATTAAATATTATCCGGATCCTTCATTTTTCCCTTTTCATTTTGTCTGTTATTGTAATTTTTTACAGTTGCGCGCGCTATGTCCTGTTTTTTCTTCTGTTTATTCGTCTGCCTATCCGGTTTTCTAACACAATTCCCCATTTTTAGATGGCCAGGAATGTTAACAGTACGCCGACTGTAACACTATTACCGCCCAATTTTTGAGGTGGGTTCGTGGTCAGGAACGTTAACAGTACGCCGACTGTAACACTATTACTGCCCAATTTGGGGCGAATTCCTTCACCCTACTTATTTTAAAACCTGACCACCAAACAGTTGTGAATCGCTGTCACACTGTCTCCTACACCCCTTTTTATTTTAAAACCTGGCCGGTCAGTAACTGTGAATCGCCGTCACGTTACTTCCTAAGACCACTGCATTCCTGCAACGGTTTTTAACCACAAGGAAAAGTACAGGGCACCGCCTTATACTACCATTACTCGCTCGTCAGCTGACCTGTGGTTCTTTAAAAATGGGAAATTGTTAGGCTCGGTTATTCTTCGTATATGTCTACTACAGTCAATCTGAAAAGGGAAAAATTTGTAACTTACTTTTTAGGCTCTATCAGTAAGGACAGCCGTCACCAGATAGAGCCGGGAGGAGGAGAGTCTCTGGCAGTGTTCCCTCAAGTCGGGTTTCCAATACTGATGGATGCCATCAGACCGTGCACGGTTTTCAACCTGCAGGACGTCTCTTCCCGCTCCACCTGGATCTCAGCTGTCCCGGGTTTCGGCACCACCTATGCCAGAAGTCTGAAATATAAACCTCACAAATACACAGTACAAAAAGGTATTAGACTGAATCAAAGATCAGACTTAAGACACGCAGAGCCTTTGAAGTTTTTACTTGCACAAGGAGCAATCAAAACAAACCTTGTACAGGATGAGTTGAAATGCTGGGGGCAGTTCCGCAGCTGCCTTCTTTATATACAATGATAGTACATGGTGTATGTGACAAACTCAGCAAAAGCAGAACAACGGAATTACCACATAAGCAAAAGTACGCTCTGTACGTCTTCAAGTGTGTGTAGGAGATAAATCGCATGAACACTCTTATCGCGGGGAGAACATCTGCTTCTTTATACAGCAAAGACAGAGAGGGAAAACAACTCCATATATGGGCCTACAACAAACCGGTGCTTCCGGTCAAAAAGAACATAGTTAACAGATGAAATGGTTAAATGATAACATATATATGTACACAACAGTCTTTTGCAGAGAAGATAAAAAGTACAGGGTATGCAAAAAGGTACAAGATATGAAAAGGATGAGTCTTGGCCCACAACGCTCCAGCTACACCCAGCCACATGTGGGGACATCAGTCTCAGCTTCATGAATCATTAATAAAATGATAACTGTTTATATACATATATACAATTTTTCCAACAATGATGGGTTATCGGCTGCTACGCACCACAAGGCGGCCTCCAAGGACTGATTGGCGCACTCCGCCTGCTCATTGCTCTGTGGATGATTTCCTGAAGAGAGATTCACAGGGGTTCCCAGGCAAAAGGTCCTCCAGACCTGGGACGTGAATTGTGGACCCCGGTCAGACACAATGTCCATAGGGATGCCGTGGACCCGGATCACGTGATCGGTGAGGAGGACCGCCGTCTCCAAGGCTGAGGGGAGCTTCGGGAGGGCCACCAGATGCACTGTCTTGGAGAGGTGATCCACAATGGTCAGAATCACCGTCTTGCCATGGCAGTGGGGGGAGTCCGGTGACGAAGTCCACGGTGATGTGAGACCACAGACAACCAGGGAAGGGGAGGAGGTGGAGGAGACCCGATTGATTTATTTTATTTATTTGAACATTCCGACTGGCGGGAGGAGTCTGATTTTCCCCGGACGCAGGTCTGACAGCCCTTCACATATTCTTGTGCGTCCTGCCGCAGTGTGGGCTACCAGAACGCTGGCTGGATGAAGTCCACAGTTCGAGCGATGCCCGGATGGCATGTGAAGTGACTGACGTGACCCCACTGGATGACATCGCTGCGGAGAGTGGCCGGGACGTACAGACGGTTCCGGGGGCACCCTACTGGCACAGACGCCTGGGACTGGGCCTGATGGACCCTCCACTCGATATCCCAAGTAAGGGCTCCAAGGACGCACGAAGGCGGTATGATGGTTTTGGTGGGGGGGAACTACCTCCCCGGAATCAAACTGGTGCGATAGCACGTCTGGTTTGGTGTTCCAGGCGCCAGGCCGGTAAGTGACGGTAAAATTAAATCACTGGAAAAATAGCGCCCAGCGAGCCTGCCTGGCATTCAATCAGTGGGCCGACCGCAAGTACTCGAGGTTCTTGTGGTCAATCCACACAACGATGGGGTGAATGGCTCCCTATAACCAATGCCTCCACTCCTCTAATGCTAACTTAATGGCCAGCAGCTCTCTGTCCCCTTCGTCATAATTCCTCTCGGCCGGCATAAGCTGACGAGAGAAATAAGCGCATGTGCAAAGCTTCTGATTGGGGGGCATGCCCTGCGAAAGCACAGTGCCAACCCCCGAATCAGATGCATCCACCTCAAGGACAAATTGGAGCTGCGTGTTGACCTGGGCCAAGATAGGTGTTTCTGTGAACAAACGTTTTAATTTGACAAACGCCTATCCAGCTGCCTCAATCCACCGAAAGGGGACTTTAACAGAGGTCAGCTGCGTCAAGGGCAGTGCCACCCCACTATAGTTCCTGATGAACCTGCGGTAAAAATTCATGAATCCAAGGAAGCACTGAAGCTCCTTATGGGGGTGGGGAGTTGGCCAATCTAACACTGCCCTCACCTTGGCCGGGTTGGCAATCAGTCTCCCTTCTGCCACTATGAAGCCCAAGAAAGTGGTCCAACCCTCCCTGACCCTCTCAGTATACCTCTAAGCACATCACTGTGTAATTGACATTTACGGTCCAGAATGCTGTGCAGTCTTTTTAATATTTTTATTTTTATTACCTCCGCCAGGCCACAGGCCGCAGGAGGTTATGTTTTTGCCGGGGTTTGTCTATCTGTTTGTCTGTCTGTCTGTTGGTTAGCAAGATAACTCAAAAAGTTTTGGACGGATTTCGATGAAACTTTCAGGCGTTGTTGGAAATGGTACAAGGAAGAACTGATTAAATTTTGGGGATGATCCGGATCACTGTCTGGATCCAGGAATTTTTTAAAGGATTCTTTAACATTGTGAGATAGGGCAATTTTCAACATGTGTGCAGGTGCAATGGAGGGCGCTGGTCGTCGTGTCTGACGAACACGAACTCCGCGTTCTTCAAAGTTTTAGGCACAAAAGCACGCGGAAAACAGTGGTGGGCCGGCCCCACCAGCGTGCCTGTGTTTGCGCTACGCTGCAAAAGCTGAGACGGGCAGCTGTCAGGCGCGGGATTATTTGGCAGAAATTCCCCGGGCAGCCATAGGGGCTGAGCAAAAACAAGCTCTCTGCCGGGGAAGCTTCCAAATCCTCTTTTGGGGCGGAGCGCAACCCCAATAAAACCCACGGCAACCTGTCTACTCAATTTGCATCTGTCAGTGAACCCCTGAGTGCTGCTTTCAGTGATCTATGAAAACGCTCGCATAACCCATTGGCCTATGGGTTGTACGCGGTTGTGCGATGAATTGCAACGCCCGCAGCCTGGGAGTTTGGAGATGGAGGAGATGGACACAACAGCAACACTTGAGTTTATTACCTCCGCCAAGGAGGTAATGCTTTTACTGGCATTTGTCTGTTTGTCTGTCTGTCTGTCTGTTACCAACATAACTCAAAAAGTTATGAACGGATTTTGACGAAATTTTCAGGAAAGTTGTGTAATGGCACAGGGAACAGATGATTCGATTTTGGTGATGATCTGAGAGTGCATACCTCCACCAAGGGCTTTGTTTGTATTTGTGCAGCAGGATTACACAAAAACTACTGGATGGATTTGGATGAAATTTTCACCAGAGGTGGTTCTTGGCCTAGAGAGGAACCCATTATATTTTGGGAATGATCTGCGAATGCATACCTCAGCCTAGGCTCTTCTCACAGTGTGTCAGCCACAAAACTCCAAAACTAATGGACAGACTTGGATGCAATTTTCACCACAAGTGGCGATAGGCCTACACACAAGCCCATTACATTTTGGAGGTGATCCATGACAAACGGAAGGAGCCTTGGCGGAGGTATGCGCTCTATGAGTGCTTTTCTAGTATTGTATATATGACGTATTTTATCTTAGATTACGTACATTGTACACATTATACATTATTTATTGCAGGAATTTATTGTTTTGATGCTTTTTATTTTTCTCTTTTACATATGTTGCACTGAAGGAGATGCTTAAATCTCATTGTACATTTGTTTGTATAATGACAATGAAGGCTATCTATCTATCTATCTGTCTATGTTGTGGAGAACTCACACTTCTCGGCCTTGACGTAGAGCTGGTTCTCCAAGAGCCGTTGTAAAACGGCCCTGACATGGGCTTCATGTTCCTCTGGCGAGCTGGAGAAAATATCATCAAGGTAGACAAACACGAATTGGTAAAGCATATCACGGAGGATGTCATTTATTAACCGCTGGAAGACGGCAGGAGTGTTAGTGAGCCCGAGCGGCATCACTAAATATTCGAATTGCCCTTGGTGTGTTCTAAAAGCCGTCTTCCACTCATCGCCCTTGTGAATGCAGACCAGATGGTAAGCATTCCTAAGGTCTAGCTTGGTGAAAACCCATGAGCGCTGAAGGAGCTCGAACGCTGAATTGATCTAAGGCAAAGGGTACTTATCTTTGATGGTAATTGCGTTGAGCTCCCGGTAGTCGATGCACGGGTGCAATGAGCCATCCTTCTTCCCAACAAAGAAGAATCCAGCTCCGAGCGGAGCCAAAGATGGCCGAATAAGGCTGGCATTCAGCGATTCCTTAATATATTGCTTCATCGCCTCCCTCTCCTGGCCAGAAATGCTATACAACCAGCTGGAAGGCAGCCTCGCCCCCGGCATGAGGTCTATAGCACGATCATAAGAACGGTGAGGCGGCAACAGCGCTCTTGATTTGCTAAAGACCTCTCCCAAATCTTGATAAGCCTGGGCGATGAGGCTGAGGTCCGGCGGCTCGACCAGGGAGAGGGAATTGGACAGAGATAGGGAACACTCCACTGAACGCATACAATGGGCCAAACAAAACGGGCTCCAGGAGGAGATGGTGTTTTTATCCCAATTAATCATTGGGTTATGCCTCTGGAGCTACAGGTAACCAAGAACCATCAGGAAGATGACACAGGGAGAACCAGGAACGGGAGTTCCTCCCGGTGGTTCCCGGAAAGGAGGATGGAAATAGGCACCGTGCTATGAGCGACCACCACGACCTCTCAGCCAGATATGGTTGTGATTCTCTGACCACAGGGTAATTTACATCTGGGAATCCCCACCTGCTTAACGAACTCAGCAGACACGAAATTACCCTCTGACCCTGAATCAACCAGTGCCATAATCCTCCTCTCGACCCCCGGCAATTGCACGAGGGCCGAAATTGAAAAATTATCGGGGGGAGTAAGTTTAGTCCCGCCCGCCAGAACCCCCATGGTTACTGATGGGCTGCGTCTTTTAGCTGCTTGCGGCATTCATCCAGACTGTGGTTCATTAAACCACAGTATGCTCACGCGCCAACTCTTCGCCTTCGCCGGTGCCCATCGTCGGTCAAGTGCTGAGAGAGCTTCATCGGTTCGGGTGAAGCGCTGGCGCCGCCAGTGCCAGTAACCACAGCGGATACATGCTCGGCGTGCGGGCGAGAGGAGGACTGGCGCTCCTTCACGGTACCGGTTATCCAAACCAACTGCCTGATCTATGAGATGGTTGAGAGTCTCCGGGACAGAGTGAACCGCCAGAACATCACAGAGTTGATCATTCAACCTGTGGAGGAACGCACTGCATAATGCAATATCGTTCCACCCCGAATCGGACGCTACGACCCAGAACTCCACTGAGTACTCGGCCACTGATTGGGTGCCCTGGCAGAGTGTCATCAGGCGGCTAATAACGTTGTCCTGACTCTCGGTCGGGCCAAACGTGCTAGAGAATGCGGCCACAAATTGATCAAACTTTTACTGCCGCCCCTCGGGGTTGTCTAAAGTGGACCGTGCCCACTCAAGGACTCGATCCCTGAGCAACAGAGTAAAGAACTGGATCTTGGCTACGTCCCCTGGATACTCCGCCCCAACCTGCTCCAGGTACATGTGAACTTGAATAAGAAACCCCTTACATTTCTCCACCTCCCCCGCGTACTGGGAAGGTATGGGAACGGAGGTAGTATGGCGCACAGTAGTGCGCGGAGCAGGCTGAGGGGGAGAGGCCAGAGGAGGCGCTGTAGACCAAAGCGTCCACATATTCGACACCTGTTGCATCAGCACAGCGAGCTGGTGCTTGGTTGCCGCTAGGCGATCCATAGCTGACAGCTCCTGTGGTGAGGCACCGGCTGAGCTACTGTCCTGGCTGGCTCTTTCTGTCATGACTAATTAAGATTGACAGCTCACATGCACGATGCCAAAGCACAGGAAGGAACCACACAGAGGGGCATGTTTGAAAGTTTTATTAAATAGCAAAAACCAAAGCACATAGCAGTTTTTGCAAAGAAGAGTGGGCAAATATTGCCACATAAGATAAGATAAGATAAGATAAGATAAGCCTTTATTAGTCCCACAATGGGGAAATTCCAGGATTGCAACAGCACAGGGATAGCAACACTCAGAGCAATAATTAAGAAGATACGAAAAATAAAAATAAGAGCAGTGAATATACATACGTACACATAAATATATAAATATATATACAAAGTGCAGAGTATTGTAGCAAGGTGGAATAAACAGCATAACCGTCTACTTAGTTATCCTACATAGTATGAATATGTACCCATACATATTGTCACCCTCCGTAGCGACTGATATTGTCCTAGTTGTATACTGGAGGGGACCATTTGTGTAAGTCTGTTGCGTCCTTTGCATTCAATACTATTAGGTCGTCACATTTTTTTTGCTATCTCTGCGAGCAGCCCTGCTTAGGTTATACAGTCTGACAGCCGTAGGTAGGAAGGACCTGCGAAACCTCTCGGTTGCACACCTAGGATGATGTAGTCTACTGCTAAATGAGCTCCTCAGTGCGTGGACACATCAAGATGTGTCACGCTGATAGACTCCTACCCAAAAAAGACAGAGTGCTGTAATAAAAGCCAAAGGTGTTGCAACAAAGTATTAGTTTAAGGGTGTGCATATTTTTGCAGCCAGGTTATTGTAAGTTTTTTTAAAAATCATTTTTCCCCTTAAAAGATTTTAGTTTGTTTTTCAATTGGGTTGTACAGGTTATAGGTCACATTAATGATGGAAAAAGTTTTGAAATGATTTATCTTGGTCTCATTTTTTACATCACAAAAACCTGGCATCTGAACAGAGGTGTGTAGACTTTTTATATCCACTGCATCTCTCCCTCTCTCTCTCTCTCTCTGTGTGTCTCTCTCTCTATCTATCTATCTATCTGTCATGACTAAGATTGACAGCTCACGTGCACGATGCCAAAGCACAGGAAGGAACCACACAGAGGGGCACGTTTGAAAGTTTTATTAAATAGCAAAAACCAAAGCGCACAGCTGCAGAAACAGTCACTCGCCAGAGGAATAGCCCTGTGGAGAGAAGACGAGAGCCGTGAGCAGAGGAATGGAGTAAGGGGAAATGGGCGAGCCAAATTGCCACTTACTTGGGAAATCCAGGGAGAAACGGCAGGGACCCAGCGAGGAATAGACGAACCAGTAGGATGGGGGAAGATGAGCTGATGGTGCCTGACCGGGTGGAGTAGGAAGCTGAGATACAGTGAGATGTGGCAGGAGAGCAAGTGCAGTCCTAGAGATACACCTACACGGTGGCAGCAACCTGAGAAAAGAGGAGAAATAAGGTTAACAGCGGGTCAACACTTATAACTTAATTTTAGTTTGCCTAATCACGGGCAGTATACCTAGACGAGCCAGCGTTGACTGCGCGGAGAGAGCTTCCTTAAGTACGCTGGCTGATGAGCAGGTGCAGGTGTGTCTTCTGCCTCAGGTGCAGTGATGAGTTGGTGAATGTGAGGCAGGATGGGAGGGGCGTGCTGTTGCTGCCCATGACACTATCTATCTATCTATCTATCTATCTATCTATCTATCTATCTATCTATCTATCTATCTATCTATCTATCTATCTATCTATCTATCTATCTATCTATCTATCTAACCAAATATCATTCAATTATGATATGTTATTCCTCCATATTGCAGTGAAAGAAAGTTTCTGTATGAGAGAGAAATTGTTTTTAAATTTTTTTTCCAGGGCTGTTGTGATATATTTGGCCAGTAGACCGTATAAGGAGGAGTGGTGTGGTTCTACCAAAATGACCACAGAGACCTTTAGTGATTCTCATAACCAATTTAGTTTTTCAAGTGGCTCCAGATCTTACATAACAAGCAGGCCAGCAGCTGCTGTTACATCAGCAGAATCAAGACAGGGATGTCATTACAGTTGCAAACACATCCGAAGTCACTCTGAACATCACATGTTGGTGTATTGCTAAGGATAAATGGTGCTTGACTGTTTTTCAGAGCTATTTGAATTCACCATTGAAAGATGGGATAAGTTTCAGTGGGCTCCCAACTCAATCATATACAGACCAAGAGGTTTAAAAACGTACATGTTCAGCAATGATGTGTAGACATATGGCATCTGGTTGAAGATATACTGAGTGCAACACTGATGGAAAGTAAGATTTTTTGAAATTCTTGGAAAAGACTATGACGTTAATACGGGAAGCCAAGACTGCATCTGGCTTTTGTTTGACCAGCAGCCAAAGAGTCAGAGCCAGCTTGCATCTCATACCCTGAGTATCTCAGTTTATTTTTTCAGTTTACCTCTCTGTTGCCTCCATAAACAGCCAGCTGTGTCAACAGAGTTTTTAGGTTTGGCTATTGCTGGCGATGTTTCACTCTGAGTGGTGTGAGCCAAACTGTTCAGTTTCAATAGCCAATGAACCCAAGGTTAAAGTGAACAGCAAGAGCAGAGTAGGGAGTTAATCTGTTGACACCTTCTGTTCTATGTTCAAAATTATTTTGACATTTTGTATAACCTCAAAAGAAGAGAAAGAAACAATCTAGATCCATGAGCTCTGTAACAAATCTGCTTGCTATTTACTGTACATGTTATGACATACAGTACTTGGGTTATCAAAATCATGGACTCCATTTGTTTTAACAAACATGAAAAAATACAGGACTTCATGTAGTTTATTTTAGATCTCTCTAGACCTAATAAGTGACTTTATAATCGTAAATCAGGCATAAGAGCATGCCACATTTTTGCAGCAAAATTAGGTACTCTCAAATAATTAAAAGTATGGTAAAGCAAATGCCAGTCTCAGACTTTAAGAACATTTTAAATCTGCTGATTCTTTCTGAAGTGAAGGGGTTAACACCAGGGAGCGGCGTGATAATGCAGCTGGCTGGTGATGTCATCACACCAGCCTATATAGGGAGCGAGCCAAAGCAGCACCACTCTCTGTGAGTCTGTCTGGTTTTCCAGACATAACATTTGGCAGTAAGAGTTAAACCATGGAGGTGTGCATGAGGCCACCATGACCATTTCTGGAATACTCTGGTGAGCCGCCTGTTCCTTGGCTGCGCTGGATTGAAGCTTTCACCACCTACATATCGACATTTGGCCTGGATGAGATGAACGAGGTATGGAAGGGAGCTTTACTGAGTCACAGCCTGGGCAGGGAAGGCTCTCGTTTTTACAACACGATAAGACCAACAGTTTAATGTGCCGAGGCGGTCGAGCTGCTAGCTAGCCACCGCGCTTCACCCAACGACGACTATGATGGGTGTGTTGGTTTGCTAGCCAAACACTTCAATGTCCCAGAGAATGTGGTGGCCCTGAGGTCCGTGTTCTACCAGCACCGACAGCGAGAGGATGAATCGCTTATACAGTACGTGGACGCCCTTTGCTGTTTGGCTAGCACTTGCAAGTTCAGATACTGTATGTGGAGGACAGATTAATAATGTTGCAGCTGAAATGGTTCACGGCGAGTTCGGAGATGCACGCCATACTGGAGGATCAGCCGGATGACCAGACAGTGGCAGACATGGTGAAGAAGCTGCAGGACTACCTGTCACTGGCGGCGTACTTCTTATCGATGTCGGAGGCAATGGAATTGGCATTTCAGCAAGAGATGACGGCTCAGGTGGCACCACGACCGGCAGGACAGCAGGGCACCACGGAGCTAATCCGTGACAAGCTAACCGAAGAGCACAGCACAGAGAGTGAACACAGCTCAAAAGGAGAACACAGTGCAAAAGGAGAATACAGCGTGGAGAGTGACCACAACACACGGGGTGAACACGACGCAGAAAATGACCACAACACAGAGTGAGAGCAGCGACCGGACTCGCCTCCATTCCTTGCACAGCGTGAGCTTCAGGTAGCCACTGTGGGGCTGCAGGAGAGGCGTCTATTGGGAATGGCGATGATAGGAGTACAGCCGTCCCGTGCACACAGGAGGAACGCTGCCTGGAGGAGAGACAGCGGACAGACTCACCTCAGATCCTTGCCAAGCATGAGCCCGCAGGAATCCCTGCGGAGCTGCAGGAGAGGGAGCACATGCACACAGAGAATCCTGAGACACATCAGAATCAGAATCAGAATCAGATTTATTGCCATTGTTCATGTAGTACACACACTAGGAATTTGTCTCGGTGCAATGCTGCAACATTAAACATGATAAAATAAAAGAAATAAAAAACAATACATGCAATAAAGTGTAGAATAAGAATGAGTAATACTAGTCAAAGCAGTTTTTAAATATTTTAGCGAGCAGCATCTGTGATGATAGCGACACGACACAATAACATTCGCAGGCAAAGGAGAACAGGAACCGGTATGCTTGAGAAACCTCGCTCAGCACCAGTCTACAGAAGCCACGGTTGAGCCACTGGGTGAAGAGTCTGTGACCGTAAATGACACAGGAGAGACACCGGACAGCTTCAGGATCCACGACCAGCATTGGCCTCCAGGGACTGCCGCTGTCGCATTGGGTGAAGAGTCCATGACCCAACAGGATGTAGCAGAGCCACCACAGCCTGGTGGATGGCCTGCAGCAAACGTGAGTACCACACCGTTACAACTACAGTGCCGAATGCAGCCAATAGAGTGCCACTCACAGTGATGAACTGGGTTCGGGTCCGTGGAACCAAGCGACCTGTACCGCTATGAAGATAGCGGTACAGTTGAGACCAGCCGCCGTTCAGATGGCGGATGGATCTGGACGGTGGGCCAGCCGTCAACAGGAGGTGAGAGCAGCTGCTGTGGATCAGGATCAGCTGGTGTGGGACCCAGGCTGGGACATTGTTGATGAGCGTGCCATGGCTCCAGAGGGATGGCACCCGGGCCTACTGAAATTGGTGCCGCCAGAGGCATGTCCACCATGGGCATGCCTGCCATGGGCCCGCTATAAGGCCCCTCCAGCAGAACTGCCTTCCCCATGGAAGACTGTCAGAAAAAAAAGACTGATTAGCTAGGAGTGCGCCTGTCAGGATGAGTGGCAGAATAATCCACTCAGCTGCACTGGGTTATGCGGTGGTCTACCCGCTAACCCTAGTCAATATTGTTGATGTTATAGATGCCAAACTGGGGAGAGTTATGATCTGTTGAAGTGTTCTGTGTTTTTTCCGGTGGGAGGGAGGGGGGGTGAATGTAGTAAAGGGGTTAACACCAGTGAGTGGCGTGATCACTCAGCTGGCTGGTGACATCATCACGCCAGCCTATATAGGGAGAGAGCCAGCCATCTTAGCTCTCTCTCCACTGATAACCACATAGGAGCTTAGTGCTTGGATAATCTGTACTGTATATGATATTAGTGTGTGTAATAAAATTTGTGTTCAAAGCAGCACCACTCTCTATGATTTTTTCTGGGTTTTCAGACAGAACACTGGCATTATCAAAAAGTTATGTCATCTGATGCAACAAATTACTCTACCTGTCACAATGTGGTGCACCATCAGGGCCAGCACAGGGTTCTCTGCTGGCATAAACACTACATTTACACCCTACATTCTTGTATTTGTTCTATGAGGATGTGTTAAATTAATCCCAATAGTATATTCTCCTCATTTCCTAGCTTTTCTCTTGGTTGCACTGCTTCCAGTAGTGTAGTGTATGAGAAAGTTTTTGTCCAATCATATTTCAGCTATAATATGTTGCCAGGCTCAAAGAAATCTGCCTTGGGCCTTCAGGAATGGACTGTCCAGGGATGATACATTCAGTCTTCATTACAATACACTGTAATACAATACACTGTAATGAAAACTGTTCCTTTAACCAATTGGATTTCAAGTTTGCCACATGGGGCATGGATAGAAGGCATTCAATAATGTCGGCATTTTCACATCCTTTGACTGGTTGGTCATGGTTACATGTTCACTGGTCCGGGTCTATTCAAGACCATCATTGGTTCTGCTGCTGAGAACAAAGGCTGCACCAGATTGGCCAATGCAACCAGGATTTGGGCCGTCTTTCACTGACTAGGACTTCAGCTCTGGGACAAGATGGTGAATCATGGATAAACACTAAGGTAAATTCTGACTGGTAACTTTAAAATAAACCAGCTTTTCATGAGAGAAATAGAAGGTGTAGTTAATGAATCGGTTGTTGACATTAAAATGGCTGGTTTAAACATTCTGCACCACATCCAGGTGGGATGTTATCTGTCTGTGCATGCATATTTCACTTCCAATTCATTGTCTGTGTAAGACATTGGTGTGTGGAGACAATTGCTTCCTCATGCTGAACTTTTAAAATAATAAAAAGTAAACACATATTCAGCAGCTATACCATTTATTCCTCACTGTGATTGGTCAGAAACATGTTTCGCTGTTTACTTTTGAAGCTATAGGCGAGTTTAGCATCTCCTTTCTGGAGAGCACATCGGGGATGCAATGGATTTGATTTTATATACAGCGCTGGAAAAAATTAAGATATCAAAGAGACCACTTCAAAATTATCACTTTATCTGGTTTTACTATTTATACATATGTGTTTGAGTAAAATAAACAGCTTTGTTTTATTTTCTAACCTACTGAAAACAACTGACCAAAATTCCAAATCAAAATATCATCGTCATTTACAGCATTTATTTACAGAAAATGACAACTGGCTAAAACAACAGAAAATATGTTGCTGTTAGATGTGTTTTTAGATCAAATAATGCAAAGAAAACAAGTTCATGTTCATTCTTAAACACTACAGTTCTTAAGTTTTTACGTTGGAAGAACTCAGAAATCTGTATTTGTGGAATAACTCTGATTTTTATTCACAGCTTTCATCTTGCATCTTACCATGCTTAGATAATCACCTAATCAGTACCTCCTTAACCCTTGAGGCACCTTTAATACGAACATACACTTTTTATCTATAGGTCCCTCTCATTAAAGTGTAATAAAAATGTGATATGTAAATATTTTTTCACTTTGACTGCATCAAATCTTTTTAATAACTTCACACCTAATCATAGATATATATGTTTTATTATTTTTATGTTTCTATGCTATTTTTGTCATAACCCCCCTAATTTTTTAATGAGAAAAACACTAAATATGCATTTTTTTTTCAAAAATGAAGTGCAAAGTGGAAAATGAGGTTATTACAGCCTCAGCTAGGTCAATAATTGATAACAGCATTGAATTTGATGCATTATTATTTTTCGAGCAATGAGTGTTTATTCAAAAAATTAGCACTTTTTACCCTTAGGTCCCAAAATGATCCTTCTCATAAAAGTGTAATAAAAATGTGATTTACAATTTTTTCCCCACTTTCACTGCATCAAATCTTTTTAACAACTTCGGACCTAACCATAGATATACATTTTCATTTATTTATTTATTTTTTGTTTTATGCTGTTTTTGTCATAAGATGCCATGTGTTTTGTCATGTGCTTGTGTTCACAATATAAATCACAGATTACTGTGATGTGCATTTTACATGCATGTGCTCCACATTTGGTGCACTGGTTCCACACCTTTCTGCACTCTGGGACAAGACATAAGCCTCCACTTTCTGGAGAGCCCTGGCTGTTGCTCCTTCTCCCCTTCTTCCTCCTCCTGACATAGACCTCACTCAAGGCTTGTTGGACCAGGCTGGTTGCAGATGGTCCTCTGTGCAAATGGCTCCTCTTTGTCATTGCCACGGTGATGAGAGCTCTGCCAATGTGCTCCAAGAAGAGATCCTGCCTGAAGGATTTGGCACTGTTCCAGCTGGGGTCCACAGAGGTGAACAGGACAAAGGCATCATGGTCATCATCACTATCATCATCATCATGCAGTCAGTCGACATGACTATGACTGTTCATGGTTTAGGCACAGCCTTAAAGAGCCTTCTCCAAAGTGGTTGGTCGTTTGAGGTAATTTGCCATTGATTTGTATCTGTGTCTTTCCATATCATGTTCCTTTTGGTGGTATCTTTGTACCCCAGTCTCAGTCTGTCCTGGTTTCTTTTTTCCATTGCAAAGTTGAGAGTACACTAGTTGCCTGGGGAGTCTGGATTTGTCCATCCTGTGAACATGTCCTAACCATTGCAGATTCCTGTCTATTAGGATATCCATCATGGAAGGCAAGCCAGCTCGTCGCAGAATCTCTTTATTTCTGACTTTGTCAATCAAGGTAACGTTCATGATTTGTCGCAGTTGTCTCATCATGTGTACATGAAGTCGATCGATCTGAGTTCTGTAAATTGTCCATGATTCAGCTCCATACAGTAGAGTTGAAAGCATGACAGCTCGGTACACTTTACCTTTCACCTGGATAGACACGTGTCTGTCATTCCATAGCCAGCCCTGCAATCTTCCAAAAGCTGTGCTGGCTCTACCCATTCTATAAATGAGTTCCTGGTCCAGTCTAGCATTGTCAGATATAGTGCTTCCTAAATATTTGAAGTCTTTGGACTGCACCAATCCTTCTTGATTGATGGTAATCGTTTCTGGTTCATATGCGGGTAGATTCTTGATAGGCTGGTAGAGACATTCTATTTTCTTGATGTTTATCTTCAGACTGAACTGTGCAGCAGCCTGGGTGAAGTGGTCTACTAAAATCTGCATGTCTTCACAGCTGTAAGCTACCAATACACTGTCATCTGCAAACAACATCTCACGAACTAGGATCTTAATTGTTTGAGTCTTTGCTTTGAAGTGGGCTACTTTGTATAAATCTGCATCATGACGAGTCTGGTACTTGATGCCCTGTTTCACTCCTTCAAAGGCAACCTGTTGTATTGCAGAGAGATACAGAGAAAATAACATGGGTGCAAGCACACAGCCTTGCTTTACTCCATTGGTGACTTTAAGCTCCTTCGAGGTATTGTGTCCTTGTGCCACAGAGGCCATCATACCATCATGTAACGATTTTATCACACTGATGAATTTTCTGGGGCATCCATGTTTCCCTAGTACTTTCCAAAGGCCATTCACGAGGTACCATGTCGAACACTTTGGTGAAATCAATGAAAATGGTATACAGGGGCATATTCTGTTCAATGCATTTCTCCTGTACTTGATGCAGACAGAAAATCATAAACACTGTGCTTCGGCCAGTACAGAATCCACACTGGCTTTCAGGTAAAACTTTTGGACAGATGTGTTTGTTCTGTTGATTGAGCATAACACGTGCCAGTATCTTACCTGCTATTGATAGCAGAGAAATTCCCCTGTAGTTTGTGCAGTCCATCCTACATCCCTTCTTGAAGATGGGCACAATGCTGACATCCTACCAATCCTGAGGGACACTTTCATTCTCCCATACTTTAAGTATTTTGCTGTATAGGCTCCTGTGAAGCTTTAGTCCTCCATACTTCCAATCCTCTGCTGGAACACAACATTTACCAAGTGTTTTTCCTTCCTTCATGATGTGCATGACATCTACGAACTCCCCGAAAGATGGTACTGTGTTAATCAAAGAGACTATAGCTTGTTGAGTAATTTTCTCTAAAGCTGTGTTTTCCAACACCCCAAGAATATTTAGCACCTTGTCAAAATGGTCCACAAATCAATCAATAATCTCTGACTTTTCTTGCAGTACTGTTTCACCATCCAGGGTAATTAGTTTTATGGTACCTCTCTTCGGGGTACATAGACCTCTTTCAGTCCTGAGTAGAAAGCTTTCATGTCATTTTTGTCAGCATGTCTCTGTAGGTCTTCTGCCTTTTCTTCCCACCAATCTGATTTTAGCTGTCAGGTGTATTTCTGTAACTTTTGCCTTGCTTCATCCAACTTCCCTCAATTTGATCTTGTGTTGAGTTGAAGCTGCTTGACTTTGGCTTTGTCACGTTCTTCCAGAATTTGCGATTGTGTGTCATCTTCATCAAACCAGTCCTGATGTTTTCTTTTTGGGTTTTCTAATACCCTCAGTGCAGTCTGTTGTTGACTTCAGGTTATTCCACTCTTCATCCAGATTTCTTACATCCACTTTCTTCTAGCTCTCCAGTGGCTTATTTAGCTCTTCCTCAAGCTCAAGCTTAACATTTTCCTTCAGTTTCCTTACATTCAGCTTATTCTTAGGTTTTCCTTTGTTCTTCTTAAAACTCTTCCTGATTGTGAAGGCCATTTTAGATCTGATCATAAAGTGGTCAGTTGAACACTCTGCTCCTCTCATCACTCTTGTGTTCAAGGTATCATTTTTGTCATTCTGACGGGTGATAACATAATCAAGGATGTGCCAGTGCTTGGAGCGAGGGTGCATCCATGTTGTCTTGTGTTGATCTTTGTGCTTGAAGAGTGCGTTTGTGATAATTAGTCTGAACTCTGAACAGAGAGCAAGGAGAAGCTCACCATTTGAATTACACTTGCCTAATCCATGTTTTCCAAGCACTCCAGGCCATTTGTCAGCATCTTTCCCAACCCTTGCATTCATGTCTCCAGCTATAATCAATTTATCCTTGTTTGGTACTTTGCAAAGAATCACTATCAGCCTAGCATAGAAATCCTCCTTCACCTCTTGTGGATTTGTCATAGAGGGTTCACATACACTGATGATAGTTACGTAGACATTCTTTTGTAGCGGAAGTCTCATGGTCATTGTCCTATCATTTATTGGTGTTGGATGCTCTTCCAGCTGTAGAGCGACTGAGTTTCTGACAGCAAAGCCAACTCCAGCTTCTCGATGCTCTTCTTCCATCCTCCCACTCCAAAAGAATGTATAGCCACTGTTCTTCAGGCTATCATAACCAGCAAGCTGTGTTTCAGAAAGAGCAGCAATGTCGATGTTGTACCTATCAAATTCCCTTGCAACGAGAGCTGTCTGATGCTCAGGTCTATGTGAGCTTTGTCGATCCAATAGTGTTGTGACGTTCCAGTCGGCAAAATTTTGGGTCTTCCTCCTGCGTCCTAGCTTACTTTTCACTGACCATTGGAGCGGGAGTGAACCAGCACGGACCTTGTTTGACCGGGCGGCGTCCAATCCAGGATGAGTTTCTTTTTCCTTTGCCATTTAAACCATAGAACTCCTAGCAAAATTGGATATGTGATACTAACTTTTGCCATTGACCAGAATCACTCTCTCGGTATAACATTGATGTGATCAGTGGGCAAGGACAGGCCAAGACAAACTGGCATCAATGTCATACTGCAGTGGCTGGTCGGTAGATAATTCTGTCAATCTCCGGTCTTTGGTGGTGCCACAGGCCACCAAGTGGCAGTGGTCCACCACAGACCTTGTAACAGATATTTTATTTTGTGCTGCAAGGATGCCCAGTTTCACCCTTCACACCAGACCAGCTGGTGGGTTTGCATCGGTTTTCATGGTTATCCAGTAGCAGGTAGGACAGAGCCTACCTGACCTGACGTAGCCATTATAGTATGAGCTGTCTCATGTGGTAGAGCTGGCACATAGACCACCTATGTGTTGACTGCAGGAGTAGGTGCCACAAACCTGCGAAAGAAATGATCAGATCTTCTTTTTCTCCTTTTGGCTGCTCCCTTTAAGGGTCTCCACAGGTCTCCACAGCAGATCATCTGCCTCCATCTCACCCTATCCCTTGCATCTTCCTCTATATCACCAACCCTCTCCATGTCCTCCTTCTCTACTACATCCATGAATCTTCTCTGTGGTCTTTTCCTCCTTCCCGGCAGCTCCTTGTTTATCATCCTTTGTCCCATATAGCCACTATCCCTCCTCTGCACATGTCCAAACCATCTCTGCATTGCCTTCTACTGTGCATAGAGGTGGACCAGCACCTGTCATCGTGGATCCTGTACTACCTCACAAACCAACCACAGTTTGTGAGAACCCAGGACTGTGTGTCTGATACCATCATCTGCAGTATGCCCCCCCCCCCCCAGGGAACAGTTCTGGCTCCCTTCCTGTTCACCCTCTACACTGCTCACTTTTCACACAACACACCACACTGCCATCTACAGAAGTTGTCTGACAACTCTGAGATTGTCAGCCTCATCTCTGATGGACATGATGCAGCGTACAGAGGACTTATCCAGGACTTCATGGACTGGTGCCAACGGAACTGCCTCCAGATCAATGCGAGAAAACTAAGGAACTGGTGGTGGACTGCCGCAGGTGAGGAAAACCCCCCACAGCACCGGTAAACATTTAGGGAACAGACATTGAGATGGTGACATCTTACAAGTACCTGGGTGTTCTCCTGAACAATAAACTGGATTGGTCACACAACACCAGTGTGCTTTACAAGAAGGGGCAGTGCAGGCTGTTCATCCTGAGGAGGCTCAGATCTTTTGGAGTGCAAAGGGCACTCCTGAAGACCTTCTATGATTCAGTGGTGGAATCAGTCATCACATTTGGAGTGGTCTGCTGGAGCAGCGGCATCACGGCAGCCAACAGGAATAGACTGAACAGACTGATCAAAAAAGCTAACTTTGTTCTGGGGCGACGCCTCAACCCAGTGGAGGAGATAGGCAAGAGAAGGACGGTGCCTAAGCTGTCATCTCTGCTAGAGTCTGAGTCCCACCCCATGCAGGACACACTGAACCACATTGAGGAGCTCATTTAGCGGTAGGCTGTGCCATCCTAGGTGCATGACAGAGAGGTTCTGCAGGTCCTTCCTTCCTACGGCTGTCAGATTTTATAACCTAACCAGGGCTGCTCGTAGAGGTCGTATTGAATGTACTAAACGTAACAACCTTGCACAATAAATATAACTAGGACAATATCAATCATTACTGAGGGTGACAACAACACTGTTGTTTCAAATACAAAATATACTGTCTGGGTACATATTCATATTTGGCAGGATAACTTAACAAACCGTAATGCTGTTTATACCATCTAGCTGCAATGCTCCTGCACTGTGTATATATCTGTGTACATTATGTATATTCATTTACTGCTTTTGGCTAACCAGTTTTTATTATCTTATTAACTATTGCTCTGAGTGCTACAATCCCTGTGCTGCAGTAATCCTGGAATTTCCCCATTGTGGGACTAATAAAGACTTATCTTATCTTATCTTATCTTATCTTATCTTCAAACTGCTCAACCTGAGCTGTCCCTCTGATAGATTCATTTCTAATTCTATCGCTCCCTCCCAATGAGAATCTTAGCATCTTCAACTCTGCCACCTCCAGCGCTACCTCCTGTCTTTTTGTCAGTGTCACTATCTCCAAACCATACATCATAGCAGGTCTCACTACTGTCTTGTAAATAAGGGGAGAAAAAGGTCAAATGCTGTCTCAGGCTGCTGATTCTGGCAAATGTGAACTAAGTCAGCCATTGGGTCAAGATAGTAGGGGAAAGAACAGCTGGGCCTCTTCATGTCTGGGAGACCACAGGATTTCTCCATTTCCTGATCTCCATAAAGAAATGTCATCTTGCATTGCTTCTTCCTCCTCCTAATTCTCATTCTCAACCACATTCATATTGTCATGAATTGTCAAAAATTGCCCCTCGGGGCAGAGAGGAAGACCCATGCGCTGAGCTGTGAGTTTGTGAAATTTATTGACAACAACAAAACACAAAGTCCAAAAGAGTGCTCTAACACAAAATTCAAACAAACAAGCAAACTTACGGGTAAGCGCACCAGCACAAGGGCTGCGTTCTGGTGGAGATGAGTAAAGGGAAACTCAAGACTGCGGCAACGAGAAATGAAAATAACCACCCTTAAATAAGGTCAGAAACAAATCACATAAGTAATGACAGGTGTGGGTCATATGAGCGGGCAGAAGGTAACAATGATTCATAATTTGGACCAGCTGGAAGCAATGAGAGGGGAGCGACCGGAGCTGACAGCTGACAGGGGCAACACCCACATGGAGCACAAACCCAGAAACGCCACTGACAGCTGTCAACCTGGAGGGAGAACACAACAGTAAGGGATATCAAGAATAAAATACCAACAAATGTAGACTGAGATATAAATACAAATTAATACAAAATAAGAGTGTAACAAAACTATGACATAAAATGGAAAATAGAAAACAGTACGAGAATTACAAAAACCAAAAGTCACAACATACAACAAATATACTGTATAAATATAGACAAAAAGCCATGAGACTGAGCATGGTGGAAACCTCCAGTGCTCAGCTCATGACACATATGACTCTTTTATATCAATCCCAACACACCAAGACCATCCTTTTGGTGTTCAGCATTGTTTTATTGCCATGCATTTTGCAAGAAAAAGGAACGAGGCCTAAATTGATACTTTATGTGATAAAGCTCTGATGCCCCTGGTGGCTTGGGGGTAAGTCATCACACCTAAAACCTGTTTTCCCTGTATTTTGAAGATAGAGGCTTAGATTCATGAGGTATTCAACATATACTCAAATTGAATGGCTGCCATACATGTAAAGATGCTAATTTAGAAAAAAAATTGCAGTAGTCTCTTATTTTTTCCCAGGCTGTATATTTACTACAAAATACATGCAGCTATTCACTTTTTAAACCATTAACCTGTTATCTTTTACTGTCTCATCATGATGACGCCATTAAAGGCAAAAACAAAACAAGCCGAGTGGCATCTGACAGCTCAAATTTTTATTGTTATATTGAGTTTGCTACAGTATATAGTCCACTACATTTGAATTCTCTACAGTGGATATAAAAAATCTTCACACCCCTGTTCAAATGCCAGGTTTTTGTGATGTAAAAAAATGACACCAAGATAAATCATGTCAAAGCTTTTTCCACCATTAATGTGACCTATAACCCGTACAACCCAATTGAAAAACAAACTGAAATCTTTTAAGGGGAAAAATAAAAAATTAAAAACTTACAATTACCTAGTTGCATAAATATGCACACCCTGTTATAACTGGGGATGTGACTGTGTTCAGAACTAACCTTATGTTAAATGGGAGTCAGCACACACCTGCCACCATTTAAAGTGCCTTGGATTAACCCCAAATAAAGTTCAGCTGTTCTAGTAGACTTTTCCTGACATTTTTGTAGTCACATCTTACAGCACAAGCCATGGTCCGCAAAGACCTTCCAAAGTATCAGAGGGATCTCATTGTTCAAAGGTATCAGTCAGGAGAAGGGTACAGAAGAATTTCCAAGGCATTAAATATACCATGGAACACAGTGAAGACAGTCATCATCAAGAGGAGAAAATATGGCATAACTGACATTACCAAGAACTGGACGTCCCTCCAAAATTAATGAAAAGATGAGAAGAAAACTGATCAGGGAGGCTGCCAAGAGGCCGACAGTAACATTAAAGGAGCTGCAGGAATTTTTGGCAAGTACTGGCTGTTTAGTACATATGACAACAATCGCTCATCTTCTTCATATGTCTGTGCTATGGGGCAGGGTGGCAAGATGGAAGCCTTATCTTATGAAGAAAAACATCTAAGCCCGGCTACATTGTGCAAAAACACATTTGAAATCTCACATATGCATGTGGGAAAATGTGTTATGGTCAGATGAAACCAAAGTTGAACTTTTTGGCCATAATTCCAAAAGGTATATTTGGTGCAAACACAACACTACTCATCACCAAAAGAACACCATACCTACAGTGAAGCATGGTGGTGGCAGCGTTGTGCTTTGGGGCTGTTTTTCTTCAGCTGGAACTGGGGCCTTAGTCAAGGCGGAGGGAATTATGAACAGTTCCAAATACCAGTCAGTGTCAGCACAAAACCTTCAGGCTTCTGCTAGAAAACTGAAGGTGAAGGGGAACTTCATCTTCCAGCACGACAATGACCCAAAGAACACATTCAAATCAACAAAAGAATGGCTTCACCAGAAGAAGATTAAGGTTTTGGAATGGCCCAGCCAGAGTCCAGACCTGAATCCGATCGAACATCTGTGGGGTGATCTGAAGAGGGCTGTGCACAGGAGATTCCCTCGCAATCTGACAGATTTGGAGCATTTTTGCAAAGAAGAGTGGGCAAATATTGCCACATCAAGATGTGCCACGCTTATAGACTCCTACCCAAGAAGACTGAGTGCTGTAATAAGAGCCAAAGGTGCTGCAACAAAGTATTAGTTTAAGGCTGCGCATATTTTGGCAACCAGGTTATCGTAAGTTTTTTTATTTTTATCCTTAAAAGATTTCAGTTTGTTTTTCAGTTGGGTTGCACAGGTTATAGGTCACATTAACGGTTGAAAAAGTTTTGAAATGATTTATCTTAGTCTTATTTTTGTACATCACAAAAACCTGGCATTTGAACAGGGGAGTGTCGACTTTTTATATCCACTGTATATAGTTAGTATTGAGATAGGGAGTGAGTGGACATTTCAAACACAGTAAGAAAGAGAGAGAGAGACAGACAGACAGACAGACAGACAGAGAGCAGTAGCTTAATAGTCAACAGTCAGATCACAGTTCAAAATGGTAAGAGGGCCAAGGTGGCCCACAAATAGTAAAAGTCAACTCTATTTAGGAAAAAAACATCCTGTCAATTCAAATTAGAGGATAACCAATCAAAAGTTTTATTAAGACAGAAATCCTGAGCAGGTTAAAAACAAATCTGAGCAGGTCACGAGTTTTTTGTGAGTCAGTGAGCTGTGTGACATTTTTGAATCTAATAACAGCTCTGCAGGACAACCTCCACCTGTGACTCTGAGATCAGAGCAGTGCTGAACTGGACATTCTCATTAAGTCCTCTGACCTCTGAAATATAAAGAGAGGAACAAGAAGACTCTAAAGTGGAGGCATACAGTGGTACGTTAAAGTTTTTGACCCCTTTAGAATTTTCTGCATAAATATGACTTAAAATATCATCAGATTTTCACTCAGGTCCTAAAGCTAGATCAAGTGAACCCAGTTAAATAAATGAGACAAAAATATTTTACTTTTTCATTTATTCTTGAAGAAAATAATCCAATATTACCTATCTGTGAGTGGCTCTAGGATTAGCCAGTAATTTGAAGGTGAAATTATAACTGAGTGTTTTCAATCAATGAAGTGACTATCAGGTGTGAGTGGGCACCCTGTTTTATTTAAAGAATCTTTTATTTAAAGCTCTATCAAGGTGTCAACACATGTTTGTTGAAGTGTATCATGGCACGAACAAAGGAAATTTTTGAAGACCTCAGAAAAAGGGTTGTTGATGCACATCAGGCTGGAAAAGGTTACAAAACTATCTCCAAAGAGTTTGGACTCCATCAACCCACAGTAAAATAGATTGTCCCCAAATGGGGTCGACTAACAAAGATCACTCCAAGAGCTAGGTGTAGTATAGTCAGTGAGGCCACCAAAGACCCTAGGGTAACTTCTAAGCAACTGAAGGCCTCTCTCGCACTGGCTAATATTAATGTTCATGAGTGCACCATCAGGAGAACACTGAACAACAATGGTGTGCATGGCAGGGTTGAAAGAAGAAAGCCACTGCACTCCAAAAAGAACATTGCTGCTCGTCTGTGTCAGAGCGTGAGTTGGAGCCATGTCCTCACCTTATGTTATAGTTTATATGTCTTGTCACCTGGCCATGATCTCCAGCCCACATCCTCGCTTTAAGTTCATTTTCTGTATTTATTATTTATTATCATAGTCTTGGCTCTGTGTTTAGTTTATCTCTGCTTTAGGTTTCATTGTCTTGAATTTTAGTATTAGTACCATAGCTTCTGTTTTGTATCCTGGGTTGTCATTATTACTCAGTCTTGTATGTTTATTTCCCTGTTGGTTATTATTATTCTTTTAGTCTTGTTTATTAGTATTATTATCATCTCAGTCATGTTTGTGCTCTTTGGTTTAGGCTTAGTTATTGTGTGTTGTTATTTTCACCTCAATCTAGCTTTGTTTTCGTTCTGTTAATTTCCTGATTGTTCACGGCTGTTTGTGTTTCACTTGATTTGTTTCTGTACTATTTAAGGGACGCAGCTCCTCACCTGGGTGCTGCATCATCGTCATTATTTGGCATTTCACACACGCTTCTGTCGGCCTTGCCTTGTCCGTTATGCCCATGTCTGCCTTGCCTGTTTGCCAGGTCTTTATTGTTTATTTCCAGCCCTCAAGCTGTGCTTAATTTCTGTTCTTTCAAGGGTACCTATACTTGTCATTATAATTAATCGTGCTTTAGGTATTACTTATGAACAAAAGATGTGCTTATTCAGTAAAAATAACACCATAAATGCAGTATACTGAATAATTTTATCCCATGAATTACCCGCTTGGATAGAACCGATGGGGAGCAGTCATTGCTGGCCGGAAGTGATGTACAGTTGTTGATTCCGGCTTACTGCGGACTAGTAATCGTGTTCAGCAGATGCTCAGTGGGTCAAGATCCGAGTTGAAAACAGCACAAAATTTGCATGAATATTGATAGGAAAATTCTATATTTTGCAAATTCTGTTGCCTCAGAGTCTGTGTGAAATGTACAAGGTCGTGGCAGCTGGATATTTATCTCTTTGTTTTTTTAAACATGTACTGTATTGTTATGAGTATGTCTGAGAAGGATACAGCTTGGAAGAACCAGTCTGAACTAGATATTCTCTCATGGACAGTCTTGAGATAACAGGATGCTTAAATGACTGAAAGTTGTGTGCTTGAATCAGAACGATGCGCGGAAAAGACTCTGTGGCAGTTTTTGTATTGTTCTCCAATGACCAGTGCAAATTAAATTTGCTGAAACTTTAATCCTGCCTGATTTTTGACTAATAGTTGAAGGGGAATTTTTCCAACATACTTGGTGCACCGAACAAGGAACTCCAGAAATCTTTCTCCACACCTGTGGTGCTTTGGACCGTTCTCACAGTTAGTATACGGGTTGCTGACAAGACCCGCCTCCCAACTGGAGCAGCTTGTCTGAAGTGAAGCGACAGTAGAGGCAGTCTGGAGAGCCGGAGCGGAGAGGGTGACGGAGCTGAACTAAGGCAGATTTAAGTGAGTAAATTTAATTATTAATGGTTTACAGATGTCTTGCCACAGGTTCGAGTCCAGTCAGTGTAATTAGCCTACGCGTAAAAGCTGAGATTAAGACGTCTCACAGCAGGTTTGAGTCCGGTCATTGTAATTACGCGTAAAAGTTGAGATAAGGTACTGTCAGTTCGAGTCCATTTGGGGGAAAGTACCGCGGGTATAGCCTGTTCAGTTAAAATGCATTTTTACTGAGGTTAGTTCGAATCTAATCTGGGAAGTGACCAGCGCGGGGGCAACGCGTGGAAGGACACAGAGTACCGCGGGGTGATATCAACGGCCAAAGAAAAAGTAGAAGAAAAAATAGAGAAAAACAGAGAAAAAATAGTTTTAATAAGAAATAGCTTTAAAATAAAGACAAATACCTTTAATATAATAAGAAATAACCTTAATATAATAACAATAACTAAAATACCATAAGAGATAACTTAAAATAAGCTTAAAATAGAATAAATAGCCTTTAAACTAAGATAAAATAATAAATTAATTAAAATAAATAACTGCAATTTGTTCGTCTGGTTGTTTGCGTGTTTGCGTGTGTTTTTAATAAATAATGTTTTTATGGTTTTACTTTGATGGAAAAATGGGTAACTGCCATAACAGGAGCAGAAACAGTGAGAGGCAGGAAGAGAGCAAGATTTTGCGACGTGGCAGGAAGGGAGGATGTTTTCTGTGTTGTGGAGCGCAAGAGGACGTTAATGAGATTTTTGTTTTGATGGGGGATGGCAGATTTGTGCACGGGAGAGATAAGGATGATGCACAGTATGTGAGAAAGGGGCAAAAATGTTTTGGATTTTCAAGGCGGCGGAAGGTCATTGACGGAAGGCACACGGTGAAGCACCCACCACAGCCAAACCAGGGGATCTGGTCATCCTCAAAGCCATCAAAAAGAAAAACTGGGCCAACGCTCCCTGGCAAGGCCCACACAAGGTCATCCTGGCGACACAGACAGCAGTGAAAGTCGAAGGACATGATTCTTGGGTGCACCTGACACATTGCAAACTTTACCCCAATCAAAAATCTCAGCAAGTTTTATTAATAAATGAATACAAGGTGTAATGATAGGAGGACCTTCTCCACAACACAGAAAGGCATTCTGTGTCGTGATGTGACTGAATATTGTGTGCATTTTTTGTGTTTTGATGTAAACATGCTTTAAACTGTCATCATTCAATATATTCTGAAGTTCATCCAATATATTTCCAGTTTCATTAAAAAAACAGTAAATAAACAAAAATCATAATCTGTTATTTATTGCAATCAAATAATAAACAACATTGGCGGAAATATTGCATAAAAGCAATATCACACTTGGGGACAGATTTACTAAGGCATCGGGAATTAGCGCGTGCGCAATTTAGACAGACCGCCAAAGGGAGTGGCCAATTTTTGCCAGTGCTCTACTAACAACATGCAAAATTATGAACACAGACGAAGTCACTTCATTTCAATAATAACCACCCATCCACCAACAGCACGCAAAATTGCGCACAGGCACAGCTGTTGAGGAAGCGGGTCATCAACACAGGCACAGCCAGTTCAGAGGACCATAATATATAAAGCTTTTTTTAAGCATTTCTTTAAGCGCAAACCCCACTAAAATAGTTCATTTTTGTCATATTTAAAAATTTAGATTTTCATTTAATATGGCAGTGTCATGGCGGCCGCTGGGCCGTCATCAGCCCCGGCTGCGCACACACCTGCCGCCAGCAGGCCTTAAATGCCGGTGTCACTGACTGCTCAGCACGGAGTCGTCTGTCTACTTCGCCATGCAACGTGTCACGGACTCGACCTCTAGCCAGAGCATCCACGACGCATCATCGTCAAGCCTCGTCACGTAAGCCACAGAATAACTCAACTTGTCAGAGTATTCTCCCCTGTGCACAGGTGGACCTCCTTGGCGGCGGACCTGTCTCCCCCAGCAGCAGGGCTTCTCATCCTCCTCCTCGGATCTCCTCCTCATCGTCGCAGCACCCAGCTCCACGCTCACCTAGCCACACCAAGCCACGGAGCCAGCAAGAGTCTCCCAGCGCCACCTGCAAGTAAGCAGCGCACCTTGTTACATCTTCTTACTACGAGCTGCTTTAATCCCCCTGTGCTTGTGTGTTTCCAGGGTTGCCAGGTCGCAGCGGGACTCGCTCAGCTCCAGCTGTCTTCCAACATCACACGCACCCACACATCCACACTCATAACACACCTCGGTTTAATAAATAATTGTCAAACTGTCTTACTCGTGCCAGTGTCTGTCTCATGGGTCAAGCAATCATGTCAGGCAGACTTTTTTGTTTAATATGTATAAATGAAGCATTTGTATCTAATAATCTCTATACATATGCAATGAGGCCAGGTGCAAATTAACATAGTCCACATCTTCCCACTGCTAAATTTGCCCTGCGTCCTTTCGTAAATCTCTACAGTAGCTTTTTAATGCCAAAACAGGGTTTTGCGATGGTGCAGCATGTTAGTAAATCTGCCCCTTGAAGTCAGGAGTTATGACTCTGTCAGCACCGCTATAATGGTGTCATCACTTCACCTACAGCCTCACAACTTTGCTGAGTTACAGCCATGGTGATATTTGCTAATAACACTCCGTCTCATGTGATACTGCTTATGTATAACTGCTCTACACTCAACAATAATGTCATTTTTTTTTCAGCACATAGTAAGTGAGAGCACATAAACCTTATCAGGGTAAACATTCTTTGAACCCACCTGTGTTTGGATTTTTATGTATGTTGCTCTTCCATTGTCCAGTTTCCCAGAGTCATAGTTTATTGATATATTGTGTCATCATCACATTACAGTTTTTGTGTTGGCTCACTTTCTAAATAATCAAAACTCATTAAGGCAAAATGCGGTCCAGCACAGTGATTCATTGTTTTCAGAGTGAAAACAGCACTCCAGAGACTAGAAGGGGAGACTGGGTATGGTTGTAACACTTTTTGTTTAAGCACCTTCAACTCACTGAATTTTTGAGTTAGAGCTCTCAAATTTTAATACAAGGTACCTACATTTGTTTACTACAAATGCCACCAATTCAAACCTCTGCAAGAATATCACAGACCTCATGAGGCAATGTCAAATACATGGTGATCCTTTGTTACAACCTACCCCACTACCGGGGTAGGTTGTAACACATGCTGAGGTGAGTTGTAACAATTAGACAAAAAAAGCAAAAACAGAGACCACACCATGTGATATGTTTCAAAAAGAGGTTTACTGAAATAAAAGAACAAGCCAGAACAATGTCTCTCTCTCCACTTTCAAATCCACTTTGTTTGTCTCAGGAGGGTGTGTGTGTGTGTGTGTGTGTGTGTGTGTAGCCTATACAGTGTGTGTGTATATATACACACATAAAAAAAACACATAAAAAAAAAAATAAAAAAAAAATAAAATATATATATATATATATATATATATATATATATATATATATATATATATATATATATATATATATATATTTTTTTTTTTTTTTTTTAATTTTTAAATCAGAGTCACACTGCTGACAAATGAATGTTTGTAACCCTGGAGTGCAGGCTTGGTGGGCGCAGAGACTGCATAGGGCACATTTTACCCATACTTCCTTTGGCTTCGACCTTCCAAATGCCTCCATACAGACAACACAAAAGGTTTCCTCATCTGAGGCCTCAGAATCCTCAACGTTGGCTTTCAACCTTTTCTTGGATCAGTGAGTATTTCAGACTGTCTCTTCTTCCTGATCCTGCCAGTTGTTTTCCTTGGCCGTGCTTTTGGAAATGGTCGTACAGCCAAAGGACTGAACGCCTGACGTGGAGACAAGTGAGTTGAAGTAGAGGAGGAAGTCGCCAGGTGAGTTGATGGAGAGGAGGAAGTCGCCAGGTGAGTTGGAGGAGAGGAGGAAGTTGCCAGGTGAGTTGATGGAGAGGAGGAAGTCGCCAGGTGAGTTGGTGGAGAGGAGGTACCTGGGTCTGGATGGCCAGTGACTTGGGAGGGTGCATGGTCACAGAGTAATACCCTAACCCTAACCCTAACCCTAACCCTAACCCTTTGCATGTGCCTTTGCGACTGATCTGATTGACTTGCCCTTCTTTGTGACCACATCAGATGCTTTTTTTAAAACGTCTGCAGGCACACCTCTGTCTCTCTTTCTTTTCCAATGCCTAGGCATTCTGTAACAATATTTAAATCAAGAAAGTGTTGTTAGTTGTATGGAAGGGGATGGTTGTAACACTTTTAAAAGATGTGTTACAACCTAGCCCACCCCAGTCTGCCATTGTTTAGCTAGCTGTATTAGCTTAGCGGTTTGAAATTAGCAGGGGAAAAATGCATCACATTTTGCCTGAGAAACTACAGTTTATTCTCATAGGAGTCACATGGTTTTATCTGCAATAGTATAGGTACTAAACAAAATATAGTCTTGGTAAAATAATTTACTTTCTTACCTCAAAATCCTTTTTTTCTTGATAGAATCTGCATGCACCTGTTTCCAACCTTGACAATCAGCACGTGTGATCGGGGAGGAAGTGGGTAAATACTGAAATGATCATATGACTCCTATCTTATCCCTGATTGGTGGAATTGGTGATGTTACAACTCTCCCCATGTTACAACCATACCCGGTCTCCCCTAATCATTTATGATAGTGACTAAATCAAAGCAGGATCTCTGTATGTTTATAGTCTTTCCGAAGGAGGTTTTGTCTGTGTAAGTGTCATAAGGACCACATAATGTTGGTGCCCGTGAGAAAGTATGGGTGGCATGAGAAAAATCTAAGAAGTGGAACAGAAACAATTTGCTGTCAGTTGGCAATAAATTCTTTTACTGCTGTACTGAGTTGACCATGTTGATCAGTTTCACTACCCATCTGTTGGTTTCCATCTGTGACGTCACTGTCATGCTAAATGAATGAATGGAATGGCCAATCCCTGCAGCATGAGACTCCCAGTGAGACATGGAAAAGTTTAGACAACACTTTTATAAATATACTGTATATTTTTTATAAAAGGAGATAAATGCACATTATCAGCATCATCTTCCTGAAAGTTATTAATATATGGCTGTGGAGGGGAGAAATCGCCCTAGTCACTGGGCTTTCTAGACACAAATCATATTCCCCTCATTTACATCGATGCACATCCTGTCAGGAAGCCAACTTTTCACCGTTCTGTCACACTGAGACAGTCTTGTTCTTGCAGTTTCCAAGCTGCTGCTGGGAGATGAGGATTCCAAACCAGTTTTCTTTCTTCTCAGGAAACAGTGGTGCTTGAAAGTCTGGGAACCCTTTAGAATTTTCTACATTTCTGAATAAATATGATCTAAACCATCATCAGATTTTCACACAAGTCCTAAAGGTAGATAAAGAGAACCCAGTTAAATAAATGAGACAAAAATATTTTACTTGGACATTTAGTTTTTGAGGAAAATAATGAGTGAGTGGCAAAAGTTTGTGAACCTTTGATTTCAGTATGACCCCTTTTTGCAGCAGTAACTGCAACTAAACGTTTCTGGTAATTCTTGATAAGTCCTGCACATCAGCTTGGAGGATTTTTAGTCCATTCCTCTGTACAGAAAAGCTTCAACTCTGGGATGTTGATACATTTCACATGAACTGCTCGCTTCAGATTCTTCCACAACATCTCAAATGGATTAAGGTCCGGACTTTTTCCTTGACCATTCCAAAACATTAACTTTATTCTTCTTTAACCATTCTTTGGTAGAATGACTTGTATGCTTAGGATCATCTTGCTGCATGACCCACTTTCTCTTGAGATTCAGTTCGTGGACAGATGTTTTGACATTTTTGTTATGATCCGAGCGCTATTATTATTCGCGCTTGGGCCATCCATCATTCCTGTCAGGCTTTGACAGGAATGTAATAATGTAATGTAATGTAATGTAATAACGATAATATATTATCATTATTACGTTATTAACGTAATTAACGTAACGTAATAACGTAATACATTAACGTAATTAACGTAATAACGTTATTACATTATTACGTATATTAACGTAATAACGATAATATAATGCAAGGATTATTATAATAATAATCCTTGCAGCAGTGTCCGTCTCTGATCGTCGGAGAGATTGTGCTACGTGGATTATACTACATTGCCCATCTGTGGTGTGACCGTCTTATCCTGTGGACCCGTGAGTGAGCTTGTTAGCTTTACGCCTCCTTGTGTGTGTAGACTATGTATCATAGCCTCAGCGGCTTGTATGATTGTCATTTTCACCGTGAATAAAGACTCTAACACAACTCTCTGGTGACGGTGTGGCGTCTTATGGTGGCTCGCGAGGGCCACTGCATGACAGTACACTGCTGCCAAAAATGGCGTTTTTATGGTGACGCCAACCCGAGACGCCTTTCGCCAGGGAGGCTGTGTTAATTGGCCATTGGTCTTTTCTTGTCTGGGTACGGTGTGCTGGAGGAATGCCGTCGCGGAGGGGCCGCGCTCGGAGTCCGAGCCACGAGCTGGCAGACGTCCTGGAATATGTGGATGAGACGCTCATCTCTGCTTCCCTCCTCGACTACGACCACAGCGTACTCTGGTACCTGGACTGTGCTGAGGACTTGCTTAATCATCTTTCTCCCCACTACACCGACCACCCAGAAGTCGCCGCGAGGAGGGATGACATCGCCGCGCAACGCGAGATACTCCATATGGTGGAGGAGGAATACGGCAAGAAGCAGAGGAGGAGGTGTTCACGCTCCTCGCTTTGGGATCCCGTTCCTGTCCTTGATCCACTCCAGGAGTTCACACCATCCAGGGGTCATCGTAGACGTCGGCGCCGCGGCCAAGGGCATCCCCAGCAAGCTCCTGTTCCGGATCCAGTTCCGGGCCGCCGGAGTGACCCAATCAACCAGCCAGCTGCTGTGTGTGACAAGAGTCCTGCTTCGGCGAGCCCTGTCCATGGGTCCTTGAGAGCAGCTCCCCTTTGTCCTCCCGGGGGGCCCTCTGTTACCATCCAGCGGGCAAAGGAAGGAACAATGCCCCCTACAGCTGGCACCATCCTCCCTGCGGGAGACAGGCAAGTTCAAGTTCACTCCCCTACTTATAATAGTGATCTGTTTTGTCTGACTCCAGGGAGTGGAGTTCGGGGTTTGCAGCCCCCCGAGCTCCCACCACCAGCTGTAGTCATCTGTACTGAACCTGCTGCCTTTGTGTTTTCCTCCGCTGAGCGGTCCTCGGCCTTAGGTCTACGTCGTCGAACGAAAAGGAGGCCTGCGGCTCTGGGAATAATCCCGGCCCCGCAGCCACGTTTTGGACAGAGGAGAAGAGCGGACTGCGGTGTGGAGCCTGAGCCGATGAGAAAGCGTCCCCGGGTCTCCACGGAGGAGCAGCCCGAGCCAGTGGATCAAGGGTCCCCTGCCGCCACGCCGTGCGGGTTATCGGTGTGGACATCAGCGCGAGAGGATCCGGCTACAGAGACCATCATGCCAGCTGCGGAGCCCACGCAGCTGAGTGGGAGCCCGACGACGAGCTTCTACCCGAACCTGGATCGACGGAGTCCTGGACGGCTCCAGAGCCCGAGTGCAGGCAAGTGCTCTCTTTGTTTTCCTTTGTGGTGTGTTAGAGCATTTTTGCCTGCCTCGCGGGGAGGCAAGTGAGGGGCAGCCGTCTGCTGTGCCGGAACTCGTCTCGCTGGGCTCTGGCGCTGCCAGGGATACTGATCCCGGTCCTCTCTGTTCCTCTGAGCCTCTTCACAGTGTCGCCGGCTTGGAATCTGTCGAGGTCGCGGTGCAGGAGGTCCCAAGTTCGGGGGTGGAGGTCGTCGCCGATGCGGTGCCGACCCAGTCGGGGTCCGATGATGCCCAGTGGGGGTCCGACGCGGGAGCAGCTGTGACCCAGTGGGGGTCCGACGAGGTCCAGTGGGGGTCCGACACGGGTGCAGCGGTGACCCAATCGGGGTTCGACGCAGGCGGAGCTACAACGGCCGCATCGGTGTGGGTCAAGGTTGGTGGAGGAGCTGCAGACCCTTCGCCGCCTGATGTGATGTGGGCTCATCATCACAATTATTCCCCTCTCAGGAGCCACCAGCTGGGGTCGTCAGCGCTGGGGGCCGTTGGAGGTTTTCTTTCTGCAGGCTGGCGCTCCCATGTAGTTTCTTCATCGGGGAGGCCGCCGCATGCTGTTTCTCCATGGTTCTGGTGGCTGAGGGATGCGGGTCGGCCACCCGAGGAGCTGTTTTGCCTGTTCGGCGCCTTGGGCCAGCCACCTGATGAACTGTTTGTTACTGGGTGGCCTGGTACGGCCGCCGGAGGACTTGACTCTCGGGGCCTGGGACTGGGTCAGGCCGCCCGACCACGTACTGTTTCCCGTGACCACCCGTCGGCCATCGGACGCAGGGAAACCGCCGGAACTATGCCTGGGGTGTTTGGTCTCTGCCTGCCATCATCTGTTTGGACTGTATGGTGTGAGGGTCATTTGGAACGATAAGATTGCCGCATGTGTATGTTGATGTAGTATGTTTTTTTTTTTTCCTGTTGGAGGGGTTATAGCATGTTCCTTTGTGGTTTTTCATAGGCACTCTGGTGTTCAAGGATGATGCGTTTTTTGGCGGGGGGGGAGGGTTAAACAGTACTTTTGTGAAGAATGTGGCAGAGGTTTCATGCACTTGGGTAACTTAGAAGCATAAACTGATCCATTGTGGCATTTAAAAGTTTGTGTGTGAGCTACGTGGAAGGACCTTCAGTCAGATGAGTTCCTTAGGACCACATGAAGTTATGTATACTGGAGTTAAACAGTTTGTCTGTGGTCACTGTGGGAAAACTTTTCTGTGCCCTGTAAATCATGCTCTGTATGGTTTGTGCCCCGTGTATTGTAACTCTTGCTTGTCCTGTGAGTATGTGCCCTATTTGTTTCATTGTTTTCTGTCTGGAATGTGATGGGTATGTCTGGGGATGTGGGGTTTTTTTTGTTTCTGGGGCCTTGTTCTATTTGTGTTTTCCCCCCTCCTTGCCCGCCCTGGAGGGGTAGGTGGGGGGGGCCCTAGGTGTTACTGGGTGTTCGGAGCCCGCCTTTGAGGGAGGGTTACTGTTATGATCCTAGCGCTATTATTATTCGCGCCCGGGCCATCTATCATTCCTGTCAGGCTTTGACAGCGGCGTTATTATCCTGGCTCTCCGAGCCCTTATTGTGACAGTGCTCGGGGAGGCTTCCGCTCAGCTGTCAAGGCCTGAACAGCTGTTGTGCATTTGTGGTCGTTAGCGGCCGGCTTCTTAAGCCGACGCCAGCGGCTGCATCCTTGCAGCAGTGTCCGTCTCTGATCGTCGGAGCGATCGTGCTACATGGATTATACTACATTGCCTGTCTGTGGTGTGACCGTCTTATCCTGTGGACCCGTGAGTGAGCTTGTTAGCCTTACGCCTCCCTGTGTGTGTAGACTATGTGTCATAGCCTCAGCGGCTTGTATGATTGTGATTTTCACCGTGAATAAAGACTCTAACACAACTCTCTGGTGACGGTGTGGCGTCTTATGGTGGCTCGCAAGGGCCACCGCATGACAATTTTCCTTTAGTATTTGCTAGTATAATTGAGAATTCATTGTTCCATCAATGATGGCATGCCGTCCTGGCCCAGATGCAGCAAAACAGGTCCAAACCATGTATACTGCCACCACCATGTTTCACAGTTGGGTTAAAGTTCTTATGCTGGAATTCAGTGTTTTCCTTTCTCTAAATATAATGCTTCTCATTCAGACCAAATGTTCTATTTTGGTCTCATCCATCCACAAGACATTTTTCCAATACCCTTCTGGCCTGTCCACATGATCTTTATTAAACTGCAGACTGTCATGGTTTTTGCCCAGGCTGGGCAGAGAGCTGGACTCAGGTGCGAGGTGAGCATTTGACATTTTATTAAAGAGTACTTGTAGTGAATTTTAATAAATAGTTATTTCAAAGATCAAGTGTGATACCAGTGGTTCTGTCCAGAGCCATCTTAACTTGCCATTAGACCCTTGGGCTGAGAGGTTTTCTAGGCTCCCCCAACAGAATCTTAGTTTAAAAATATGTAATAGCAATGTTTTAATAATGGATTGCATTTATATAGCACTTTTCATGACACCCAACATTTTACAATGAGTCCATCCATCTTCTTCAGCTTAATCCTTTTCGGGTCGCGGGGGGGCTGGAGCCTATCCCAGCATCTTTGGGTGAGAGGCAGGGTACACCCTGGACAGATCGCCAGTAAAAATCCAAACACAGATGGGTTCAAAGAATGTTTATCCTGATAAGGTTTATATGCTCTCACTTACTATGTGCAGAAAAAAAATGGCATTACTGTTGGGTGTAGAGCAATTACACCTAAGCAGTATCACATGAGACGGAGTGTGTTATTAGCAAATATCACCATGGCTGTAACTCAACAAAGTTGTGAGGCTGTAGGTGAAGTGATGACACCATTATACAGACGTGGACAAAATTGTTGGTACCCCTCTGTTAATGAAAGAAAAACCCACAATGGTCACAGAAATAACTTGAATCTGACAAAAGTGGTAATAAATAAAAATTCTATGAAAATTAACTAATGAAAATCAGACATCCATCCATCCATCCATCTTCTATCGCTTTTCCGGAGGTCCGGGTCACGGAGGCAGCAGTTCAAGCAGAGAAGCCCAGACTTCCCTCTCCCCAGCCACCTGCTCCAGCTCTTCAGAGAGGATACCAAGGCGTTCCCAGACCAGTTGGGAGACATAGTCTCTCCACCAAGTCCTGGGTCTGCCCCGGGGTCTCCTCCCAGTGGGACGTGCCTGAAACACCTCAAGTGGGAGGCGTCCAGGAGGCATCCTAATCAGATGCCCATACCACCTCAACTGACTCCTTTCAATGTGGAGGAGCAGCGGTTCTACTCTGAGCCTCTCCTGGATGACTGAGCTCCTCACCCTATCTCTGAGAGTGAGTCCAGCAATCCTACGGAGAAAGCTCATTTCAGCCGCTTGTATCCGCGATCTTGTTCTTTCGGTCATTACCCAAAGCTCGTGACCATAGGTGAGAGTAGGAACGTAGATTGACTGGTAAATCGACAGCTTTGCCTTAGAACTAAGCTCCCTCTTCACCACAACAGACCGGTACAACGTCCGCATCACTGCAGATGCTGCTCTAATCCGTCTGTTAATATCTCGCTCCATTTTCCCCTCACTTGTGAAGAAGACCCCAAGATACTTAAACTCCTCCACTTGGGGCAGAAGCCTGTCCCCAACCCAGAGAGGACAATCCACCTTTTTTCGACTGAGAAAAAGGTGGATTGTCTGGTGAAAATCAGACAATGCTTTTGAATTGTGGTTCAACAGAATTATTTTAAAAAACAAACTCATGAAACAGGCCTGGAAAAAAATGATGGTACCCCTAGAAAAGATTGAAAATAATGTGACCATAGGGACATGTTCAACCAAGATGTGTCCTCTAATTAACATCACAGGTGTCTACAAACTTGCAATCAGTCAGTCGGCCTATTTAAAGGGTGACAAGTAGTCACTGCTGTTTGTTGACATGGTGTGTATCACACTAAACATGGACCAGAAGAAGCATAGGAGAGAGTTGTCTCAGGAGATTAGAAAGAAAATTATAGACAAGCATGTTAAAGGTAAAGGCTATAAGACCATCTCCAAGCAGCTTGATGTTCCTTTGACTACAGTTGCACATATTATTCAGAAATTTAAGATCCACGGGACTGTAGCCAACCTCCCTGGATGTGGCCGCAGTAGGAAACTTGATGAAAAATGGAAGAGACGGATAATACGAATGGTAACAAAAGAGCCCAGAACAACCTCTAAACACATTCATGGTGAACTCCAAGGTCAAGGTACTGTACATCAGTGTCAGATCGCACCATCCATCGTTGTTTGAGCTAAAGTGGACTTCATGGGAAACGACCAAGGACGACACCACTGTTGAAAACAAATGATAAAAAAGCCAGACTGGAATTTGCCAAACTGCATGTTGACAAGCCACAAAGCTTCTGGGAGAATGTCCTATGGACAGACGAGACAAAACTGCAACTTTTTGGCAAGGCACATCAGCTCTATGTTCACAGATGCAAAAATGAAGCATACCAAGAAAAGAACACTGTCCCTACTGTGAAACATGGAGGCGGTTCTGTTATGTTCTGGGGCTGCTTTGCTGCATCTGGCACAGGGTGTCTTGAATCTGTGCAGGGTACAGTGAAATCTCAAGACTATCAAGGTATTCTAGAGAGAAATGTGCTGCCCAGTGTCAGACAGCTTGGTCTCAGTCGCAGGTCATGGGTCTTGCAACAGGATAATGACCCAAAACACACAGCTGAAAACACCCAAGGATGGCTAAGAGCAAAACATTGGACTATTCTAAAGTGGCCTTCTATGAGCCCTGATCTAAATCCTATTGAACATCTGTGGAAGGAGCTGAAACATTCCGTCTGGAGAAGGCACTCTTCAAACCTGAGACAAGTGGAGCAGTTTGCTCATGAGGAGTGGTCCAAAATACCTGCTGAGAGGTGCAGAAGTCTCATTGACAGTTACAGAAATCGTTTGATTGCAGTGATTGCCTCAAAAGGTTGTGCAACAAAATATTAAGTTAAGGGCACCATCATTTTTGCCCAGGCCTGTTTTATGAGTTTGTTTTTTAAAATAATTCTGTTGAACCACAATTCAAAAGCATTGTCTGATTTTCATCGGTTAATTTTCATAGAATTTTTATATATTACCACTTTTGTCAGATTCAAGTTATTTCTGTGACCATTGTGGGTTTTTCTTTCATTAACAGAGGGGTACCAACAATTTTGTCCATATCTGTAGCAGTGCTGACAGAGTCATAACTCCTGACTTCAAGGGGCAGATTTATTAACATGCTGCACCATCGCAAAACCCTGTTTTGGCATTAAAAAACTACTGTAGAGATTTACTAAAGGACGCAGGGCAAATTTAGCAGTGGGAAGATGTGGACTATGTTAATTTTACACCTGGTCTCATTGCATATGTATATTTGTGGGAGCTGTCATGTCAAAGCACAAATTTGAGGGAGGGGAGTATTTAAATGTCTGGCGCAAGGTGATTTACTAAGGTTTGCGGTTGTTAGTCTCTTGCTAAATGCATCAGGATTTAATACCCCACAAAAGCTTGTCTTAATTCATCTACGCCTGACAGCAATCGTTGGTGCCGAGGGCGCGTGGCAGAAGAGACGGAAGCTTCTCTCTGCGCGTGACTTTATTTGGCATGACAGAAGAACAAATTAAATGAATATCAACGGTCTTACAGAGATCAGTGTTATGCTGAACTGCACATCAGCCGGCAGTTTTTATCAAATTTCATTTGTTTATACTGTATATAGCCTACTAAATGAATTTGTATCCATAAAATTGGATATAGGAGCTCTTCCTACCTGCAGTGGACATAGAGATGGTGTCAGCTGACTTTTTTCTCTTTTCTGCGGAGGTTCAGACTTGGACTCTGGAGTTTTCCTTTCCTATCAGCTCCCCCTTGCTCTTGAAGTAAAATCTTCTACATTGTCAATTTTCTTCCTTCCCCTCCCCATCCATATTTCTATATTTACAGTATTTCTTTTTGCTGTGCATAAAACGGTAACTCAGTTCCCTCTTCTCTCTTTTTCTCTCTCCCAGTTCAGGATACACAATATAGGAAGAAAACAACAATGAGATTATTAACAAAAAGAGTGCACAGATCCACAGAAACGTCCCCCGAAACTGCAACACCATAACTCAATGGCATTTATAAAAAGTTGTGAACTGGGAGACCTGTAGATTTTGTTAAAACAAAGTCATTCACATAATAAAACCCCAGAGTCTCCATCAGACCATCTTGATGGTTCTAGTGTTAATAAAATAAACACATTGGTTAAATAATGAATTTATTCATGAGTAGCCCTTTTGTAAAGTAGATACAAATGCTTCATTTATACATATTAAACAAAAAAGTCTGCCATATTAAATGAAAATCTAAATTTTTAAATACGACAAAAATGAACTATTTTAGTGGGGTTTGCGCTTAAAGGGCCTATATCATGCTATTTTAAGCCTTTCAGAATAAACTATATGCATGTATGTGATGCTATATTACCTTTGGTACACTGGAGAATGAATTTCTTATGAAATATGAGTTATTTTCGCGAGCTACTTTTCCAACCCGGAAGTAAGATGCCTCGATCTCTGAGGCTCTGCCTCTCCTTCTTGTGGCTGCCGCCCATTTCATGACGTAACCCCTGAGCTGGCTGCTGGCTGGTTTGACGCGTGCTTCCGAAAATAAACTCCAGCCATTTCTGACGAGTAGGCTCTTCTTTAGGAAGGCTGAACAAACTCCTAAATTTCTCACAGCCAAAGACACATTTAAGATAAGATAAGATAAGATAAGCCTTTATTAGTCCCACAACGGGGAAATTCCAGGATTGCAACAGCACAGGGATAGCAACACTCAGAGCAACAATCAGAAGGCAAGAAAAAAAACAAGCAAGCAAGAGCAGCTAATATACATATGTACATATTACTATAAAATATATATATATACACACACACACAGACACACAGTGCAGAGCATTGTAGCTGGATGGAATAAATATATGAATATATGAACACACAGTGCAGAGCACTGTAGCTAGATGGAATAAATATGTAAATATATAAACACCCACAGTACGGAGCATTGCAGCTAGGTGGAATAAATATGCAAGTATATAAACACACACAGTGCGGAGCAATGTAGCTAGATGGAATAATATGTAGATATATAAAAACACAGTGCGGAGCATTGTAGCTAGATGGAATAAATATATAGATATATAAATATAAACACACCCAGTGCTGAGCATTGTAGCTCACTTTACGCCACTTAGAAGACATTGTCACGTAAAAAAGCAAACAGTTGTTGTCACTGAGCAGATTAGGTGCGAGAGGAACTACTTCTTCACAGCGTCAATGCTAAAGTGAAAGAGTTTTGCCGATCACCGCTCCGTTAGCTGCACGGAGAAAGTGGGTGTGTGCATTAGCCTGGGGGCGGTGCTGGCAGCACAGGCACTTCCTAGAGTGGGCGGCTCACCCACGTTCATACGTATGAACGTGGGGACCCAATCATTATCAGGGACAGGGCGGAGCAGCAGCTCAGAGAGCAGGGTTGAGGAGGAATACTCAGAGATGCGTGAATGGAGCAAAATACCACTTTGGGGGTGGTTTTGGTGAGGAATTAATATTATAACATGCTTAAAAGCTCAAAAAAGTCAATTTTGCATGATATAGGCCCTTTAAAGAAATGCTTAAAAAAAGCTTTATATATTATGGTCCTCTGAACTGGATGTGCCTGTGTTGATGACCCGCTTCCTCAACAGCTGTGCCTGTGCGCAATTTTGCGTGCTGTTGGTGGATGGGTGGTTGTTATTGAAATGAAGAGACTTCGTCTGTGTTCATAATTTTGCATGTTGTTAGTAGAGCACTGGCAAAAATTGGCCACTCCCTTTGGCGCACTGTCTAAATTGCGCATGCGCTAATTTGCGATGCCTTAGTATATCTGTCCCCAAGTGTGATGTTGTTTTTATATAATATTTCCGCCAATGTTGTTTATTATTTGATTGCAATAAATAACAACAGATTATGATTTTTGTTTATTTACTGTTTTTTTAATGAAACTGGGAATATATTGAATGAACTTCAGAATATATTGAATGATGACAGTTTAAAGCATGTATACATCAAAACACAAAAAATGCACACAATATTCAGTCACACCATGACACAGAATGCCTTTCTGTGTTATGGAGAAGGTCCTCCTATCATTACACCTTGTTTTAATTTATTAATAAATAAATAAATAAAAAGGCCCAAAATCAGTCTTTAAATGATGCATGCTTTTTTTTCATTACCCACACATCACTACAGTCATGTAACCGGTGTGGCACTCATACACAAAGTAATAAATATACTCTGTGTGTTTGTGTGTGTGTGTGTGTGTGTGTGTGCGTGTATGTGTGTCTGTTTGTCTGTTCCACACATATCTTCTAAACCGTTTATCAGACTGGCCTCAGATTTTAAACGTGATTTCCTAAGGTTATGAGGGTGTGCATCCCCGAATATGGAGTCACTCAGTCAAAATCTGTAATTTTTATCAATAAAAGTTTGAGCCACCGCTCTGTGTCTCTTCATGAGCTGGCTTTAAGAAGTGTGGGTGGGGTTTCAGATTGACTCTGTTGATTGGACAATACGCAGCATCACGACCATGCTGACGGGATAACACACAGCATCACGACCGGTCAGTCACCACAGTGTTCCTGGGACAAAACAAGGAAATGAAAGTTAGAAAGATAGAAAAAGATAATACTGAAGATTTAATGCTTAAAAAAATTATACTATAAAGTTGCCATGATTACATAGGTCTAAAGTAAAGTTCACCATACAGTATGTGGACAATGTATCATATTGATAGAATGGTCAGCTCACGTGCAGGGTGCCACACCAGAGAAAACACACACGACACAGAGAAGCTAAGTTTAAACAATTTATTGATCCAAAAAGTCTGCACGGTTAGGAGAAAAACGTCACTCGCCAGAGAAAGACTCAGCCTATGGGGAGGAGACGAGAGCTGGTTTATAGGAGGAGGGAGATCAGGAAGAGTGGAAAACAAATTGCCACTTACGGTAGTTGAGCAGAGTGCCTGGCAGAGAACCCCAGCAGAAATAGACGAACCAGCGGGATGAGGCTGGCAGAGAGTAGGGAAGGATAGGAGCTGGAAACGGTGTCTGACCGGGTGGCGACAGGTAGTTGAGCAGAGGTGAGGATGATGGGGCAGGTGAGCGCACAACAATCCCCAGAGATGCACCACACAGATGGCAGCATCCTGAGAGGAGAAAAAGAGAGAGGAATTAATTTTAGCTTCCTCAAGTTTAGTATTAAAGGCACTTGCTTGTTACAGGCAGTATACCCAACGAGCCAGTGCTGAAGCATTCACATGATGGCCCTTTTATGGACTAGCAAGGCAGAGGCAGCAGATGCGTCCACTCACGCAGGTGTAGTGATTACCTGCGGAGTCGGGGAATCTCTCACAGGAAAGGAGGGGGCGTGCGCTCACCTGAACATGACACAATGAGGTGCGCGAGCAGACTGGGTGAAGCGTCAACGGGGTCCAGGTCTGACAAATCAACACAGAACATGCCGGGAGAAGCAGTGGCCAGACCTAGCTTAAAGGCATGCTAACTGATGGCAATAAAAAAAGGTTATTTTCAATAAAGTCAAAAAAAGATAATGCATGGAGTGTGCTTTTGCCCTGAGGCTGGTTTATCATGGAAAACAGTTGAGCTCTGTGGTTTGAGCGATCAGCTGATTGGGTCCATCGGTGTTCTGACGGTATATCTATCAGAACAGCTGATATACGTACAGGACATACAAGAGAATTGAAATGCCATTTCTCTCTCTCTTCAGTGGTGTGTGCAATATAAAAAAGAAAAGGAATAAGGATGGCAAAACAGTAACAGCAGTCCATGTACAGTAATGCTACCCGTAGTGCAAGTAGCGACAAAAGATAGACTTAAGGTTTAATGCTTAAAGAATTATACCATAAAGTTACTATGATTGCGTAGGTCTAGTGGAGAATTTGGCATGAAGAACACCACGTGTGGCAGGGGGAGCAGCCGCTGAACCAGTGGATCACAGTCCTTCAGAGGCACACGCTTAAAGCAGCAGCCAATGGGTCTCAAATATTTGTAAACGTGTCCTGTTATAGTACTGCATGAGTTTATTAACAATACAGAGAAGAAATTCAATATTACACTGAATTCCATCATTGAACAGCAATATAGAGGGGCGGCAGTGACTCGGGAGGTAGAGCAGGTTGTCCAATAACCAGATGGTTGGTGGTTCAAATCCCACTCTCCCCAGATATCCTGCCATTGTGTCCCTGGGCAAGACACTTTACCCACCTTGCCTCCAGTGCTCATAACACTGGGTATGAATGTGTACAAATGTTCGGTGGTGGCCGGGGAGGCCGTTGGCGTGGATTGGCAGCCACATTTCCGTCAGCCTGCCCCAGGGCAGCTGTGGCTACAGTAGTATCTTGCCACTACAATTGTCTGTCTGAAGTGAATGAATAATGTATCTATTTGTAAAAGTGTCTATGATAAAGTGCTATATACAGTAAATCTGATGCATTATTATAAACTAAGATAATTATAATGATGGCTCAACAACTGCCATTCCCCAAAGTGCAAGATACATTATTACAGTATCTTGAATAAGTGATAAAAGATCACACAAAAAAGTGTGATCTGAAACAGTCACCAATGTTGTATGTCCCATTCATTTTCAATAATTGCTGGTGTGTTCTGGATCATTGTCCTGCTGCAGAACCCAAGTGCGCTTCAGCTTGAGGTCATGAACAGCTGGCCTGACATTGTCCTTCACAGTTTTTTGGTAGACAGCAGAATTCATGGTTCCATTTACCACAGCAAGTCCTCCAGGTCTTGAAGCAGCAAAACACCCCCAGACCATCACACTACCACCACCATATTTTACTGTTGGTATGATGTTCCTTTTCTGAAATGCTGTGTTATTTTTTATGCCAGATGTAATGGGAGAAACACCTTCCAAAAAGTTCAACTTTTGTTTCGTCAGTCCACAGAGTATTTTCCCAAAAGTTTTGGGAATCATCAAGATGTTTTCTGGCAAAACTGAGATAACCCTTTATGTTCTTTTTGCTCAGCAGTGGTTTTCGTCTTGGAACTCTGCCATGCAGGCTATTTTTGCCCAGTCTCTTTCTTATGGTGGAGTCATGAACACTGACCTTAACTGAGGCAAGTGAGGCCTGCAGTTCTTTGGATGTTGTTGTGGGGTCTTTTGTGACCTCTTGGATGAGTCGTTGCTGCGCTCTTGGGGTAATTTTGATCAGCCGGCCGCTCCTGGGAAGGTTTAACACTGTTCCATGTTTTGGCGATTTGTGGATAATGGCTCTCACTGTGGTTTGCTGGAGTCCCAAAGCTTTAGAAATGACTAGAAACTTGAACTCAGTTTTCCAAAGATGTGATAAACCACAGCTAACTTATGTTTTAACAGGGGGGCAATCACTTTTTCAGACAGGGCCATGTAGGATTGGATTTTTTTTTACCCTTAATAATAAACACCTTCAATTAAAAACTGCACTTTGTGTTTACTTGTGTTATCTTTGTCTAATTTTTAAAGTTGTTTTATGATCTGAAACATTTAAGTGTGACAAACATCACTATCACTCGATTAAAGCAAGAAATCTGTGTGTGTGTGTGTGTGTGTGTGTGTGTGTCACATTTATAGGACATCATAGGACGGCCTATGATCTCTGCCTGAATATCATAGGACCTCCTATGATCTCAAGCATCATAGGACTCGCACTCCCAATGCCTATATGACAGCACATAGACAAATGTGTCTTTATGATGTCATATAGGACTCTCATGTCTTTATGATGTCGTATACAGTGAGTCCATGCCCAAACGCCTTTTTGCTCAGATCTATTTTCATGATCCTGTCTATGAACTGGAATTACGACGCACCTATCCCTCAACCAGTAGTCTCAACGAACAAGAAGAAGATGAAGAAGACCCTCCAGATGGAAAGCAATAGAATGACTAGAACTGCTGCACGTCAGAAAAGATGCCATGAAGATGAAACACCTGAGGTTCCAGCAGTACATCATGAGACAGGAGGAGACCCTTCACCAGCATAGGGTATGACAGACAAGGGATGCACAAACAGACAGGAACAGCATGAACTAGAAAGAACACAGTCTCATGTCAAAGTTCCATACAGTGAAAAAGAAGGTACAGTACACAGTCTTATGGTTTGATTATACTGTAATCTTCACATTCTAAGAAGCAGCTGTAATGAATATTAGAACAGCAGTGAAGTGGAGTCAACATTTTCGGTGTTGAAAATGTTTTTGCCTACCACCACAGTTGCTCATGGATTCTATAGTTTACCAGCCACTATTTAATAATTGCAGTTATTTTTCATTAAACATAAAAAAGAGAGAGTAAAAACTAATAGCATGTTTCTCATAAAGATGATTTGTGTCTGTCATGCTGTGATTTGGCACCTTTATTGTGGTGTGGTGTAGTTGCGGGCACTTCCTGTTCCGTCACTGCACCACCCTATAAATACCAGAGGGCATCCATATTGCAGCCTCTTCGACCGGTGCCCTCTGCCTGGTGTCTACCGTGTAACAACTGTTCCACCAGCGTTCAATAAAGCTGTGTTCGTCCAGTCATCTGGCTTCATCCTTTACCAAGGTATTTTACCATACATAACATTTGGCGATTGAGGATTAACTCATGGAGGCACACATTACACCACTTCGCCCCTTCCTCAAGCTCCCAGGCAAGCCGCCGGTGCCTTGGCCGAGATGGTTTGTGGATTTTCAGACATACATCACCGCGCTCGACCTGGGTAAGCTCAACAAGTTAAGAGCACGTGCGCTACTTGTTCACAACCTGGGTATTGAGGGCCAGAGAGTCCTGCGCACACTCGGAGCTTTGGACTCTTTTGAAGACATTGTGGAGCTGCTAGCAAACCATTTCCATACCCTGGATAGTGTGGCTGTCCGGAGGATTCGCTTTTGGCAGCGACACCAGCAAGTGGGTGAGCCTATTCATCAGTTTGTCACCAATTTAAAGCAGCTAGCTAGTGAGTGTCGCTTTGGGCCTTTAGAAGATGAATTGGTACGTGACCAGCTTGTGGAGCTCATGTGTAGCACCGCATTGAGGGCTAGGCTACTCACAGTGCCCAGTGATTTAACATTAGCCAGAGCTGTCAAGCTAACTCTCCAGCTGGAGGCTGCAGACAAGCTAGCTTTGGAGCAAAACTGTCGCCAGTCACAGCAGTCACCGGAGCCTCCTGCCGCGGCAAATGTTGCGGACCCGGATAGCAAGGATAGCTTGGACAACGATACTACGAAAGCCATTGCTGCCAACTGAAGGTCTGCCCTGGGAAAACCCCTTTGCAAGGGTTGTGGGTCCGCGACGCACCGCAGTAAGGCTAAGGACTACCTGGCTAGAGGGAAGTGTTGTAGCAGATGTGGACGCTTGAACCATTATGCTAGAGTGTGCCGTGTATCTGAGCCGAAGAGCCCACAGAAGAAATCACTCCACCCGCCCCAGACAACCATCCATACGGTGTTCCCCAGTACCAACAGGTACATGTTCTGCACAGTGGAACTGGACGGCATGGAAGTGCCGCTGCTGCTCGTCACAGGGGCGGAGGGGTTGTTGATGAATTGGGCCATGATGAGGAAGTTTTTCCCCCACTACAGGGTTAGAGGTAACCTAGCACCGCTTTATGGTTGTGGAGGTGGCAGGCTGTGCACAGTTGGGACTTTGGAATTAACAGTTCGGTACAAGTCTGCGATGATGGTTGACTTCACATTCCACGTGACAGCCCAATGCAACAACATCATGGGGTGTGACTTGTTCTGCGGACTGGGTTTCACCATTAAAGACGACGCTGGGGAAGAATGGTTGGGTTGTGGGCAGTGGAACCCTCCGGTTCCGGTGGTTGATGAGGATGTTGTGTGAGATGAAGAACTAACGGACACCATGGCGGTCAAGCAGGACCAGCCTCAGTCACGTTAGGTGCAGGTGGGTCTCAGTGCCAGCGCTTGGGAAATGGTAGAGGGGGGTACCGAGTGTGGTGTCGAGGTGCCATTTCAAGCCAAGCTGAGCCTCACTGAGGGTTATAGACTTGGTTCAGGTTTGGGGTGAAGAACGTCCACTGCGAAGAT